>CM040123.1:258701043-261101043 GCA_022559845.1 Amorphophallus konjac
CGATCTAGAGTGGAGAGAATCTTTTATTCTCTGGCTGGACAACAGGTCCGAGCCAAAGTGAAAGGACATTTTTGTTCTCTAACCGGACGGAAGGTCCAATCTAGAGTGAAAGGATCTTTTTTCTTCTCTAGTCGGATGGAAGGTCCGATCTAGAGTGGAGAGAATCTTTTATTCTCTGGCTAGACAACAGGTCCGAGCCAAAGTGAAAGGACATTTTTGTTCTCTAACCGGACGGAAGGTCCAATCTAGAGTGAAAGGATCTTTTTTATTCTCTAGTTGGATGGAAGGTCCGATCTAGAGTGGAGAGAATCTTTTTTGTTCTCTGACTGGACGGCAGGTCCGAGCCAAAGTGAAAGGATCTTTTTGTTCTCTAGTCGGACGGAAGGTCCGATCCAGAGTGAAAGGGATCTATTTGTTATCTAGCTGGGCAACGAGCCTGAACCAGAGTGAAAGGATTTGACGCTCATCAATGCGCCGGGAGTACCGGCTGTGAAATCCGAACTCGGGAAAGTGGGCCATGAGCGCTGGAGCTGATGTTGCAGAGGTAGGCCGCGAAGGCTACAATTGGGGAAGCGGGCTATAGAAGCCAAAGTTGGGAGGTTAGCAAGCCGTAGAGACGGGAAGTAGGCCGTGGGGGCCAAGATTGGGCTACACGAGCCAGAACTGGGAAAGTAGGCCACAATGACCAAAATTGAGTCTATTTTTTTTATTATTATTTCCTTTATTCAAGCATGCAGGCATTCATCAGCAAGCATAGCATAAATACATATAAGGTAGCTCCCTCTATAAGGTATGGGATAGGGACAATGCCCATAATTCGCAAATGCGGTGTGAGCCACGAGGCACGACTAAGGGGTGGTGCGCCCGTCAAGAGGATATCGCATGTCTTGCATGCATAGCTTAAATTCACGCATTTTACCCAAGGCAATCCTCTGTGGAGTGGAGGAGCAAACGTGCGAGCAAAAGGCCCTAAACATAGGGATATGCAGGTTTTCTAAGCAACACTCGAGGGTTACTCTAGCGCCTACACATTAGTTTCAGGCTTTCGACTTTCGGTAGCTTCACACAGCCCCCATCTGTTTATTTTGGTAGCGGATTTCACCGTTCGGCGCGAGTCTCCTCATGTGTCTCAATGGGGATTCCCGGCTACTAGGATTCATCCTTATCATAATTTTATTACAGATTCCACCGTTTGACGCGAGTTTTCTCATGTGTCTCAATGGGGATTCCCGGCTACTAGGCTTCATCCTTATTGAATTTCGCTTCACCTTTTTGCGCGAGTCTCCTCATGTGTCTCAATGGGGATTCCCGGCTACTCAGATCCACGTTTCTCTCTCTCTCTCTCTCTTTTTTACATCATTTTTTTTCTTTTTTTTTTTTTAAGTGGGGGTAGGCAGCTTTTTCCTCACGATTACCTTTCACGCGAGTGCAGAAATTCAAGCATCCGTAGAGTGCTAAGAAGAAGGTCGGGCAATCCCTATGGTTGAAGACCCTTGAGCACATTAAATGTGAAGTGTGGGAGTGTTGCCTCGGGTTTATTTTGTGAGTTGGGCTCAGCAATTTAGACATGACTCTTCCCCTTGACGTGTGCACCCGCCATAATTGGGTTCCCTTCGAGCGTATGCCGTGACGCCCGTGCATCCGGAATCGGGGCGATATTATTTATCAAGGAAACACGGTCCTAGAAAATTCCAAGGAGGTGTATTATTCTATTTTAAGCAAACATGCGAGCAGGGCAGCCGAGCATTTTTTGGTCTCTTTTCCGTCTCTTTTTTTCTTTTCTTTTTTTTTTACGTAAGAACATACTGTCGTTACGTATAAGTATAGTGGTAGTAAAAGGTACTAGGGGAGCGGGTCGCAAGAACCGAAATTGGGGAAGCAGGCTATGAGAGCCAGAATTGGGAAGCGGGCCGCAAGAGCCAAAATTAGGAAGCGGGCTATGAGAGCCGAAGGTTGGAGGAGCAGGCATCGAGAGCCAAAATTGGGAAGCAGGCTGCAAGAGCGGAAATTAAGGAAAGTAGGCTACGGGAGCCAAAGGGAAGCAGGCTACGAGAGCCAGAATCGGGAAGCAGGCCACGAAGGCCAAAGGTTGGTAGGCTACGAGAGCCAGAATTGGGAAGCGAGCTGCAAGAGTCGGAATCAGGAAGCAGGCCATGAAGGCCAAAGGTTGGCAGGCTACGAGAGCCAGAATTGGGAAGTTAGCTGCAAGAGCCGAAGATATTGGGAAGCGGGCTACGAGAGCCCAGGATAAAGGTCTCTTTTTTATTCTCTGGTCAGGGAAGGATCCAAACCAAAGTGGATGGGCTGATTCTTTGATTCTCTGGTTGGGGAAGGTTCCGGACCAAAGTGAAAGGCTGATTCTTTGATTCTCTGGTCGGGGAAAGATCCGAACCAGAGTGGGAGGTTGATTCTTTGATTCTCTGGTCGGGGAAAGATCCAAACCAGAGTGGGAGGTTGATTCTCTGATTCTATGGCTGGGAAATGATCCGGACCAGAGTGAAAGGTTGATTCTTTTATTGGAGAGCTGTCGGCTAGGAGCCGATAATGGGGTAGCTGTCGGCTCAGAGGCCGATGGTGGGATATCTATCGGTGTAACGCCCCGTCGGCGGAAGGGTTTTATCTGTTTAACGCCCCGTCGGCAGAAGGTTTAGTCGGTTTAACGCCCCGTCGGCGAAAGGGTTTTATCGGTTTAACGCCCCGTCGGTAGAAGGTTTAGTCGGTTTAACGCCCCATCGCGAAAGGGTTTTATCGGTTTAACGCCCCGTCGGCGGAAGGTTTATTCGGTTTAACGTCCCGTCGGCGAAAGGGTTTTATCGGTTTAACGCCCCGTCGGCGGAAGGTTTAGTCGGTTTAACGCCCCGTCGGCGAAAGGGTTTTATCGGTTTAACGCCCCGTCGGCGGAAGGTTTAGTCGGTTTAACGCCCCGTCGGCGAAAGGGTTTTATCGGTTTAACGCCCCATCGGCGGAAGGTTTAGTCAGTTTAACGCCCCGTCGGCAAGATGGTTTAGTCGGTTTAACGCCCCGCAGACGAAAGGTTTAGTTGGTTTCTATTTGTTGGATGGCTGAAGGTCGGAGGTAAAAGACCATGTGTGCCTCGTGACTCTTCTTTCTCTTCTTTTCTTCTTCTTTTGTGAGGAGAGGCGGGTGCGGGGACCATGTTTGCCTCATGTGTCTTTTCTTTCTTCTTCTTTTCTTCTTTTGTGCGATGAGACGGGTTCAAGGACCGTGTTCGCCCCGTGACTGTTCTTTCTCTTCTTCTCTTCTTCTTTTATAGGGAGGTAGGTGCAGAGACCATGTTCGCCTCATGACTATTCTTTCTCTTCTTCTTTTATGGAGAGGCAGGTGCAGAGACCATGTTCGCCTCATGTCTCTATTTTGTTTCTTCTCTTCTTCTTTTGTAGAGAGACGGGTGCGGGGACCATGTTTGCCTCATGTGTCTTTTCTTTCTTCTTCTCTTCTTTTGTGTGATGAGGCGGGCTCGACGACCACGTCTGCCTCATGTGTCTTTTCTTCCTTTTCTTCTCTTCTTTTGTGTGACGAGGCGGGCTCGACGACCACGTCTGCCTCATGCATGTCTTTTTCTTTATTCTACTCTTCTTTTCTCATTAATGCTTCCACGCTGGAGTGTATTTCTCTTAACGTGCCCCCAGGTTAGGGTGTACCTCTTCTTCTATGCCCCCAAGCGGGGTGTATTCTCTCATGGCTTCTAGGCCCCCAGATGGGGTGTAACTTCTGCTTCTTATGCCCCCAGAGCAGGGTATACTTCTCTTCATTTTTTTTTGGTACAGGGTGTATTTTCTGCTTCTTATGCCCCCAGGCGGGGTGTATTTGCTTCTTGTGCACTCTGGGCATAGTGTGTTGTTTGTTTTTTTTTTTATGCCCCCAGGCCGGGGTGTGTTTCTCTTTTTGTGTACCCAAGGCAGGGCGTGTGTTTCTTTCTTCGTGTGCCCCCTAGGCCGGGGTGAGTTCTTGTTTTGTATTCCGCATGGCGGGGTATGGTCTTTGCTTCTTCTGCCCCCATAGAAGGGTGTAGTTCTTCTTCGAGTGCCCCTAAACCGGGGTAGGTTCTTCTGCTTCTTCTGCCCAGGGTAGGGTATATTTCTCTTTGTATTCCCCAAAGCTGGGGTGTGTTTTTGTTTCATATGCCCCCATATCGGGGTATATTTCTCCCTCAGATACCCCTAAACCGGGGTGTATTCTTTGTCTCATATGTCCCCCGAGTCGGGGTGTGCTTTGCTTCTTGTGCACCCCGGGCGGAGTATATTCTGCTTCTTCTACCCCTCAAGGCGGGGTGTGTGTCTTTTCATATATCCCTAGAGCGGGCGTAGTTTCTTCTTCAAATGCCACTAGGCTGGGGTGTAACTTTTGCTTTGTGCGTGCCCCCGAGTCAGGGTGGATCCTTCTGCTTCTTCGACCCCAGAGAGGGGTATATTTCTCTTCATGTTCCCCTAAGCCGGGGTGTAAACTTTGCTTTATGTGCCCCCAAGTCGGGGTGGATTCTCTTCATGTGCTCCCGAGCCGAGGTGTATCCTTTTCTTCTTATGCCCCAGAGCGGGGTGGATTCCTTTTTTTTCCCTACCCCGACACACTGGGGGTTGTTTGCTTCTCGTGCACCCAAGGTGGGGTGTATTATTGATGCCCGCAAGGTGGGGTGTAATTCTTCTTCAGATCCCAGTAAGCTGGGGTGCGTTCCTTAAGGCTTCTATGCCCCCGTGGCGGGGTGTGTTGCTTCTTCAAATGCCCCTAAGTCGGGGTGTATTCTTTTGTGTCTTACACTCCTATGGCGGGGTGGATGAATGCTCTCTTCTAGATTCGTGGCCGTGCTTGGCCTCATTGCTACAAAGCATTCCCAGATAGGGGCAGCATGAAGGTGGAACAGGCCCGGGCATGTCACCATGGACTTGGACCCTCCTAGAGTCGGGCGGGATGCCAGCCTTCTTCTTGTCCTTTTTGGTCGACGATGCTTGCCAGTTTTTTTTTGTCCTTTCTTTTCTTCTCTTCTCTTCTTTTTTTTTTTTTTTATGTAATAGACCAAGGTGGGTGTGCAGGAGAGCGCTCACCCCCTCAGGGAGGGGACGAGTGGTTCGCTCCACCGCATCAATTCCACAGTGGTAATCTTCGTTCAGCACAGGTCCCGACGGATATGATCGCACAACCTTCTCTCGTCGATTCTTTCTCTTCCCCTTTCGTTCCTTTCTTCTTTCTTCTTATCATTTCTTTTTTTTTTTCCTTCTATTCTTCTATTCTTCTTTTTTTGGAAAGGGGGATTTGATTTCCCCTCCCTCTCTTCTTTTCCTCTTCTCTCTTTTTTTTTAGCGGCCTTCATGATTCCTGAAAGCTGCATATGCCTTGGAGTAGCGTCCTTGGGGCCACAAAGACAATTGCGCCTAGTTCGGCTTTCCCCCCCACAGGGCTGGCGAAGACAACACCTACAATTCATCAAAGCAGACAAGCATTGTTTATTAGGAGGCCATGAGGCCCCGAATCCCGGCGAAGAGATGAAAGGTGGTTTTAGTCCCACCGGGCGTGCCAGACTTGTGGACGCACTTTTTTTATTTAACAAAATCGTTGTTTATTTGTTTATTGGCGTTTATTAAGTGCGTGGGCGTGCCAGTCACAAAGTGACGATTTATTGTGCGCTCGATCTGACTAATCAGACGATTGTGTGGTTCGTGTCGGGACTAGAACCCGCTGCGCCATAAAGGTCACGGCGTCATTTACATCCTCTCGGAGAGGGGATCACCCTTGATTAATCGCCGGGAAAAGGGGCCTCATGGCCAGGAAAATATATCGAGAGAAACAAGCCGATAGCGGTCTCGAATCAGTCGGAAAGCCCTATGTCTAGGGAAACAAGCATTCGAAATATGTCGGTCACTCAAGGGACCATTTTGATATTCGGACGAGCGTCTGGCTTTAGAGAATCGTGATCATCACGGGGAAAACTGGAGCATATGTATGCCGGGGTACGGCAAGTTTATCGTTCAAAGGGATGGGAGGCATTCGGTTGAATCCCGGTTAGAGCGGTCGGAAACCGATAAGTTTGTTCGCCCGGTGCAAGACCAAACTACGACCATACTGCGGTGGGCCCCCCGCGGTCGAAGTCGGGCTCGCGTGGGTATCATTAATATTTCCGGTGCCGAAGGGCAGCGGGAAAGTGTCCCGGGACTAGATTCCGAAACAAAGATTTGTACATAGCTAGCCGACTATAGGCCTAGGATGTGGGTCAGGCGATGACCATGGTTGGGGCGAACCCGAGGTCCAAATGTGACTCACGAAGGTCTTATTGATATTCCCGCACGTAGGGTCCGGGGAAGACGAGAGCCGTCTCATTCCATTCAGATTTTGCTGGTCATGCATGGACCATTTTATGCTCGGACAAAGATCCGTATTGAAGGCGTAAACGAAAATAAACCCGTACAAATGTCTGCCGTGAGTACGGCAAGTTTTAACGCAAGCACGGGATTCGATCCCGGGATATACGTCGGTCACTAACGGACCATTCAGTATTTGGACGTAAGCCCATATTCGAAACATCGGAGACCACGACAAAGACATACCGGAGGTACGGCACATTTCCTGTGGGTGCGGGATTGGATCCCGGTATATACGTCGGTCACTAACGGACCATTCCTTATTCGAACGGAGGTCCGTATTAGTAGCGTCAAGGACGATGATAAAACTGTACGGATGTCTGCCGTAGGTACGACATGTTTAATGTGGATGCGAGATCGGATTCGATAAAGACAGGTCGAGCTAACGAACTATCGGCCCGTGATAAGTTCGGATCATGGTCATGTCCGGGCGAGGGCTCCCGAGATCCAAGTCCGATGCCATGGGGCGTCATTGCTTTTCTCTTCACACACAGTCCGGGGAAACGAAGGTTCCAAGTTATGCGTGCGTGTCGGTCACGGTTGGACCATTCATTGTTCGGACGCGAGTCTATGTTTGAAGCATCGAAGACGACGATAAAACCGTGCAAATGTCTGCCGTAGACACGACAAGTTTAATGTGGCGTTGCGGGATTAGATCCTGGGAGAAGCGGGTCGAGTTAACGAACTATTGGCCCAGACGGTGTTCGGACCATGACCATGTCGGGGGTTCCGAGGTCCACACCCGATACCACAAGGCATCATTGATTTTCTCTTTGCACCCAGTCCGGGGGTGTGAATTGTTAAATGCGTAGCCCGAGCTCGCTAACGTGCGCCCTCGCACGCGGATCGACCTGCGCGGTCAGGTCGCGGGGTTCGACCTGCCCGGTCAGGTCGTGGGGGTCAAGGGGGCAACGCCCCTTGCGGGGGTTTCCGGGGGGCAGCGCCCCCGGAACAAAAATTCAATTAAGGCACGGGTGATGGAGCTCCTTTCATTCTTCTATTAGCATGATTGACCTCTTATCATTATTTTTGCTTGTTTATTCCCCCTTTGTGTTAAGCAGGCGCGCTGGGTTTGAAGTGGACAAAAGGGGAGGTTAATCCGGCGTGGGACAAGGAGTGAACAGGATGAATAAAGGGGGGAGGCGCGCCGAAATAGGGTGCTAAAGGACCCGCGCCGTTTTAAGGGTTAAACGAGGGGGGGGGGGGGGGGCGCGCTGGATTAAGTAGAGGTTGGGGGCACGCCGGAATAGGGGGCCCAAAGGAGGGCGCGCCGATTTAAGTGTGTTGAGAGGGGGGTGCCATGGGCGCGCCGTTTTAAGGGTGGCAAAGGAGAGGGGCGCGCCGATTTTAAGGGCGCCGGATTAGAATCGAAAGGGGTTTCAAGTGTGGGTTGAAACGGCGTGGGGAACAATAACCGCGCCGGGATAGGAGGAAAATGGAACTTTTGAGTGTGGATTTAAAACGGCGCGGCGGCATAGTAACCGCGCCGGGATAAACTCCTCCGAGGGTTGTTTCAAAGCAATTGACTGTGTGTTTCTCTCTTTTCTTTCACCTGCAGGTTGGGTTAATGACTGGTTTGTTCATCCATTTGGAAGATTAGGTTGATGAAAAGGGGGTTTAAACGTTTTAGTCGTTTATTGAGGTGAATTAACATGAATGCTTAAGTGTTCGTTCGAAGGGTTTGATTCACAGAACTTACTGTGTGTTGTTCTTGTTCTCGGAGGTGGTTTGTTCGTTTATTCCTGAGTGTTCTTGGCCATGGCGAGAATTGGGCAGCACCTCCCCCGGATCGGGACTTGCCGGAGATCAAGGAGAGTCACCAATCGGATTGTTCCGGGGTAAACTCTCAAAATGCGGAGCGGCCTCACGGCGGTCCGTTAGCCCAAGTGCGAGTGCGGAACGCTCGAGGGCCAGCCTACAAGAGCGCCCACGACTCACGGGCGATGTTTTCATAAGCGGGACGAATGTGTGCCACGAGAGGCCATGAATGTTCATCTCCTGACGGGCTCCTTCGAAGGCCATGCTATGGAGAAGCAAGCTTCGAAGGGCCTGGATGAGGAGAAAGCAGAGATAAAGAGAGGGAAGCAGAAGAACACCGTATGTTGCAAAAAGGGCTTTTCTTTTTATTCGTTTGCAAAGAGAAATACAACTGGGAATCTACCCTAAAGCGAGAAAAGGAGAGAATACAGTAGAGGGAAAGGAGGGAATACATCGATGGGGGAGGGGGAACGGAGCACAAGCTCCTCCCCCTCCGAGCTCACCTCTCACTCTCACTCTCCTCTCTCTTTCTTTCTTCACCTCTCTGGCCTGGATGGGTGGAGCTCTCTTCTCTTCGGGTGGCCTTCTCCTCTTCTTTTTCTTCTTCTCTTCACTGCATACAACCGAGGGGGTTCGAGCCGCTCTCCTCTATTCTCTCCCCCTTCTTCTCCAGTGGAGCATGCCTCTTATAGAACGGACAGTGGGGGAGAGGATTCCCGCCACCCCTGCCTTGTTCGCAACAACGTTGTTGTTGTGTTGGATGCTGCTGATTCGTGCCGTACACTGGCGCTCATCCTAGGACGGGATGTTCGCAGGTTTGCCGGGAGGATCTGCTACTGCTGCCACCACCATGGATGCTTGTCTTCACCGTCGATGCAGCTACGTTGTCGAACGGAGGTGGAGATAGGGCTCCAGAGCATTGAATGCCCATGGAGACAGGGCTTCAGAGCATTGAATGCCCTCTAGGCACCAGGCTGATGCAAAAACAGGGTATCGGCTGGCGGATGGGATGGTTGATTGCGCGCCGGGGAAGCAGAGAATGGAATGAGGGGTTAAAACGGCGCCCTATTCAAAGGGGCGCCGTTTTAAGCATCAAAGGGGATGCCCCTTCGCGCGCCGTGTAGCCAAAAAGAAAGGGGCGCGCCGTTTTAAGAGGGGGGCGCGCCGTTTTAAGGCGCGCCGTTTTAAGGCTCCTTCGTGCCGTTTTAAGCACTAAACGGATTCTTCTCGAAGTCGCGGCCGTTTATATGAATGTCGGCATTCCCAGAATGTTCCGGTTGCAATGTATGGCCTCTGCAGTATTCCGTTTGTAGCCTCTGGGACTCGGTCCCAGATTCTGCGTGACTTTCGGTGCGTACCGAGACTGTGCCGAAATTCCCGACTTCTCTCTGATTCAGCTCTCGGCATGGCCGGTAGGAGCGTTGTAGCTGTATCTTCTGCCTGGGGGCTTCCTTAGCAGGTAGTGGACCACCAAGCGAGTTCTCATCCTGATCGGGCGAGGCATGAGGTTTGTTCGGCATTTCCATCTTCGGCTTGCTCTCGAATGTCGAGACGTGCATGCCGTATGATCCTCATCGACATTTTTTGGTGTCCACAATGGTCATATGCCGCTGTGAGTGCATTAGGATTCTAACCCGTGAGTCCATGTCACCGCTGTGAGCGAGAGAGTGACCCGTCCCGTGGCTCGATCCGAGCACGAAAGTGAGTCGACCACCCATGACTCTGCCAGTTTCTCAACCGCGCGGATCCACGTTTCCCCTCGCTTGGGACGATGAGTGAGCTTGTGTTTCTATTAGCAACGTATAGTCCATAGGAACTCTTAGTGTCGGGCCAAAGTGTCTCCATTGTTGTATGTTGCTGGTCGCGTCCGCATTTAGAGTCCGAGGTCCGCATCACTTAGAGTCGGTCCCCGTGTCTGTCCCACATCAGTTTGGTATCAGAGCGCCAGTTGAGTCTAGGGTAGTATTTGAGTCTAAGTCCACAAAAATACAAAAAAAGAGTCATTTAAGTTGAGTCTAAGTTTAAGTCGGTCCAAGGTTGCATCGCATACCTTTATTCGGTATATTAAAAGGTGTTGTCCGAATGTTAGGCTACGCCTATCGGGAAGACCGCACACTTGCGCGAGAGGTTCTTCGGATCCCGTAACTCCGCCAACGTACCGAATCTTGGTTTAAGTCTAGGGTCCTTAGTGTGCATTAGTTAGTGCATTCCAACCTTGCATAGTCATGTCAAGTGTCTTGTCCAACTGTCAACATGTCTGTCTTGTAGTTCTCCATTTCCAATGGAATCTCGATCGCCCGTTCGATATGGCCGTTGGTCCACCCATGGGCTTGGCAACCACCCTCTCCACTTCCGTAGGCCCGAAGCCTCGGATTTTTATGGCTCCAATGACCCGGGTGACTACTTCAAGTGGGAGGCCGCCATGGACAACTATTTTGAATGTTACACCATGTCCGATGCCATGCAAGTCAGTTTTGCCCAAGAGAGGCTTGTCCACAAAGCCGCCTGGTAATGGGAGAGCATTGAGCGCATTTGAGAGGTTAGGAGGTAAAGGCCCATCGAGTCGTGGCATGAGATGAAGGGCGAACTTAGGAAGGTCTACCTACCCGGCCAGGTCATCTCCAATCGATCACACCCAACCACCTCCACCCAAGTGGGCCATAATCGGAGGCAAAGTGCCGCGCATGTAGAAGAGCCTAGGTCCACGACTAAGCCGAGTTCATATGGGAGAGTCCATCACATCGCTCCTACTCCAAACCCCACCATTGCCGAACTCTTCCAAATCATTTCGGATAGAGTGGATAGGAGGTGTGATTGTATCGAGTCCCTGGTTTCCCCTTGCCTACCTCCTAGACAGAATGGAACCAAGCACGAGCCTAAGGAGGTAGAAACCGGTAGCCCCAACCCGATGCCATCTAAGGTGCCACCACAAGGCCCTCTCGCCATCATGACGGGTCAAGATCGACTTACCAGGGAGCGTAGTGGGTCACGACAGCAGTGTTATCGCTGCTAGGGGTTCGGCCACTTTGCCGGACAGTGTCCCACTCGGACATCTCTAGCCCTAGGGGACAAAAGGGTTGGAGAAGCCTCACTCTCCGATCTTTATTCGGAGCCACCTCAGCCACAGCTACCCGTGTTTCTAACGGGAAAGCTACTCATAGCCGAGCCACTCCTTAGCTGGCTCTAGAATGGCCTAGCCCCATCTCCCTTCCCATCCATGGACCATATCCTACCTCTAGTGCCAATCAATTCATTTCACACCACTTTCCGGTCTAGTCACTATGCGGATACATTAGATGACCTTCTTAAAGGGTTAGACCGGCAATTGACATTTACGCACTTGTTGGCTCTAGGCTTCAACCGACCCACAGGTCATAGTTTCACTCATCCCGCCTTAGGGTCCATCACCTCCGTGTACACCATGGGTCATGTTACCACGGAGGTTCTCCTACTCCTTCCGTTACCGGCCGAGCCTAACTTCATATCATTTACCCCGAGGGAGGAACCCTACCTCCTATATAAGATCACAGTCCCCTATACCCACATGCATGAAGGTGACCATCTACACCTTCAAGATTTCCAAATGTGGGACCATGACTTATGGAGGTCCAATTCAAGGGGTCATACCTTCTTTGATCCTTTCGATCCCTTCCCTAGTGACCCACCTTATCCATTCCATCTCATTAGGGAAATCGCCTATCACACCCCTACCCCGCAGGCTAGTCCATCTATACTCTGCACGGAATCCATTCATCAGGGTAAGGAAGAAGGTGAATTCGGTTCTCTTGGTCCTCCCACATCTAAAACCAACGTACGTCATTGGTGCATTGTAGGATGTCTAGGAGTTTCCCATGAAGTTAACCTCTGGTTACATCAAGTGTATGCATGGCACACATTCGGGTGTCCTAGTCCACCCTTGCATGTGTCTGGGTTGGACTAACCGTAGGGTTGTTTAGGGTCGTGTGTGCATCCGTGTGTTTTTATTTTTGCTAAACATGTTACGAGTCTGCATGACGACGTCCGTCGTCACATTGAGGCCAGCAATGCACAATATAAGGAGCTAGTCGATGCCCATAGACACCACCGTGAGTTTCAAAAGGGTGAATATGTCATGATCAGGGTAAGACCTGAACGGTTTCCCTCTGGAACCGTAAAGAAATTGCAAGCTCGCGGAGCTGGTCTATTTAGAGTGTTGAAACGCGTTGGATACAATGCGTATGTTGTGGACTTGCCCGAGGAATATGGTATAAGCTCAACTTTTAATGTGTCGGATCTAGTTGCATATAGTGACCCAGCGGTGATCCCTAGTGAGCCTTTCGAGCCATCTCCTCCCATTGAGAGTGATCCCACACCTGAGTGTCCACCACGAGCCCCATTTACATGGCAGCGAGAGCATATAGATCATATACTAGATGAGCAGGTGACTGTTACCAGGAGTGGATCCTACCCGTGCTACCTAGTGCGATGGAGAAGGTGACCCGCCACCGAGGATACTTGGATCACCCGTGGAGAGTTGCAGAGGCTAGATACGGACCTACTGGAGCGCTATCAGAGCGATGCTGACCCTTACTCGACAGGGTCGAGTTTCTCCCACCCGGGGAGAATTGGTGCGGACACCAAAGCGAGCGAGAAGCACGAACCGACGAGCCGTCGGTACCGTACGCGGAACACCACTCGGGCTACATCGGCTTCCATCTGGCTCGGAGACAGTCTGGAGACTCCCCCTTGAGTCTTAGTATTTATCATATTTATGGGAATTTTATTTGTGTATCATGTGTGTTTATTTAGTTTTATTCGGATTGTAATTCAGATTGTAAGAGGGGTTTATTTATAATTTGGGACCACCTGGGTCCCGCAGGCCCCCATCCCTTCTCCCATTGATCCACCTCAGCTCTTGGGCCCATGTGGGGTCAGTCAACCCTCCAAGGTGGGCTTCTAGAAGGGTTGGACCAAGGGGGGACAAAGGGTAACAAAATTCAAAATTTGGAACACGTAAGTCAAAGGGGTGCCCCATGTATAATATAGTTTATTAGGATTAAAATCTTATTTTATTTGTTCCAAACCACATGGGAGAAATAAATTGTGGACTCCCTCTTTTACCCCCCACCAATCCTAGATCTAGGGATATAACTAGTCTTTTTGTATTTTCTATAAGAACCTTGTATTTTCATTTTGAGTGGAATTAATGCAAAGAAAATCTTGAATTTCCTCCAAAGGAGCAAGGGATGCCCCTCTCTCTCTCTCCTCTCTTCTTCTTGCTGCTGGGAAGGCTGTGTTCTAAGGTGGGAAGCCTCATCTATCTGGTGTGGAGTTCATCATCGCCGCCGCCGTCGCCATCGTGCCGCCGTCGCCATCGTGCCGCCGTCGCACCGCCACCGTCGTCGCCGGAGTTCTGTCCACCCAGGCCAGACCCATCTTCCATGAATTCTTTCTCCCAACCTCGAAATCTTTTGGAGTCCAAATCTTCAGGTAACCGATCTCGCCGGGTCTCGCGCCAGAAAATAGAGGTTGCAGATCCGTGGGCAGCAACTCCAAGACTTGGGGGTCGGAGCCGATCGGCCTTTGACCGGTGTTCCAGCCAGGCCACCATCCAGGGAAGCGAGCCACCAGGTGTCCCCATCATAGTGGGACCCACCCCATTAGGTTCGGAGAGCTGAGTAGCACGTGGGCCCCACGTACCCGCAGATCGCGTCGTTCGGACAGCACTAAACGTGGGTTTCGGCACTGTCGGAGCGACATCAAGATGCTGCCCGTCAACCCAATTCCCGCTACTCCCTGGCCCCACATGTGACCTATTACCTCCCTACGTGGAGTGGGTCAAAACTTTGTACCGCTGTGAAAATTTGTTAACCGGAGTACGGAATTGGCCGGGGTTGTCTTCCCCACGCCGGGAGCATGGAGGTACGGTCTTAACTCCTTGGCATTACATTGCTTAGCTAGTATATGGTCATATGCCACTGTGAGTGCGTTAAGATTCTAGCCCGTGAGTCCATGTCACCGCTGTGAGCGAGAGAGTGACCCGTTCCGTGGCTCGATCCGAGCATAGAAGTGAGTCGACCAACCTTGACTCTGCTGGTTTCTCAACTGCGCGGATCCGCGTTTCCCCTCACTTGGGACGATGAGTGAGCTTGCGTTTCTGTTAGCGACGTATAGCCCATAGGAACTCTTAGTGTCGGGCCAACGCGTGTCCATTGTTGTATGTTGCTGGTCGCGTCCGCATTTAGAGTCCGAGGTCCGCATCACTTAGAGTCGGTCCCCGTGTCCGTCCCGCACCACATGGACATCTTTAGGCTCTTCTTGAGAAATGAAAGCCATCAAATCCTCTTCCTCCACTTGCCTTAGTGGGGATCTGGTTTTTACACCATCTTCAGGATTACCAATTATGTTTTCAATAGGGTGATCTTTCAAGGGCGTTGAAGCTCTAGGCAAGTCGGGGTGCTGCATTTATTCACTCTTGGCTTTAGCTTGTCCAACATCACTTGGATTATTGGGAATGTGATCTACATCCAAAGTTGAAATGATTTGAATTGTTAGTCTCGATTTAGATTGATTAAAAGTAACATGAGGACTTTCTTCAATCAACTAAAGGCTCCTTATTAAAGCTATGGGGCTTAGGCCCCCAAAAAATGACAATCACTTCACGCTCCCTTTGACAGTGCATGAAGCGGGCCGGCGTGATCTGCCAATTCTCGACAACAATCTGCACGGACCAGCGGCCTCATCTTTGAGACGGCCGTTCAATGTGATGTCCAACGGGAACTCCACAATAGCGCTGCTTTACCCGGCGGAAGCTCGAGGCCCGGACCTTCAAAGGCAATGAAGAAGAATTCATGTCTGCACCTATAAATTGGCTCGTGGCCGAAGAAGAACGGGGTTGGTTGGAGACCTTTTGGAATTTTCAGAGACTCTACACCCGACTGCATGCAAAGAGAAGAAGAGAGGAAAAAAAGAGGAAGAGAGGGTGAGCTGAGCACCCATTGGCACTGTAGACACACTAAAATTGACATCATTTTGAGCATATCTCCTATCGCACTGTGATGCCCCATTTGACCCTCAAATCGACTTATTTGAGTGATTTTCCTCCTTTTTATTGAATATCCAACTTCCCCAAGCTTTCCACATGTTTTTCCATTTTTCTCCAGTTTTTTCTGAGCCATTTCTCCATTTTTTCGGGCCTTAAATCAAATGGGGGAAGGGACCCGGGCGTCATTTAAGTAACGCCCCGTCAGGGGGCATCATTTCTTTAATTAGCGACCGTCTGTTCGGTCGTCAATTCTTGTTCAATTCCGAACTCCAGAAGCACCCCTTCCTTTCCTCACTTACACTCCTTTTTCACTTGGGAAAGAGTTCCTATGGCTTCCTAATATTGAAAGGACACTTGGAGGAAGGATCCCCCTTTCCATCCTACCAAAACTAAATTTTCTAATTTTTTATGAAATTAATTCCGAATTTCCCTTCTTTCCTCATTTAACCTCCTTTTCCACTTGGGAAAGGGTTCCTATGACTTTCCAAGGTTGAAGGGACACTTGCCTAATGCTTATCTCTTCCAAATTCCAACTAAAACATGTTTTCTTATTTTCTCTTGATTTAATTCCGAATTTCACTTCCTTTCCTCATTTAATCTCTTTTTCCACTTGGGAAAGGGTTCATATGACTTTCCAAGGTTGAAGGGACACTTGCCTAATGTTTATATCTTCCAAATCTAACTAAAACATGTTTTCTTATTTTCTCTTGGATTTAATTCCGAATTTCACTTCCTTTCCTCATTTAATCTCTTTTTCCACTTGGGAAAGGGTTCCTATGACTTTCCAAGGTTGAAGGGACACTTGCCTAATGTTTATCTCTTCCAAATTCCAACTAAAACATGTTTTCTTATTTTCTCTTGATTTAATTCCGAATTTCACTTCCTTTCCTCATTTAATCTCTTTTTCCACTTAGGAAAGGGTTCCTATGACTTTCCAAGGTTGAAGGGACACTTGCCTAATGTTTATCTCATTCCAAATCCCACTAAAACATGTTTTCCTAATTTCTCTTGGAATTAATTTCGAATTTCAACCCTATAAATAGGACTCCTCTCTCCCTTGTGTTAAGAGATCAAGATCAATTCAAGGGGAGGTGCTGCCGGACCAAAGGCTCAAGGAGGAAGACTCCCATGCACCTAAAAGCTTCATCCACGGAGTTCTTCTTCCTCTATTGAAGATTTGAAACCTCTACATCCACAGAGTTCTTCTTCCTCTATTGAAGATTTGGAGCCTCTACATCCATGGAATTCTACATCCTCTTCTTCCTCTATTGAAGATCTTGAAGCCAATTGGAGAAACCACTAAGCTTTCCCCCTCCTATCTCTTATTTTTCTTTAGTTAATTGCATGCATCATTATTCCATCTCTTCCTTTTATTTCTTTTTATCTCCATGTTGAGATCTCCTTAGTGCAACACTTGCACACCTCCCTATTTGCATATCATTCATCATATCTCCCATACCCTTTTGCATAGGGGTTTAAAGGCCAAACACCAATAAGGTGTGTTCATATCCATGCTTTCTATGTCCATATTTACATTTGGATTTGATGCTACACATCTTGGTTTCTAATCCATGTTTGTTTATTGGTGTTTGTTAATTTTGCAAGGGTAATCAATCAAGGAAAACTCTCTTCATCGGCCGGCCGATAGAAAGAGAAGGTGCACTCACAATCTCCCCCACATTTAAGGTATTTATATCGCGATCCCTCCATTGATTATTTGTTATATCCTTTGAGGCCCTCGCGTCTCTGGCGATCACATTCCCCTTAGCATCCTCGCATGCTCCCCTTTTCTCCCTCTTTTCCCATTCTTCTTCTATTCATTTTTTCTTTTTCCCTTTTAATTGTTCTAAGTGGATTTCTTAGAATCTACAAATTGGCGATCACGGTGGGACATCCACTATTTTCTTTGTTGATTACCATCTCCATTGGCACCCTCGTGTGCCCTTTCCCCTTTGACACCCTCGTGTGTCCTTTCCCATTGACACCCTCGTGTGTCCCTTCCCCTTAGGCGCCCTCGTGTGCCCTTTCCCCTCGGTACCCTCGGTACCCTTTCCTTTGTGCCCCTCGGGCACCTTCCATTGTGCACCCTGCACACTCCCCGGATCAGTCAATTGTTGCTTATTGACGCCTTCGACGAGGGCGTCTTTTGATTTAACGCCCCTCACAGGGACGTGTTTTTATTAATTAACGCCCCCTTCAAGGGCGTGTCTTTATTGCATCTGCTTGCCTGATCTTCACCATTTTCTCGTCTGATATTTAGCGCCCCTTACAGGGACGTGTTTCATTGATTAACGCCCATCTCCAGGGCGTATGTTTCTATAACTGCGGTGTGTTGTATGCTGATTATACTGTCTGTGGAATAACGCCACTCTTCAAGGCGTTTCATTTTTTATCAACGGCTGTCATTAAGGCGTTTCTCTTTATCATAACTACTGTTCGCTGCATACTTATCATATTGCCTGTGAATTAACGCCTTTCTCAGAGGCGTTTCATTTATTATCAGCGCCTTCCATCAGGGCGTGTCTCTGAGTTTTGACACCCTCAGTTGCAGGCGTCCTTTATTTATAACGCCTCATCCTAAGGCGTTTGGTTCCCTACGGTCTGTGAGCCCCTCACAGAATTTACGACAGCCACGCTGCCGTGTTTTCATTTAGTCACGACCTGCCACAGGGCGTGTCTTTCCTCTTGCTGTGAACACGACCTTTCCAAGGGCGTGTCTTTACTGTTCTTTTTCACAGATTGGCTATTATTCATTGCTTAGCATTTGTCTTGATATTATATTACTGCTTGGATCGTCTTGGTTTGCTGGCTTGGTTGAGAGACCTCCTCTCTCTATCCTAGGATCCACACACCCTTCTTGGAATCGGGACGACCCTCCATTGAGCATTCCGTCTCTTTGGACCGGAAATCCCTTTTCCAAGACCTCCATAAGTCCCCGCACCCGTGGATTCCCTCACGGACGCCGGGCTGGTTGTACCCTCGAAGTACCTGGAGTTTAGAGAACCTATACGTTGTTAAAAGAGAGAAGAACTTAGTTGACCCGGAGGTTACATTCGGATCAAACTAGGTCTCATTCGGCAAAAAGAGTGAACCTTCACAAATAATCCACCCTAAATTCGAACATCAAACATTAAAATCTTGCGTTTCTTGCCAACCTTGTTTGCATAAACATAGTTGAGTGATTTGATTGCCTTGTTTGGATTGTATATTTTGTGACGGTTCTTCATTGAACATCCTCTTTCTTAAGAATGAAGCTCCGTTCAGGTAAAACCATCAACATGTCAGGCCACGGGTACTCTTATGATGATGAGAATGAGAACATATTTGGTCAATATGAGGACCCTCCCCAGGATTCTTTTTATTATGAGGGGAACTACCTTCCTCCTCACCCCCATTACTCACAAGTCCATGTGGTCGATACCACTGTCCATGAGGCGGACCCTTCGTCTCAAGTTCCATCTTCCAACACTTCGGGGAACCCTTCCCCATCCATTAATGTCTCAGATTTGATCCAAGCTCTCTCCCAGTTGGACGACTCCCAACGGCAAGCCATTCAGGCCGCCTTAAAGGGGAAATCCGTCCTTTCTTCTTCTTCTAATCCCCCTCCGGCCGTGAGTGGCCATCAAACCATTAATGACCAGGCGGTCTTGCATCCTCCCTCCTCTCGTCCACAAACACCTACTGCGGCCATGCCGGCCCAGCAGGCGAGCTATTCAGCAGTCAGGCATCAATCCTCCCAACCTCCTCGGGTTCTACGAACGCCTATACCACATTCTTTTATTCAAAACCAGGCCCCAGTCGAGCCCGATACCAACACTCTTTTGCTTCAGAAGCTAGCTAGCATGGAGGAGCAGCTCAAGAAGGTTACGGCAACTAAGAATGCTCCGGAAATTTCTCTTCCTACGTTGCCAGTGTTCCATTTACCACCTTCTGAAATGCCGAATTTCCGGCGATATAATGGGACCGGTAACCCATTCATTCATTTAAAGGACTTCCGATATGAGACTTCTTTCTGGCAAGACAATAAGGCATCTCTGGCCTATTTATTCCGAAGATCTCTTGAGGGACCCGCCCTCGAATGGTTTTATTCTCTGGAGCCAGCTGATGCCGGTGACTTTGATGTTATCCAAAGGAAATTCTTGCAAAAGTACAGAGACCGGGTGGGACCTTCCCTTTCTGTTACAGATCTGGTCGCTGAGAAAATGAAGCCCGATGAAGACTTCATTATATTTGCTGACAGGTGGCGGTCTATGGCCGAGAAATTGAAGGACACATTGTCGGAACAAGAGCAAGTAAAAATGGTCATTTCAATGCAACTCCTCAATTCCGGCACATTTTGGCCATGAATCGGCTGACAACTATGGAAGAGCTCTATGAAAGAGCTCGTTATATACAAACACAAATGAAGGATTCGCCCATCATGGGCATGTTTGAGTCGAAGCCTCGGCTGTTTAAAAAGAATACAAATGTCAACAGTGGGCCCACGACTGAGGGCACTGTCACAAACGAGCAGGTTGGCGTAGTTGGCCACCCCCACCACCAGTCAAACCCATGACCTCCGCCACCTCCACAGCAAAACCCCCATTTTACCTCCGCTCCACAGCGCCACTTCACACCCCAACCTTCTTTTGCTCCATCACCGAGCCAAGCGCCTCGCAACGACCCTCCAGCACCACCTTAATACCATCAGGTCCCCCCACCTTCCAACTATGGCCAACAACAACGGAGACCACCGCTTGGCCCCAAGAGGGCCCATTATCCGCCACTCCCAGAGAGTCTCCCTGACATTTTTAATGCTTTGATGGCCGCCAACCTGCTCGTCCTACCAAAAGAAAGAACGGTGTGGCCCGACAATGTTGACACATCCCGTTACTGTGCATTTCACCGCGCCCCTGGTCACAACCTTGATCGTTGTTTCCATTTCAGAGATCATATTTATGATTTGAATGACCAGGGTGGCATTAATTGGGATGAAATGAGGCAAGTCATCGCCACCATGAAAGAGAGAAGGCCGCATCGGCAACAGCAAAATCAGCATCAACAGCAGCCAGCTCCGCAGCAAGCTCAGCCACAGCAAGCTCCAGCACCCCAGCAGGATATGGGGATTGTCCGTAATCCATTGCCGGAGCACGCTCCTAATCAACACGTGAACCTTGTCACGTCTCTCTACGAGGTGGAGAGAGGGCAGGGATGGCACGAAGAAAACGCCTCTGTCGGGGCATTCCACCATGATCCAAACCAAAATTAAACTCCGCGCCTTTTGCGCGTTCCTCCTTCTCCTTCTAGTCTCCTATCGGGACGTTCTCTTTTACGCCCCGTCAACCCACCTACCACCACCAACTCCGCGACCTTGCCGGCTCGCTCTCTTCTTAACCGCTTACCACCACAGCAACCTGCCATTCCACCTTCCACCACCAATCCTACATCCGCGACCTCCAGGCCACTCCTACTCCGCTCACCGACAGCACCCGCTACCCCCTCTACCACTCCTACACCAGCAAGAGTTCCTCCACCATCAGTACAACCACCTTTTGTGCCACGATCTCTCCTTATTCCACCACCTGCCAATACCCCTCGCATTCGGATATCCCTTTCTTCTTTCACGCCTCCGGCGAGGGCACCTTCTTCAAATACTCCTCCCATGCCTCACGCGGGGGCATCTCTATTAAACACCACTACTACGCCTCCTACAGGGACGCCCCTTTCATTGAATTCGCCTTTGGTATCCCCTAGCAGGATCTCTGCTACCGACATTCCTTCCTCCTCTTCCAACCCTCCCCCTAATATTGCCCCGACAGAGGCGCGTCAAGGCGTAGCGCCGCTCCGTAGTGGACGGATGTTCCACCGTGTTTTCCCACAGAGAGAGCTAGAGCCCGCACAGGGGACGCAAGAGCAGGAACAGGAACAAGATTCAGTGCCGGGAACTCAGTATGATCTGTTAAAGCACCTGGATCGCACTCCAGCCAGAATCTCCATTCTTGAATTAATCAAGAGGTCCACCACTCATCAGCTGGCCTTGAAGGAATACCTGCAGAAGGTTATGGTCAATGAGGACCTCCCGGTCGAACAGATAATTACAGTCTTAACCCCTACCGGCAGTCAGCCGGCAATCACATTCCATGAACATGAGTTAGCACCTCTACCGGCAAGAAAGTATGCCCTATGTATCACGGTTGATATCAACAAAGTGGCTGTTAAGCAGTGTTTGGTAGACACCGGTGCATCTATCAATGTGTTGCCTCCGAGCACTCTGAAGCTATGCGGTATCCCTGAGAGCCAGATACGGCCATCCACCATTACTGTCACAGCATATGACAATACAAAGAAACCCCCTCTGGGTATGATTACTCTCAAAGTCAGTTTGGGTCCAGCCACCATTACGGCAGATTTCCATATTCTGGATATGGACCCGACCTTTAATGGTATCCTGGGTTGCCCTTATATTCAGCAGCTTGACGCAGTGCCCTCTACAAACCATCAGTGCCTTAAGTTTCCGCATAAGGGCCGCATTATCAAGGTGACCAGCGTGCCGATCTTACCAGAGGAGGACATACATGTAGCTTCATCAGTTCCTTCCATGTGGCCAGCCAACAAGCCGTTATTATCTGTGTTGGACATTCACTGTCCACGACTGATGCTATCAGAGACTGTTACCACCGTTGCCATGACACCCCTGCCTTCTAAGGGGAAGAAGAAAAAGAAAAATATGATGAATACCCCCGGCTGGAACATTCTGATAAGGATGGGATATCAAGATGGCAAGGGCCTGGGTGCCAAACTCCAGGGCAAGATTAGGCCCATTAAGCCTCAAAAAGTGATTGCACGAGGCGGCTTAGGCTACAAAGCGCCGGACAAGAATGAAGGAGAGCCGTGGGCTGTTATGACGTCCACCTTCAAGCCAGATCGCCAGCCACTCACCTGGACTTTAAAGACACATTTTGTCACCGGTGGCGTTCAGAACAACGAACGGACTACCGTCGTTACTTCATTACTTGATTGTCAGGATGTGCACGCTAGACAGTTTGCGCGGCACATTGCCCCACTGGCCACTTACAAAACCTTGGAGACTTTAAGGCCAGATAAAAGAAGAAAAATGGGTGACCCGGAATGTGACTGGTACAGGTGGTTTGACATGAATGATATCACTTTCTCTTTAAGCCGCCTGTTCATGCCGGCAGATCCGGAATGGCCGCCATTGATTCAAGAACTAATTGAAATGCCTGCCGCAATCACAGATAAAAGGCAGATGTTAAGTGACTACACAGATACGGGAGAGCCAGATGTCCCCTTTGAAGAAGGATTCTCCGTGGATAGGCTGTGGACCGGCCTTTTCTCCCTCACTTCTGTGCATCCGTCTGTGTTGGTTTCTCTCTATTCCCGTGGGTTTGGTCACGTGCCGCGACCGCCACCGATTACCATCAACTTATCTCCCAATTCAATTCAGATTTCCTTCCCTATTGCTCCTTCGCTCCTCGAGCGATTTTCCAAAATCTCCATCTCGCCCCCGTATGGGCCATCTTTGATTGAATCTTTCTCCAAACTTGCAATCTCCACTCCTCCCACTATTCCCCCTTCACATTGCTTTTTACTTGAGAAAGAAAATAAAAACAAAGGAAAACATGAAAACGAAAAAAAAACGCCAAATCTCCAACATTCCAATCCTCCATTTCTATTGAGGAGACCTCATACTTTTCTCCCGAGCGCGTCCCAACCCAGGGGCCGCTCTTCCAAGATCCCTTGATAAAACTTTTCTCCCCCTCTGGTGAGGGGCCCTCCCCTGTATCACCTCCTGTATCCACTTTATCACCTCCTTCTTTCCCTTATAATCAAGCTAGTTGCTCTTCCTCCCCTTCTTCCTCTTCTTCTAATAAAAATCATGGGGTAAATTCACACAAAAAGGCCAAGGGTAAGCAGATTCCTCGCAGATTTTTGTTGGAATTGGCCATTAGATGCCAAGCTTGTTTAGCTCTCCCTGAGTTTGTGAAAGATCCAATTATCCTGCTAGAATTAGAAATTGAGGACTTTGTTGCTTCTTATGAGGGTTTGGGCGTTTATGAAATCATGAATGATGAAGACCCTATTGAAGAAGGGGATGAAAGTTATGAAGAATATGAGGACGAGGCTGATGCTTTTGCTAGTGGTATGAGAAGATTCGACGAACCATCAGCCTCAGTAGAAGAACCTACCAAAGAAATCAATTTGGGTACCGAGGAAGACCCTAGGATTGTCCTCATAAGCAAAAATTTGCCGTCCTCCGAAGAGAAGGCGCTCATCTTAGTTCTTCAAGAATACAAGGACACGTTCGCATGGAGCTATGAAGATATGCCTGGATTAGACCCTGCGCTCGTTGAACACCGTCTTACACTTAAGCCAGGATCTGTCCCGGTAAAACAACGGTTGAGGCGTTTCCATCCTAGCATGGCTTTGAAAATGAAAGAAGAGGTCGATAAACTCCATAAGGCTAGATTCGTTAGAGTCGTCCTCTATCCCAATTGGGTGGCTAACATTGTCCCGGTTATGAAGAAAGATGGAAAAGTTCGAATTTGCATAGATTTTCGGGACCTCAACCGGGCGTGTCCTAAGGATGACTTCCCCCTCCCTCATATTGATGTGCTGATTGATAACACGGCAGGATTTGAGACTCTTTCTTTCATGGACGGCTTTTCAGGCTACAATCAGATTCGTCTGGCTGAAGAAGACCAAGAGAAAACTTCATTCACTACGCCATGGGGCACATATTGTTATGTGGTCATGCCCTTTGGACTTAAGAATGCTGGAGCCACTTATCAAAGGGCCATGATGGCAATTTTTCATGACATGATTCATATTTATATTGAGGTGTATGTGGATGACCTGGTTGTGAAATCAAGGACAAGGATTGAGCATCCTGGGGTTCTGGCTAAGGTTTTGCAGAGATCACGAGAATTTCAATTGATAATGAACCCCAAGAAGTGCGTATTTGGCGTTTCTTCAGGGAAATTACTTGGATTTATCGTTAGCAAGAGGGGAATTGAAGTTGATCCCAACAAGGCGAAGGCCATTAGAGATATGCCTCCTCCCAAGAATCTGAAGGAAGTTCGAGGATTAATCGGGAGGTTGCAATTTATTCGCCGCTTCGTCTCCCAGCATTCACAAAGATGTAGGCCGTTTTACGAGCTTACTAAGCCGGGAGTCAAGTTTAATTGGGATGATAAATGTCAGGCAGCCTTTGACGGATTGAAGGATTATTTGGTCAATCCTCCTGTCCTGAGGCCGCCAATTCCAGGCAAACCACTTATTCTTTATGTTTCAGTCCTGGATGACTCCGTAGGTGCTGTCTTAGCTCAAGTGGATGAGGAAGGTAAAGAGAGGGCAGCATACTACTTATCTAAACTCCTTAACCCCTGTGAGCAGAGATACTCAGCCATGGAGAAGACTTGTGCAGCTCTGGTTTGGGTAGTTCAGAAGTTAAAACACTATTTCCTAGCTCACGAGGTTCACCTCATTGCTCGCATGAATCCAATCAAATTCCTCCTTGAAAAATCTGTCCTCACTGATCGATTAGCACGCTGGCAAAGCTTCCTTTCTCAATTTGACATCACTTACATTCAGCAAAAAGCTATCAAAGGTTATGCCATTGCCGAACATCTTGCTCACCACCCTCTCCCCCGCTTTGATCCTGTCAATTCAGAGTTCCCGGATGAAGAATTAATGTCCATTAATCACCCCCCAGATCCTATGTGGACATTACATTTTGATGGAGCTCTTAATTCTCAAGGAAGAGGGATCGGCATGGTTCTCTTAACACCCGAAGGAGTCACCATTCCATTTGCTGCTCGGCTCACCTTTCCCGTCACCAATAACATAGCCGAGTATGAAGCTCTTTTGGCCGGTCTTAAAACCGCTCATCAATATGGTGTCACCCATTTGCGAATCGTCGGTGACAGTCAGCTTATTCTACGCCAAGTGTTGGTCAAGTGCCGCACTATCAATCCTAAGCTCAAGCCCTACCAAGAACTCGCTTCAGCTTACGCCAAACTCTTCACTAAATTGATTTTCGTTCATGTCCCGCGTAGCCAGAACATTTTGGCCGACGCACTTGCTTCCTTAGCCTCCGCTTTAGTCTTCCCTCCTGAGCGTGATTTTCATGTCCCCCTGATTCATCAGCGTGATACTCCAGCCATTAGGGATCGTGCTTTTCTTGATATTAGGGATCAGGTGCTTGAGAAGGTTAGACGGAAAGAAGCTCTTGAAGGCAGAGAGGTCATGCTATTGGATTGGCAAGAAGAGTTGGCTGACGAAGAAAAGCCTTGGTATTATGAGATTGCCAGATACTGTAATGATCAGTCTTATCCCGAGGAAGCCACTGCCGAAGAAAAGAAAGCAATTAGGAGAGTGGCTCAACGTTATACTTTGGTTGGAGGTGTGCTCTACAGAAGAGGGCTCACCGGTGTTTTGTTGAGATGCCTCGATGATGATGAATCTTGGAAAGTTGTGGAAGAGGCGCATTCTGGTGTGTGTGGTGGTCATGTGAACAGCCAGATGCTAGCTAAGAAGATTCTTAGACTAGGGTTCTATTGGCCCACTCTTGAAGAAGATTGTTCTATCTATGTTCGAAGGTGTGTTAAGTGCCAACTGCACGCCGACAAGATTCATTCTCCTGCTTCTTCACTCCATCCTACGTCCTCCCCATGGCCTTTTTCCATGTGGGCTTTTGATATCATTGGACCTCTTGGTGATTCGAACCTCCTGACCAAGCAAAAATCATTCATTCTCACGGCAACGGAGTACTTCACCAAGTGGGCGGAAGCAGAAGCTTACGTGGAAATTAAAGCATCAACCGTCTGCAAATTTATCATGAAGAACATCATCACGAGGTTCGGCATCCCAAGCACCATCGTCACCGACAATGGACCTCAATTTATCTCCCAAGATCTCAAGGATCTCTGCAACAGGTATAACATTGCATTGCATCATTCTTCTCCCTATTATCCGCAGGGCAATGGCCAAGCAGAGGCCACTAATAAAACTTTAATCAAGATTGTTAAGAAGACGTGCGAGGCTAATAAATTCTCGGATTGGCCAGACAAGCTGGTTGAAGCTCTTTGGGCCTACCGCACTTCCATTCGAACCCCCACTGGGCAAACTCCTTTTGCCCTTACTTATGGAATGGAGGCCGTAGTCCCTTATGAGATTCTTATCCCCTCTTTGCGAGTACAATTGGATGAGGAGCTCTCTATCGATGAACGTCGTGATTCACTCCTTGCCCAATTGGAACTCCTAGATGAGAAGCGTCTGGTCGCCGCTGAGCATGCGCGCGTTTACCAAAACAGGCTCTCACGTTTTTATCAAAAGAAGGTAATTGAGAGAAAATTTAAGGTCGGTGAAATGGTAATCAAAAGAATTTTTGTAAAGCCGGGTGGCCCTCGTTCAAAGCTCCAACCAAATTGGGAAGGGCCGTTTGTCATAAAAGATGTTTATCCTGGCAATGCTTATAAACTGGTTAATGCTGAAGGAGAGGAATTAACTCACCCCTGGAATGGTTTGTATCTCAAGAAATATTACCCCTGAACAAGAATCCAAACAAAAATTGAAAACTTCACAAAAATCCAAAGAAAATAGAAATCTCCCAGATAATCCAAAAAAATCTGAATATTTTCAAAATCCAAAACAAAAGAGTTTTCTTTCATGGTTCTCCCTTTTGGGCTGACATAACATGCAAAGGTCACCGGTCCGAAAGGTCAAAATCCAAAATCCATTTGTCAGTCTTGCTAATTTAAAATGGGAGTTGACCCCGCACACACTACACACTTTACTCTTGAGCTCAAGCAGTGCAAAATCTGATAGAAAGTCGAAATCAAACTAAAGGCGAAAGACGATATCCATTCTTTTCTTCTTCGGCCCACAAGGGAGGAAGGGAGGCCTTGAGGTAGACACGCCAAGCCTATCTGCCGCCCTAGTAGGAGGAAGTCAGGGCCCAAAAGGGAACAAATGCCACAAAATCCCAAGTACAATTAGGTTGTTCATCAGTTCAAATCTATTCAATGCAAATCAATTCTGAAGTGAAAGTCAAATGGTGAAAAAGAAAAACATGTCAAGAGGGCAAAGTCCCCGCAAGGAAAACCTTGGGCGTATGCATGCATTATGAAGAGGCAAAAAAGGCAACAAAGCGTCCCTACGTCAAAGACCGAACCCCAACAGGCATAAGGATAGGGGAGGTAGCTTTGCCTCAGGCATCTTTGAATCTTTTGTGAGCTTCCTCATAGCTTCTCTTTTATTTTTGGAAAAGTCATGAACCAGCAGAATGGTCGAGACAAACTGAAGAGAATGCACTGTACGAAATCTTGTGTATAAGTTAACCATATTCACGCCAATTCCCCTTTTAATTATTCAAGAAAGGTTAATGGAACTTAGAAGATGACCAAGTAGGGCCCACCACCTTGATTTCTTTATCAGCCCAATTTGGGAGGAATAAAAATTAACGCCTTTGTTCAAGGCGCTTTTATGCTGATTCACGCCTAGATCATAGTCGTTTCTTTAAAAATAACGCCTCCTGGAAGGTCGTGTTTTCAACAAAATTCAATAATCTTTGCACGGTAACGCCGTCTCCAAGGGCGTCTTTCACGATAGTAACGGCCTAATCTAAGGCGTGTTTTTTAGAAAAATCCTCAAAAAAAATATATATATACTGAAAAGAACAAAAATAAATTCTTCATGTTGCATGAATTGCATTCTTGCCTGGACATCTTTTAATTATTGTTTGCATACGTGTGATTGCATGAGGCATCCCCGAGTTTTGATTATTTCATCTTGCCTTCTTAAAGGCTTGGCCCCTTGACCCATTATTAAGGTCAAAATATTTACACCCTTTGCTCACCGGGCAAGGGGCCAAGTCGAACAGATGAATTAACCTGTTTGTTCAAGTGAAAACCGCAGCCGCAGATACAGGGCAAAGTAAAGCAAACACGAGGAACGAGAGAAGAAAAAAGTACACAAACACAAGTCCACAACCACACAATGCTCAGGTAACAAAAGCTCAAATCTCATATATATATATATGTATCATCATGTCTATCATGTACAGGTGTGAAGGTGGAGGAGTACAAGTACAGAACTCTCAACTCTCGCCTCCACCCTCCTCTACTCTCCTGCTCTCAACCTCCTCCTCACCATCCCGAACTGGCGCCGGTGGAGGAGGCATAGGCCCCCGTGAAGAGGCCGGAACCCGAACGTGTCCTCCTGCCTCGCTCCTCTCTCGGAGGGAAGAACCCGCCACAAAGGTGGAGCTGGTGAAGGAGTACCCCGCAGCCCGTGCTCGCTCACGGCCTCGCTGCAACCGCTCCTCGGACACTCGAAGCCGCTCCTGGGAAAGGATCAACTGGGTCCTCGAGTCCGCCAGCTCACGCTCTCGTGCCAACAACTGCTCCTGGAACCGGGCACGCTCCGCCTGGTGCTCCTCCCGCTCACGAGCCCGCTCCTCGCGCTCCCGAGCACGCTCCCTCCTCTCCAGCTCCAGGGCAACCCGCAGCTCGGCCACGTCCTGAGGAAGCTCACTGCGTTGCTGCAAGGCCCGCTGAAGCTCTACGATCCGCTGATCGCGGATCGACAACTCGGTACGTATCGCCTTCAGCTGAGCAGCCTACAAACAGGTAAACAAATCATCAGTCCCACAGTTCAATAATTCATGAAATGAAATAACAACATGTGACTAAAGGTAGGTCACGCACCTGTGAGCTCGTCGCTCGGAAGCCCTCATCTACGCAGATAAGAGTGGCTCGAAGCTCTTCAGTCTGTAAAAAAATGAATTTTTATCAGTGCACAATTTATATCTAATCATTATTTGAATGAGGTTTCAAGTTCAGAATTTACCCTTGAAGCAAGGTCACGCTCCGCCACCTCAGCTCGCGCTATCGCACCAGCCAGCTGCTCCGTCAGTGCAGTCACCTCTGCACTAGGCCCCCTCGAGCTGGAGGCCTCCCCTGGATCTCTCCTCGCTACTCCCTGCTGGGCACGCTGCATTCATTAGGACCGTCAGGGGCTAATCATTAATTCAACACAACAAAAGAAAAAAAAATTCATTTGCATATAGGAATAATTTAAACACTCAACAGGGTCTCCAAGTCTGCCCGTGTGGCAGCTAGCTGGTCCTCCAGGATGTGGAGGTGGGCCTGTGCATCTATCGCCGCTATGTCCCTCGCATCCTGCATTCATTACATGTTAATCGCATAATAGTTACATAAGCATTTACATTTAATTTAGAAATAAGTGCATTCATACATACCCCTAAGACCCTCATCTGAGGTCTGCCGGCGTGAACCTCCCAGTAGCGCCGGAGGTACTCGGAGCTGTCAGTCGCGTGGGAAACGACTGTGGTCCCGCCTCGCTGCCAGTCGGCGTACTGCTCCTCGAATCGCACCCTCCAGTCGGTCGTCTTGGTGCGACCGCGGGTCTTCTTGCCAATCCCTCGAGGCTCTCCGACCTCGATCCACTCCTGGGGCAGGCCCAGGGTCCTCATCACCAGCCGAAGCCGTAACGGCTCAATCTCGCTCAAGCAGTGTAGCCACAGCTCACGCCCGAAGCGAGGTCGCCCCGATACGACCCAAGGCTGGCCCTCATCGGTCATCCCCTCATATGGTCTCCACTGCACCTGCATTCATGAACACGCATCATTATCATTTCATCATATTCAAATAAACAACAAAAAGAAATGCATATCATTCATTCATACATACCAGCGAGGGAGGGAAGTCGCGGAACTCTCTCCGTAGAACCCACAACTCGTAGTCAAGTGGGGCGCCAAAGATAACAGGCACCCAGCGTCGCGCCAGGGGGAAGGATCCCTCAGCTCCTGGCCGTGGGTCAACGCGCCCCATCGGCATGTATAGGTGGCTCCACACCTGCATCCATGCATTGCAATTAGTACTATATTCACATGCATCATAACAAAGAAAAGATAAGAAATGAGAAATTACATACCTGAAGAAGAGGTGAGAAGCCACTGACGGTCGTCTCACGGCCTGTCCCCGTGGACAGATCGGCCATCAAATGCGCCAGCAGGGCCGCTCCCCAAGCATATGTGCCAACCGTCTCCAGATCCTCAAGGATGCCTAAGAAGCGGCAGTTGATGACATCGGCTTTCGTCCCCAGCAATAATCTCCCGAGCAGCAGCAGCAGGAACCTCCTCAGGTCTCGGTCCGCTCTCTCATGGTCAGTCGGGTCCTGGCAGCATGCCACTCTCACCCCGTCGGTCAGTCGCTGTGCAAACTCACCTAAGGTCTCCCCCGACCTATGCCTGGCATCTCCTAGACCCATCACCGTAGTCAGGTCCGTACGGAAAATGGTCCTACACTCGCTAGGTCCCACGTAGACCATCTCAAGCCCTAGTAGCCTCTGGGCCATCTCTGAATAGTCAGAATAGGTGAACCCACTCACGGCCTCACCATCTACCCGTAAACCTGTAATCCTGGCTACATCCTCTAAACTAGGAACCATATGCCCCCAGGGCATCAGAAAAGTCCGGCTAACCCTATCCCATCTCTCCCTCAAAACCTGGATCAGTGCTAGGTCAGGTCTAAAAGGCTCAATGGATAGAAAAGCCCCAAATCCCATGGCCTCTACCCTAACCCTCTGGAAGTCGGGGAGACCCTGGTATGCTGCCCAGACCATGACCCATGAGATACGGGTCCTCATCAACCCCTGCATGTATTAAAAGAGAATTATTTTTCTTAATTATTTGAGTATCCATGTTGAATTACATTTGATTTGGGTTAAATATTGAATTTTAGCATTTTTAGAATTCACGGCCACCCTCAGGTCGTTTCTTGATAAATTCACGCCCCTGTGGGGGGTGTTTTTCAGAATGAACTTTAATGTAACGCCTTTAATGAGGGCGTTTTTTATGTTAATCACGCCTCAGTCTTAGGCGTTCTTTGGTGGCTGTTTTGCTATTTCTGAAACATATTTCTAATCACGCCTCGGTGTTGGGCGTTTCTTGTTGAATTAACGCCCTGTGGTAGGGCGTTTTCCTAAAGGTGGTTAATTTTGGGTCGTTAATGAATGAAGCGACGCCCTCTGGTTTGGGCGTCTCTTGTTGAATTAACGCCCTACTGGAGGGCGTGGGTTTCTCAATTTAACAGAAAAATCAAATAACTGACAGCATGCGAAATAATTCATGAAAATATTTTTGGAAATTGTTTAATGGGCATGGAATTCATGAAAAATCATAAGTTTTAAGAAACGACATGCTTCAGGGCGTTTTTCATGAAGGATAATTAATTTTCAGAAATTAAAAATAATTAACGCCCTGGATTAGGGCGTTGCCTTTGTAAGTAACGCCCCCATGGGAGGCGTGTTTTTTCTGAGTTGCAGGTTTAATGCCCGAGGGCCATGAAAAATCAAGAAAAATATAAATAAAATAAAATAAAATGGAATTGGGGAGGGGGAACCTACCTTCTTGTGTTTCTGGGGTTGTGGCCGTGGCAGTGGCCGTCTGGGCCGCCGGAGTTGCCCCCTGGGAGCGACCGCCGCCGTGCACGGCGGTCCTTCTTCTTCTCCTTCTTCTTCTCCACCTTCTGCATCTTCTGTTTCTTCTATTGCTTCGCCCGTTGCTCCGTCGGCCTCGTCGCCGCCGGCCGTCGCCGGCTCTTCTTCAAAAGCCACGACGGCGAGCTCCTCCACGGAAAGCTCTTCCTCTTGGGCGTGGGAGGCGTCGAGGTCAACCACATCTGGGGCGCTAACTCTTTGGCGTTTGGCCATGGCTAGGGTCTAGGAGGAATGAGATTGAGTGAGTTGGAGAGAGTGAGGGAAGAGAACGAGAGAGAGGCTTTGAGGGCTTCAGTTAGGGTTTGCAGAGAAAAGGGCGAAATAAGAATGGAAGGAGGAAGGAGAAGGAGGCCTGATGGCTTTTGGGTTTCGAAAAGAAGACACGCCCTTGAGAAAGGCGTTTATAAAAGAATTCACGCCCATTCTCTGGGCGTTTTATCGAAATTGACGACGAGGATTAAGGCGTTAATTTATTTTGCATGGGGAACGATAACCGTCGTCAGACGCATTGAATGGCCGTTGATTGATGTGAGGGAAGTCATCATTGCTGTTTGAAGTAACGCCTCTGGTAAAGGCGTGTTATTCTTGAAACGTGACTATGGAAAAGGCGTTATTTTTGATGAGTCAACGATTATATTCTTTTGGGTTTGAATCTGTTCACGCCTTTCTTGAGGTCGTTATTCAAAGTAACGCCCACTGTCGCAGGCGTCAATTGTTGACGAAGGGCCCATTGAAGCGCCTTGAAATAAGGCGTGTATTTGTTAATTCGCGACGCTCTTGGAGGCATTATTCACAACAGAAACACAGTTTTTTGGATGATTTCGATCATAATCACAGTGGCAGTTGGCTCAATCAGAAAACAATCTTTATTATTTTGAAAGGAGGAACTACAATGACTAATGAGCCACTTTGGGCCTTAATTTTCTCAATGAAGTTACATAATTTTTCCACTGTTCTTTGTCTTCATCCAAGTCTTCTACAGGTTGATGAAGCTTGCTTAGCCTCCATAAAGCTTGAATGGTGATAACCTCCTCACCATCTTCATTGTTGCCTAGATCCCTTGATTTGATTGGAGGAAGATGAGAGATGTCTTCTAAGTGTTGCCTTGGGAGCCCAAGCTGAGGAAGGCACCGGTGTGCATTATATAAAACGAAGTCCGAAGCACCGATAAGACGAAGGTCCGTACCGATGGAGAAGCGTGCACGAAGTTCCTGCATTTTGAATATACCCGGGGCGCAAGTAAAAAGATTCTTTGGCATTACCTTTAAGTGCTCCCTCCAATCCCCTCTCTTCTTGATTTGAGGAATTCGGTTGGTCACTCTATTGCTTATACCTAATGAGCCGGTTATATATGAGAGTGGGCTCTTTGAGAAAATTCTTGAGGGTTGTTGGGCTTCGTGGCTTGAGTCGAATTTGAAGTGTAGATCAACCCAACTTGAGAGTGCTAGCATGCAACCGTAAATGGGCCTTCCCATGGACGCCGCTGTAAGCCCGCTATAGAGATATGCTAGGATCGCCGGTCCAACTCTCTTCTTCCCATAAGCTCACCACTGCGCTCAATTGGGACTCCTCTAGAAAGTCCTCCGTGGATGGGAATAGGAGTGCTCCTGCCAAGCACACCACGAAGGCTTTGGTCACTCTTTCTATCTCCTCTTCTTCTTTAGCTTGATCCGCTCTCTTGTACACCCACGAGGCGAGCTTCAAGAGGTTAACTCCTTTAGTGACCTTGATTTGGTTCACTATATTCGGGCTAGGTATTAACGAGGTTAGCAACTCGTGGGAGGAGATGGGCCTTGGCATGATGGCCATCTTTTCTTCTTCTCCGTGTTTCATCTTTTTCAAGCCTAGGATCATCTCTACTTCCTCCAGCAAGATGGTGGCCTCAAAAGTGGAAAATAAGAAAGTATGGGTGGAAGGATGCCATGTCTCAATCAATGCTCCTATGGCAGCCCAATCTATGTGGATTTGATCATAATGCTTGGCATGGGTTATCAACCCCAAGAGATGCCATCTAGCTACATATACCCTCATGTCTGATGTGAATTTGGAGAGGATGAGGGGCAACCATTTGATTTGGACATATCTTCTAGCCCCTGGAAGATTTGGGTACTCCTGTGAGAGGAGGGGAAGAAAACAAAAAGAAGAGGTACATGAGCATATGACATGTTCAGCAACAAAGAAATAAGCATGTGAGCAGTTCGCCAGAACAGTACGCACAATGAAGAAGGTTGAAACTAACCTGATTCATGCATATCCTGTTGCTTATATGACCTTGGATATCGTTAATCCTGGGAGTTGAGAATTTTGGCCTTTTCAGTGCCCTGTCCATCGTCAGGAGAAGCTTGGACGGTGCAACCTGCAGAGCAGATGAAGAAGAAGAAGGACAAGAACAGAGAGTTTCGGCGGCTGCAGGGTTTTGGTTGATTATGTTGAAGGAGGGCCTCCTATTAATAGAGATTTAGAGAGTTGTAAGGCTGTTGGAAGTTAGAAATTTGATTGGGTTAAGGACTGTGCTGTTAAATTAGGAAACGGAAGTTCGTGCTGAATTAACGACGTTGGTTAGGGCGTCGATTTTTAAATTGACGACCTGACTGACGACGTGTTATATTTAACGCCCTAGCATGGGGCGTGTTTTTCTAAGCTTCCGTTACTGTTTACGCCTTTGAGTAGGGCGTGTTTTAAATGTTTAACGACCTATGGTCAGGCGTTTTCATGCTGTTAACGCCCTATTCTTAGGCGTGTTTTATTGGATTACGAATTTTGACCTCTTCATGCTTTGACGCTTTAATGAACCTAAGTGCTATTATTTTGATGAAATTGTCTATGATTAAGCACTTATGATCATGTCATGTTCTGAATTGATGGAAAAAGGCTAATAAGTTTCAAAGTGCAGAAGTTTGCAGGATTCGAGGCGTTTGGATCACTCATAGGAGCAACATCTTGCCACCTTGTATCTGTTTCTTGTAAAGCATTGTTACTATATGATATCTACGCTATTATATTATGTCAAGGACCTTGTGGTTCTGATGAACCTGAAATTTGAGTTCCCCTTCATCAAAAACGATGACGATTTCAGGAGAATCTTGATCACACGGATAGGCCGTCGAGCTGTTAAAAGTTTGGGAGGATGGTTCCACTTTCTGAGTTGATGCGCGGACAAACGGGCTTCGGCTTAGTGTTAGCTCAGAAATATGGATTCTTGACCAGACCTAAACAGCTTGGCAATATTATCCTTGATTATTTTCTATTTTTAATTTGTTTTAACCTTTTCTTTTAGCCCAGCATGCATCATGTAGAACTTTGAGTTTCATGCTGAAAATCTTCATATTATGGCAATAATGAAGTTCACTCGCTCTCGATTGAATTGACATGAGATATTCCACTTTAAATCAAGTACTTCGTTCTATTTGAAGCCATTCAGGCTGATTCCTTGAAAGTATCCCTTTGTTGGATCTTTATCCCAATTCTCTTTACTTTTCTGCAAAATTTACCTTGGTTGCAGCACGTCCACATTGGCTGGTAATCGCTCTCCAATGGTCTTTCCCTGCTGTGCCCACGCGCACACCCTTTATTACTTAGTTTAACCTCCTTTTATCCAATAAATCGATTGTTTCCTTGGAACCACTCAGAGTTGTTTCATTCAGAATCTTGGAAAGATTTCCAATGCTTAGTGTCTGAGGCGTGTCACATCACACCTTGGCGTCTCCTTATCAGTTCGTTCTACTTCATTCCTTTCATTACACTTCGCTCCATTTCCGTCTCACTCCCTTGCAAAGCAGACGCCAAGGCGGGGCAGCTGTAGACACGCCAAAATTGACGTTTTGTTGATCAAATCTCATGTTATTATATAAATGCCCCAAGTGGACTTCAATATTCCTATAACATGAAGTTTTTCTATTTTTGTGAGTTTTTCTGCATTTTTCCTGTATTTTTGTGAGTCACGACTTGATTAAGGGCGTTAATTTCAAAAATAACGACCTGTTGTAGGGCGTTTTCAAAGAAAGGACGACCGTACATGAGGGCGTCAATTCATGGTGTTATCCCTTAATTTCTGGAATTATCTATTTTCAAAATAAAAGGCATTTTGTGAGTAACGCCTTTTCTCAGGGCGTGATTTTAATTAACGCCGTTATCTCAGGCGTGTTATCTCAGTTTTCAAACAAGGCAAGGTTTATTTCCAAAATTAAATCCAGGAAGAAACGCCCTTTCCTAGGTCGTGTTTCAAGAAACGTCTCTGTGAAGGTCGTCAATTCATAAAAGACGCCCTGTATTAAGGCGTGTTTCACTCCAGAGTCCTTCCTTTTTCCATCTTTCCCTCACAGTTCCCTACCATCCATGGACTCTTGCTCGATCTTGATCCTTCCCTGGATGCCTCATTGCCTGTTCTTATCATTCCTTGGTTTGATCACATCCGCTTGAGGCACTATAAATTGAAGCCTTGATCGATCGTGTTGAAGGTTAAGCACTTTGAAGCATTCAGAGGGTTAAGCGCTCAGAAGCTTGAATATCCATCACGAGCAGAGCCTTCTTCGTCCTTTGCTGCCTCCCCTCTGCATCCTTCGATTGGGCTGCATCCGGTGCTTCGTCCATCTACATCCATCAACACATTCATTCGGTTTTCCCTTTACTGTCGCCAGGGACAGCAGGGTTTCTCATCTTTTCATCTCTTTTGTTTTACTTCATTCATACCATCATACCTCCGTCCTTTATATCTCTATTCACCCTTCACATCTGTTCACGTCTTGTTGCATTTCTTTTTATCATCAAACTCCCCTTCCCTTAAGTCTTCTTAAGGGGTTTAAAAAGAAAACAAAAAAAGAAGGTGCGCATGTTGATGTCTTTTCATCATTTTTATGTTGGTTCTTGACTGATACTACGGCACTTTGGCTGATCCCCTTTCTTTTGCTTGTCTTTCATTGTCTTTCTTACAAGGTAATCAATCAAGAAAACCCACTTCGTCGGCCGGCCGATTGGAGTTGGAGGAGGAGATCCACATTCATCCCGCATCCCATCTTTCACCAGGTACATGCGATCTTATTTTTTTTTATTGAGGTAAACCCTCTGGCGATCACACACTCCCCTTGTGCACCTCGTGCATTGTTTCATCTCCACCATTATTTAATGTTTCCCTTTTCCCTTCCTTTTTAACCTCACACCAAAAGTGTGGATTTTGAAGGGATCTACAAATTGTAGACACGCCAAAATTGACGTTTTGTTGATCAAATCTCATGTTATTATATAAATGCCCCAAGTGGACTTCAATATTCCTATAACATGAAGTTTTTCTATTTTTGTGAGTTTTTCTGCATTTTTCCTGTATTTTTGTGAGTCACGACTTGATTAAGGGCGTTAATTTCAAAAATAACGACCTGTTGTAGGGCGTTTTCAAAGAAAGGACGACCGTACATGAGGGCGTCAATTCATGGTGTTATCCCTTAATTTCTGGAATTATCTATTTTCAAAATAAAAGGCATTTTGTGAGTAACGCCTTTTCTCAGGGCGTGATTTTAATTAACGCCGTTATCTCAGGCGTGTTATCTCAGTTTTCAAACAAGGCAAGGTTTTATTTCCAAAATTAAATCCAGGAAGAAACGCCCTTTCCTAGGTCGTGTTTCAAGAAACGTCTCTGTGAAGGTCGTCAATTCATAAAAGACGCCCTGTATTAAGGCGTGTTTCACTCCAGAGTCCTTCCTTTTTCCATCTTTCCCTCACAGTTCCCTACCATCCATGGGACTCTTGCTCGATCTTGATCCTTCCCTGGATGCCTCATTGCCTGTTCTTATCATTCCTTGGTTTGATCACATCTGCTTGAGGCACTATAAATTGAAGCCTTGATCGATCGTGTTGAAGGTTAAGCACTTTGAAGCATTCAGAGGGTTAAGCGCTCAGAAGCTTGAATATCCATCACGAGCAGAGCCTTCTTCGTCCTTTGCTGCCTCCCCTCTGCATCCTTCGATTGGGCTGCATCCGGTGCTTCGTCCATCTACATCCATCAACACATTCATTCGGTTTTCCCTTTACTGTCGCCAGGGACAGCAGGGTTTCTCATCTTTTCATCTCTTTTGTTTTACTTCATTCATACCATCATACCTCCGTCCTTTATATCTCTATTCACCCTTCACATCTGTTCACGTCTTGTTGCATTTCTTTTTATCATCAAACTCCCCTTCCCTTAAGTCTTCTTAAGGGGTTTAAAAAGAAAACAAAAAAAGAAGGTGCGCATGTTGATGTCTTTTCATCATTTTTATGTTGGTTCTTGACTGATACTACGGCACTTTGGCTGATCCCCTTTCTTTTGCTTGTCTTTCATTGTCTTTCTTACAAGGTAATCAATCAAGAAAACCCACTTCGTCGGCCGGCCGATTGGAGTTGGAGGAGGAGATCCACATTCATCCCGCATCCCATCTTTCACCAGGTACATGCGATCTTATTTTTTTTTTATTGAGGTAAACCCTCTGGCGATCACACACTCCCCTTGTGCACCTCGTGCATTGTTTCATCTCCACCATTATTTAATGTTTCCCTTTTCCCTTCCTTTTTAACCTCACACCAAAAGTGTGGATTTTGAAGGGATCTACAAATTGGCGATCACGGTGGGACCACCATTGTTTTTCTTTGATTACCCTTCCCCCTTTGCACCCTCGGTGCAACTCCCTTTGTGCTCCACATAGCACTTTCCTTTTTGTTTTATCACTTGTGCATCGCGTGCACATCCCCCTCCCCTTATGTGATTGCTAACTTGTTGGTTTTTGAAAAATTCCACTTTCTTATCTCTCCATCTTTTAAAATTTTTTTTTTTTGGATGCCATGCTTCATATTATGTTGATTGCTATGATTTGTATGGCCATGTGAGTGTTTTACCTTCTCTTTCTTTGGTTTGGCTCATATCATGGTTCATACTTTCTTTTCTTTGTCTTTTGCATTAGGACTTGCATTTAGGGCATTTGGCTTGGGAGACCTCCTCTCTCTACATTAAGATTTCACACACCCCCTTGGTGAAGGAAGGACCCTCCATTGAGCATTCCGTCTCTTTGAATTGGAAATTCCTAAACCAAGCCTCCATAAGTCCCCGCACCCGTGGATTCCCTCACGGACGCCGGGCTGGTTGTACCCTTGAAGTTCCCGAGTTTAGTTGGCCTATACGTGGTGAGAGAGTGTTCCTAGTTAGCATTGAAGTAATCATATTGAAACTAGGTTCCTCCCTTGTGTGAATCATTCCAAATCTTTGTAAAAAATCATTAATTCACCAAGGTTCAAACATAAAAAAAATCAAGGTAACCATTCCAACTTGTGTGCTTCTTTGCAAATTGTTTGCACATTAAATTACTTACATAATGGCTTACTTTGATAGACAAAATAACATGTTCAATTCAATTAATGTTCATGAGGGTGATCAACCTAGCACATCTTATTCCCCTCAATTCCAACATGTTCAACATAATTCTCACCATAATTCTTTCAAAGGACCACATCCTCACTCTTATGGTGTTGCCCGACCCATGGGCAATGTCCAATCCAATGGTCCTTTAATCCAATTGCGAGCCACTATTCCCTCGGGACCGCCTCCTCCCAATGATGAGAAGGTTTCCCAAATCATTCATGCATTAGATCATCTCACCCCTCAACAGATCCAAGCCCTTAAGGCCGCTGTTGAGGGTGCATCTCATTCCTCTCCCCCTCCTTCTAATCCTATTCGGGTGGCCCATCACCCAATTCCTCCTCCCTCTTCTATTCATACTCGGGTCGCCCATCACCCATCTCCTTTTATTCATCCTCCTCCTCGGGTGACCCATCACCCGCCTCCTTCTATTTCTCCATCACAGCACCAAGGCCCATTTATTCCTTGCAATCCGGCCCATCCGGGTTCTTCCATGGGTCGGCCCATTAATTTCCCTCCACGGCCTTTATATACGGCCCCTCCTCCTTCAAGGCCCCGCCAACCTTCTGTTGCTCAGGTTACACCCCTCCAGCAAACTCTTCTTGATAAAATCACTCTTATGGAGGAACAATTAAAGAGGGTTACGAGCCCGCGACCCGCTCCTCCTACTCCAGTCAATCCTCTACACGCTTTCCTGGATGATATTACGAAGATGGAGAATGAATGGAAAGATAGGATGGATGATTATGGCATCGGCATTTCAAGCGATCAAGAGCCGGTGATTGAAGAATCTGAGGCAATATATGATGGTGAAGCTCCACAGGCGCCCCTTCCGAGTTTCCTTAACTTCCCGCTTCCTCCACTATCATTTGATGAACCCCCTGCTCAGGATGAAGCTACCATCCCTGATCCAACCCCCGTTTCCGAGACCTCTTGGTGTTACGATGATGGTTCGATACTCCAATCACCCACACCGGCGCATCTTGAGTCTCCTCCCACTCCAAACACCGCTCGCCCCGTCCGGAGTTTTCCCCGCACCAAACCTCCACCAGTTATACCTCCCCTAGTTACATCAACCTTCATATCATCACCCTCCCCTGAACCTTCCATCAAACCTCCACCAATGACACCTCCACCCATTAAACCATTAACCTTCACACCATCGGCCTCCATTGAACCCACCATTAAACCTTCCCCAATTAACATCCCACCACTTCAACCCTCCATTACCCCTTTAACCTCAAAACCCTCCACTATGCCTATAACACCTATTCCACCACATAACCCTTCACCTTTACCCGTGGCTAATCCTGAGCAGGATTCACCCTTTTTTGCACTCGAGCCAATCCCAACTGCTTCCGAGCAAAGGGAGAAACTCGACGTGTTTATACCTCCGCCTCTACTTATCCTTTCTCCAACGCCTTTCATTACGCCCCCACCATTCATGGAGCCTTCCGCCTCTGCTTCACCTCCCTCTACTACTCGGAAGGGGAGTGCTTCTACAAACACTTGTGCCGAGGATGATCAAGAGCTGCGAAAGAAGAATTTGGCCATGGCCGCGCTATTCAAAATGCAAGAGTTCATTTGTCGGATGCCAATCCGGGTTATTGTGCCAGGCATGATTGAAGAGGCCAAGTCACCGTCATGCCAAGCACTGATGCTGTGTAAGGGCCGGGCAGGGCACCCTCTGTTCCAACTTCCAAATCTTGAACCCCCGGGCAACATGATGCTTCTGAGCCCTACTTTCCAACTCCCTCACACCATTACTTTTCACCCTCCAAGGGAGTTGTCGTTTACTATTGAAGCTTTGTCATGGGCTTGTATTTCATCCATTAGGCCATTTGGCTATATTCTTTCACTGCCGTGGAGGGGCAGTTATCTTGGTGCCGAAAGGCCTTCCGCTATTTCATCCACCTTCTTGTCTATCACATCTTTTCCATGGGCCATTCCCAGGGTTAGGAGGAGGATCTCGTCCTCTCGCCCTTCATACTCTCCATATTCTTTGCATCTCATTGCATTCGCGCATTCATTGCATTCATCGCATCCATCCCATTGCATGCATTTGCACCTCCTGCTTCCCGGGTTTCCAAACCCGTATCTTCCCCGCCTTCCGGCACCTCCGGATATTCCGCACTTCCCATCTTATTCATCTTCATCTTTTTATCCACTATCCCTGGGGCATCGCGTCCCTTTTCCTGCTATCTCCTTGGAACCTCCAGGAATTTTATCCCTCCTCTTTGGGCATCTCGCCCTTTCTGATTCTATTCCTACGGAACCTCCGAATTTTCCCCTCGGGCATCGCGCCCCTTTCCATTCTCCTCCTCCGAAACCTCCGGACCTTTCTCTCGGGCATCGCGCCCCTTTCCACTTTCCTCCTCCAGAACCTCCGGACTTTCCCCTCGGGCATCGCGCCCCTTTTCATCTTCTTCCTCCGGAACCTCCGGACTTTCCCCTCGGGCATCGTGCCCCTTTCCATTCTCCTCCTCCGGAACCTCCGGACCTTTCTCTCGGGCATCGCGCCCCTTTCCACCTTCCTCCTCCGGAACCTCCAGATTTTCCCCTTGGGCATCGCGCCCCTTCTCATTTGCTACCTTCAGAACCTCCGGATTTTCCTCCTGATCCTCCTTCATTCCTCTCTCTTGGGTATCGCGCCCCTTTCTATATTCTTCCTCCGGAACCTTCGGATCCTCCACCTGATTGTCTCCATCTTTTCCCCGGGCATCGTGCCCCTTTCCATTTGCTTCCTCTGGAACCTCCGAATTCTCCGTCTTATTCTCTCTATCATCTTCCAGGGCATCGTGACCCTCCTGATTTCATTCCCCCGGAACCTCCGGACCCTCCATCTTTCTTCCGATTCATCTTTCTACTCCTCCGGGACATCACATCCTTCATTTTCTTCTTCCTTTTCCATCATCTTTTTCCCTATTTCTCCCCCGGGCATCGCATCCCTTCTTTCAATATTCCTCCGGAGCCTCCGGATTCCTCCTATCATGATTCTCCTCCTCTGCCTCCGGACCCTCCGGATCCACCTTTTTCTATCTACCAATTTCTTCTTCTAATTCCTCCTGATTCTGGGTCCGACCCAACTTCTTCCACATCCACTGCCTTGGGCATTTGCCCTTTCTCCCACTGCTTCTGAGGCTTTAGTCCTCACCCCTCTTCTTGATTCTCCGCTTCTTCTGTAGACTGTTCTATGTGATCAGGGTCTCCACACCTTAGTGAGGGAGTTCTAGCCCTCGCCTCTCTTCCTTTTCTCCTTATTCATCTGAGTCTGGTCTTGGCACCACTCCTTCTTGTTAAGCCACTTTCAATCCTTTGCTTCCAATCCTGTGGACTGCCAAAGAGGACTATCCCACGATGATCAACATCGCCTCGCAGCAGCTGCTTTTACAAAGGTTGCAAGGTAACATATTGGCGTAAGTATGCATTTTAATGATATCATTTTCTCATTACTTCACGCATGATTTTCAAAATCAAGTGCTTCTTAACAAGATTAAGAGTGGTGTTTTAAACCTTTATCTTAAGCTTTTTTTTAATTGAAATCATTCTCAAAAGAGTCTTTAGGCTTGCTTTTGCAGCACCTTTGGTAATAAGAACCCCGCGCTGGGAATTCAACATTCTCTCCCCGCTTGTTAAGAGCAACCCTTAGCTGGGCATTCCACACACTTCACGGCGTCCTTAGTCAGCTCTTTTGGTTAAAACACCGTTCCTACCTTGGCCATGCCATGAATTTCTGAAAGTCTTTTTCTCTTCTTTACTCGGCCGAATGCAGGTGCAAGAGGTTGACAGATGAGATGACCAACCTTGGTAAATCCCAATACGAGAGGAGTCTCAAATAGGGGCAGTCTTGACCCAAATTAAATAAGTTTTCATGATATACATTTCGCCAAAAGGGCAATTATGAAAATCAAGTCAAAATTTCGATAAAAGCAAAATTGTGAATTATGGCATGACAAGAGTGGCAAAGTCCCCGCAGGGAAAACCCTGGTCGTATGCATGTCAAGGGTCTAAAAATCAAAGGCACAAAGCCCCGGCACAACAGACTACCTCTTTGAAGGGAACACCTTGGAAGGAATTCAAGTCCTGATATCTCCCATCCTGCACAAAGTTTATCCCCAATTATTCTTCTCTTCTCCCTCCAAGACCGAATGTTTCTCGGGTATGGCCTTGGTAGGGGCACCGTTGATCAAAGACGGTCGGTTATAGGATGCCACTTTCAATGCACGTCCAGCTTTGGGCAGTTTTTAGCGAAAAGGGAAGGAACAAGGACCCCTAGCCAGTGGTTCAAAACACCCTTTGATGCTGCATTAACTAAGTCTAAACCAAATTCAAACAAAAATTTGAATATTTCCAAAATCTCCACAAAAATTTGAATATTTCCAAAATCTCCATAAAAATTTGAATCTTTTCCAAAAACTCATAAAAATTTGCATATTCCAAAATCTAAAAAATTGCATTGTATTTTCTGATGGTGTTTTGCAGGAACAGCTTTGCAGAGACCAAAAGCACGGGATGGGTCCTCTCTCTACTTATTGCTATCAATCTATTGAATCTCGATAATTTCATGACTTGCCGTTGGGCATTTGCTTATCTCCCTTTGATTACATCTCCCCGGGCATTCTGTTTATATCTCCTGATTATTCATTCTGAAATCTTTCAATCAACTCCTGCTGATCTCACTTCATCATTTGCCGCTGAGCATTGCTTAATTCCGATTCAACTCCAAATCTTGATTAGCCAAGATTGTCTCCTCATGATAAAACAAGAAACAATGCTATGATTTGAAACAATGCTTATGCTTCATGCCATATACATGCTATAATTGATGCTTTGATGATTGCTATGATTGAATGTCTTATTCATTGCTTGTTATCTTTTATATCTTGGCTAATGAATTTTTGAGCGCAGGATAAGAAGCTCTTGGTTCCGCCGGCTGGGCATCATCATCAAAGTCCCACCGGTTTTGCAGCTCATTTCTGAGTCCCCCAGGCTTATTGCTATCACCATCTCCCTGTATGCATTTTACTATATGTTACTAGATTATATCAAGGACCTTGTGGCTTTGGTAAATCTGGGATTTGAGTTCCCCTTCATCAAAAACAATGATGATTCCAGAGAAGTCTTAGTCACACGGATAGGCCGTTGAGCCGTCCGAGACTGGGGACGATGGTTCCCTTTTTACGAGTTGGTGCGTGGATAAACGGGCTTCGGCTTAGTATCAGCTCGCAGAATTAGTTTCTTGACCCAGTCTGGGCAGTTTAACAATATTATCCTTGATTATATTATATTTTCATTTGTTATTTTCCCTTTAGCCCAGCATGCATTCATGTAGGACTTTGAATTAACGTTGGAAAATCATTCTGATAAGCTGATATTGAGAGTTGAATTGATCTTAATCTTTCTCGATACGAGATTTTCATTGCCGAATTGGATCCTCAGTTCGTTTTATCGCTGTTTTGGGTCTTTTCTCGAGAACTCCTTGTTTGGATTTTTATCATCTTATTTTTTCAATCATTCCCCTTGATCCACCTTGGCTGCAGCACGTCCACATTGGCTGGTAACCGCTCCCCAATGGTGAAATCTACAGGTTTGTGACCTGGGGTACTTCCACTGCGCTGGAAGTTGATCATTTTATTTTATCTCCTTCGTGCACCGCGTGCACATCTCCCCTTTTATCCAAACATTGTTGATTTCGTTGGATTTCCCGAGATTTACTTCATGTCGAGCTTTTGATTTCATTCTCATCAAGTGATGTTGATTGCGTGTCTCATCACACCTTGGCATCTACTTTTCAGTTCGCTCTCACTTCATTCCATTCCATTCCATTCCATTCCATGTTGCTTCACTTCATTCTATTCTATTTCATTCCGTGTCACTCTCTTACAAAGCAGATGCCAAGGCAGGGCAGCTGTAGACACACTAAAATTGACATCATTTTGAGCATATCTCCTATCGCACTGTGATGCCCCATTTGACCCTCAAATCGACTTATTTGAGTGATTTTCCTCCTTTTTATTGAATATCCAACTTCCCCAAGCTTTCCACATGTTTTTCCATTTTTCTCCAGTTTTTTCTGAGCCATTTCTCCATTTTTTCGGGCCTTAAATCAAATGGGGGAAGGGACCCGGGCGTCATTTAAGTAACGCCCCGTCAGGGGGCGTCATTTCTTTAATTAGCGACCGTCTGTTCGGTCGTCAATTCTTGTTCAATTCCGAACTCCAGAAGCACCCCTTCCTTTCCTCACTTACACTCCTTTTTCACTTGGGAAAGAGTTCCTATGGCTTCCTAATATTGAAAGGACACTTGGAGGAAGGATCCCCCTTTCCATCCTACCAAAACTAAATTTTCTAATTTTTTATAGAATTAATTCCGAATTTCCCTTCTTTCCTCATTTAACCTCCTTTTCCACTTGGGAAAGGGTTCCTATGACTTTCCAAGGTTGAAGGGACACTTGCCTAATGCTTATCTCTTCCAAATTCCAACTAAAACATGTTTTCTTATTTTCTCTTGATTTAATTCCGAATTTCACTTCCTTTCCTCATTTAATCTCTTTTTCCACTTGGGAAAGGGTTCATATGACTTTCCAAGGTTGAAGGGACACTTGCCTAAGGTTTATCTCTTCCAAATCTAACTAAAATATGTTTTCTTATTTTCTCTTGGATTTAATTCCGAATTTCACTTCCTTTCCTCATTTAATCTCTTTTTCCACTTGGGAAAGGGTTCCTATGACTTTCCAAGGTTGAAGGGACACTTGCCTAATGTTTATCTCTTCCAAATTCCAACTAAAACATGTTTTCTTATTTTCTCTTGATTTAATTCCGAATTTCACTTCCTTTCCTCATTTAATCTCTTTTTCCACTTAGGAAAGGGTTCCTATGACTTTCCAAGGTTGAAGGGACACTTGCCTAATGTTTATCTCATTCCAAATCCCACTAAAACATGTTTTCCTAATTTCTCTTGGAATTAATTTCGAATTTCAACCCTATAAATAGGACTCCTCTCTCCCTTGTGTTAAGAGATCAAGATCAATTCAAGGGGAGGTGCTGCCGGACCAAAGGCTCAAGGAGGAAGACTCCCATGCACCTAAAAGCTTCATCCACGGAGTTCTTCTTCCTCTATTGAAGATTTGAAACCTCTACATCCACAGAGTTCTTCTTCCTCTATTGAAGATTTGGAGCCTCTACATCCATGGAATTCTACATCCTCTTCTTCCTCTATTGAAGATCTTGAAGCCAATTGGAGAAACCACTAAGCTTTCCCCCTCCTATCTCTTATTTTTCTTTAGTTAATTGCATGCATCATTATTCCATCTCTTCCTTTTATTTCTTTTTATCTCCATGTTGAGATCTCCTTAGTGCAACACTTGCACACCTCCCTATTTGCATATCATTCATCATATCTCCCATACCCTTTTGCATAGGGGTTTAAAGGCCAAACACCAATAAGGTGTGTTCATATCCATGCTTTCTATGTCCATATTTACATTTGGATTTGATGCTACACATCTTGGTTTCTAATCCATGTTTGTTTATTGGTGTTTGTTAATTTTGCAAGGGTAATCAATCAAGGAAAACTCTCTTCATCGGCCGGCCGATAGAAAGAGAAGGTGCACTCACAATCTCCCCCACATTTAAGGTATTTATATCGCGATCCCTCCATTGATTATTTGTTATATCCTTTGAGGCCCTCGCGTCTCTGGCGATCACATTCCCCTTAGCATCCTCGCATGCTCCCCTTTTCTCCCTCTTTTCCCATTCTTCTTCTATTCATTTTTTCTTTTTCCCTTTTAATTGTTCTAAGTGGATTTCTTAGAATCTACAGGCACCTGCGCGTGCAGAGTGAAGAGAAGAAGAAGAAGAGTGAGAAAAGGAGAGAGGATGGGAGGTGAGGCTTGGGGGGAAGAGGAGTCAATGCTCCGTCCCCCCCTTCCTTGTACTTTTGTTTCTTCTTTCTTTATTCCCCTCCGTTCTCTGCTACGATGTATTTCCCTCTTGTGTCATCTATTTCTACAGAGAATAAAAAAAAACTTTAGAACTCTTGGGTCATGATGTGTGCTTCTTCGCATCCCTTCTTCCACCTGAATCGTGTTTCACCGTATCCTCAGCATGCCTTGGCCCCGTTTACCTCTGAGGTTTTCCTATCACTCTCGGATTCCTGGGGCTTGCTTCCTTGTAGCATGGCCCCCGGGAGATATCCTTTGAAGAGTGAACATCAAACGGCCATATGGCTTGGCGATATCTCAAGAGCACATCTCGAAACCGAGACTGTGGCATCCCTTGGGTGACTATTGTCCCACGTAGGCAAGTCCTTGGGATTTCTGTGCCCAATTCGGGTCATAGTATGTTGCCGCTTCCGTGCGCATCCTTCTTATTTTGGGGCCATCTCGAACTACCGTGGTTGAGCACCCGCTTGACACCCCCGATTATCCCAGGTCCGGGGGAGATGCTGCAAAAATTCCGTCAAGAATGCAACTAATAAAAGAAATAAAGGGCGAATAATTTTAACCATAAAGACATGGATAAGTAGATAAGTCACGTGAACTAAAGGGTCGACAGGCTACCGAGGTCAGCTACAATGCACACTCCCTAAACAAAAGAGAACCAAGATCATATATGCATTTAAGCGTCACACATGCATAAGGTGATGGGGGCATCTCTCGCCCTTCACATTTTTCCACAGCTCCGATTGCTCACCGGCATGGTTCTATTGTGTCCGTCACATTTTTCTGAGTCGAGTCATGTAATTTTCATATTTTTTTAGTCATATCATTGTAATTTCCCTTTTATTTAAGTCATGTACCTTGGTTAATGAGTCATTTACCTAAGTTATGTGTCATTAGGTTGATTAAAGTTAGTTAATGGGCCCAATTCATTGGACTAGGCCGAAGGGCGCCCCCTTCCCCTTGGTTATTTGTCATTAGTACTAAAGTCAGGGACTTATTATAAATTGTGAGATCCCTATAAATAGGACCCCCATCTCCCCATTTGAAGATTAATGAATGAATGAATGAATATTTGAATTTTCTAGTGTCTAACTTAAATCTTCTTCTTTTGGTGAGAAGCCAATTGAGTGGGTGAGAAGCCCCTATCCCCCCCTCTCGCTCTACCTCTCTCTAGGAAGCCATTTTCTCTCTCCTCCACTTTCTCTCTCTAAAACATGCGCCCCTTTCTCTCTCATCACCCCTCCACATCATCCTCCACCTCAGCCATCACCCTCCACCTCATCTAGAGACCCTTCACTTCTCTAGGAGCATTAATTACCCCCTCTCCCAACTACCACCAAATCTTCTCTCTCCCTAGGAGAATCTTGGCTCTCCCAACACAATCTCCCTCTCCCCAAAACAATCCACCCTATTCCCCACACAATCCTACAGCTCTCAAGGGACATTTGAATATTTTCCCTTCACTCTCTCCTCCCCATGCCCTAGACTCCCCAAGGGGGAGAGATCTCCCTCTCCCTTTCCCTCCCAACACCAAATTCGCAGCTCTCCCTCCCACCACCTGCTAGACCCTCTTCCAGCCCCCATTCTCCCCCTTCCTCCCCTTGGTTTGCCCCCTCCCAGACCCCCTCCCAGCCTGGGGTCACCCCCACACCCATCCACCCCATTTCCCCTCTCATCTACCCCATTTCCCACCTATCATCTTGAACCAGCCTGTTCCAGCTCGTAGGCCGCAGTGTTCCATCAACTTGCAGAGGCTCCCACGATGTCACCGTGAAGCTCCTTGAGGCATATTATATACCGTTGGATTTTTCTTCCTGTCAGCTTTGCAACGGTGGTGGTCTTGTCCCCGTCTGAGTTCGTGATTGCCAAGGAGAGCCATTCTTCTCCGACTGCACAGGATAGTGTAGACACGCCAATCCTGACGTCTCCTGAGAAAGTCTCATATTACTATACGACGCCCCACGACGGCTTACGCATTTTGAATCGCTCGAGTGCTTCCTTTTCTTGAGTCTTCTTCCGCCCTTCTCAGCATCCGGAATCGTCTCGTCACGACATTCGGACGGCATCAACACCAGTCGGACGCATCAGAGGTTCCGAAACGAGGAAGGGTGTCTGCCGGGAGACCGCCAACGCCTGAACTGAGGACCCGGGTGGGTCTTTATGGGGGCGTCTAGGCCCCTGGACCCCCCCATTCTTTTAATTTATTTTTCAAAGCCCAAAACCAAATAAAAAATAATATATTAATAGAGGCGTCCAGGCCCCTAGACGCCTCCATAAAAATAAATATAAAAAATATAAAATGCCAGTTGGCATAAAAGACAAAACATAAATAATAATAATATATTTTCTTGGAGGCGTCCAGGCCCCTGGACGACTCCATCAACTCCCTCACGGGCGCCGCCCACCGAACGACGGTTTGTTGTGTGTGAAAAAATCCAAATTGTGGAGACGTCTAGGCAGCTGGACGCGCCCATTTCAAAATCACGGGTCGCCGCTCCAAAACCACGCGTTGTGTTAAACCGCGTGCGACTTTCGGTGGAGTTCGGTGGGACTTATAGAGGCGTCCGGGACCCTGGACGCCTCAATGAAAATATTCGAAAAAAATAAATAAAAATAGAATAAAATATCTTTTTTGCCCTGATGGAGGTGTCCAGGGTCCTGGACGCCTCCACCCTCCGGAGCCCTATAAATAGAGGCCAACCCCCTCAGTTCTGAGGGAGCTTCGAAGAGATCCGATAGGCTGCCGGAGCCCAGAGGCTACCGGAGTCATTTCTAACCCGTGGGGTCTTTTGTAGGTGGAGGTTCTGCCGGCTTCTCGGGTACCCACGCTCGCGAGAGGAAGGTCGTCTTCATCCACCGCGCTTCCACGTCATCCCTACGTTGCCAGAAGCTCCGCCGGATCTCACCATCGGCTCCTCCAATAAGCCTTTTCTTCCCCTTTTTCTCTATAGTTCTTTACATTCATCATACTGCATCCTCTATCTCCCTACATAAGGGCACCGTCTCTTGCATACTTCTTGCATTCATCATCGCATTTTCCTCCTACTCGAGTCCGAGAGGGGTTTAAAACCACACCAACCAGGTGTGTGTCAGGTCACGATCTCGTTACTTTTATTGCAAGGAATTGTTACTACACTGCCATTTTCTAATTCCGTTCGTTATTGTCTACTGTTTTGTAAGGGTAACCAAGGAAAGCCCTCTCCGTCGGCCGGCCGAAGGGGGAGGAAGAAGCAACCCGCCATCTCCCGCTCTTGAGGTAGGCACGATCACTTTCTTTATTTTTGGGTCTTTTGACCCCTGGCGATCACATCTTGTTCTCGAGGCCGCGGCGAGTCACTTCCCCAATGGCCGTTTAAATTCCCGTTCTTATATGTTATATTCTTATCTATTCATGTTCTCGAGGCCGCGGCGAGCCACTTCCCCAATAGCCGTTTAAATTCCCATTCTTATATGTTATATCCTTATCTATTCATGTTCTCGAGGCCGTTACGAGTCACTTCCCCAATGACCGTTTAAATTCCCGCTCTTATATTCTCTTTATATTCTGTTATATTCTTATCTATTCATATTCTCGAGGCCGCGGCGAGTCACTTCCCCAATTACCGTTTAAATTCTCGCTCTTTATATTCTCCTTATATTTTGTTATATTCTTATCTACTCATATTCTCGAGGCCGCGGCGAGTCACTTCCCCAATGGCCGTTTCAATTCTTGCTATTTAATTTCTACACCATTCCCGTCCCCCCGAGGTCGCGGCGAGTCACTTCCCGCTATGGCCGTTTAACCCCCATATCTTGCTATATTACATTTGTCCCGCTCGCCCCGCCGGAGCAATCTCCCGTGGTGGCCCCTTCTCTCTTCTCTTATTTCTGTGTTGCAGCAAACAAAAGAGGAGCTCGCGCGCTCCGCGTCTTCTCCGCTCCCCGAACCGCGTGACGTCGCTCACAGATTGGCGATCACGGTGGGACCTCTACTGCTTCCTTTCGGCTACCCTTGCAAGTTCGGCACCATCCGTGCCTCTCCACCTTGGCACCCGCGCACGCCCCCGTTGTGCTCACGGCAGCACTGTCAGTTGTGATTGGTTGTTTGTTTATTATATGTCTGTTATTTCTGTTATTTTCCCACTCCATATCTCTGTCAGCATTTCATTGCATGCATCCATCCCTCTTTCTATCCTTTTTTCATTTTTTTGAGGATCACCCTTTCCCGGTGAAGGAAGGACTCTCCGTTTGGGAATTCCTCTCAACGGACTAGGATCTCCTACACTGGGACCTCCGTAAGTCCCCGACATCGAAGAATCTGCTCTTCGTTCACTGAGCTGGTTGTACCATTGAAGTTCCCCGGAGTTAGTCATTTCATTCGTGGTGAGACGAGAGACCCTAGCTGACACGGCGGTGAAACAAAAATAAACTAGGGTCCCTATTTTGTGTGAACTTCGGATCTCGCTAAAAGCGCAAAAAAATCATCAAAATCAAAACACAAAAAAGGCGTAAAGGCATCCACTTGTTTGATAATCTCTGCTACCTACTTGCTAGTGTATGTTTTTGCGTTCTGGGAAAACTGTGAGCATGGCTCACGAGTCTTTTGAGGAGAACCACCCTAGTCGTGGTTTGTCAGCCGACCCGCGAGTCTATGCTATAGACTCGGGTCCTTCTCATGAGCCCTCGCATGAGGTGCAGGTTATTGCCGGGGACACGTCCCCACCACAGGATATCTCTTCCTTACTGGGCGTCCTCGCCAACACGGAGCTTACTTCTGAACAGCTCCGGGCCTTCCAGGCCATTATGAAGGGGAAATCTGTTTCCCCCACGCCCCAGGAATCAACTCCGGCCATCGCACCTCTCCAAGAGTCCGTGCAGGCCATTCCATCTCCTTCATTGGCACAAGCCATCCAATCTCCCTCGCTTCAAGGACAAGCGAGCCAACAACCACCCTCATTCCAGTTCCTGTCACAATCTCAAACTCCCGTTGTTCCCCACATACCGCTTCAGCCAGGGCCAACTGTTCGCGGTCCGACAGCTCCCTCTCATTCGGGGTTCCCCCTTCATGTCTCTGGGAGACAATTTCTCCCCCAGTGGCAAGTGCCACCTTCACCTCCAGAGGAGCTCGCCCAATCGCTCCTCAATAGGTTCAATCGCATGGACGAGCAGTTTCAAAATCTACGAAGAATGGTGGACGTGAAAGCCACCCCGGAAGTTGCTTTGCCAATCCTTCCCATCATTCTTCTTCCTCCCTCCGAAATGCCCACGTTCCGCAGATACAATGGTACCGGTAACCCCTTCATTCACCTCAAGGATTTCATGTATGAGTCCTCCTATTGGCAAAACGATCAGAGGTCCCTGGCATACCTCTTTCGGAGATCATTGGATGGTCCCGCGCTTGAGTGGTTCTATTCCTTGGAGCCCCGCGAGGCCGAGAATTTTGAAATAGTCCAGAGAAGGTTCTTACAGAAATATAGGGATAGGGTCGGTCCCTCACTCTCCATTACCGACCTAGTGGCCGAAAAGATGAAGCCCGACGAAGATTTTGTCCGCTATGCTGATAGATGGAGGTATCTGGCGGAAAGAATAAGGGATACCCTCTCCGAGCCCGAACAAGTGAAGATGATTGTGTCTAATGCAACCCCACAGTTCAGACACGTCCTGGCCATGAATAAACTTACTACAATGGAGGAACTCTATGAAAGGGCCCGGTACATCCAAACCCAGTTAAAAGACTCCCCCATTATGAGCATGTTTGAGTCACCGAAGCCCAAAGTGGTCAGAAAGACAGGCGCTGGTGTCCCGGGCGGAGCCACAGAAGGGGTCGTGACAAATGAGCAAGTGGGTGCGGTCAACAATGCCAACTATGCAGTCAACCCAAGGCGTCCACAAATGCCCCGACTTCCCCTCCAACCAGGTCCTTTCCCTCTTCGTCCTCCACCCCAAAATAATTCACCCCAGGATAATATGCCTCCATTACATCAACCCCAGCAACAACAACCACCGCTTCAGTACAACCAAGTTCCACCCCCGGGGAACTATGGTACCCAACAGCAACAAAGGAGGCCGGTCGGTCCCAAGAGAGCCTACTATCCACCATTGCCAGAAACCTTAGCAAACATATTTAATGCCCTCATGGCATCAAACCAACTCGCCCTACCTAGAGAAAGGCCCGTGTGGCCCCCGAATGTTGATACCTCCAAATACTGCGTCTACCACAGGCAGCCAGGACACACAGTAGATTACTGCTTCCATTTCAAAGATTACATCCACGATATGAATGATGAACATCAAATAGATTGGGATGAAATGAGACGATACGTCGCCACTCTCAAGGCTAGGAGACCTCCTCATAGGCCACAGCAGCAGTTACAACAGCAGCAGCAGCAGCAACCACAACAACAACAACAGCCTCAGCAGGCCCCACAACAACAGCCCAACATGGGCATAATCCAGAATCCATTACCGGAGCACCAACAGCCCAATCATCAGGTTAACCCCATCTCCTCCTTCCCGGAAGTCGGGAGAGAGCAGGTGTGGCACCAGGAAAGTACCTCCATTCTTTCTACCGCCAATCATATCATCACGCAACACCCTTGCCTTGCCCGGGTAGCACCTCTCTCTCATCAACCCGCGTCAGTATCACCATCACCATTTCCACTACCATTACGCCCTCTCATCCGTACCCCGATCCCCTATCAACCGACACTCTCCACTACGCCTTCACACCCTCTCATCTTCTCCCACTCCCCCACTTTACCATCCACCTCTACCACATTTACCCCTACGCCTTCTAAACCCCTTATCATCCGTCAACCATACATAACCCCGTCTTTCTCCACCATATCACCACTAATGCCTTCAAAACCACTCATTACCCATCACCCACCTCAAAATCATTGCCCGCTTCAAGCCCTACCCACTTCTACTTCGTCTCCACCTGCACCTTCCAGACCCCTTATCCTTCATAATCCGCGCAATATCCCCTCTACCTCCACCATGCCTCCACCTAACAAACCCCTCATCAGAATCCCTACTCCCGTTATCACCCCTGCTTCATCAACCATTCCTCCACCACAACCCCTCAAATCCCTATTAAAACCCACTGCTACCTCCACAGAGGTACAAAAGTCGCAGGCAATGGTGCTCCGGAGTGGACGGATTTTCCACAGGGTTTTCCCCCACAACAGTCAGAATCCTGAGCAATCTCAGCCAGAGAAGGATGATGGAGAACAACCAGAAAGGGCTATCCCTAGAACACAGTATGATCTATTGAAACACTTGGACAAGACGCCTGCTCGGATCTCCATCCTGGAGCTACTTCAAAGATCCACATCCCACCAGGCAGCCTTAATGGAGTACCTTCAAAGGGTCATGGTGAATGAGGACCTCCCTGTAGAAAAGATCTCTACCGTCCTGACCCCAACGGACACACAACCGGCCATCATGTTCCACAACTACGAGCTCGCTCCCAAGGAAGCTCAAAAATATGCACTGTGCATTTCAATAAAAATTAATGGGGTATCCATAAACCCGTGTCTTGTGGACACGGGTGCGTCCATAAATGTGATCTCCATGGACACCCTTCAGTTGTGTGGGGTCAACGAGGAACAAATAAGACCTTCCTCGATCACGGTCACGGCTTATGACAATAGCAAAAGGCCACCGCAGGGGATGATTATTCTGAAGGCAGAACTAGGCCCCATGTCAATTCCCACGGAATTCCATGTCCTCGACATGGACCCCACATTCAAGGCTATACTGGGTCGCCCTTACATCGAAGCCATGGACGCTGTGCCTTCCACCAACCATCAGTGCCTGAAGTTTCCTTACAATGGGAGGATTATTAAAGTGGTCAGTACACCTGTCCTTCACACAGTGGATGCTATCAACACCTCTCTGCCCTCTGTTTGGCCGTCTCATCGGCCCATATTGTCACTACTGGACGTACGTGATTCATCTCACGTTCCACTAGCACCAAAGGAGCCGGTCAGGGCAACCGCAACATCATGTCTCCCTTTTCACTCCAAAGGTTGGGAGATTATGAGAAACATCGGCTATCAACAGGGTAAAGGTCTGGGCGCACAGTTACAGGGTAGGCTCAAACCGCCAAAGGAAATTAGGCCGAACCGTAGGTTTGGCCTAAGCTTCAAAGGACCGTTCAAGGCGGATTGGAAGCCCCTCACATAGACTCTATCAAACCACTTCAACAGAGGGCCCATTGTTCAGATGGGAGATTACCCACGAGAAGCATATGGGAGATCACATGCTGTATATTTGGCTGAAAAATGTCCGAGGATCACCAAAAGAGGCAAGATCAAAGATCCAGAATGCGAGTGGAACAAATGGTTCGACATACGGGACATTTCCGTTGCACTGGAAAGGATGTTCTCGTCTCCGCAGCTTGAAGGACCACCATTGATCTCTGAAATACCAGAGAATATTACCACTCTTGCCAAGGTTCCAAACTATCATCGTCCTCACCAGAAGGACCCTGTCATCGATGGATCTTCATCCGTCCTCAACATTGCCATCGACGGCTCATTAGCCGCCATCTTCTCCATCCACTCGTCTTAGCCTTTGCTGATATCCTCTTCCTGGGCCAGACAATTGTCTGATAATCTTCCCAGGTCCCCTTCTCTGCTTACATACCTACGCGAGCTTCTCAACCCGTGCCAGGTCTTCAACCATGATATGCTCTATGAGCCTCACAATTCTCTAGCCATAACCACTTTTCTCTCTCCTCCTATCTCTTTTCACTGCTTTGTCATTAAAAATGAAAACGAAAAAAAAAACGTCAATTTTCAAACTCCCCAACAACACATCTTTGTTGAGGAAACCTCCTACATCTCCCACGGGTGCGTCCCGCCCTGCGGACCACCCGTCCAAGGTCCGATGAGCGACCTTTTCTACCCCTCCTCTGAGGGGTCTTCTCCTGTACATTCTACACCATCCCCTTCGTCGTCCTCTTCTTCTGTAAATATTGTCAGTCAATCTAGGAATGATAGGTCATGGGTGGTACCTAGGAAGAAATCCAAGGGTAGGCAGATCCCTCGTCGATTCCTTCTGGATTTAGCCGCCAGGTGTCAGGCCCTCCTTGCCATCCCCCAATTGTTAGAAAATCCCATCCGGCTACCAGAAATTGAATGTGAGGGCGACGGTGCATTTGATGAAGGGTATGGAGTCTACGAGATCACGGATGAAGAATACCCTACCGAAGATGAGGGTGAGGAATATGAGGATGCGGCAGGCGCATATGCTAGTGGAATGAGGAGATTTGACGAGCCGTCAACCGCCGTAGAAGAATCCACCAAAGAAGTCAACTTGGGAACTGAGGAAGACCCTAGGATCATCCTCATAAGTGACAACCTACCACCATCTGAAGAAGAGGCATTAATTGAAGTTCTTAAGGAATATAAGGACACGTTTGCATGGAACTACGAGGATATGCCGGGTCTAGATTCAACCTTGGTTGAACACCGTTTAACCCTAAAACCAGAGTCCGTCTCGGTAAAACAAAGGTTAAGGCGTTTCCACCCTCAGATGGCTTTGAAAATGAAAGAAGAGGTCGATAAGCTCCACAAAGCCAGGTTCATTAGAGTCGTCCTCTATCCTCAATGGGTGGCGAACATTGTCTCGGTCATGAAGAAAGATGGGAAAGTCAGGATTTACATCGATTTCCGGGACCTTAACCACGGGTGTCTAAAGGATGATTTTCCCTTGCCTCACATTGATGTGTTGATCAATAACATGGCAAGTTATGAGACCCTCTCATTCATGGATGGATTTTCAGGATATAATCAAATTCGCTTGGCAGAAGAGGATCAGGAGAAGACGTCATTCACTACCCCTTGGGGAACATATTGTTACGTGGTCATGCCGTTTGGGTTAAAGAATGCTGGAGTTACTTACCAAAGAGCTATGATGGCCATATTTCATGACATAATGCACATATACCTGGAAGTGTATGTGGATGACTTGTTGGTGAAATCAAGGACCAGGATGGAACATCCAGAAGTTTTGGCTAAGGTCTTGCAGAGGTCAAGGGAGTTCCAATTGAAAATGAACCCGAAGAAGTGTGTGTTTGGTGTGTCGTCGGGTAAATTACTGGGTTTCATTGTGAGTAAAAGAGGGATCGAGATAGATCCCGATAAAGCCAAGGCTATCAGGGATATGCCGCCTCCCAAGAATTTGAGGGAAGTCCGAGGTTTAATTGCGAGGTTGCAGTTTATTCGTCGGTTTGTGTCCCAACATTCACAAAGGTGTAGACCTCTCTACGAGTTGACCAAGCCAGGAGTAGAATTCCACTGGGATTCTAAATGCTAGAAAGCTTTTGAAGGGTTGAAAGAATATCTGGCTAGTCCACCCGTTCTCATTCCACCCAAACCAGAAAAACCTCTGATCCTTTACATCTCAGTCTTGGATGACTCCGTGGGAGCCGTCCTCGCACAAGCTGATGAAGAAGGCAAGGAATGGGCAACCTATTACTTGTCCAAATTTCTCAATCCATGTGAGCAGAAGTACACCGTCATGGAGAAAACATGTGCTGTCCTCATTTGGGTAGTGCAGAAATTGAAGCACTACTTCTTGGCTCATGAGGTCCACTTGATTGCTCGAATGAATCCTATCAAATTCCTTCTAGAGAAATCCATCCTTACGGATAGGCTAGCACGCTGGCAAAGTTTTCTCTCTCAGTTCGACATCACCTACATCCAGCAAAAGGCGATTAAAGGCTATGCCATAGCCGAGCATCTCGCTCTCCATCCTCTTCCCAAGTTCGATCCCGTCCAATCAGAGTTTCCAGATGAGGAACTAATGTCCGTCAACCAATCAGATGAGCCAATGTGGACGCTATATTTTGATGGAGCTCTGAATTCTCAAGGGAGAGGAATCGGCGTCGCCCTCCTATCGCCTGAAGGCCTCACATTCCCATTGGCATACCAGCTCAAATTTCCAGTTACCAACAATATAGCCGAATATGAAGCTCTTCTAGCTGGCCTAGAACTCGCTCATTCTTTTCGTATCACTGAGTTACGAGTCGTAGGTGATAGTCAACTCATCCTTTGCCAGGTGCTCACTAAATATCGCACTCGCAATCCCAAACTCAAGCCATACCAAGAACTCACTGCTGCCTTTGCCAAACTGTTCACCAAACTGATCTTTGTTCATGTCCCTCGTCATCAGAATATTCTCGCCGATGCCCTCGCCTCATTGGCAGCATCCTTAAGGTTCCCCCTAGGAAGATGGTTTCAGTCCATTTCCATCTACAAACTTCACGCTCCTGCAATCGATGATGCTTCCTACGTAAACATTAAAGACAGGATTGCAAGGAAGATCCTGCAGGAAGATATCCTTGAGAAGAGGGAGATCATGTTGGCAGAGGTCGAAGAAGAACTGGCTGATGAAGAGAAACCATGGTTCTATGAAATTATCAAATACTGCCAAGATCAGTCTTATCCTGAAGGGGCCACCACAGAGGACAAGAAAGCCATAAGAAGGGTGGCTCAGAAATATACTTTGGTTGGAGGTCTACTCTATAGGAGGAGCCTTACTGGTATTCTGTTAAGATGTCTTGGTGACGATGAGGTTTGGAAATGTGTAGAGGAGACGCACTCGGGTGTGTGCGGTGGCCACGTGAATAGTCAGATGCTCGCCAAAAAGATCATTCGGCAAGGTTTTTACTGGCCCACTATGGAAGAGGATTGTGCTGTCTATGTCCGTAGGTGTGTCAAGTGTCAACTTCACGCCGATAAAATCCATTCACCATCTTCCTCACTTCATCCAATATCCTCCCCGTGGCCTTTCTCCATATGGGCATTTGACATCATTGGTCCCCTAGGTGATCCCAATTCCCTCACCAAGCAGAAATCTTTCATCCTTACTGCGACGGAATAGTTCACCAAATGGGCCGAAGCTGAAGCCTACGAGGAAATCAAGGCGTCAACAGTATGCAAGTGCATCATGAAGAACATCCTCGCCAGATTCGGTGTCCCAAGTACAATCGTCACCGACAATGGGCCACAGTTCATTTCTCAGGACCTATACGACCTCTGCAAAAGGTACGCAATTGCATTGCATCATTCATCGCCTTATTACCCACAAGGTAATGGCCAAGCGGAGGCCACCAATAAAACATTGCTCAAAATCATCAAAAAAACATGCGAGTCTAGTAAGTTTTTAGACTGGCCAGAAAAACTTATCGAAGCCCTATGGGCCTATTGCACTTCAATCCGTACCCCCACCGGGCAGACTCCATTTGCCCTTACTTATGGTATAGAAGCGGTAGTCCCGTACGAGACTCTGATCCCTTCTCTCAGGGTACAATTGGACGAGGAATTTTCCCTCGACGATCGTCGTAATTCACTCCTCGCCCAGTTCGAACTCTTGGATGAGAAGCGGCTGGCCGCTGCCGAACACGTGCGTGTGTATCAAAATAGACTCGCTCGCTTTTACCAAAAGAAAGTCGTTGAGAGAAAATTCAAAGTCGGTGAGATGGTCGTAAAAAGAATTTTTGTCAAACCTGAAGGGCCACGTTCTAAGCTCCAACCCAATTGGGAAGGACCATTTGTAATTCAAGCCGTGTACCCTGACAACGCCTACAAGCTAATCAACGCCGAAGGGACCGAGTTATCCCACCCTTGGAATGGGCTTTATCTTAAGAAATACTACCCTTAGCACAAAACAAAAAAATGATGAAAAGATAAAAACATCAAAAACAAAGAAATATTGAAAACCACTAAAAATATGGAAAATTCAAAATGCCGATGCCTGGCAGTCACAATGTAGTTAAGTCCCTGCATCTAACCTTCATGTTAGGATAGGGCCCATTAAGACTTGGTAGGCACCGGGTCTTGAATTGCCAGAACCGTGGAGAGCCCTGTCCGGCCACGTCGGCCTATGCTCGCTCGAAGGAAGCTAACATGTGCTCACTTATGTATTTTATTCAAAAAAGTCGGTAGCATCACCTACGGTGGGGCCCCACCCAGAAGATCTCCAGAAGCTGTAATCTTTATTCTTTTATCTTCGACCAAATTAGACAGTCGGTGCCCTTAAAACGCTGAGCATGAGAAACCGAAACTCAAACCCCAAAGGTAAGAGTAGGATCCATTTCCTCGAGCATCGATCAGAGCATGAGAAGAGGGCAGTGTCCCCGCAGGCATACGAAAGGGAGCCCACAAACGTCAAACGACTATATCTCCCTCACAAAAAGAAATACAAAATCAAAATCAAGAGCCTGGTCATGACCGTGCCTGTTGCGATAAACGGAACCCCTCAAAGCAAAAGTCTGAATTCACAAAAGGGGCCGTGGAATGTAAACGCTCGAGATTTGGTCCGAAGTTGTCCGAAAGGAAATAGTTAATGGGCCCTTATTCACTCGCCGGGTTAACGGCTTTGCCGGTCCTCTCGGGAGGTTTATCCCCTACACTCTTCCTTCTCCCTCTAAAGATGAAGGTTCGATGGAGTTTCTGAAGGGTGAAAACTGCCTAGGGTCTGCGACCTTATTTTAATATACATATTTGGTTGCCTACTTTGAAAAGTAAAAGCTATCGCTTGTAGACACGCCATTCCTGACGTCTCCTGAGAAAGTCTCATATTACTATACGACGCCCCGCGACGGCTTACGCATTTCGAATCACTTGAGTACGTCCTTTTCTTGAGTCTTCTTCCGCCCTTTTCGGCATCCGGAATCGTCTCGTCACGGCATTCGGACGGCATCAACACCTGTCAGACGCATCAAGAGGTTCCGGAACCAAGAAGGGTGTCTGCCGGGCGCCCGCCGACGCCTGATCTAAGGACTCGGGTGGGTCTTAATGGGGGCGTCCAGGCCCCTGGACGCCCCCATGATTTTAATTTATTTTATTATTTTCTCGGGGCCCAAAACTAAATAAAACATATATATATTAATGGAGGCGTCCAGGCCCCTGGACGCCTCCATAAAAATAAAAATAAAAAATATTTGTAAAATGCCACTTGGCATAAAAAAGACAAAAAATAATTAAAAATAAATATATATTAATGGAGGCGTCCAGGCTGGACGCCTCCATAAAAGCAATTATAAAAAAAAAAATCAAAATGCCAGCCTTGGCACAAAAGATAAATAAAAAATAAAACAATATATTTTGGAGGCGTCCAGGCCCATGGACGCCTCCATCAACTCTCTCACGGGCGCCGCCCACCGAACGACGGTTTGTCGTGTGTGGAAAAAGCCAAATTATAGAGACGTCCAGTCAACTGGACGCGCCCATTTCTGAATCACGAGGCGCCGCTCACAAAACCACACGTTGTGCCAAACCGCGTGCGGCCGTCGTCGATTTTCGGTGGACCTGTTTGAGGGGTCTGGGGCCCTGGACGCCCCCACAAAAGTATTCCAAAAAAATATATAAAAATAGAATAAAATATTAATTCGGCCCTGATGGAGGTGTCCAAGGTCCTGGACGCCTCCACCCTCCGTAGCTCTATAAATAGAGGCCCACCCCCTCAGTTCTAGAGGAGCTTCGAAGTGATCCGATAGGCTGCCGGAGCCTAGAGGCTACGGAGTCATTTTCTAACCCGTGGGTTCTTTTGTAGGTGGAGGTTCTGCCGGCTTCTCGGGTGCTCACGCTGGCGAGAGGAAGGTCGTCTTCATCCACCGCGCTTCCACGTCGTCCCCACGCTGCCGGAGCTCCGCCGGATTTCACCATTGGCACATCCAATAAGCCAATTCTTTCCTTTTCTTCGTAGTTCTTTCGCATTCATCATCTCGCATCCCCTATCCCCCTTCATAAGGGCGCCTTTTCTTATACACTTCTTACATCCATCTGTTAGGGTGCTTGGCCCGGATACAGAGGGGGGGTGAATGAATCCTTCTACGAATAATGGCCAAATTTAAAAAACGGATGCTAGATAAAGAAACAGAATAGAACCAATTCTATTCTACTCAAATACAAACCCATTGAGCGCACCTATTCAAGCATTTAGCGGAAGCAAACCAAACAATCAAGCCACTGCTCAAAAGATTTTTTAGGTGGTTCGGTCCTTCAGACCTACATCCACCCCTCACTCCCAACCGGAGTGAGGCTTCACTAGCACACGCTAGAACCAAACAGACTCAGTCTGCAAACAATTGCTGCCACACAGCTTGACCAGGGGAACACCCTCCCCTCTTCCTCCAAACTGGAGGGAACCTCTGGACTTAAATCCACAAGCCCAGAGCCGGAGACAAGTCTCCCTTCCTCCAAACCGGAGGGAACCCACAAGTAGCTCCTAGCTACTTGCAACTGGAGATCAGATCTCCCTTCCTCCTAACCGGAGGGAACCCGACCTCAGACCAGAGGATCGGAAAGCACATCAAACCAGAAAACAAAGAAAAGATAATAAACAAAAAATAGCTTCAGCAAACAGAAGCTGAAACACGAGATGTACAATTTGGCTCTCAACGGAGCTGACTGGCCTGGATTTGATCCACGGTCTAGTGAGGACAGATCTTCAGGTAAGCTTCTTTCTTCTTCTCCACGAACTCTCTCATTCACTCTCTCTCTAACTTTCTTTCTCTTAAACTCTCTTCCTCTTTCACACGATCACTATCTCTCTCTCTTTTATTTTTCTTCTTCTGCTGGATCGAGCTCTCTGTAACACTGCCTTTTCTTTCTTAGCTCTGATCGCCCTTCATCGGTGGGCGAAAGGTTTTTCTTTATAGCCGCAGCAGATGGATAGGGCACTGAACGCGTGTGCCTCCCACGCTCGATCCTAGAACCTTCCTGCCACGTGCCCTCTTTGTATTTGTTCCTTCAGCATCGGATCATGTGCACCCAGACATTGGTGAATGTTCTTCCTCGGACCTGCAACGAGATAAGAGCCATTAATATTGAGTGTCATAAAAACTAGAACTGCATGAGGTTAGTGGACACGACAAGAGGTACTAAACAGAGAACGACACGAGATAAGGTGGTGACACAATGAACATTACTAAGAGAACTTTACGAGGTAGACAGAAAAACAACGCAAAGACACGAAGACAAGAACAGAAACCAACACTAAGTATGGTTTCAATACAAGAAGGACACGAGGACTAGGAAGAATAAAAACGACACGAAGATACAACAAGACAAATGACACGAAATTGAAACAGGAAGCAACATGAAGTGCTGCGATGTCCTGTACGCACTAGAACAAACCCGACACGAAGAGACGAAAACAACACGAGGTGAAGACACAAGGAGACAACGACACGAGGTGTAGAAAAACACGACACGAGGTGAAAAACGACACGAAGACAAAATTGACACATACTGAAAACAACACGAAGTCGAAACAGTAATCGACACGAGTTGAAAACAACACGAAGTCAAAACGATAATCGACACGGGTTGAAAACCACACGAAGTGAAGTTGACATGAAATGAAAAACAACACTAAGTATGATGAGAACAGAAAATAGACACGGAGTGAAAACAAGGATGACGCAGGAGGACAAAACAACACGGGGTTCACTGGGAAACGACTCGAAGTTCATCAAAACAAAAACCAACACGAAGTGTGGTTTCAACATAAGACAGACACGAAGTGAACTTTGACAGAACCACACACTACACGGAGAATGATACGAAGACGATGAAAACAACACGAAGTAAAGATCAAATGACACGAAAATGTCACTGAATCAAAACAAACACTTCAGAGAAAAACGACACGAAGACAAACAGTTCAAAACGAGGTGTTATATACAAACATGACGAAGTGCCAATCAACACGAATACAGTCCCTGAAAAATACCTGAAGTGAAATGAAGGTTCATTCTTCAACAAACATGTTCTTTGTTCATTTTTCACAGAAAAAATATTTTTGTTAAATTTTCACATAGACATAATTTTTTGAAGACCACTAAGACTTATAGTGTTGTCATCATCAAAACATGTAAAGATTCAACAAGACTCAACAATCTCCCCCTTTTTGATGGATGGCAACACTATGAGTCTTGAGTCTTTGCAGAGAAGGAAAAAACACTAGATAGCCATTCACAATGAATATCACAAACATTTTTCCTGATTTCTCCCCATTTGACATCATCAAAAAAAAGATGAAAACAAGAAGAATGCAACAACGCAAATGATATGAGTTAAGTTAATTTGTCCAAGAGTCTGAGGGAGAAGGCCTCAAAAGGGCAACAAAAATACAGAGCATCGACTTTTCAAGAAAAGTATCTGGCTTGTCTGCTAGAGGGGCCACGCGTCCTGCCTTGTGGTGGTCTCCCCCTTGGAGAAGCAGAAGAATGTTCTTGAGGTGGAGTTCTGCTGGAAGAGGCGTGACCAGGTGTAGAACCCAAGATAGACTGAAATTCCTTTAAATCATTTGATAGCTCAGCAAGCCAATACGCCACAGTGCTTCTGACATTTGCCACTTCAGAAATAATGTCGTCTTGGCGAACACTGACAGTTTCATATCTGTCAGTTAGAGTTGTCATTTCTGATATGAAGGCGACCAACTTATCATAGATTTTCTGAATGCCTGGACCTAGGGCACTTGAAGACTTCTTCAACAATTCTAAAGCTGTTCTGATCTCATAGCAATGATCTATTATGGTAGAAGACATTTTGAAGGAGGAAATATTAACATCATGTGACTCTCTCAGAGCTTTTGCAATTTTTGAACAAATTTCCTGTAATCCTTCCATCAAGGATTTGATTGCATCATCTGAAGCCCTTTTGTTTAGAAGGAATCGTCTCCATTCAGTGAGGAGAGATATCTTAAGCTTCAGTAATCTGGTATGTACCTGATTAATGTTGAGAGTGACAAATGTAAGCAGATCATCCAATTTCTTGTCTTGTTTTTGCATCTGCTGAGTCAGGTTTATGAGAAGCTCTTCAATGTTGGGCGCCCGAGTAGATTCTGCAGATAAGAGTCTAGGTGGACCTAGAGGTGTACCAAAAAACTCACTGCTAGGTGCAGTTCTCTCAGCTGCTTCCTCTTGTACTGGCATTTGACTGCTCTCAGCTGGGACCTGAACTTCATCTTCAGCTTGAGTTTCTTTCTGAGGGAATACATCTTCAGGTTCCTCTTCTTCACTTGAAGATTCTGTATCTAGTTCTATGACAGGAGCCTTTCCTCTATCTTCCATGAGTTCCTGATCAGTAGGTCTGTCAACAAAGGCCTGCTCAATACTTTCAGATACGACCAAGTCGGTAGCCTCTTCCAAGCTTCGCTCAACAGTTTCCCTTAAAATTTCATTAACAAGAACAGCAAGATCTTGATCAGTACCGTCTTGCTCTTTAGCTGGCTGTTCTTCAGGCACTATTGCCTCTTCAGATGTCTTCCCAAACGAATCAAATAGCCCAGCAATGGTTGCATCTAGATCTGTTTGAATGCTTTCGTCAGACAATCTGATGTCCTCAGATGCAGCCTCAACTAGCCTCTGAAATGAGAAGGGTACTTCGATGGGTGCAGCTGGCAAGGTAGACACTGGTGGTTCAGCTGGTGTTTCCTGTTGAGCAGTCTCAGAAACCAATTGCTCACCAGCTTGGGCTAAGACTTGAAATTCTTCTAAATGCTCCCCCTGAGATTGTGATTCCCTGGCCTTTTGGACCTTAGCTTGTCCCACCATAGAGGAGTCCTCTAACCCCAAGAATACTGAAACAAAGTTCATATTAAAAATGTTTCTGGTCTTCACTTCTGATGCGGCCTCTCCATCCAAGCAAATCTCAGAGTGCTTGAATATCTCAGTCAGATGGGCGGCATAGGGAAGATGTCTCTTGGATCCAATGCATCCCTTCATGACCGAAAAAATAATCTCTGGCAGACAAATCTTTACATTTTGAATCAGACAAAACAGTAGAAATCTCTGTGTGTCTGTAATTCTTCCTCTAGCCCCAGTCTGTGGAGTGATAATGGAAGCGATGACATTCTGAAGGAGCTTGTGAAGAGGAGGAAATGACGATGTCTGATAAGCTTTTAGCTTTAACTGCGCCTTATCATGAATATTACTGGGTTTACCAGTAATGACTGAGAAAGCTTCATGGAGACTGCATCGAAAGCTTCCCTCTACCTCCCCTTTATCTGGAACACCGAGGGCTTTGTGGAGGGACTCACATGTAACAGTTAACTCGACCCCTTTAACAGATGATAATAAGGCAGACTTGTCTCGGCTCAAAGACAAGTTATTATAAAATTCCATTACCCCCCTAGGGTAATAGACACGGTGATTTTCTAAGAAATCTCTCCACTCCTGAAACTCAAAGATTCTTAACAGTTCTGGGAACTTCGAGATCAAAGTTTCATCTCTGAAATCTATTAATCTAGGAGGAATGATTTTTCCACTTTCTACAAACACGGTAGACTGAGACATTCTGGTACCTTGTTCGGAAGATACTTCCGCAGCAGGTTCTGGCACAAGACATCTCTGTTGCTTAGATGAGGGCTCTTCAACAATTTCTTTTCCCTTCCTCTTCCTGTCACCCGGAGCTGCTGACCTTTGCTGATCCATCTGCCGAAACTTCCAGAGTATCAACTCTCTCTTGCAGGCTGTTATTGGACGCGATGCTAGACTGAAGAGAGGAATAGACCTCTGTGGGGGGAAGAAGGTGAGCGGGAAGAGATGGAGATGGGTTTGAAGAAGACGCTCAAGGTGGAGCGGCACGAGGATGAATAGGAAGCGGCAAGGGGAAATAAAGGGTTTGAGGTTGAAGGCGTGAGAAACAAAAAAGGTGTTGTCGAGTAGCTTTTTACTCTTATCACACTTTTTCTGTAAATACCCAAAATACCCTTAGTTCTGATGTAACACAGCTACACCATATTAAAGTTAGCCCTTCAATATGTGGACGGGTTATATTCTTCCAAAAACCAAGGTCAGTTAACTCAAGATATTAAATCAGCATAATCATAAAATTAGCTGTTAAAGTTGCTTAACCTAGAGAGAGACACGATTAAATTGCACCTTATGTTTGTCAAGCAACGAAATAACACAACAAAGTCAAGTAGATTTCATTTCTTCAATTAATGGACGAGAAGCCATACATGGTCAACCAATTTGTTGAACACAAGGTAGAATAGTCCCTTTTTACACAAGGAGACATGTTTATCAGACACCAGAAACCCTGGTTACTCAGGACGAATTACCTTAATGCCAATGATATTTTTCTTTTGAGGATTTTTTTTTTATTTTAACATTTCTACACAGAGATAGCTAATTGTATCATGACAGAGACTCTGGACTTCATTGATCTAGAGTGTCTATTTCTCCACAAAAGCCATTGCTCTGCCACAAATAATGGCGTATTCCCTGGAAGCACTTCTCATGATTTTAGACAAAAAAAAATATTACTTAACATAATTTTTATCTCAGAGCTCTCTTTACATAAGTTTCAGTTAAGTCGAGATCCTCAATAAGTTTTTCTCATTTAACAGGAAGTTTTATAATATGTTGACCAACACTTGAGAAGATAACTTAGAAGGATCAAGGACCAAATATAACCCCCAAACATTGAAATTCTTTATTAACAGGTGTAGATTGTTACACTTGATATAGGGTGGTTTAAGGTATACAGATCTTATCTGATAAGAGCAAGAAGACTGAAACCACAATTTCTTCGAGAGAGAATCTGAACCAATAGTGAGAGGTGAGAGATAATGAGGTGGCTGATTGAATAGAGAAAGATGAAATGAGATGAGCAGCACTCCTATCAGCAAGCCAACAAGTGAGAGATCACTCAAGACATTAAGCACTAAGGACATATCCAAATATAGTATTTTGAAGTAGTTCTGTCTCACATCCAGAGCAACTCTTGGACAACAGACTGCAACCTCTTGAGATGACTGATCTTAAAACCACATTAACTGCATCGGCTGACAAAAATCTTCAGAAACCAAATAGCCTGACAAGCTCCTCTTCAGCCCACTCAAGGACATCTCACACACGACTCTTGGAAGTGTTAATTATTTAATGAATGCAGTGTATGCCAAGAAAGAATTATGCAACATATAGTTTTCAACCAGCATTCGCTTTCAGTTAAAGATTTCAGAAATTTCAGAGTGCATGTTTTAGAAAATAATGCAACTTGCAGATGATGAATGAATATGCAAGACCAGATTCAATATGCATGCACTAGATGAAACTAATAGCAAGATATGCAAGAATGCATCAAACCAGATATGCAGTAAGTTTCAAAATGGGACATGTAGAGAGATTACCTGAAAATTGTGAGAATGGGGTTTTCATTCTTGAGTGCCTTGGATCATTACCCCTTTTATTTCAGTCCCAAGGCACACCTGCAAAACAAGGTTTATTTTGCACAAACAGGTACCCAAGAGGTCTTGGGTCCTGACATGACATTATTATGTTTAGCAAGTCTTCTCAGCACATTTCCAGGAGTAGTTTTAAGATCTGATTTATGCACATTCTTATTAGCATGAATTGTATGTGCATTAGCATGGAAATTTCTGTTATTTGCATGACCAAACTGTTTTCCATAATCAACCAATTCAAAGTTTTTCCTTTTGAAAACCACTTTGTTCTTTCTAAGAGCATTTGTACTAGCAGGAGATCTATACTTTTCAGAACTGAAATTTTTTCTTTGAGCATGCCAACAATCAATGGCCCTGTGGCCATACTTTCCACATTCAAAGCATGAGATAGAATTTCTTTTAAAAGAACCTGACCAGCATTCAGAGACCTTGTGACCAATTTTGTTGCAATTAAAACATATAATGTGCTGGTTCTTGTTAAAGACATGCTGATTTGCAAAGTGTTTTGTATGATATGAGCATGATTTTTCCTTACTACTTGCAAACCAATAATGAGCAGTAGTGTGTCCTACTTTATCACAATTAGAACATTTGACATTCCTTTTCTGACCAGACACAGATTTTCTAGCATGCTTGTTGTCATCTTTTTCCATCACAAAATAATTACTCATAAGATGTCCATACTTACCACAATAATGACACGAGCCACTTGATTTCTTTAAAACATGGCATTTATCTGATGAGTTCTTAGCATGCAGATTGTTCCTTTGAATTTTTGATGTTTTATGATTTTTATTTTATTTTTCTATTTTCTTAGCCTTGTACTGAGGTGGAGATGAGATAGAAGGCTTTTCCTGTTCAGAGGATTTGAGAAAGACAGTTTTCAGGTTGGCTCCATCAACCTTCCTCATGACTGGACTGTAACCCAGTCCTTCCTTGTTAAAGTTAATCTTTGTTCCCAGTATTTTCTGAACAATGGGCTGTTTGTCTTTTGATGTAGTGGCTACATTTGAAGTATTTACAAAGGATGTCATTACTTTGTTCTGCAAGGCCTTCTTATTGAGATTATTGTAGCCCAACCCTTCCTTTTTGACATTGACTTTTACACCTAGCAGCTTGTCTAGGTTTTTCTGCCCATCAACAAATTTAGACAAGGAAGCTTTCAAATCCTGAATTTCATTTTCAAGAGATGCAATGTGTATTTCATAACTAGTGATATCTTGTTCACTACAATTGACAGCTTCATTCAAAACCTTGTTAGCTGTTTTGTATTCTTCAATTTCCTTTCTTAGCTCATCTACCTCTTCAGTCTCGTTTGTACAGATAGCTTTCCCTTTTTCCAATGTGAGAAGTCTTTCAGACATGGCACTGTTTAACAGTTTTAATTTTTCAACTTCTTCTTTAAGCTTATCATTTTGAATTAACTCATTTATTAGAAGCTGATCTTCTGAGTTAACCATGGTTTCTCTCCTAGCTTCAAACTCCCTCAAATCCTTTTGTTGTTTTTCAAAATCTTTCTGTAATTCCACGTTCACAAATTTTATGGCATTAAAATTTTCAATCAGCAACTCATTCTCTCGTTTAAGTTTCTTTAGTTGTTCATCATTTTCTTTAGAGAGCTTTCTGAGGAAGTCATCTTCAGATTTTAAATTGTTCAGCTCAGAGTGAACACATTCAAGTTCCTTCTTCAGTTCTGCATTCTGGTTTTTATACATATGATTATCAGACAGACATGCATCATGAGATTTCTTCGTATTTGAACAATTTTTACATGGAGAGCTAGAACTATCTACCCGAATATTCTTTTTCAACTTTTTATACTGTTTTCTTAACAGTTCATGAGATTCAAATAATTCAGCATATGCATTCTCCCAATCTTCTAGAGAGAAATTCTCGAAGATATTTACCTCATCATCATCATCTTCATTAGTTTGATTGCTTCCTTGATTGCTGGGACTTTGATTTCTTCTGTTGGCCATCATGCATCTGTCCACATCTATCTCCTGAGTTCGCTTCAGTGCATCCAAAATATCTTTAGCAGAACTGGATTCAGAGAAACATGAATGAAAAGCTCTATCAGTAGCTGCCTTCATTAAATTTATTGCTATCTGATTTTCTTCATGCATGATTTGTGACTGTCAGTCCATTTGGACTTTTTCCTAGGTAGTTCATGAGGACTATGTGAAATTACTTTCCACAGGTCTGGATTCACAGATTTAACATAATTCTTCAAAACAGCGAACCATGCAACAAAATGCGTACCACTGAAGATCGGTGGATGGGCCATGAGAACACACAGATTAACGCACAAGAATATTGATGCACTAAAAGGAAATAAGCACCTAAGATTGCAAGATCGATCTGCAGGTCGCTGGACCTTGTAAGCAGACACCCGCTCTGATACCAACTGTTAGGGTGCTTGGCCCGGATAAAGAGGGGGGGTGAATGAATCCTTCTACGAATAATGGCCAAATTTAAAAAACGGATGCTAGATAAAGAAACAGAATAGAACCAATTCTATTCTACTCAAATACAAACCCATTGAGCGCACCTATTCAAGCATTTAGCGGAAGCAAACCAAACAATCAAGCCACTGCTCAAAAGATTTTTTAGGTGGTTCGGTCCTTCAGACCTACATCCACCCCTCACTCCCAACCGGAGTGAGGCTTCACTAGCACACGCTAGAACCAAACAGACTCAGTCTGCAAATAATTGCTGCCACACAGCTTGACCAGGGGAACACCCTCCCCTCTTCCTCCAAACTGGAGGGAACCTCTGGACTTAAATCCACAAGCCAGAGCCGGAGACAAGTCTCCCTTCCTCCAAACCGGAGGGAACCCACAAGTAGCTCCCAGCTACTTGCAACTGGAGATCAGATCTCCCTTCCTCCTAACCGGAGGGAACCCGACCTCAGACCAGAGGATCGGAAAGCACAGCAAACCAGAAAACAAAGAAAAGATAATAAACGAAAAATAGCTTCAGCAAACAGAAGCTGAAACACGAGATGCACAATTTGGCTCTCAACGGAGCTGACTGGCCTGGATTTGATCCACGGTCCAGTGAGGACAGATCTTCAGGTAAGCTTCTTTCTTCTTCTCCACGAACTCTCTCATTCACTCTCTCTCTAACTTTCTTTCTCTTAAACTCTCTTCCTCTTTCACACGATCACTATCTCTCTCTCTTTTCTTTTTCTTCTTCTGCTGGATCGAGCTCTCTGTAACACTGCCTTTTCTTTCTTAGCTCTGATCGCCCTTCATCGGTGGGCGAAAGGTTTTTCTTTATAGCCGCAGCAGATGGATAGGGCACTGAACACGTGTGCCTCCCACGCTCGATCCTAGAACCTTCCTGCCACGTGCCCTCTTTGTATTTGTTCCTTCAGCATCGGATCATGTGCACCCAGACATTGGTGAATGTTCTTCCTCGGACCTGCAACGAGATAAGAGCCATTAATATTGAGTGTCATAAAAACTAGAACTGCATGAGGTTAGTGGACACGACAAGAGGTACTAAACAGAGAACGACACGAGATAAGGTGGTGACACAATGAACATTACTAAGAGAACTTTACGAGGTAGACAGAAAAACAACGCAAAGACACGAAGACAAGAACAGAAACTAACACTAAGTATGGTTTCAATACAAGAAGGACACGAGGACTAGGAAGAATAAAAACGACACGAAGATACAACAAGACAAATGACACGAAATTGAAACAGGAAGCAACATGAAGTGCTGCAATGTCTTGTACGCACTAGAACAAACCCGACACGAAGAGACGAGGTGAAGACACAAGGAGACAACGACACGAGGTGTAGAAAAACACGACACGAGGTGAAAAACGACACGAAGACAAAATTGACACATACTGAAAATAACACGAAGTCGAAACAGTAATCGACACGAGTTGAAAACAACACGAAGTCAAAACGATAATCGACACGGGTTGAAAACCACACGAAGTGAAGTTGACATGAAATGAAAAACAACACTAAGTATGATGAGAACAGAAAATAGACACGGAGTGAAAACAAGGATGACGCAGGAGGACAAAACAACACGGGGTTCACTGGGAAACGACTCGAAGTTCATCAAAACAGAAACCAACACGAAGTGTGGTTTCAACATAAGACAGACACGAAGTGAACTTTGACAGAACCACACACTACACGGAGAATGATACGAAGACGATGAAAATAACACGAAGTAAAGATCAAATGACACGAAAATGTCACTGAATCAAAACAAACACTTCAGAGAAAAATGACACGAAGACAAACAGTTGAACACGAGGTGTTATATACAAACATGACGAAGTGCCAATCAACATGAATACAGTCCCTGAAAAATACCTGAAGTGAAATGAAGGTTCATTCTTCAACAAACATGTTCTTTGTTCATTTTTCACAGAAAAAATATTTTTGTTAAATTTTCACATAGACATAATTTTTTGAAGACCACTGAGACTTATAGTGTTGTCATCATCAAAACATGTAAAGATTCAACAAGACTCAACACCATCATCTCATTTTCCTCCTACTCGAGTCCGAGAGGGGTTTAAAAGATAACACCAACCAGGTGTGTGTCTTGCCATCATTTCGTTATTTTTATCGCAAGGATTTGAATACTACACCTCCATCTTTCTAATCCATTTGTCGTTGTTTTGCAAGGGTAGCCGAGGAAAGCCCTCTCCGTCGGCCGGTCGGAGGGAGAGGAAGAAGCAACCCGCCATCTCCCGCTGTGCTCACGGCAGCACTATCAGTTGTGATTGGTTGTTTGTTTATTATATGTCTGTTATTTCTGTTGTTTTCTTACCCTATATGTCTGTCAGCATTCCATTGCATACATCCATTCCTCTTTTCTATCCTTTTTTCATTTTTTTGAGGATCACCCTTTCCCGGTGAAGGAAGGACTCTCCGTTTGGGAATTCCTCTCAACTGACTAGAATCTCCTACACTGGGACCTCCGTAAGTCCACGACATCGAAGAATCTCCTCTTCGTTCACTGGGCTGGTTGTACCATTGAAGTTCCCCGGAGTTAGTCATTTCATTCGGGGTGAGACGAGAGACCCTAGCTGACACGGCGGTGAAACAAAAGCAAACTAGGGTCCCCATTTTGTGTGAACTTCGGATCTCGCTAAAAATACAAAAAAATCATCAAAATCAAAACACAAAAAAGGGCGTAAAGGCATCCACTTGTTTGATAATCTCTGCTACCTACTTGCTAGTGTATGTTTTTGCGTTCTGGGAAAACTGTGAGCATGTCTCACGAGTCTTTTGAGGAGAACCACCCTAGCCGTGGTTTGTCAGCCGACCCGCGAGTCTATGCTATGGACTCGGGTCCTTCTCATGACCCCTCGCATGAGGTGCAGGTTATTGCCAGGGACACGTCCCCGCCACAGGATATCACTTCCTTACTGGGCGTCCTCGCCAACAAGGAGCGTACCTCTGAACAGCTCCGGGCCTTCCAGGCCATTCTAAAAGGGAAATCTGTTTCCCCCACGCCCCAGGAGTCAACTCCGGCCATCGCACCTCTCCAAGAGTCCGTGCAGGCCATTCCATCTCCCTCATTGGCGCAAGCCATCCAGTCTCCCTCGCTTCAAGGACAAGCGAGCCAACAACCACCCTCATTCCAGTTCCCATCACAATCTCAAACTCCCGTTGTTCCCCAGACACCGCTTCAGCCGGGGCCAACTGTCGGCGGTCCGACAGCTCCCTCTCATTCTGGGTTCCCCCCTCAAGTCTCCGGGAGACAGTTTCTCCCCCAGTGGCAAGTGCCACCTTCACCTCCAGAGGATCTCGCCCAATCTCTCCTCAACAGGTTCAATCGCATGGACGAGCAGTTTCAAAATCTAAGAAGAATGGTGGACGTGAAAGCCACCCCGGAGGTTACTTTGCCAATCCTTCAGGTCATTCATCTTCCTCCCTCCGAAATGCCCACATACCGCATATACAATGGTACCGGAAACCCCTTCATCCACCTCAAGGATTTCATGTATGAATCCTCCTATTGGCAAAACGATCAGAGGTCTCTGGCATACCTCTTTCGGAGATCATTGGATGGTCCCGCGCTAGAGTGGTTCTATTCTCTGGAGCCCCGCGAGGCCGAAAATTTTGAAATAGTCCAGAGAAGGTTCTTGCAGAAATATAGGGATAGGGTCGGTCCCTCACTCTCCATTACCGACCTAGTGGCCGAAAAGATGAAACCTGACAAGGATTTTGTCCGCTATGCTGATAGATGGAGGTCTCTGGCGGAAAGAATAAGGGATACCCTCTCCGAGCCCGAACAAGTGAAGATGATTGTGTCTAATGCAACCCCACAGTTCAGACACGTCCTGGCCATGAATAAACTTACTACAATGGAGGAACTCTATGAAAGGGCCCGGTACATCCAAACTCAGTTAAAGGACTCCCCCATTATGAACATGTTTGAGTCACCGAAGCCCAAAGTGGTTGGAAAGACAGGCGCTGGTGTCCCGGGCGGAGCCACAGAAGGGGTCGTGACAAATGAGCAAGTGGGTGCGGTCAACAATACCAATTATGCAGTCAACCCCAGGCCTCCCCAAATGCCCCGACTTCCCCTCCAACCAGGTCCTTTCCCTCTTCGTCCTCCACCCCAAAATAATCCACCCCAGGATAATATGCCTCCATTACGTCAACCCCATCAACAACAACCCCAACCTCAGCAACAACAACCACCGCTTCAGTACAACCAAGTTCCACCCCCGGGGAACTATGGTCCCCAACAGCAACAAAGGAGGCCGCTCGGTCCCAAGAGAGCCTACTATCCACCATTGCCAAAAACTTTACCAGACATTTTTAATGCCCTCATGGCATCAAACCAACTCGCCCTACCCAGAGAAAGGCCCGCGTGGCCCCCCAATGTTGATACCTCAAAATACTGCGTCTACCACAGGCAGCCGGGACACACAGTAGATTACTGCTTCCATTTCAAAGATTACATCCATGATATGAATGATGAACATCAAATAGATTGGGATGAGATGAGATGATACGTCGCCACTCTCAAGGCTATGAGACCTCCTCAGAGGCCACAACAGCAGTTACAACAGCAGCAGCAGCAGCAACCACAACAACAACAACAGCCTCAGCAGGCCCCACAACAACAGCCCGACATGGGCATAATCCAGAATCCATTACCGGAGCACCAACAGCCCAATCATCAGGTTAACCCCATCTCCTCCTTCCCGGAAGTCGGGAGAGAGCAGGTGTGGCACCAGGAAAGTACCTCCATCCTTTCTACCGCCAATCCTATCGTCATGCAACCCCCTCACCTTGCCCGGGTAGCACCTCTCTCTCATCAACCCACGTCAGTATCACCATCACCATTTCCACTACCATTACGCCCTCTCATCCGCACCCCGATCTCCTATCAACCGACACTCTCCACTACGCCTTCACACCCTCTCATCTTCTCTCACTCCCCCACTTTACCATCCACCTCTACCATATTTACCCCTACGCCTTCTAAACCCCTTATCATCCGTCAACCATATATAACCCCGTCTTTCTCCACCACATCACCACTAATGCCTTCAAAACCACTCATCACCCACCACCCACCTCAAAACCATTACCCGTTTCAAACCTTACCCACTTCCACTTTGCCTCCGCCTCCACCTTCCAGACCCCTTATCCTTCATAATCCGCGCGATATCCCCTCTACCTCCACCATGCCTCCACCTAACAAACCCCTCGTCAGAATCCCTGCTCCCGTCATCACCCCTGCTTCATCAACCATTCCTCCACTACTACCCCTCAAACCCCTGTTAAAACCCACTGCTACCCCCACAGAGGTACAAAAGCCGCAGGCAATGGTGCTCCGGAGTGGAAGGATTTTCCACAGGGTTTTCCCCCACAACAGTCAGAATCCTGAGCAGTCTCAGCCAGAGAAGGATGATGGAGAACAACTAGAAAGAGCTATCCCTGGAACACAGTATGATCTATTAAAACATTTGGACAAGACACCTGCCCGGATCTCCATCCTGGAGCTACTTCAAAGATCCACATCCCACCAGGCGGCCTTGATGGAATATCTTCAAAAAGTCATGGTTAATGAAGACCTCCCCGTGGAGAAGATTTCGACCGTCCTGACCCCAACAGACACACAACTGGCCATTATATTTCACAACTACGAGCTCGCTCCCAAGGAAGCTCGGAAATATGCATTGTGCATTTCAATAAAAATTAATGGGGTATCCATAAACCCGTGTCTTGTGGACACGGGTGCGTCTATAAATGTGATCTCCATGAGCACTCTTCAGTTGTGTGGGGTCGATGAGGAACAAATAAGACCTTCCTCGATCACGGTCACGGCTTATGACAATAGCAAGAGGCCGCCGCAGGGGATGATTATTCTGAAGGCAGAACTAGGCCCCATGTCAATTCCCACGGAATTCCATGTCCTCGACATGGACCCCACATTCAAGGCTATACTGGGTCGCCCTTACATCGAAGCCATGGACGTTGTGCCTTCCACCAACCATCAGTGTCTGAAGTTTCCTTACAAAGGGAGGATTATTAAAGTGGTCAGTACACCTGTCTTTCACACAGTGGATGCTATCAACACCTCTCTGCCTTCTGTTTGGCCGTCTCATCGGCCCATATTATCACTGCTGGACGTACGTGATCCATCTCATGTTCCACTAGCACCAAAGGAGCCGGTCAGGGCAACCACAACATCATGTCTCCCTTTTCACTCCAAAGGTTGGGAGATTATGAGGAACATCGGCTATCAACAGGGAAAAGGTCTGGGCACACAGTTACAGGGTATGCTCAAGCCGCCAAAAGAAATTAGGCCGAACCGTAGGTTTGGCCTAGGCTTCAAAGGACCGTTCAAGGCGGATTGGAAGCCCCTCACATGGACTCTATCAAACCACTTCAGCAGAGGACCCGTTGTTCAGATGGGAGATTACCCACGGGAAGCATATGGGGGATCACATGCTGTATATTTGGCTGAAAAATGTCCGAGGATCACCAAAAGAGGCAAGATCAAAGATCCGGAATGCGAATGGGACAAATGGTTCGACATACGGGACATTTCCGTTGCACTAGAAAGGATGTTCTCGTCTCCGCAGCTTGAAGGACCACCATTGATCTCCAAAATACCAGAGAATATTACCACTCTTGCCAAGGTTCCAAACTATCCTCGTCCTCGCCAGAAGGACCCTGTCATCGACGGATCTTCATCTGTCCTCAACATTGCCATCGACGGCTCATTAGCCGCCATCTTCTCCATCCACTCGTCTCAGCCTTTGCTGATATCTTCTTCCTGGGCCAGACAATTGTCTGATGATCTTCCCAGGTCCCCTTCTTTGCTTACATACCTACGCGGGCTTTTCAACCCACGCCAGGTCTTCAACCATGATCTGCTCTATGAGCCTCACAATCCTCTAGCCATAACCACTTTCCTCTCTCCTCCAATCTCTTTTCACTGCTTTGTCATTAAAAATGAAAACGAAAAAAAAAAACGTCAATTTTCAAACTCCCCAACAACACATCTTCATTGAGGAAACCTCCTACATCTCCCACGGGTGCGTACCGCCGTGCGGACCACCCGTCCAAGGTCCGATGAGCGACCTTTTCTACCCCTCCTCTGAGGGGTCTTCTCCTGTACATTCTACACCATCCTCTTCGTCTTCCTCTTCTTCTGTAAATATTGTCAGTCAATCTAGGAACAATAGGCCAAGGGTAGTACCTAGGAAGAAATCCAAGGGTAGGCAGATCCCTCGTCGATTCCTTCTGGATTTGGCCGCCAGGTGTCAGGCCCTTCTTGCCATCCCCCAGTTGTTAGAAAATCCCATCCAGCTACCGGAAATACAATGTGAGGGCGACTGTGCCTCTGATGAAGGGTATGGAGTCTACGAGATCACGGATGAAGAATGCCCCACTGAAGATGAGGGTGAAGAATATGAGGATGCGGCGGGCGCATACGCTAGTGGAATGAGGAGATTCGACGAGCCGTCAACCGCTGTAGAAGAATCCACCAAAGAAGTCAACTTGAGAACTGAGGAAGACCCTAGGATCATCCTCATAAGTGACAACCTACCACCCTCTGAAGAAGAGGCATTAATTGAGGTTCTTAAGGAATATAAGGACACATTTGCATGGAGCTACGAGGATATGCCGGGTCTAGATTCAACCTTGGTCGAACACCGTTTAACCCTAAAACCAGGGTCCGTCTCGGTAAAACAAAGGTTAAGGCGTTTCCACCCTCAGATGGCTTTGAAAATGAAAGAAGAGGTCGATAAGCTCCACAAAGCCAGGTTCATTAGAGTTGTCCTTTATCCTCAATGGGTGGCGAACATTGTCCCGGTCATGAAGAAAGTTGGGAAAGTCAGGATTTGTATCGACTTTCGGGACCTTAACCGCGCGTGTCCAAAGGATGATTTTCCCTTACCTCACATTGATGTGCTGATTGATAACACGGCAGGCTACGAAACCCTCCCATTCATGGACGGATTTTCAGGATACAACCAAATTCGTTTGGCAGAAGAGGATCAGGAAAAGACGTCATTCACTATCCCTTGGGGAACATATTGTTACGTGGTCATGCCGTTCGGATTAAAGAATGCTGGAGCTACTTACCAAAGAGCGATGATGGCCATATTTCATGACATGATGCACATATATCTGGAAGTGTATGTGGATGACTTATTGGTGAAATCAAGGACCAGGATGGAACATCCAGAAGTTTTGGCTAAGGTTTTGCAAAGGTCAAGGGAGTTCCAATTAAAAATGAACCCGAAGAAGTGTGTGTTTGGTGTGTCATCGGGTAAATTGTTGGGGTTCATTGTGAGCGAAAGAGGGATCGAGATAGATCCCGACAAAGCCAAGGCTATCAGGGATATGCCACTTCCCAAGAATTTGAGGGAAGTCCGAGGTTTAATCGGGAGGTTACAGTTTATTCATCGGTTTGTGTCTCAACATTCACAAAGGTGTAGACCTCTCTACGAGTTGACCAAGTCAGGAGTAGAATTCCACTGGAATTCTAAATGTCAGAAAGCTTTTGAAGGGTTGAAGGAATATCTGGCTAGTCCACCCGTTCTCATTCCACCTAAACTAGAAAAACCTCTGATCATTTACATCTCAGTCTTGGATGACTCCGTGGGAGCCGTCCTCGCACAAGCTGATGAAGAAGGCAGGGAACGGGCAACCTATTACTTGTCTAAACTTCTCAATCCCTGTGAGCAGAAGTACACCGTCATGGAGAAAACCTGTGCTGCCCTCGTTTGGGTAGTGCAGAAATTGAAACACTACTTCTTGGCTTATGAGGTCCACTTGATTGCTCGAATGAATCCTATCAAATTCCTTCTGGAGAAAGCCGTCCTTACGGATAGGCTAGCACACTGGCAAAGTTTTCTCTCTCAGTTCGACATCACCTACATCCAGCAAAAGGTGATTAAAGGTTATGCCATAGCCGAGCATCTCGCTCACCATCCTCTTCCCAAGTTCGATCCCGTCCAATCAGAGTTTCCAGATGAGGAACTAATGTCCGTCAACCAATCAGATGAGCCAATGTGGACACTATATTTTGATGTAGCTCTGAATTCTCAAGGGAGAGGAATCGACATCGCCCTCCTGTCACCTGAAGGCCTCACATTCCCATTGGCATACCAGCTGAAATTTCTAATTACCAATAATATAGCCGAATATGAAGCCCTTCTAGCTGGCCTAGAACTCGCTCATTCTTTTCGTATCACTGAGTTGCGAGTCGTAGGTGATAGTCAACTCATCCTTCGCCAGGTGCTCACTAAGTATCGCACTCGCGATCCCAAACTCAAGCCATACCAAGAACTCACTGCTGCCTTTGCCAAACTATTCACCAAACTGATCTTTGTTCATGTCCCTCGTCATCAGAATATTCTCGCCGATGCCCTCGCCTCATTGGCAGCATCCTTAAGGTTCCCCCTAGGAAGATGGTTTCAGTCCATTTCCATCTACAAACTTCACGCTCCTGCAATCGATGATGCTTCCTACGTAAACATCAAAGACAGGATAGCAAGGAAGATCCTGCAGGAAGATATCCTTGAGAAGAGGGAGATCATGTTGGCAGAGGTCGAAGAAGAACTAGCTGATGAAGAGAAACCATGGTTCTATGAAATTATCAAATACTGCCAAGATCAGTCTTATCCTGAAGGGGCCACCACAGAGGACAAGAAAGCCATAAGAAGGGTGGCTCAGAAATATACTTTGGTTGGAGGTCTACTCTATAGGAGGAGCCTTACTGGTATTCTGTTAAGATGTCTTGGTGACGATGAGGTTTGGAAATGTGTAGAGGAGACGCACTCGGGTGTGTGCGGTGGCCACGTGAATAGTCAAATGCTCGCCAAGAAGATCATTCGGCAAGGCTTTTACTGGCCCACTATGGAAGAGGATTGTGCTGTCTATGTCCGTAGGTGTGTCAAGTGTCAACTTCACGCCGATAAAATCCATTCACCATCCTCCTCACTTCATCCAATATCCTCCCCATGGCCTTTCTCCATGTGGGCATTCGACATCATTGGTCCCCTAGGTGATCCCAATTCCCTCACCAAGCAGAAATCTTTCATCCTTACTGCGACGGAATACTTCACCAAATGGGCCGAAGCCGAAGCTTACGCGGAAATCAAGGCATCAACAGTCTGTAAGTTCATCATGAAGAACATTCTCGCCAGATTCGGCGTCCCAAGCACGATCGTCACCGACAATGGGCCACAGTTCATTTCTCAGGACCTACAGGACCTTTGCAAAAGGTACGCAATTGCATTGCATCATTCATCGCCTTATTACCCCACAAGGTAACGGCCAAGCGGAGGCCACCAATAAAACATTGCTCAAAATCATCAAAAAAACCTGCGAGTCTAGTAAGTTTTCAGACTGGCCAGAAAAGCTTATCGAAGCTCTATGGGCCTATCGCACTTCAATCCGTACCCCCACCGGGCAGACTCCATTTGCCCTTACTTATGGTATGGAAGCGGTAGTCCCGTACGAGACTCTGATCCCTTCTCTCAGGGTACAATTGCATGAGGAATTTCCCCTCGACGATCGTCGTAATTCACTACTCGCCCAGTTGGTACTCTTGAATGAGAAGCGGCTGGCCGCCGCCGAACACGCACGTGTGTATCAAAATAGACTCGCTCGCTTTTACCAAAAGAAAGTCGTTGAGAGAAAATTCAAAGTCGGTGAGATGGTCGTAAATAGAATTTTTGTCAAACCTGGAGGGCAGCGTTCTAAGCTCCAACCCAATTGGGAAGGACCATTTGTAATTCAAGCCGTGTACCCTGGCAACGCCTACAAGCTAGTCAACGCCGAAGGGACCGAGTTATCCCACCCTTGGAATGGGCTTTATCTTAAGAAATACTACCCTTAGCACAAAACAAAAAAAATGATGAAAAGATAAAAAAATATCAAAAACAAAGAAATATTGAAAACCACCAAAAATATGAAAATTTCAAAATGCCGATGCCTGGCAGTCACCATGTAGTTTAGTCTCTGCATCTAACCTTCATGTTAGGATAGGGCCCATTAAGGCTTGATAGGTACGGGGTCTTGGTTCGCCAGAACCGTGGAGATCCCTGTCCGGCCACGTCGGCCTATGCTCGCTCGAAGGAAGCTAACATGTGCTCACTTATGTATTTTATTCAAAAAAAGTCGGTAGCATCACCTACGGTGGGGCTCCACCCAGAAGATCTCTGGAAGCTATAATCTTTATTCTTTCTTCTCGACCAAATGAGACAGTCGGCGCCCTTAAAACGCTGAGCATGAGAAACCGAAACTCAAACCCCAAAGGCAAGAGTAGGATCCATTTCCTCGAGCATCGATCAGAGCACGAGAAGAGGGCAGTGTCCCCGCAGGCATACGAAAAGGGAGCCCACAAACTTCAAACGACTATATCTCCCTCACAAAAAGAAATACAAAGTCAAAATCAAGAGAAAAGCCTGGTCGTGACTGTGCCTGTTGCGATAAACGGAACCCCTCAAAGCAAAAGTCTGAATCCACAAAAGGGGCCGTGGAATGTAAATGCTCGAGATTTGGTCCGAAGTTGTCCGAAAGGAAAGAGTTAATGGGCCCTTATTCGCTCGCCGGGTTAACGGCTTTGCCGGTCCTCTCAGGAGGTTTATCCCCTACACTCTTCCTTCTCCCTCTAAAGATGAAGGTTCGATGGAGTTTCTGAAGGGTGAAAACTGCCTAGGGTCTGCGACCTTATTTTAATATACACATTTGGTTGCATGCTTTGAAAAGCAAAAGCTATCGCTGCGAAGGAGTCTCTGTGTTTCTGGCTGGTCAAGACCCATGTTTACCGCCTTGATGTCTTCTTGTTTAACCTCGGGCTTAGGCCAATGCAAGCGCGTCACCTATGGGTGCGACGGCGTCTGATTCCGGGTCAGCGTCGCGCGGTTGGTCGTTAGGGTTCCAGGGTGTTCCATCATATACCATCTAGAGTTGTGAGGAAACAGACCCGGGTCGGGCAAATCATTTACCTCAAACATCTTTTGGGTGAATTCCTATGGTCGGAAGCAACTGGGAGCCTAAGCATGGCATGACGGTATTGTCATCAGGGTAAGTCTTAGCCGGCGGGATCATCATTCGAGGGGTCTAGAGGCCCAAATCAACCTAGATGTGCACTTAGGATATCTGGGAGGTTAGTAAGAAACCCCTGTCTCACGTAGGTTAGGTGCCATTTGGGTGCTTGCCGGGCGTTCGCAACAAAAAAAATTGAAATGATAAAAGCAACAAAAAAATGGAAAATGTACATATTTGCAAGCAAAAAAATCTTTTTATGATAAAACAAAAAAATGCCAAATATAAAAAGAAAACAAATCAATTTTGCATGATTGCATTTGCGTGCAGCATCTCACTTTTAATACCGCTTGCATTCGTGTGCTTGCCTGTCGCATTTATCATCACTTCTTTCTCTCGCCTTCCTTAAATAAAGGCTTGGCCCCTTGACCAGTTATCAAGGACAGTCACAGTGACCATTTGCTTATTGAGCAAGGGGCCAAGTCAGAACAGAAATTCTGATTTGTTTGTTTCAGTGATATGTGCAGGGATTCAGGCAACTGAAGCAAAGGTGAAAAATAAACAAACCGAACCTTGTATTTTATTCCAAAAACCAAAAAAATTACATCAAGTTCCGCCCTCTCTCTCTGCATTACTCGTCCCACTACTCTCCGGGCAAAACGCTCTCAAAGGTACTACCCAACTACGAAAAGCGGTACTCCTACTGCTCTGTACTCCCCTTCCTATTCCCACATCCCGGCGTTGATCCACGGAAGCAGCAGAGAAGCTACCAACACGAAAGCCGCGCTCTCGTGCTCTTCGGTAGCGCTCCTCACCATCTCTCAGCCACTGTTCAGCAAGACCAAGGCTGATTCGGAGTTCAAATAGTTGGGCCTCCATGGCCCTTCGTTCCTCCCTTTCAGCCAATCTGTTGGCTCTTTCTCTCTCTACGTCTCTTTCTTTCTCTGCGCGTTCTCTCTCGCGGTCTTCCCTCTCCAACTGGAGAGTGATCCTCAGTTCCATAGCATCCCTGGAAGAGTCGTCATCAGGATGACGCCGCAGTTCTCTCTCCAGTTCTGCTATCCTAGCCTCCTTCTGCGCAGCTTGGGCAAGCGCTTCTTCCGTCTCCTTTTCCTGCCGAGTGTACCATCTCAGATACGCGATAAGGCATAAACAAGGAGAACTCAACACTGAAACTTTTACCTGTATACGGAGCATCCCTTCTGCCTCCGCAGCACGCTGCGTGGCGTGAGCAAGTTGCTCATGAAGCAAGTTAAGTTCGGAGGTAGGAATCCACAAGCTGGAGGAGGTACCACCTACTCCCGTCGCTGGGGAAGCCGCGTCAATCTGGGCATGCTACGATCAGCGTGAATTGGCAGCCAACATCTGGAATCTGGGGTTTTAATTAAGAACGCACTTACACCTACCAAGGCACTTGTAGCTCCGCGGGCATCGCCCAATTGTTGCTCCATCTCTGCCAAGCGAGTTCGTAAATTCGCTATCATGGTATCACGGATATCCTGCAGCCATACAAGTCATTTCCACCAGAAAACCAAAAAAAGAGAAAGAAGAAAAGAGAAAAAGGGAAACATACCTCCACAAGTCCCCGGGGTTGGAGGCGCTCTGCGTATTTTGTCCTATATAGACGCAAATAGTCTTCGCTATCCTGCGCCTGCGATTCTACAATCGTGCCACCCCGTTGCCAGTCTTCGTACTGTTCGGGGAATCGCACGCGCTAGTCAATGCAGGCCGCCGATCCTCGCGTCTTTCTCCCAACACGAGGTGGCGCAGCCGTATCCACCCATTCCTGAGCCAGTCCTAAAGTCCTCATAACCAATCGTAGCCGAAGTGGCTCGATTTCATTTAGGCAGTACATTCATAGTTCCCGTCCGAACCGGGCACGACTTGCTAGAACCCACGGCTGGTTGGCATCGACCATGTCTGAGTAGGGTCTCCAGTTTACCATTGCCGCAGGAAACTCCTGTAGCTCCCGCCTTAGCACCATCAGTTGGTAGGTTAGGGGTGCCGCACTCATGATGGGTTCCCACCGCCTGGCTAGCGGCACCATCGCGGGGCGCCAATGTTGAGCTCTCCCCATCGGGAGGTAATAATAACTCCACAGTTGCTCGGCGCAGGTCATCAGTACCTTGCAAAAACACAAAAAAAATACAAAACAAGCAAAACCAAAAATACCTGGATGAATGATGTGAAACCACTCATAGTCATCTCACGATCCGTTTCTTGGAATAGGCCTGCAAACAAGTGTGCCAGCATGGCAGCTCCCCAGGAATAGTACCCTACTCTTTCGAGGTCTGACAGCAGCTCCAGGAAGCAACATTGGATACCATCCCCTTTCGAGCTCAGTACCAATCTCCCCAAAAGGAAGAGGAGAAATCTCCTCAAATCTATGTTGCATCTTTCCCAGTTGCCGAAATCTGTGCAGTACACGGCACGGCATCCTATTTCCATCCTTTCTATGAACTCTTCTGAGGATTCATCGTCCCGCCGATGAGTGACGGTGAGCCCTAATGCATCCATGAGGGACACCCTAGCTACCGACCTATTTTTCCGACCATCTAGGTCCAAACCCAGTAACTTCTGGGCACCTACTCGGTAGTCTGCGTAAGTGACTCCGGTCACTGCCTCGCCATCCACCTTGAGACTCGTAATTCGGACCACATCTTCCAAGCTGGGCACCATGTGCCCCCAGGGCATCAGGAATGCCCGACTCACTGGGTCCCATCTTTCACACAAGGCTTGGATCAGGACCAGGTCGAGCTGGATCGGCTCGATCCGAAGAAAGGTGCCAAAACCCATCACGTCTAGCCTGGCCTTCTGAAAATCTGGGAGACCTCGGTATGCTGCCACTACCAACTCCCATGAGATCTGTGATTTCATCACACTCTACGCATGCAGGGAATGGAGAGGAGGTTTGGTCAGAAAGAAAGGAAGGAAAGAATGGAAAAAAGGGTAGAAAAACTTGGCTTACGAGTTGTGATTGGGGCCTTTCGCTGAAGTGCCCTTCGAGGTCCGAAAGCCTCCTGGAACTACTACCACTGGATCTGCTTCTCTTCGAGGAGTGGGAAGATTCGCCCTCCATCCAACTCTCAGAATTTTGAACTCCTCCTCTCACCAGAGAACTTGTGCTCCTCGAGTTAGTCCTCGATATACCTGGGAAGATAAAAGGGACAAGAATTTATAGAAATGGAAGGAGTGCGGGCCAAGATTGCCTCCATCACCTGTCAATGATAGCCCTCGCAATGAGGCACCTGCCAAGCGGTCCCATGTGTCCTTTCACCGCTCGCACAGGGTGATTGACTGGACGAAGAATATGACGACTAGCCCCCTATGTTGTCTAGGGATACCCTATCATGATTTGGAGGACGTCTGTAAAATTTGACACAGCATTCGAGAAAAGAAACTAGGGCCGTCTTTTTTGACTTCGACGGTAGATTCCCGTGGAAAATGGTCACAACAAGACGCGATTCTCTGCTCGGGGTGGAGTCTCGACAGACCCATCACATGGCAACAGTACAAAGGAGAATAAGTGTAGGGAAGAAGGAACGCACAAAAGAACAAATAAACAGTAGAAAATCAAATCACTCCATTCATAATTCTACATAAGCTGTCAAAAATATCATAAACATAAGGAGGTGGCGGGTCCACTAGCTCACCAATCCTCACCATCACTCATCTCTCTGGGCGCTCTCCTCCTCTCCCCTGAGGTGCGGGTCCCTCAGAAGCCTCCTGGATCCTCGTGCAGCAGCACCTGCCTCGCCTCTTGGCGCCTGCTCTGCAGTAGTAACTCGCTGCTCCTCCCCTGGCGTGGCGAAGAAGCAACTAGCAGCAAAGTGACCAGACTACCGGAGTCGCTCCCTGAACTCTCGTGCTCTCTCGTAGCGCGTCTCCATCCCTCCTAGCCTCTGCACGACGGCCTGAAGGCCCAGCTGGAGCTCCCTCACTTGGGCCTCCAAGGCCCTCCTCTCGGTCAGATCCCGCTATCGCTCGGACCTTCTCTCGGCTTTCTCTCTCTCTGCCTCTCTCCTCATCATCTGCAGAAGAACCCTTAACTCCAGGATGTCTGGAGAAGGTCTCTCCTCACCGCGATGCCGCAGCTCCGCTACAGTCGCCACCCAGGCGTCACGCTCCTCTTCCACCCGGGTCGCGCGGGCCACCGCACCGGCAAGTTACTCCCGGAGGGAGGCAATCTCGAGAAAAGGGGCCGAGGAACTGGAAGATCCGCCAGCCACTCCCACCGTCACTGTCTGCTAGGCACGCTGGAACAAAATAATCAACGGGCGTCAGTGAAACTCCCAAATCTGAAGATAAAAGTGCGGCACGTAACTTACCAGGAGCGACAGCTCATGTTGAGCGACGGCCAGCTGCCTCCTAACCTCTGACAGTTGGGCGCGCGAGCCGCCGATGCCACGCGTATCCCCAGCTTGGGGAAGCACTGCATAACTCTCTCTCTGCCGCCGCAGGAAGTCGGCACTGTCTTGCACCAGTACACCCCCTTGCTGTCCAGGGAGGCATATGGGCCAGTCCTCGAGCCTCGCCTTGCCGCGACTTTCCCTCCTGACGCGGCTCGGCTCGTCTGCACTCGCCCACTCATCAGCCAGGCCCAGGGTCCTCGCCATGTCCTGCACCAAGAAAGGGGTCCCACATTAGTCAAAAATAACGCGTCCCCTGTCTAGGACGCGTCCATCATTTAAGTGCAACACTAGCCGAACCCTTTCCCCCCTCGCACGGCTTGCTTCAAAAACTCAAAATGAATCAAAGAGGGGGAAAACCAAGCACTCATCGAGCCGTGTTCACCTCCTCCCGCGCCATCGGGCCCCTCGGGTCCCTCGGGGGCCCGAAGCGGCCCTTCCTCCTCCATGGACGCCGTTCCGTGCTCAGGCGCGTCCCTCCTCGGGCGAGGGGCCCCGCGTCCCTCTCCACCTTCACCATGGTCGGGCCCACCAAACTCCATCGATCAAAAAAAAGAGGAAGACGGAAAAGGGGGCGAGCGAGTTTCGGCAGAAGGCGGGCTCGTTTGCGGGTAAGACACGGGAGAAGAAAGGCCACCCATCGCTTTAAATTTGAAATCAAGGATTAAGACGCATCCTCGCGCCTGGACGCGCCCAAAAGGGGGAAAAGGAAACAAAATCCCCCCGTGCAAAGCGTAGTTCCCCGCTGTTCGGGGCAAGGTCTCGCGGAGCGTGCCTCAAAGGACAACTCAGTGCAAAGAAGAAAGTGTGGGAGAGAGAAAGTACACACAACACAAAAAAGCCATTTCCATTTCATATAATAGCCGAAAGTACATCATACAGTGAGAAGGGTGACGTACAAGCAACTCTCTAACTCTCACCGTCACCCTCCTGGTCATCTCCTTCCTCCCTCCTCTGATGGGGATCCCTAGGGGGCCTCTGCGACCTCTGTGAACCCTGAGAAGCCGTGCTCGCCTCTCCAGGTGGCACCATGCCAGCCTCCAAGGTGCGGCGACGCTGCTCGGCTGAGGAAACTAGAAAACTGCCCACAGAAAAGGAACCAGACTGACGAAGTCGCGCACCGCGCTCCTTCGCCCTCTGATACTGCTCCTCACTCTCCCGAAGTCTCCCCTCCGCCGTGCCAAGACTCAGCCGGAGCTCCGACACCTGGGCCACCAGAGCTCTCCTCTCGTCCCAATCTCGATATCGCTCTGCCCTCCTGTACTCACTTTCTTTCTCCATGGTCTCCCTATCCCTCTCCCTCTCTCTCTCCATGTTCTCCCTATCCCTCTCCCTCTCCTCTCTCTCTCTCACCGCCTCCCTCCTCGACAGCTCGAGGGCGATCCGCAGATCCAGCACGTCACGAGGGAGCTCCTCAGCCTCCCGTCGACGCTCCTCCTCCAGCTCCGCAATCCGGGCGTGACGCTCTGCCACCCAGGCATCGCGCTCTGCCACCCAGGCATCGCGCTCCTGCTCAGCACGAACAGCATGGGCCAGGGCCTCCCGAATCTCGGCCACCTGTCAAAGCACGCATGCACCGTAAGAGAACAGTGATAGAAGGAAAGCAGCTAGAAGCAGAATCGAAGTCAGGCAGGCACTCACTCGAGCCTCGCGGTCACGCTCGGCCTCCTCAGCCCGAGCCACCGTAGACGCCAGCTGCTCCTGGAGGGCAGAAACCTCCGGAGGAGGGCCCCGCGAACTGGAACCCGCTCCACCAGCCATCCCGGCTGCCGCTGTCTGGTGGGCCCGCTGAAACACGGGGCAGACATCAGTCAAAGGCTAAGCATCAAAAATCCAGGTCACAAAAAAATGCATCACATAAACTCACCAGGATCTCCAACTCCTGTCGGATGGCCACCAACTGTTGCCTGGCGTCCGCCAACTGGGCCCGCAGGTCGGCGATCATGGTATCACGAGCATCCTGCATTGCACATAAGTCAGTACCACATGCATATACATATAGAAAGGTGGAGCAGTTTCATTTCACTTACCCCTGCCATACCACCCAAGGAGAGGCGGTCCCCGTACGTAGCTCGGTACCGTCTCATGTAGTCTGTGCTGTCCTGTACGTGGGACACCACTGGGACCCCGCCCTGCTGCCAGTCCTGGTACTGTGCTGGGAAGCGCGTACGCCAGTCCACAATCTTCACCTTCCCCTTGGTCTTCCACCCAATGCGGGCCGGCGCATCTACGTCAACCCACTCCTGAGCTAGCCCCAACGTCCTCATGACCAGTCTAAGCCGCAGCGGCTCAATCTCGTTCAGGCAATGGACCCACACGTCCCGCCTGAAACGAGGAAGACCCGCTACAACCCAGGGCTGGCCAGCGTCGCCCATGCCCAGGTAGGGTCTCCACACCACTTGCATCACCATACATACATCATGTTAGTTACCATTCAGTCACATGCATAAACACAAAAAAAATCATACGCATCATACCATGGCCTCGGGATACTCGCTCAGCTCCTGACGAAGTGACGCCAGCTGGTAGCCGTGGGGTGCTGCAACCACGACTGGCGTCCACTGCCGCGCCAGAGGCACGGCCCTCCTGTTCCCATGCCTAGCCCTCCCCATCGGGAAATAGTAATAGCTCCACACCTGCATCCATCATACATCATTAGTACAATAATTACATATTTAACTGTGGGAATGCATAAATAAAATGTTTACCTGGAGAAAAGGTGCGAAGCCACTGACTGTCGTCTCCTTCTCCGATGTCTGGGAGAGATCGGCAATCAGATGGGCAAGCAGAGCCGCTCCCCACGCGTAGTGTCCCACTCTGTCCAGATCCGCCAAGATCCCGAGGAAACGGCAGTGGATGCCATCCCCCTTCATCCCCAGCAGAAGGCGGCCCAAGAAGAAGAAAAGAAACCTCCGGAGGTCTAGGTCCACCAGCTCCCGCTCGCTCGGGTCCTGGGTGAAAGCTGCACGGGCATCTCCCTCCAGTCGTGCCAGAAACTCCGCTCCAGTCTCGCTAACCCGCTGGCGGGGGTCGACGAATCCGAGCGCGTCCATTATCTCCACTCGGCCGACTACCCTGCTGTCACTATCAGTCACGCTCGTCTCTAACCACAGCAGGTCCAGGGCACTCTCTCGGTAATCGGGGTAGGTGACCCCACTCACCGCCTCTCCGTCCACCCATAGCCCGGTGATCCGAGCCACGTCCTCCAGTGACGGCACCATGTGCCCCCAGGGCATCAGAAACGCCTGGCTCGGCGCGTGCCACCGCTCCCTCAATGCCTGGATAAGAGGAAGGTCGAGCCGAAAGGGCTCGATCCTAAGGAAAGCTCCAAAGCCCATGGCGTCCACACACGCCCTCTGAAAGTCTGGCAGCCCACGGTATGCTGCCACCACTAGGTACCAGCTGATCCGGCCCTTCATCACGCCCTGCACACCACAAAACCAACAAAAGAACACATCAGCATCATGGATAGTAATAAACAATAACATTGTATATGCTACTTAGTTATTTTATTTTTATTTTTTAAAAAAGTATTTTTGTTTTTTTGGAGGCGTCCAAGGATAGTAATAAACAATAACATTGTATATGCTACTTAGTTATTTTATTTTTATTTTTTAAAAAAGTATTTTTATTTTTTTGGAGGCGTCCAACTCCTTGGACGCCTCCTTTTTATTTTCTTCATTTTATTTTTAGAAAAACCCAAAATCAAAAACAAAAATAAATAAAAAATAGATATATTATTTTGGTGGCGTCCTATGTCCTGGACGCCTCCTTATTTTTAAATCCTATTTTATTATTTTATGTAAATGAATAAATAAATAAAAAGAAAAAAGAAAATGTGGAGGCGTCCAGGCCCCTGGACGCCTCCATCCCTCACTCACCGATCCTCACCACATGGCCTCTCGTCCGCCTATCCAGCCTATTAAACCAACAGATTGAAGTTCCGAAGAGCTTATCGGGTCGTGATCGTCCTCTCCCGCGTCGCCAGCATCCATTGCAGCCTCCACGGCCAAAGGAGGAGCCTCCTCCTCCGCGGCAATCTCCTCCGCCGCAGCAGCCTCCTCGGTATCGTCCCTCAGCCTCCTCGGACGACGAGCCCGTCGTTTGCCCTTCTCTCCACCCTGGCTCGGGCCTCCTTGCTCCATTGGGACTAAGAATGGGTCGTTTGGATTGACTGGGTCGTTTGAATGAATAGTAAATGAGCAAAGGGGGGAGGCCCCCCCATATATATAGAATCCACCTTGTTTGGGGCGTCCAGGCGCCTGGACGCCCCCACCTTTTTTTTTATTTTTTTAAAATTCAAAAACTTAGGGGCGTCCAGGCGCCTGGAAGCCCCCCAAAACCAAAAAAAAAACCAAAAAAATAAAAAATTAGGGGCGTCCAAGACCCTGGACGCCCCCAAAACAAAAAACCAAAAAAATAAAAAAAATAAAAAAATAAAAAATTAGGGGTGTCCAGAACCCTGGACGCCCCCAAAACAAAAAACCAAAAAAATAAAAAATAAAAAATTAGGGGCGTCCAGGATCCTTGACGCCCCCAAAACAAAAAAACTAAAAAAATTAAAAAAAAGGAAAATAAGGGGCGTCTAGGCCCTTGGACGCCCCCATAATAAAAATTTCAAAAATATATAATAATAAGAATAAAAAAAGATAAGAGTATGTATATAATCCAAACAAAACAAAAAACACAAAGAAAAAGAAAAACCACAAAAAAAGATAATAATAATTAAGGGGACAAGGGTCCAAAACATCCAAATGCCATATTTTATTCCATCAGAAAAGCAGAATGAGCTACATCAGGGGTTTAGGCGCCTTAGGCCTTAACTTCCCCAGTTCGGTCACATAAGCTCTCCACAGCTCGCATTCTTCCCCCACATGCGCTAAGGCCTTTCCTGCAACACTTGTCTTCTAGGGTGCTTTGACGGCCTTCGCTTCCTTCGCATCCGCTTTAGTGCCCAACTCTCTCTTCTTCAAAGGAACTATGCCAGTCGATAGTGGGAACGAATGGTGTGGAATGCCGACCTGGAGGCAGCATCGATGCGCGTTATAAAGGACAAACTCGGTCGCACCAATCAGTTGGAGATCAACTTCAGAGGAAGGCCTCATGAGGAGATCAAGCGAAAGCAAACATGCCGGTGCGCAAGTAAAGAAGCCTTGTGTCACGGTGCGGAAGTGAGACCGCCAGTCTTCACGTTTCTTCAGCCACGGAACGCGGTTCACTACAGTACCACCGAAGCCTAACACGTCGGCTATGTGATGAAGAGGGCTTTGTTGGAAGAGCTTTGAAGCAGTTGGCATTCCCTCGCGGTGGTCGAATTTGAAGTGCAAATCAAGCCAGCAATTCAAGACAAGTGCGCAACCAAAAGGAGGCTTACCCATGCTCGAGGCAGTAAGGCCACTGTAAAGATAGGCAAGGACGGCGGGTCCCACCCCCTTTCCACTCCAGATTCCGCGAATGGCACTTAGTTGATCCTCCTCCACTATATTGTCGATATGAGGAAACAAGAGAGCACCCGCCAGACAGATAGTGAACCCCTTCATGATTCCTTCTAAGTAGTCATCATCTGGTTGCCCCCTCAGGGCGTCCATGACCCACTCCGCGAGCTTTTGCAAATCAATCCCCTTTTGATTACGCACCTTCCTGGCCGCGTCAGGCAGCATGAAGCTTCCAAGGACGCATTCAGAAGTCCCCCGTGTCAGCATCCGCATAGCCTTCACCTTCCCGTCACTCTTGAATTTCTTCAATCCGAGCAGAAGTTCCACCTCTTCGAGGAGGATGGTCAGCTCGAAGGTCGGGAAGATAAAAGTGTGGGTCTGGGGATGCCAGATCTCCACTAGTGCGCCCATAGCCGCCCAGTCCATACGAATCTTCTCGTAGTGTTTGGCGTGAATAAGGAGCCCCTGCAGATGCCACTTCGAGAGTATGGCCCTCATGCCGATGGAGATGTTGGAAGTTAGCTTTGAAAGCCATGGCAGTTTGGAAAACTTCCTCGGGCCTGGGAAGAGTGGATATGGCTGGAAGAGAAAAGAAAGAAGAAGAAATGAAGGAAGTAAGAAGAAGGTTCGCGTGGAGAAATTTGAAAAGAATCAGCTTACCATATGCGACATGATCGTCCCACTCAGATGACCCTCGAGGTCAGAGAGTCGCCTGATCTCGCTGCTAGGCCTGCTCCTCTTCATAACGCGGGAAGACTCTCCTTCCATCCTGAAATCTCTAGATTCTCCTCTCTTTCCTCTCCTGAGCTTCCAAAACCCACCTTGATGCTTTTGAATGAACTAGCCTAAGGGGAGTTCTTATAGGAAGGGTAGGGGGCTACAGGACAGAACATGTCACATCAACAGTCAGTGTTAGGATTTTGGCTAGATCTCCTTTCCATTGTGGTGCGATTGTGCTATGATTCTGCTACTTTCTGATGTTGCTAACCTTTGCTAGTCTGTGCAGGTTTTACTAACGGACGTCTTTGTCCTGTCTCCTGTCCCACCTTTCAATGGTTGGTCCCACCATGTCATGCATCGTAGTATATGATACCTACGCTACTAGAACATGTCAAGGAACTTGCGGCCCGAACGAATCTGGGATTTGAGTTCCCCTTCAACAAAAACAGTGATGATCTCGGAAGAATTTGGGTTGTACGGATAGACCGTTAACTTGTGGTAGCATAGGGACGACGGTTCCATTCAGTGAGTTGGTGCGCGGATAAACGGGCCCCAGCCCAGTGTCGGCTCATCGGATCGATATCCTGACCCGTTCTTAACAAGTTGACAATATTATCCTTGGCTATTTTCTATTTTAGTTTGTTTTACATTTTTCTTTAAGCCCAACATGCATTCATATAGGACTTTGATTTATTGCGGAAGATCATTCAAGTGATTCGATTGCGAAAGCCGTTGTGCTTCAATTCTTACAAATATGAGATATTCCACTTCGAATGAAATACTGAGTTTCCTTGAAACGGCCCTACGCTGCTCTTCCAAAGGAGACCCTTGTTTAGACAGACCCTCAGATATTCCTTTACTTTTTACCTTGCTTGACCTACCTTGGCCGCAGCACTTCCACGTTGGCTGGTAACCGCTCCCCAAAGGTGAAACCTGCAGGTTTATGACCCAGGTACTTTCACACCGAGAAGTTGGTCTCTTTTTGTTTTGTGCCTGAGCGCACATCTCATCCTCCCTTATTTGATCTCCGTCCAAGCAAATCGTCAAAATTTGGAAGACCTCCTTCAAGGTCGCCTCATTGAAACTTCAGGAAAGATTCCAAACAGTAACGTCAAAAGCGTGTCTCATCACACCTTGGCATCAACTTATCAGTCCGCTCCCACTTCATTTCACTCCACTTCGATACCATTCCACTACGTGTTGCTCCCTTGCAAAGCAGACGCCAAGGCGGGGCAGCTGTAGACACGCCATTCCTGACGTCTCCTGAGAAAGTCTCATATTACTATACGACGCCCTGCGACGGCTTACGCATTTTGAATCGCTCAAGTGCTTCCTTTTCTTGAGTCTTCTTCCGCCCTTCTCAGCATCCGAAATCGTCTCGTCACGGCATTCGGACGGCATCAACACCAGTCGGACGCATCAGAGGTTCCGAAACCAGGAAGGGTGTCTGCCGGGCGGTCGCCAACGCCTGAACTGAGGACCCGGGTGGGTCTTTATGGGGGCGTCCAGGCCCGTGGACGCCCCCATTCTTTTAATTTATTTTTCAAAGCCCAAAACCAAATAAAAAATAATATATTAATGGAGGCGTCCAGGCCCCTGGACGCCTCCATAAAAATAAATATGAAAAATATAAAATGCCAGTTGGCATAAAAGACAAAACATAAATAATAATAATATATTTTCTTGGAGCGTCCAGGCCCCTGGACGCCTCCATCAACTCCCTCACGGGCGCCGCCCACCCAATGACGGTTTGTCGTGTGTGAAAAAATCCAAATTGTGGAGACGTCCAGGCAGCTGGACGTGCCCATTTCAAAATCACGGGTCGCCGCTCCAAAACCACGCGTTGTGTTAAGCCGCGTGCGACTTTCGGTGGAGTTCGGTGGGACTTATAGAGGCGTCCGGGACCCTGAACGCCTCCATGAAAATATTCGAAAAAAATAAATAAAAATAGAATAAAATATCTTTTTTGCTCTGATGGAGGTGTCCAGGGTCCTGGACGCCTCCACCCTCCAGAGCCCTATAAATAGAGGCCAACCCCCTCAGTTCTGAGGGAGCTTCTAAGAGATCCGATAGGCTGCCAGAGCCTAGAGGCTACCGGAGTCATTTCTAACCCGTGGGGTCTTTTGTAGGTGGAGGTTCTACCGACTTCTCGGGTGCCCACGCTCGCGAGAGGAAGGTCGTCTTCATGCACCGCGCTTCCACGTCGTCCCTACGCTGCCGGAGCTCCGCCGAATTTCACCATCGGCACATCCAATAAGCCAATCCTTTCCTTTTCTTCGTAGTTCTTTTGTATTCATCATCTCGCATCCTCTATCCCCCTTCATAAGGGCGCCTCTTCTTATATACTTCTTGCATCCATCATCTCATTTTCCTCTACTCGAGTCCGGGAGGGGTTTAAAAGATAACACCAACCAGGTGTGTGTCTTGCCATCATTTCGTTATTTTTATCGCAAGGATTTGAATACTACACCTTCATCTTTCTAATCCACTCGTTACTTGTTTGTCGTTGTTTTACAAGGGTACCCAAGGAAAGCCCTCTCCATCGGCCGACCGAAGGGGGAGGAAGAAGCAACCCGCCATCTCCCGCTCTTGAGGTAGGCGCAATCACTTTCTTTATTTTGGGGTCTTTTGGCCCCTGGCGATCACATTTTGTTCTCGAGGCCGTGGCGAGTCACTTCCCCATTGGCCGTTTAAATTCCCGTTCTTATATTCTCTTTATATTCTGTTATATTCTGCTCATATTCTCGAGGCCGCGGCGAGTCACTTCCCCAATGGCCGTTTAAATTCCCGTTCTTATATGTTATATTCTTATCTATTCATGTTCTCGAGGCCGCGGCGAGTCACTTCCCCAATGGCCGTTTAAATTCTCGCTCTTATATTCTCTTTATATTCTGTTATATTCTTATCTATTCATATTCTCGAGGCCGCGGCGAGTCACTTCCCCAATGGCCATTTAAATTCCCGCTCTTTATATTTCTCCTTATATTCTGTTATATTCTTATCTGCTCATATTCTCGAGGCCGCGGCGAGTCACTTCCCCAATGGCCGTTTCAATTCTTGCTATTTGATTTCTGCACCATTCCCGTCCCCCCGAGGCCGCGGCGAGTCACTTCCCGCTATGGCCGTTTAACCCCCATATCTTGCTATATTACATTTGTCCCGCTCGCCCCGCCGGAGCAATCTCCCGTGGTGGCCCCTTCTCTCTTCTCTTATTTCTGTGTTGCAGAAAACAAAGAGGAGCCCGCGCGCTCCGCGTCCTCTTCGCTCCCCGAACCGCGTGACGTCGCTCATAGATAGGTCCGATCAGCAACCTGAAGCAAATTCCAGAAGCTCCCACGGCCACATTCTTGTGCTTCTTGAGGTGCCACTTTGCTGAGAGCTTCTACGACAAGTCTTCTTCTATTACCAAGAAGCGGCACCCCGTTCGGCATCCGGAGCAGTGATTTCTCAATTTTCTCCCTCGGGTGCGCTGTTCTGTCCACTCTGGGACTGAATAGACACCCGATCACTGTTCGGGCTGTCCCTATCTACTCTGACCTCCTCCAACATCCCCGTGGGTCTCATTTCAAAGAGGGCTCGACAACGAATCCACAGACTCCAGCCACGCCCGAATCAGAGCCCAGGAACACCCGTGGTGACATCGTCTTCCTACGGCAGTGGTGCTGAAGCAGACAGAACCAGAGAACAGAGACCCTACTCACGGCCCTACCTCGACCAACGCTGGCAACCAGAAGTCCTCCAAAAAATCTGTCATCCTCCTGGGCCAACTCAGGAGGTTTTTCCATTGGTTTCGTAGCAAACGGAGTTCAGGAGTGGCCGCAGTGGCGCCGACATCGACTACCTATCCCCTGTTCCAGAGAGCGGACAGAACTGGCAACCGCCTTCCAATTAGTTCCTAGTTCGGCTTTTCCCCTCCCCACCTGGTAGGCTGAGCACCCCTCCCTGCGTGGAGGTACATTTTGGTTGTAATTCTACTCGCCCACCCCTAGTCCAACCCCCTTGCAAGGGGCGTAGTGCATGTATTAGCAGGTTGCCATCCGAAGCTACACCGACGCGGCATGCAGGTGCATGCCCACACCTCCTCGCTATTCATCATCTTCGGCCGGGATCGGCGTATTCACATTGATCAAGTGAGATCCTGACCACACTCCTATGCTGGATTATTTGTGCTTGATTAGTATTGCTTCTAGTGTGCCGTCGATCGGTGAGGAGTGCTCGAACTCAAATTGCTACTATGTGAGTGCCCACCGTAGGTGAGTTGTGAGCGAGACCAATTTACCCACGCCCTCGGCGTGCTGACCGCCCATGAATTTGGGCAACCCCAGGCCCTTAGGGGTCCTCCACAAGCCAGCCATACCCTTGGAAACCTCCGGGTCCAACCTCGGACCCTCACCCCGTCGCCGGTCCACCTACGGACCCAAGTGTGCCAAATGCGAGTGAGTCTGCTTGTGTGACATTACCGTGTCCGTTGGGTTGCTTGCACTCTAAGTCTAAGGGGTTGTGTCACATCATAAGGCATGCATAAATCCCCTGTTGGCTCTCTGTGAACAACAATAAAATTGTTTCATGCATTCATCATAAATCTGAGCGTGTCATACACTTTGCATGCCTACTTGAGCTTGCGGCGAACATCATATGCATAGTGCATTCATGTGCTTGCCTGCTGTGATCCCCCGGTATATAGAATGGTGAGTCATGGAAGGGCGGGTTACGCCCGACTGGAAACCGTAACTATGCGTGAATGAAATATTCCGCCACGTACCGGGGATTGCCTCCCTCGAATGTGTAATTAAGTTCCCGCACGTCATTGTAGACACACCATTTTTGACATTTCAATGAGTAAATCTCATATTAAAAAAATGAAATGGAATTTTTTATAATTAAATGGGATTTGAGACATTTTATTGCATAATTAAATATCATTATTTGATTCCTAAAAATATTATTTTCCCATCTCTTTAACTCCCTTAAAAAATAAAAAAATGGGCCCATTTCTTTAACTCCCTTAAAATAAAAAAAAAAAAAAAAATGGGCTTGGCCCATCCCTTGGCCCATCCCTTAATTCCTTCCCCTTTTAATGGATCTTGTCTCCCCTTTGTTCCTTAACTCTTATCACCTATCTCTTTCACGATCTAAGGCAACAAGAGGGCTTTTTAAAACACAACGCACCCACTCATCTCTGACGGACGATCTTGGGCAAGAAAGGGGCTATCTAAACTTCTCACAGGACCTCCCTCTCTCTCCCTCTCTCACCGCGAACCTCTCCACCCTCTCTCCCTCCCTCTTCATCTCTACGGCAGACCCTCACATTCTCTCTCCCTCTTCTCTCCCACGTAGCCACCTCCCAGCCCCATCTCTCACCTTCACTACAAACCAACACACACACACACACACACACACACACACACACACACACACACACACACACACACACACACACACACACACACACACACACACACACACACACACACACACACACACACACACACACACACACACACACACACACACACACACACACACACAAGCTCACACACATCGGTCGGCTCCTTCACTCACATTGTCACTCTCACACACGGCCACTCCCTTCCCACTTCGCACGCTCCGCCTCTCCAACGTACACACGTACTTCATCTCCCCATCACCTCATCGCCCCTTCCTCACCATCTCCCTCTCACCTTCCCACACACCACCACTGCAGACACTCTCTCTCTCTCTCCCTTAGCTTCTCTCCACCTCCACGCCGTTGCTCTCTCCTTCTCTCTCGTTGTAACCCACACACCGTGAACCCCTGGCCACTGCCACCCCCTCTGCCATTCTCTATCACCGTCCACGTCCGCCTCCCTCCACCGCATCGGCCTCCCATGCTAACCCCCCTTCTCGCGTCTGTCATGCCACAGCCATCACGCAACCACCGCCCTGTGCCCCCGCGTGCGTCGTCCTCTCTCCCACCGTCTGTGCACCCCCCTCCGGTCTCTCCTCCCATCTTGCCACTCTTGCCACTATCGACCTCGCCCACACATCCTCACCGCAACCACCACCGCGGCCACCGCCAATCGACACCGCACCTCTCCCTGCTCTCTCCATCTCTTGTCCCTCTCCTCTCCTCCTTACGCACATGTTCACTGCACCGCCCTCACCTCCTCACTTCGGCCTCCTCTCTCTCGTCTCCTTCTCACCTCCGCCACCTTCTCACCCTACTCTCCCGTCCGAAGCCGCTGCGGCCCATGCACGTCCGCCGCCGGCCGCACCTCTCTCTCTTTCTCTCTCTCTCTATCTTCCCATCGTCGGCCCTCACCAACACCACCGCTGTCACCTCCTCACACTGCACACCCCCCACCGGCCGACTGCACCCCTCTCTCTGTAACCTCACCCTCTCCCTGCTAAACCCACAGGCCATCATCTCCCACTCTCTCCCTCCACTCTGCACTCACCGTCCCCTTCTCACACACACTCGCACCCACCACCTCCACTCCCTCTCTCTAGCTCACGGCCACTCCATGGACACCCATAGCCTCACCCTCTCCCTCTCGAGCCCCCACACACGCACACACCCACGGCCTCACCCTCTCTCTCTCAAACCCCCACACACGCACTAACCAGCGGCCTCTCCCTCTCTCATTCGAGCCCACACACACGCACCCCCACGGGTCTCTATCTGTCTCTAGCCCACACCCACACTCACCCACGCCTCACTCGCCGCTCCCTCTCTCTCTCTAACCCTCACACACCCACACACGCACGCACGCGACCACCCCTCCCTCTCTAATTCACACACGATCTCTCACCACCCCACTCGTTCTCTATCTCTGAGGAGGACATCTCACGCCACTCTCTCTGGCTCGGGTCGCCTGCTCCACTATGAGGTGGATCAACTATGATTCTCACATGTTATCTCTATTGTTGGGTCTTATATCATGTAATTTTTACTTTAATTGAGTCATGTGTGTATCCTCTTTCTTTATTTGAGTCAGTCCATTAGGGAATTGGGCCATTATGTTAGCTAATTGGGCCCAACTAGTGGGCTAGGCCCATGGGCACCCATGGGATAGTCTTGTTCTTTTGTCTATTTGTCAAGGGCCTTTTGGTCATTGGAAAAAAAAGTGGGAGCCTATAAATAGGGCTCATCCCACCTCATTTGTAACACTTTTTATGAAATTTTGAAAGAAGCATCCCTTGGCTATCTCTCCACTCTTGTCTCTCTCCCTCTCCCCCCTCTCTCTCTTTCCCTCTCCCTCCAAAAAGGGCGCACCTCCCTCTCTCCCCTCCCCTCCCATCCACCTCATTTCCTCCCCCCTTTTTATTTGCATTTGTGTTAAAATGCTTGTCCTTTTTCAAAAACTGTCCACAGTTTTTCATATCTGAAAAAGGCTGACAAGAAGTTCTTTCAAAATTGACTATTTGTTCCTCCACCTCATCAGGAATATTCTTCCCACCCTTTTATTCAAACCTTTCAAAGGAGACATTCTAGCCCCCAAAGTTGGACTTCTCCACCCCTCCCATCACCCTCCAACCACCCAACTTAGAATTCTACACCCTCCCCATCACATCCTACCTACACTCAAAGACTTTTCTTCCCACCCCATCAAATCCCACCTACACGTATAGACTTTTCTTCCTTCCCATCACATCCCTCCACCAAAATTTCCTAGATTCCTTTAGCTAGCCCCCCTCTAGGACCCAAAAGTTCAAACAACACCACTACCCCTTTTGGACTTATCTCCCCACCACCAAAATTCGTAGCTCCCTCCCACCCCTTGGTAGAACAAACCCCAACACCCCATTTTCCCCTTCCCACAGCTGGGAAAGCCCCCCTCCCAGACCCCCTCACAGCTAGGGTTGCCCCCACACCCATCCACCCCATTTCCCATCCCATCTACCCCCATTTCCCATCACCTATCACCACCATGTTCATCCCAGTTCGCAGGCAGTAGTTAAGGGTCGAGTTGCAGAGCCTGTCCCGGAGTCATCACGTATTTTCGGGTGGAGTGCTCTACATTTATGGAAAGCTCATCAAGGGAGCTTCGCATGTGAGGTGGTTTCGCATCCATCCGACGTCTGTGCTGCCCGGGAGAGCCATTCTCCCTCGACTGCACATCGCAGATCCGGCAGGGAACTTGAGCCTAAGTAGAAGCACGACCACAGCCGCTCCTATGCCAGTTTGGACGTGATTCTTTAGCTGTGATCTTCTTCTCCAAGTCCTCTGTCAGCACGAAGAAGAAGAATGCCATTTGGACCCCGGAGCACCAAGTTCCAATTTTTCTCCCTGGAGTGCGCAAGTCAGTTCCCCCTGAGTCAAAACCGACCCATCCCACCATTCTGGTTCTCGCACCCTGCTCCAGCCTCTTCTGGTGGCCCCGTCAGTCTCAGATCAAAGAAGGCTCGCCCACGATTGCAACGGTTATGGTCCCGCCTTAAACAGACCCCGAGAGTGTTCGTGGCGCCCTCATCTTCCAGTTGTAGTAGTCTGGGAACAGTCAGAACTAGAGTGGATTGACCTTGGTCCAGATTCTGCCCCGACCACCATCGTCATTAGAAAACTCTCTAAGAATTTGGGCGTCCTCTTGGGCCAACCCAGGAAGTTTTGGCACTAGTTTAATCCTCATCAGAATTCGGCAGAGTCCGTGGCGGCGCCGTCTTCGAACCCCTGTCAGGCTGTTCCAAAGTAGGCGGAATCGGCGGAGTTCATCACTTTGGCTTCCAACTTAGTTCTCCCCCACCCCTGCCTGGTCGGCTGAAGGCCCCTCCCTGCGTGGAAAAGGTTTTGGCTGTAACTATTTAACCCCCACCCCGAGAACCCCCCCACCTGTGCGAGGCGTAGTGCTGTAACAATCCTATTTTCAGGTCAAGCGCCACCGACGCAGCGTGCGGGAGCGTGCCCATGCTTCTCGGGTCACCCACGTCTCTGATCGGGATCGGTGTTTTCACATCGGTCAGGTGAGCATCTGGTCCTACCTTGGCTGGTTGATTTCCTTGCTAGCTTAGTACTGCCTTGGAGGCCCGTCGGACGGAGAGACGAGAGCCCGGACTCGCACACCACTCTTAGTGTGCCCACCGCGAACCGTGAGGAGAGCCACCTGAAACCCACGCCCTGGCGTGCCATCCGCCCACGAAGTTGGGAGTCGCAGACCCTAGGGGTCAGCCTAAGCCATCCATGTCCCTTAGAATGTTTGGGTCCCACCTTGGACCCTCACCGTCATCCCCCTGTCACCATCGGGAGATCGTACGGGCCGTGCGAGAGAGCCGCTAGCGTTAGTCCGTGAATGTCATTGTATGCTTGCGGGTCTAGGTCCCAGGCTCATCAAGTCATCCAACATCATCCTAGGGCTATGCCACATCAAGTGGTATCAGAGCAGTTATAGGTTTTTTCCTACAAGGCTAGTCCTTGGGCAGTTTCACACTAAGTCGCACATCGGTGCACACCCGTGCATAGCCAACCCGACACTTCATGTCCACCCGTAGAGGGACCCATTATCACTCCGATCCATCCTGTTCAAACCCCCCAATGGATTCCAATCCCCAATGGAGCCCCGCTACCAGTGAACAGGATCTCCCTGACCATGTCAAATTCCTCATGGAGGCCATGACCAATGTCTTAGGGCGACTTGATGACATAACAGCCCGACTCGACCTAATTGAGGAACATAGGCCCGCCCCATGGGCAGATGATAGAAGGGCACCTCCCCCACCTGAGGAACCAGCCATGAGAGGGCTGAACTCTGACCATCTACCTGAGCATGGAAGGGATCTACCCCCGAGGAGAAATGATGGACACCCCCGGGACAACCCGGACGACCACCTCATGAGACTCGTGAAAGTCGATGCCCCCACCTTTGATGGGTCCCATCACCCGAGCATCTACTTAGATTGGGAGGTAGCTATGGACTAATATTTCGATTGGTACCCCATGACCGAGGATAGGAAAGTCTGGCTTGCCAAAATGCAACTTACCAAGTTAGCCAAGACGCATTGGTTGAACGTTGAAGGACTGAGGATATTTAGGAGGGAACCTCCCATTACCACATGGGGGGCCATGAAAGAACAACTCAAACTCAAATATGTCCCCCCTCCTACCATCAAAACCTCCTAGATGAGTGGCAAGCCCTAACCCAAGAAGGGAAGACCGTGATGGAGTACATTGAAAAATTTGATTACTACCTTCTTAAATGTGGAGTCCAAGAGGATCCCGCGGTCACACTGTCCCGTTTTAGGAATGGGCTTCAATTCCACATAAAGAGGGAGCTCTTCATGCGTCAAGTGACCACCCTAGAGCAAGCCTATCAAATAGCCCGGGATGCCGAGAAGTTCTCTCGATATACCCGAATGATTCCCCCTCGAGGGATGGACCCCAAATCCTTGGCACCTCAGACCAACACCCCACCTCCTCAACGAGGTCTCCTTCCCACCCCCATGGGAGCTCCTCCCACTCGGGCAGCCCCTCCTAGTGGCACCCTTCCCCCTCGCCCCACAAGTGGTCCTCCCAACCCCACTCCCAATAGACCCAATCCGGGACCCACCCCCCTCACACTAGGGCCACCCCAACCATCAAAGTGGGCAACAATGCTTTAGGTGCCTTGGGTATGGACACTTCGCCAATCAATGCCCCACCAAGGGAGCATCTAGTTTGCTCATTGAGGAGGCTAATCTCCTACCTCAAGCTGGGATTGAAGAAGAGGTTGAGGTTTTTGAGGCCTCTCCCGATTGGGAGGAGTATGAAACCCACTACAATGAGACCAATCAAGAACAACCCCCTCCATCCACCGACCCTCACCTTGGAGTGGTTAGGTGCACCCTCACTCAAGCCCAGGAACATGATTGGAGAAGAAATACAATCTTCCATACCTACATCCAGATAGGGGGCCATGCTAGGAAAGTCATCTTGGATAATGGGAGTAGTGTGAATGTGGTGTCCCCCGACACCGTCAAACTTCTAGGTCTTACCATTTCCCCACACCCGAAACCTTATCGGGTAGCTTAGATCGATGCCACATCTGTACCCGTCAGCACTCGTTGCCTTGTCCCCATCACTTTTCAATCCTACCAAGGCCAAATTTGGTGTGACATTCTACCAATGGAAGTAGGGAGCATCCTCTTAGGGCGGCCTTGGATCTATAATGTAGATGCCACCTTTCTTGGAAGGACGAACACTTGCATCTTCACCCATGAGGGGATGAGGATCCAACTCAACCCTTCACCACCCCGCCCAAGAAGACACCTCCTTCCCTGGAGAGATCCCCTACCCCTCCCTCTATCCCAAGCACCACCCCACCAAGCCCTAGCCCTAGTTTGACCATTGGAACTTCTAGGAGCATTCACCTCATCACTAGGCAAGAACTTGAGGAAGAAGTTAACCAAGGAGGACAAGTGTGTGCCATTGTCATTTGTCTTGGGGAATCCACCCCAACAGAGTCACACCCAATAGAAATCCAACAACTCCTTGAAGATTTCCATGATGTGTTCCCCGATGAGCTCCCGGATAAGCTACCACCCATGCGTGATGCGTAACATGCCATCGACTTTGTGCCCGGAGCTACCTTACCCAACCTCTCCCACTACCGCCTCAACCCCACCGAGCATGCTGAACTTAGGAGGCAAATTGAGGAGCTCATCAAGAAGGGCTTCCTTCGCATTAGCAAGAGCCCATGTGCCGTCCCGGCCCTTCTCACACCCAAAAAGGACGGAACTTGGCGCATGTGTGTGGATAGTCGGGCCATCAACAAGATCACGGTCAAGTATAGGTTTCCCATCCCTCGGCTAGATGACATGCTAGACATGCTTGCTGGAGCCACCACCTTCTCCAAGATCGATCTCAAAAGTGGCTATCATCAAGTTCGCATTAGGCCCAGGGACGAGTGGAAGACCGCCTTCAAAATAAAGGACGGTCTCTATGAATGACTTGCCATGCCCTTTGGCCTTTCTAATGCACCAAGCACCTTCATGCGCCTCATGACCGAGGTTCTCCGGCCCTTCATTGGCATCTTCCTTGTCATCTACTTCAATGCCATTCTCAGATATAGCCAGTCCAAGGAAGCCCACCTCGATCACCTCAAATAAGTGTGCACCATTCTTAGGAAGGAGAGCCTCTTTGCCAACCCCGGGAAGTGTCACTTCTTGACCAACCAACTAGCCTTCCTAGGATTTATTATCCCAGCCCAAGGGGTGTCTATGGACCCCGAGAAGGTCCAAGCCATTCTTGAGTGGCCCGAGCCCAAGACCCTCCATGAGGCTCGAACCTTTCACGGGCTAGCCACCTTCTATAAGAGATTCATCCGTGGGTTTAGTACTATCACCGCTCCTATCACGGATTGCCTCAAGAAGGGCACCTTTGCATGGACTAGGGCGGCCTCCAAGTCATTCCTAGAACTCAAGGAAAAGATGACCCAGGCCCCAGTCCTTTGCCTACCCGACTTCTCTAAAGTCTTCGAGGTCACTTGTGATGCATCCGGGGTAGAGATTGGAGGCATTCTTAGCCAAGAGGGTCACCTAGTAGCCTATTTTAGTGAGAAACTTTGTGAGGCTAGGACTAGGTACTCAACATATGACAAAGAGCTTTATGCCGTGGTTCAATCCCTTCGGCATTGGAGGCACTATCTCCTACCCAAGGAGTTTGTGATCTTCTCGGACCACGAGGCCTTGAAGTACCTCAACACCCAACAAAAGCTCAATGCCTGTCATGCCCGTTGGGTAGAATATATTCAGGCCTATACCTTTGTCCTCAAGTACAAGATGGGTAGTGAGAATCATGCCGCCGATGTGCTGAGTAGGCGGGTAGCCTTACTTTCCACTATCCAGGTGGAAGTCACGGGATTTGAGAGAATCAAAGGGGAATATCCAAATTGCCCCGACTTTGGGACTCACTACAGCACCCTCTCCACCCAACCCCACAGGAAACATGAGGGATTCATACTCCAAGAGGGGTATCTTTTCAAGGGAGCTAGGCTATGCATACCTTGGACTTCACTTCGGGACTTCTTAGTTTGGGAGTTACACAGTGGTGGCCTAGCTGGTCACTTTGGGGTCCAAAAGACCATAGAGCTAGTTGAGAGGCAATTCCATTGGCCCAGTCTCAAGAAGGATGTGGCCAACATTATGGGACAGTGTCGAATTTGTTCCTCGACCAAGCAAGTGAGGCAAAACACTGGGCTTTACACACCCCTTCCCATCCTGGACCGACCTTGGGAGGACTTGAGCATGGATTTTATCCTTGGCCTACCTAGGACCTTGCGCAAACATGATTCCATCTTTGTAGTTGTTGACAGGTTCTCTAAGATGGCCCACTTTATCACATGTTCCAAAACTTTGGATGCTTCTAGGGTCGCCCGTTTATTCTTTGATGAGGTGTTCCGACTCCATGGACTACCCAAGACCATTGTGTCCGAGCGGGATGTGAAATTCACCAGTTACTTTTGGAAAACTCTCTAACATCTAATGGGAACCCTCCTCAAATTCTCCACTGCTTATCACCCTCAAACCGATGGCCAAATTGAGGTTGTCAACCGAAGTCTTGGGAACCTGCTCCGTTGCCTTGTCGGGGACCACCCCGGGAATTGGGATCTCCTCTTACCTCAGGCCGAGTTTGCCTACAATGATTCCGTCAATAGGTCCATAGGCAAGAGTCCATTTGAGGTCGTGCATGGTTATAGGCCTAAAAAGCCTTCGGATCTCATTCACCTCCCCCACATGCTAGAGTGTCAGTCTCAACTGAGTCCTTTGAACAGTATATCAAAGAGTTGCATGATGACATACGCAAGCAAATAGGGAAAAGCAATGAGGCTTACAAAAGGCAGGCAGATGCTCAACGATGCCATTGCGAGTTCCAAGTGGGAGATTCGGTGATGGTGAGGATGGAGCGGCTCCTTCCAGGGCCCGCGTCCAAGTTGAGGGCACGTGGTTCGGGACCCTTTCGAGTTCTAAGACGAATAGGTAGTAACGCTTATGAGCTGGACCTACCTGAGGGTTTTGGGGTACACCCTACCTTCAACGTGGCGGACCTGGTACCCTACAAGGGCCCTGCGGTGGGACCCAGTGAGGAGTTTGAGCCTTTACCCACCCTTGAGAGAGACACCCACGGTGGGACTCTACCTACTAGCTTGAGAAGTCGACGTGAGCAGGTGGAGGCAATACTGGACGAGCAAAGTACCATTACTAGGAACAGGGTATACTAGCGCTACCTGGCGAGGTGGAAGAACCGTTCTCCGACAGAGGATACTTGGGTTAGTCGGGAAGACCTGTTGCGCCTTGACCCGGACATTTTGGAGCACTACCACAGCCAAGCGGACCCATACTCGACGGGGTTGAGTTCTCACCACCCCGGGAGATTTTATGAGGACATCTCACGCCACTCTCTCTGGCTCGGGTCGCCTGCTCCACTGTGAGGTGGATCAACTATGATTCTCACATGTTATATCTATTGTTGGGTCTTATATTATGTAATTTTTGCTTTAATTGAGTCATGTGTGTATCCTCTTTCTTTATTTGAGTCAGTCCATTAGGGAATTGGGTCATTATGTTAGCTAATTGGGCCCAACTAGTGGGCTAGGCCCATAGGCACCCATGGGATAGTCTTGGTCTTTTGTCTATTTGTCAAGGGCCGTTTGGTCATTGGAAAAAAAGTGGGAGCCTATAAATAGGGCTCATCCCACCTCATTTGTAACACTTTTGATGAAAATTTGAAAGAAGCATCCCTTGGCTATCTCTCCACTCTTGTCTCTCTCCCTCTCCCCCCCCTCTCTCTCTCTCTTTCCCTCTCCCTCCAAAAAGGACACACCTCCCTCTCTCTCCTCCCCTCCCATCCACCTCATTTCCTCCCCCCTCTCTCTCTCCTCCACCTCATCAGGAATATTCTTCTCACCCCTTTTTTCAAACCTTTCAAAGGAGACTTTCTAGCCCCCCAAGTTGGACTTCTCCACCCCTCCCATCACCCTCCAACCACCCAACTTAGAATTCTACACCCTCCCCATCACATCCCACCTACACCTAAAGACTTTTCTTCCCACCCCATCAAATCCCACCTACACTTACAGACTTTTCTTCCCTGCCATCACATCCCTCCACCAAAATTTCCTAGATTACCTAAGCTAGCCCTCCTTTAGGACCCAAGAGTTCAAACTACACAACTACCCCTTTTCAACTTACCTACCCACCACCAAAATTCGTAGCTCCCTCCCACCCCTTGGTAGAACGAACCCCAACACCCCATTTTTGTTGGGTTCGGTGCTATGTATTCAGAGGGGGGTGAATGAATACATCCCTTTAAAAAATTCACCCAAATAAAAACTTATGCTCACAAGACAGATTTAGACAATCTGAAGATATAATTGAATTCTCTTATAAGCCACTAAGCAGAAAAGTATGGAATCTCAATATCACACTTAAGCATATAATGGGCACAGTTCGCTTAACTAGACAAACTTGAAGTCTAATAAGCGATGGCAGAAATAAACAAATACTCAGTGTGCTATCAAACTAAGATTTTGCTCACTTGATAACTGGAATGCTAACAAGACAAATTAGAACACTCGTCTACTGAACCTATAAGCAAACAATTGAGCGCTCCTATGCATTCATCTAGCGGAAGCACAAATAGAACAAAACAAACCACAATGCAAGAGGGTTTTTAGGTGGTTCGGTCCAGGAGACCTACATCCACCCCACACTCAACCTGAGTGTGGCTTCCTGCTGACTCACAACTTGAACAGCTGGGCATCACAGCTTGCCATACATCAGTTGGGCCTCACAGCTTGCCATCCGCTGAGCATCACAGCTTCCTTCTGCTGGGCAATACAGCTTAGCCATCGCTGACTCACAGCTTGAACCCGCTGGGGATTACAGCTTAATCCTTCCAGTGGAATCCTCCACTGTAAACTCTGAGCCTCACAGCTTGCTCCGCTGACAAACAGCTTGAAGACATGTATAAAGGAAAATGAAAGATAGAACAAGACAGTAACGGAAAACTGAAACAATAAAGCACAAAATATAGCTCTCGATGAGCACTTCTGTCTTGGATTTGATCCAAAAGCCAGACAACCTCAACCTCTCTCTCTTTCTCAACTCGAGCTCTCTATCTCTCTCTTTCTCTTCTTTATCTTCTGCTCTTCTTCTCTTTCTCTTCTCTTCTCTCTTCTTTCTTCTTCCTTCTTCTGCTCTCTTCACTCTTCTTCTTCTCTTCTGCTGGATCGAAGTCTCTGCACTTCTACTTTTTCTTTCTCCACTTCGATCACTCTTCATCTGAAGACGAAGACTCATATATATAGTAGCAGCAGCTAGGGCGTGTGCTCTCCACATCTCCCGCCCAAAAACCTTGGACCACGTGTCAGTCTCTCAGCCAGCTTCAGCACACGTGTCACAATCCTGTCTGCCCTTCCAGTCTCGGATCACGTGCCCTTCATTAGCCTCCACGAGCAGAGCACCTGTCAGACAGAGTATCGGAATATCAAGTTAAGTGAAGAGCTCTGTATAGACTTGTAAAGACGATCATGATGTATAGACTTGTAATGTAAAGTGCGTTGTATAGACTTCATGAAGACACTGTGAACTCGAGTGCAGTGTATGGACTTCACTTTGCAGACTTGCCAAAGACAAGACTGTACAAACTTTGATGTCCAATGGCAATGCAGACCAATGTACAGACTTTGACGAAGCAAAAGGCTGTATAGACTTGGAGACCCAAAGCATAAGACGCTAACTGAGACGGACAATGTACAGACTTGCTGTAATAGTCCGATGTATAGACTTTGAGATCATTCAATCAGCCAATGTGTAAGACATCACGATGTATAGACTTTCTATATGAAGGGCTGTACATACTTGATATAAGACGCAGAATGAGACGCTGAAGTATGTATAGACTTTGAGAAGCAACGTAGGTAAAAACCCAATGTATAGACTATGAACAGTACGTGCATCTACAGTGCAAATGTATAGCCTTTATGTAAGAAGGCAACCGCTGTACATACTTTGCAAGCAAAACACTGGGCGTTGTATAGACTTACACTAGCACAGGTGAAGACTTCATGAGAGTGCAGCAGCCAGTGCATAGACTCGAAGAATAGTGATGCAATGTGCAGACTTCGAAGAACACAATATAAAGCAGTGTATATACTTGTAGTGAAGAACAGCAATGTATAGACTTAATGTGATGCACAAGGACACAGTCCAGTGTACAGACTTCATGAACATTAGAATGTGCAGACTTTGAAGTTCAACTGGTGAGTGTACAGACTTTACCAATGAAAAGCTCACTGTACAGACTTTGACATGTGAGACACAGAGAATGCACTGAAGTCTGTATAGACTTTAACAATGAATGCATGAGTCACAAGACCGACAGACTTAGCTTGTATAGACTTAGCATGAAGCACACATGCGATGTACAGACTTCAAGTCATGCAATGCAATGTACACACTTCAGCTAAGCAAGCTTCAGTGAATGTATGGACTTCATGAATGCATGCTATAGTGCAATGTCTAGATTTGCTATATGCATGAGATGCTGATGAAGACGGTGGACTGTATAGACTTCTAAATGCTGATGGACACTGTACGGACTTGGCATAAGACGCAAATAGAGACGGTCCAATGTCCACACTTATGCTGTGTAGACTTAGTCCAATTGAGACGCTGAATAAGACGGACACTGTCTAGACTTTACAACAAATGCATATGCCAATGTTTATACTTCAAAGCTCGACCAGTGTACAGACTTGCCACCGACCAATGTATGGACTTGAGATCTAATGCAAACGGCTGTACAGACTTTAACGTCAAGTGAGACGATGAATGAGACGATGCACTGAACAGTGGTGTACAGACTTTGACTCAATTATGCATATGAGACGCTAATCAATACGGACCAATGTACACACTTATCCAATGCAATGTATGGACATTGCATAGACGATGCATGAGACACAGACAGTGTGCATGAACAGTGCAGTGTATAGACTTATGGACTTTGAGTTCGTGCATCTACAGTGTAAATGTACAGACTTTATGAATAGTGATGCATTGTACACACTTGTGATGCATGAACAGGCCAGTGTGCAGACTTCATGAATGTGTAAACTTGTCAACGAAATGCATAATGTATAGACTATGCACATGCATGAAGAGCATGAACAGGCCAGTGTGCAGACTTCATGAATGTGCAGACTTGACAACGAGATGCACAATGTATAGACTATGCACATGCATGAAGAGCATGAACAGGCCAGTGTGCAGACTTCATGAATGTGCAGACTTGACAACGAGATGCACAATGTATAGACTATGCATATGCATGAAGATGTAAAGACTCTGAAATGCTTTACCCTGCAGTGTATAGACTTTCTAGTCATCAAACTACATGCAGACAGAAAAGCGACGCACAGAGCAGAAATCAAGCACAACCAATATATCAGTCATACACATGCATTCTCCACAAAACAAGTTATGTTGCTATCATCAAAACAACATCATTGCTATCATCAAAACAGCATAGCACATGCTTGTGCCTAAGGGGCACAACATTCTCCCCCTTTTTGATGATGGCAACACAATGTGACAGTGAGTGACACACATAATTTTCTCCCCCATTGACATAATCAAAAAGAGAAAAATAGTAAAGATATGAGTGCAAAGTGCATTATGCATGCAAATTCCTCTAGAGTAGTAAACTCCCCCTGAAGGTATGATTCTGTCACGTCCCGAGCGCGGAAGGTACCCGGAGATGCGTGACGAGTTTATATCAATCATGTCAATCAGAGTATTAGTGTATTCGACACCAAAGACAGAGTGCGCAAATATAAAGATAACCCAATCCATTAATTCCTTTAATAAGAATATGTCTATTACAAGCCCTTGCAAATACTCGACTCAATAAAATAAAATACAACGCTTGACTCAAGAAAAATAGAGAAAGGACAGGACTAATTGACGCTTGAGTAGCTCTAACTCTTTCACTCTTGACCATCCCCTTCAGATTGAGTTCCCTCATCGTCGGACTTACCTGAAAAGTAGGGAAACACTGAGTGAGCGAACGCTCAGTAGGAAATTACATCTCAAGAACTAGCAATGGGTTTAAGTAATTACATCTTTCATGAATGCACTATAGCTATGCATGCTCGCAAAATGACAAGATAGAGAGAGTGTATAACAATACGATAGCAAGAAGAACTAGTCATGATCTTTCAAGAACTTATATCAAAAGATATCAAGATATTCAAGCAAGTAAACTCATCATGTCACGTTGGAATTTGGCTATTTTGTTTCAAGTCAAGCAAGTATACAATTACCCTTTCTCGGGCCACGCAAGTCATGTAATATCAAGTCAAGTACAAGTACAAGATTTTGTGGAATGTTCAATCAAGCTAGTCATGCACTTCGGTATAATGCCAATACCGTGATCAATCAACTCCCATGGGCATAAGTACTTTCGGGTGCTCCTCCCAGGACCAGATTGGGCCCTATATGCGCAGGCATTAATCATGTATTTTTAACATCCACTTTTGTGTATAGCCAATATGGAATTTCAAGAATAAAGCTTGTAGATACGTAGGATAACTTGGATAGAACAGAGTCCAAAAATATGACACTTGACATAGAATGACGATAATAACGGTACAATCACGATTATTAATAAAACTAGGTGGAATTGGTTCCCTAACTTGGGTACCATGACAAGCAAGTATGGACACCCTTTATATAGAATTGAGGTCCACATGAACAGCACATCAATGGCAAGGCATCCTCATTCTTAATATAGAATTGAGGTCCACAAGAACATCATGTTGAATATAGAATTGGGGTTTACAAGAACAGCATCAAATGGCATGATAACCTCATCCCATTAAGAAAGTTCTCATGATACACACTTTGCATAACATGAGGGCCGGTATACCATGTTTCTTTTAGAGTGACATGGCAATCAAATAATGTAATGGGTTTTTTTGGTACAACCAGCTCAGTCGGCCTTGAGGGAATCCAAGGCTGCGAGGAGACTTACAGAGGTCTCTATGACTAACTTGCTAGTCCAAAGGAACGGAATGTCCAATGGAGAGCTTGTATGTCCATGAGAATTGAGGGTAGTGCGATAAAAACATCATGAAACATGGGACTATATTCACGGACTGGAATATAGTGCCGATATATATATATATATATATATATATATATATATATATATATATATATATATATATATATATATATATATATATATATATATAAAACCCTTCGGTGACAGTAATCAGTGTGAAACAGTAATACAGAAAATAGCGACTTAAGCTAAGTCATTAATTATCCAATTAACTCCTTACTCAGGGGCGTTTATTCACAATTTGACGACTTATACATTAGTCGTCCCTTCAATATTTCCATTCTACGGAAAATCAATATTCTGGAATTTTAACAAAAACGCGCCTTGGACAGGGGCGTTACTTCTCAATTAGAGCCCTGGTCTGGGGCGTCAGTTCAATAAGGGACAACCTTGTGCAGGTCGTTAATTCAATAATTTATCAATTTTCAGATAATAAAATTTCAGGAAAAAGTGTACATGATCATGACAGGAAAAATAGCAGGATTCGATAGGTATGATCATGCATTAATTTAGATTCATGGTTTCATAGTTATAGAGTTTTAAACATGGATAATTATCAATTATATGAAATTGACGACTCCTGGGTAGGGCGTCAAAATAAGAATTAGCGCCATTGTCTGGGTCGCTTCTTTAAAATCACTCAGAAAATATTTGGAAACGCAATAAAACTATATGCATGAGATCATGGATGAGTTTATTTCATAATTCATACTAGTTTGGGCTACGTTCTTGAGAAAACCTACCTGATTAAGATATGGGTGATGATTCGTGGAGAAAGTTGAAGAACAACGTCACTCTGTTATATACAGAGTATTCTGGGATTTATCTGATCAGCAGGTACCGAGATAGAGAGGTTGAGAGGATGTGATTCCTACGCGTAGCTTGCTTTGGATGAAAAAATATCGTTCTTCAATAGGTCAAGAAGGCTTTCCTACAGAGAAATAAGATGAAGAATCATTAGTTTTTTTCTTCATAATACTTAACTGAAGGTAAGGGAAGAAGAACGATGTGGACGAAGAACCCACGATCTTCTCTTTGAAAAAAGAGTTACTACCTACTGTAGACTTCCTACATGAAATAAGATGAAGACATTAGTTTTCTTCATCATACATAACCGAAGGCGAAGGTAAAGCAAATGAAGAGCAAACTTACGTTCTTCACGGATGACAGCAGCAACAGAGCTTCGACCAAATAGATTTTAGGGTTTTATGGACAAGGATTATTTATAGGATTTTGGGGATCCTAATAGGGTTAGAGTTGTATTGGAAGTAATACTTCCATGACAGAGTCCTTACCATATTCCACCTTCGACGTAGTTATCCAGAACTTGCCCTGGATAGACTCCTGGGTCGAACGAAACTCGATCTGAATTAACGTCTTAAGCGAGGGCGTTAATTTAAATTGACGTCTTGTCAAGCGTCGTTTCTTGTATAAAACGTGCCCAGGTAGAGGGCGTTACACTTACTTCCCCTTTTGGCCGTTTGATAATTGACGCCATGCTATATGGGCGTCCTTTTTAATTAACGCCTTCTCTAGAGGCATTTCTTAATGAAGTAGCGCCTTGACCAAAGGCGTTATTTCCATTCTGTCTTTCTTTCATCATCTAATTATTTATCTTTTATTTTAATTTGATTTATTTAAAAATCTTATTTTTTATCAGGGTTGCTATAGACTCCCCCTGAATTATTTCTCCCCCTAAATAATTGCTCCCCCTTTGAGAAGGAATATGGACAGATATGCAAAGGTAGAGAAGGTAGGAGGGTCACTTGACAACAGCTGAATCATTGGTTCAGAGAATAAGCCTGATTATAAACAACAGTTAAGGTATAAGAATCAGCAACATACTGTTTTTGACAAAGATTCAGGTTTAACAGTGATAAATCTAGAGTAAAATAGCTGACACATGAAAAAGTGTTTTAGATTCCATTTATAGCAATGAATCTAGGGCACATGGTATTAATAGATAAGTCAGAAATAATACCCTTTTGTGATTAAACAAGGAAATTCAAGAAAGGTAACTTGAATATGTATTAATAAAAATAATTTTCACTCATTGATTTTTGATTTTCAAAGGGTTACAGCAGTTTGTATTTCACTTTTGAATTTTCATAAGCTGAACTAAGTGAATAGACCTGTGGCATTTATGCTGTTGACATTAGGTGTACACCTTGATCAGAGGCAGGTACCCCTAGTTACTAGGCATAAACTACAAGACCTATTTCAGATCAAGACCTACAAGAAATAGTCTTCACTTTTGACATTAAGGGCACACCTTGATCAGAGGCCAGTATCCCCAGTTACTTGGTGAGGACTCCCCCTATAGATTTGACCCTATGAACAGAGATAGTCTAAAGCACTTCATGACATGTGAATTTTCCTGCTTCTTTGGAGGAGTTCACAGTTTCTCAGTGTAATCAACCATTGCTCTGTCACAATGTTCAGTTCTTTACATTTGTGATCTTTTTTACTGCTGCCCTTATTTCTTTTAGAGTGATTGTTTAAAAAAATCATTACATACTCTTATTCACCTGTTCTAGACATTTTCAGTTCAACACATTTAGGCATTACAAAAAAAACTTTTTCTATTTTAGCCATGAGACAAAGATTAAGAGCTATAAAAGTTTTCTTTTATCTCAAATTCTGAAGTGCAGACACTTAACTCTCCAATTTATAAAGGTTAAACCTTTAGTTCCTTTCAATTTGTAAGAGTGATTCTTATAAGTGAACAATTGCATTAATCACAACTCAATATACTAAACCAGAAACAGTTGCTGTTGTTCAGTAAAACTGATGGGGAAAAGATAGCAATAAGCATTATGGTCTAATAGCATCTGATGTCAAAAGATATGAATCAATTGAGTGGGGACAGTGAGAAGTGAAAAGGAATCAATGTAATGAACAGAAATCTCAGCTCCCCCTGAGATCATGATGCAAAGATTATGCTATGCAACACACTGTTCTACATGCAGACTATGCACCAAGGATACATGAGGCAAGTGTGCAATCAATTCAGGTTTATGCATCCAAGTCATGAACATTTTTATACTTTTTCAGATTTTTCAAAATATGATGTAGTACATTGTTCTACATGAGGACTAGACCCTTGGTACTTGGCAGAGAACCTGGTCTTAAGGACCATCTCACACATAGTAAGAACCTCCGGACAGATTTCCCTGTCTTTTAGTAACTTACCATTTGATATACCAGGGTTATGCAAGACAATGCAACATAAAGCAGTCCTACATGCATTGAACAACTTCATTGACAGTCATGCAAATGATGTATGCAGACATAAGACACATGCATTGATTGTGTGTACTAAATGACCCATTTAAAAATAGTGCAATTTATGCATTTAACAACAAGCATGCAATGCATTGACACAAAACACATGCATTGACACAAAATCTATATAGTGCATCAACTGAATACACTAAAGAAGCATTCAAATTCAGTTCAACATATAGCAAGAGAAGAACACCAGATATTCAGAATTGAATTCAATAGCTGAGTCTGGAATGCAGACTGATCAGCTAGACATGAAGAGATCATCATAAATCAAGCAGACAGTTCAACAATTTCAGTTAATGAATTTAAAGCAAAGTTCAGAACTGACCTGAAATATAGAATCCTGGGGTTTTCTGTTGAGTGCCTTGGATCATAAACCCCTTTATTCATCAGCTTCCAAGGCACACCTTCAAGATAAAGTCAAGTTGATCCTGTAGGAACCCAAGAGGTCTTGGGTCCTGAATTACCCCTATCAGGTGTTCTAAATAATTTCTTAGCAATATTGTCATCAAATTCCATTAGAGAGCAATCAGACATAGAATGTCTAAAATTTCCACAATAATGACATGAACCAACAGATTTTCTGGTCCTATGATGCATATCTACAGCAACATGGGACCTATGAAACTGAGCATGAAATTTTGATTTACTATTACCTGCCCACCAGCATTCAGAAGCTCGGTGGCTAGGTTTTCCATATTCATAACAAACAAGAGTCTTTTCTTTAAGACCAGCTTTATTTCTGCCCAAGAAATTTTTGTTTGGAGGGAATCTTACAAATTTGGAATTAAAATGATTTCCCTGAGCAAACCAGCAATCCTTGACTGCATGCCCATACTTACCACATTCAAAGCATCTAAGATGCTTGCTGTTTGATTCATTTTTGCCCCTATGATTTCCTGACCAGCATTCATTTGCCTTATGCCCATGCTTGTTGCAAGTGAAACAGATAGTATGCTGGCCTGAAGTAGATCTGTGTCTATGTGGGTCATGAGCATGTGCAAAAGATCTAGAATTCACATTGTTATCTTCTTTCAGTTTGAAACATGCATTCATTAAATGACCACGCCTACCACAATAATAACAGGATGCATTAGATTTCTTAGTGGCATGGTTTCTATCAAAAGATTTCTTTGAATGCACTGTTTTACTAGCATGCTCATCTTCTTTCAGTATTCTGCAATCATCCATGATATGCCCTTTCTTGCCACAATAATAGCATGATAATTTCTTCTCTGATGCATGTGAGTGAGTGGATGAATAGTGAGTGACATGTGTCAGTCTATCAGAATCCACACTGCTAGCAGAATTCACATCACATGCAGGGACGATTTTGACTTTATTCAATTGACCATTCTTTTTCAATTTATTGCCCCCTTTCACAATTTTTGTTTGCTTTTCATTTTCTGGGCTTTGAACTGAAATACAGATGAAGATGATTTCAGATTTTTATTTTGTTTTGGGGATTGCATTGAAGTACTAGTTACATCTGAACCTTGCACAAAGGTGTAGTATAGTTGGCTTTAAGTGATGTTCTTGACATCAGAAGTGCAATTTGTCCCCCCCTTTAAATCCTTATCCTCACTTTTCACAACAGTTTTTATTTTTCTTTCACTCTTAGCAGACTCAATTGCTAAAGTTTCCAGATTATGAATTGTATCTTCCAAGCTAGCAATGTGAAGCTCATAACTGGCTATCTCCTGTTCACTGCAATTTACACATTCGCTTAAAACTTTGTTTGCAGTTTTGTACTTCTCAATTTCTTGTTCCAAGTTGTTCCAGATTTTTAATTCATCATCACAGACAGCTTTTCCCTTTTCTGTGGTAAGGAGTCTTTCAGACAAGCCAGTGTTTAAACATTTTAATTCTTCAATTTCAGCTTTCAGTTCAGTGTTTTCCTTCTCAAAATTTTGAGGTTGAGCTTCTTTAAAAACCGATTTCTCCTTTTCTATAGTCAGAAACCTCTGTGAGAAAACAGTATTTAAAACCATCAGTTTTTTGTTTTGTTCCCTCAATTCTTTGTTTTCTTCAGACAACTTCATGACTCCTTCATTATATTTTCGACTTCCAGAGATCAGCTCCAACTTTTCAACTAGCTCCTCTTCTCTTTCCTCCACTTTAATTTTCTCAGCCACCAAGTTTTTGTGATCCTCTTTAAGTGAGACTATTTGTTTGTTCAGCCATTCATTCTCACTATAAAGATCTTCATTACGTTCTCTTAGAGCTGAGCACATATGGCAGGTTAATTCAGCATAAAAAGAATGTGAAGCCTCCCCATTGATTTCATTTATTCTACCCATGAGATTTTCAATTTTCTTTTGAAATCCTTCATTCTCAAGTTTCAGTTTATCCAATTCAGAATTAACTTGAGTCAGTTCTTGCATGTCTTTTATATGTTCATTTTTCTTCTCATTCAGCTGATTCTCAAGTTCTGATATCTTGTCCAGACATGTTTGATTTTCAAGTTTTAGAGAACCATTTTGTTCCTGAAAATTCTGAACATTTAACATACATGCATCATAAGATTGTTTCAGATCTGGACAATTTTTACAAGGAACTTTCAAAGTTATCTGATCACATTTCTTTTTCAATCTCTTATTCTCAGATTTCAATTGTTCACATCTATTATTAAGTTCCTCATTTATATTCCATAGGTCATCAATTGAAAGTTCTCCAGATTCAGAGCTTACCTCAGATGAAGAATCTTTATTTTTCTGGTTGGCCATCAAACAGCTATCATTCTGTTGGTTATGCGCATAGATAACTTTGTCATATATCTCTTTTCCAGAATTGCACCTGAGAACAAAAGGATACACATCAGTATTAACTACAGCTCTCAAGATATTAAGAACTATGGTATTATCGTGATTCTTAGAGCTGTCCTCACTAGACCAATTGGTCTGATCTTTAGGTAAACGGTGTGGGCCTTTATATATAAGACTCCACAAATGTGGACCAATTGAGTCTATGTACACAGCTAGGCCTCCTAGCCAACTTTCAAAGTTAGAACCATCATAAACCGGAGGATGACCCATTTGAACAAGTGGCAGACAGATTCAGCGCAGTAAGACAAATGACAGGAAATGCAGCAAAATCAAATAAGCAAAGTAAAGCACTAAGACAGTGAAACAAAACAACGAGCACAAGAGATCCACTCTGAAATGCACCAAAACTAGTAGGATCCTCTGCAGATTGTTAGATCTGATAGATCAGAGACCCGCTCTGATACCAAGTGTTGGGTTCGGTGCTATGTATTCAGAGGGGGGTGAATGAATACATCCCTTTAAAAAATTCGCCCAAATAAAAACTTATGCTCACAAGACAGATTTAGACAATCTGAAGATCTAATTGAATTCTCTTATAAGCCACTAAGCAGAAAAGTATGGAATCTCAATATCACACTTAAGCATATAATGGGCACAATTCGCTTAACTAGACAAACATGAAGTCTAATAAGCGATGGCAGAAATAAACAAACACTCAGTGTGCAATCAAACTAAGATTTCGCTCACTTGATAACTAGAATGCTAACAAGACAAATTAGAACACTCATCTACTAAACCTATAAGTAAACAATTGAGCACCCCTATGCATTCATCAAGCGGAAGCACAAATAGAATAAAACAAACCACAATGCAAGAGGGTTTTTAGGTGGTTCGGTCCAGGAGACCTACATCCACCCCACACTCAACCCGAGTGTGGCTTCCTGCTGACTCACAGCTTGAACAGCTGGGCATCACAGCTTGCCATACATCAGTTGGGCCTCACAGCTTGCCATCCGCTGAGCATCACAGCTTCCTTCTGCTGGGCAATACAGCTTAGCCATCGCTGACTCACAGCTTGAACCCGCTGGGGATTACAGCTTAATCCTTCCAGTGGAATCCTCCACTGTAAACTCTGAGCCTCACAGCTTGCTCCGCTGACAAACAGCTTGAAGACATGTATAAAGGAAAATGAAAGATAGAACAAGACAGTAACGGAAAACTGAAACAATAAAGCACAAAATATAGCTCTCGATGAGCACTTCTGTCTTGGATTTGATCCAAAAGCCAGACAACCTCAACCTCTCTCTCTTTCTCAACTCGAGCTCTCTATCTCTCTCTTTCTCTTCTTTATCTTCTGCTCTTCTTCTCTTTCTCTTTCTCTTCTCTTCTCTCTTCTTTCTTCTTCCTTCTTCTGCTCTCTTCACTCTTCTTCTTCTCTTCTGCTGGATCGAAGTCTCTGCACTTCTGCTTTTTCTTTCTCCACTTCGATCACTCTTCATCTGAAGACGAAGACTCATATATATAGCAGCAGCAGCTAGGGCGTGTGCTCTCCACATCTCCTGCCCAAAAACCTTGGACCACGTGTCAGTCTCTCAGCCAGCTTCAGCACACGTGTCACAATCCTGTCTGCTACAGTGCAATGTCTATACTTGCTATATGCATGAGACGCTGATGAAGATGATGGACTGTATAGACTTCTAAATGCTGATGGACACTGTACGGACTTGGCATAAGACGCAAATAGAGACGGTCCAATGTCCACACTTATGCTATGTAGACTTAGTCCAATTGAGACGCTGAATAAGACGGACAATGTCTAGACTTTACAGTAAATGCATATGCCAATGTTTATACTTCAAAGCTCGACCAGTGTACAGACTTGCCACCGACCAATGTATGGACTTGAGATCTAATGCAAACGGCTGTACAGACTTGAACGTCAAGTGAGACGATGAATGAGACGATGCACTGAACATTGGTGTACAGACTTTGACTCAATTATGCATATGAGACGCTAATCAAGACGGACCAATGTACACACTTATCCAATGCAATGTATGGACATTGCATAGACGATGCATGAGACACAGACACTGTGCATGAACAGTGTAGTGTATAGACTTATGGACTTTGAGTTCGTGCATCTACAGTGCAAATGTACAGACTTTATGAATAGTGATGCATTGTACACACTTGTGATGCATGAACAGGCCAGTGTGCAGACTTCATGAATGTGCAAACTTGTCAACGAAATGCACAATGTATAGACTATGCACATGCATGAAGAGCATGAACATGCCAGTGTGCAGACTTCATGAATGTGCAGACTTGACAACGAGATGCACAATGTATAGACTATGCACATGCATGAAGAGCATGAACAGGCCAGTGTGCAGACTTCATGAATGTGCAGACTTGACAACGAGATGCACAATGTATAGACTATGCACATGCATGAATATGTAAAGACTCTGAAATGCTTTACCCTGCAGTGTATTGACTTGCTAGTCATCAAACTACATGCAGACAGAAAAGCAACGCACAAAGTAGAAATCAAGCACAACCAATATATCAGTCATACACATGCATTCTCCACAAAACAAGTTATGTTGCTATCATCAAAACAACATCATTGCTATCATCAAAACAGCATAGCACATGCTTATGCCTAAGGGGCACAACAATTTCCCCCTTCCCACAGTTGGGAAAGCCCCCCTCCCAGACCCCCTCACAGCTAGGGTTGCCCGCACACCCATCCACCCCATTTCCCATCAGCTAGGGTCGAGTTACAGAGCCTGCCCCAGAGTCTTCATGCATTTTCAGGTGGCGTGCTCTACATTTCTGGAAAGTTCATCAAGGGAGCTTTGCAGGCGAGGTGCTTTCGCATCCATCCGACGTCTGTGTTGCCCGGGAGAGCCATTCTCCCTCGACTGCAAAATGAAGATCCGGCAAGGAACTTGAGCCTGAGTAGAAGCATGACCATGACCGCTCCTATGCGAGTTTGGATGTGATTATTTAGCTGGGATCTTCTCCTCCAAGTCCTCTGTCAGCACGAAAAAGAAGAACGCCATTTGGACCCCGGAGCACCAAGTTCCAATTTTTCTCCCCGAGTGCGCAGGTCAGTTCCCCCTAAGTCAGAACCGACCCCTCCCACCATTCTGGTTCTCGCACCCTGCTCCAGCCTCCTCTGGTGGTTTTGTTGGTCTCGGATCGAAGAAGTCTCACCCACGATTGCAACGGTTCTGGTCCCGTCTTAAACGGACCCCGGGAGTGTTCGTGGCACCCTCGTCTTCCAGCAGCAGCAGTCTGGGAATAATCAGAACCAGAGCGGATTGACCCTGGTCCAGATTCTGCCCCGGCCACCATCATCGTTAGAAAATTCTCGAAGAATTTGGGCGTCCTCCTGCGCCAACCCAGGAAGTTTTGGCACCCGTATCATCCTCATCAAAATTCAGCAGAGTCCGTGGCAGCGCCATCTTCGACCCCCTGTCAGGCTGTTCCAAAGTAGGCAGAATCGGCGGAGTTCGTCACTTCGGCTTCTAACTTAGTTCTCCCCCACCCCGCCTGGTTGGCTGAAGGCCCCTCCCTGCATGGAGATAGTTTTGGCTATAACTATTTAACCCCCACCCCGAGAACCCCCCCTCCTACGCGAGGCATAGTGCTGTAACAATCCTATTTTCAGGTCAAGCGCCACCGACACAGCGTGCAGGCGCGTGCCCATGCTTCCCTGCTCGCCCACGTCTCCAATCGGGATCGGTGTTTTCGCACCGATCAGGTGAGCGTCTGGTCTTACCTTGGCTGGTTGATTTCCTTTCAAGCTTAGTATTGCCTTGGAGGCCCGTCGGACGGACAAACGAGAGCCCGGACTCGCACACCACTCTTAGTGTGCCCACCACGGACCGTGAGGAGAGCCACCCCAAACCCACGCCCCGGCGTGCCGGCCGCCCACGAAGTTGGGAGTCACAGACCCTTAGGGGTCAGCCTAAGCCATCCAAGTCCCTTATCATGTTTGGGTCCCACCTCGGACCCACGCCGTCATCCCCCGGTAACCATCGGGAGATCGTACGCGCCGTGCGAGTGAGCCGCTAGCGTTAGTCCATGAATGTCCTTGTATGCTTGCGGGTCTAGGTCCCAGGCTCATCAAGTCATCTAACATCATCCCAGGGCTATGCCACATCAATCTCTCTCTTTCTGTCTCCTTCTCTCTCTCCATCTCTCTCTTCTCTCTATCTCTCTTCAACACACATACACACACATAATTTTTATTTTGTTTTCTTTTTCTCCTCTTCTTTTATTTTATGTAAATTAAACCCATTTATCTCCATCTATTTCTCTATATATATCTCTCTATCTTCTCTCTCTATATAAAAAAAATCTTTTTCCTATCTCTCTCTCACTTCTCATACAAGCACACTCTCATTTTTAATTTATTTTATTTTCTTCTTTTCTTTATATTCTTATATTCAAACCCACCTCTCTCTATCTCTACATATCTCCTTATCTCTCCCTCTAAAAATCCATTCCCGAAAGTCCCCCTCCGCTGCCGACTCCGCGTCCGAGCCCGTGAGTTCCTGAAGGTGGTTCTGCCCGATTCCTTGTTCCGTCTCGTCGTGCACTCATGCCATTCTCACGTTGCTGGAGCTCCCCTCGAAGCCCACCATCGGCATCACAATAAGATTTTTTCTTCCCCTTTGTTCTGCTTTGTTTGCATTCTATTAGTTGAATGCTTCACTCGTCATTTCCGTTCATACCACGCTTCTCTCTTTAAGAAAGCTCTGTTTGTGCATTTTTTTACAATTGTCACTCATCATCTCATTTCCCACCCTTTGTGCTCAAAGGGGGTTCCAAACAACACCATCCAGGTTTGTTTTTGTTCATGGATTCATCATCTTTGTCACAAGGGACTGGTACTATACTATTTTCATTCTGATCTATTTTCTGTTTGTCTTATCTTCTTGCAAGGGTAACCTGACAGAAAACCCTCTTCGTCGGTCGGCCGAAGGAAGAGGAAGAAGGAACCCACATGATCTCTCATCTCTGAGGCATCCCGCAATCATTTCTTTCTCTATTTTGGGGTCCTTGACCCCTGGCGATCACATAACCACACACACGCCCTCATGTGGGCATTTTCTTTGTTTCATTTCTGCTAAATCCCGTGGAGAACAACTTCTCGCAGAGGTTTCATTCATGAAATTTCTATTCATGTCATTTCATTTCTGCTAAATGCCGCGGAGAACAACTTCTTGCGGAGGTTTCATTCACGCCATTTTTTTTCCGGTCATTTCCCTTTTGTTAAATCCCACGGAGAACAACTTCTCGTGGAGGTTTCATTCTGTCATTTCAATTTCTGTTAAACCCCGTGGAGAACAACTTCTTGCAGAGGTTTCATTCATGCCATTTTTATTCCTGTCATTTCCCTTTTGTTAAATCTCGCGGAGAATAGCTTCTCACGGAGGTTTCATTCATGCAATTTCAATTTTTATCATTTCTCTTCCAATTCAATCCTGCGGAGAGTAACATCTCGCGGAGGTTTTATTCACGCTATTTTCATTTTTGTTATTTCAATACCAGTTCAATCCCGCGGAGAATAACTTCTCGCGGAGGTTTCATTCATGCAATTTTCATTCCTGTCATTTCAATTCATGTCTAAACCCCGTGGAGAGTAACCGCTCGCGGTAGGTTTCATTATGCCATTTCCCTCTCTGTCATTCCCCTTCCCATTTTAATTCAACACTTCCCTTTCCCTATTTCTATTTTAGTCAAAGCCCACGGCGAGTAACATCCCGCTACGGCTCTTCCATTCAGTGTGTTTTCCCATCTCTAAACCCCGCGGAGATAATCCTCTTCGAGAGTCTTTTCGACATTTCACTGCACAACGCACGCTTACGACCGCTCTCTTAGTTCCCGTGACATCGTTCACATCTCTTAGCGATCACGGCAGGACCTCTTTTGCTTTCTTTTGGTTACCCGTGTTATTTCGGTACCCACGTGTGCCCCTCCACTTGGCACCCATGTGTGCCCCTCCTTATTGCGGCTACGCGCGCTACAGTTGTGCTCCAAGCAGCACTTTTATTTTCTTTTCTCGTGCCCCACGTGCACTCCCCCACAGTCCCCTGTGACTTCCTGAGAGGTTTTACGGTGTTTCATAAAGGAGAATCGGTTCTGAGCATTTCCTCATTTCTGTTGATTGTCGTATTCTATTATCTGAAATCTGTTCAGTCTTATTTGTTCCTGCATCGTTCCTGTTCTGTCTCTGTGTGTGTTTTTATATACAGCACTGCATTGCATTGGCATCTCCCACTTTTTTTTTTTACTTTTCTAAGGATTACCCACTCTCGGTGAAGGAAGGACTCTCCATTCAGGAATTCCTCTATACGGACTAGGATCTCCTCCATCGGGACCTCCGTAAGTCCCCGACCGCTAAGGATTCCCTCTTCGTTCACTGGACTGGTTGTACCACTGAAGTTCTCCGGAGCTAGTTGACCCATTCGTGGTGAGATGAGTGTCCTTAGTTGGCACGGCGGTGACCAAAGTTGCAACTAGGATCCTTCCTATTTTGTGTGAACTTCATATTTGTTTACACAAAAAAACTTTCTTTACAAAAAAAGGAGCGTAAGGCATCCACTTGTTTGATAATCTCTGTCAATTATCGGTTGGTGCATGTTACTGCGTTCCAGCAAAGTCTTGAAGATGGCCGGGTACAATAATGAGAAGTTCGAGGCCGGGGCCTTTGAATTCGACTATTAGCCCTTGATGAACAGCCCGGCTCAGGCCTCCAACACGGACCATGGTTCCCAAATTCAGCCATATGTCCATGTCGTGGGCACAGGTCCATCCCACGAACCCTCACATGAGGAGCAAATTGCTACCGGAGAGACATCTACCTCCCAAGACATCTCCTCTATGCTAGATGTTCTCGCCAACACATAGCTCAGCCCTGAGCAACTCCAAGCTCTTCAGGCCATCGCAAAGGGAAAATTTGTCTCCCTTTATCCCCAGGAGCTGACTCCGGCTACCACTTTTATCCAAGAGCCTTCACAGGCTATTCCCTTTCCTTCACGTCAAGGGAAGGCGAGTCCACAGCCCTCCTCCTTCCAATCCCCGCCTTTACATGCTATTCCATCTCCTTCATTTCATGGGTAGGCGAGTCCGCAGCCCTTCACTTTCCAGTCCCCGCCTTCACAAGCTATTCCCTCTCCTTCATTTCACGGGCAGGCGAGTCAGTAGCCCCCCCTTCCAGTCCCCTTTGCAGTCACAATCTATCCCCTTTCCTTTATTTCAAGGGCAGGCGAGCCAGCAGCCCCCCTCCTTGCAATTCCCTTCGCAGTCTCAAACCCTAGCCATCCACCAAACACCGATTCAGCCAGGTCCATCCACTGGCGGGCTGCAATACCCCTCCCATTTTGGATTTCCTTCTCAGGCACCTAAAAGGCCTATTCATCCTCAGTGGCAGGCGCCACCCTCACAAACTGATCCGCTCACCCAATCCCCTCTCAACAAGTTCAATAAAATGGATGAGCAGTTTCGAGATTTAAAGAAGATCGTGGACGTAAAGTCCACCCCGGAGGTCTCCTTGCCGATCCTCCTGGTGTTCCATCTCCCTCCCTCTGAAATGCCTACGTACCGCAGGTACAACAGCACTGGCAACCCCTTCATTCATCTTAAGGACTTCATGTACGAGTCCTCCTTCTGGCAAAACGATAAAAGATCCCCGACATATCTCTTCCGGAGATCATTGGATAGCCCTGTACTAGAATGGTTCTATTCCTTAGAACCCAGTGAGGCCGAGAACTTTGATGTATTCCAGAGAAAATTCCTGCAGAAGTATTGAGACCAAGTTGGCCCATCTCTTTCTATTACTGACCTGTTAGCTGAAAAAATGTGGGCGGATGAAGACTTCGTCCAATATGCCGACAGATGGAGGTCCTTGGCGGAAAGAATAAGGGATACCCTCTTAGAGCCAGAGCAGGTAAAGATGATCGTGTCTAATGCCACCCCGCAATTTAGACACGTATTGGCTATGAACAAGCTCACCACAATGGAAGATCTGTATGAGAGGGCCAAATATGTCCAAACCCAATTAAAAGATTCCCCTCTCATGCACATGTTTGAGCCCGCAAAGCCCAGGGCGTTTAGGAAGACAAGCACTAGTGTCCAAGGTGGAGTGACAGAAGGGGTCGTAACAAATGAGCAAGTGAGTGCAGTTGGCAGCTCCAACCAGCCAGCCAACCCAAGACCTCCACAAATGCCACAACTCCCTCTTCAGCAAGGTATACAACCCTATCATCCTCCACCCCAAAATAACCTTCCCCAGAACAATAGGCCTCAACCACTCCACCCCCAGTAACAACAACAACCCCCACCTCAATATCACCAAGTTCCACCACCCAAAAATGATGGCCCCCAACAACAGAGAAGGCCGGTCGGCCCTAAGAGAGCTCACTACACATCGTTGCCTGAAACACTGCCGTACATCTTTAATGCTCTCATGACTGATAAAGCACTTACCTTGCCTAAGGAAAGATGCATATGGCCACTACATGTAGACACCTCTAGGTACTGTGTCTTCCACAGGCAGCCATGTCATACTGTCAAAAATTGCTTCCATTTCAAGGACTACATTTATGATCTGAATGATGAACATGAAATCGACTGGGATGAAATGAGGCGATACATCGCCATGTTGAAGGCCAGGAGACCTCCCCCTAGATGACGACAACAACAACAACAACAACAGCAACGACGACGACGACGACGATGACGACGACGATGACGACGACGATGACGACGACGACGATGACGAGGACGACGATGACGAGGATGACGATGACGACGACGACAATGATGACGACAATGACGACGATGACGACGACCCCAGCAACAGCAGCAACCTCAACAGGCTCAACAGCAACAACTGAATATGGGCATCCTTCAAAACCCACTCCCGGAGCACCAACAACCCAATCAACAGGTCAACCCCATCTCCTCTTTCCCAGAAACCGGGAGAGGACAAGGTTGGCATAAGGAAAGCACCTCTATCCTCGCCGCTAATCACACCTATAGCCAACCCCCTCGCCTTCTCTGAGCCATACCTCATCCACCCCTTTCTACGTCGTAATCTGTGACTAGACCTTCTCCATTCCCACCGCCATCACGCCCTCTCATCCGCCCGCCAACCGCTAATTCCCCACCAATCCATCAACAAGGAGCATCTACACCTCCACCTATGCCCTCAAAACCTCTCATCGTCCATCACCCATCTGGGACCCCATCTACTTCTACTACACCTCCACCTATGCCCTCAAAACCTCTCATCATCCACCACCCATCCGGGACCCCACCTACCTCTACTACACCTCCACCTATGCCCTCAAAACCTCAAAACCTCTCATCGTCCACCACCCATCCGGGACCCCACCTACCTCTACTACACCTCCACCTATGCCCTCAAAACCTCTCATCATCCACCACCCATCCGGGACACCATCCACTCCCATCATGCCTCCACCTAACAAACCCCTCATCAGAACCCCTACACCTACCATCACCCCTGCTTCACCAACTGTACCCCCACCACTACCCCTCAAACCTCTTCTAAACCCCATGCCTAACCTCATAGAGGTGCAGCCAAACCCACAAGCCATGGTGCTCCATAGTGGAAGGATTTTCCACCGAGTTTTCTCCTAAAATAGTCAGGCCCCTGAGCAGTCTCAGCCAGAGAAAGGCACCGGAGAGAAGTTTGAAGAATCTATCCCTGGGACACAATATGACTTGTTGAAATACTTGGATACGACACCAGCCCGGATCTCCATTCTCGAGCTAATCAAGAAGTCAAAAACCCATCAGGGCGCCTTGAAGGAGCATCTTCAGAAGGTTATGGTAAATGAGGACCTCCCGTTGGAGAAGATCTCATCGGTGCTGACGCTGACCAGTACACAACCGGCTATCATGTTTCACGACCATGAGCTCGCCCCCAAGGAGGCCCAAAAATATGCATTGTGTATTGCAGTAAAAATCAATGGGGTGTCTGTGGACCCGTGTTTGGTGGATACGGGTGCATCTATAAATGTAATCTCTATGAGCACCCTCCAATCATGTGGGGTTGACACAGAACAGATAAGGCCTTCATCAATCACAGTCACGGCCTACGACAACAGCAAAATGCTACCAAAGGGGATGATTATCTTGAATGTAGAGTTGGGCCCTGCATTAGTCTCTACGGAATTCCATATCCTTGATATGGATTCCACTTTCAAGACCATACTAGGTCGCCCTTACATTGAAGTCATGAATGTTGTGCCATCCACCAATCACCAGTGTTTAAAGTTTCCATACAAGGGATGGATCATCAAGGTAATTAGCATGCCCATCTTTTCTACGGTGGATGCTATTACCACCTCTCTACCCTCTGTTTGGCCAACCCACCGGCCAATTCTTTCACTGCTAGATGTGTGTGACCCTCGCCGCGCCCCTTTAACACGAAAGCCGCTTCCAGGACAAAAGCTATGTCACCCTTCCCATCCTAAGGGATGGGAGATCATGAGAAACATCGGCTACCAACAGGGCAAAGGTTTGGGGGCACAATTACAGGGCATACTGAGGTCGCCAAAGAAAATAAGGTTAACCTAGGGCTGGTCTGGGCTTTGAAGGACCATCCGAAGCACATAGAGAACCTCTCACATGGACCTTGTACTCTCATTTCAAGAAGGGGCCTGTTGTGCAGCTGGGGGATCACCCGCAAGAATCACAGGGGGAACTGCATATTGCTTACTTAGCTAGAAGTTGTTCGAGGTCTCTCAAGAAAGGGAAGTTTGATGACACAGACTGTGAATGGAACAAATGGTTCGATATACATGATATTTCCATCGCACTGCAGTAGATGTTCTCGCCTCTGGACTTAGAGGAGCCACTTTTGATCTCCGAGATGCCCAAGGATGTTGTCTTTATTGCCAGAATTCCAACTCCTCCTCGCCAAGAGGACGTTCCCTATGACGGATCACTTTTCGTCATTATTTCCAACCACTCTCCTCAGCCTTTGCTGCTGACCTCTTCCTGGGCCAGATGTTTGTCTGATGATCTTTTCAGGTCTCCTTCTCTATTTACATTCCTACGCGAGTTTCTCAACCCGCGTCAGACTTTTAATCATGATTTGCTCTACGAGCCTCCTAACCCTTTAGCTATAATTCCCTTTTCTCATTCCCCAATTTCCTTTATGTGTTGTGTTATCGAAAATGAAAATGAAAAAAAAATGCCAATTTCCAAACTCCTCAATAGTGCATTTTCATCGAGGAGACATCTTACATCTCTCACGAGTGTGCCCCGACTTACGGGCCACTCATCCAAGGTCCCTTGAGCGACCTCCTTTACCCCTCCCCTGAGGGGTCTCTCCCGATACATTCTTCAGGGTCTCCTTCTTCTCCTTCTACTTCTGCTTCTTCTTCTTCTTATTCTTCTTCTTCTGTAATACAAGTCAGTCTAATTAGGAATAATGGGTCAAGGGTAGTGCCCAAAAGGAAATCCAAGGGTAGGCAAATCCCTCGTCGATTCCTCTTAGACCTAGACAACAAATGCCAAGCATGCCTAGAGATTCCTCAGCTGCTAGAAAATCACATCCAACTGTCGGAGATAGAATGTGAGCAAAATTTTGTAATTGATGAAGGGTATGGAGTCTACGAGATCACTAATGAGGAGTACCCTCTCGAAGAAGGGGACGAAGAATATGAGGACGTGGCTGGCTCATATTCTAGCGGAATGAGAAGATTTGATGAACCATTAGCCGCCATAGAAGAACCCACCAAAGAAATCAACATGAGAACTGAATAAGACCCTAAGATCGTCGTCATAAGTGATAATTTGCCATCATCTGAAGAAGAGACATTGATTAAGGTTCTAAAGGAATACAAGGACACGTTCGCATGGAGCTATGAGGATATGCCAGGATTGGATCCCACCCTGGTCGAACACCGTTTAACCTTCAAACCACGGTCCGTCTCGGTAAAACAAAGGTTAAGGCATTTCCACCATCAAATGCCTTTGAAAATAAAGGAAGAGGTCGACAAGCTCCACAAAGCCAGGTTCATTAGAGTCGTCCTTTATCCCCAATGGGTGGCAAACATCATCCCGGTCATGAAGAAGGATAGAAGGGTGAGAATCTGCATTGACTTTCGGGACCTTAACCGTGCGTGTCCAAAAGATGATTTCCCCTTGCCTCATATCGATGTTTTGGTTGATAACACGACAGGTTATGAAACTCTCTCATTCATGGATGGATTTTCGGGATATAATCAAATTCGTCTGGTAGAAGAGGATCAGGAGAAGACGTCATTCACAACACCTTGGGGAACTTATTATTACATGGTCATGCTATTTGGATTAAAAAATGCTGGAGCTACTTACCAAAGAGCTATGATGGCAATATTTCATGACATGATCCACATAGATTTGGAAGTGTACATGGATGACTTGTTGGTGAAATCAAGGACTAGGGCGGAACATCCGAAAGTTTTGGCTAAGGTGTTGGAAAGATCAAGGGAATTCTAATTGAAGATGAATCCGAAGAAGTGTGTATTTGGTGTTTCATCGGGTAAGCTGTTAGGCTTCATTGTAAGTAAAAGGGGCATTAAGATAGATCCCAACAAAGCTCAGGCAATCAGGGATATGCCACCTCCAAAGAATCTGAGAGAAGTTCGAGGATTAGTTGGGAGGTTGCAATTCATTCGTCGGTTTGTGTCCCAGCACTCGCGAAGGTGCAAACCTTTCTACGAGTTGACCAAGTCAGGAGTAGAATTCCTTTGGGATTCTAAATGCCAAAAAGCTTTCGAAGGGTTAAAGGAATATATGGCCAATCCACCCATTCTCATTCCACCCACGCCAGATAAACCTTTGATCCTTTATATTTCAGTCTTGGATGACTCTGTGGGTGCGGTGCTCGCATAAAGAAATGAAGAGGGCAAGGAAAGGACAACCTATTACTTGTCCAAACTCCTGAACCCCTGTGAGCAAAAGTATACATCCATGGAGAAAACATGTGCTACCCTCGTTTGGGTGGTACAGACATTGAAACACTACTTCTTGGCTCATGAAGTCCATCTGATCGCCCGAATGAATCCTATCAAGTTTCTTTTAGAAAATATGTCATTACTGATAGGCTAGCACGCTGGCAAAGCTTTCTCTCTCAGTTCGACATCACCTACATCCAGCAAAAGGTAATCAAGGGTTATGCCATAGCTGAGCATCTGGCTCACTATCCCCTCCCCAAATTTGATCATGTCCAATCAGAGTTTCTAGATGAGGAACTAATGTCCATCAATCAATCAAATGATCACATGTGGACGTTACATTTTGATGGAGCTTTGAATTCCCAAGGGAGAGGAATCGGCATTGCCCTCCTATCACCTGAAGGTATCACTATCCCACTGGCATATCAGCTCACATTCCCAGTCACTAACAACATAGCCGAATATGAGGCTCTTCTAGCTGGCCTGGAACTTGCCAATTCTTTCCGTATCACTGAACTACGAGTTGTAGGTGATAGTCAACTCATTCTTTGCCAAGTGCTCACCAAATATTGCACCCACGATCCCAAGCTCAAGCCTTACCAAGAACTTATCGCTGATTTTGTCAAGCTGTTCACCAAACTGATCTTTGTCCATGCCCTCGCAACCAGAATATTCTGGCTGACACCCTCGCCTCATTGGCATCATCTTTAAGGTTCCCACTAGGTAGATGGTTTGAGTCCATCTCCATCTACAAGCGTCATGCCCCTGCTATCCATGATGCTTCCTACATGAGGATTAAGGAAAGATTGTTAACGAAGGTCCAAGAGGGAGAAATCATTCAGAAAAGGGAAATCATGTTGGTGGAATTGAAAGAAGAAATGGCCGACGAGGAGAAGCCATGGTTTTACGAAATTGCCAAATATTGTAAAGATTAGTCTTATCTTGAAGAAGCCACATCAGAAGACAGGAAAGCCATAAGAAGAGTGGCCCAAAAATACGTGTTGATTGGAGGAATTCTATACAAGAGAAGCCTTACTGGTGTTATTCTAAGATGTCTTGATGATGATGAGGTCTGGAAATGTGTTGAGGAAGCACACTCTGGTGTGTGCGGTGGCCATGTGAATAGCCAAATGCTCGCTAAGAAGATTCTTCGGTAAGACTTTTACTGGCCCACCATGGAAGAGGAATTGTGCAGTCTATGTCCGTAGGTGTGTCAAGTGTCAACTTCACGTAAATAAGATTCACTCTCCATCTTCCTCACTTCATCCAATATCCTCCCCATGGCCCTTCTCCATGTGGGCTTTCGACATCATTGGTCCTCTCAGTGATCCCAACTCCCTCACCAAGCAAAAATCTTTCATCCTTACTGCAACAGAGTACTTCACCAAATGAGCCAAAGCTGAAGCTTACATGACAATCAAAGCGTCAACGGTCTGCAAATTCATCATGAAGAACATCATCGCCAGGTTTGGCATCCCAAGCACTATCATCACCGACAATGGATCACAATTCATTTCTCAGGACCTTCAGGACATCTAAAAAAGGTATAAAATTGCATCGCATCATTCATCATCATATTATCCACAAGACAATGGCCAGGCAGAGGCCACTAATAAAACATTGATCAAAATCATAAAGAAAACATGTGAGTCTAACAAGTTCTCGGATTGGCCAGAAAAGCTTATTGAAGCTCTATGGGCCTATCACACTTCAATCCGTACTCCCACTGGGTAAACTCCGTTCGCCCTTACTTATGGAATGGAGGTGATAGTCCCATATGAAATCTCAATCTCTTCTCTTAGGGTACAATTGGACAAGGAACTTTCCCTTGACGATCGTCGTGACTCACTCCTTGCCCAATTGGAACTCTTAGACGAGAAGCGACTGGCCGCCGCCGAACATGCCTGCATATACCAAAATAGACTCACACGATTTTATCAAAAGAAGGTCATTAAGAGAAAATTCAAAGTCGATGAGATAGTCGTTAAAAGACTTTCGTGAAACCTGGTGGGCCACGTTCTAAACTCCAACCCAATTGGGATGGTCCATATGTAATTCAAGCTGTGTATCCTGGCAATGCTTATAGGCTAGTTAATGCTGAGGGCATCGAGTTATCCCACCCTTGGAATGAGCTTTATCTTAAAAAATATTACCCTTAGATAGGTGTGCATAATGTCAAAATCAAAAACAAAAAAAAAACAAAAACAAACAAACAAACAAACAAAAAAAACAAAACAAAAAAATAAAGTAAAACAAAACAGCAAAAAAAGCAAAAGAAGCAAAAACAAAAAAAATAGAAAATTCAAAAGGGGCTAATGCTTGGTGATCATCACGACATCCACTTTCATGCTAAGATAGGGTCCCCTAAGATTTGGTAGGTCTCAAGTTTTGGTCTGTCAGAACCATGGAGGTCCCTGTCCGGTCATGTTGGCCTATGCCTACTAAAAGGAAGGCAACATGCATATACGCACGTGTTTTATTAAAAAAAATCGGTAGCATCGCCTATGGTGAGGCCTCACCCCGAAGGTCTCCAGGAAAGCTGTAATCTTTATTCTCTCCTTCTTCGACCAAATGAGACAGACGGCGCCCTTAAAACGCTGAGCATAAGGAACCGAAGCATAATCCCCTTAAGGCAAGAGTAGGATCCATTTCCTCGAGCCTGGATTAGAACACGAGAAGAGGGCAGTGTCCCCGCAGGCATACAAGAGGGATTCCAAAATATCAAATGATTAGATCCCTCAAAAACAAAAACAAAAAAATGACAAATCAAAGTCAAGTGAAAAGTTTGGTCGTGGCCGTGCTTGATTCCAACAAACTAAACCCCTCAAAACAAAAAGGGGCAATAAAATGCAAATGCTCGAGACTTGGTCTGAAGTTGCCCAAAAGGGGAGAGTCGAGTAGGCCTCTGTTGGCTCACAGGGTTAACGGTTTTGCCGGTCCTCCTAGGTGGTTTGCCCCCCCCCCCCCTCACTCTTCCTTCTCCCCCGAAGATGAAGGCTCAATGGAGGTTTCGAAGGGTGAAATCCACTAAGGCCTGCAACCTCATTTTAGTAAAAACACACCTTTGGTTGTCCACTTTGAAAAGCAAAAGTCATCGTCGTGAAGGAATCTTGGTGTTTTTGACAGGGCAAGACCCTTATCTACCACCTTGATGTCTTCTTAGTATAACCGCAGGCTTAGGCCAATGCAAGCGCATCACCTATGGGTGCGACGACGTCTGATTTCGGGTCAACGTCCGCGGTTGGCCGTTAGGGTTCTAGGGTGTTTCATTATATACCATCTAGAGTTGTGCGAAAATAGACCCGGGTCGGGCAAATTATTTACCTCGAACACTTTTTGGGTGTATCCCTATGGTCGGAAGTAACTGGGAGCCTAAGCATGGCATGATGGTATTGTCATCAGGATAAGTCTTAACCGGCGAGATTATCATTCGAGGAGTCTAGAGGCCTAAATCAACCTAGATGCACGCTCAGGATACCTGGGAGGTTAATAAGAAACTTCCCATCCTTATGGAAGTCAGGCACCTTATGGCCAATCTCCAGGCATTGGTAATAAAAAAAACAAAAAAAAATGAGTCATAGAGTCAAAAAAAAAAACACACACACACACACACATATATATATATAACAAAACAAAACACAAAAAATCAAAACAAAAAAATGCATTTCGTGTGATCACATTTGTGTGCTGCATTTCGTTCTTTTTAATTTTCGCTCGCATTTGCATGATTGCATACCATGCACATCTGTCATTTTTACATTTGCCTTTATTGATACAGGCTTGGCCCCTTGACTTATTATCAAGGCTAGTTTCAAAACAATCATCCACTTATTGGGCAAGGGGCCAAGCCAGAATAGAAAAACTAACTTGTTTCTCTGAGCAATGTGTGCAGGGTTTGAAAAAAGCAGGAAAAAGGCAGAGAACAACAAACCAAACATTCCATTATTTTCTTTCTAGAAAGTGTACATCAGGTTCCACCCTCTCCCTCAACATTACTCCTTTCACCACTCTCCAGGCGAGGAACCCTAGAGGGTGTCGTCAAACCATGCGAGGCGGTACCTCTACCGCTCTGCATTCCTCTTCCCGTTTTCGCTCCCCGTCGGTCGGTGGGGGCAACAAAGAAGCTACTAACTCGAAAGACACGCTCTCGTGCTCTTCGGTAGCGCTCTTCGTTGTCCCTCAGCCATTGTTCAGCAAGACCGAGGCTGGTTCGGAGCTCAAACGATTGGGCGTCCAAGGCCCTCCGCTCCTCCCTCTCGGCCAATCTCTCGGCTCTCTCTCTTTCTCTATCTCTTTCCCTCTCCGCCCGTTCTCTCTCTCTGTCTTCCCTTTCCAGCTGAAGGGTGATCCTCAGCTTCACGGCGTCCTGAGAAGAGTCATCATCAGGACACCGTTGTAATTCCCCTTCCAACTCCGATATTCTGGCTTCCCCCTGCGCAGCATGGGCAAGTTCCTCTTGTATCTTCTTCGTCTGCCATGTTCACCATCTCAGATATGTGACGGAGTATGAACAAAGAAAATTCAATGGTGAAGCCCTCACCTTTGTAGAAAGCATTCCCTCTGCTTCCGCGGCACACTATGTGGCATGAACAAGTTGTTCATGAAGCAGATCAAGCTCTGAGGTAGGAATCCATAAACTGGAAGTGACACCATTCGCACCCATTGCTGATGAGGTTGCGTCGAGCTGGCCGCGCTACAACACGCATAAGGTAACGTCAAGGGCTTAGCACTAGGAATCTTGGGCTATGACTAGGACCATGTGCATGAAAGCTTACCGAGGAACTCAAAGTTGCACGGGTGTCACGTAAGTATAGTTCCGTGTTGGCTAAGTGAGCTCGCAAATTCGCTATCATGGTGTCACGGACGTCCTGCAGCCAGGGCACATGAATTAACACAAAAAAATAAACAAAAAATAAAAAAAACAAAAAAAATGAAAAAAAAGAAAGGAAGAAGAGAGAGGCCATTCACCTCCACAAGCCCCCTAGGATGGAGTCGCTCCGCACACATCGCCCTATAGAGGTGCAGATAATCTTCACTGTCCTGCGCGTGAGACTCCCGAGTGTACCACCCCGTTGCCAGTCTTCATACTGTTCAGGGAAGTGCACCCACCAATCAATGCAGGTTGTCGGACCACGTGTCTTCTTCCCGACGAGAGGCAGTGCGGTCATATCCACCCATTCCTGGGCAAGCCCTAAGGTCCTCATAACTAATCATAGCCGAAGCGGCTCGATTTCATTTAGACAATGGAGCCATAGGTCCCGTCTAAACTGGGCACAGGTTATTATAACCCACAGTTGGTTAGCTTCGACCATGCCCGAATAAGGCTTCTAGTTCACCTATGTTAGGTTGCACATATCTTCCTAGCTGGTCAAACAAAAAAACAAAAAAAAACATCAACAAAAACAATAAAAAAATAAAAAAATAAAAAAAGATAAAAAACGATCCTACCATCGCTGTAGGGAACTCTTACATCTCGCGTCTTAACACCATCAGTTGGTAAGATAGAGGTGCTATGCTCATGATGGGTTGCCACTGTCTAGCTAACGGCACCGTCACTGGTCGCCAATGCCGAGCCCTCCCCATTGAGAGGTAATAATAGCTCCATAGCTGCACCATCATGTGTCATTGGCATCAAAAATAAAAAAATAAAAAAAAATAAAAAAGGAGAAAAAATATATTACCTGAATGAGTGGTGTAAAGCCACTCACTGTCACTTGCCGATCTGACCCTTCGGACAGACCTACAAATAAGTGTGCCAGCACGGTAGCTCCCCAGGCATACTGCCCTACCCTCTCGAGGTCTACTAAGAGCTCCAAGAAACGACAATGAATGTTGTCTCCCTTTGACCCCAATAGCAACCTCCCCAGTAGGAAAAAGAGAAATCTTCTTAAATCCATGTACGACCTCTCCCAATTGCTAGAATCCACGTAGTATATGGCACAACACCCCCTTTCAGTCCTCTCCATGAACTCCTCCAGGGATTCGTCGTCACGAGGACAAGTGTCAATAAGCCCCAACGCCTCCATGATGGACGCCCTGGGTACTAACCTGTTCTTTCGACCAGTTAAGTCCAACCCCAATAGTTTCTGAGCACCTTCTCGGTAATCAGCGTAGGTGACCCCAATTACCACCTTGCCATCCACTTTGAGGCCCTGGTACTGACCTGTTCTTTCGACCAGTTAAGTCCAACCCCAATAGTTTCTGAGCACCTTCTCGGTAATCAGTGTAGGTGACCCCAGTTACCACCTTGCCATCCACTTTGAGTCCCGTAATTCGGACCACATCCTTCAAAGTGGGCACCATATTCCACCAGGGCATCAGGAACGCCCGACTCACCAAGTCCCATCTTTCGCGTAAAGCTTGGATGAGGGCGAGGTCAAGCTTAATCGGCTCGACACGAAGGAAGGCTCCAAACCCCATCATGTCTAGCCGGGTCTTTTGGAAGTCTGGAAGACCCCGATATGTGGCCACCACCAACTCCCATGAGATGTGTGAACGCATCATGCCCTGTGCATACATAGGAAATGAGAAAGGGGTGCACTTGCAGAAGGGCCAGAGAATAAGGGAGGAAGTAGAAGGGGTTCACTTACAAGCTGAGATTGGGTCCTTTCACTGAGGTGCCCTTCAATATTAGAGAGCCTCCTGGAACTGCTTCCAGATCTACTTCTCTTGGAGGAGTGGGAAGATTCACCCTCCATCCTGAAACTAGACTCGCCCTCCATCCGGAAGCTTAACAAACTCTCGCTCCTTCCCCTTCCTAAAAGCTTTCGCTCTTCAAATCAGCTCTCACTACTCCGATGCTTCAAAGTCGAGCGATAGGAGAAGTATTTATAGGAATGGAAGGGAGGCGATTTGGAACTCTCACTACCATCTCTAGTAGTGGCCCTCGTGACGAGGCACCCTCCCTTCACTCTCGTGTGTCACTTCACCGTGTGGAGTAAATGATTCGAGGAGTGATTTGTTGACTCGCCGCCCCTATACGGCCTAAAGATTCTCCGTGCCCATTGTCATGTTGTGAATAATTGGGAATGCAAATAAGAAAATGAGAGACATCCGCGTGGGAAAAGAGGACTAGGGGCCGCCATCATTGAACTCGGTGATGGAGTCCCTCTGAAAATATTGGCCACAGTGGAATGTGATTCCCCATTTTGAGGAGAACTCTTGCCAAGCACGTCGCATCGGCACAGTGTAATAGGAAGAGGCATAGAAGAGAAGGAACACTAAGGGCCGCCTGTGGGTGTAGAAATGTGGAACATGGCGTCACAAGTCACATGAACAAGCATATGTGTATAAGTGATAACATAATGTGCCAATCAAGTGAATAGCATAAATATGTGACTATGTGAACATGGTAGCATGATCATACATCAAGGCAAAGGCGATAAAAGATGTAGAAGAATACCATGATCGCCACCAAGGAAAGACACCGCCAAAGAATGTGAAAGAAGACTATGTGCGCGTTGTGTACCTTGGAAAAAGAAGATGATCACACTCAATATAAGTAATGTGGGGATAATGTGGATTACCTCTCCTCGCCTTCCAGCCGGCTAGAAGGTAAGGGCCTCACTTTCTATGCTTTTCTGCGAAACAAAGACAACACAAGAGGCAAAACACATTAGAAAATGCTAAGTGTAGAAATCTGCCCAAGTGCATAAAGTAGCATAAAAGATTGAGGGCAAACTTACTAGGGGAGGGTTTTTAACCCCAGTGGAAGGGTGGAAATAATAGGTGTGTATATTGTGATGAGATTAAAATGCAGAGATTGATTTAATATGCCATAATTAATTAAGATAAACAAGGTGCAAAAGTGTAATTCATGAGAAAAATTGTGTAAACAGAGTAAACATGGTGCAAAGAATGATGAAAACAACATGGCAAACGAACTCCAAACATGGAGAAAATAGGGATGACGGAAAACTTTAGTATTGTGAACAAGTGGGAACAAAGATCACGCCAAAAGGAGGTCTGGAAAGAAAGTTATGACACCAGAGATTTGGCAAAAAATGCAGACAGTGCAGAAAATACAGAACAGCGCACAAATCCGACCCAAAGAATGAAGAATAATTTTCAGAGTAAAACACCAAAAAGGGAAAGAAAGAATGCTATGGAAATATGGGAATATTTTGGTGAAACTAGGGCAAAAAGAAGGGTTTAAAATGGGGAAGAGAGCAGTGAAAAATGGGGTGGAAAACACAAGAAAAGGAAGGGTGTAGAACAGGGTAGAAAAATGACTTTAGTATGAAACTGTGTGAAAGTGCAAAATGATGGACAAAAATAAGCATCAAGAGGATGAGATAATGAGTCTAAAATGGGAGAAAATTAAGAGTATACTTCCCTTAAGATCCTAGAGTTGAAAATAATGATCAGAGATACACCATGGCCTCGCCACGGCAACGCAAACGTGCCCCCTTCGCAAGAAATCTGGGTTTCAGATTGGCAGAATAGAATGATGAAACCTGAAAAGTTTGGGTTTGGGAATAAGGAAAAGAATGAACAAAAGGACGCCCAAATATAATCAATACGAAGCTAATACTCCTCTCTTCAAGATAGGGTCAAAGGAAGATGAAGAGGATGCAACATAACTCTGCCCCGACTTGAAGAATAGGCTCCCGTCGCGAAGTTGTAGAAGAAAACCAGAAATCTGTGATGATTTGTTAAAAGTAGGGGTGAAGAAAAGAGGGTAAACGATGATGAAATGAAGCCTAAATAGAACCAACGCTGAGATAATACTTCCCTCTTCAGGCTAGGGTTGAAGAAGGATGAAGAAAATGCGGCATGGCTTCACCGTCGCCTCGGAAACGCGCCCCGTCGCGAAGTTCACATAGGGTTCTTTATATAGAAACTACATAAATCTAGAAACTTCTCCCTCATTTTTAAGAGATATGGTCCACCAAAACTCGAGTTCTTTAGATCAATCTCGAGATAATAGTGGGGACAAGAGATAGAAACAAGCGGGACCCTCTTTAGTGGAAGGATCTGGAAGATATTTGCTTGGAAAGAAGGGCCCAGAGCTTGATCGGGTAGAGTTTGCCTTGTATAGAAATTGCATAAACCCAAAAGCTTCCTCCACGTTTTCATGGGATATAGGTCACCAAAACTCGAGTTCTATGAGTCAAATTCGAGATAATAGCAAGGACAAGAGATAGAAACAAACATGACTCGATTTGGTGGAGAATTCTAGAAGATATATACCCTATAAGGAGCCCACGACTAGAAAAAATGCCCAAAAACAGAGTCTAGAACACTTAGGACTCTCAAGGCAGAAGAGGGGAACAGACGGTCAATAGTTGACCAAGATGGTCAATAGTTGACCATGACCTTTTTATTTGTTATTATTTTTTTAATAAAAAAATAAAACTACCTCCACGGGCTCCAAGGCTTAATGGGCTTAGAAATGATCAAGAAATGGGCTCGAGATCAGCTCAAAGAAGACTCCAAAATAATGGTCAATTCAGGGCATTACGGAGGTGAATAAGAGAAATAACTCCACTTGCAGGCTGAAAATAGGTGTCAACAGATGCCCCTCCTTGATGTCTGCTTTGCAAGGGAGCGAGCAAAAGCGACGCGAAGGCGAAATGAAAAGGAGATGGAGCGAATGTGACAACGACGTGAAATGGAGATGAAGCAGAGAGAACTGAAAAGTGGGCATCATAGCAAAAGACACCCGTCACAACCAACAAACGACAAGAATTCTCCCGAAAATGCTGAACTAACCATAAGGAATGGATGACAAGGATGAGACATGTCTGGAGAGCTAACTATGGGAAAAGAGAAGAAAACACGATCAACCTCATCAGGGGACACAATCCACGACCAATGAGGGGATCGGAAGAACATAGCTGAAAAGCTAGAAAAGAGAAATACAACTGAGATAAAATCCAGACAGGAGTCACGCTGGCCAACGAGACCAAGCGGGTAGATCAGAGAAGACGTTCAAACTCAGTGTGGAATGAAAAATCTCTTATCTAAGAGAATTGAAATTAACCATTGCTGAGGAGAAATCTTTAGAGAATCACGAGACATAAATGCTAAAAAATGACATGATGCATGCTGGGCTAAAATAAAGAAATCATCAAAACGAATGCAAAGAAAGATAAAAATAGAAAGTACTCAAGAATACTATTGCTAGACTGAGCAAGACGGGGTCAAGAGTCTTCTTGAAAACATGGCATGCGAGACAGAGTCCATCATCCCTCACCCGACTCAAACTAACGGCTTATCTAACGATTAACCATATGTTCCTAGGTCATCATCATTTTTGTTAAAGGAAAACATCAGATCCTAGAACACACGGACAACCAGCCAGTCCTTGAGAGGTTATAATAATGTAGATACCATATAGTAATGCAACAATGAGCAGGGATAGAAAGAGCCATACCTAACTTACCTGCCAAGCGAAGCTGCATTTTTCTTGGATTTTTGACTTTAAGATGACAACAAACAAAACAAGCACGAGGATGAACATAACATAAAAATGAATCACATCATAACAAGTGAAGATGAACGAAACATAGCATAACAAAGATGAATGAAGCAAAACATCACAAGAATAAACAATAGGCATGCGTGGGACACGGTGGGACAAGACAACACCACAATACGGTGGGATAGCATGCGTGGTGGGACAAGACCATGGTGGGACAAAGGCACGTGGGACGGCAATACCACGGTAGGAAAAAGATACAGACAACACATGTATGGGATGACAACGACAACACATGGTGACACAGTGGGACGAAAACATGACAGACACGGAGGGACAAAACAACACGTGTGACGACACGGAGGGACATAGACACGACGAATACGCTCTTCAATCAAAGCCCAAGATCAAATGAAGCAGAACCGCCAAGTTCATAATCATGAGGCAAAGCCCTCTCATGGAGATATGGTGAAGTGAGGTAAGCAAAAGCTGAGAAGGACATGAGCTTCAGAACAGATCGAGAGAATAGATTGATGAGATGAACAGATCAGAAAAGATATGAACAAGATGCAGAGCAAAAGATAGAAGAGAGCAAGGAAAAACTTGGACCGGCATCCTGGACACTGAACAAACAGATCATATCCGTCCTCAAAAATAAATACAATGTATGAATTAAAGATAACTATTTTTGGATTTTTGTAATTTTCTCTTTTATTGATTTTGAAAATATATAAATTTTTTATTTTATTTTTTTCGACAATATTTGATTTTTTTAGATTTTTGGCAATATTTGATTTTTTTAGATTTTTGACATATCTATTTTTTTGGGATTTTGACAATATATGATTTTTTTGGATTTTTAAAATATTTGATTTTTTTTGACAAAGTAATATGCAACACCCAAAGACAGGCTAAAACTATTGGCTAGGGATCGTCGTTCCTCCCCCTTTCATTAAAGATTTCTCTTGGGCAGGGCGTGCATATGAGGGTGGCTTACCACAACTAACCGTCTCTAAAGAACGGTGCCCCTACTAAGGCCATACCCGAGATACAACCCAGTCTAAGAGGGAGAAGCAGAAGAAAAAAAATGGAGATAAGCTTTATGCAGGATGGGAGACATCAGCATTCAAATTTCTCCCAAGGCACTACCCCTCAAAGATACAGTCTGTTGTGCCGGGGCTTTGTGTCTTTGGTTTTGAGACCTATATTTATCAGGCACGCATGCGACCGGGCTCATGACGTCCCGCAGGGAACTGTACTGCCACTCTTGCCATGCCTTTATTTTCATAATTTTACATTTGATTCATTTTCTCATTTTAATAGCCCTTATTGGCCAGATATAGCATAAAAGCTCACTTTTGAGGGTCAAGACTGCCCCTATTTGAGACCTCTCTCGTATTACGGAGCATCTAGGTTGGTCATCTCATCCATCCATCTCTAGCCCCTGCACTAGGCTGAGCAGAGAAAAGAAAAGACTTCGTGCATACCCATAGTATGGCCAAAGTAGCAACGGTGTTGCTCCGAGGAAAATTAGCTATGGCTCGCCGTGTAGTGTGTGAAAACCCATGCTCAAAGGTCACCCTCAATGATCGGGGAAAGAAACTAGACTCCCAGCGCGGAGCTAACACCAGCCTAGGGATGTTGTAGAAGCGAACTCATTTAACCAAAATTAACCTAACTAAGCAAACTTCCTAAAAGCCACCTACTCATGTTAATGAACCCGGCATTATAGGCATGTGCAAAAATAAAGTAAATAGCAACGATAGCATATTCTTGCATAAAATAAAGATACCTTGCAAATCCATGGAACAGAAACCAGCATCCTGAAGTAATCTTGATCATCAAGCTTTGAGTAGCACGAGCTTTGTATTCATTACTTGATAAGACAAAATGGAGAGGATAACAAGATTTCAAGATTCCTCGACACGGAGGAGCAACAGACATCAAACTGGACGAAGCAGGATAAAAATGAAGTGAGACGAGGGCTAGAACTCCCTCGTTAAGGCACAAAGACCTTGATAACAAGGAACCAGATACATAATAAACAGAGATTAACTAAGATCAAGGCGGGCTAAAGCCTCGAAAATAGCAAGAAAAAGGGCAAGAACCCCGAAAGGGTGAAGAAGAAAGAATAGAAAAACCATGATTTGATTGCTTCGAAGATAAGGAAGAAGGAGAGTAATCATCCGACGTGCTTGGAGAAGAAGAATCATAGAAAGTCGACAGGGTCGGGGAAGAAGAGTCATAGACACTCGATATGGTCGGGGAAGGAGAATCATAGACACCCGACAGGGTCGGGGAAGAAAAATTAGAACTCAGAGATATCGGAGGGGAAGAAGAATCGGAGGATGTCCTAGGATCGGGATGATGAGAGCGCATAGGCCAAGGCCTAGAATAACGAGAATGTGGAAAATCTGGAGTCTCCGAACAAGAAGAAGAGGAGTGGGGGTTCGCGGACCTAGAAGGAGAAGAGAGAATCATGGAACCGGGATTAGAAGAGGGGAGATACACCACCCAAGGGTGGGAACTGAGTAGGAGAAAAGATGACGAATGGAATGAAGAAGTAGGAGAAGTGGACTCCCGCGTGCACAACTGATGGCCCTTAAACTTGCACCGCCACCTCTTCTTAGTAGAGATTTCTCAAACACAGACCCGCCTAGCATGGACCCGGACCTTTGGGTTTCTTGATTTGTAATATCTTTTTAAATAATGGGCCCATCTGGAAGACGGCCTGGCTCAATTATGAACAGGCAGCCTCATCGGGGCGGTTGCCCCTAGACATCCAGTGCTAACAATAGGTGGACATTCATAAAAAGATAACTCCTTGAATAGATGAGTATCATGAAATCCGGCAAGTAACATGAGATCCGGAAATTCCCCTCGGCAATCAGACATGAAGCATAACTCCCTTGATAGAAGAGTTGGATGGCACTAAGGGAGAGTAATGCGCGGCGTTGACATGGTCGGCTTACGAATAAAGTGAGGGTGATTGCATAGAAAGTGCAAGATCTCCTCGAAAAATCTTAAGAATATGGCAAACTACCCCTTGAACATGGAATCCATTAAGCTCTTAGCGGCTGTATGAGGTAGCACAACCCGAGTAGAGAACACCTTTCGGCTAGTCATTTGAACAGCAATAGAGCGAGAGGTAATAACATCATCAATTATGAAACCTCTGGCGAGCAAAGAGATTGCCATCGGCCTCGCTTGAGAAGAAACTGGCACAAGGGCAAGGGAACTTTTCTTAACAACCGTCATAGGCAGTGGAAGCTCATCATTCCCAAAATTGCCCGAGATCAAGACACGAATCAACATCCGATAGATAAAATCATGAATCTTGAACTACATAACCGGCACCAGATCCACCTGACTCAGCTTATCGTCTTCCCAGGGACTTGACCCCAGGGGCACCAAAGGTGCACACACCCGCTCCGAGAGGTGGAAATAAAAGGCAAAGTGGGGAAGATAGGCTTGAAAGGTGAAGGAGGAAGTGTAGGTGAAGGTGCTGTCGAGAGTAAAGGTGATGCTTGCTCAGGCTCAGGCAAAGTGGTGCGGATACATGCTGTAATACACGCCGGTGGACGAGGACACGCCGGGGCCCGGTTAGCTCGCGGAGGACGTGGACGCATCGGCCAAGCCATCATCCTTATATCACATTTTTTGGCCATGTTGGGCCCTATTTTAGTCCATGTTGGACAATTGTACTCTTGTATGGCATATGGGCTATGGGCTAGAGTTAATGGGCCTTGGGCTTGAAATGGGCCAAAAGGGCTCGGTGTGAACAAGTTCAAGGGCTAGGTGTGCTAGGTATGAAAGGGGCTAATGGAAATAGGGCTTCGTGGCTAGTGGAAGGGGGCGCCCCCCTTCTTGGTCCAAGAGGAGGGCTGCCACCGACCCACCCTTGACTCCCTCCCTCTTATTTTCAAAGGAAGGAAGCTTCCTTCCCCCTCCCCTTGGTCTCCCTCCTCCACCTAAGTCAAGGGGGCGCACCCCCTCTCCCTCCCCTCTCTCCCACGCAATTCCCAGCCCTCCACCTCTTGCCATTCTCTATATAATCATGTGTATAGTGTCATTTAAGAAGTTAATGAAGAATTTGTGAGAAAAAATTGTGTTAAGAGAGAGATTCTCTTCCCCCTCCTGGGTGTGATGCCCTAGACCAAAATCTTGTGATGAAATTTGCATGGCATGTGACTTGCCCCCCTTATGCTCCCTATCCTCTTCGTATCTAGTTCTGAGAAAATTTTTAGTGAAGATTCTGCAAGTCAGAAAAAAGTTGGCACTAGTTTTGCGTCGATCGGAGCTCTAGATCGCCGACAACAATTATTCTCATGAAGTCACGCAAGTCTGCCTGAGCCTGCTGTTAAAATCTTTAAGTTCTTGATCCCAAATTGATACGGATCTACTCCCAAGCTCTCTGGATATGAGATTCTGAGTGGTCGTAGATTTTTTGTCCCTTTCGCGTTTCCACCAAGCTCGTGTGGTTCTGAGGTCTGTGCTGATCGCGGCGAGGATTTTCGTGAGGCTGCGCCGACCTCCCTTTGCAGATCCGACCCACAGGCAGAGACAACTTTCAGAAGCTGCCCCGTCTCCTCCCTTTCAGATCTGTGCAACCCCTTAGGTCTGCGTCTTCCTCTGGACGTTGCCGACGATCTCCAATAGGAAGCAACCCATTCTGACACCGGAGCGATTTTCCCCATAATTTTTAGCTTTCCTGTGCTGTTCTGTGCGAGCAGAACCTGAGGCTGAGTATAGTTGCTGCCACGCCCAGATCTGAATAGGTCTGATCACGCCGATTGGACCAGACAATCTTCATCTTGTCGCCAACGTTCTCCAACAAACGGCACCCCAATCAGACGTCGGATCTTGATGTACCGGCCTCCGCAAGTCTGCTGCACTGGGTGACCTGCACGGGCAGAATCAAGTCGGCTTCCAATCGGCTCACCCGATCGGCCCCGACTCGCTTCCCTCGCCTTCTGCAAGTGCAACCCGTCAACTCGAATTTTAGCAACCCCAAATTTATGCTTGTAGCCCTTTACCTCCCTGCGTGGAGTGGGCACTAGGTTCTGAATTGTATGGTTATTAATTATGTGTATTGGGGTTGTCGGATTCGGCCGGGATTTCTTCCCCATGCGGTAGTCGTGGAGGTACGCGTCTTGTTCCACACTCACATCGCTTATTTAGTATATTTTCTATCATTCTGTGTTTGTGAGAATAGGGCCGTTAGATAGCTACAAATTACTGTGGTTGTGAGTTGTGAGCGCCCGTTCTATAGGCCCAGTCAAGCACCGAGCCCGAACTGGAAACCCCTAGGCGACAGTGGTTCCTTAACCGCTGCGATCCAACGTTTCCCTCGCAAGGGACGATCATCGGGCTAGAGTGAGTTTCTATTGAGAGACGTCTCCACCCAAAGAACGCCACGGTGGTCAGCTGCCCGGCTTACCTTAGTGTGCTAGTGCTGGCCGCACATCTAGTCCGTTGTACGTCTTAGCTCGGTCGCGTCGCTCGTCCCGCATCAAATTGGTATCAGAGGAAGTTATGTCTAGGGTTGTCAAGTATTAGGTGTTGCATTTGCATTCCTCTATTCGGTATATCAAAAGGTGTTCCTGGAACGATAGGTTACGCCTATTGGGAAGGTTGCACACTTGCGTGAGTTCGGTCTTCGGATCATAGCTCCGCCCCGTTCCGGATATTGGTTAAGTCTAGGTTCCTCAGTTTGCATTAGTTTGTGCATTCCAACCTTTGTGTCGTTGCATGTCCACCCGGCGAGGTACCCAATACCATCGCCCTGCGTCTATGGCAAACCCACGGGATGTTGCCTCGAGAGACTTTCACTCCTTGCATGAGGCGATGATGGCCATCATCGCCTGGTTGGACCAGTCCGAGGCTACCTTTCGGAGCTTCTTCGACAATATGGATGGTCGCCTTAGGGCCATGGAGGAACGCATGGAGTCATCCGACAAATCTGTCCAAGGTCTGGTTGGACGGTTGGATAGATTGTCACACAGGGACCTCCTGGAGCAGCCCAGGGCCCACCAGCGCCTGCTCCTGCGGTGGCCCAAGTGCAAATCGCTCCCAAGGCCCAGGTCCAACCCACTCCCGCGGCACATGAGCAGCCCGCACATGCTCCTCAGCCCGCCCCTCACCAAGCCATCGAACCACAGCATCGTGACCTTGGTCTAGAGGACTATGGGTCTGATAATGCTTATGAGGGGTATGACCGACGTCGTCGTGGCTTTCATCAGCCAAGGGATGAAGAGGATGATAGAGTCCTCAGGACCGTGCGAGTAGACCCTCCCACATTTGACGGGTCCTTGGAGCCAAACGTCTATCTTGATTGGGAGACAGGTATGGACCGGTACTTCGAGTGATTCGAGATGACGGACCACCGGAGAGTTAAGTTCGCTAAAATGACGCTGTTAGGGCAAGCACAAACTTATTGGCGCAATGTGGTGAGCTTGCTATATCAGCGTTGGGAGCCCCAGGTTGAGTCTTGGGATGAGATGAAGGATAGACTTAGAACCAAGTATCTTCCTGCCACATACCGTCAGAGGCTCATTGATAGGTGGTAGAATCTCAACCAAGGGGACCAGTCCGTGTCCGAGTACATCACAGAGTTTGATGAATATTTTTTACGATGTGACGTCTCGGAAGAGAGCACGATGCTTGTTTCCCGCTTCCGTCGTGGTCTGCGGCCCCACTTTTAGTATGAACTCTTTCGCCACAATGTGATCACCCTGGAGGCCGCATATCATGTTGCTCTCGAGTTAGAGCAGTTTGAGTCAGAGTTCGCTCCCGTCCACCGACCGGGGGTCATCCATCAGCGTTGGTCCGACTCTCATACCACGCCCAGTTCCTATAGTCGATTTCCGGTGGTTCATCCTCCGTAACCCCCTCGCTAGGACCCCACTGCTCTCAGGCCTCTCCCTCTCCCTCCAAGGGACCCCCCCTCTTGCCCACAGGCACCATTCCCCACCCCACACCGCCAGCAGCCCGCATTGCCTGTCCGTCCCCAGCTCCCACCACCCCCGGCCCGTCGAGAAGACAAGGGAAAGGGGCCGATGACTGGTGGAGCATCTTCTAGCACAGGGCCGCGCGACCAGTGGTATAGGTGTGGTGGGATTGGCCACTTTGCGGCCAAGTGTCCCACTCAGGAATCGTTGGTTATTTCAGACACTCCATCCCGCGACCCCACACCGGAGCTAGTGCCGGTCAGCTATGAGCCAGATCCAGAACTCGCGGAGGAGTTCTTTGATGAGATTTTAGAAGAGCACGCTGCCGTCCGGGGTACTCAGTCCCAGGACAATGTGCACTTGGGTGTGATCCTCCCAAACCTCTGAACCCCCATTTAGAAGTCAGTAGGTTCAGGTTAGGATGTCTAGGGGTCCCCAACTTTGGGTTGCATCGTTTGTATGCGAGTGTTACTTGTGGGTGTCCAGGCTTGTCTAAGGTTGTGTATGAGTCTGTTTGCTCATACAGTTTATTTGTCATGCACATGGAGTTTGCATAAAGTCGTGTCCCAATAAAAGGCCAGCCATGCACATAAAAGGGGTTAGCTGGTGCACACCGACATGCCCGTGAGTTCAAAAAGGGAGAGTACATCATGATTAAGGTCATACTTGAATGGTTTCCCCTCAGGGACCGTAAAGAAACTCCAGGCCCGCGATACCCGCCCTTTCCGAGTCAAGAAACAAGTGGGTTCAAATACGTACATTATTGAACTACCAGAAGACTATGGTGTCAGTTCGATGTTCTATGTTTCAGATCTGGTAGCATATCGGAACCCCGCGGTGATCCCTAGTGAGTTTTGGGCTTTCTCCTGCTATTGTGAGTGACACACCACCCGAGAGTCCACCTCTTCCAGCCTCAACGCAAGCATATAGATTGTATACTGGATGAGCAGGTGATCACCACCAGGAATCGAGCTACCAACACTTCTTTGTGCATTGGAGAAGATGCCCTGTGCTAGACGATGCCATGATCACACGCGGAGAGCTCAAGCCTCGGGACCCTCACTCGACGGGGTCGAATTCCTCCCACCCGAGGAGAATTGGTGCGGACACACGCTGCAATATACGCCGGTGGACGAGGACACGTCGGGGCCCGGTTAGCTCACGGAGGATGTGGACGCATCGGCCAAGCCATCATCCTTATTTCACATTTTTTGGCCATGTTGGGCAATATTTTAGTCCATGTTGGACAATTGTACTCTTGTATGGCATATGGGCTATGGGCTAGAGTTAATGGGCCTTGGGCTTGAAATGGGCCAAAAGGGCTAGGTGTGAACAAGTTCAAGGGCTAGGTGTGCTAGGTATGAAAGGGGCTAATAGAAAGAGGGCTTGGTGGCTAGTGGAAGGGGGCGCCCCCTTCTTGGTCCAAGAGGAGGGCTGCCACCGACCCTCCCTTGACTCCCTCCCTCTTATTTTCAAAGGAAGGAAGCTTCCTTCCCCCTCCCCTTGGTCTCCCTCCTCCACCTAAGTCAAGGGGGCGCACCCCCTCTCCCTCCCCTCTCTCCCACGCAATTCTCAACCCCCCACCCATTTCCATTCTCTATATAATCATGTGTATAGTGTCATTTGAGAAGTTAATGAAGAATTTGTGAGAAAAAATTGTGTTAAGAGAGAGATTCTCTTCCCCCTCTTAGGTGTGATGCCCTAGACCAAAATCTTGTGACGAGATTTGCTTGACATGTGACTCACCCCCCTTATCCTCCCTATCCTCTTCGTATCTGGTTATAAGAAAATTTTCAGTGAAGCTTCTGCAAGTCACAAAGAAGTTGGCGTTGGTTTTGTGTCGATCGGAGCTCTAGATCGCCAACAACAATTCTTCTCGTGAAGTCTCGCAAGTCTGCCCGAGCCAGCTGTCTAAATCTTTAAGTTCCTGATCCCAAATTTCTATGGATCTACTCCCAAGCTCTCTGGATATGAGATTCTGAGTGGTCATAGGATTTTCTGTCCTCTTCGCATTGCCGCCAAGCTCGTGTGGTTCTGAGGTCTGTACTGATCGTGGCGAGGATTTTCGTGAGGCTGCACCGACCTCCCTGTGCAGATCTGACCCACAAGTAGAGGCAACTTTCAGAAGCTGCCCTGTCTCCTCCCTTTTAGATCTATGTAACCCTATTAGTCTGCGTCTTTCTCTGGACGTCGCCGACGATCTCCAATAAGAATCAACCCATTCTGACACCAGAGCGATTTCCCCATAATTTTTAGCTTTCCTATGCAGTTCTGTGCGAGCAGAACCTGAGGCTGAGTACAGTTGCTATCACGCGCAGATCTGAATAGATCTAATCGCGCCGTTTGGACCAGACAATATTCATCCTGTTGCCAATGTTCTCCAATAAATAGCAAACTGATCGGATGTCAGATCTTGGCGTATCGGCCTCCGCAAGTCTGCTGTGCCGGGTGACCTGCGCGGGCAGAATCAAGTCGGCTTCCAATCGACTCACCCGATCGGCCCCGACTCGCTTCCCTCGCCTCCTGCGAGTGCAACCCATCAACCCGTATTCCAGCAACCCCAAATTTGTGCTTGTAGCCCTTTACCTCCCTACGTGGAGTGGGCACTAGGTTCTGAATTGTACGGTTATTAATTGTGTGTATTGGGGTTGTCGAATTCGGCCGAGATTTCTTCCCCACGCGCTAGTCATGGAGGTACGTGCCTCGTTCCACACTCACATCGCTTATTTAGTATATTTTCTATCATGCTACGTTTGTGAGAATAGGGCCATTAGCTAGCTACAAATTGCCGTGGTTGTGAGTTGTGAGCGCCCATTCCATAGGCCCAGTCTAGCACCGAGCTCGAACTGGAAACCCCTAGGTGACAGTGGTTCCTTAACCACACCAATCCCACATTTCCCTCGCAAGGGACGATTGTTGGGCTTGAGTGAGTTTCTGTTGAGAGACGTCTCCACCCGAAGAACGCCACGGTGGTCAGCCGCCCGGCTTACCTTAGTGTGCTAGTGCTGGCCGCACATCGAGTCCGTCGTACATCTTAGCCCAGTTGCGTCGCTCATCCCGCATCACGAAGACAATGATGGAGAAGGTGGTGATGTTGGAGATGGGATGGACAAAGGCAGTGGACACGGAGGTGATGTGAGCAATGGGGGTGATGAAGAGGGAGGTGATGGAAATGGTGCTGACAAAGAAGATGGTGATGGCGAAGGCAAGGAGGCATGCAGTGCCCACCGTCGGCTTGCCGAGATGACACGTCAGGCGACGTTAGGAGCGGAAGTGGGGGTGGCAACAGGAGTGAGGAAGGGGTAGAGGTACCCACCTGAGCAGAGGCTTGGGTAGGTGGCGGCGATGGAGCCGGGGTAGGAGATGGCGATGGCGTAGGTGGAGACATTGGTGAGGGAACGGGTGATTGACTAGGCGACGGAGCGGATGATGGAGCTGCTGCTACACTAGACGAAGAGGAATCACAGGGGTCCCCCTGGTCTTGCAGTGATGGAGACGACTGCTTGGGCAGCGCTTCATGCTGCTGCTTGCTGCGAAGATCTTAAATAACTTTATGCATGGCGGCCCAATCAATCCTCTTCTTATCCTCCAGATCATAAACAAATCCCTGGAACTCGGAGCAATCCTCGACCAAATGCCCCTGCTGGTGGTGAAATTCAAAGAACTAAAGCATATTCTCGACCGCGGGTCGACAAGGCACAACCGAAAGGAGCTGCAACGCGTGAGTGGCCATCAAAGCCCCGACAATGTCAGTGAAACAGTCCGGCAACAGAGGATAAGAAGGAGTCCGCTTCGAGCAAGGTGGATGCCGAGGAATTTGGGATGGAGGAGACAGTTGTTGAGAAGAAAGCGAAGGTTGCGTAGGCAATGGTGCGCGGTGACTAGTGGAGGGACTAGGCGGGGACGCATGTGAAGCGGGATGTGGAGGTATGTAATGGATGGCATCCACACGCTCGGGGTATGAAGTTCCTTTGACAGGGGGAGATGGAGGTGGATGTGGGTATGCAGGGGCGGAAGGCTGACTAGTGGATAGTTGGCTCGTGGGAGCGGATGGGTGTGTAGGAGCGGAGGGTTGACTCGTGGAAGGCGAGTAGTAAATGGTGGATGTGGATGGCGACTCGTATGGGGAGGGTTGTTGTGCGGGAGTGGTGGACGCAGACGGCAAAGTGTATGCGGATGTGGAAGATGGGGAAGACTCGGTGTCATGGGAATCTTGGAGTTGTTGGCGATCGAAGCGGGCTCGGCTATAAAGTTGTACAATTACTTGGGCGTGGGGAAGAATAGCATGGATATGTGACTATGTGAACCTAGTAGCATGATCATACATCAAGGCAAAGGCGATAAAAGATGTAAAAGAATACCGTAATCGCCACCAAGGAAAGACAAGGCCAAAGAATGTGAAAGAAGACTATGTGCACGTTATGTACTTTGGAAAAAGAAGATGATCGCACTCAATATAAGTAATGCGGGGACAATGTGGATTACCTCTCCAAACCTTCCAGTCGGCTAGAAGGTAAGGGCCTCACTTTTCATGCTTTCCTGCGAAACAAAGACAACACAAGAGGCAAAATCCATTAGAAAATGCTAAGTGTAGAAATCTACCAAAGTGTATAAAGTAGCATGAAAGATTGAGGGCAGACTTACCGGGAGAGGGTTTTTAACCCCTATGGAAGGGTGGAAATAATAGGTGTGTATATTGTGATGAGATTAAAATGCAGAGATTGATTTAATATGCCACAATTAACAAAGATAAACAAGGTGCAAAAGTGCGGTTCATGAGAAAAACTATGCAAACTAAGCAAACATGGTGCAAAGAATGATGAAAACAACATGGCAAACGAAGTCCAAACATGGAGAAAATAGGGATGATAGAAGACTTTAGTATTGTGAACAAGTGGGAACACGAATCATGCCAAAAGGAGGTCTGGAAAGAAAGTTATGACACCGGAGATTTGGTAAAAAATGTAGATAGTGCAGAAAATGCAGAACAGTCCACAAATCGGACCCAAAGAATGAAGAATAACTTTAAGAATCAGACACCAAAAAGGGAAAGAAAGGATGCTATGGAAATATGGGAATATTGTGGTGAAACTAGGGCAAAAAGAAGGGTTTAAAACGGGGAAGACAACAGTGACAAACGAGGTGGAAAACATAAGAAAATGAAGGGTGCAGAACATGGCAGAAAAATGACTTTTAAGTATGAAAACTATGTGAAAGTGTAAAATGATGGACAAAAATAAGCTTGAAGAGGATGAGATAATGTGCCCAGAACGGGAGAAAATGAAGAGTATACTTCCCTTAAGAGCCTGGAGTTGAAAAGAATGATCAGAGATACACCATTGCCTCACCCCGGTGACACAAACGTGCCCCCTTCGCAAGAAATCTGGGTTTCAGATTGGCAGAACAGAATGGTGAAACCTGAAAAGTTGGGGCTTGGGAATAAGAAAAAGAATGAAGAAAAGGATGCCCAAATATAATCAATACGAAGCTAATACTCCCCTCTTCAAGATAGGGTCAAAGGAAGACGAAGAGGATGCAACATAACTCTGTCCCGGCTTGAAGAATAGGCCCCCGTCCTGAAGTTGTAGCAGAAAACTAGAAATCTGTGATGGTTTACCAAAAGTAGGGGCGAAGAAAAGAGGGTAAATGATGATGAAATGAAGCCCAAATAGAATCAATGTGAAGCTAATACTTCCCTCTTCAGTCTAAGGTTGATGAAGGATGAAGAAAATGCGGCATGGCTTCGCAGTCGCCTCGGAAACGCGTCCCCGTCGCGAAGTTTGCATGGGGTTCTTTATATAGAAACTGCATAAATTTAGAAACTTCTCCCTCATTTTTAGGTGATATAGTCCACCAAAACATGAGTTCTTTAGATCAATCTCGAGATAATAGTGGGGACAAGAGATAGGAACAAGCGGGACTCGATTTGGTGGAAGGATCTGGAAGATATTCACGTGGAAAGAAGGGCCCGAAGCTTGATCGTGTAGAGTTTACCTTGTACAGAAATTACATAAACACAAAAGTTTTCTCTACATTTCCACGGGATATAGGTCACCAAAACTCGAGTTCTAGGAGTCAAATTCGAGATAATAGCAATGACAAGAGATAGAAACAAATGGGACCCGATTTGGTGGAGAATTCTAGAAGATATAGACCCTAGAAGGAGCCCACGGCAAGCAAAAATGCCTAGAAACATTGTCCAGAACAGTTAGGACTCTCAAGGCAGAAGAGGGGAAGACGCGGTCAATAGTTGACCATGATGGTCCACAATTGACAATAATGGTCAACAGTTGACAGCGACCTTAAATTTTTTTATTTTTTATTTTTTATTATTTTTTAATAAAAATAGAAAACATCCTCCACGGGCTCCAAGGCTTAATGGGCTTAGAAATGATCAAGAAATGGGCTCGAGATCGGTTCAAAGAAGACTCCAAAATAATGGTCAATTTAGGGCATTACGGAGGTGAATAAGAGAAATAACTCAACTTGCGGGCTGAAAACAGGTGCCAACAGGCCATCGTTGAAATCGGTGGTGAATTCCATTTGTAAATAGTGGCCATGGCGAGACACGATTCCCCATTTTGAGGTGAAGTCTTGTCAAACATATCACATGGGAACGGAAGAGAGGAAGCGTAGAAGGGAAGGAATGCACCAATAAACAGAACAAGTGGCAGGAAACAAGTCAATCCATTCACATATCTATATAAACTGGCATGTGCATCATAAGTATGGGAGTGGGTGTACAAGCAATTCACTAACTATCATCACGACCCTCCTAGTCATCCCTCTCCTCCCTCCGAAGGCAGGAGTCCCTGGGAGGCCTCATGCAGGTCTGCAAGGCAATGCTCGCCTCACCTCACAACGCCCGGTCAGCCTTAGTAACGCGTCGCTCCTCGGCTGAGCGGACTAGAAGGCTACCAACAGAGAAGGGGCCAGACTGACGGAGACGCAGCGCGCGATCTCGTCCCCTCTAGTGGCAATCCTTGCCAAGGCGCAATCGGAGCTTTCTCACTTAGTCCTCCAATACCTTCCCCTCGTCCCAGTCTCGCTGCCACTCTACCCTCTCCTCCTTCACTCTCTCCCTCTCTGCGTCCCTCAATGCCACCAACTCCTTCGGAGCCCTCAATGGCCTGGCCAAAAGAGGACCTTCTTCCTCCCTGGCTGCCTCTTCTCACCCTTCCACAACATTCCTTGGGCGAGGGGGGGTGGCCACCTCTCTTCTCGCACCTCGGCTCCGTCCACCACGCTCCATGGGGTGAGATAGAATCTTAAGGGATTAGAATGAGCTAAGAAAGTGATGAAGTTCAGAGAGGGGACAAGGTGAGAGAGATCGCGATGGCATTAAGGGCTCCGTGTTTATTTCACTGGAAGAAAATGGGCTACATTAGGATTTGGGCACTTCGGGCCTCAACTTCCCCAGTTCGATTACATAAACTCTCCACAGCTCACACTCTTCCCCTATGCTCAATATCGCCTTACTTGGAATGCTTTCCTTCCATGACACTTTGATATCCTTCACATCCTTTGCGTCTACCTCCGTACTCAGCTCCCTCTTCCTCAAAGAAGGAAGGCTAGATAACAGTGGAAATAAATGGCGAGGGAGACGATTTGAGTACAACACCAGTGCACATTATAAAGGGAAAATTTGGTTGTACCGATAAGCCGGAGTTCCGTGTCAGGAGAGAATCTTGTGAGGAGTTCACGCGGGAGTAAGCATGATGGTGCACAAGTGAACAGATTCGACGCAAGGGTGTTGATATGAGCCCGCCAGTCTTCACGTGTCTTCACGTGTCTTCATCCAAGGCACGTGATTAGCCACGTTCCCCCCAAAGCTCAACACATCGGCCATGTAATGAGCCAAGGCGCAATGGCCAAATTTTAAGTGAAGGTCGATCCAACTATTCAGAAGAATTATGCACCCATAAGGAGATCGGCCCATGCTGGAAGTCGTGAGACCGCTGTAAAGGTAGGCAAGGACGGCGAGACCCACTCTTTTGCCCTCCCAAAGTCCATAAATCGCACTCAATTCATCTTCCTCCATGATATTGTCAATGCAAGGGAAGAGGAGAGCTCCGGCCAAATAGATTGTGAATCTCTTCATGAGTCCTTATAAATGTTCATCACCTGTCAAACCTTCTAAGGTACTCATGGTCCAGTCCGCGAGCTTTTGCAGGTTGAGTCCCCTTTGGGTCTGGACGCCGTTAATAGCTCCGGAAGGCATAAAGCTTCCAAGGACTTTCTTGGAGGTTACCTTCTTCAACATGGGTAGAATCTTTATCTTGCCATCCTTCTTGAACCCTTTTAAACCAAGAAAAAGTTTTGCCTCCCCAAGAAGGATCGTCGCTTCAAAAGTGGGGAAGATGAAGGTGTGAGTTTGAGGGTGCCAAACCTCTACCAGTGCAGCCATGGCTGCCCAATTCATGGAGATTCCATTTTGTGATGATAGCTCTCATGCCAATGGTAATGTTGGAAGTAAGCTTTGAAAGCTAGGGCAGCTTTGAAAATTTCCTCGGGTCCAGAAAGAGAGGGTACGGCTGGAAGGAAAGAAAAGAAAAGAATGAAGAAGCGAGAGAGATTTCATGCAGGAAAAAGTAAGAGAAAGAGCCAACTCACCATCAGTGAATGAATTCTCTTGCTTAGATGACCCTCGATGTCGGTGAGCCTCTTGAACTCATTACTAAGCTTGCTCCTCTTCGCGGGACGAGAAGACTCACCCTCCATCTTAAAACGCCAAAATCTCCCCTTTTCCTCTCTTCCTAGCTCCCTTAAATCGATCCCTGATGCCCCTTGCTAAGCCAAGTAGGGGGGATATTTATAGAATGAGGAGAAGTAAGAAGACAATATAGAGCATTAAATGTGGAGTTGCCATTGTGGGCTTGACACATGAATTCTGCCTTGTATGTTGTGTTTTCTCCTGCTTTTATGAATCATTGTGGTTGATTGATGTTCTGTACAGTTGGGTGTAATTTTCCTTCTTATGAAATAATTCTACTTTACTGTGCTACTGATTGAGTGCAAGTTTCATCAAAAAAAAAAGAGAGCAAAGGGGCATCACTGTCCCACCTAGTTCCACCTCTGGCCACCTCGGTAATCGAATCCCCATCATGTCATGCATTGTACTATATGATATTTACACTACTAGAGCGTGCTGAGGAACTTATGGCCTGAACGAATCTGGAATTTGAGTTCCCCTTCAACAAAAATAGTGATGATTTCAGAGGAATTTTGGTCGTACGGATAGGCTGTTAAGTTGTGATAGCTTGGGGACGATGGTTCCGTTCGGTGGGTCGGTGCGTGGATAAATGGGCTCCGTCTCAATATCGGCTCACGGGATTGATATTCTGACCCGGTCTTAACATCTTAACAATATTATCCCTATCTATTTTCTATTTTTAATTTATTTTAATTTTTCCTTTAAACTCAGCATACATTCATCTAGGACCTTGATTTCATTATGAAAGATCATTCACTTAATTCGATTGTGAGAGCCGCTATACTTAAACTAAATATGAGATATTCCATTCCAAGTTGAGTACTGAGTTTCCTCGAGACTACCTTGGGTTGTTTTTTCGGAAGAGACCCTTATTTGGATTCATCAATTACTCTTACTCTTTTGCTCCATTAGACCCACCTTGGCCGTAGCACTTCCACATTGGCTGGTAACCGCTCCCCAATGGTGAAATCGGTAGGTTCATGGCCCTAGGAACTTCCACGCATAGAAGTTGGTCCCTTTTCTTAGTCGTGCCTGAGTGCACATTATTTCCTTTCCTTGTTTGTTTACCATCCAAACAATCGTTGATTTCGGAGGAACCTCTTCAGGGTTACTTCGTTGAGATTCTGGAAAGATTCTAATCATGTAATGTTAAAAGTGTGTCTCATCACACCTTGGCATCTACTTTTCAGTTCATTCTCACACTTCATGCCATTCCGCTACGTGTCATTCCCCTACAAAGTAGACGCCAAGGGGGGCAACTGTAGACATGCCATTTTTAACATTTCCATGAGTAAATCTCATATTACACCATGATGTCCCGAAGTGGCTCGCATATTTGAATTATTTGAGTGATTTCTTATTTTTTCATTTTTTTGTTGTTCCTTGAGTTTTAATGAATTTAATCATACAATTTTATATGATCAATCTCAATCTCACAAGAAAAATAAAAAAATGAAATGAAAATTTTTATAATTAAATGGGATTTGAGACATTTTATTGCAGAATTAAATATTATTATTTGATTCCTAAAAAAATATTTTCCCATCTCTTTAAATCCCTTAAAAAATAAAAAAATGGGCCCATCTCCTTAACTCCATTAAAATTAAAAATTAAAAAAAATGTGCTTGGCCCATCCCTTATATCCTTCTTCTTTTAATGGATCTTGTCTCCCCTTTGTTCCTTAACTCTTATCACCTCTCTCTCTCTCACGATCTAAGGCAAGAAGAGGGCTTTTTAAAACATAACACACCCACTCATCTCTGACGGACGATCTTGGGCAAGAAAGGGGCTATCTAAACTTCTCTCACGACCTCCCTCTCTCTCATTCACTCACCGCGAACCTCTCCACCCTCTCTACCTATCTCTTCTTCTCCAAGACAGACCCTCTCATTCTCTCTCCCTCTTCTCTCCCACGCAACACACCGCATCCACCTCCCAGTGTTGAGTAGTGGATGGCGGATCTAGAGGGGAGGGGTGAATCGATCTGTCCCTCTTTTCGCAGAACACCCCTCTTTAAAGCTAGATAAAGATAATAGCAGCAGAATACAACTAACTTAGCGACGGACACAACAATTGGCTTAGTAGGATGCACACATAATATAGAAATCAAACCTAAGCATGCATCTAGCACAAAGCAATCGTACAATCAAACCACAACACACGAGATTTTAAGGTGGTTCGGACTGAATCCCCAGTCCTACGTCCACCCCTCACCAAACCCAGTGAGGCTCCACTAGTGTAGCGCATCAAACCGCAAATCGGAGAACTTCCGATTATCTTCCTACTAACCACCAGTAGGGACGTCAACACTGTAGATCGGAAAACTTTCGATTACCTTCCTACTAACCACCGGTAGGGACGATCTCCAGTTTCAATGGTTTGAACAAAATGAAAAGAGAACAAGATGAAAATGCTCAAACAAGATATGGAGATATGCTAAAATCAAATAGATCTTGTCTGAAATGCGAGAGCCTGAATCTTCTTTTCTTCACATGATGTAGATCACCAATAGAAGCTTCCTTCTTCTTCACAAAGCTCTACTCTTGATTCAGCAACAATGGCTTCTTCTTCCTTGTGAAATGAGCTTCCTTGGATCCCCTTGAGTTGATGAAGGAGACTATGGATGTAGCTTTGATCACCCTTTGAAACCTTGATTGCTTCTAGCTTCCTTGGAGGTTGCTTGCTTCAGATCTAAGCTTGAATCACCTTAGAATGGATGAAGAGCTTCTGCACGGAGTACTGTTCACGGCTACAGTACCTCTTCTTCCTTGGACCTCCTCTAGCCTGTCTTCTTCTCCCTTGATCCCTCTTGATGCATTAGGTTTTCTAACCGTCTTGTGTGTATTTTGTATCTCTTGGATGGTCAATAGAGACCCCCTAGACTAGATCCACAAATCATGGGAGATTGGGTGACTTTAGGGTTAAACAAATCCAAGAAAAGGGGCTGCCCACTTTGAGAAATCGAAGTCAAAAATTTCTGCATTGGGGCTGGCGGTCGACAGGAGGTAGGTGGCGGTCGACCGGAAATCTGCAGGGTTGAAGCCTTTTCGTTTCTGTTATTTTTGGTCGACCGGAATCCCTGGGCGGTCGACCGCTACTGAGATTTTTGTAGCTTTTTGGTTGCTGGAATTTTCGGTCGACCGCCCCTGGGCCAGCAGTCGACCAAAATCTGGGGAAATCCCAGATTTCTCCTATTCAATCCCTTAACCCCTTTAGCAGCCCATTCACGTCTGTGGCATCAAACTCGGCAGAATCTTGAGGATGTCTACTGAGTCTTTGACCATGTGTTCTCTTAGCTATGCTTCATTGTGCATCGACCTTGGCGATGTGAAATGTCGACTCTTTTGTACCAAGTGTTGACTCTTCTTGAAGGGATTTTCATCCTTACTTGGGCGCGATCATTGAGCTTTCACTTTTGCCATCTCCACTCCATTCCTGGACTTATCTGTCATGAAAAAGCATCAAGTATTTCAGTCATATGAAAGTGGAAAACAGCAATGACGTATAGTGTTTGGCCATTATCAAAACCATGAGATTCAAAGGACCACAGGGGCACAACATTCTCCCCCTTTTTGATGATGGCAACACTGTGAGTCATTATCTGGCAGTAATATCCAAGATGGTAAATTTTATAACATATGCAGCTCAAGATTCATGATGATGAAAGCATGTGAATGCGAATATGTATGCAGATCAAGATATCATATGCAGCTCAAGATCGATGATGAAAGCATGTGAATGCTTATGCAAATGTCATCTAGAATGGATGCTGCTCTCGCTGAATGTATGCATGACAAAGTCTCCACGCATAAAGTCTCCCCCATCTCACATACCATCACTCACAAGGTGATTCTCCCCCATCACACGCAAGGTTCACAAAGTTCTTCTTCTCCCCCTTTGACAACAGCAAAAAGGAGGGATAGGGCAGAGTCGGTGACCAATGGCATAGAGTGCAGAGCTGATAAGAAGTACTGTAGAGCAATCCATTATATGTAGATCTGAAACATGCCGTGAGCAATATATATGGTTCAAAGTTAATGAAATTCGAGATCAACAATAGAGTTCAAAAAGCATCTACATCCATGTTTTAATAGAAAGAAACCAGAAATGCATATCATGGCAGTGTTTAACCTTCCCTTGTCTTATACATCCATATTCAATAACTACAATGGGAAGCACACAACCTAGTATTGAGGTTAAACAAGCATGACTAAAGCATGGAATTTTATGATTACAGCACTGTTTTCAGAATCTTTTGCACTTGTATGCACATGACTCATATTTTACGAGCAATCGTGTCTAGTACATGCCTCTTATCCATAAGAATACACGTTGTTTAGACGCTAGTATTCCTAGGTATTTGGTAAGACTGACTGTTATGCTTCAGATTGAACAGAGATAGCTTTGTCACCTCATGACATATCTGACCTCATTTCTTTGATGAGGGGATATATTTCTCAGCAACTATACCATTGCTCTGCCTAGAGTCCAATATAAATAAGACAGAGATAACAGTGGCACATCATGACATATCATACGTCACTTGATTTGATGACGTGACATATTTCTCCGTGCAATAATATCATTGCTCTGTAAAATTGACTTTCAGGAATTTCAGCTCATCAAGATGTTTAAAAACAATACCAAGCCTTAGTGTATCACCAAGGTTGTCATGAAGTTTGAATTTTCAAATTTCAGGAGAGTCATTCAAGACACAACAAGTAATCTCTAGTTAATTTCTATTAAAACCACAGAACATAGATGATTTCAAAAGATATATCAGAACTTCAAAGAAATCATTAAATATGAACCATTTTCATTGGATGGACAATCATCAGTTCATATAATAGAAAGCTCTTACGCCATCATGATCTCATATTAAAATTGAAAACCATTGAAGTTCAGATTGCAAGAGATTAAGAAAAGCAACAAGACTCCCCCTAAAGATATGCAGTGGATGCACTCAAGGAGTTATGTTTGCAATCAAGTGGAATGATAAATGAGGTCGACTTGGTCACTCATGAAGTTGGCAGAAATGAAATGCATGACTCGGCCCATGGTTGTACACTTATTGATGGTAACTAAATGAAGATGAAACATATGCATGAATGCTTCAAAGAAATAGCTCCCCCTTACTTTATGGCCTACATGTGACAGTGACGCATGGTACTTGGCAGAGGTGCAACCTCACGCATGGTGAGTGCTTCTAGACAAGCATAACCTACCTTTTCACACTTCATCATTTGATATACCATGGCCATGCAAAAATATTGCTGCACCATATGCAATGCATCGTGAACATGAATTCAACTTTATTATGCAACTACATGCAATGCTACACCATATGCAGAAAAACATATTTACATCTAAACAATGCATGGATGCCAAACATAAAAAAAAACACATAACCAAGCTGAAGAAGATCATCATTTCAAGTTTTATTGGCCTGAGGTCTGTAAAGACCAAGCTCCCTTCTGAGTGTTGTAAACCTATCATTACACAAGGGCTTGGTGAAGATGTCAGTAATCTGATTTACTGTATCAACAAAATGTAGTTCAAAATTTTTCTTAAAGACCTCATCTCTAATGAAGTGATGCCTAATCTCAATATGCTTGGTCCTAGAGTGCTGGACTGGATTTTTTGCAAGGTTGATAGCACTTGTGTTATCACATAGAATCGAGACACAACCAAGATCCACTAAGTAGTCTTGGAGTTGGTGTTTAATTTACAACACTTGGGTGCTACAACTCCCCGCAGCAACATATTCTGCCTCTGCGGTTGAGAGAGCAACCGAGTGTTGTTTCTTGGAGGCCCAAGAAACTAAACACCCGCCCAGAAACTGGCAGTAGCCACTAGTACTCTTGTGATCCAGCTTGCATCCAGTGTAGTCCGCATCAGAATAAGATATAAGAGATAAATCACATGATGACGGATACCACAATCCTAAATCTTGAGTGCCGGCAAGATATCTAAGGATACGTTTGACGGCAGTCAAGTGAGATTCTCTAGGACTAGCTTGAAATCTAGCACAGAGGCAAACACTAAACTGGATATCTGGTCAGGATGCAGTCAAATAAAGCAAAGAGCCGATCATACCTCTATAGATCTTTACATCTACTAATTTACCATTTTCATCCGAATCTAGTGATGTTATGGCGCTCATAGGAGTTGCAATTATTTTACAGCTTGTCATGTCAAATCTTTTCAACAGCTCCTTGATGTATTTAGTTTGACTTATGAAGCACCCATCTTCTCCTTGGTTGACCTGTAAATCGAGAAAAAATTAGAGTTCTCCCATTAGGCTCATCTCGAATTCGCTAGTCATGAGGTTAGCAAATTCCTCACACATTTCAAATTTAGTAGAACCAAACACAATATCATCAACATAAATTTAAACAATCAAGATGTTCTTACCTTACTTCTTGGTGACAAGTGTTTGATCTACCTTACCTCGTATGTACCCTTTCTCAATGAGGAGCGAGCTTAGTCTCTCATACCAAGCTCTTGGTGCTTACTTCAGTCCATAAAGCGCCCTGTCTAGCTTGTATACAAAATCTACATGGTTAGAGTTCTCAAAACCAGGGGGCTGTTTCACATAGAATTCTCCTTTGATCAAACCATTTAAGAAGGCACTTTTTACATCCATTTGATACAGCTTTATTCTAAGGGAGCATGCAAAGGCAAGTAAAATTCTGATGACTTCAAGTCTAGCAACTGGGGCATAAGATTCCTCAAAATCTACCCCAAACTCTTGATTATACCCTTGAGCCACTAATCTAGCTTTGTTTCTTATTATCTTGCTATCCTCACTGAGTTTGTTCCTAAAGACCCATTTAGTGCCTATGACAGATTGTGATGATAGTCTAGGAACAAGATGCCAAACTTTATTTCTTTCAAACTGGTTTAATTCGTCTTGCATTGAGTTTATCCAGTTTTCATATTTTAATGCTTCATCAATATTCTTGGGTTCAATCTGAGAGACAAGAGCAAGATGATCTAATTCTTCCACATTTCTAAAATGTGACCTTGTTCTAGGTGGATCATTCAAGCTACCAATGACATTTTCTAAAGGATGATCCTTAAGAATTCTAATGTTTGTAGGATCATTACCTTCTCCTGAAGCTTGATCCCTTGCATTACTTGATTCAGCTAGGCCACAATCTTCTCTTGTTTCTTCTTGTGGAGGATCTTTCTTTTCCTTCATGCTTAGGAATTGCCCGTCTTCATCATTGTTCCTGCAATAGTTATCATTTTTAGAATCATCATGATATTCATTAAAGGAAATATGAGGTGATTCTTCCACTGTTTGACTCTTAATGTTGTAAATTCTATAAGCCCTAGATCTATCAGAATATCCAAGGAATATACCTTCATCGCTCTTGGGCTCAAATTTATATAAATCTCTTTTGTCATTATTGTGGATGAAGCATTTTGACCCAAACACTTTCATATGTGTGAGAGACGGCTTTTTACCTTTCAGCAACTCATAAGGAGTCTTTTTGGTGTGTGGCCTTACCATAGATCGGTTGATAATGTAACAAGCCGTGTTTACCGCCTCAGCCCAAAACTTCCTTGGGAGTTGCCGTTCGGCAAGCATTGTTCTTGCCATCTCTATGAGTGTTCGATTCCTTCTTTCAACTACACCATTTTGCTCCGGGGTTCTTGGTGATGAAAATCGATGTGAAATACCTTCAACCCTACAAAGATTATAGAATTCAGTATTTTCAAATTCACCACCATGATCAGATTGAAGCTTGGAGATTTTAAACTCACAGTCCTGCTTTATCTTCATATAGAGTGCCTGAAACTAATCAAAATCATCATTTTTATGTGTGAGAAAGAAAACCCATGTGAACCTAGAGAAATCATCTACCAAGATATATCCATATTTTCTACCACTTAATCTAGCAGTTCTGGTTGGACCAAACAAGTCCATATGAATTAGCTCGAGTGATTTGGATGACAAATTTTCAGATCTAATCTTGAAGGATTTTCTTGTTTGTTTACCTAGGGCACATGCATCACACAATTTATTTTCTTGTTTAAAAGATAGTTCAGGCAAACCTCTCACCATTGAATGCTTTAACAGTTTATGTAAGACATTGTAGCTAGCATGTCCTAGTCTACGATGTCATAGCCAAGCAAGCTCAGATTTTGGTGCAGCAAGACAAAGGTTTATGTGAGCAGGATCATCTAAATCAATCATGTAAACATTGTTGACTCTTTTACTAGAAAATTTTACCTTGTCAGATTTTGGTTCAAGGATTCTACATTCATGAGAGTCAAACAACACTTTGTGACCTTTATCAGACAATTGACTTATATTGAGCAAGTTGTATTTCAAACCTTCAACTAGCAGCACGTTACAAATGGAGTTGGAGAGCTTCTTACCTACATTACCTATTGTAATGATTCTTCCTTTGTTGTCCCCTCCAAATGTGACGTGTCCTCCTTCCTTTTCCATCAAGAAATAGAATTTTGTTCTGTCTCCTGTCATGTGTCTTGAACAGTCGCTATCAATGTACCACCTGTTATGTATGACTGCAAGGCATTCCTGCACTAGGAATTAAGCAATGGTGTTTGGAACCCAACAAAATTTGGGTCCCATCAAGCTCTTCAGATTTTTAAAACATGATATCATTTCTTTTGGAATCCAAACTTTCCTTGCATTCATGTTTTCTTTGCTTATTGCAGCGATTTATTTTTTCTTTTCAGCTTTGGCATTCACTTTCTGTTTAGAAGCCCTTTGACATTGTTGGATTTGGTGGACATTTGAGGAAATCTGCTTCTTAATCCATTGAGGCCACTTGTTGGTTTTGGGTTGAAAGTAATTGTTTTGCCACCTAGGGGTTTGAAGCTTATAGGATTGGTGCACAAAGGAATCACAGTTGCCCCAAAAACAAGGTGGTGTCGACCTATATGAATGGGAGTGTCGACCTGTTCTATGTGCAACCCAGTTACAATGGCATCTTGAAGGCTGAAGTTGTTTGGCGGCCTGATCGGGCGATGGCCAAGGAAGTGTCAACCTATACTGTGGGAATGGTTGACTCTTCTTATACTTTTGAGGTTTCATCTTAGGGAGTTCAGTGGCTTCCTCTTCAACCTTTTCTTTTCCTTTATCACTTTGTTTTTGTTGACTTTGATTGGGTGTTGTGTTTGAGGTGGAAGCATCAGAAGAGGAAACAAATGTGACAGTTTTTAACCCAATTGGCATTTTGTTTGTGGGTTCAAAACCTAACCCTTCCTTGTTGAAGTTCATTCTAGCACCTAGCAATGTATCTAGGTTTTCTCTTCCATCCACAAACTTTTCTAAAGATTGTTATTTATCCTTCAACTCTTTTTGTAGGTTTTCAATATTTTGAAGAAGTTGAATGTTGACTTGTTTGACAGCTTCATACTTCTCATTGCTCAATTTGCTATCCTTTTTATAGCTTTGCATTTTTAACTTTATGCTATCAATCTCATTTCTTAAGTCTTCATTTTTAATTTCCAAGTCAACCATTTCTTTTCTTCCTTATTCCAAATCCTCAATCATTTTCTTAAGATCTTCAATTTCAGTTTCAAGTGAAGCAGTTTTATCATTCATATCATGATCATGCACAAACAGGTTAAATTTCTTTTTCAATGATTTATTCTGCTTTTTGTACATATCATATTTTTTCATGAGCTGTATATATGCTTCCTCCCAATCATCAATTGTGTAATTTTCAAATGGAGAGTTTACCTCAGTTTCTTCGTCACCTTTGGCCATGAGACAAATATCTTCTTTTTCCTTGTCCGTGGATCTAGTTCCACCATCACTTTCTTCCTCGTCACTCCATGTGGACACCATGGCCTTGTTCTTCTTCTTGCCCTTCCATTTGTCAGCTTTTCCGAATTTTTCAGGACAGTCAGTCTTGAAATGCCCTGGTTTGTTGCAAGAATAGCAAATGATCTTGTCAGATTTCTTAAAGTTTTCAAAATTAGATTTGAAACATTTCCTTACCTGTGATCTTCCTCTCATGAGGCTCTTACCTTCCTTTCTCAGAAATTTTCTGAACTTACGTGTGAGCATGGCTACATCATCCTCATCTCGCTCACTTGCGGAAGCCTCACCTTCATCAAAAGTGCTTTGACCGCTCGGTCCTGCTTTAAGAGCTAGGGATTTTTTCTTAGGCACCTCAGCCTCTTTGTTCTTAAGGTTGATCTCATAGGTCATCAATGCCCAATGAGTTCATCTACCTTAGTAGTTGCGAGATCTCTAGATTCTTCAACCACGGTAGCCTTCGTGTGCCATGCTGAAGTCACTGATCTGAGAATCTTCCTCACAATTTCCTGTTCTGAATATTTCTTTCCCAAATCTGTTAGACTATTAGTAAGCACAGTTAAACGAGCATACATGTCTCGAATTGACTCATCAGGCCTCATCCTGAACATTTCATATTCAGAAACTAAAATGTTGACTTTTGTTTCTCGTACCTGTGAGGTTCCTTCGTAAATTACCTCTAGCTTGTCCCACATTTCTTTTGCAGTTGCGCAGGTAGTCACTCTTGAGAATTTTTTTGGATGGAGTGAGCATTGCATGATGTGTTTAGCACTCTAGTTGACAGTGGATTTTCTTATTTGTTCTTTGGTCCACAAGTCCTCATCATCCGTAAGCTCATACGGACCTTTGTTGATCACTCGCCAAAGTTCATAGTCTTGGTTGAGAATGAACACGTACATGCAATGTTTCCAATAAGGATAATTAGTTCCAGTAAAATAAGGAGGCCTATTCACAGAATGTCCTTCAGGTAAAAAACCTTTGGACGCTAATCCACCATTTCTCTCAAGGTCGTTGGACCCCATAGTGAGAGATTAGGCTCTGATACCACTTGTTGAGTAGTGGATGGCGGATCTAGAAGGGAGGGGTGAGTAGATCTGCCCCTCTTTTTGCAGAACACCCCTCTTTAAAGCTAGATAAAGATAATAGCAGCGGAATACAACTAACTTAGCGATGGACACAACAATTGGCTTAGTAGGATGCACACGTAATATAGAAATCAAACCTAAGCATGCATCTAGCACACAGTAATCGCATAATCAAACCACAACACAAGATTTTAAGGTGGTTCGGACTGAATCCCCAGTCCTACGTCCACCCCTCACCAAACCCGGTGAGGCTCCACTAGTACAGCGCACCAAATCACAAATCGGAGAACTTCCGATTGCCTTCCTACTAACCACCGGTTGGGACGTCAACACCGCAGATCGAAGAACTTCCGATTGCCTTCCTACTAACCACCGGTAGGGACGATCTTCAGTTTCAATGGTTTGAACAAAATGGAAAGAGAACAAGATGAAAATGCTCAAACAAGATATGGAGATATGCTAAAATCAAATAGATCTTGTCTGAAATGCGAGAGCCTGAATCTTCTTTTCTTCACACGATGTAGATCACCAACAAAAGTTTCTTTCTTCTTCACAAAGCTCTCCCCTTGATTCAGCAACAATGGCTTCTTCTTCCTTGTGATATGAGCTTCCTTGGATCCCCTTAAGTTGATGAAGAAGACTATGGATGTAGCTTTGATCACCCTTTGAAACCTTGATTGCTTCTAGCTTCCTTGGAGGTTGCTTGCTTCAGATCTAAGCTTGAATCACCTTAGAATGGATGAAGAGCTTCTGCACGGAGTACTGTTCACGGCTATAGTACCTCTTCTTCCTTAGACCTCCTCTAGCCTCTCTTCTTCTCCCTTGATCCCTCTTGATGCATTAGGTTTTCTAACCCTCTTGTGTGTATTTTGTATCTCTTGGATGGTCAATAGACACCCCCTAGACCAGATCCACAAATCATGGGAGATTGGGTGACTTTAGGGTTAAACAAATCCAAGAAAAGGGGCTGCCCACGTTGAGAAATTGAAGTCAAAAATTGCTACATCTGGGCTGGCGGTCGACCGGAGGTAGGTGGCGGTCGACCGAAAATCTGTATTGTTGAAGCCTTTTCGTTTCTGTTATTTTCGATCAACCGGAATCCCTGGGCGGTCGACTGCTACTAAGATTTTTGTAGCTTTTTGGTTGCTGGAATTTTCGGTCGACCGCCCCTGGGCCAGCGGTCGACCGAAATCTGGGGAAATCCCAGATTTCTCCCATTCAGTCCCTTAACCCCTTTAGCAGCCCATTCACGTCTGTGGCATCAAACTCGGCAGAATCTTGAGGATATCTACTGAGTCTTTGACCTTGAGTTCTCTTGGCTATACTTCAATGTGCATCAGCCTTGGCTATATGAACTGCCGACTCTTTTGTACCAAGTGTTGACTCTTCTTGAATGGATTTTCATCCTTGCTTGGGCGCGATCATTGAGCTTTCACTTTTGCCATCTCCACTCCATTCCTTGACTTATCTGTCATGAAAAAGCATCAAGTATTTCAGTCATATGAAAGTGGAAAACATCAATGATGTATAGTGTTTGGCCATTATCAAAACCATGAGATTCAAAGTACCACAGGTCCACAACACCCAGCCCCATCTCTCACCCTCACTACAAACCAACACACACATACACACAAGCTCACACACACCGGCCGACTCCTTCACTCCCATTCTCACTCTCACACACGGCCACTGCCTTCCCACTTCGCACACTCCCCCTCTCCAATGCACAGACGTCCTTCATCTCCCCATCACCTCGTCACCCCTTCCACACCATCTCCCTCTCACCTTCCCACACACCACCACCACAGACACTCTCTCTCTCCATCAGCTCCTCTCCACCTCCACATCATTGCTCTCTCCTTCTCTCTCGCCATAACCCACACACCGTGAACCCCTCACCACCGCCATCCCCTCTGTCGTTCTCTCTCACCATCCGCGTCTGCCTCCCTCCACCGCGTCGGCCTCCCTTGCTAACCCCCCTCCTCGCGTCTGTCTCTCCACAGCCATCACGCCCTGGGCCCCCGCGTGCGCCATCCTCTCTCCCACCGTCTATGCACCCCCCTCCAGTCTCTCCTCCTGTCTTGCCACTCTTGCCACCGTCGACCTCGCCCACACCTCCTCACCGCAACCACCACCGTGGCCACTGCCAACCGACACCGCACCTCTCCCTGCTCTCTCCGTCTCTTGTCTCTCTTCTCCCTACGCACACGTTCACTACACCGCCCTCACCTCCTCACTTCGGCCTCCTCTCCCTCGTCTCCTCTAACCTCCGCCACCTTCCCAGCCTACTCTCCCGTCTGAAGCCACTGCGGCCCATGCACTTCCACCACCGACCGCACCTCTCTCTCTTTCTCTCTCTCTCCCTGTCTTCCCACTTGCACCACCGTCACCGTCTGTCTCGCCGGCCCACACCAACACCACCGTCGTCGCCTCCTCACACTGCACACCTCCCACCGGCCGACTGCACCCCTCCTGTCTGTAACCTCACCCTCTCCCCGCTAAACCCACAGGCCATCATCTCCCACTCTCTCCCTCCCCTCCGCACTCACCGTCTCTTTCTCACACACACTCGCACCTACCCATTGCCTCACCCTCTCCGTCTCAAGCCCCCACACACGCACAAACCTGCGACCTCACCCTCTCTCTCTCAAACCCCCACACACGCACACACCCATGGCCTCTCCCTCTCTCTTTCAAGCCCACACACACGCATCCCCACCGGTGTCTCTCTCTCTCTAGCCCACACCCACACTCACCCACGCCTCACTCGCCGCTCCCTCTCTCTCTAACCCTTAAACACCAACACACGCACGCGGCCACCCCTCCCTCTCTAATTCACACACGATCTCTCACCGCCCCACCCGTTCTCTATCTCTCTCTTTCTCTCTCCTTCTCTCTCTCCATCTCTCTCTTCTCTCTATCTCTCTTCAACACACATACACACACGTAATTTTTATTTTGTTTTCTTTTTCTCCTCCTCTTTTATTTTATGTAAATTAAACCCCATTATCTCCATCTATTTCTATATATATATATTTATATCTTCTCTCTCTCTATATAAAAAAATCTTTTTCCTATCTCTCTCACTTCTCATACAAGCACACTCTCATTTTTCTTTTCTTTTCTTTTCTTCTTTTCTTTTTATTCTTATATTCAATCCCACCTCTCTCTCTCTCTACATATCTCCTTATCTCTCCCTCTAAAAATACATTCCCGAAAGTCCCCCTCCGCTGCCGACTCCGCATCTGAGCACGTGAGTTCCCGAAGGTGGTTCTGCCCGATTACCTATTCTGTCCCGTCGTCCACTCATGCCGTTCTCGCGTTGTTGGAGTTCCCCCCGAAGCCCACCATCGGCATCACAATAAGATTTTTTCTTCCCCTTTGTTCTGCTTTGTTTGCATTCTGTTAGATGCATGCATCACTCGTCATTTCCGTTCATACCACGCTTCTCTCTTTGAGAAAGCTCTGTTTGTGCATTTTTTTACAATTATCACTCATCATCTCATTTCCCACCCTTTGTGTTCAAAGGGGGTTCCAAACAACACCAACCAGGTGTATTTTTGTTCATGGATTCATCATCTTTGTTGGCCCAGACTAGATGGCAGACAAGAAGGGGGGTTGAATTATCCCCTTGACCTAGATGATGGATTTAAAACACTCTCTTAACTGAACACGATGGAATTAAAACAAACCACTTGATTAGCCTGAACAAACATGAGATTTAAAAGATTCACTCGATCTTTCCGATCTCACTCGTAATAACTATGCAACCCTTAGATAAAAATATGCCCAACACGGATAACAGAAGTAGCAGTGTGCAGTGGTGTAGTGAGTAAAAATCTATTAAATTAACCTGTGAATGGAGATAGAAGAAAGGGACAAACACACAGGCATTCACACGAGACACAAGGATTTTTAGGTGGTTCGGGACCACGACGGGCTCCCTACGTCCACCCCTCACCCAACCGGGTGAGGCTTCACTACACGCTACTTTCGTAGCAACACGGGGATGAACCCCAACCACACACACACACGCTGCTTCCGCAGCAATATCCACACACGGGGAAAATCCCCAACACGCTGCTACCGCAGCACACAACCACACACAGAATCGGGGAACACGCCCCGGACGCTAAATCCACACGGAGACGCAGCTCCGTCTACACATAACCAACCATGAGGAAACTTTCCCCACAGTGAAACCCAACACACGGAGACGAAGCTCCGCACACACACTTTGATATTCCGAGTTTGATAAAATAACAAGATATACAATGAATCCCCACAGAAGTATTTAGATGAAGATTGACTATGAAGCACTCATAGAAATGAACATAGACATGAATCATCAAGAGAAACAAGATCAAGAATGTCTTCTCTTAGGTTGGAGGCCAATAGAAGATGCTTCGTTGGTTCCACACGAGAGGAAGAAGAAACTCGAGGTAAATTGAGCCACCGGTGCTTTCTCCTTAAAGAACCGGTCACGGATCTGGCATTGGAGGCTTGAGAATGGATGTAGATCTTGAATCCTTGCTCTATTCAACCTCTCCTCAGCTCTGGCCGCCCTTTCCCTTCTTTCCCTGCAAAAACAGATAGAGAAAATTAGAGCTTCTTGTCATTTCTTCCAAATTCGCAACATATATATAGCCCCATGATAGAATGATGAAAAGACCATATTTCCCGTGCAAAACCCTAACAAAATCACCCAAATATGTTCATTAGTAACCCAAGGGCATTAGGGTAAATTTTCATCCCAATCGGAGGTCATTAGACTAGGTTTCGGTGACTTACGGAAATCCCGCACGGAGCTGCGAATGAGGGGGGGTCGACCTACTTAGGAGGGGGGTCGACCCACCTGCCAGACAGAATGCTGTCTGGCAGGTTTGTTACAGGGGGGTCGACCCACTTTCAGCCAGAAGCCCTTTTAAGCCTTTTCTTGCCCAAGGGTCGACCCATTGAGTGGGGGGCGGTCGACCCATTTGCCATGAAACCTCATGAAATGATATTTTAAAGCATTCCCAATGATCTAAAAGTGCAATCCATTGAACCCAATCATGAATTGAATTAAACGGTAAATTCTTACCATGTCTCCATAGGTTTCTGGACATAAATAAACCTGCATCTTTAGAAAATCAAATTCATGTTATGCTTTGATCCATGCAAATGAAGAATCGAACTTGAATGCATTATCCACACAATACCACCTCTTCAATGCATTTCAACACTTGTGATTTTTCTATCAACCTTGTTTTTCATCACTGGGCATGTTCTTATAGCCAAGGCTTCCAAGACTATGAAACACTAATGAACGTGCATCAACATGAATCATTTGATTTAGAGCCAATTGCATATGGAGCCTTTACTTACAACTAAAATTCATTTATTCCATTGAAAACTCAGTCAGATGAAATGAATACTCATCATACCAAAGTTCCTTGAACCTGGATCTTTATAAAATAAAATTGCAACCATATAAAAAAAGTGATTCAGCACTTTCAAGCATTTAAACTCAAGCTCTCTTTTCAAAAATAGATCCATCCATGGAAAGGGCATTTCAATGCAATACATAAATTGTGGGCACTTGTATAATTAGTCAATCATGTCAATCTTCAAGCAATACAAGTGAGATGCACAATAGCAAGTTCATGGTCAAGAAATACCAAGAGTTATACAAATCAAATTAAGCTCATTGAGAACCATCTATCCTTTTATGAAGAGACTAGAAACCTCATTCATGTTCTTAAGCTCTTCAACCTCTCACAAACATATTGAGTGGTGCGCATTATCATTCATTTAAAACCGACATGAAAACCATTTCCAAGCTCAAAAACATAGCACATATGAGTTCCATATTTAGTCCAGGAATGTTAGGGTTAGTCCAAGATATTCAAATTCAGCACAAGGACTTCCAAGTTTAGTTCAAGACAATTAAGTTCAGTCTAGAACAAACTGAACCTTCACAATTTAAAGCACACAGTCAAGCATTTATATGAATTCATTAAAGACCCCATGAGCAGATTAAGTTCCAAGTTCAGTCCCAAATTTCCAGAACCATGCAGTTCGGTTTGTCAGTTCATTAAGAACACCAACATAATATTTCCAGGAAGACACCAATACAAACATCAACATCAAGGATGTGTGCATGAAGGATCATTGTGTTTGAACCACCTGCAAAACAAGATATCATAGTGTTAGCTTGTTTTATCATCAGGATGCCATAAAACATAAACAATCAAGATTTCCACTTTGAAGTAAACACAAAACACACAATATATTGGAATCATCAAAACCATTGTCAAAGATAATGAGGGGACGCACAGAACCCAACAATCTCCCCCTTTTTGATGATGATAATATATTGTGACAATTTAAAGTTCTCTCCCCCTTTGTCATTAGCAAAAAATGGGGGACTTAGGGAATAGATATGAAGATTCAAAAAGTAGAGCACGAACCCAGCAATACACCTACCATGAGAGGAAGGTGTGTAAACTAAGAAGCAATCAAAAGTTTAGAATTTGATGTGCAATCAGGAGATGTGTGAAATAATTGCAAAGGCTCAATTTTTGTAAATTTTTGTTATATGTTTAACAAAATATGCACAAGTGGCATAAGGTAACTATATGCAAAATCTGAAAATTGAGTTATGCACAGAGTGTATTGTGCTAGAAAAGCACATTATTCTCCCCCAATTGTCAAGAGCAAAAACCAACCGACAATGGGTTATTGAACCTATTATATACAAATATAGCCTAAAGATGCATGTAAATGAAATGAAGCATGTTATGAACAGACAGATCAAGCATTCAGGCACTCAAGCATGCTTAGTTAAGTTTAGACTCATGCAAGTCCCTTCGGGACGGGTGTAAGGATAATGCAATCGATTATAGAACATGATGTGCATGTACAATACTAAGAAGGTCGTGCTTACATAAATAAGTACTTCATAAACCATGATAAGCGACAGATTCATAAGGAACATTCAAACAATCAAACCCAAGGTGCAAATGTGAAGATTGAGCAATGAAGTTCAAGTCAATATGGAAAATCAGATTGTCTAAAGAACACTACAAAGTACTTATCATCCATACACTTTCAACACAGTGCTTGACTATTGGTAGCTACGTATGACCCCAAATTTTTTCTTTAAAGTACTATAAATGACGTGACTAACCTTTTGACGCGAGTCATGCCCTTTGTTTCAGGGGCAATTCCCGGTTACTCAGTTTCGTCACTTTTTATGATGTGGATGAGACACTTTTCGACGCGAGTTGTATCCTTTGTCTCAGGGACACTTCCCGACTACTCGGTGGCAAATCACACTTATTTTCATATGGAATAGTTTCTCCTTTCGGCGCGAGTTTCCTCCTTTGTTTCAGGGGGGATTCCCGACTACTCGGATCCACGTTCCACTTATACGACTTTTTGGTGGGGTAAACAGCTTTTTCCTCACGAGATATGTGATTTCCATGTATAGACTCAATAGCCCTCTAAAGTGTAGAGTAGAAAATAGTAATCCGTATTAAATTGAATCATTATCTCAAAAAGGTGCATTTGTGTGTGGGTGGTTGTTTTGAATGTAAGATATGAATTAGTTTCATCATAGTAATGTCTCCCCCTAAATGTATGCACAATTATAAAAAATCTCCCCTTAATATATGTCATGTAACAAACATGTCTAAATCAATGCAATTTCATTTAGCAAAGGATGAGTCATAGAAGAAGTCAAAAAATGGCTGTATAAAGTATATACATGCATTCAACCAAGGATATTCCAATGACTTCAAGCAGATTGATTATCGGCACTTGGCGGAGAACGTAGGTCCGAAGACCACCTCACGCGTAGTGAAAGCTTCCGGCTGAACATAATCCAACCTTCCACTAACACCATTTTATATACCGAATAATCATGGCATTCAAGCACAGAAGTATGCAATGATATGCATGTGTATGCATATAACTTGAAATGATGATTGAAAAAAGTATTCCTATTCACAAGTGTGCAAAGATGTGTATGATATGTGCAATGAGTATCATGAAGCTTAGTATGTGTTCTATGTATGCACATGCGAGTTGTTATTTGCAAAAAGTAAGTAAGAGTATGAAGGACTCTATGCACAGTGTAAAGCGTTCAAAACTAAATTGTTATTTGAAAAATATGTAGAAAAGAGTGTTCAATTCATCTAGGCATGAAGCTCACAAGATCTCATGATTTCAGAAGTTGAGAAAATCAATGACACAGAAATACATCTTTTTAATTTCAAGATTTTTCTTCAAACTCACATTTCACTTTTTCAGAGTTTTTCAAAAAGACCTTAGCAAGATTAATATCAAAACCAAGGATTTGACTTCCATTCAGAAATATGGAAATTAGCAAGCATGAACTGTCATTCTTAAGGTGAAGTTGCAATTAGAAGCACGATGTATTTCACAAAATTCAACCTCTTACCTGAGTTGAATAATTCAAAAAACAGCAAATGTACCAAATTCATTATCAGAAGAGATCATTATTTCTCTTGCCTTGAAGGGTTTTTATTTGTCATGTAGTTCTTCCTCCTCAAGGCACCCCTGCAAGACAGATTCTCATTTTGGAGTTTTGGGTACCCAAGCCATCTTGGGTCCCAAGGGGTTAGTGTTAACATGAACAGATGGATTCTTGTATCTCCTAGCAAACCAATCATCATCATTTCTCATGGTGGAACAATCATCCATTGAATGACCATTCTCACCACAATAATAGCAACTAGAAGATTTTCCTTTTAAAAATCAATTGTCATCATTTTTCATTACATGACAATCATTCATCACATGTCATTTTGACCACAGTAATGACAGGAAAAATTCTTTCTGAGAGACCATTCATCATCATTTTTCTTAATGAAGCAATTTTCAAAAACATGTCCATGCAATCCACAGTAATAGCAATGAGCATTGAAGGTTTTCTTCATTGGTTTATCAAGATTGTTAGGCTTATCAACAATTTTCAATTGTGACTTCAATGCTTCATTATCATCAAATTCCATCAAGGAACAATCATACATGTCATGTCCATATTGTCCACAATAATAGCATGAAACATTTCTTCTTTTTCTTGAAGCATGATTGTGTTTATTATATGAGGGTTCTGCATGCATACGAGAACAATCAACATCATTTTTCTGTTTTTCATTTTACTTATCACACAACAACATGGATTCATTCAAATTTTTGATCTCTTCTTCCAATGTTAAAATGTGCATTTCAAGATCAGCAATCTCTTTTTCACATGAGGTGACTTTTTCATTCAAAACGACATTGATAGTTTTATGACTTTCAATGTCTTGTTCCATAGCATGAGCATTTTCAAAGTCATCAGCAACAACTACACTTTTTCCTTTTTCAAGATTTTCAAGATTTTTCATTCTACTCTCAAGCAATGAAATTTGAATCAACAAAGCACTATTTTCATTTTGAAGTTTTTCAAATGAATTTTTGTTCATAGAAGTGTGTTCAAGTTCATTCATTTGAAGACTAGTATTTTGACCAACCATTCTACCCATTATTTCATTGTTTTCAAATTTGTCATTCAAATTCCTGAAACTTTCTATTTCCTTCCTAAGTTCCTCCAGTTCATTTGTCTTGTCAACATTCAGATTTACTTTTCCTTTTTTCAAAAGGACTTTTTCAGACAGAGAGTTGTTCAATATTTTCAGCTTCTCATTATCTTTCTCAATGAGTTGAAATTATGAAATTTTATCCTGTAGAGATTTGTTTCCAGATTTCAGATTTGTAATCGTTTCTTTGAGTTCTTCTTCAACAAGCATGTGAGATTCAATTGATTTTTCATGCTCAATGCATTTTTCACATGCAGAATTATCAACACACGAGCTTTCAATTTTCTTTTTGAGTTTTCAATTTTCAGATTTTATTGTTTTATGTCTTTCAAGCAACTCATCATAGGCATCCATTAATTCTTCAAAACTTAATTCATCATCAGAATTTGAGTCAGAAGATACCTCCTTGGATTCTAGGCCTGAATGATCATCCTTACTATTAGCCATCATGCAAGCATCTTCTAGCCCTCCTTCATGAACCTTGATCAGTTGATCCATGATTTCTTTGATCGAGCTACAATCAAGAACAAATGAAAATTTGTTAGAGTCAATTGCAGCTTTAAGAGCATTCAAAACAAAAAGATTATCAGAATTAATTTTCCTATGTTCATCAGTCCACCTTAGTTCATTTTTGGGTAAGACATGTGGACCATGAGATATTAATTTCATGAGTTTTGGATCAATACCAGAAATCCAAATAGTAAATTTTCCAATCCAAGATATATAATTAAAACCATCAAAGACAGGAATAGAGTTCAGATTAGCCATCATAAAAAGATCGTTTCTCCTAGACCGTGAGGTCCGCTGAATAAAAATCAGAGACTGGGCTCTGATACCAATTGTTGGCCCAGACTAGATGGCGGACAAGAAGGGGGGTTGAATTGTCCCCTTGACCTAGATGGCGGATTTAAAAAACTCTCTTAACTGAACACGATGGAATTAAAACAAACCACTTGATTAGCCTGAACAAACATGAGATTTAAAAGATTCACTCGATCCTTCCGATCTCACTCGTAATAACTATGCAACCCTTAGATAAAAATATGCCCAACACGGATAACAGAATTAGCAGTGTGCAGTGGTATAGTGAGTAAAAATCTATTAAATTAACCTGTGAATGGAGATAGAAGAAAGGGACAAACACACAGGCATTCACACGAGACACAAGGATTTTTAGGTGGTTTGGGACCACGACGGGCTCCCTACGTCCACCCCTCACCCAACCGGGTGAGGCTTCACTACATGCTACTTTCGTAGCAACACGGGGATGAACCCCAACCACACACACACACGCTGCTTCCGCAGCAATATCCACACACGGGGAAAATCCCCAACACGCTGCTACCGCAGCACACAACCACATACAGAATCGGGGAACACGCCCTGGACACTAAATCCACACGGAGACGCAGCTCCGTCTACACATAACCAACCATGAGGAAACTTTCCCCACAGTGAAACCCAACACACGGAGATGAAGCTCCGCACACACACTTTGATATTCCGAGTTTGATAAAATAACAAGATATACAATGAATCCCCACAGAAGTATTTAGATGAAGATTGACTATGAAGCACTCATAGAAATGAACATAGACATGAATCATCAAGAGAAACAAGATCAAGAATGTCTTCTCTTAGGTTAGAGGCCGATAGAAGATGCTTCGTTGGTTCCACACGAGAGGAAGAAGAAACTCGAGGTAAATCGAGCCACCGGTGCTTTCTCCTTAAAGAACCGGTCACAGATCTGGCATTGGAGGCTTGAGAATGGATGTAGATCTTGAATCCTTGCTCTATTCAACCTATCCTCAGCTCTGGCCGCCCTTTCCCTTCTTTCCCTACAAAAACAGATAGAGAAAATTAGAGCTTCTTGTCATTTCTTCCAAATTCGCAACATATATATAGCCCCATGATAGAATGATGAAAATACCATATTGCCCTTGCAAAACCATAACAAAACCACCCTAATATGTTCATTAGTAACCCAAGGGCATTAGGGTAAATTTTCATCCCAATCAGAGGTCATTAGACTAGGTTTCGGTGACTTACGGAAATCCCGCACGGAGATGCGAATGAGGGGGGGTCGACCCACTTAGGAGGGGGGTCGACCCACCTGCCAGACAGAATGCTGTCTGGCAGGTTTGTTACAGGGGGGTCAACCCACTTGTGAGGGGGGGTCGACCCACTTTCAACCAGAAGCCCTTTTAAGCCTTTTCTTGCCCAAGGGTCGACCCATTGAGTGGGGGGGGGGGTCGACCCATTTGCCATGAAACCTCATGAAATGATATTTTAAAGCATTCCCAATGATCTAAAAGTGCAATCCATTGAACCCAATCATGAATTGAATTAAACGGTAAATTCTTACCATGTCTCCAAAGGTTTCTGGGCATAAATAAACCTGCATCTTTAGAAAATCAAATTCATGTTATGCTTTGATCCATGCAAATGAAGAATCGAACTTGAATGCATTATCCACACAATACCACCTCTTCAATGCATTTCAACACTTGTGATTTTTCTATCAACCTTGTCTTTCATCACTGGACATGTTCTTATAGCCAAGGCTTCCAAGACTATGAAACACTAATGAGCGTGCATCAACATGAATCATTTGATTTAGAGCCAATTGCATATGGAGCCTTTACTTACAACTAAAATTCATTTATTCCATTGAAAACTCAGTCAGATGAAATGAATACTCATCATACCAAAGTTCCTTGAACCTGGATCTTTATAAAATAAAATTGCAACCATATACAAAAAGTGATTCAGCACTTTCAAGCATTTAAACTCAAGCTCTCTTTTCAAAAATAGATCCATCCATGGAAAGGGCATTTCCAATGCAATACATAAATTGTGGGCACTTGTATAATTAGTCAATCATGTCAATCTTCAAGCAATACAAGTGAGATGCACAATAGCAAGTTCATGGTCAAGAAATACCAAGAGTTATACAAATCAAATTAAGCTCATTGAGAACCATCTATCCTTTTATGAAGAGACTAGAAACCTCATTCATGTTCTTAAGCTCTTCAACCTCTCACAAACATATTGAGTGGTGCGCATTATCATTCATTTAAAACCGACATGAAAACCATTTCCAAGCTCAAAAACATAGCACATATGAGTTCCATATTTAGTCCAGGAATGTTAGGGTTAGTCCAAGATATTCAAATTCAGCACAAGGACTTCCAAGTTCAGTTCAAGACAATTAAGTTCAGTCTAGAACAAACTGAACCTTCAAAATATAAAGCACACAGTCAAGCACTTATATGAATTCATTAAAGACCCCATGAGCAGATTAAGTTCCAAGTTCAGTCCCAAATTTCCAGAACCATGCAGTTCGGTTTGTCAGTTCATTAAGAACACCAACATAATGTTTCCATGAATACACCAATACAAACATCAACATCAAGGATGTGTGCATGAAGGATCATTGTGTTTGAACCACCTGTAAAACAAGATATCATAGTGTTAGTTTGTTTTATCATCAGGATGCCATAAAACATAAACAATCAAGATTTCCACTTTGAAGTAAACACAAAACACACGATATATTGGAATCATCAAAACCATTGTCAAAGACAACGAGGGGACGCACAGAACCCAACAATCTTTGTCACAAGGGACTGGTACTATACTATTTTCGTTCTGATCTATTTTCTGTTTGTCTTATCTTCTTGCAAGGGTAACCTGACGGAAAGCCCTCTTCGTCAGCTGGTCGAAGGAAGAGGAAGAAGGAACCCACATGATCTCCCGTCTCTGAGGCATCCCGCGATAACTTCTTTCACTATTTTGGGGTCCTTGACCCTTGGCGATCACATAACCACACATACGCCCTCACGCAGGCATTTTCTTTATTTCATTTCTGCTAAATCCCGTGGAGAACAACTTCTCACGGAGGTTTCATTCATGCAATTTCTATTCATGTCATTTCATTTCTGCTAAATCCCGCGGGGAACAACTTCTCGCGGAGGTTTCATTCACGCCATTTTTATTCCGGTCATTTCCCTTCTGTTAAATCTCGCGAGAACAACTTCTCGCTGAGGTTTCATTCTGTCATTTCAATTTCTGTTAATCCCGCGGAGAACAACTTCTCACGGAGGTTTCATTCATGCCATTTTAGTCCTGTCATTTCTTTCTGTTAAATCCCGTGGAGAACAACTTCTCGCAGAGGTTTCATTCATGCAATTTCAATTTCTATCATTTCCCTTCCAATTCAATCCCGCAGAGAGTAACATCTGACAGAGGTTTTATTCACGCCATTTTCATTTCTATTATTTCAATACCAATTCAATCCTGCGGAGAATAACTTCTCGCGGAGGTTTCATTCATGCAATTTCCATTCCTGTCATTTCAATTCATGTCTAAACCCCGCGGAGAGTAACCGCTCGCGGTAGGTTTCATTATGCCATTTCTCTCTCTGCCATTCCCCTTCCCATTTTAATTCAACACTTTCCTTTCCCTATTTCTATTTCAGTCAAAGCCCGCGGTGAGTAACATCCTGCTGCGGCTCTTCCATTCCGTGTGTTTTCCCGTCTCTAAACCCCGCGGAGACAATCCTCTTCGGGAGTCTTTCCGGCATTTCACCGCGCAATGCACGCTTACGACCGCTCTCTTTGTTCCCGTGACGTTGTTCAGAGTCATGGGTAATTCGTTTTGCCTCACATACACCCAATCAAAATAGCCTGCTAGTGTCCTGCTCAAGGCAGGTCGACGCAGGCTGCTGGCTGCGCCGACGCGGCCTCTTCAAAAAAAAAGAGAAGAAATACCTGAGCTCTTAGACAGAGTCGACCCAACCTTGGGCTAGGTAATGAAAATAATAATAATAATAAATAGTAATAATAATGATTAAAAAAGGGAAATAAATGTTAAATAACAAGAAAAGGGCCATTATGATGTAATCTTAATAAAAAATGATAAAGAACATGTACATGGAATAAAACCCACATTCAAGTGGCATTAAAACAAATAAGATAAAAATACAAAATGCGCATGCCTCGACGGGCATTTCGGAGATCTCATCTCCCCTAGACCCGGACACGGGAATATACACTATGCCCATGCAAGTCGTGCTTGGACCTCGAGGATCACCCCATCATGGCCATGGCCCGACCTTGCTCCGGGCCAACATCCCCTTTCCTTTAACATTAAACTACGCCGGATCATCGGCGAACATGCACTTAAAAGGGTTCATCCTTGGTATTGCTGCTCCGTCAACATAAATTAGTCTCGGTTTACCACCGAACGAGTTTCTCCCTGATGTTTTCAATATGGGGCTTCATGCCCCGTGGTTACGCAGGTCTGTCTTGGAATCCGTATGCGTATACCTCGGCGTTAACGTGAGCCAAATGCACGCGCAGTCTAATTGGGAAGCCCCTTTAACGGGCCCGGATGTTGCCATCCCATGTACACCCGGATAGCCAGGAGACCGTCTCGCACTCCCGTAGATAGGCACCCACTACATTCCCCAACGCACCCTGGGACGAAGGGGGATGCTGCCAAATTATGATCACCCAACGCACGATGAGTAAACATATATACAAATGATTCATGATAACGACCTAATAAAATAATAAAAATAATAAAATTAGTAATAACACTAATAATGTTAAAAATGACCATAATGCAATAAAAGCAAATAAAACGATAAAGTGAGATAAATAATATGATAAATGAAATCAAATACGATTAAATAGAACAATCATGAATTGCATAACGTAAATAGAATCGAAATAACAAAAATGCATAATGGAATAATACATAAATAACAAAATCATGAATAAATCCTAATCAACCAAATAAACATAATAAAAGCATAATAGCCAAGAATAAAAAGAATAATAAGAATACATCGTGAAAATCATACTAATAAAAGATGTTTCCTTGCATTTTCATGCATGCTTTAACTTAATTCTTTCTGGGCCATAGGGCCATTTTTCATGGCGATTAATCAAGGGTTTTCCTCTCTCTGAGGGGATGTAATTAACATCGTGACCTTTATGGCATGGCGAGTTTTGGTCCTGACACGACACTCACTGTCATATGATCAGTCAGATGGCGTGCACCAAGGGCTCTCTCGGAGCCTGAATAAACCGTCACTTTGTGACTAGCACGCCCACGCACTAAATAAATGAACAAATAAATGAAATAAATTAATAAACAAACGAATAAACAAATAGATGTTCAAAAAGTGTGTCCACAGGGTACAATCAAGAGCTTGGAATTGACTTCGAAGAATCTTACGCTCCTGTGGCCAGGATAGAAGCCATTAGAATTTTATTAGCTTTTGCATGCTCACTAGGGATAAAACTTCAACATATGGATGTTAAAAGTGCATTTTTGAATGGCTTAATAAAAGAAGAAGTGTATGTAGAACAGCCCCCTGGTTTCGAGCATAGTGATATGCCTAACCATGTCTACAAGTTGAATAAGGCACTGTATGGATTAAAGTAGTCCCCCAGAGCCTGGTATGACAGACTCAGTGCCCACCTGACAAGCAAGGGATACAATCGAGGTAAAGTCGACCAAACTCTCTTTACCAAGGTTCTAAATGGTCATATCATTGTAGTTCAGATATATGTAGATAACATAGTGTTTGGCTCGACTGATCCCAATCTGTGTAAGCAATTTGCTGAATTAATGACAAAGGAATTTGAACTAAGCCTCATGGGTGAACTCCAATTTTTTCTGGGACTGTAGGTCACTCAGACTAAGGATGGATTCTTCATAAACAAGTCAAAGTACACATTGGAGATTCTGAAGATGAAGGGTGTCAAACATATATCCATGCCCATGGGTACAAGTGCATCCCTAGATGCAGATGAGAAAGGTAAACCTATAGATCCCAAGACATACCAAGGTATGATCAGATCTCTCTTATACCTCACTGCTTCTAGGCCAGATATACAATTCAGTGTGTGCTTGTGTGTAAGATGTCAAGCTAATCCTAAAGAATCTCATTTAATTACTGTGAAAAGGATTTTGAGATTTATTGCTAGCACACATGATTTAGGGTTGTGGTATCCCGCATCATGCTATTTTGAGTTAATATCATATACTGATGCTAATTATGCTGGGTGTAAACTTGATAGAAAAAGTACTACTGGTTATTGCCAATATTTGGGTGGGTGTCTAGTTTCTTGGGCTTCCAAGAAACTGCACTCGGTGGCCCTATCCACTATAGAGGCAGAATACGTTGCTGCAGGGATCTGTGGGACCAAAGTGCTGTGGATAAAGCACCAACTTCAAGACTATGGTGTAGATCTTAGATGAACACCCATATTGTGTGATAACACAAGTGCCATCAACTTAACAAAGAACCTCATCCAACATTCAAGATCAAAGCACATAGAAATAAGACATCACTTCCTTAGAGATGAGGTTAGTAAGAAAATTTTTGAATTGTAATTCATTGAAACTGAAAAGTAAATTGCAGACATTTTTACAAAGCCTCTGAATAGTGAAAGATTTTCAACTATGAGGAGAGAGTTAGGTCTGTGTAGACCTCCCACATCTTGACCTTGTCAGGGTCAGTTCTGGTAAGTCCTAGAAGTCATAAGTCTCTCTTGTCAGGGGGAGTTCTTTGTGCATATCCATCTTCATCTATTTGTCATAGGTTAATTGTGTGTAGTTGACTCACAGGTATATAAAATGATGATTTGTGGAAGGGCAGATCAAGTCTGTCTGAAAACATTCTTCATGCGTGCGAACATACTCCGTCAGGTACCAACGGTCCCTACATATAGTGGTCAAGAGTCCATGAGTTGAGTAAATAAGGGGGAGTCAGTGGAGCCTGCCTACTGTGAGATAGGTTCTATGAAAGGTCTGCTGAATGTGTTATTTTGTTGGTCAGAGTTCATCTGCGTTGACACACCTCACCATGTGTGTCGACACACTCAGAGTTGGTAAGTCGACTTGATTTTTGATGAACATTCACTCTGAAACTTCTTGACCATCGACTTTTCTCTAGATTCCGCTTCTCAACCGATCAAAAGTCTTCTCAAAAGTGTGCTTCATTCCCTCACAAAATTCCTTGTATGATGAGCTTGAATTTAGGAGGAGATTCATGTCTAATAACTAATCTCTTGTACCTAGCGCTCCTGAAATAAGAATCGTCATGCATTTGGCATCATGGTTGATCAAATAAATTGAGGCCTTAAGGTTAATAACTCCATGACGTCTGAAACTAGCAAGTTAAAGGAAGGTCTCCTCATGCTTACTCTTACGAAAGCATCTGATATGTTGAGTCCTAATATTCATTTTAGCTTGATTATAAGAAGTCAGTAATAATTTTAGTTGATGAACTTCACATTAAGTATTGTCTTCAAGCAACCATGACATTTAAAGTCTATCTAAGGCACTCAACGTAGAGCAATGGTAGAGACTTACTGAGTAACCAGGCATACTTCACTTGAGACGTGAGGTGGTTCGTGTCGAAAGGTAATATCTTAACTAACTTTGATCTATTTGTTTAACAATATTAAAAAAATGTAGAGCAATGGCTTCAGTCTGCTGAGAAACTTTTACCCTTCACCAATGAAGCGATAAGGGTTAAGGCATGAGGTGGCAAGCTATCTCTGGTCTAAATGAGGCAGAATGGTTAACTACATTGAGTAATTGGGGAATATTGCATTTAACTAATGTGATTCCTCACGTCAAAAGGTGTCAGTTGAACCTGACTGTTATTTCATAAAATGAAGTTGTTTTATGCTTTGTTCTGAAAACCAGAGGTGCTTGAATGGATAAACTCCCACTACATCAAATTGTTTGGTTTCAATACTAATGGCAGTTAATCCTAAAAGGTTACTGGACCTTAATAAGAAAGGCTAAAAGATGAATGTCAAGGACTTTAGTATGCAAATGTGCTTTCGTTCCAATAATCCTGTGTGTAGACACCCTTATTACTTTCCTGGCTTCTAAAACTTCTGAAGTTATTTACTTTAAATCCCTCAATTAATAATTTAAAGCCATGCAATGCTCTTTTAGAGGAGGTGTCAGAATTGAGAGTTAGTCCGTAACAATAATGAGGTATGTATTAGGCTTGAATCCCCTCACTGAACTCCAATTCCAGTCTACTGAACTTCCACATATGTCTACTACAACCCCCGTGCAATCATCCTTCGTTGCTTCCCCACATCTCTACAGATTCATCCTAGTGTTTTGATGATATCAAGGGGGGAGAAGTCTGATGAGTCATAAGTTATTTTGTAGGAAGTCAGTCTGTCCATGAGTTATCAGTCTGAAATCAGTTTGTCTGTCCTTGATGAAAATCTTGATGATTCTTTCATAAATTTAAATTTTGATTCGTCTGATAATGAATTGCTTCTTCAATACAAGGTGTTTTCTACTATTCATGTTAAAAGTCTATTGTTTGTCAAAACGTTGTCCTGAACTCAAATAACAAAATGAGCACAATGACTCATAGTTACCATCATCAAAAAGGGGGAGAATGTTGTGTGCATTATGTTTTGATGATGTCTAACTATAAGTCATTAGCTAGTCAATTTGATTATTTTTTGGCTGAATGTGAAGAAATTAACTAAGTCTTCATGAGTGTGTCAACCCACACACTTACAAGAAGCTCAAGATACAAGGGGCAATCAACTTGCTGAAATTAGGTGCAAAGGGCTGGCCAGTTAGTCAACAGTCAAAGCCTAACTTCAATCGACTGAGTTCCAAATTAGTCGACAGACATGAAGGTCAGTCGACTGACTTCCCAAGGAGTCGACATATATTCATAAAACAAGAGCAGACAGCAAAGTGTGTCGACCCACTTCATGAGTGTGTTGACTCACATGCTCACAAGTGGAAGAACAACTAGAGCGAACAACCAGATGCGTCAACATAACACCTTTAGTGTGTCGACACACCTTCAAATCCAGCATCAGTTATCCAAGCAACATTCTTCAGCTGCGTCAACACCACTTTCTTAGTGCGTCGACACAATACCAATTTCCAGAGCTGTCCCAGGAGCATATCACAAGGTTGTGTCGACTCACCCTACTAGCTGCGTTGACATAGGATTGCTTCCAGAAGCAGCTTCAGGAGTACATTACAAAGCTGTGTCGACTCACCCCACTAGGTGCGTCGACCTAACCAGTATTCTAGCATGCATTAGCAACAGCCAGAAGCTAGCAGCAACATCAGTGCAAGCAATAGCTAGCAGCCAGCAGTTCCAGGAGCATTTTATAAGAGTGTGACGACTCACCTCTCAAGGTGCATTGACACATCATGGTATGGCTCGCAGACCAGCACGTAGTAGCCAGCGTAGGGGGTAAGGTGTGTTGACACACACCTCAGGGTGCGTCAACACACACTCATCCGCCTCTCAGCCCAGCTCGCAATAGCCCAAGTAGACTGTGAGCTACGTCGTCGAAAGCCATTAGGTGCATCGACGCACATGAAGCACATTCGACAAATCTGCCTACTCAATCGTCTGACCTGAGCTCTTCCGTACAAACACGTGAGTCTTCGAGTAGTAACATGCTTATTTACTCCAAGTCAATAGCTTACACTTCCAGGACACGCACCTCAAGGTCTGAAAAGATCTTAGGAAAAGGACCTATTAGAAAATAGATCTGGGAAAAAGATTTGGAAGAAGAGGACTCACCATATTTTTCTCCTATAAATATGGACCTATCGCCCTGGAGAAGAAAAGCGCGAGAAAGAGCAGAGACACACTAAGCTTGTTTTGAAGAACACCTGAAGTGAGCTGTCCGGTGTGGTTCCAAAAAGGCCAAGAGGGAAGTCCTGAAGAGTACCTTGAGAGAATCCTCCTCCCCGTCCCTGCCTGGCCACTGAAGAAGAGAAAGAGACACAATAGCTATAGATCTAATTTCAGGTCTTCACTTACAGCTTCTTAACTTTATCAGAAGCTACATTTCGGTTTCTTGGTTTCGATTTTTGTTTTCTTTCTAAAATTTCTCTTCTAACTTTCCGTGTGTGGTTGCTGAGCTTTCAGTGTTTTTTTGGCACTCTACTTTAGAGACTGGAGTTTGTTTTGGCTGCTGTGCAGCCATGTGTGGTCGAGGAGCTTGTTCCTCGTGAGTGTGTGTGTGTGTGTGTGTGTGTGTGTGTGTGTGTGTGTGTGTGTGTGTGTGTATGTTCTTTGGGCCAAGTGTGAAAGCCTCACCAGGTTTGTGAGGAGTGGACATAGGTCTACTAGATAGCAGCCGAACCACCTAAAAATCCTTGTGCAGTGGTTTGTTGTTGTGTATTCCATGTCTTCTACCTCCTTTACAGGTGCAATCACGTAGCTAGTGAGTCTCACGATATTTTACTCTTGAACAACACGTTTTTAAGTCTGTAACCGAGCCAAAAGTGTTCAATCGATTTCATTTTGCTCTGGAAGTCTTTTTGAATTTATAAGTGGTCAAGAATCGTTTGTGGGGATCTATTCACCCCCTCTAGATCCACTCGTACCACTCATCATAGATCTATACCCCTAGTGAAGATTCAATGGAGCAGATGTGGTCTAGAAGAGGCTACATGGGAGTTAGAAGAGGCAATCAAGAGTAAATACACAAAATTATTCTCAGGTATGTTTAGAACTTAATCCATCTATTGTCATGTGAATTTGGGGACCAAATTCTTTATAGAGGGAGTGGTTGTAATAACCTGATTAAAATATAAATATAAAAATATATATTTCAGATATTTTCCCAAATAATCTAAAAAGAATATTACTAATCCTTAAATAAATACTTGGAGAATTAATAAATCATTTTAGTAATAATATTAGGCTTGTGCCAAGCCCTAATTGGGCTAAATAAATCCTAAGTTCGGAATAACCCAAAACCCCACTCTAAATGGACTAAAACCATGACAAAGGGGACTTACATCGAAATTAAACTGAACCCAATAGAATAAAGATCGTTCTTCATCGAAACCCTAGCTTAATTAGGGTTTAGAGGGTGGCTGGCAGCGCCATTTTTAGATAGGATCGAAGGTTTCAAAGCATAGAATTTATCCCGATCCCTTGACCTAATTAGGACTCTAGCAGCCCTTAAACCCTATAAAACTGACCTCAAATCCCCTCTAGCCAGCCCTAGATCATGCGTGGAGCTTGGTGGTCGAAGGAAGGGGGCGATCTTGGAAGAGGAGATCATGGATTTTGGGCATTCTTAGGCGTTCATCGACCTTCTTCTTCTTCTTCCTTAGGGTGACCTAAAGGTAGGTTATCTCTCAGGCCCAATGCTAATTAAACCCTTAAATCTATTCATTCGCATGTCTACTATAGTTTTAAATTGTTTTTCCCAATTTTTAGTCACCTATGTGCACATATTTTGAGATCTTTGATAGGGTATCATTGTCTTTTCATGTTTAATGTCGGAACGGAGGTTTTGGATGAGATCACGTCTGTCACAAGGACCATGTTCTGAACGTGGCCCTGTAATAGACGGTGTTCATCTTTATCGTGGTGTATCGGGCAATCGCGTTCTTAAAGGAACGTGACGCCTGTGGCAACTGCATTCTTAAAGGAACGTGATGTCTATGGCAACTGCGTTCTCTATCGGTTTACCAGAAACCCTAGCTTTTCTAGTCTAATCAAATATGAGTTTTTGATCACCAGAAATCATGTTTTTCCTTAACATATCGGGTGAACAACTAAGTAATTCGGTAAGTTTTATGAAACGTGGAATCTCCTTAAGGTTCCTTCATTGATCATATGCATCCTTCATGAGATTACCTTTTTCTTCTTGTCTCTCTTATTGATCATATTATCTTTATGATTTCCTTCCTAAGAGAAAGCGATTCTACCATGTTTAAAATACGTAGCAATTGCATGATAATAGATCATAGCATGTCTAGCCTTAAATCTTAGTGGTTTTTCAATTATTGGGAAATCGACATATTAGTTGATAGTTTGACTATTGTTTGAAGGTCGTGTCACTCTGGCGGCATTGATCTACTAGTACTACTAGTTTACGGCTCTCGCACAAACCCAAATTCTTGGTGGACGTTAGGACCCTCCGATGAGTACTCCTCTTGTCAGTGTAGAACTTCTCCACCGAGATTTCCGTAAGTCTTGGCGAGCTATGGATTCTTACATGGACACTTAGCAGGTTGTACCACAAAAAATTGGAAAACACTTATAATCTCATCCTACTAGTGTAAGTCAGGGTTCAACAGGCCTTTAAAATGACAAAACATGGTTCTGTCAAAGTTTGTTCTATCTGTCTTGAGCGTGGCCTACCCAGAGAACATGTTCAGCTTCTGTTTCATGAAGGTGGATGACCCAGAACCGCATTCATGTGGAACCACCTATCTTGAACGCGGCTATCACCCTGACCGCATTCACATGGTCGCAATGCTCACCCTGACTGCATTCAACCTAGAGTCCCGTTAAACGTGTTTTATGCATCGATTATGTAATAGCATGTGCTCAGATCTGAATTTTGTTTATACATGACATTTTCCCCAATTGCCCTTGACCTTTTTGGGGTAATATTCAGATTTCTACACTGATAAGCTTGACCTTATTGGAATTCCTTCATGAATTCATACTTCCTACCATAGTCTTGTACCTTGGTTACATGAGCTTGATTGTTGGAACTATTTTGGCCATAATTAAATGATAGAATTATTTGGAAATTATTGAATGGGACTTCGATCCAAATGACCCCAATGCCTATGCATATAAGGGCCATGTCTGGTCCTGGGAGGAGCACCCAAATTGCTCATAACTGTGGGAGTCAAATGACTTGTGGTGTGGCATTGTACTGGAATGAAATGCAAGATTGATCTGGATAATTCAAATGTTAAATGATTGATTGCTAAACGATTGGTTGTATCGGCCGAATGGGTATTCAATGAATGTATGGCCAAATTTTGGAAATGTTCTTTTGAATATCATTCATTTGTACACTGTCATATCTTTGAATGTTCTCTTATATCTTATCTTATTGCCTTGAACTTAGTGAAATCTTGCCTTTACAGCATAATTTGATTATTCTAGTTTACGTAGGAATGCGTGTCATTATTTTCACTATTAAAATACTAATTACATAAATTCTGCCTAATTGAAGAGATGTAATTCTACTGAGCTTTTACTCACCTAGTGTTTTAATATTTTTCAGGTAGTTTAGATGAAGATAATCAAATTGATGGGGAGGGCCAATAGTGACGAGAGTCACCAAGTCTGGAGATATGATGTCTCTTATTTTATTTGAGTCCAGAATCTTGTGAGTCGTTGTATTAGGGTTTTGAAGTTATAATCAAATTATGAGTTATTGGAAAATGTTGACATTGAGTCCTTTGTAATTTGGAATTGATTATTAGTAAGAGTGGCTATGCCATTTATTTTGTGATATCCCTATGTCTTATATTCTATGGATGAATGGATGTCAACTTGATATTGCTCTGATTGTTTTGTTATAACTACCGCGCCCTATATTCCGCAATGGGGAGTGACAAATCGAGCAAGGGGAGATGATTTTATTGGTGTACATGATGGAATATAAGCATATTAAAAATGCATGTTACATGATTGATCTTATGCCTAAGAGATTGTCAGTGTATTAATGAATGTTTTTTTTATAGGAAGATAATAGTTGTGGGTACTTTGCATGGTTTATGATGTGCATCATTCTATGGTAGACTTGAAGTATCAACTAATCAATATGGAGGTACTCTTGGAGATGAAGTTTAGGGTATTAGAAAGGAAATTAGACAAGCTTGAGTCAATTGAAATGAAGGTGGATAAGTTGCCGGCGGAGTTACCAAATAGAGCACTAACAGCCGTAAAAGTGATGGAAGAAGTAAGAAAGATCACTTTAAACTTTGTCATTTTACTTACTATGTATGTTGTGATGTACTATGTAATTTGATGTGACAAGTGGGAGTTCATATGTGCCCATTAACTTGCACTTAATATATGTACTTCATAATGTATTTTGAGTTGGAAGTTGACTAATGTAGTGTGATTAGTTGGATGTGAATGTATTTAGCTTCACTTAGCTATTAAATTGCCATATGTTAAGGAGCCAATCTGGAAGGGTGTTTATAGACTTAACAGAACAAAACTAGTCACTTGTTCATAATGAAGGTTGTAGCCTGATTCTATTAACAAAACTAGTCACTGAGTTGTTTGAAAATAACATCCTGCCATATTATATACCTCAATTAGAGTCATCCATTATATTTGGTTGCACTCCAGCGATCTTTTTGTGCAAAAGGTTTCAAACTAGCTCTTAGCAAAAGACAAGATGTTGCATGATACTCCCACCCAAATGGTTTTGGACCCAACTAGTGTGATCAAACTACATCTCCAATCTCATAAGTCAAATTTTGCCAACAAGAGCACTCATCTAACATGTCAAAGTGCAAATTTCAACTGATCAAATATTTAAATTTGAAGCCTAAGAGAAAGAATTCCCCAGCTGCTCATAGAATAAACGAGATCATACAAAAGATAGCCAATGGTGAGGAACAATTGTGATACCCCCAACCCCCACCCCCATCCCACATTTCACAGGAACCATTCAAGCTCGCTTGTTCATGCATAGAACCATTCATGCTCATCTTTAGAACCATTCACAAACCAATGAAATTCAACGATACATTCAGACTTGTAAGAAAAGCCTATCTATAGAACCTGCACAATACCTTCATATACCATTCACAGATGTAGCTCATTCACAATACCTTCACATACATGCACAATACCTTCACAGAGCATTCACGGCATTCACAGAGCATTCACAGACCTTGCTCATACACAATACCTTCACATATCATGCACAGACCATTTCATAGAACCTGTTCACATATCATGATAGAACCATTCACGAATTACCCTTCACATATCATGCACAGACCATTTTTATGAAATGGTTCTGAATTAAAAATATCATGCACAAACCATTTCATATATCATGCACATATCATTTCACATAAATGGTTTTGAACTAAAAATATCCTACACGGACCATTTTACATATCATGCACAAACCATTTCACAAAACCTGTTCAGAACCATTCATAATAGCATTCCATTCACAGAATCATTCATATGTGCCTTCATTCACAGAATCATTTATTCACAAAACTATTCATAATAACATAGACATTTCACATATCATAAAACCATAAAACCATTCAAACCTTCATATAAAAGAGGGTTTGAAACATCCATTGATCATAAAACCATTATGTGCTAATACAAAAAAAGAGAGTTTGAAACACCCATTGTTTGCTCATTGAAACTACTTCATAAAGAAGAGAGTTTGAAGCACCATTAGTATGAATTATAAAATAGGAATGCCAGAGATAACATAAACTGTGTCCATAGGTTGACAAAGATAACATCTTAAATGCTACTCCCGGGTCTAGTCCTAGATGGCATAGATCTGCCTCTACCCCTTTGTCCTACTGATGGTCAGGAAGTAGCAGGTGTTAATATTACAACAATCTTCTTTGGACTCCTAGGAGGCTTCCTACAAAAAACACACTCATAAGCAACCAACTAAAAGAAAGGTATGGTAACGCACAGGATTGTAATCAAGAAAATTACCTTTCACTTGAAGTGGGCATGTTTTGAATTCGGTTCTTTCATATGCTGGCATAGTGACCAGGTTGACCACAACTTGTGCAATTGTGATGTCTTTTTAGTCTAGCTGGCTCATCTGGATCTCGAATACGATTCGTTCTTGGCCTTCCAAGGGGACGCCTTGTATTTGGTGGAAACACATCCACATCAAGCTTGACCTAGCTTTCTCTGTCAGGCATAGAGTTGATGGTCTGAGCATAAGTAGCCTTATATATGGTTGCATGGTAGTACTGAGATACATAGTTCTCCCACTTCGGTGCCCTATTGGATGATAAGAAGGTACATGCATGAACACAAGGAAGCCCAATTTTTTGCCATCTATGATAGCTACATGTTTTCATCTTTGTTGACATCTAAAATATCACCACATCCAAGCAGCCATGAGCGCAACCAACCGGTGTGGGAAAGCTGAAAAAGTCTGAAAGGAGGTCCACTCGGACTGCTGAAGCCCCAGAATACGTGAGGGGGTGCTAGGGACGTCATAATTCATTGTCTCGGGACATCTGAAGAATTTCTGCAACAACTTGGCAACGTCGTATGACAAGTTGAAACCAACAAATCGACATTGACTCGGTCGTGCTGAATAAACCCCATACTCCGTTCGACGAGGACGAAAATAGCTTTAGTGGTCCGCCACCTGATAAAGATGCCTCTTGAGGTGAAGGAGGGCTCTTGCTCCCACAGAATAGGGTTCCAAAGGCAATATCAGCAAAAGAATCCAAGTGACCTGATTGGAGTATGGGTTGAACCGAAAAATCCATAAGAGGCCAAAAGACTGCCCGATGAGGGCCAAGATAATTCAGGTGGGCACGCACTTGACGAAGATGCTCTACATATCAACAGGGTGTTGTGCCCCTGTGGTTTTGATGATAGCAAACACTATAAGTCACCATGGGTTTGCATGAAAGATTGAATGATTGTTAAATTATGTATTTGCTGATGCATCTGGTCTTTGCATGTATTTGCTTATGCATCTGGTCTTTGCATGTTATGTTGCATAGAACTTCATCAGAGTGCATGATACAGGTTGCATGCACACACTTGCATATATCATATCTTTGTGTCTCATGTTTCATCTACCATATAGGTCGGTGCATATGGGTGAAGTTCAAGTCTTGCATGTCTGTGCAATCTTTGCATTAGGCAGACACAAGTCGGTGCACATTCTGTGTCCGTCTTATATTGCGTCTCTTGAGGCCTAGGTCAATGCATGTGTCCGTCTCATCTTACGTCTCATATGGCTTAGGTCAGTACATGTGTGCGTCTCACATTACGTCTCATGTGCAGTTTGTGTCTGAGTTTCGTCTCATGTTGCGTCTAAGCATACAACTGATTTGAGTGCATCTCATTTTGCATCTCATGCACATACCAGGGTCGTGCTAGTTTCCATCTCATGCACACCCATGGTCCGTCTTAGGCAGTACAAGGTCTATGCTACTCAGTAGCAGGTCGATGCAATGTTTGGGTTCCACGGAACGTAGTCGGTGCAATCTTTTCATCTAGCACAAGCATGGTCAGTGCACATCGGTGCATCTTTTGCCTCATGCTCGGTCTTGTGCACATGAGTTTCCAAGTCGGTGCATGTTGCTAGTCTGTGCAAATCACTGTGTACTAACACTTGCACATTTCATATACATAGTCAGTGCATCCGTAGGCCTTGTGCTGAAATCAAGTCTGTGCATCTGCTTGTGCATAAATGTTGAGTCTGTGCATGTGTGTGTGAATGCCATATTGAATCTGTGCACTTCAGTTCTGTTAGAATATCTACTCCGTGCAATCTCTTTACATCTCGTATAACTGTCTGAAGGTGACTTTATGTATGATGCCTTGGCAGGTGCTTTTTGGTAGAGGTTACGAATGGCACATGATCCCAAATTGTAGGAGGTGTCCTGATCGTGACATCTGTAAAGCAGCCAAGCTAGGATGCTGCCACGTGTCCACTAACTCCAGATCTGGATCAGGTACTTGGGCGGGAATCATGGAGAGCACACGCCCTACCTCTCTGCTATTACTATATATAAAAAGCTTGTCCTTCAAGAGAAGAGGTCGTGCCAGAAGAGTATAACGTGATATTGAGACTTGAGGCAGAGAGAGAAAGAGCCAGCATGATCCAGAGAAAAGAAGAAAGAGAGAGCAGATCTGAAAGAAGGAAGATAAAGAATTTTGAGAGTGTTTGAGAGAATTGTTGAGAGAGTTTTGTTTATCAGTTTCCTGGTTCAGAACCGGAACTGATTGTGCTCATTGTTGAGCTACATTCCCCTCGTGGGTTTTGAATTTTCGTTTTGTTTCTTTTCGTTTCTAGAAACTCTTGTTCAAGCTGTCTGTCAGCAGAGGTTAAGCTGTAATTCCTCAGCGGTTGCAGAGGTGTGGTATCCTCTGGTCAGGTGAAGCTGTAATTCCATAGCGATTGTAGAGGTGTGGTATCCTCTGGTTGGGTGAAGCTGTAATTCCCCAGCAGTTGCAGAGGAGGACTACTCTGGTCAGCATAAGCTGTAAGGCCCAGCGGTCTGTAGGGTTTTTACCCCGAAGCTGTGGATCAGCGGAAGCTGTGTATCAGTAGTTAAGCCACACTCTAGTTTGAGTGTGGGATGGATGTAGACCTCGGGTTTGAGGTCGAACCACCTTAAAATTCCACTGTCCACTATGCGATTGATTGTGATTTGCATCTGTACTTTATCTCTGTTCATCGCTCAGTAGGTGATTGTTTAGTATCGCGTGAGAGCCGATCTGTTCAATTTGTTTCATTCTGATTGTGATTGAGTGCCTTCCGGTCATCATACAACAGTTTGATTATATTCCGCAACTGTTTCTACTATAGTAAATTTTTAGTGGGTGACCGATCTATTCACCCCCCTCTAGATCGTCTATAGATACTCCATCTGTAGGTATCAGAGAGTCCATCTATTCTATCACTTGGTATTAGAGACTAACTCTTTTGCAGGGATCAACGTCCTAAAGAGTCAACGGCCATGGACGCTAAAGGGATGACGGCTGAGGGACACTCTGTGAGCGACGTCACGCGGTTCGGAGTTCGATGGTGCGAGGAAGAGGATGCGGAGAGCGCGCGGGCTCCTTTTTTTTGTTTGTTTTGTTGTTTTGCTGCAACACAGAAATGATAGAGAAGAGAGAAGGGGCCACCACGGGAGATTGCTCCGGTGGGGCGAGCGGGACAAGTATAATATAGCAAGATATGGGGTTCAAACGGCCATAGCGGGAAGTGACTCGCCGCGGCCTCGGGGGGACGGGAATGGTGCAGAAATTAAATAACAAGAATTGAAACGGCCATTGGGGAAGTGACTCGCCGCGGCCTCGAGAATATGAGCAGAATATAGCAGAATATAAAAGAGAATATAAGAACAGAGATTTAAACGGCCATTGGGGAAGTGACTCGCCGCGGCCTCGATGATATGAGCAGAATATAACAGATTATAGAGAGAATATAAGAACGGAAATTTAAACGGCCATTGGGGAAGTGACTCGCCGCGGCCTCGATGATATGAGCAAAATATAATATAATATAGAAAGAATATAGGAACGAAAATTTAAACGGCCATTGGGGAAGTGACTCGCCGCGGCCTCGATGATATAAGCAGAATTTAACAAAATATAAAGAGAATATAGGAAACGGAAATTTAAACGGCCATTGGGGAAGTGACTCGCCGCGGCCTCGATGAAAAGATGTGATCGCCAGGGGCCGAAAGACCCCAAAATAAGAAAGTGATCGCGCCTACCTCAAGAGCGGGACATGGCGGGTTGCTTCTTCCTCTCCTTCCGGCCGGCCGACGGAGAGGGCTTTCCTCGGGTACCCTTGCAAAACAACGATAAATAAATGACAAGTGGATTAGAAAGATGGAGGTGTAGTATTCAAATCCTCGCGGTAAAAATAACGAAATGATGGCAAGACACACACCTGGTTGGTGTTATCTTTTAAACCCCTCTCGGACTCGAGTAGGAGGAAAATGAGATGATGAATGCAAGAAGTATAAGAGAAGAGGCGCCCTTGTGAAGGGGGATAGAGGATGCAATATGATGAATGTAAAGAACTATGGAGAAAAAGGGGAAGAAAAGGCTTATTGGATGAGCCGAGGGTGAAATCCGGCGGAGCTCCGGCAGCGTGGGGACGACGGGGAAGCGCGGTGGATGAAGACGACCTTCCTCTCGCGAGCGTAGGCACCCGAGAAGCCGGCAGAACCTCCACCTACAAAAGAACCCACGGGTTAGAAAATGACTCCGTAGCCTCTGGGCTTCGGCAGCCTATCGGATCACTGCTTAGCTCTCCCAGAACTGAGGGGGTGGGTCTCTATTTATAGAGCTCCGGAAGGTGGAGGCGTCCAGGACCCTGGACACCTCCATCAGGGCCGAAATAATATTTTATTCTATTTTTATTGATTTTTTTTAGAATACTTTTATGGGGGCGTCCAGGGTCCCGGACGCCTCTAACAGGTCCACCGAAAACCGACGACGGCCGCACGCGGTTTGGCACAACGCGTGGTTTTGTGAGCGGCGCCTCGTGATTCAGAAATGGGCGCGTCCAGTCAGCTGGACGTCTCTAAATTTGGCTTTTTTCACACACGACAAACCGTCGTTCGGTGGCCGGCGCCCGTGAGTGAGTTGATGGAGGCGTCCAGGGGCCTGGACGCCTCCAAAAGTTTATTATTTTTTATTGTTTCTTTGTCTTTTTATGCTAGGGCTGGCATTTTATATTTTTTATTTGTTTTTATGGAGGCGTCCAGGAGCCTGGACGCCTCCATTAATATGTATTTTTTTTATTTATTTTATTTGTTTTTGTATGCCAACTGGCATTTTACACTTATTTTTTTATTTTTGTTTTTATGGTGGCGTCTAGGGTCCTGGACGCCTCCATAAATATATACATTTTTTATATTTTTATATTTGGTTTTGGGCCCTGAGAAAAGAATAAAACAAATTAAAATAATGGGGGCGTCCAGGGGCCTGGACGCCCCCATTAAGACCCACCCGGGTCCTCAAATCAGGCGTCGGCGGCCGCCCGGCAGACCCCCTTCTTGATTCCGGAACCTCTTGATGCGTCTGACTGGTGTTGATGCCGTCCGAATGCCGTGACGAGACGATTTCGGATGCCGAAAAAGGCAGAAGAAGATCCGAGAAAAGGAAGCACTCGAGTGATTCAGAATGCGTAAGCCGTTGCGGGGCGTTGTATAGTAATATGAGACTTTCTCAGGAGGCGTCAAGAATGGCGTGTCTACAGCTGCCCCGCCTTGGCGTTTGCTTTGCAAGGGAGCGACACGTAGTGGAATGGTATCGAAGTGGAGTGGAGTGAAGTGGGAGCGGACTGATAAGTTGATGCCAAGGTGTGATGAGACACGCTTTTGACGTTACTGTTTGGAATCTTTCCTGGAGTTTCAATGAGGCGACCTTGAAGAAGGTCTTTCAAATATTGACGATTGCTTGGACGGAGATCAAATAAGGGGGGGGGTGAGATGTGCGCTCAGGCACGAAACAAAAGGAGACCAACTTCTCGGTGTGGAAGTACCTGGGTCATAAACCGGAGGTTTCACCTTTGGGGAGCGGTTACCAGCCAATGTGGAAGTGCTGCGGCCAAGGTGGGTCAAAAAAGGTAAAGGAATATCTGAGGGTCTGTCCAAACAAGGGTCTCCTTTGGAAGAGCAGTGTAGGGCTGTCTCAAGGAAACTCAGTATTTCATTCGGAGTGGAATATCTCATATTGGAGCACAACGGCTTTCACAATCGAATCACTTGAATGATCTTCCGCAATAAATCAAAGTCCTATATGAATGCATGCTGGGTTCAAAGAAAAATTTAAAACAAACAAAAATAGAAAATAGCCAAGGATAATATTGTCAACTTGTGAAGAACGGGTCAGGATACCGATCCGGTGAGCCGACACTGGGCTGGGGCCCGTTTATCCGCGCACCAACTCACTGAATGGAACCGTCGTCCCCATTCTATCACAAATTGACGGCCTATCCGTACAACCCTAACTCTTCCGGGATCATCACCGTTTTTGTTGAAGGGGAACTCAAATCCCAGATTCGTTCGGGCCGCAAGGTCCTTGACATGTTCTAGTAGCGTAGGTATCATATACTATGATGCATGACCTGGTGGGACCAACCAATGAAAGGTGGGACAGGAGATAGGACAAAGATGTCCGTTAGTAAAACCTGCACAGGCCAGCAAAGGTTAGCAACATCAAAAGGTAGCAGAATCGCACCACAGTTCAAAGGAGATCCAGACAAAATCTTGACAATGACCACTGATGTGACATGTTCTGTCCTGTAGCACCCTTCCCTTCCTATAAGAACTCCCCTTAGGCTAGTTCATTCAAATGCACCAAGGTGGGTTTTGGAAGCTCAGGAGAGGAAGGAGAGGAGAATCTAGAGATCTTCAGGATGGAAGGAGAGTCTTCCCGCGTTATGAAGAGGAGTAAGCCTAGCAGCGAGATTAGGCGACTTTCCGACCTCGAGGGTCATCTGAGTGGGACGATCATGTCGCATATGGTAAGCCGACTCTTTTCAAATTTCTGCACGTGAACCTTCTTCTTACTTCCTTCATTTCTTCTTCTTTCCTCTCCCAGCCATATCCACTCTTCCCAGGCCCGAGGAAGTTTTCCAAGCTGCCATGGCTTTCAAAGCTGACTTCCAATATCTCCATTGGCATGAGGGCCATACTCTCGAAGTGGCATCTGCAGGGGCTCCTTATTCACGCCAAGCATTACGAGAAGATTCGTATGGACTGGGCGGCTATGGGCGCGCTAGTGGAGGTCTGGCATCCCCAGACCCACACTTTTATCTTCCCGACCTTCGAGGTTACCATCCTCCTCGAGGAGGTGGAACTTCTGCTCGGATTGAAGAAATTCAAGAGTGACGGGAAGGTGAAGGCTATGCGGATGCTGACACGGGGGACTTCTGAAAGCGTTCTTGGAAGCTTCATGCCGCCCGACGCAGCCAGAAAGGTCCGTACTCAAAAGGGGATCGATCTTCAAAAGCTCGCGGAGTGGGTCATGGACGCCCTGAGAGGGTTACCAGACGATGACTATTTGGAGGGAATCATGAAGGGGTTCACTATCTGTCTGGCGGGTGCTCTCTTGTTCCCTTATACCGACAACATAGTGGAGGAAGACCAGCTGAGTGCTATCTGCGGGATCTGGCGTGGAAAGAGGGTGGGACCCGCCGTCCTTGCCTATCTATACAGCGGCCTTACCGCCTCGAGTATGGGTAAGCCTCCTTTTGGTTGCGCACTTGTCTTGAATTGCTGGCTTGATTTGCACTTCAAATTCGACCACCGCGAGGGGATGCCAACTGCTTCGAAGCTCTTCCAACAAAGCCCGCTTCACCACATAGCCGACGTGTTAGGCTTTGGTGGTACTGTAGTGAACCGCGTTCCGTGGCTGAAGAAACGTGAAGACTGGCGGTCTCACTTCCGCACCGTGACACAAGGCTTCTTTACTTGCGCACCGGCATGTTTGCTTTCGCTTGATCTTCTCATGAGGCCTTCTCCCGAAGTCGATCTTCAACTGATCGGCGCGACCGAGTTTGTTCTTTACAATGCGCATCGGTGCTGCCTCCAGATTGGCATCCCACGCCATTCGTTCCCGCCACCGACTGACATTGTTCCTTTGAAGAAAAGGGAGTTGGGCACTGAAGCAGACGCGAAGGAAGCGAAGGCCATTAAAGCTCCCTGGAAGACAAGTGTTGCGGGAAAGGCCTTAGCGCACGTGGTGGAAGAATGCGAGCCGTGGAGGGCTTATGTAACCGAACTGGGGAAGTTAAGGCCTAAAGCGCCTAAGCCCCTGATGTAGTTCACTCTGCTTTTCTGATGGAATAAAATTTGGCATTTGGATGTTTCGGACCCCCGTCCCCTTAATTATTATCTTTTTTTATGGTTTTTCTTTTTCTTTGTGTTTTTTATTTTGTTTGGATTATATACATATTCTTATATAAATATATTATATTTTTTTTGTTTGAAAATTTTTTATTATGGGGGCGTCCAGGGGCCTGGACGCCCCTAATTTTTATTTTATTTTTATTTTATTTTTTTGTTTTGGGGGCGTCCAGGGTCCTGGACGCCCCAACTTTTATTTTTTTTATTTTATTTGATTTTTTTGTTTTGGGAGCGTCCAGGCGCCTGGACGCCCCAAAATTTTTTGAATTTTGAAATAAATAAAAATTAAGTGGGCGTCCAGGCGCCTGGACGCCCCAAAGAAGCTAATTCCTATTTATAAGGGTTGCCCCCCCCTTTTGCTCATTTACTGTTCAATCTGACGACCCAGTCACCCAGACGACCTATTCTTAGTCCCCATGGAGCGAGGAGGATCGAGCCAGGTTCCAGGGAAGCGAAAACGACTGGCTCGTCGTGCGAGGAGGTTGAGGGATGATGCCGAGGAGGCTGCAGCAGAGGAGATTGCTGCGGAGGAGGGGATGGAGGTGCCTCTCCTGGCCGCGGAGGCTGCTGCGGATGCTGGTGACGCGGGAGAGGACGATCACGACCCGGTAAGTACCTCGGAATCCTCACTCTGTGGTTCAATAGGCTAAAACGGGTGTGCGAGAGGCTGTGAGAGAGAGGCGGGTAGTGAGAGAAGGAGGCGTCCAGGGACCTGGACGCCTCCATGTTTTCTTTTTCTTTTTTTATTTATTAATTAATTTTCGTAAATAATAAAATGAAATAAAATAATATTAAAAATAAGGAGGCGTCCTAGGCCCTGGACGCCTCCATAAAAATATATATATTATTAATAATTTTTGTTTTGGCCATTTTTGGGTTTAAAAAAGAAAAAAAAAAGAAATTGGGAGGAGGCGTCCAGGGCGTTGGACGCCTCCACAAGAAAATAGAAATATTTTTATTTTTTTTTTATTTTTATTTTTTTTAAAAGAAGTAAAAATAAAATAAAGAGAATAGGTAGTATATATATACAGTGTTATTGTTTATTACTGTTCATGATGCTGATGTGTTCTTTGTTGGTTTTGTGGTTTGCAGGGCGTGATGAAGGGCCGGATCAGCTGGTCCTTGGTGGTGGCAGCATACCGTGGGCTGCCGGATTTCCAGAGGGCGCGTGTGGACGCCATGGGTTTTGGAGCTTTCCTTAGGATCGAGCCCTTCCGGCTCGACCTTCCTCTTATCCAGGCACTGAGGGAGCGGTGGCACGCACCGAGCCGGGCGTTTCTGATGCCCTGGGGGCACATGGTGCCGACGCTGGAGGACGTTGCTCGGATCACCGGGCTACGAGTTGACGGAGAGGCAGTCAGCGGGGTTACCTACCCCGACTACCGAGAGAGTGCCCTGGACCTGCTGTGGTTAGAGACGAGCGTGACTGATAGAGACAGCAGGGTAGTCGGCCGAGTGGAGATCATGGAGGCGCTCGGATTCGTTGACCCGCGTCAGCGGGTTAGCGAGACTGGGGCGGAGTTCTTGGCTCGACTGGAGGGGGATGCTCGTGCAGCTTTCACCCAGGATCCGAGCGAGAGGGAGCTGGTGGACCTAGACCTTCGGAGGTTTCTTTTCTTCTTCCTGGGCCGCCTTCTGCTGGGGACGAAAGGGGATGGCATCCACTGCCGTTTCCTCGGGATCTTGGCGGATCTGGACAGAGTGGGACACTATGCGTGGGGGGCGGCTCTGCTTGCCCATTTGATTGCTGATCTCTCCCAGACTTCGGAGAAGGAGACGACAGTCAGCGGCTTCGCACCTTTCCTCCAGGTAAACATTTTATTTTTGCATTCCCACAGTTAAATATGCAATTATTGTACTAATGATGTATGATGGATGCAGGTGTGGAGCTATTACTATTTCCCGATGGGGAGGGCTAGGCATGGGAACAGGAGGGCCGTGCCTCTGGCGCGGCAGTGGAGGCCGGTCGTGGTTGCAGCACCCCACGGCTACCAGCTGGCGTCACTTCGTCGAGAGCTGAGCGAGTATCCCGAGGCCATGGTATGATGCGTATGATTTTTTTGTGTTTATGCATGTGACTGAATGGTAACTAACATGATGTATGTATGGTGATGCAGGTGGTGTGGAGGCCCTACTTGGGCATGGGCGATGCTGGCCAGCCCTGGGTTGTAGCGGGTCTTCCTCGCTTCAGGCGGGACGTGTGGGTCCATTGCCTGAACGAGATTGAGCCGCTGCGGCTTAGACTGGTCATGAGGACGTTGGGGCTGGCCCAGGAGTGGGTAGACGTAGATGCGCCGGCCCGCATTGGGCGGAAGACCAAGGGGAAGGCGAAGATTGTGGACTGGCGTACGCGCTTCCCAGCACAGTACCAGGACTGGCAGCAGGGCGGGGTCCCAGTGGTGTCCCATGTACAGGACAGCACAGACTACATGAGACGGTACCGAGCTACGTACGGGGACCGCCTCTCCTTGGGTGGTATGGCAGGGGTAAGTGAAATGAAACTGCTCCACCTTTCTATATGTATATGCATGGGATACTAACTTATGTGTAATGCAGGATGCTCGTGATACCATGATCGCCGACCTGCGGGCCCAGTTGGCGGACGCCAGACGACAGTTGGTGGCCATCCGACAGGAGTTGGAGATCCTGGTGAGTTTATGCAATGCATTTTTTGTGACCTGGATTTTTGATGCTTAGCCTTTGACTGACGTTTGCCCCGTGTTTCAGCGGGCCCACCAGACAGCGGCAGCCGCGATGGCTGGTGGAGCGGGTTCCAGTTCGCGGGGCCCTCCTCCGGAGGTTTCTGCCCTCCAGGAGCAGCTGGCGTACGCGGTGGCTCGGGCTGAGGAGGCCGAGCGTGACCGCGAGGCTCGAGTGAGTGCTTGCTTGGCCGCGACCCTTTTCTAGCTACTTTCCTTCTATCACTGTTCTCTTACGGTGCATGCGTGCCTTGACAGGTGGCCGAGATCCGAGAGGCCCTGGTGCGTGCTGTTCGTGCTGAGCAGGAGCGCGATGCCCGGGTGGCAGAGCGTGACGCCCGGATTGCGGAGCTAGAGGAGGAGCGGCGACGGGAGGCTGAGGAGCTTCCTCGCGACGTAGTGGATCTGCGGATCGCCCTCGAGCTGTCGAGGAGAGAGGCGATGAGGGAGAGAGAGGAGAGGGAGAGGGATAGGGAGAGCGTGGAGAGAGAGAGGGAGAGGGATAGGGAGAGAGAGAGGGAGGAGCGACAGCGGGATCAGACCGAGAGGAGGGCTCTAGAGGCCCAGCTGCTGGAGCTCCGATTGAGTCTTGGCACGGCGGAGGGGAGGCTTCGGGAGAGCGAGGAGCGGTACCAGAGGGCGAAGGAACGCGGGGCGCGACTTCGTCAGTCTGGTTCTTTTTCCATGGGCAGCTACCTGGTTTCTTCGGCCGAGGAGCGTCGTCGCGCCTTCGAGGCTGGAGTGCCACCGCAGGGCGAGGCGAGCACGGCTTCCCAGGGTTCACAGAGGTCGCGGAGGCCCCCTAGGGATCTCCGTCAGAGGAGGGAGGAAGGAGATGACCAGGAGGGTGACGGTGAGAGTTAGAGAGTTGCTTGTACGTCACCCTTCTCACTGTATGATGTACTTTCGGCTATTATATGAAATGGAAATGGCTTTTGTGTTGTGTGTACTTCTCTCTCTCCCACACTTTCTCTTTTTTTTTTTTGCACTGAGTTGTCCCTTGAGGCACGCTCCGCGAGACCTTGCCCTGAACAGCGGGGAACTATGTTTTGCACGGGGGGATTTTGTTTCCTTTCCCCCCTTTTGGGCGCGTCCAGGCGCGAGGACGCGTCTTAATCCTTGATTTTAAATTTAAAGCGACGGGTGGTCCTTTCTTCTCCCGTGCCTTACCCGCAAACGAGCCCGCCTTCCGCCGAAACTCGCTCGCCCCTTTTTCGTCTTCCTCCTCTTTTGATCGATGGAGTTCGGTGGGCCCGACCGTGGTGAAGGTGGAGAGGGACGAGGAACTCCTCGCCCAAGGAGGGACGCGCCCGAGCACGGAACGGCGTCCATGGAGGAGGAAGGGCCGCTTCGGGCCCCCGAGGGACCCGAGGGGCCCGATGGCGTGGGAGGAGGTGAACATGGTCCGGTAGGTCCTCCGATCTCTTCCTCTTTTAATTCATTTTGGGTTTTGAAGCGAGTCGGGCGAGGAGGAAAGGGTTCGGAGAGTGTTGCACTCAAATGATGGACGCGTCCTAGACAGGGGACGCGTTCCTTTTGACTGATATGGGACCCCTTTCTTGGTGCAGGACATGGCAAGGACGCTGGGCCTGGCCGATGAGTGGGCGAGTGCGGACGAGCCGAGCCGCGTCAGGAAGGAGAGTCGCGGCAAGGCGAGGCTCGAGGACTGGCCCGTACGTCTCCCTGGACAGCAAGGGGGTGTACTGGTGCAGGACAGTGCCGACTTCCTGCGGCGGCAGAGAGAGAGTTACGCGGGGCTTCCCCAAGCTGGGGACACGCGTGGCATCGGCGGCTCGCGCGCCCAGCTGTCAGAGACTAGGCGGCAACTGGCCGTCGCTCAACATGAGCTGTCGCTCCTGGTAAGTTACGTGCCGCCCTTTTAACTTCAGATTTTGGAGTTTCACTGACGGCCGTTGTTTATTTTGTTCCAGCGTGCCCAGCAGACAGCGACGGTGGGAGCGGCTGGCGGATCTTCTAGCTCCTCGGCCCCTTTTCTCGAGATTGCTTCCCTCCGGGAGCAACTTGCCGGTGCGGTGGCCCGTGCGACCCGGGCGGAAGAGGAGCGTGACGCCTGGGTGGCGACTGTAGCGGAGCTGCGGCATCGTGGTGAGGAGAGACCTTCTCCAGACATCCTGGAGTTAAGGGTTCTTCTGCAGATGATGAGGAGAGAGGTAGAGAGAGAGAAGGCCGAGAGAAGGTCCGAGCGACAGCGGGATCTGACCGAGAGGAGGGCCTTGGAGGCCCAAGTGAGGGAGCTCCAGCTGGGCCTTCAGGCCGTCGTGCAGAGGCTAGGAGGGATGGAGACGCGCTACGAGAGAGCGCGAGAGTTCGGGGAGCGACTCCGCCAGTCCGGTCGCTTTGCCGCCAGTGGCTTCTTCGCCACGCCAGGGGAGGAGCAGCGAGTCACTGCTGCGGAGCAGGCGCCCAGAGGCGAGGCAGGTGCTACTGCACGGGGATCCTGGAGGCTTCTGAGGGACCCTCACCTCGGGGGAGAGGAGGAGAGTGCCCGGAGAGATGAGTGATGGTGAGGATTGGCGGGCTAGCGGACCCGTCACCTCTTTATGTTTATGATGTTTTTGACAACTTATGTAGAATTATGAATGGAGTGATTTGATTTTCTGATGCTTGTTTGTCCTCTTGTGCGTTCCTTCTTCCCTACACTTCTTCTCCTTTGCACTGTTCCCATGTGACGGATCTGTCGAGACTCCGCCTCGAGCGGAGAATCACGTCTTGTTGTGACCATTTTCCACGGGAATCTGCCGTCGAAGTCAATACTGACGGCCCTAGTTCCTTTTCCCGGATGTTGTGCCAAATTTTGCGGGCGTCCTCCAAAACATGATAGGGTATCCCTAGACAACATAGGGGCTATTCGTCCTATTCTTCGTCCAGTCAATCACCCTGTGCGAGCGGTGAAGCGACACATGGGGCCGCTTGGCCGGTGTCTTATTGCGAGGGCTATCATCGACAGGTGATGGAGGTAATCTTGGCCCGCACTCCTTCCATTTCTATAAATTCTTGTCCCTTTTATCTTCCCAGGTATATCGAGGACTAACTCGAGGAGCACAAGTTCTCACGGGAGAGGAGGAGTTCAAAATTCGAGAGTTGATGGAGGGCGAATCTTCCCACTCCTCGAAGAGAAGCAGGTCCAGTGGTAGTAGTTCCAGGAGGCTTTCGGACCTCGAAGGGCACTTCAGCGAAAGGACCCAATCACAACTCGTAAGCCAAGTTTTCTGCCCTTTTCTCATTTTTTCTTCCTTTCTTCTGACCAAACCTCACCCCCATTCCTTGTATGTGTAGGTTGTGATGAAATCACAAATCTTATGGGAGTTGGTAGTAGCAGCGTACAGGGGCCTCCCAGATTTTCAGAAGGCGAGGCTAGACGTGATGGGATTTGGTACCTTCCTTCGGATCGAGCCGATCCAACTTGACCTAGTCCTGATCCAAGCCTTGTGTGAGAGATGGGACCCAGTGAGCCGGACATTCCTGATGCCCTGGGGGCACATGGTGCCCAGCTTGGAGGATGTGGTCCGGATCACAAGCCTGAAGGTAGAAGGCGAGGCAGTGACCGGAGTCACTTACGCGGACTACAGAGAAGGTGCCCAGAAGTTACTGGGTTTGGACCTAGATGGTCGGAAGAACAGGTCGGTAGCTAGGGCGTCCCTCATGGATGCATTAGGGCTCACCGACACTCGTCGGCGGGACGACGAATCCTCAGAAGAGTTCATGGAAAGGATAGAAATAGGATGCCGTGCCGTGTACTGCACAGATTTCGGCAACTGGGAAAGATGTGACATAGATTTGAGGAGATTTCTCCTCTTCCTTTTGGGGAGATTGGTACTGAGCTCGAAAGGGGATGGTATCCAATGTTGCTTCCTGGAGCTGCTGTCAGACCTTGGAAGAGTAGGGTATTATGCCTGGGGAGCCGCCATGCTGGCACACTTGTTTGCAGGCCTATTCCAAGAAACGGATCGTGAGATGACTGTGAGTGGTTTCACACCATTCATCCAGGTATTTTTTTTGGTTTTGCTTGTTTTGTATTTTTTTTGTTATTTTCGCAAGGTGCTGATGACCTGCGCCGAGCAGTTATGGAGCTATTATTACCTCCCTATGGGGAGAGCTCGACATTGGCGACCCGTGATGGTGCCGCTAGCCAGGCGGTGGGAACCCGTCATGAGTGCGGCACCCCTAACCTACCAACTGATGGTGTTAAGGCGGGAGCTACAGGAGTTCCCTACGGCGATGGTAAACTGGAGACCCTACTCAGACATGGTCGATGCCAACCAGCCGTGGGTTCTAGCAAGTCGTGCCCGGTTCGGACGGGAACTATGGATGCACTGCCTGAATGAAATCGAGCCGCTTCGGCTACGATTAGTTATGAGGACTTTAGGACTGGCTCAAGAATGGGTGGATTCAGCTGCGCCACCTCGTGTCGGGAGAAAGACGCGGGGACCGGCGACTTGCATTGACTGGCGCGTGCGATTCCCCGAACAGTATGAGGACTGGCAACGGGGTGGCACGATTGTAGAATCACAGGCGCGGGACAGCGAGGACTACTTGCGTCTATATAGGACAAAGTACGCAGAACGGTTCCAACCCAGGGGACTTGTGGAGGTAGGTTTCCCCTTTTTCTCTTCTCTTCTTTCTCCTTTTCTTGGTTTTTTGGTAAAATGCTGACTTGTAAGGCTGCAGGATGTCCGGGATGCCATGATAGCGAATTTACGAACTCGCTTGGCAGAGATGGAACAACAGTTGGGTGATGCCCGCGGAGCTACGAGCGCCTTGGTAGGTGTACAGTACGTTCCTAGTTAAAACCCCAGATTCCAGATGTTGGCTGCTAATTCACATGGTCGCAGCATGCCCAGATTGGCGCAGCCTCCCCAGCGATGGGAGTAGGTGGTGCCTCTTCCAGCTTGTGGATTCCCACCTCAGAACTTGACTCGCTTCATGAGCAACTTGCTCACGCCACGCAGCGTGCTGCGGAGGCAGAAGGAATGCTCGTATACAGGTAAAAGTTTCAGCGTTGAGTTCTCTTTGTTTACGCCTTATCGCGTATCTGAGATGGTACACTCGACAGGAAAAGGAGACGGAAGAAGCGCTTGCCCAAGCTGCGCAGAAGGAGGCTAGGATAGCAGAACTGGAGAGGGAACTGCGGCGTCATCCTGATGACGACTCATCCAGGGATGCTATGGAACTGAGGATCACTCTCCAGTTGAGAGGGAAGACCGTGAGAGAGAACGGACAGAGAGAGAAAGAGACGCAGAGAGAGAAAGAGCCAACAGATTGACTGAAAGGGAGGAGCGAAGGGCCATGGAGGCCCAACTATTCGAACTCCGAATCGGCCTTGGTCTTGCTGAACAGTGGCTGAGAGATGGTGAGGAGCGCTACCGAAGAGCACGAGAGCGTGGCTTTCGTGTTGGTAGCTTCTCTGCTGCTTCCGCGGATCAACGCCGGGATGTGGGAATAGGAAGAGGAGTACAGAGCGGCAGGAGTACCGCTTTTCGTAGTTGGGTAGCACCTTTGAGAGTGTTTTGCCCGGAGAGTAGTGGGACGAGTAATGCAGAGAGAGAGGGCGGAACTTGATGTAATTTTTTGGTTTTTTGGAATAAAACACAAGGTTTGGTTTGTTTGTTTTTTCACCTTTGCTTCAGTTACCTGAATCCCTGCACATATCACTGAAACAAACAAATCAGAATTTCTGTTCTGACTTGGCCCCTTGCTCAATAAGCAAATGGTCACTGTGACTGTCCTTGATAACTGGTCAAGGGGCCAAGCCTTTATTTAACGAAGGCAAGGGAAAGATGCGGTGATGATAAATGCGACAGGCAAGCACACGAATGCAAGCGGTATTAAAAGTGAGATGCTGCACGCAAATGTAATCATGCAAAATTGATTTGTTTTCTTTTTTATTTGATATTTTTTTGTTTCATCATAAAAAGATTTTTTTTGTTTGCAAATATGTACATTTCTCTTTTCCATTTTTTTTTGCTTTTATCATTTCAATTTTTTTATTGCTAACGCCCGGCAAGCACCCAAATGGCACCTAACCTACGTGAGACAGGGGTTTCTTACTAACCTCCCAGGTATCTTAAGTGCACATCTAGGTTGATTTGGGCCTCTAGACCCCTCGAATGACGATCCCGCCGGCTAAGACTTACCCTGATGACAATACCGTCATGCCATGCTTAGGCTCCCAGTTGCTTCCGACCACAGGGATTCACCCAAAAGGTGTTTGAGGTAGATGATTTGCCCGACCCGGGTCTGTTTCCTCACAACTCTAGATGGTATAAGATGGAACACCCTGGAACCCTAACGACCAACCGCGCGACGCTGACCCGGAATCAGACGCCGTCGCACCCATAGGTGACGCGCTTGCATTGGCCTAAGCCCGAGGTTAAACAAGAAGACATCAAGGTGGTAAACAGGGGTCTTGACCAGCCAGAAACACAGAGACTCCTTCGCAGCGATAGCTTTTGCTTTTCAAAGTAGGCAACCAAAATGTGTATATTAAAATAAGGTCGCAGACCCTGGGCAGTTTTCACCTTTCAGAAACTCCATCGAACCTTCATCTTTAGAGGGAGAAGGAAGAGCGTAGGGGATAAACCTCCTGAGAGGACCGGCAAAGCCGTTAACCCGGCGAGCGAATAAGGGCCCATTAACTCTTTCCTTTCGGACAACTTCGGACCAAATCTCGAGCATTTACATTCCACGGCCCCCCTTTGTGGATTCAGACTTTTGCTTTGAGGGGTTCCGTTTATCGTACCAGGCACGGTCACGACCAGGCTTTTCTCTTGATTTTGATTTTGTATTTCTTTCTGTGAGGGAGATATAGTCGTTTGACGTTGGTGGGCTCCCTCTTCGTATGCCTGCGGGGACACTGCCCTCTTCTCGTGCTCTGATCGATGCTCGAGGAAATGGGTCCTACTCTTGCCTTTGGGGTTTGAGTTTCGGTTTCTCATGCTCAGCGTTTTAAGGGCGCCGACTGTCTCATTTGGTCGAAGAGAAAAGAATAAAGATTACAGCTTCCGGAGATCTTCTAGGTGTGGCCCTACCGTAGGTGATGCTACCAACTTTTTTGAATAAAATACATAAGTGAACACATGTTAGCTTCCTTCGAGCGAGCATAGGCCGACGTGGCCGGACAGGGATCTCCACGGTTCTGGCAAACCAAGACCCGGTGCCTACCAAGCCTTAATGGGCCCTATCCTAACATGAAGGTTAGATGCAGGGACTTAACTACATGGTGCCTGCCAGGCATCGGCATTTTGAATTTTCCATATTTTTAGTGGTTTTCAATATTTCCTTGTTTTTGATGTTTTTTATCTTTTCATCATTTTTTTTGTTTTGTGCTAAGGGTAGTATTTCTTAAGATAAAGCCCATTCCAAGGGTGGGATAACTCGGTCCCTTCGGCGTTGACTAGCTTGTAGGCGTTGCCAGGGTACACGGCTTGAATTACAAATGGTCCTTCCCAATTGGGTTGGAGCTTAGAACGCGGCCCTCCAGGTTTGACAAAAATTCTTTTTACGACCATCTCACCGACTTTGAATTTTCTCTCAACGACTTTCTTTTGGTAAAAGCGAGCGAGTCTATTTTGATACACACGCGCGTGTTCGGCGGCGGCCAGCCGCTTCTCATCCAAGAGTTCCAACTGGGCGAGGAGTGAATTACGACGATCGTCGAGGGGAAATTCCTCATCCAATTGTACCCTGAGAGAAGGGATCAGAGTCTCGTACGGGACTACCGCTTCCATACCATAAGTGAGGGCAAATGGAGTCTGCCCGGTGGGGGTACGGATTGAGGTGCGATAGGCCCATAGGGCTTCGATAAGCTTTTCTGGCCAGTCTGAAAACTTACTAGACTCGCAGGTTTTTTTGATGATTTTGAGCAATGTTTTATTGGTGGCCTCCGCTTGACCGTTACCTTGTGGGTAATAAGGCGATGAATGATGCAATGCAATTGCGTACCTTTTGCAGAGGTCCTGTAGGTCCTGAGAAATGAATTGTGGCCCATTGTCGGTGACGATCGTGCTTGGGACGCCGAATCTGGCAAGAATGTTCTTCATGATGAACTTGCAGACTGTTGATGCCTTGATTTCCGTGTAAGCTTCGGCTTCGGCCCATTTGGTGAAGTATTCCGTTGCAGTAAGGATGAAGATTTCTGCTTGGTGAGGGAATTGGGATCACCTAGGGGACCAATGATGTCGAATGCCCACATGGAGAAAGGCCATGGGGAGGATATTGGATGAAGTGAGGAAGATGGTGAATGGATTTTATCGGCGTGAAGTTGACACTTGACACACCTACGGACATAGACAGCACAATCCTCTTCCATAGTGGGCCAATAAAAGCCTTGACGAATGATCTTCTTGGCGAGCATCTGACTATTCACGTGGCCACCGCACACACCCGAGTGCGTCTCTTCTACACATTTCCAAACCTCATCGTCACCAAGACATCTTAACAGAATACCAGTAAGGCTCCTCCTATAGAGTAGACCTCCAATCAATGTGTATTTCTGAGCCACCCTTCTTATGGCTTTCTTGTCCTCTGTGGTGGCCCCTTCAGGATAAGACTGATCTTGGCAATATTTGACAATTTCATAGAACCATGGTTTCTCTTCATCAGCCAGTTCTTCTTCGGCCTCTGCCAACATGAGCTCCCTCTTCTCAAGGATATCTTCCTGCAGGATCTTCCTTGCTATCCTGTCTTTGATGTTTACGTAGGAAGCATCATCGACTGCAGGGGCGTGAAGTTTGTAGATGGAAATGGACTTAAACCATCTTCCTAGAGGGAACCTTATGGATGATGCCAATGAGGCGAGGGCATCGGCGAGAATATTCTGATGACGAGGGATATGAACAAAGATCAGTTTTGTGAACAGTTTGCAAAGGCAGCAGTGAGTTCTTGGTATGGCTTGAGTTTGGGATCGCGAGTGCGATACTTAGTGAGTACCTGGCGAAGGATGAGTTGACTATCACCTACGACTCGCAACTCAGTGATACGAAAAGAATGAGCGAGTCCTAGGCCAGCTAGAAGAGCTTCATATTCGGCTATATTGTTGGTGACTGGAAATTTGAGCTGGTATGCCAATGGGAATGTGAGGCCTTCCGGCGAAAGGAGGGCGATGCCGATTCCTCTCCCTTGAGAATTCAGAGCTCCATCAAAATATAGCGTCCACATTGGCTCATCTGATTGGTTGATGGACATTAGTTCCTCATCTGGAAACTCTGATTGGACGGGATCGAACTTGGGAAGAGGATGGTGAGCGAGATGCTCGGCTATGGCATAACCTTTAATCGCCTTTTGCTGGATGTAGGTGATGTCGAACTGAGAGAGAAAACTTTGCCAGCGTGCTAGCCTATCCGTAAGGACGGCTTTCTCCAGAAGGAATTTGATAGGATTCATTCGAGCAATCAAGTGGACTTCGTGAGCCAAGAAGTAGTGCTTCAATTTCTGCACTACCCAAACGAGGGCAGCACAGGTTTTCTCCATGCCGGTGTACTTCTGCTCACAGGGATTGAGAAGTTTGGACAAGTAATAGGTTGCCCGTTCCTTGCCTTCTTCATCAGCTTGTGCGAGGACGGCTCCCACGGAGTCATCCAAGACTGAGATGTAAAGGATCAGAGGTTTTTCTGGTTTAGGTGGAATGAGAACGGGTGGACTAGCCAGATATTCCTTCAACCCTTCAAAAGCTTTCTGACATTTAGAATTCCAGTGGAATTCTACTCCTGGCTTGGTCAACTCGTAGAGAGGTCTACACCTTTGTGAATGTTGAGACACAAACCGACGAATAAACTGCAGCCTGCCGATTAAACCTCGGACTTCCCTCAAATTCTTGGGAGGCGGCATATCCCTGATAGCCTTGGCTTTGTCGGGATCTATCTCGATCCCTCTTTTACTCACAATGAACCCCAGCAATTTACCTGACGACACACCAAACACACACTTTTTCGGGTTCATTTTTAATTGGAATTCTCTTGACCTTTGCAAGACCTTAGCCAAAACTTCTGGATGTTCCATCCTGGTCCTTGATTTCACCAATAAGTCATCCACATACACTTCCAAATATATGTGCATCATGTCATGAAATATGGCCATCATCGCTCTTTGGTAAGTAGCTCCAGCATTCTTTAACCCAAACGGCATGACCACGTAACAATATGTTCCCCAAGGGGTAGTGAATGACGTCTTTTCCTGATCCTCTTCTGCCAAACGAATTTGATTGTATCCTGAAAATCCATCCATGAAAGAGAGGGTTTCAAAACCTGCCGTGTTATCAATCAACACATCAATGTGAGGTAAGGGAAAATCATCCTTTGGACACGCGCGGTTAAGGTCCCGGAAGTCGATGCAAATCCTGACTTTCCCATCTTTCTTCATGACCGGGACAATGTTCGCCACCCATTGAGGATAAAGAACGACTCTAATGAACCTGGCTTTGTGGAGCTTATCGACCTCTTCTTTCATTTTCAAAGCCATCTGAGGGTGGAAACGCCTTAACCTTTGTTTTACCGAGATGGACCCTGGTTTTAGGGTTAAACGGTGTTCGACCAAGGTTGAATCCAAACCCGGCATATCCTCGTAGCTCCATGCAAACGTGTCCTTATATTCCTTGAGGACCTCAATTAATGCCTCTTCTTCAGAGGGTGGTAGGTTGTCACTTATGAGGATGATCCTAGGGTCTTCCTCAGTCCCCAAGTTGACTTCTTTGGTGGATTCTTCTACGGCGGTTGACGGCTCGTCGAATCTCCTCATTCCGCTAGCGTATGCGCCCGCCGCATCCTCATATTCTTCACCCTCATCTTCAGTGGGGCATTCTTCATTCGTGATCTCGTAGACTCCATACCCTTCATCAGATGCACAGTCGCCCTCGCATTCTATTTCGGGTAGCTGGATGGGATTTTCTAACAACTGGGGGATGGCAAGAAGGGCCTGACACCTGGCGGCCAAATCCAGAAGGAATCGACGAGGGATCTGCCTACCCTTGGATTTCTTCCTAGGTACTACCCTTGGCCTATCATTCCTAGATTGACTGACAATATTTACAGACGAAGAGGAAGATGAGGAGGATGGTGTAGAATGTACAGGAGAAGACCCCTCAGAGGAGGGGTAGAAAAGGTCGCTCATCGGACCTTGGACGGGTGGTCCGCAAGGCGGTACGCACCCGTGGGAGATGTAGGAGGTTTCCTCAACGAAGATGTGTTGTTGGAGAGTTTGAAAATTGACGTTTTTTTTTTCGTTTTCATTTTTAATGACAAAGCAGTGAAAAGAGATTGGAGGAGAGAGGAAAGTGGTTATGGCTAGAGGATTGTGGGGCTCGTAGAGCAGATCATGGTTGAAGACCTGGCGCGGGTTGAAAAGCCCGCGTAGGTATGTAAGCAAAGAAGGGGACCTGGGAAGATCATCAGACAATTGTCTGGCCCAGGAAGAAGATATCAGCAAAGGCTGAGACGAGTGGATGGAGAGGATGGCGGCTAATGAGCCGTCGATGGCAATGTTGAGGACGGATGAAGATCCGTCGATGACAGAGTCCTTCTGGCGAGGACGAGGATAGTTTGGAACCTTGGCAAGAGTGGTAATATTCTCTGGTATCTCGGAGATCAATGGTGGTCCTTCAAGCTGTGGGACGAGAACATCCTTTCCAGTGCAACAGAAATGTCCCGTATGTCGAACCATTTATCCCACTCGCATTCCGGATCTTTGATCTTGCCTCTTTTGGTGATCCTCGGACATTTTTCAGCAAAATATACAGCATGTGATTCCCCATATGCTTCTCGTGGGTGATCTCCCATCTGAACAACGGGCCCTCTGTTGAAGTGGTTTGATAGAGTCCATGTGAGGGGCTTCCAATCTGCCTTGAACGGTCCTTTGAAGCCTAGGCCAAACCTACGGTTCGGCCTAATTTCTTTTGGCGGCTTGAGCATACCCTGTAACTGTGCGCCCAGCCCTTTTCCTTGTTGATAGCCGATGTTCCTCATAATCTCCCAACCTTTGGAGTGAAAAGGGAGACACGATGTTGTGGTTGCCCTGACCGGCTCTTTTGGTGCTAGTGGCATGCGAGATGGATCACGCACGTCCAGCAGTGATAATATGGGCCGATGAGACGGCCAAACAGAGGGCAGAGAGGTGTTGATAGCATCCACTGTGTGAAGGACAGGTGTACTGACCACTTTAATAATTCTCCCGTTGTAAGGAAACTTCAGGCACTGATGGTTGGTGGAAGGCACAGCGTCCATGGTTTCAATGTAAGGACGACCCAGTATAGCCTTGAATGTGGGGTCCATGTCGAGGACATGGAATTCCGTGGGAATTGCCATGGGGCCTAGTTCTGCCTTCAGAATAATCATCCCCTGCGGCGGCCTTTTGCTATTGTCATAGGCCGTGACCGTGATCGAGGAAGGTCTTATTTGTTCCTCGTCAACCCCACACAACTGAAGAGTGCTCATGGAGATCACATTTATGGACGCACCCGTGTCGACAAGACACGGGTTTATGGATACCCCATTAATTTTTATTGAAATACACAATGCATATTTCCGAGCTTCCTTGGGAGCGAGCTCGTAGTTGTGGAACATGATGGCCGGTTGTGTGTCTGTTGGGGTCAGGACGGTCGAAATCTTCTCCACGGGGAGGTCTTCATTAACCATGACCTTTTGAAGATATTCCATCAAGGCCGCCTGGTGGGATGTGGATCTTTGAAGTAGCTCTAGGATGGAGATCCGGGCAGGCGTCTTGTCCAAGTGTTTCAGTAGATCATACTGTGTTCCAGGGATAGCTCTTTCTGGTTGTTCTGCATCATCCTTCTCTGGCTGAGATTGCTCGGGATTCTGACTGTTGTGGGGGAAAACCCTGTGGAAAATCCTTCCACTCCGGAGCACCATTGCCTGCGGCTTTTGTACCTCTGTGGGGGTAGCAGTGGGTTTTAACAGGGGTTTGAGGGGTAGTAGTGGAGGAATGGTTGATGAAGCAGGGGTGATGACGGGAGCAGGGATTCTGATGAGGGGTTTGTTAGGTGGAGGTGGAGGTAAGGTTTGAAACGGGTAAAGGTTTTGAGGCGGATGGTGGGTGATGAGTGGTTTTGAAGGCATTAGTGGTGATGTGGTGGAGAAAGACGGGGTTATGTATGGTGGACGGATGATAAGGGGTTTAGAAGGCGTAGGGGTAAATGTGGTAGAGGTGGATGGTAAAGTGGGGGAGTGGGAGAAGGTGAGAGGGTGTGAAGGCGTAGTAGAAAGTGTTGGTTGATAGGAGGTCGGGGTGCGGATGAGAGGGCGTAATGGTAGTGGAAATGGTGAAGGCGATACCGATGCGGGTTGATGAGAGAGAGGTGCTACCCGGGCAAGGTGAGGGGGTTGCATGACGATAGGGTTGGAGGTATAAAGAATGGAGGTACTTTCCTGGTGCCACACCTGCTCTCTCCCGACTTCCGGGAAGGAGGAGATGGGGTTAACCTGATGATTGGGCTGTTGGTGCTCCGGTAGTGGATTCTGGATTATGCCCATGTCGGGCTGTTGTTGTGGGGCCTGCTGAGGCTGCTGTTGTTGTTGTGGTTGCTGCTGCTGCTGCTGTTGTAACTGCTGCTGTGGCCTCTGAGGAGGTCTCCTAGCCTTGAGAGCCGCGACGTACCGTCTCATCTCATCCCAATCTATTTGATGTTCATCATTCATATCATGGATGTAATCTTTGAAATGGAAGCAGTAATCCACTGTGTGTCCCGGCTGCCTGTGGTAGACGCAGTATTTGGAGGTATCAACATTTGGGGGCCAGGCGGGCCTTTCTCTGGGTAGGGCGAGTTGGTTTGATGCCATGAGGGCATTAAAAATATCTGCTAAGGTTTCTGGCAATGGTGGATAGTAGGCTCTCTTAGGACCGAGCGGCCTCCTTTGTTGCTGTTGGGGACCATAGTTCCCCGGGGGTGGAACTTGGTTGTACTGAAGCGGTGGTTGTTGTTGTTGAGGTTGTGGTTGTTGTTGCTGGGGTTGGCGTAATGGAGGCATATTATCCTGGGGTGGATTATTTTGGGGTGGAGGACGGAGAGGGAAAGGACCTGATTGAAGGGGTAGTCGGGGCATTTGTTGAGGCCTTGGGTTGACTGCATAGTTGGCATTGTTGACCGCACTGACTTGCTCATTTGTCACGACCCCTTCTGTGGCTCCGCCCGGGACACCAGCGCCTGTCTTTCTGACCACTTTGGGCTTCGGCGACTCAAACATGTTCATGATGGGGGAGTCTTTTAGCTGGGTTTGGATGTATCGGGCCCTTTCATAGAGTTCCTCCATTGTAGTAAGTTTATTCATGGCGAGGACGTGTCTGAACTGCGGGGTTGCATTAGACACAATCATTTTCACTTGTTCGGGCTCGGAGAGGGTATCCCTTATTCTTTCCGCCAGAGACCTCCATCTATCAGCATATCGGACAAAATCCTCGTCGGGTTTCATCTTTTCGGCCACTAGGTCGGTAATGGAGAGTGAGGGACCGACCCTATCCCTATATTTCTGCAAGAACCTTCTCTGCACTATTTCAAAATTCTCGGCCTCGCGGGGCTCCAGAGAATAGAACCACTCAAGCGCGGGACCATCCAATGATCTCCGAAAGAGGTATGCCAGGGACCTCTGATCGTTTTGCCAATAGGAGGACTCATACATGAAGTCCTTGAGGTGAATGAAGGGGTTGCCGGTACCATTGTATCTGCGGTACGTGGGCATTTCGGAGGGAGGGAGATGAATGACGGGGAGGATTGGCAAAGCAACCTCCGGGGTGGCTTTCACGTCCACCATTCTTCTCAGATTTTGAAACTGCTCGTCCATGCGATTGAACCTATTGAGGAGCGATTGGGCGAGCTCCTCTGGGGGTGAAGGTGGCACTTGCCATTGGGGGAGAAACTGTCTCCCGGAGACTTGAGGGGGAAACCCGGAATGAGAGGGAACTGTCGGACCACCGACAGTTGGCCCTGGCTGAAACGGTGTGTGAGGAACACCGGGAGTTTGAGATTGTGACGGGAATTGGAATGAGGGAGGTTGTTGGCTCGCTTGTCCTTGAAGCGAGGGAGACTGGATGGCTTGCGCCAATGAAGGAGATGGAATGGCCTGCACGGACTCGTGGAGAGGTGCGATAGCCGGAGTTGACTCCTGGGGCGTGGGGGAAACAGATTTCCCCTTTAGAATGGCCTGGAAGGCCCGGAGCTGTTCAGAGGTAAGCTCCGTGTTGGCGAGGACGCCCAGTAAGGAAGTGATATCCTGTGGCGGGGACGTGTCCCCGGCAATAACCTGCACCTCATGCGAGGGGTCATGAGAAGGACCCGAGTCCATAGCATAGACTCGCGGGTCGGCTGTCAAACCACGGCTAGGGTGGTTCTCCTCAGAAGACTCGTGAGACATGCTCACAGTTCTCCCAGAACGCAAAAACATACACTAGCAAGTAGGTAGCAGAGATTATCAAACAAGTGGATGCCTTTACGCCCTTTTTTTTGTTTTGATTTTGATGATTTTTTTTGTGTGTTTTTAGCGAGATCCGAAGTTCACACAAGATAGGGACCCTAGTTTATTTTTGTTTCACCGCCGTGTCAGCTAGGGTCTCTCGTCTCACCACGAATGAAATGACTAACTTCGGGGAACTTCAATGGTACAACCAGCCCAGTGAACGAAGAGGAGATTCTTCGATGTCGGGGACTTACGGAGGTCCCAGTGTAGGAGATTCTAGTCCGTTGAGAGGAATTCCCAAACGGAGAGTCCTTCCTTCACCGGGAAAGGGTGATCCTCAAAAAAAATGAAAAAAAAGGATAGAAAAGAGGAATGGATGTATGCAATGGAATGCTGACAGATATATGGAGTGGGAAAACAACAGAAATAACAAACATGTAATAAACAAAGAACCAATCAGAACTGACGGTGCTGCCGTGAGCACAACGGGGGCGCGCGTGGGCGCCAAGGTGGAGAGGCACGGGTGGTGCCGAACTTGCAAGGGTAGCCGAGAGGAAGCAGTAGACGTCCCACCGTGATCGCCAATCTGTGAGCGACGTCACGCGGTTCGGAGTTCGATGGTGCGAGGAAGAGGATGCGGAGAGCGCGCGGGCTCCTCTTTTTTGTTTGTTTTGTTGTTTTGCTGCAACACAGAAATGATAGAGAAGAGAGAAGGGGCCACCACGGGAGATTGCTCCGGTGGGGCGAGCGGGACAAGTATAATATAGCAAGATATGGGGTTCAAACGGCCATAGCGGGAAGTGACTCGCCGCGGCCTCGGGGGGACGGGAATGGTGCAGAAATTAAATAACAAGAATTGAAACGGCCATTGGGGAAGTGACTCGCCGCGGCCTCGAGAATATGAGCAGAATATAGCAGAATATAAAAGAGAATATAAGAACAGAGATTTAAACGGCCATTGGGGAAGTGACTCGCCGCGGCCTCGATGATATGAGCAGAATATAACAGATTATAGAGAGAATATAAGAACGGAAATTTAAACGGCCATTGGGGAAGTGACTCGCCGCGGCCTCGATGATATGAGCAAAATATAATATAATATAGAAAGAATATAGGAACGAAAATTTAAACGGCCATTGGGGAAGTGACTCGCCGCGGCCTCGATGATATAAGCAGAATTTAACAAAATATAAAGAGAATATAGGAAACAGAAATTTAAACGGCCATTGGGGAAGTGACTCGCCGCGGCCTCGATGAAAAGATGTGATCGCCAGGGGCCGAAAGACCCCAAAATAAGAAAGTGATCGCGCCTACCTCAAGAGCGGGACATGGCGGGTTGCTTCTTCCTCTCCTTCCGGCCGGCCGACGGAGAGGGCTTTCCTCGGGTACCCTTGCAAAACAACGATAAATAAATGACAAGTGGATTAGAAAGATGGAGGTGTAGTATTCAAATCCTCGCGGTAAAAATAACGAAATGATGGCAAGACACACACCTGGTTGGTGTTATCTTTTAAACCCCTCTCGGACTCGAGTAGGAGGAAAATGAGATGATGAATGCAAGAAGTATAAGAGAAGAGGCGCCCTTGTGAAGGGGGATAGAGGATGCAATATGATGAATGTAAAGAACTATGGAGAAAAAGGGGAAGAAAAGGCTTATTGGATGAGCCGAGGGTGAAATCCGGCGGAGCTCCGGCAGCGTGGGGACGACGGGGAAGCGCGGTGGATGAAGACGACCTTCCTCTCGCGAGCGTAGGCACCCGAGAAGCCGGCAGAACCTCCACCTACAAAAGACCCCACGGGTTAGAAAATGACTCCGTAGCCTCTGGGCTCGGCAGCCTATCGGATCACTGCTTAGCTCTCCCAGAACTGAGGGGGTGGGCCTCTATTTATAGAGCTCCGGAAGGTGGAGGCGTCCAGGACCCTGGACACCTCCATCAGGGCCGAAATAATATTTTATTCTATTTTTATTGATTTTTTTAGAATACTTTTATGGGGGCGTCCAGGGTCCCGGACGCCTCTAACAGGTCCACCGAAAACCGACGACGGCCGCACGCGGTTTGGCACAACGCGTGGTTTTGTGAGCGGCGCCTCGTGATTCAGAAATGGGCGCGTCCAGTCAGCTGGACGTCTCTAAATTTGGCTTTTTTCACACACGACAAACCGTCGTTCGGTGGCCGGCGCCCGTGAGTGAGTTGATGGAGGCGTCCAGGGGCCTGGACGCCTCCAAAAGTTTATTATTTTTTATTGTTTCTTTGTCTTTTTATGCTAGGGCTGGCATTTTATATTTTTTATTTGTTTTTATGGAGGCGTCCAGGAGCCTGGACGCCTCCATTAATATGTATTTTTTTATTTATTTTATTTGTTTTTGTATGCCAACTGGCATTTTACACTTATTTTTTTATTTTTGTTTTTATGGAGGCGTCCAGGGTCCTGGACGCCTCCATAAATATATACATTTTTTATATTTTTATATTTGGTTTTGGGCCCTGAGAAAAGAATAAAACAAATTAAAATAATGGGGGCGTCCAGGGGCCTGGACGCCCCCATTAAGACCCACCCGGGTCCTCAAATCAGGCGTCGGCGGCCGCCCGGCAGACCCCCTTCTTGATTCCGGAACCTCTTGATGCGTCTGACTGGTGTTGATGCCGTCCGAATGCCGTGACGAGACGATTTCGGATGCCGAAAAAGGCAGAAGAAGATCCGAGAAAAGGAAGCACTCGAGTGATTCAGAATGCGTAAGCCGTTGCGGGGCGTTGTATAGTAATATGAGACTTTCTCAGGAGGCGTCAAGAATGGCGTGTCTACACACTCCACTACCAAGCCCCCATACTTCGATGGATCCAACTATGCATACTGGAAGAATTATATGCAAGTATTTCTAAGGGCGAAAGATTATGAGATCTGGAAAGTAGTAAGCAAATGTCCGTTCGAGCTTCATGCGAACGAGGAAGTTTGGACAAGAGAGGAGATCAGGAAATCTACCCTCAATTGGAGCGCAATTAATGCTATTCAGTGCGCACTTCATCCCACCGAGTTCTCCCGGGTTTCGTCATGCACCACTGCGAAGGAGATGTGGGATAAGTTGGAGGTCATCTACGAGGGAACCTCTCAAGTAAGGGAGACCAAGACGAATATGCTGGTCTCAGAGTATGAAGCCTTTCGAATGAAGCCCAGTGAGACCATCACAGACATGTATGTGTGCCTCACGATCATTACCAATGGTCTCAGGAGTCTGGGAAAGAATTATTCAGATTATGAAATTGTGAGGAAGATTCTTTGATCCCTGACTCCAGTATGGCATACAGAAGCTATAGTTATTGAGGAGTCAAGGGATCTGCAGAACATGAAGGTCGACGAGCTCATTGGTTCACTAATGACCTATGAGATGAACCTTACCAAGACTGAGGAGCACGAGAAGAGGATGAAGCCTATTACTCTGAAGGCCAGTCTCAGCAGATCGAGCAAATCCAGCCACAGTGGATCATCAAGCGAGCAGAGCTTCTCTGGGTCAGAGATCGATGGAGACCAACTGGCCATGCTGACCAGAGAGTTTAGGCGATTTCTGAGAAAGGAATGAAGAAACTTCGGCTGAAGGCAGTTTGGTGGCGGCAGGAGGCAAACAAGGTATAGATCTAACCCTGCCAAGAAAGTTGACACTAATGTTTGCTACCACTGCAGGAAGGCCGGCCATATGAAGGCAGATTGTCCCGAGCTCCAGAAGCTAAAAAAGAAGTCAGAGAAGAAAGCTCCCAAAGGAAAGGCGATGGTGAGAACATGGAGCGACGATGACAAGGGCACATTAAGCTGCACATTTGAGAGCGAGGATGAAGAAAAGCCCATCTGCCTGATGGCAAAAGATGATGAAGAAAAAGAAGAAGACTCCGATGAGGTATCATCTCTTTTTGAGCATTATACCATTTCTGATTGGAAAGATGCCTAGGAAGATTTGTTACATAAAGTAGATGATATTAGGAAAGAGAATAGGCATTTGAAGAAGAAGGTTAATTCTCTTTTGAATGATAAGACAATGTCTGATAAACTTGCCTGTTTACAATTTTAGAATGATATGTTAAATATTCTTGCTCTGAATTTGATGATTTAAAGCATGCTTTGATTGACTATAGAAAAGAAAATGAAATGCTGAAAAATGTTATTGATGATTTGAAACTGAAACTGCAAAAATTTAAAAATGAAATGAAAATTGTTGATGAAAAGTATGAAGTTGTCCTATGTGTCAATAATGAATTAAAAAATTCAATTGAACAACTAGAGAAAGAAAATACTGACAAAGAGAAAATCATTGAAAACATGACCCAAGGATCTGATAATCTGAATGCTTTGTTGGGGTCAAAAGTTTATTTAGACGAGAGGGTCTAGGTTTTAATCCTACTGCTAAAAATAGCTTTGCAGTGAAAATAATTTCTTTTGTAACAGAGAAGGAGAAAAGACCCCTCATTAAGATGAATACTGAAAATTCTGCTGTTAAAATTGTTAATTAGAAAATGCTCAGTGCTGAGGACAAGGGAAAGCAGAAAGTTGATAAGCCCAGCAGAGCCGGCACACCTAGTCCCATTCCTAAAGGGAAGTCTCAGGTTAGGGGTCAGCCTACACGCACATCCAAACCCCAAGCTAAGGCCACCAAGTCTCCACCACCACCACCAGCCAAGAAGAAGACCCAATATACATCTATGCACAAGTTTGGTGGGTCAAAGGTGCAGGGGAGGTCTAGGTATGAGTCATATCCTACACAGTCTCATAGGCCTCATATCAGAAACATGGTTGGAGAGTCTAGGACCTGGACTCCTACGAATCAAGCTTTCAATGGTCAGCCTAGGACCAATTATGGCCACAATTTTTTGAGTACCTATTGGCCTAGGCACTGGCATAGAAATACCAAATTTTCTAATAACAATGGTGCCAGGACACAACATCAGAAAAAGAAGGCAAAATCTGTTGGTGCTGAGAAGAAAAGAAACAATGAAAAGAATGTTGGGAAATCCACTAAGCCAACAATGTTTAAACAAATGTGGATTCCCAAGAGTTTATTATCTTGTTTGAATTGTTCTGCATCTGTTTTGGAGCCCAAACACTTTTTGGTTCCAAAATTTTCTCCCTGATTGTGTTTACAGGTATGCCTGGCAGCCAGGAACAACATGTGGCACCTGGATAGTGGCTGCTCCAGGCATATGACAGGAGACAAGACCAAGTTTTACTTGCTGACAGAGAAGAATGGAGGCCTTGTCACCTTCGGTGGCAACACAAAGGGTAAAATCATTAGATCAGGTAAGGTAGGTAAGTGCACTACCTGTTGCATTGATGGAGTCCTGTTGGTGGATGGTTTAGCATATAATCTACTTAGTATCAGCCAGCTTTGTGATAAAGGACACAAGGTAGCATTTGATGCTCTTAATTGTAAAATTTTTGAACCTGATTCTGATGTTGTTAAATTTTCTGGAAAAAGAATGAATAACATTTACATGGTGGATCTAGATGATATTGCACATTCTAACCTATGTCTCACTACTAATAAAGAGGACTTAACATTTTTGTGGCATCGTAGGTTAGGCATTGCTAGCTACACTGTCTTGCACAAATTGAACAAACATAGCATGGTTAGAGGACTCCCTGAAATATCTTTTAAGAAAGAAAATAAAGTGTGTGATGCATGTACACAATCTAAGCAGACTAGGAAGTCATTTAAATCAAGAACTGAAAACATGTCCTCCAAACCTTATGAGCTGATACATATGGATATTTTTGGACCCACACGATCAGTCAGCTTATCAGGTAGGAGATATGGATATGTCTTAGTTGATGACTTCTCTAGGTATACTTGGGTCTTTTTCATCACTCACAAAAATGATGCATTCTCTAAATTTCAGGAGTTCTATTTGAAAATCAAACAGAAAAATGAAAATTTGATTAAAAATATTTTGTCCGATCATGGAGGTGAGTTTGAAAACTCACAATTTAATGATTTTTGCAGGGACAATGGGATTACTCATCGGTTCTCCTCCCCAAGAACACCTGAGCAGAATGGAGTAGTGGAGAGGAGGAACCGAACACTTGTGGAGATAGCTCATACACTACTAGTTGAAGGTAGCTTACCAAGAAAATTCTGGGCAGAGGCAGTTAACACTGCATGCCATGTAATCAGCAGAGCTATGGTAATGCCTTTCACTCAGAAAGCTCCTTATGAGATTCTAAAAGGTAAGAAGCCTTCAATTGCTTATTTCAAGGTCTTTGGCTGTAAGTGTTTCATTCATGTTAATGATAAAAGAGACCTTGATAAATTCGAACCTAAAAGTGATCCAGGAATTTTCCTTAGATATTCTAAAAACACTAGAGCATATAGAGTGTACAAACTTAATTCTAAAACTATTGAGGAATCTCCACACATTATCTTTGATGAGTCCCTGAATAACTCTAATGTTGGTCAATGTAGGAAAGAAGATAATGGAGAAATCCTTAAGGAAGAAAAATCTGAAGACCAATCAGACCAAAAAGAAGAAGCTGAAGAGATCAATGCAGAGGAGCCTACTATTCAAGGGGAGGTAAATGAAGGTCAAGGTAACCAAGTTATCAATGTCAATTTTTAAGAGATCATCCTGTTGAAAATGTCATTGGTGACTTGCATGAACCCCCTAGGACAAGAGGTTTCTTTAGAGCACAAAATGAATTGAATAATTTTACATTAGTCTCTCATGTTGAACCCAAAACCATTGACAGTGCTCTCAAAGATGTGTATTGGATCAATGCCATGCACGAGGAGCTTAATCAGTTTGATAGGAACAAGATGTGGCACCTGGTTCCACCTCCTGATCATGGGACTGTCATTGGAACAAAATGGGTTTTTAGAAATAAAATTGATGAGTTAGGTAATGTAGTGAAGAATAAGGCCAGACTTGTTGCTCAGGGGTACAACCAGGAATTCGAATTGACTTTGAAGAGTCATTTGCCCCTGTAGCAAGGTTAGAGGCAATTAGAATACTTTTGGCTTATGCATGCTCATTTGGAATAACTCTCCAACAGATGGATGTAAAATATGATTTCCTCAATGGGGAAATAAAAGAGGATGTCTATGTCCGACAACCTCCTGGATTTGAATGCTTAGATTTCCCTTCTCATGTTTATAAATTGAATAAAGCTCTTTATGGCTTGAAGCAAGCTCCTAGAGCTTGGTATGACAGGCTCAGCAGATTCTTTACCGAGAAGAAATTCACAAGAGGTGAGGTTGACTAAACTTTATTCATCAAGGTAAGTCATCCTGACATTCTCATTGTTCATATTTATGTGGATGCCATAGTTTTTGGTTCAACCAATCCTAAATTGAGTAAGGAATTTTCTGAACTTATGACACAAGAATTCGAGATGAGCTCAATGGGTGAGCTAAAACTACTTCTTGGACTGCAGGTGACACAAACCAAAGATGGAACCTTCATCACTTAGTCCAAATACATAAGGGACCTCCTGAAGAAGTACAAATTCGACAACCTCAAGGACATTACAGCTCCAATGGATACTTCAACAAGTCTTGATGAAGATACCAAAGGTAACCCTGTGGATCAAAAGCTGTACAGAGGTATGATCGGATCCCTTTTGTATCTCACTGCATCTAGGCCTGATATTCAATTTGCAGTGTGTTTATGTGCTAGATTTCAGGCTAGTCCTAAGGAATCACACTTTAGTGCAGTGAAAAAGATCTTTAGGTATTTATCAGGCACCCAAGAATTAGGCTTATAGTATCCTGCTAGATGTGAGCTAGAGCTTCTAGCCTACACTTATGCAGACTATGCTGGGTGTCGGGTAGATAGGAAGAGCACTAGTGGCTATTGTCAATTCCTAGGTGGTTGCCTAGTATCTTGGGCTTCTAAAAAGTAACACACAGTGGCACTTTCCACTGCAGAGGCAGAGTATGTTGCTGCAGGGAACTGTGCTGCCCAGGTACTATGGATTAAACACCAGCTTTCAGATTATCAGATAAATCTGGGATGCATTTCACTTCTATGTGATAAAACTAGTGCCATCTGCCTTACTAAAAATCCTGTTCACCACTCTAAAGCACATCGAAATTAAACACCATTTTATTAGAGATGTAGTGAGCAAGAATGAAATTGAATTAATGTATGTTTAAACTGAAAAATAGATTACTGATATCTTTACTAAAACCCTTGGAAATGAGAGATTTAAATATCTAAGAAGAGAATTGGGGCTCTATAAATTTCAACAAGAAAATGATGAATAATTTCATTCTTAAATAATTTGTTAAATTGTTTGAAATCTGTGTCAGCTTGTCTTTAGATTTTAGAATAAAGAATGTTGTGTGAATAATTGATTTGCTATGAATACGTTGATTGTTAGATGTTTGCACAGACTATTTCTGATGTAGATGCATGATCAGCACAGAGTCCTTCGTTATTGCACGTACTGCACATAGTCAATGCATTGCATATTCGCACCAAGCATAAGTCTTTGCATGACTTGCATTCAGTCAATGCCTTGCATGAGCATTCCAGCGTACAGGTCGGTGCATTGTCTACACTATGCAAGTTAAGATTGATGCATGATGTCAGGGGGAGTTGAGTGGTGGTTGATCATTGTTCAATTTCTTTCACTCTCTCTCATCAATCTCTGAAAATTTACATCATGTGACATCAATTGCAGTTGACCTATTTTTGAAAATTCTTTGAGTTGCTCCTGTGCTTTCATGTTTATTTCTTTCACCTTGATTGAATACCATTCTTGCTATCGGTTCATTACAGTAAGCTGCAGTTATCGTAACTCTTCATTTATAAGAATCACAGTTGCTTCTTGACTGAATTGAAGGTTTAACCGTAATAGACTGAAGAATTCAGAGACTGTTCATCAGAAAATAAGGTGTTAGAAACTGTTTATAGCTCTTAACTTTTTTTTCTCATAGTTAGAATAGAAAAGGTCTTCACTGTACCTGAACATAACAGACTTAGTGAAGTCTAGATGGAGAAAACTAGAGTGTGTATTGTCTTTAAACAGTCACTCTAAAAGTTATAAGGGCAGCAGAAATAAGATCATTAAAAGAAAAGAAATGAACAAAGTGGTAGAGTAATGACTGAATTGTACTGAGAAACTAAGGCCTCCATCAAAGAAATGGAGAATACCTTAAGTCATGAAGTGCTTCAGGTTAACTCTGTTCATTTGGTTAAAGTTATAGGGGTGGTTTCACTGAGTAACTAGGGGTACTGGCCTCTTATCAAGGTGTACCCTTAGTGTCAAAGGTGCAAACTATCTTTGTAGCTTTTGATCAGAAACAGATATAGTAGTTTATGCTTAGTAACTGGGGGTACTGGCCTCTAATCAAGGTGTACACCTAATGTCAACGGCATAAATGACACTTGTCTGTAACCAGAAACTAGAAACCAGAAGTGAAAAAGAACTACTGTAACCTTTGGAAAACAAAAGTCATTGAGTGTCAACTGTTTAACTTCAATACAAATTCAAGTGACTTTCCTTGATATTCACTGTTTCTGAAATCAGTAGGGTACAGTCCTGACTTAGTTTATTATGGCTATGTGTTTTAGGTTCATTGCTATAAACGGAGTCTATAGCCTTATTTCAGAAAGTCAGTTGCTTTACTCTACTTTCTATAACTATTAAACCTGAATTTAATTAAGAATGCACATTATTGACTCTTATATCCTAAGGGTTGTTTTATAATTTGCTCATTTCCTGAACCATTGCATAGAATATTATTTAGTCTTCTTCATCCTCCCTGATTTCCATATATCTCTTCTCTTCCCTTCCTCCTTTTTGCTGATGTCAAAGGGGGAGAATTGTTTATCTCTTCAAAGAGGGATAGAGAAGATTAATTCCGATGGCAAAGGGGGATAGAGAGACATACAAGGGGAGAATTGTTTCTGAGTCATATATTCAGGGGGAGCATTTTAAAGATGCATTAGTCTGCATATGCATGCATGACATCAAAATACATCATCCTCATTGCATTGTCCATTGGTGTTGCCATCATCAAAAAGGGGGAGATTGTTGTGCCCCTATGATTTTGATGATAGCAAACACTATAAGTCACCATGGGTTTGCATGAAAGATTGAATGATTGTCAAATTATGTATTTGTTGATGCATCTGGTCTTTACATGTTATGTTGCATAGAACTTCATCAGAGTGCACGATACAGGTTGCAGGCACACACTTGCATATATCATATCTTTGCGTCTCATGTTTCATCTACCATATAGGTCGGTGCATATGGGTGAAGTTCAAGTCTTGCATGTCTGTGCAATCTTTGCATTAGGCAGACACAAGTCGGTGCACATTCTGTGTCCGTCTTATATTGCGTCTCTTGAGGCCTAGGTCAATGCATGTGTCCGTCTCATCTTGCGTCTCATATGGCTTAGGTCAGTACATGTGTGCGTCTCACATTACGTCTCATGTGCAGTTTGTGTCTGAGTTTCATCTCATGTTGCGTCTAAGCATATAACTGGTTTGAGTGCGTCTCATTTTTCATCTCATGCACATACCAGGGTCCGTGCTAGTTTCCGTCTCATGCACACCCATGGTCCGTCTCAGGTAGTACAAGGCCTGTGCTACTCAGTAGCAGGTCGATGCAATGTTTGGGTTCGAAGGAACATAGTCTGTGCAATCTTTTCATCTATCACAAGCACGGTCGGTGCAACCCTTGCATCGATGCATCTTTTGCCTCATGCTCGGTCTTGTGCACATGAGTTTCCAAGTCAGTGCATGTTGCTAGTCTATGCAAATCACTGCGTACTACATTGTAGGTCTATGTAACACTTGCACATTGCATATACATAGTCAGTGCATCCGTAGGCCTTGTGCTAAAATCAAGTCTGTGTATCTGCTTGTGCATAAATGTTGAGTCTGTGCATGTGTGTGTGAATGCCATATTAAATCTGTGCACTTCAGTTCTGTCAGAATATCTACTCCGTGCAATCTCTTTACATCTCATATAATTGTCTGAAGGTGACTTTATGTCTGATGCCTTGGCAGGTGCTTTTTCTTGGAGGTTACGAATGGCACGTTATCCCAAATTGTAGGAGGTGTCCTGATCGTGACATCTGTAAAGCAGCCAAGCCAGGATGCTGCAACGTGGCCACTAACTCCAGATCTGGATCAGGTACTTGGGCGGGAATCGTGGAGAGCACACGCCCTACCTCTCTACTATTACTATATATAAGAAGCTTATCCTTTAAGAGAAGAGGTCATGCCAGAAGAGTATATCGTGATATTGAGACTTGAGGTAGAGAGAGCAAGAGCCAGCACGATCCAGAGAAAAGAAGAAAGAGAGAGAAGATATGAAAGAAGGAAGAGAAAGAATTTTGAGAGAGCTTGAGAGAATTGTTGAGAGAGTTTTGTTTATCAGTTTCCTGGTTCAGAACCGGAATTGATTATGCTCATTATTGAGCTACATTCCCCTCGTGGGTTTTGATTTTTCATTTTTTTTCTTTTCGTTTCTAGAAACTCTTGTTCAAGCTGTCTGTCAGTAGAGGTTAATATGTAATTCCTCAGCGGTTGCAGAGGTGTGGTATCCTCTGATCGGGTGAAGCTGTAATTCCCCAGCGGTTGCAGAGGTGTGGTATCCTCTGGTTGGGTGAAACTGTAATTCCCCAGTAGTTGCAGAGGAGGACTCCTCTGGTCGGCGTAAGCTGTAAGGCCCAGCGGTTTGTAGGGTTTTTACCCCGAAGTTGTGGATCAGTGGAAGGTATGTATCAGCAGTTAAGCCACACTCTAGTTTGAGTGTGGGGTGGACGTAGACCTCGGGTTTGAGGTCGAACCACCTTAAAATTCCACTGTCCACTGTGCGATTGATTGTGATTTGCATCTATACTTTATCTCTGTTCATCACTCAGTAGATGATTGTTTAGTATCGCGTGAGAGCCGATCTGTTCGATTTGTTTCATTTTGGTTGTGATTGAGTGCCTTCCGGTCATCCTACAGTAGTTTGATTATATGCCGCAACTGTTTCTACTGTAGTAAGTTTTTAGTGTGTGACCGATCTATTCACCCCCCTCTAGATCGTCTATAGATACTCCATCTGTAGGTATCAGAGCGTCCATCTATTCTATCACGTAGTAGGCTTGGTGGCACGAATGATAGTGTCGAAGGCCGAATCAGGATAAAATATGAGTAATCTGACGTAGGTACGACATGCGCCGGAAATCACTTAGAACTACACTCTGAAGTCCGAAGACCTCGAGGTCACCCCCCCCCCAAGACAATTCATCAAGCCAGAAGCGGTCTCAAGCATAGGGCACTCGTCTGGGTCAGTCTGGAGCCTGCGGAGTAGTTGAAATGTCAAGCAGTATCAAGATGACCCTAAATTGGCGAATGAACTGGTGGCCCTTAGTGAGACTTGAACCGGCGGCCTTGGCTACCTTGAATCGGCGGGGGAACAAGTAGATGGGCTAGTGATCCGGTGCCAAGCCCCTCTTCACGCCAGATCACCGATAGCCTTATTTTCCTATAAATAGGTCACTTTCGGCCCTAAAACAGAGGGAGATAGAGAGAAAAAGAAGTTCCTACGAAGAAGTCTAAAAGAAAAGAGAGAGCCAGGAGAGTTTGAAGGAGGTTGAGCCACCTCCCCCGTTCCAGTTTTCTCCCTAAGAGTTAGAGAGCTCGATCAAAGGAAAGAAAAGGGTTCCTCGGCTGCAGCATCTGAGGTGGAGTATCTTTACGATCCCCTATTTTCAGTTCACAGGTGGGTTCCCACCGTGAACAGAGCCCCAAGGGCCACCGGTCTCTCTCCCTTTCCTGTAGTTTTTTTTAATGTTTATCGGGCAATGAGATTTTGAGCCCGAACTCAATGAGCCCCCTCGTACTTCCATGCTAATGTAATCCATGTTCTTCTTTTGTTTGGGCATATGATAAGCCTGTAAAAAAGCCCCTCGAGGCGACATCCTCCCTACCCCTTTATCCAGTTATGGTTCTGGCGATCATTTATGGTAATGGGCATTTGGAGATCTTTTAATCAATGAACATATATGGCGTTGTGAGAATCACTTGCAGTGTTAATTTTCTTTTGCCACCCTCTTCATTCTTTTGTATTTTCATATCTCTACTCCTCGGAAGTGAACCCTCCTGAGGAGAAAGGGGGGGGGGGGGCCTTCTGGGGCTACAAATGCTCGAGCTCTAGTCCATTCGAATAATCTTAGTGTAGTGTCTCATGTTTTCCAAAACTTCGTTGGGTTTTTCAACCACCTGCGCTCAGCCGCGCCTCATGGCAAGTGGAGAGTCTGTAGGACCGACCAACGCCCTCGCGGGATACATTAACTTCATGGACCCCTCCCCATATCTACCTACGGGTCCAGGTTATCCGATAAGTGTGCTCTCTGGGTGTTTAATATGCATGCTCTCCTTGTGTCTACAATGCAGAAATATTGTGGAGCTAGCCATATGCCATCTCACCCACGCCCATGAGTTGTGGAAGTTGTGGTGCATTCCTAAATTTGCCAGAATTCGTGTTCCCCCCTCCCGTTCAACTTTATCCATTATAATGTTGTTGTTCACTATACATCAATTATGTACGCCTTGATGCCAGTCGCACATGCGAGCCCCTCCTGTTTGCTCAAATGCCAGTGGGAGCTTTACCTTCGGGAAAACCCTCCTACAGACATACATTCCTATTGCATTTCCCCTTTTGTGCCAAAGGTAACGGCATGTTCCATACATGCATTTTGCATCATAACCAGTATTTAACTTTCATACTTCACGGGTCAGTATGTAAGTCATGTCCATGTTTCGGCAATACATCCCATTAACATTCAGCCTACCAAAGCATCGTACATCATATCTTCTCATCCTTGCTTGGGACATGGGTTTGCTAGCTTCATCAGCATGATCCGTGATCCCGTATCCTGGGGTAACAATTCGATTTTTCATGGGCCCGTCGCTGGGAAGGGGTACATCCCTTCGCTTAAGCAATTTCATAGTACTTTGATTTAATTCTGCGCTTATTCCCCCACATTCGGATTTTCTAATCATCTTCAGGTCCCAGAGGGCTTGCTCCCTCTCAGCATGATCCTTGAAGGATCTCCTTTGAGGGGTGAATATCGACAGCCATATGATTGGTGACAGTTTAAGTTGACGTCTCGAAGTCGAGGTGGTGGTAGCCCATGGGTCACCAGAGCCCCTCGTAGGCCAGTCCTCGGGGCTTCCACACCCAAGTCGGGTCACAGAGTCGCCGCTTTCGGCTTACCCGGTAGTTAAGGGACCGTCTCGGACTTTCCGTGGATGAGCTACCGCTTTCCACCCCCAAAATACTCCGGGTCTAGGAGAGGTGTTGTCAAATTTTCGTCGGACGTTTGGACTGACTGTAAGATCAATAATGAAAGAAATGAATGAAACAAAATGATGATAAAGATATGTGATAAAACAATGAGAATGGCAACACAAAGAAAGTAATAACATGACAACAACTTAATGACCGTCAAAGAGGAAATAATAATAAAAAATAAATGATGATTAAAATTTGAAATAAAAGATGGAAGTTTAACATCCTTTGATCTGCTATTGTCAAGTCCATAACACAAAAAAAATGAATGAGTGAAAGGAGATGAAGGTAAGGGCATTTTGTTCACCTGTTAGAATTTGAGTTGACCTAGCCATCACCCTGAGTCGACGCATTGTGCCCTTGGGTCAGCGCACCCAAGTGTAGCGGGTCGACTCCTCAAATCCCTGTGTCGACCCCCCCCCCCCCCCCCCCTTGCCCAATTGGCTTGTGTCTGCATGGCTTATGCCAACCCCTCCTTTCGTGGGTCTTGGGTATTAAAAGAAGAAAATGATCATCCTCGATAGAATAATGATAGTAATTAAAAAAATGGAAGAGAAAATTAAGTGGCCAGCTTTAGCCTTTAATTCCTTTCAACGGAATAAACGAATATCATAGAGCATGGTGTTGATGTTCTGTTATCTCTACCCCCGCCCCCCAAACTATGCAAATAACATAATAGCATGAACAGTATGAACAAAGGGACGATAAGAGATAGAAGAACTGACCGTGATCGCCAACAAGGGTTAACAACGCCAAAGGATGTGAGAAAGGAGAGGAATGGTGCCGTGTACCTTGGAAAAGAATGAAGACTTGATCGCACTTAAGGAACGGGATGCGGGAGACTTTGTGGATTCAACCTCCTCTCCTTCTAGCCGGCTAGAGGAAGAGGGCCTCACGTTCTATCATGCTCTCCTGCAAAACAAAGTCAAAACACAAGAGAAAAACCCATTAGAATATGAAGTGTAGTATCAATCTCGCAGTGGTAAAATAAGGGTAGAAATTGAGGGAGAATGTAATGGGGGGAGATTTTTAACCCCTGTAGAAGGGTGCAAAAGATAGATGTGTGTATTGTGATGACAACAAGACAAATATGAGGGAAAATCACGTAGTACAACTACGGGAATATGCTATGCAATATGAAGAAAAGTGCAGACAGAGTGCAAAAAATAGAGATTTGTGATGATTTGTGAAATTGGGAGGAGAATAACTAAGAGTAGAAAGAGAGTTAGACAGCCTTTGAGCATGGAAATCGAAGATTTAGGAGATAATTCTTCGAAATAGCAGTCCTAGATTGATGAAATATGGAGATAATAGTGGGATAAAGCTCCCAAGAGGGATTAGAATCGATCAAAGAGGATTATTTCGGAGAGAATGGATCAAACAGGGTCTCCAAGGAGTCCAAGGGCATAGAAATTGGAGTTCAAGAAGTTTTGGACTCTCTGTCTGGCAAACGGTCTATTGCAGGACCGCTAGGGAGTCAAACAGTCATGGGAGGACCACTAGGGTATCACCAAACGGTCTAGGGAGGATCCAAAGGCTTCAGGGGGTGAAACGGGAAGACCTCCACCATCACCTAGCGGTCTTCCCAGGACCGCTAGGCTGATGGAAGAACTTTTTTTGGGCAGAACGCAGTTAATTTTGAAAATTAGAGAATATCTCGAAAATAATGTAGAACCAGTGAAAGCCGTAGATGAAGAAATTGTAGATTACAAAAAAGTGAACAACTTTCATGAAGGGAGCAAGATGAGAAGACGAAAAAAAGAGGGAGAAAATAGGGCAAGAACAGAAAAAAGCATTGGGTTCGCGGGTGAACAGCGCAACATGCCGAAAAAAATGTAAATAACTTGAAATCAGTGGAGAACTTACTAATGGCGAAGAAGAAGAAAATCTAGGGCTTTAAAAAATGAACAACTTTTGTGAAGGGAACCTAATGAATAGAGGAACATAAGGGGATGAAAGAGGGCTGCGTTAAAGACTATGTAGCGAAAGGGGCCGAATGCTTGATGGAAGTCGACCTAAATGGGCCGCAAGTCGACTTGGAAGGCCGAAAGTTGATAAAACAAGTCCTAGGGCTCTAAGAAATCATGATCTCCGTAGTCCAAAGGCTAGGGAACAATGAAATGGACTCGAAATCTATCCAAGGAAGGCTCCAAAATAATAGTTAATTTAGGGCATCACGGAGATGAATAAGTGAAATAACTCGACTTGTGGGCTAAAAATGGGTGTCAACAGATACCCCTCCTTGATGTCCGCTTTGCAAGGGAACGAGCGAAAGCGATGCAGAGGTGAAGTGGAAAGGAGATGGAGCGAAAGCGATAGCGATGAGAAATGGAGATGAAGCAGAGATGAAGCAGAGAGAACTGAAAAGCGGGCATCAAGGTAAAAGTCACCCGTCACAACCAACAAGCGACATGAATTCTCATGAAAACGTCGAACTAACCACAATGAATGGATGACAAGGATGAGACATGTCTGGAGAACTAACTAAGGAAAGAAAAACATGACTAATCTCATCGGGGACACACTCCATGGACAATGAGGGGATCTGAAGGAACACAGCTGAAAGCTAGAAAGGAGAATAAGACTGAGATAAAATCTAGACAGAAATCACGCTGGCCAACCAGACCAAGCGGGCAGATCATAGAAATCATTCAAACTCAGAGTGGAGTGAGGAATCTCTTATCCAAGAGAATTGAAATGCAATAAACCATTGCTGAGGAGAAACCTTGAGAGAATTATGAGGCGTGAATGCTCAAAATGACATGATGCATGCTGAGCTAAAAATAAAAAAATCATTAAAACAAATGCAAAAAAGTTTTAAATTGTTATGACCGCTAATTGGGCATTAATCCAATCGGGTACAATCCGGACCCATGAACTCAACGGGCCAAAAATATGGACAGATTATCTAAGAACCCTTAGAGAATTCATAACTTAACGTAGGAAGATCAGAATGGGATAAAACTTGCCTCATTAGAAAGCTTGGGACCTTGGACCAAACTCTTATGTTGAGGTGGAAACCCAATTCGCACAAGAACCCATGGTTTTGAGCCCTTTTCTGCCAGCTATCATGAAGAGATGTGACTGTTGGATGAATTCGCACGTAATTAATGGAAAAATCATAACTTCATCTTTATTCAATAAAATGACATGAAACCAAGGCAAAATTTTCAAGTAGGATGTGGGCTATAACTCCTATGTTGACGTCAAGGATGAATACAGTCTGGATGCTAGACTTATACCCAGATTACCTCGGGCTACCGAAGGGTCGCGACTGGAATAGAGGAGAAATAACATTAATATTGCGAAAACCATAACTCATGCTAGGATTGATGGAATTTGATGAAATCATGACCTCACGAAGTCTTGTTGATTTCATCTGAAGATAGCCCAACCCAAATCCCAACAGAAAATGCACTCACTCGCATTTATGATCAGGTAGACAAAGGGTCGTGACTGGAACGGGGGAGAATGAATAGTATCTTGCGAAAATCATAACTCATGCTAGGATTGATGAAATTTGATGGAACCATGACCAAACTTTAGCTCCAGAAGTCATCTTGATTTCATCTTAAGACCTCCAGCCTGAATCTCGATGGACGAGCGTGACCAATAGAGTTTATGACTGGAGGTCAAAAGGTCACACTTGTTCAAACCCGAAGAGGTGCCTAACATTAACTCCTCTTCAAACCTGTGACCTTGGAGCTTGTTGGAGCCTTGAGGAACGTGGGTAAACCCTTGGGAGGCTTGAAAACTATATATGAAGGTAGGATTCAAGGGTGGTAAACCTTTAGCAGCCATTTCCATCAACCCTCCACCACCTTCTAGCTTTCTTGTGAGAAGAGAGTGAGGGACTCCGTCTCTTTGTGGGCGGACCATCCGGTTCGTGATTGGACGATCCGGCGAGTGGAGGACGTCAGGCGAAGTCTTGGGGGGGGGGATCTGGGGTGTGGATCTCATCCTCGGATCGAAAGAAAAGCTTAGGTGGATCTGGGGTGTGGATATCATCCCCGGATCAAGCGATTTAACATTTCAAAGGTAGGCACCTATCCTCAAATCTTAGGGGTCAATGATGTATTAAAATGATTTCAAACTAGTTTCTCTATGCCAAATAGGGATTAAGGGCATGTGAGATTAACTACCATGATTATTTTCTGGTCTTTCCATAAAGTTATGTGTTTTTGAGAGGTTTCTTAGAATTTTAACTGAAAATGTTTGGACGTGTCGACACCTACCCTTGGACGTGTTGACACTTCCCATGGATGTGTCGACACTTCCTCTTGGATGTGTTGACACTTCCCATGAACGTGCTGACAGTGCCCTTGGATGTGTCGACACTTCCCATGGATGTGTCGACACTTCCCCTTTAGAAACTGCTGAATGTGTCGACACTTCCCATGAACGTGCTGACACTGCCCTTAGATGTGTCGACACTTCCCCTTTGGAAACTGCTGAATGTGTTGACACATCCCATGTATGAGTCGACACTTCTCATGAATGTGTCGACACTTTTCCTTTAGAAACTGTCGGATGTGATGACACATCCTTTGAACAGGTCGACACCCTGTGGGTCTATCCTAATTTCGAGAAATATAGAAAAGGAGAGTTTTGAGAGGCCAACTTAATTCAGAAAAATCTGAAAAATTAGAAAATGGTAGAAGGCTAAGTTAGTAACCCACCGTAAAAATTTCATGCTCACAGAAAATCTACACTTGTAGTTATGGTTCATTTTCTATGTATGTGTAGGGTTGACAGGTCGACACTTCCCTTGGACAGGTCGACACCCTGGGACTATGTTCCTAATTTCCAGAAACATGGAAAAAGAGAGTTTTGAGAGGTCATTTTAATTCAGAAAAATCTGAAAAAAATTAGAAAATGGTAGAAGGCTAAGTTAGTAACCTACCGTAAAAATTTCATGCTCACAAGAATTCTGCACTTGTGGTTATGATTTATTTTCTACAGTGTGTAACCTAGAAATCAACCTATCTTCCATTTGGAAGCATGCTTGTTATGATAAAGTATCATACTAATATTTGTGAAAATGAGTATGAATGTGAATGCGAATACGATGTGAATGTTATGAATGGAAACAACAGTATTCTATGAGATAGGACTTCTGTCCCTTTGTGGGACAGCCATTGTTTAAAATCCTATTGATTCTGTCTTCGGTCCCATTGTGGGGCGGCCCTTGTGTTGTGGTGTTGCGTATCGTCACGGGGCCACAAGAATCTAGGTGGGAGTTCGCTCTCTGCTTTAAAATCCTATTGATTCTGTCTTTGGTCCCATTGTGGGGCGGCCCTTATGTTGTGGCGTTTCGTAACGTCACGGGGCCACAAGAATCAAGGTGGGAGTTCACTCTTGGGTCTGCGCAATACTCTTTCGTTCGTTCGTTTGTGTGTGGGCCTCCTATGTTTGTGGCAGTTGTTTGCTTCCATGACTAATGAAAATATGATAATGTGTAACTGCTCATTCACCGTGGTTTTAGCGCATGCATGGGTATCTTATATGTCAGTTGAAGAATATGTATTTTCCTCATATAAGTTATTTTAAGTAGATGATAATGAATGGATTATGCTATTATTAGCATCTGAATTATGCATATAATTTGGTTATATAGATGCGAGTTAACCCCGATTTGTTTAGGCTGCCTACTGAGCGTCACACTCACCCCCTTCGTGACACACATTTTCAGGAGACATAGTGCAGGAGATTGAGGAGGAGGCTGCAGCTGAGAAGTAGTGCTAGTTCATAGTTCGTCTGGGTATGCTATGGATGAATGTCTCTCTTATATGTATGATTATAGGGTGGTGAGCCCTTGTGGACTCAGGTTTATATTGGAACAATGGACATGTACTCTCTTATGGAAACTATGAATGGTTGAAATGCTCATTTACATTTTGTGTAAATTGTGGTTTCTCTCTCTCTCTCTCTCTCTCTCATGCGAATGTATGCATGTTGGTATATTTTGTGCTTCTGCGATACATACGAAGTAATGCTCCGGAGTCCGATGAAGAAAAAAAATGCCCATAAATTGGGACTCGGATCTCGGGGCGTTACAGAGTGGTATCAGAGCAGTGAGAGACAAACAACAATTACAAACCATTCCAGATTGTTCCATAGTAGGAGAAGTGATAGGATAGAGTGGGGAAGGGGTAGAGTATGCTTGAAACCAATTAACCCCCCTAACTTAAAGTCTTGTGTTTATTAGAAACATGCCACCGAGAAGGCAACGAGATCTTCCCCAGGCGGATAAGAGAGGATCAAGGGTAGATGACCTAAATGGGGCGCATGACGGGGTTGTCCATGCCCCTACAGTTGGCGGTGGGCCGGTGCCCAATGCGGGAGTCAACCTGGAAGGGTTCATGCAGAGCTTCCAATGGTTGATGCAGGCCTTGCAGCAACAAATGCTGCAGTAGCCTACAGCCGCACCACGTCACGACCTATCAGCACTTGATGGGTTCCTAAGGTTGGCGCCTCCTATCTTTAAGGGGGAGAGCCATCCAGAGGTGGCTGAGTCATGGCTCAGCGAAATGGAAAAGAAGTTCCGCGCAATGCGGTGTCCCGAAGATGAGAAGGTGAACCTGGCGGCCTATGTTCTGCAAGACCAGGCCGACTTATGGTGGAAGGCCAAGATGCGGACCACCTTCGCAGACTACCACGATGATGACATACTATGTGTCACATCCCGATCCGATAGCAGCGGAACGTATTGGTCGGAACGTGACAGCGATACAGTCGTGAATAATCAGAGCGAACATAAGACATGAAATTACAACCTGGACAATGTGGGCCAGTTTAACCTTTATTGATATTCAAATATTCGAATTACCTACCTTGACTCAACTTACATAAGTGAAGAAAGGACTCACTATTACACTCTAATAAAGAGAAAGGACTCAAATAATAGGACGAGACTCAAAGAAAGATAAAAGACACCGACACGATTCTCCATAACGCTCATCACTCTTACCCTTCCCCATCTGATTGACTATCTTCAATGTCGTTACCTGAAAAACATTAAAGATAGGCTGGTGAGCGAAACGCTCAGTAGGAATTACATCTCTCATCAAGCAGAATATAAGTGATTAGCCAATTAACATGTTCATGACGATGCAAGACATGGAACTAGAAAACCATGATGATCAATCTAACGGGAAAGATGAATATTAAAGTCAAAGGCAGTTACGAGATCAAGAGAAATAGGGATAAATTCCCATGCAGAGTCAATGACAAGCTATCAGAATATAACAAGGACAATTACTCGGATGAACATAACTTTAGAATTGACCAGAATATAACAGAGTTTCAATAAATATAAGCAGAATTAAATAATCTAGCAGAATATCTAAATTATCAGAATAACCGAACAACAAAATATCAGAATAATAGAACTTCTATAATTAACAGAATTTGCAGAATGACAGATATAACAGAATAACAAAATATAACAGATGTACAGACTTTGGTGCAATGTCACAACCAGAATTCCCATGGTTTACAGAATTGGACTTCCGTCCTACCTGGCACTGAAAAGTCGCGGACCCACAGCCCTTAATGTTTCAGAATCGGATTTGGCCAAATACAGAGTCAAATGGTTATGTTCTCGAATTGATGACAAGAAGATTCCAAAGGAGTAGAGTGTCAAGAGTAACGAAAAACCAAAGTGACATGGGTCGGATCCCGAGGTCTTTAGGGTACAACCAGCTCGGCTGCCTTGAGGGAATCCAAGGCTAGCGGAGACTTACGGAGGTCTCAATGACTAACTTGCCAGTCTGAAGGAACGGAATGTCCAACGGAGGACTCGTATGTCACCGAAAGTTGAGGTGTATAATATGAACCAATCATGAAAAATAGACTCCATCTATGGACGTGAGATGAGAGTGCCAAAAGACCCGAGGTATGGGTCAAAACCGGGAGAAACTGTGAGAACATGAATGCGTTAATTATAGAATTCACGTCAATCTAATTCTATAATTAACTATAATTAAATAAACTTATTTTAATTGACGTCCGTGAGTAGTGTCATTTATTAATTAGCGTCCACTTGGAGGGACGTTAATTCTATGATTTTTAACTTAATTTATTTAACAAGAATTCACCTCAATATCTATTTAATTGAATAATTTTAAAAATATACATTCAAAGATATATTTATTTATTTAAAATAATTTAGAGAAATAAAATATATGATAATTAGGAGAAAAATTCAAGGATTCCAGAAATATATTTTTTATAATTTTATGTGGCATAGTTCAGTAGATATGGATTTCCAAGGGTATAATTACAAGTTATATATATATTTATATATATTTAAAAATTAGACGGCTATACACGATGGCGTAAAAAAAAAATTGACGACATCTAGTTGGTCGTCATTTCAAAAATTGCCAATTTTCAAACCTCCGGTTCTCGACGTACACACGTCGGAATCACACGTTCTATATATCGAAATGACGGGCTCGAAAAACTCTACCTAACCGGACGTTCAAAATAATTGTCATTGAGAAATGGGGGATCTTGAGATAGGAGGCACGAAAAATGGTACAACCACTCTCACTATCTCGGTCTCCACCCCAATAACGCTCTCATAAAATTTCATGTTCAAAAGATATTACGGCACCCACGAACAATGCTATTAAGGCAAAAACTCCATAACTAACTAAACCATGTCAAACCAAAACAACACGTAGGTGATGCTTAATATTGAGGCAGAACTAACGAGATTATACCAGGTTTAAACGTTTAATAATTTGGCTTGATAGAGAGAACACCTACAGATGCATTAAAGATTTAGATATATACATATATGCAGAGACCATATTAAGGTTTAATTGTTCTTAACAGGTTTATCTTGATGCGAGAACACCTACGAGAAACTAGAGATTATGAACTCGAACACGAGATATGTGCATGCTGTTTATGATCATAAGAGCATGTATTATCTTTGTTAATTGAGTTTAGCCGTCAGAGAGAACACCTACCTTGTGTTGATCTTGGCTGAGAAAACGGACAGAGATTTGTGTTAATCAAAACAGCACTGTGAGAAGCGACAGTAGTCTTCAGAAGAATTTCTTTAATAAAGTAGCCGCACTGTAACTTCACACAGCAGCTTCGTTTACTGAGATGCAGCAACTTCCTTCAGCAAAGGCACTAGTAGAAGGAAGAATTTGGAAGAAGAAATAGTAGCAATCTTTCTAGCCACCTCCACTTTGGGTTCAGTAAGAAGAGAACCCGTGGCAGAACAACAGCAGGTTGAAGTTGAGAGCTAGAAGATCCATGGGTTGGGGTTTCTGTGGAGTATTTATAGTAGAAGGAATCCTAATGGATTCTAAGAGTTCGATTAGGACTAAAACTTCCCATGTAGAACCCCTATTAAACTCAGACATCCACGTATTGATCATTTCCCTAATTAACACTTACGCAGATATTTTGGAAATGACGCCTCAGGTTGGGGCGTCATTTTATTAATTGACGCTTGTATATACAGTCGTCAAAAATTAAATGACGACTTGCTTGAAGGCGTCATTTACCTTTCCCTTATTTGTTAATTTAAGGTGTAACGATCTTTCTGAATTTTTTTCCTTTTTTTTATTGATGTGATCTTGTTGGAAAATTTTATGGGTATGTATTTTCCATTTTTCTCCATTTTTTCATGTAATTATTTTTTCCAAAATTCTTTAATTGAAAAACTGGCACTATTCATTTATAATAAAATAACGACTTGTATTAAGTCGTTTTACACATAGTACACGCTCATGGAAAAGGGCGTCATTTGATTTGTGACATTTTCTCTTACCCTTCAAAAGACCGATATTATATATATATCCCTATTATTTCTATAACATCTTTAGCTATATACTTTATTTGATTAAAGATCCTAAGGCTAATTTGCAAATAATCGACCAAGTAAATATAGTCATTTATTATTTTTCAACCTCTTTCCTCTGACCCTTAATTAACTAAATTGTATATATATATATATATATATATACATTCTACCTCCTTTATTTTATCTTTAATGTATTTAGGTCTTGTATATATATCCTTCTTCCTTCTAATAAAATTATAATATAGTAGATGTGGAATATTAAAATTTATAAATTAGTAATAAAATAGAAATTGATATTTTCTTCAAATTTTAATGATTCTTAATTCAATTAAAATTATGTTGTGTATTCCATACTTACATAAAAATAACATGTTATTCTTAAATTTATTATAATACTGGGGTAAGGTTCAAAATGGGTGATCGGGTGAGACACTCACGTGGGCTTGTTAGTTGGGCATTATTTTGGGGTTTTTATAAGACAATATATGTTTTAAGCCCATTATTGGTATGAGTCAAAGTTGTATACATTTTTTTAATTGTTAGTGGGCTAGCTAATATTGCGGCTCATTTATTTGGCTGTTAAGGTATAATTTGAGTATTAATTCCCATTAAAAGTATAATCGATTATTTCTAGGAAAGTTTTAATCTATTTAGGAAATTTTTATTCATAACTTTTCAGGGGTGCTACACTGTGGGATGAGTTCTTGGCTATTTTCCGAGAGAAGTATTTTCCAGAGCATGTACGAGACGCAAAGGAGCAAGAATTTCTGAGTCTCGTGCAAGGGAGCATGGCGGTAGCCGACTTAGAGTCCAAGTTTTCAACTCGGGGCCAATATGCTCCGCACATATTCGATGATGCACGTCAGAAGGTGAAGAAATTTGTCAATGGGTTGCACTGCAATGTCCGACGCTATGTCGCAACCTAAGACCCTGGCTCCTACCCAATGGCGTTGAGGCTTGCTCATCTAGCCGAGCAAGAAAATACAAGGTAATGGCTCAAGCCAGAAAAATTCAGAAGACATATAAGGTTAAATTCTAAACAAATGTCCATTATAGGTTCACGGAGGAGCAGAAGCCATCGGGCAAAAGCCCTATGCAGGCTGAAGGGAGGTGAGACAAGGAAAAGGTGGTGCGCCAAGAACCAGTTCCGAGGGGCGGACTGGACATTCCATTTTGTGTCCATTGTGGGCGCAACCATCCGGGACAAGAATGCTTGAGGAAAAATGGCAAGTGCTATGAATGCGTCGAGGCCAGATATATTGCGAGGAACTGCCCCAAGAAGGCTCAGCAAAAGCCAATACCTCAGTAGGAGAAGATTCAATACAGAGGGAGAGTCTATGCACTGATGCAAGCAGAGGCAGACAACACCCCTACCATGGCTGAAGGTACACTTCTTGTGGATAATGTTTATGCAAAGGTTTTGTTCGACCCGGGAGCTACACACACATTCATATCCACCAAGTTTGCCAATCAACTAAAGAACAGACCCCAAGACACATTCTTCGGGGAAATGATAGTCAGCACACCAACCGGGAAACAAGTCCACACTAAGCTTGTGATCCCTACTATAGAAATCAACATCAATGAGAGGATATTGTTAGGGGAAGCATACATCCTAGATATGAATGACTTTGACCTCATTCTAGGAATGGACTGGTTAGACAAACACTGTGCTCTCTTAGACTGTCATCGGAAGAGGGTGATCTTTCAGAAGCTGGGAAAGGAGGCATTTTTCTTCCAATGCCCGAAAAGCAAGTCGGGGAGAATGATGGTGTCAGCCATCAGGGCCTCCAAGCTGATCAGCAGAGGGTGCGACTACTTCTTAGCTAGTGTGGTACTTGAAGAAGGCTCCATCAAGATTTTGGAAGACTTGGACGTGGTTTGAGAATTCCCTGATGTATTTCCCGAGGACCTCCCGGGACTACCACCTATTCGAGAAGCAGGTTTCTCCATTGAGCTAGTGCCGGGCACCGCACCCATCTCCATTCCACCATACAGGATGGCTCCAGCAGAGCTTGCCAAACTCAGGAAGCAATTGCAGGAGTTACTGGACAAAGGCTTCATTAGGCCCAGTGTGTCTCTATGGGGAGCACCAGTCCTATTTGTGCGGAAGAAAGATGGGGCTATGCGATTGTGCGTTGATTACCGTAAGCTTAACCAAGCCACCATTAATAACAAGTATCCTGTACCGAGGATTGAAGAATTATTTGACCAGCTGTCATCTGCCAAGGTCTTCTCCAAAATCGATCTGAGGACGGGTTATCATCAAATCAGAATCAAGCCCGAAGATGTGTCGAAGACGGCCTTCAGGACTCGATATGGTCACTATGAGTTCTTGGTAGTGCCATTTGGGTTGACCAATGCACCGGCAGTATTCATGGAGAAGATGAATCATATCTTCTGCCCTTATCTAGATCAGTTTGTCGTGGTCTTTATAGACGACATCCTGATATATTCTGCCAGTCGGGAGGAGCATCGACATCACTTGAGAGTGGTTCTGCAGACCCTCAGGGAGAACAAATTCTACGCCAAATTCAACAAGTGTGAATTTTGGCTAGATCAAGTTATGTTTCTCGGACATGTTATATCCGGGAATGTCATCTCTGTGGACCCTAGCAAGGTTGAAGCAGTGACAAAGTGGGAAGCACCGAAGACAGTCATGGAGATTAGAAGCTTCCTTGGTCTAGCTGGATACTACCACCGGTTCATTGAAGGCTTCTCCACCATTGCATCCCCCAAGACCAAGTTGACCAAGAAGGGAGTAAAATTTATCTGGTCAAAGGAGTGTGAAGATAGTTTTCAGATGCTCAAGGAAAAGTTGACTTCTGCGCCAGTGTTGGCACTCCCCCAAGGGAATGATGGCTTCACTGTTTATACAGATGCCTCCAAGATCGGCCTCGATTGTGTACTAATGCAGAATGGCCGAGTGATTGCCTATGCCTCGAGACAGTTGAAGGACCATGAGAAGAATTACTCCACTCATGACCTTGAAATGGCAGCAGTGGTCCATGCTTTGCGCATCTGGAGACACTACTTATATGGAGTTCGGTTTGAGGTCTTCACCGACCATCAGAGTCTCAAATATATTTTCACTCAGAAGGAACTCAATTTGAGGCAAAGGAGGTGGGTCGAGTTATTGAAAAACTATGACCTTACCTTGCAGTACCATCTGGGAAAGGCAAATGTGGTGGCGGACGCCCTCAGCCGTAAATTGATGGCGTTGAGCTTGCATCAAGAATGGAATACGATGGAGGGTGTGATTGAATCATGACCCAAGAAAAGGAAGCAACTCGGTCTCTTGCCTGGGTTGTCAGCTAGACCTACATACTTAGACAAAATTGCTGAGGTGCAAAAGTAGGATATGGCATTGCAGAAACTACTGAACAATGAGGACTTACATGTGGGAATCGACGGGCGGATCATGTTCCAAGAAAGGATCGGTGTACCAGATGATGTAGAATTGAAAAGGGAGCTGATGCAGGAAGCTCATGGATCAAAATTCTCCATCCACCCTGGAAGCACCAAAATGTTTCGAGACATGAAGAGGATGTACTGGTTGTTGGACATGTATGTAACATGCTTTAATTCTATTATTTTGATGATGTCTGACTATGACTCATTAATATGTTTGACCTGCATTTAATAAATGTCAACATTCGTGCATTTCAGGTCAAGCCAGCTTTGGCAACAAATAAAGAAATAAATTGAGTAAGGCATAAAAAACGAGGCATGTGGCTACACAAGAATCAAGGCAGAATTCAAGATTCATGGTTGCATAAAAACCAAGGCACAGGCAACACAAGGCAAATGGTTTCTCAGGAATCCATGCAGATAAGGTCAGTGCACAGCACTACTCACATGCATGCAAGGTCGGTGCATCTTCTGGCAACATCAGGTCGGTGCACATTTCTCTCATACCGTACAAGGTGTACACGCATGCAACTAACCAAGTCCGTACACATCTGCAAGTAAGGTCGGTGCAGTCCCTCTCTAGAGCAGAGCAAGGTCGGTGCAATCCTTCTCAAGTGTAAAGGGAGGTCGGTGCACAACTGAACTAAGGTCGGTGCAATCCTTTTCTAAATTACAGTAAGGTCAGTGAACATCTGCTACAAGGTCAGTGCATGCTTCATCAGCGTAACATACAAGTTTGGTGCACAACCTAGACTCGCACGAACCAAGGTCGGTGCATGTCCTGCCTCAGTGCAAGACCAGGTCGGTGCAAGTCCTTCCGTCAACACAAGACTTGGTCGGTGCAGGTTTCTGTTCCTATGAACCAAGGTCTAAGTGTGACGACCCGAATCCCGGATGTAATATCCCGGACCTTTCGGATCCTTCTTCGTGGGTCCCAAATCTGGTTTCTCAAAGTGTCCGACTCCGTTGTGTCCGAAATTCCGTTTCGAACATCTTTCGTGTTCGGATCGGTGCGATCTGGAGTTGTTTCGGAGGCCCGGAAGCGTTCCGCGGCTTTTTCACGCGTGTTTTCCGATTACCGGTGTGTGTTTCGGTAATTCCTTCGGAACCTCGTTGCGGGTGAACCGGGTCGTTCACCTAGGCGAGAGTGGTACCATTACGATCGGTGCGTTCCGAGGATTGTGAAAATGTAATTTTTAATTTTTCATTATTTTCTGGAATTTCTGGGTTTTCTATAAATACCCTCTCTTTTCTCTCTCTCCCCCACCCTTCTTCTTCTTCTTCTTCTTCCTCCCACCGTGAGAACCACCCCCCTCTCCCCCTCTCTTTCCCATTCGATCACGGCGGGCCTCTCTCCAGCTACAGACGGCGGCGGGGCGACAACGCGGTTGCGTGGGCGGCTGCGAGGTGAGCTCGTGGGCGTGCGATGTTCGTGGGAAGCGTGAAGGAGAGGGGTTTCCAAAAGTATTCTTCGTGATTTGAGCTTGATTCGGTGGAGCATTCACTCCATTGAGGTAGGGGGAAGAATCCCTATGCTCATCCTGTCATCCCCCGCGTTTTGTAGGCCGAATGAGAGCCGAAAGGGGTGCCCTTGAGCGGGTTTGGGCAAAAGCATGATTTTGGGAGAGTTCGCCCGATCTATGTTTTAAGGCCGCGATTCGGGATTATGATGGCTTAGAAGCATGCTAGGGGTCCCCAGGGGTCTTCCCCTTTGATTTCCCCCTCTCCTATGGATGCATGGGGGCGTGGTTGGAATTTATGGGCGTTTCACGCCGTTTCGCCCTCGGACGGGTGTGACGGTCCTTCCAGTGACCGTCACACCATATGATGTGCATGGATGAGTGCATCACAGTCCTGTTTTCATCCAACTAGAGTCTGTGGGCTGTGACGGTCCCACGATAGACCGCCACAGGTGCTGTGATGAACCTGGGTTGAACCGTGAGGGACGTTCGACCGTTGGCTTTTGACCGTTGGTTTTCGACCATTGGGGGTCAAGGCATGTGACGCACCATGCTTGGCGCGTCACAGCCTTGTGACGCCCCTATATGGGTGCGTTAGAGTGGATGCATTCTCACCCTGTAATGCACCAGACTTGGTTCGTTACAGTCTGTGACGCACCGAGTGGCACGCGTCACAGTTTGTTCCTTCGTGCCTTGTGACGCATCAGACTGGGTGCATCAGAGCCTGTGACGCACCAGGCTAGGTGCGTCAGGGCATGTGACGCACCAGGATAGGCGCGTCACAGTCATTTTGGCACCGAGGGTCTGACACCCCTGTGTTGGGCTTTCAGATGGCTGTGACGATCCAGCCTTAGACCGTCAGAGCCTGTGATGCGTCTAGGGTAGACCGTCAGGCTCAGGGTTGTCCCGGGTGGTTTGCAACCTCGTTTCTTTTCCGACCGTGGTCACCTGTGACGGTGCTGGTACGTGGGACGGTCCCCGTACGTCGTCGGATGCGGACGTTGTTTTTCGTTGACTTGAGAGTCTACTCCGTAGTGACCCTCCACTAGTCGTAGCCTGCTTACATGCGTGTGGTCCCACCAGGGAGTGGTGGAGAGGCTACCCTTAGAGACGGTTTGTGGATCGGTTTCAATCGGGCCCCACATCTTGCAGCCAGAGTTCGACTGAGGGGAAAACCGGTCAGAGGGCCAGACCAGGGACGCGCGATCTGTGTGTGCACACGTGGTTGGGGGCGGTTGGACCAACGCTGACGAGCGTGACCCCAGCTAGTCACTTGTTTGTGGTTACTTGTTCGGTGTCCGTGCCTCTGGTAGGAGCTACCACGTTAGGTAGTTCACCTGCGGTGTGGTGTAAAACGTCAGGAGACGCTACCGACTGTGCTTCTAGTGGGAGGTACTCCTGTGGAGTCAGGAGTGACAGACTGTCAGTCATGTGACTTCGACCTTTGGGTTTTTGTCGTGTTGACCATGCTGTTCCAGTCATTACACCGTGGCACGTGTGTCGATTTTCGTGCCGTGAGATCGGTATTTTGTAGATTGCAGGGCTTCCCTTTCCGAGGTACTCGCTTACTGCTAGCGTAGCGGTTTCTCCGTTTGCAAGGTAGGGTTCGAGTGATCCCTACTGAGTCTTGTTCCGAGACTCATTCCCTACGTGTTTTCACGGTGTTTCAGGTGAGTCGCGGCCTCAGGGGAGCATGTCTGAGGCTTAGCATGGTTCAGGTGTCCAGCGTTAGTGCCAGAGGTCAGAGCCGGGGTATGCCCCGTGTAGTTGTACTTTTCTTTATTATCTCTGTACTAGTTGTGGACTATTACTATTGTTATTTTATTATTATCTTGTGGACCATGTGTCATGTAAAATGTTAATTTATTTCCTACTTAATTATATAACTGTTTAATTTCTGTAATTATTTGTGATACTCGTGTAGTCTTCACACCATCCTTCTAACCCTTTCGAGTCTTCGGACTCGTGGGTGGCGGTGCGAGTCTCGGGTTATCGGGCCTTCCCGGTAATCAGATTCTTGGGTCGTTACAGCTGGTATCAGAGCAGCGATTGTGAGATTATACGAGAATCATAAGTAATTGTAGTGGTCCACTAGTCCATAACGGTGATGTACATGTGACGCTGGCATCAGGCATCGTGTGTTTTACTTAACCTCGTTGTTTTCATGTTTCCTGTCTTTTGCTTCAGGAGCGAGCATGGCGTCGAGGCGGGCCACTCGCTCTCGGCAGGGGCAGTTGGCTGGAGGTCAGGAGATCCAGCAGGAGGTTCAGCGAGAGCAGAAGGAGCATAGTAGAGCGCCACCTGCGGCCACCGAGGCAGCGGATGCTGCGAGGTTTCTGGGGGTCGAGGATTTCTTCCATGGCATGTACCAGCTTATGTCGCAGTAGTTCAGCGGAGAGGCTGGTGAGGGCTCGTCGACTAGGGGTGGGCTAGTCCGAGCAGTGAGGGATATCATACAGTTTCATCCACCTTACTACGGTGGTCAGCCAGACCCTGATATGGCTCGGAGTTGGCTCGACGAGATGGAGCGGGTGTTCAGTTCCGCGCGGTGTGTTGCGGAGGACAGAGTGATGTTGGCCTATAACCAGTTGTAGGGTACGGCTCGGGAGTGGTGGTCTTCCGAGTGGAAGACGTCCTTCCAGCTTCATCCACTTGAGCAGATTGCGTGGAGTGACTTTGTCAGTGCTTTCGAGCGTACCTACTGCCCAGAGTATATTGCTACGCAGCAGATGCGTGAGTTTTTGGAGCTGGTTCAGGGCGACATGTCCGTGTTGCAGTACAGGGCCCGATTTGTTGAGCTGGGTCGGTATGCACCTCATATCATGGAGCATGAGAGGGTGAAGACTGTACAGTTCGTACAGGGCTTGAGGCAAGAGCTGAGGTACCATCTGATCGCGAATGCGGCCACTGATCTAGAGATAGCGTCTCGTGTTGTGGCTCTTTGGAGATGGATATGCAGAGGACTCGGGGATCGATTAGCCAGGGGCAGTCTTTGTCGGGTCACAGTCAGCAGTCGGCTACCCAGCAACAGTGTTCCTTTCAGCATGCGTCGGGTGGTTCAGGAGCGCCGGCACCGACAGCGTCGATGACAAGATCCATGTCTTTTGGCTCTAAGGTCAAGAAGTTTTTAAAGAAGGGTTCGATAAGAAGAAGTCCAAGGATCAGAGGTAGGCATCATCGGGCAGTGTACCATAGCCGATTCCTTTTCAGCGTCAGGGATCAGTGGGTGGATTGCGAGGACCGTGCCCACGGTGTAGCGAGTACCATTCAGGCAGGTAGTGCACAGCACCGATAGTTTGTTTCTGGTGTGACCGACTAGGGCATATGGCGCGTTATTGTCCTGAGAGGCAGCAACAGTAGAAGTTTCCTCAGAAGCAGTAGGGTCCCCCGCAGCAGAGGCAGCAGCAGCAGTAGTAGGGACAGTATCTGCCGCTACCCATGTCAGCTAGTGTGGGAGGCAGGCAGAGAGCTCGAGGCCAGATCACACACATGACCAGGGCAAAGGCAATGGCGTCGCAGCTCGTGGAAGGTACCGTTCAGATTTTGGGTTGTGCGGCTCGGGTTTTGTTCGATTCTTACGCGTCTCATTCGTTTGTTTCGGAGGATTTCGCGCTGAGTATTGAGGAGCTGGTGACCCAGTTGTCCTGTGATTTGGCAGTGGAGTTACCTTCGGGTGATTTTATGATCACTCTGTATTGCTTCGATGAGGTTCCTGTGTGGGTGGAAGGGCGGAGTTTGCTGGCTAGGCTCTATGCGTTGCCGCTTCAGGACTTTGATGTAATTTTGGGCATAGATTGGCTCGAGACACATCCTGCTTTGGTGGATTACGGCTCGAAGAGGGTTTATTTCTGATGACTTCACGGACCCACCTTCTATTTTCAAGGTATCAGGTCTTCCTCTTCCCGCTTTCTCATTTCTGCGATTCGAGCTCGTCGTTTGCTTGATGTGGGTTGTCAGGGCTTTCTCGCCTCCGTGGTTGTGGCAGACCAGATGGAGCCGGATGTCGAGGACATCCCGGTGGTGTGCGAGTTCCCCGATATTTTTTCGGAGGACTTACCTGGATTGCCTCCCCAGCGGGAGATCGATTTCATTATCGAGGTTGTGCCTGATACGGGACCTTTGGCGAAGGCTCCCTACCGTATGGTCCCTGCTGAGTTGAGGGAGTTGAGGGCGCAGTTGCAAGAGCTACTGGCCAAGGGGTACATTCGTCCTAGCTTTTCCCCTTGGGATGTGCCAGTGTTATTTGTGAAGAAGAAGGATGGTAGCTTGCGGTTGTGCATCGACTATCGGCAGCTGAATGAGGTGACCATTAAGAACAAGTATACATTGCTGCGGATCGATGATTTGCTCGACCAGCTTCAGTCTGCGCGAGTGTTCTCGCGGATTGATTTGCGGTCCGGTTATTATCAGCTAAGGATTCACGAGTCTGATGTGGAGAAGACTACGTTCAGTACGAGGTACGGGCATTATGAGTTCTTGGTGATGCCGTTCGGGCTCACCAATGCCCGCGTAGCCTTCATGGACTTGATGCAGAGGGTGTTTCATCCGTATCTAGACCAGTTCATGGTCATATTTGTGGACGGCATCCTTGTTTATTCACGATCTGCCGAGGAGCACGCGTACCATTTGGGTGTGGTGCTGCAGACGTTGTGAGATCACCAGTTGTATGCGAAGCTCAGTAAGTGCGAGTTCTGGCTTCGTGAGGTGCACTTTTTGGGGCACGTGATTTCTGGTGATGGTATTTTTGTGGACCCCGCCAAGGTCGAGGCAGTAATGCAATGGCTGAGACCGAGGTCTGTGACGGAGATCCGGAGTTTCTTGGGGCTTGTGGGCTATTATCGACGGTTTATCCAGGGTTTTTCTCGCATTGCGGCCCCGATGACTAGACTTACGCTGAAGGATGTGCCTTTCTTCTGGTCTGAGGAGTGTGAGCAGAGTTTCAGGGAACTGAAGAGATTGCTCACCTCGACTCCGGTGTTGGTTTTGCCTTCTGGATCGGGAGGTTTTGTGGTGTGTACAGATGCTTCCGGGGTCAGATTGGGTGCTGTGTTGATGCAGCATGGTAGAGTAGTGGCCTATGCATCTCGACAGCTGAAGCCCCATGAGGAGAACTACCCTACCCATGACCTGGAGTTGGCGGCTGTGATTTTCGCGCTGAAGATCAGGAGGCATTATCTGTATGGTGAGAAGTTCAAGGTGTTCACTGAGCATCAGAGTTTGAGGTATGTGTTCACGCAGAGGGACCTTAACCTCAGGCAGAGGCGTTGGATGGAGTTTATGAAGGATTATGACTTCACCCTATCTTATCAGCCGGGCAGGATGAATGTCGTCACCGATGCTTTGAGTCGGAAGGTCACGGTCAGTGCCTTGATGTTAAGGAAGTGGAGGCTCTAGGGACAAGTACCTGAAGTTTCGTTCAGGCTCAAGATTCCCTAGGAGCCAGGGTTAGCGGTGCTTGCGAGTCTGACTGTCACGCCTGCTATCTGCTGTCAGGTGACAGAGGCTCAGCATGCGGATCCTGAGTTGCCCCGGATTCTGGCTATGGCTGATGTGGAGCTCGGTGAGGATGGTGCTGTGAGGTTCCGTGGTAGGTTGTACGTCCCAGCCGAGGAGCAGGTTCGTCGTGTGGTGTTGCGCGAGGCTCATGGGAGTAGGTACACCGTACACCCGAGTGCGATGAAGATGTATCGAAACTTGCGGAGGCAGTTCTGGTGGCCTGGTATGAAGAGAGATGTCGCCGAGTTTGTGGCCAGGTGCCTGACCTATCGGCAGGTGAAGGCGGAGCATCAGCGACCGGGAGGTACTCTCCAGCCCTTGGATGTTCTCGCGTGGAAATGGGACCACATGACCACGGATTTCGTGGTGGGTTTGTCGAGGACTCTGAGTGGGCAGGATAGTATTTGGTTGCTGGTGGATAGGCTGACGAAGGTGACTCGATTGTTACCGGTCAAAGTCAGCTGGATCGTGCCTAAGTTGGCTCGTCTTTATGTGGAGCGGATTGTTTCGTTGCATGGGATTCCCATTTCCATCGTGTCGGATCGGGATCCGCGCTTCACTTCGGGTTTCTGGAGGAGTTTTCAGTGAGCTCTTGGCATGGATTTGGCATTTAGCTCGGCGTATCATCCTCAGTCAGATGGTCAGTCAGAGAGGACCATCCAGACTTTGGAGGACATGCTGAGATCCTGCTGCCTAGAGTGGCAGGGGAGTTGGATTCACCACCTACCGTTGGTAGAGTTTGCCTACAACAACAGCTATCATTCGAGCATCGGCATGGCTCCTTATGAGGCGTTGTATGGGCATCCGTGTCGGACACCACTCGATTGGTTTGAGGTTGGTGAGCGTGTTTTGACGGGACCCGAGTTGGTGCAGCAGTGTGTGGATGTTGTGCACCTGGTTCGTCAGAACATGTTGGCGGCCTAGAGTCAGTAGAAGAGCTATGCTGACCGTAGGTGATAGCCTCTCGCGTTCGCCATGGGCAATCGCGTGTTCTTGAGAGTTTCTCTGATGAAGGGGGTGATGCATTTTGGGCGGCGTGGGAAGCTGAGTCCCCGCTATATTGGTCCTTTCCACATCGTGGAACGCATCGGTGAGGTAGCTTATCAGTTGCAGTTACCCCCTGAGTTGGCGTCAGTGCATGACGTGTTCCACGTCTCAATGTTGCGGAAGTATATGTCCGATGACTCTCATGTGCTCGAGGATTCTGTTTGGCCCGAGGTGACTCCAGATCTTTCTCTCCCAGAGTTTCCAGTCCGCGGGGAGGAAAGGCGAGAGCAGCGCCTACGGAACAAGGTCATCCCCTTGGTCAAGGTGGTGTGGCAGCAGCACTCTTATGGTGAGGCTTCTTGGGAGCATGAGGATGAGATGCGTCAGCAGTTCCCTTACCTGTTTGAGTGAGTTTTCCTCTTTCTTCCCCTTTGGTTGTCCTCAATTTCGAGGATGAAATTCTTTAAGAGGGGAGCGCTGTAATATCCCGAACCTTTCAGATCCTTCTTCATGGGTCCCGGATCTGGTTTCTCAGAGTGTCCAGCTTTGTTGTGTCTGAAATTCCGTTTCGGACATCTTTCGTGTTCGGATCGACGCGATCCGGAGTGGTTTCGGAGGCCCGAAAGCATTCCGTGGCTTTTTCGCGCGTGTTTTCCGATTACCAGTGTGTGTTTCGGTAATTCCTTCGGAACCTCATTGCAGGTGAACCGGGTCGTTCACCTAGGCGAGAGTGGTACCGTTGCGATCGGTGCGCTCCGAGGATCACGAAATGTAATTTTTGATTTTTTGATATTTTCTGGAATTTCTGAGTTTTCTATAAATACCCTCTCTTTTCTCTCTCTCCCCCACCCTTCTTCTTCTTCTTCCTCCCACCGTGAGAACCGCCCCCCTCTCCCCCTCTCTCTCCCATTCGATCGCGGTGGGCCTCTCTCCGGCTGCAGACGGCGGCGGGGCGATGGCGCGGTTGCGTGGGCGGCTGCAAGGCGAGCTCGTGGGCGTGCGGTGTTCGTGGGAAGCATGAAGGAGCGGGGTTTCCAAAAGCGTTCTTCGTGATTTGATCTCAATTTGGTGGAGCTTTCGCTCCATTGAGGTAGGGGGACGAATCCCTATGCTCATCCCATCATCCACCGCGTTTTGTAGGCCGAATGGGAGCCGAGAGGGGTGTCCTTGAGCGGGTTTGGGCAAAAGCATGATTTTGGGAGAGTTTGCCCGATCTATGTTTTTAGGCTGCGATTCGGCGTTATGATGGCTTAGAAGAATGCTAGGGATCCCCAGGGGTCTTCCCCTCTCCTATGGAGGCATGGGGGCGTGGTTGGAATTTTTGGGCATTTCACGCCGTTTCGCCCTCGGACGGGTGTGACGGTCCTTCCAGTGACCGTCACACCATGTGACGCGCATGGATGAGTGTGTCACAGTCCTATTTTCATCCAACTAGAGTCTGTGGGCTGTGATGGTCCCACGATAGACCGCCACAGGTGCTGTGACGCACCAGGGTTGGACCGTGAGGGACGTTCGACCGTTGGCTTTTGACCGTTAGTTTTTGACCGTTGGGGGTCAAGGCATGTGACGCATCAGGCTTGGCGCGTCACAGCCTTGTGACGCCCCTATGTGGGTGCGTTAGAGTGGACGCATTCCCACCCTGTGACGCACCAGACTTGGTCTGTTACAGTCTGTGATACACCGAGTGGCACACGTCACAGTTTATTCCTCCGTGCCTTGTGACGCATCAGGCTGGGTGCGTCAGAGCCTGTGACGCACCAGGCTAGGTGCGTTAGGGCCTATGACACACCAGGATAGGCACGTCACAATCATTTTTGCACCGAGGGTCTGACGCCCCTGTGTTGGGCTGTCAGATGGTTGTGACGGTCCAGCCTTAGACCGTCAGAGCCTGTGACGCGTCTAGGGTAAACCGTCAGGCTCAGGGTTGCCCCGGGTGATTTGCAACCCCGTTTCTTTTTTGACCGTGGTCACCGTGCGGCGGTGCTGGTACGTGGGATGGTCCCCGTACGTCGTTGGATGCGGACGTTGTTTTTCGTTGACTTGAGAGTCTACTCCATAGTGACCCTCCACTAATCGTAGTCTACTTACACGCGTGTGGTCCCACCAGGGAGTGGTGGAGAGGCTACCCTCAGAGACGGTTTGTGGACCGATTTTTGTCGGGCCCCACATCTTGCAGCCAGAGTCCGGCTGAGGAGAAAACCGATCAGAGGGCCAGACTAGGGACGCGCGGTCTGTGTGTGCACACGTGGTTGGGGGCGGTTGGACCCACGCTGACGAGCGTGACCCCAGCTAGTCACTTGTTTGTGGTTACTTGTTCGGTGTCCGTGCCTCTGGTAGGAGCTACCACGTTAGGCAGTTCACCTGTGGTGCGGTGTAAAACGTCAGGGGACGTTACCGACTGTGCTTCTAATGGGAGGTACTTCTATCGAGTCGGGAGTGACTGACTGTCAGTCGTGCGACTTCGAACTTTGGGTTTTTGTCGGGTTGACCGTGGTGTTTCAGTCGTTACACCGTGGCACGTGTGTCGGTTTTCGTGCCGTGAGATCGGTGTTTTGTAGATTGCAGGGCTTCCCTTTTCGAGGTACTCGCTTACTGCTAGCGTAGCGGTTTCTCCGTTTGCAAGGTAGGGTTCGAGTGATCCCTACTGAGTCTTGTTCCGAGACTCATTCCCTGCGTGTTTTCACCGTGTTTCAGGTGAGTCGCGGCCTCAGGGGAGCGCATTTGAGGCTCAGCGTGGTTCAGGCGCCCAGCGTTAGTGCCAGAGGTCGTAGCCGGGGTATGTCCCGTGTAGCTGTACTTTTCTTTCTTGTCTCTCTACTAGTTGTAGACTATTACTATTGTTATTTTATTATTATCTTGTGGACCATGTATCATTTAAAATGTTAATTTATTTTCTGCTTAATTATATAACTGTTTAATTTCTACAATTATTTGTGATACTCGTGTAGTCTCCACACCATCCTTCTAACCCTTCCGAGTCTTCGGACCCGTGGGTGGCGGTGCGAGTCTCGGGTTATCGGGCCTTCCCGGTAATCGGATTCTCGGGTCGTTACACCAGATACCGGATATACCCGATAGAACTACCGAGCAGACTCGATACCTCTTGGAATCCGTGAAGCCTCCCAAGAGCTGTAGAGCTCCGAAGGGAAAAAGGATTGTCGTGTAGTACATTGAAGCCACAGAGATATAACAGTAAGCAATTAAATTTTATTAGATCGGTTTGCTAAAGTAGCGGGAATAAAATTACTTTTTAATTAACAGTTAAAGTTAACAATTATACCAGAGTCCAATCCAAAGGAAAGACAAGCAATACAGTCCAACAGAAAAGAAAGACGTACACTGAGATCGGGGGAAGCACGACGCAGGTACCGCTGGCAACAACGAACTCACCACACCAGGAACAGCGGAAGTAGAATGATGCCACCCACCTAAAAAGCAGGGGTGAGCCTCGTGTCACTAGCCCAGTAGGGGTCACGCAGATCCCCACTGAAAAATACGCAGTAACACAGAACGACAAAAACATCATGTGTAGTAAAGTAGGAAAACTACACTAGAAAGCTATAAAAGAAGACCGGAACGGAAGGAGTAGGAACAGCTAAAAGAAAAGGGAAAAGTCGTACCTGAACGAAAACACGGCTGCCGAACTAACCTCGGCTCCCCAACTACTCCAGGCAGCAACACGAAGGTGAACTCTGATCTGACAAAGTCAGGAGTTACCGATCTGTCAAGCCTACAAAGACAGGCAAAAAGCCGAGAAGGAACCTAGACAGACACAAACGGCCTAAAGCATACACGAGTCGAGTGCCATGCACGCTCTTCTACATACGACCACACACACGACTAGAACATCGTGCACAAGACACAACACTGACCTCGGGCAAGACCACGAGAGGGCTAACCCAGAAAGGTCACGACGTATGAGAAACACGAGAGTCACGCGCCACGTGACGAAAGTACCTTCTCACTAGAAGAATGACCAGCTGCGTCCACTGACATCTTATGCTGCGCCTCAAGCGTCCCGTCTACTATGCCGCCTGAAACACGACAGAGACTAAGACATGCTCGAAACCAGAACAGGACTACAGTAACGAGTGTCTGGACAGGGTAACGCCCGTCGGCGTCAGTCCAAAGCCCCTGACCACATGTGCACACACCGACTCTTGCTGGAGAGCCAGGCCTCTAGCTAGTTTTCCCCACCCAGCAGGATGCCACTGTACAACGGGGGCCCACGGAAACTAGCTTACAAACCATATCTCGGGAACTACCCGCCATAAGGGCCGACACGTCGTAACGTGTCGTAAGGCTACGACTAGTGGAGGCTCACAAGACAGAGACTCCAAAACACGAGTGCCGGAGTACAGACAGGCAAAGAAGCACTGTCGTACGTACTACAAAGCACAGGACACAAGGTAGCGCACCAGACTGCCACCTGACTTAGGACAGAGCAACTAGATCGGAAAACACAACGATCCTTGAGTCTCACGACTCGGAGTCAAGATCGTCGTACACAGCAGAACAAGCTGCCAATCGGTCTATTCCTAAGCCAGAGGAAACGACATGACTGTGTAAAATGACACACGGGGACATGAGGGAACACCAAGACCCTCAGCACACCTGGACATGCAAACCGAGGTAAGACATCACGTTGAGGCATCCAGAACCATGTCTCGGACTGGACGGAACCGCCGAGACACGCAAGGTCACCTGTCAACCACTAGGTCACCCCGGGTTGACCGGAACCAGACAATGATGACTCTATAGTAGGAAAGCAAATCCTACCTCAAGTAAGAAAACTCATGGCTACCTTATAACGTGGCCATATCCCTCATAGGACATCAAAAGATATCCATGGAAATGGCAAATCACAAGGTGAAGCCAAGATATCGGGAAATCGAAACAACGGGAAACGACACTCTGGGCATAAGTGATCCCTCACTCGGCCGCTAGGTAAACCAAGCAGTAAAGGAGGAAATCGTTACGCACATGGGGATGAAGATAATGGAGGTCGGGGGTAGGGCCACGAGGCGACTATAGCGATCATGGATATAACCACTAGGATCAGTCAACTCTAGCTGACCTGCCCGATAAACCACCAAGCGGTCAATGACAGACACGCTACACGGACTAGGCGGTCCAAGAGACAATCGCTACACTAATCGCTACACTAACCGCGCTAAGATACAGACCTAAGCAAAATGACTCGTAGTGGCCTAAGGAAGGCGCGCTACAGCGAAGAAATGCATGAAGGTTGGGCCGCCAAGGCCAACTGACTTAAATCTTAACTAGGTCTAAACCACGGCAACCTGAATACCGAGGCAGACCACAGGCCGCCGAGACCTTTCCCTCAAGACAAGAACTCAAGGAAGGCCACTCACATGCGGGGGAACCCCATTGCACTCACATCGACTCACGGTGACTCAATCGAGTGAGACACAAAGCTCGAAACATGCATGCCTTCGGGCACACTAATCGAGGTAAGACGACACCTCGCAACACCCCAAAAACATGGACACGGAACCCACAGTGTGTCCGAGACACTCATGAGGCCATAGGTCGGTCATTGGGTTTCAACGGGACCGACCGGGACTCAAAACGGTGAAAAATACTGCATTTCAGTCGACCTGACCCCTAGGGGTGGTCGACCTAATAGGGTCGATCGACCGGCCCTGGGCGGTCGGTCGACCGGACCGATAGGCTCACCGGCATGCTGGCACGAACACCGGCCGGTCGACCGGCCAGCCCGTGGCGGTCGACCGGTCACGGCGGGAATCCAGCCGGACCGAGCCTAAAAACCCGAATCCATGCCCCATTCGATCCCGATCGAAGGGGAAACATCCATAACGTCGCAGAACCATGATATACAACATTTAGACTCCAACGGGAGTCGAATCGACCAAGAAATGGCGAGCAACGGGCGATGTCATCGAATCGACCCTATTTGGGTCACCGGGGTTCCCGAGCTCGTACCGGCCCCAAATGACAACCAAACGACACGAAATCAGCAGATCTGGAACACTGACATTCCAGGGAGTCCATTTGTACCAACCGATCTAAAAACCGTCGCCATTTTCTGACATACCCTACGAACTCTACAAAACCACGGGTTTACCTAAACGAGCTTAAACTCGCCCGTTCTAGCACCGAACAACACAAAATTACTGGGGAAACGTGCAGGAAAAGTAGGTGATCCGTCTCCCTACCTCCACCGAAGAAACCGTGTGCCGAAGCGACTAAACCGCGCCGAAAATGCCAAAACACGAACCACGCCGATCTCGGAATCCACCGAGGGATCGCGCCACGCCACGCTCAAACCGTCGCTCTATCCCGCGTCCCGATCACTCCATCGCGTCCTCGCCTTGGCCAGTTCTGCAATGGTGTGCACCCCGCACCGAGAGACCCAGAGACGAGAGAGAACGAGAGAGAGAAAGAGATGAGAGAAATGTGGGAGGAGAGAGGTGGTTGAAGGAATAAATAGAAAAGAAAATTAGGATTTTTCCTAATTTCTGAAAATTCAATTTTTGGTTCGAAAATCTACTAATTCAGAAAAATACGCAAAAATACTCAAAACGATCGCCGGGAAGAGTACATCGCAACTACGGCGTCCACGAGTCGATGAACTGAGAAACAAACTCACCATAGGGTTCCGTAACTAGAACGAGAGAAAAACCGACACGAATCGTAAAACTCAACTCAGGACCCACAAAAGTGATCCAAAACTCTCTGAAAAGGATCCGAAAGACCCAATAAAAATCCAGGGCATTACATCCTCCCCTCCTTTAAGAAATTTCATCCTTGAAATTTAAGGACTAGTAAAGGAGAAGTTGGGAAGAACAATCCCCAAGACATAACTTGAAACAGTGCGAATCTTGAGAAACATAATTTAGAGGGACATAGTCAGACCATAATCACAGGTACACGCTCTGGATCGAGCACGGCACAAGTGAACACAAGTCCGACACCTCCGAAACAAGACAACGTCGCTTACGTCTCGCAGGAAAGGAGACACGACACATGCCACGATAACAGATATCGGGAAAAACAAAACGACAGACACGACAAGCATCAGCTTAAACAAGGAAACACAGTCCTCTCAGCAGATAGCTCGACAACATCGACTCCAGTGCCAAAGGCAACAGGGAACACCTGGCATACAGGATGCCAATGAAAGCACCGGACCACAAGCACAATCACGTCAGTCCTCAGTCAGACATTACATCTGATCGAGTCACAAGCTAACTCTACTAGGATAGAAGAGTACAGCAAGGCTAACTGACAAGACCTAGTCCAAGACAGTGCCAAGATAGGTACACAAAATCATAGAGAAACAACGATCAAATGACGGCAACGGCAACACTTGCAGGATCTTGGCTCCGTACTGAACACAGAACCACGGAACACCACTGCAAGCTAGGTCACATCAAGGCACAACGACAACTGAACGCACGACCATAAGGGACGAGTCACGCATCGAGCAACTTACTAAGAACAGACCCACGACGATGAAAATGACAATCTTGGGAAACACATCTCAAGGACCACGATCACGCCCAGAGAGCACAATACCCAAGAAAAGAAATGCAGAGCAAAGGGTACGCAATCAGCAAGAATGCTGATAGACTCCCCAGCACTCACAAATGCCAGTGCCAACACCAGAATGACTCCAACAACGACACGGTAAGAGGCCACATCAAGGCACAGGAAGCCAAGATGAAGTCACATCGAGAAAGATAATCCTCTCGACCGGTCAGAATCTTACAACCAACGATCCTCGACCTGTGGGTTATCAGCCCACACGCTTCCGCTGCGCACCCATACAACACACACATGCATCTGAAATACCTTGGTATCCGCATCTCAACACACACTCGGCACTATCACAATTCATGTAAATCGTAATGTATTACGCCACAAGTATTGATCCTACGAGCAACCGATCACAAATCGCCTAAGTGCAAAAAAGGAGAGTACCAGTTTCAGCACAAAGCACAAAGAAAGGCTAATCTTAGCTTACCATTACGTCCTGAAAAAAATAATGAGCCTTCACAACATATCAGCCGTCAGACACGGCACGACGAACACAGTGCACAACAGCTCTCAACACAAAGATTAGGTCCAAAGCCAGGCAACCATAAACCAAGGAGAAGATCAGGCTCAGAAGAATTACTGTCCAAACTTAAGTAGACACAGGACAAAGGCCTCACCAAGACAGCAATTCCAAGGCTTACCTCAAAAAAGACTCCACGAAACAGGATGAGAAGAATCAAGGTGGACTACCAGAAGCTTACCAGGAAGGAAAAATCCTAGGTCGCCTGAGCATCTTCTCAATTAAGGGAATCTAATCGAGCACTTCGACAGAAGTGAAACACCTCAGGAGCTGTACATACTTAAGCTGGGATGACCAAAACAACGTAAGAACGTGTACGGCCATCACACCAACTCGAAAAAGTCACCAGCCACTTGAACAAACCACGAAAAAATCTCAAATAATGTACTGCACATTCAAGCCTATCGGCGAACTCTGCCAAGTACCGCACGATCGAGACAAGCACCATGACGAAAAAGAGCATCCCGTCGCATCTTGACGAGAGTAAAACCACCTCATACAGTGCTGACACAGCACGCACAAGACAACACACGGAAAATGAAGCGACAAAGAATCGCAAAACCTAAGCCAGCGAAAGACTGCACTGGACTTTCAGGACTCTGGAAACTGTATATCTCGGATTCCCATGTACTTTACACAACAATGCTATGATACCAACTGTGACGACTCGGATCGCAGATACCGGATATACCCGATAGAACTACCGAGTAGACCCGATACCACTTGGAATCCGTGAAGCCTCCCCAGAGCTGTAGAGCTCCGAAGGGAAAAAGGATTGTCGTGTAGTACATTGAAGTCACAAAGATATAACAGTAAGCAATTAAATTTCATTAGATCGGTTTGCTAAAGTACCAGAAATAAAATTACTTTTTAATTAACAGTTAAAGTTAACAATTATACCAAAGTCTAGTCCAAAGGAAAGACAAGCAATACAGTCCAATAGAAAAGAAAGACGTACACTGAGATCGGGGGAAGCCCGACGCAGGTACCACTGGCAACAACGAACTCGCCACACCAGGAGCCGCGGAAGCAGAACGACGCCACCCACCTGAAAAGCAGGTGTGAGCCTCGTGTCACTAGCCCAGTAACTCACGTGGATCTCCACTGAAAAACACGCAGTAACACGGAACGACAAAAATAGCAGGTGTAGTAAAGCATGAAAACTACACTAGAAAGCTGTAAAAGAAGACCAGAACGGAAGGAGTAGGAATAGCTAAAAGAAAAGGGGAAAGCCATACCTGAATGAAAACACGGCTACCGAACTAACCTCGGCTCCCCAAACTACTCCTGGCAGCAACAGGAAGGCGAACTCTGATCTGACAAAGTCAGGAGTTACCGATCTGTCGGGCCTACAAAGATAGGCAAAAAGCCGAGAAGGAAGCTAGACAGACACAGACGCCCTAAAGCATACACGACTCGAGTGCCATGCACGCTCTTCTAGATACGACCACACACACATGACTAGAACGTCGTGCACAAGACACAACACTGACCTCGGGCAAGACCACGAGAGGGCTAACCCGGAAAGGTCACGACGTACGAGAAACATGAGAGTCACGCGCCACGTGACGGAAGTACCTCCTCACTAGAAGAACGGCCAGCTGCGTCCATTGACGTCTTATGCTACACCTCAAGTGTCTCGTCTACTATGCCGCCCGAAACACGACAGAGACTAAGACACGCTCGGAACCTGAACAGGACTGCAGTAACGAGTGACTAGACAGGGTAACGCCCGTCGGCGTCAGTCCAAAGCCCCTGACCACGTGTGCACACACCGACTCTTGCTGGAGAGCCAGGCCTATAGCTAGTTTTCCCCACCCAGCAGGACGCCACTGTAGAGCGGGGGCCCACGAAAACTAGCTTACAAACTGTATCTCAGGAACTGCCCCGCCATAAGGGCCGACACGCCGTAACGTGTCGTAAGGCTATGACTAGTGGAGGCTCACAAGACACAGACTCCAAAACGTGAGTGCCGGAGTACAGACAGGCAAAGAAGCACTGTCGTACATACTACGAAGCACATGACACGAGGTAGCGCACCAGACTGCCACCTGACTTAGGACAGGGCAACTAGACCGGAAAACACAACGATCCTTGAGTCTCACGACTTGGAGTCAAGATCGTCGTACACAGCGGAACAAGCCGCCAATCGGTCTATTCCTAAGCCATAGGAAACGACATGATTGCGTAAAATGACACACGGGGACACGAGGGAACACCAAGACCCTTAAAACACCTGGACAAGCAAACCGATGTAAGGCAACACCTCGAGGCATCCAGAACCATGTCTCAGACTGGCCGGAACCACCGAGACACGCAAGGTCACCTGTCAACCACTAGGTCACCCCGGGTTGACCGGAACCAGACAATGATGACTCTATAGTAGGAAAGCAAATCCTACCTCAAGCAAGAAAACTCATGGCTACCTTATAACGTGGCCATAGCCCTCATAGGACATCAAAAGATATCGACGGGAATGACAAATCACAAGGTGAAGCCAAGATACCGGGAAATCGAAACAACGGGAAACGACACTCTGGGCATAAGCGATCCTTCACTCGGCCGCTAGGTAAACCAAGCAGTAAAGGAGGAAATCGTTACGCACACAGGGATGAAGATAATGGCGGTCGGGGGTAGGGCCACGAGGCGACTATAGCGATCAAGGATATGACCACTAGGATCAGTCAACTCCAGCTGACCTGCCCGACAAACCACCAAGCGGTCAATGACAGACACGCTACACGGACTAGGCGGTCCAAGAGACAACCGCTACACTAACCACCCTAAGATACTGACCGAAGCCAAACGACTCGTAGCGGCCTAAGGAAGGCGCGCTACAGCGATGAAACGCATGAAGGTTGGGCCGCCAAGACCAACCGACTTAAATCTTAACTAGGCCTAAACCACGGCAACACAAATATCGAGGCAGACCACAGGCCGTCGAGACCATTCCCTCAAGACGGGAACTCAAGGAAGGCCACTCACATGCGGAGGAACCCCACCGCACTCACACCGACTCACGGTGAATCGATCGAGCGAAACACAAAGCTTGAAACACGCATGCCTTCAGGCATGCTAATCGAGGTAACACTGCACCTCCCGACACCCCATAAACATGGACACGGAACCCACAGGGTGTCTGGGACACTCATGAGGCCATAGGTCGGTCATTGGGTCTCAACAGGACCGACCGGGACTCAAAACGGTGAAAAATACTGCATTTTGGTTGACCTGACCCCTAGGGGCGGTCGACCGGCCCTGGGTAGTCGGTCAACCAGATCGATAGGCTCACCGGCCTACTGGCACGAACGTCGGCCGGTCGACCGGCCAGCCCGTGGCTGTCGACCGGTCACGACGGGAATCTAGCCGGATCGAGCCTAAAAACCCGAATCCACGCCCCATTCGATCCCGATCTGTCACATCCCGACGTGGAATATCGAGGGCGCGACGAGTCGTAAACACGCGTGTCGATCAGAGCATGCACAATTTTATTTCTAAAGTCAGAAATGAACGGGAAAATGATACTTTTATTCCATCAAAATGAAGTTTACATCACTAATTCATAAGCCATAAAGGCAATTACAAACTTCCAATCCCAAAGTACATCATTCTTGTAAAACACTAATGATCTACATAAACCTAGGTAAAAAGGAAAATCACTCTCTCACTCTTGTCCATTCCCTTGTACATTTTCATTTCCTGCAACAATTAACCAAAACGTAGGGTGAGCTAAAAGCTCAGTAGGATTTTATATCTCTATGAACCAGGCAATCTTTAAATGTTAGCAATTTAAACAATTTTCTAACTTGTATCGGGAAGTGTATAAACATGAATGGAATTTCCAAGTAATTGAGATGATATGATATCAAGATGAATTTCCAAGTAATGACTTTGAACAAGTAAAGAATTCCATGTAATTGGCCATTTTCACGCAAGTCAAGTAATTCATGTAATTTTCAAGTAAACAAGTAACAAGTAAATAAGTACGAATAGTGGAATGTCATATCAAGTAAATCTATCATGCACTTCGGTGCAATACCACACCGTTGGTCAATCAACTCCCATGGGCACAAGTACTTTCGGGCGCTCCCCCTAGGACCAGACCGGGCCCCATTAATGCCAGGCATTGAGTCAGTGGATCATAAGATCCCAAGTACGTTTAGACATCCACTTATATAATTATGGCCAACGAATTTCAAGGATAAGCTAATTTGTAAAAAGTACAGATCTGACAAAAATTTCAGAAGTAGCAAGAGAAGTGAATAATAATTTTAAGGCATAATGTTTAACGACATTAAGTCATGGAATTCAAGAAAGAATGGTAACTAGGAATAAAAATCAAGTAATTAGAGTTTAATAGAATTAATTTAATTCCATGGTTTAATCCTATGTGTATTTGGTTTACATGTGTTTAGACATGTTTACAGGAAGTTTTTGTTCCTTAAAATGCATTAGTTAGCCAAAACAGTGATTTATTATAATAATCAGAATTTAATTATGAAAATAAGTTTTTATGTTGAAAATAATTCTAACTTGCGGAAAATAATCTTAACATGCTGACAATGATGTTCATATGTTACTTTACTGATAAGATGATAAAAGTAAAATTTTCATGCTGGATTTAATTTTTAACATGCTAGAAATTAATATTTAACATGTTAAAATTGATACTTAACATGCTAAAATAATTATCATACGTTAACTTACTGATAGGATGATAAGATAAGTTTACCATGCTGATTACAAAAATTTTCTGATAACAACATAATTTTTATCATGCTAAAAATTATTTTTTCTACATTTATTTGCTAATTATTTGATAGGAAAATAGAATTATCATGCTGAAAAATAGTTTTAATACACTGAAAATAATCCTAACATGCTAAAAATAATTCTAACATGCTGGAATAATTTTACCATTCTGGAAGAAATTTTATCATGCTGGAAGTAATTTTCATACATCAATTTACTAATTATTTAATAGGAAGCTAAGTTTTATATGCACAAAAAATAGCTTTAAATAGATTTTAACATGCTGAAAATAATTTTTATATCTTAGTATGTATAAGATAAATTTATCATATTGGAAGTCACTTTTAACATGCTGGAAATAGTTTTAACATGTTGGAAATAATTGTTAGTATGTATAAACTAATGTGGTGAAAATTAGATTTTTACATGTAAAAATAATTTCATTCTACAAAAATAAATTTTTAACATGCTGTAAGAATTAAAACATGCTAATATTACCTTTTCTTACTTTTGGTGACTAAATACGTACAATTAACGTGAATTTTTAAAGGGTATAGTTCCTATTGTATAGTGACTTAAGTTTAGTCCCACATTGGAAGTTACAAAAACTTGCATAGCTTTATATGTTGGAGAGCTCACCCTTGGGTCAGGACCCAAGGGGCATAGGATGTGGGCTTGAGTTGTGAATTGATACAAAACTAGTAATATTTAATTATTTATTTATTTATTTGTGCCGTGCCGTGCCGTGCCGTGCCGTGCGGCTGAGGCGAAAGCTTTAATAATTTAGAAGACAATTATATATATATTTTTCTTTGAACGCGCTGGCCAGGGCCAGCGTGACCTGAAGATCTAGAGAAACAATAAATTGTTTTTCATTATTAATTACAATAATTTTGGGAACGCGTTTGACCCCAGGGGGCGGGAAAATGCACTGTATGAACGCGTTATGTCGGGCCAGCGCGTTCAGAACGCGCTACTGAGGTATAGCGTGTTCTGGACCTGATGAAAAACGGGAATACCCCTCCAATAAAATGACCATAACTTGCTCATTTCATAACGGAATTTAATAAATGAGCTATCCATGGAAAGAGGACAGAAAAATGAACAAGATGACATGATTTAATTAGAATTTAGCCTGAGAGACACCTACCTTTAGTCGGATCTAAAGAATATCCCCAAATATAAGAAAACCCTTTGATCTTCCAAATCTTCCTTCAAATCTCCACCAATCTTCGCAGCAGCGTATACTTAACCTCCAGGGATGGTTTGAGGGTCGAATGTGGTTCTATTTATAGCCAAAACATGGCCAAATGTGTCAAGATTCCTTGCCTAACAATGTCAAACTTTCCAACTCCGAATTAGAAGAAAATTCTAATTTCTCCTCTTAACCTAGCCTCCATTTGGTGTGAAACCAATGTAAAAACGGCTGGTCCAATGTGGGCTGTTAGGTAAGGGTCGATTTTTGTACCAACCTTCTAGAAATTAGGTTATTATAATCCCTTAAATATCATATTAAACACATGTTAAGAATTTAAGGTTAATTTGACCTTTATTGAATCCTTTAACCATTAATTCAGCCCATTATGAATTATCCAATGGGCCAATTGTAATCCTAATCCATTACATGGACTTTTATTGGGTTTACTATGATTTATCTAAGGTCTAAAGCATTTAATATCTATTTAATTCTAGTTAAATCAAGTAAATTTAATAATCTAGCTTATTTCATATAGTAAAAATGTAATTTGATTATTACATGAAAATTTTAATTACATAATGAAATTGAAAATTTTAATTCTCATTTTTAAATTTTGGGTTTCTACACGATCGAAGGGGAAACATCCATAACATCGTAGAATGACGATATACAACATTTAGACTCCAACGGGAGTCGAATCGACCAAGAAACGGTGATAAATCAGCCCTATTTGGGTCACCGGGGTTCCCGGGCTCGTACTGGCCCCAAATGACTACCAAATGACACGAAATCAGTGGATCTGGAACGTTGACATTCCAGGGAGTTCATTGATACCAACCAATCTAAAAACTGTCGTCGTTTTTCGGCAAACCCTACGAACGCCACAAAACCACGGTTTTACCTAAACGAGCCCAAACTCGCTCGTTCTAGCACCGAACAACATGAAATTACAGGGGAAACGTGCAGGAAGAGTAGGTGATCCGTCTCCCTACCGCCACCGAAGAAACCGTGCGCCAAAGCGACTAAATCGCACCGAAAATGCCAAAACATGAACCGCGCCGATCTCGAAATCCACCGAGAGATCGCGCCACGACACGCTCAAACCGTCGCTCTATCCCGCATCCCGATCACTCCATCGCGTCCTCGCCTCGGCCAGCTCCGCAACGATGTGCACCCCGCGCCGAGAGACCCAGAGACGAGAGAGAACGGGAGAGAGAAAGAGATGAGAGAAATGAGGGAGGAGAGAGGTGGTTGAGGGAATAAATAGAAAAGAAAATTAGGATTTTTCCTAATTTCTGAAAATTTGATTTTTGGCCCGAAAATCCACTAATTCAGAAAAATAAGAAAAAATAGTCAAAACGATCGCCGGGAAGAGTACATCGCAATTGCGGCGTCCACAAGTCGATGAACTGAGAAACAAACTCACCGTAGGGTTTCGTAACTAGTACGAGAGAAAAACCCACACGGATCGTAAAACTCAACTCAGGACCCACAAAAGCGATCCGAAACTCTCCAAAAAGGATCCGAAAGACCCAATAAGAATCCAATAAGAATCTAGGGCATTACACTAAGCACTTATGAAGATCAGGGTCGGTGCTGGTTTCTATTCCTATGAACTAAGGTCTGAGCACTTATGAAGATCAAGGTCCGTGCAACCTCTGGCCAACAGATAACTAGGACTGTGCACATTCTCTATGTGATAAATCAAGGTCTTCAACACTAGAAGGTCAGTGCACACATGAAGACAAAGTCTAAGCACGATGATGAAGGTCTTTACAATGCTTCCTTAGAACAAATACAGAAGAAATTCTCTTGTGGTGTCTCGACACATCTAACCCATGTCTCTACACATCCAGAAGAATTCGAGCTGAAGCTGTTCTGACTAAGCATCTGGATTCATCGATGTCTCGACACACTGAGTGAAAAGTGTCGACACATTCGTGTGATAATCTCTGCACAGGGCGCTTCTGTCTCGACACCTTCTTGCAACAACTCTGCACATGACTCACATGTCCCGACACCTCTTAGTGTTGTCTCGACACATCAACGATGGATCTTCAAGACATTCACTAGATGTCCCGAGACATCCACGTTCAACCAGAATGATTTTTCAAGGCTTTCAATTAGATGTCTCGACACACTGCTAGGAAAGTGTCGACACACCCTTGTTCTTCTAGAAATCCTCAAGCCAATAAACTGTCAGATCAGTGGGCCATTCAGAGAGAGAAAAAGGAACCGTAAATCATCAAAATTAAGGATTTTGGGGTCTGGACCATGTCCTGAGGTCTGACCCTTGCTCTACCATCTTATCTCTCATTTGTCTACCTTTTGGAGATGGTTTTGTTAGAAATCCAGCTGGAATAGCCACTTCTATCTGCCACGATGTACGTCTTATCTGTTTGCCTGTCCAGACTGACTACTGCTGGACATAGGACACTCTACAGTCAGCCATCATCTTGCTGTCGACTAATGGGCTGTCTGACCAGGCAGAGTTCACAGAAAAGTACACTTCAAGTAGAATGAGAAGACTACTTGTCTGAAGGGGATTTAATGTAAAGATTTGAGACTGACCAAAGGGAGATTTAGTCTGCCTCTTCACACAAGTCTCTCATCGTACTATTCTTGTACTAAAAGCAATTTAACTCTTGCCAAATCTTGCAGAGCATCTTCTTCAAAGTAAAGAAAGCACTTGGCGGGGAAACTTGGCGAGAAAAGGTTCCTCACCAAGTGACCGCATGGCACGCTGTATATATGTATAATATCTAGCTTCCCATGAAGCTGTTGCTGCTGCCGTCCACAAAGTGCCACGCCTTAGACCAATCTACGAAGAACATTCCTAAGTAGCGTGAGAGCAGCCCCAGCACCTATTGGACTTAGTCCAGTTGTCACGCCCCGAGCGCGGAAGATACCCGTAGATGCGTGACGAGTTTATATCAATCATGTCAATCAGAGTAGTAGTGTATTCGACACAAAGACAGAGTGCGTAAATATAAAGATAACCCAATCCATTTATTCCTCTAATAAGAATATGTCTATTACAAAACCCTTGCAAATACTAGACTCGATAAAAGAAAGGTACATTTCTGACTCAACAAAAATATAGAGAAGATAGGACGGATGGACATTTGAATAGCTCTAACTCTTTCACTCTTGACCTTCCCCGTCAGTTTGGGTCTCGTCATCCGACTTACCTGAAAAGTATGGAAACACTGAGTGAGCGAACGCTCAGTAGGAAATTATATCTCAAGAACTAGCAAAGGGGTTTAAGTAATTACATCTTTCCATGAATGCACTATAGCTATGCATGCTCGCGTAAAACGACAAGATAGAGAGTATATCAACAAGATAACAAGGTGAACTATTCATGATCTTTCAAGTAATAGAGGTCAGGATGTTCAAGCAAGTAATTTCATCATGTCATGTCGAGAACTTGGCTATCTCGTTTCAAGCAAGCAAGTATATAAATTATCCTTTTTCGGGTCAAGCAAGTCTTGGCATGTCAAGTTGAGTCAAGTACGAGATTTTTGTGGAATGTCCAATCAAGCTAGTCATGCACTTCGGTACAATGCCAATACCATTATCATTACAACTCCCATGGGCACTAGTACTTTTGGGTGCTCCTCCCAGGACCAGATCGGGCCCTATATGCACAGGCATTGATCATGTATTTTGACATCCACTTGGTGTATAGCCAATATGGAGTTTCAAGGATAAAGAACTTGTATAAACTTAGAGGTAGATAGCATTTCAAGGATTTGAACATGACCATAATGACGATAATAACGGTGAAATTACGAGTATCGATAAAACTAGGAGAAATTGGTTCCCTAACTTGGGTACCATGACAAGTAAGTGCCCGCAAGTAGACGGTCACTCTTTTAATATAGAATTGAGGTCCACAAGAACATCATAATAATGTTGATATAGAATTGGGGTCCACAAGAACATCTCAATAAAGACATGCTTTCCCCATTTATTTAGATACTTCTCATATTCTACACATAGCATAACATGAGGGCCGATATACCATGTTTCTTATACAGTGACATGGCAAAAATAGTGTGATAGGTTTTTATGGTACAACCAGCTCAGTCGTTCTTGAGGGAATCCAAGGCTCGAGGAGTTTTACGGAGGTCTCTATGACTAATTCGCTAGTCCAAAAGAACGGAATGTCCAATGGAGAGCTTGTATGTCACTGAGAGTTAGGGGGTAAACGATAAAACATCATGAAACATGGGACTATATTCACGGACTGGAATATAGTGCCGATATATATTTATATAATATACATATGAAACCCTCGGTTAACAGTAACAGTGTAAAATAGTATCACAGGAAAATAGCGACTTAGGTAAAGTCATTAATCATGGAATTAACACCTTATACAGGGGCGTTTATTTATAAATTGACGGCTTGTTCAGCAGTCGTTCATTCTGTATTTCTATTTTGCAGAATTTAGATAATATGGAATTTTAATAAAAACGCGCCCTGGACAGGGGCGTTACTTTTCAATTAGCGCCCTGTTCCTGGGTGTCAGTTCAATAAGAGACGACCTTCCTCAGGTCGTTAATTCAAGATGTTCCAGGATTAATAGGAACATGGGTAATTTCAAGGATAATAAAATTTCAGAAAGAGGAATCACACTGTCAGGAAGAGAAAAATAGCAGGATTCGACAACTATGATCATGCATTAAATTAGAATCATGTTTTGATAAACATAAAAGTTTTAAACGTGGGTAATTTAATAACTAGATGAAATTGACGACTTAATGCAGGACGTCAAAACTGGAATTAGCGACCTGGGCATGGTCGTTTCTTTAAATTAGCGCCCTTGATAGGGTTGCTTCTTTTAAAATCCACAGAAAACCCTTTTAAAAACTATAATAAAACTATATTCATGCATGCCATGATGGTATTATGATGGAATTAAACTAGTTTGGGCTACGTTCTTGAGAAAACCTACTTGATGAATGTTCTGGTGAAGGAACGTGAAGAAAGTTGAAGAGAGAACGATACTCTGTTCTAAACAGAGTGTCCTGAGAATAGCTACTCCCTCTTTCACAGTGAACGGAAGAAGAGGACGTCGATGAAGAACCTCACGTTACGGCAGACTTCCTGCAGCAAAGACGATGAAGAATCATTAATATTCTTCATGATTATGACCGAGGGCAGGGAAGAAGAACATTACCTGTTCTTTACGTATGCAGCAGCAGAGCTTCCTTCAGCCAAATAGCCTATTAGGGTTTGACAGGAAGGGTTATTTATAGGGTTTTTATGATCCTAATGGAGTTAGTATCGTATTGGAAGTAATGTTTCCCTCATAGAGTCCTTGCCATAATCAATCTCCCTCGTAGTTATCCAGAAACTTGCTCTGGATAGTCTCCTGGTTCGAACGAAACTCGAACGGAACACAAATGGAATTAACGCCTTGCGTTAGGGCGTTAATTTAAATTGACGTCTTTGTTAATGTCATTTCTTATGTAAAACATGTCCATGTGGAGGGCGTCACGTTTACTTGCCCTTTTTATTATTTTGGCCGTTTAAGAATTGACGACATCTGCTGTGGTCGTCCTTTCTGGAATTCGCGCCTTGTATAAGGGTGTTTATTTTTGAAGTAGTGCCTTGAATCAAGGCGTTATTTACATTATGGTTTATTATTCACTTCTTTAAATCTTTTAATCTTATTTTGATCAATTGGGGTTTTTATTTCCTTTTATTTTTACCAGGGTTGCTACAGCCTCCCCCACTTAAAAGAATTTGGTCCCCAAATTCAATCGCATATATTTATATATATATGGAGAGTGTAGAGTTATATACCTTTTTAGAATAAGTTCGGGAATCGTTTCCTCATATACTCCTCGGTCTCCCATGTGGCTTCGCGTTCTGAACATTCATTCCATTGCACCTTTAACATGGGGATAACTTTATTCCTTAATGTTCGTACCTCACGATCAAGGATCTTCATTGGCTTTTGTTCATAAGTGAGATCCCTTTGAATTACCAGGTCTCCATGATGAATGATATGTGACGGATCATGCACATATTTCTTCAACATTGATATATGGAATACATTATGAACTTCAGACAATTGAGGAGGTAATGCGATGCGATAAGCAACCTCGCCAACTCTTTCCAGTATCTCAAAAGGTCCAATGAATCTTGGTGTAAGTTTGCCCTTAACACCAAATCTCCTTATTCCACGTCCAGGTGATATCTTGAGAAAGACGTGATCTCCGACTTGGAATTCGAGATCTCTTCTTCTTGTATCAGCATAAGTCTTTTGTCTAGACTAAGCTACTTGCTGTCTTTCTCTAATCAACTGTATCTTCTCGGTGATATCCCTTACCATATCTGGACCTAATAGTTGTTTCTCTCCAACTTCGTCCCAGCATAAGGGTGATCGGTAACTCCTTCCGTATAAGGCTTCGAAAGGTGCCATTTGTATACTTGCCTTGTAGCTATTATTGTATGCAAATTCAACTAGAGGCAAGTGATCATGCCAGCTTCCTCCAAAATCAATGATGCAAGCTCTGAGCATATCCTCAACCACCTGATTAGTCCTCTCGGTCTGACCATCCATTTTTGGATGAAAAGCTGTACTAAAATTAAGTCTCGATCCCAACGAATGTTGTAGTCCTTTCAAAAAATGCGAAGTAAAACGGGGATCTCTGTTAGACACAATCGAGACAGGGATACCATGTAATCTGACTATCTCTTTTATGTATAATGCAGCCAGAACATCAACTGACCATCGACTCTTGATTGGCAAGAAGTGTGCTGATTTGGTCAATCGATCAATGATAACCCATATTCCATCATATCCTCCTTTTGATTTAGTTAGACCCATGATGAAATCCATACCAATATCCTCCCACTTCCATTTGGGAATATCCAGAGGATGTAACTTTCCGGCAGGCTTCTGGTGTTCAGCCTTAACTTGTTGGCAGGTGAGACAGCGAGACACAAAGTCCGCGACCTCTCTCTTCATATTAGGCCACCAGAAGGTCCTTTTTAAATCTTGATACATCTTAGTAGATCCTGGATGAATTGTGTACCTTGATCTGTGAGCTTCATCTAAGATCTTCTTCTTTAATTCTGGACAATCCGGTATACAAGTTCTATTTTGGAATAACAACCTTCCATCTGAAGCTAGTTGGAACACAGATTGTCCTTCTAGTTTGCCCTTGATTTCCACTAATACCGGGTCACTACCTTGAAGTCCTTGTATTTCGGGTAGCAAATCTGACTGTATGCTCATGTGGGATAAGGTGACACACCTACTGTCCTTGTCCATGCTTATATTAAGTCTAGTAAATTGTTCTAGCAACTTCCACTCCTGAATCATACAATTGGCTAATAATGCTCTCGGCTTTCGACTAAGGGCATCAGCTACCGGATTACCCTTTCCAGGATGATATTGTATAGTAAAGTCGAAGTCCTTAAGATATTCTAGCCAACGTCTTTGCCTCATATTCAATTCCTTCTGAGAGAAGAGATACTTAAGGCTTTTATGGTCAGAGTATACAAGAAACTGCACTCCATAAAGATAATGTCTCCATATCTTTAGTGCAAATACGACTGCAGTCAATTCTAGATCATGAACTGGGTAGTTCTCCTCGTGCTTCTTCAATTGACGCGAAGAGTAGGCTATAACCTTCCCTTGTTGCATTAAAACACATCCGAGGCCAATGCCAGATGCATCAGTGTACACTTAGAACTTTTCTCCTTCAATTGGTAGAGCTAAGACTGGGGTAGTAGTCAAGTGATCCTTGAGAGCTTGGAAGCTTCGTTCACAATCCTCGCTCCATTCATAGCGTATCTCCTTGCGAGTTAGCCTATTGAGTGGTACGGCTATCTTGGAGAAATCCTTGATGAATCGCCGATAGTTGCCCGCAAGACCCAAGAAACTACGGACCTCGCTAGCATTGGTTGGTCTTTCCCAATTCCTTACAGCATCAACCTTCGATGGATCTACGGATAAACCGTCCTTTGATATAACATGCCCCAAGAAAGCTACTTCTCTTAACCAAAATTCACATTTGCTGAGCTTTGCATATAGCTGATTTGTCCTCAATATCTGTAATGCAATCCTTAAATGTTCCTCATGCTCTCCCTTGGTCTTGGAGTAAATCAATATATCATCAATGAAAACCACCGCGAATTGATCTAGATAAGATCTGAATATACTATTCATCAACTGCATAAAGGCAGCAGGGGCATTTGTTAGTCCGAAAGGCATAACAACAAACTCATAATGGCCATACCTGCTTCTGAATGCGGTTTTATGAATGTCTTCATCCTTGATCCTTAGTTGGTGATAACCTGACCTGAGATCAATCTTTGAAAAATACTTGGATCCAGATATTTGATCAAATAACTCATCGATTCTCGGCAGTGGATACTTGTTCTTGATAGTGAGATGATTCAACTGTCGATTGTCGATGCATAACCTCATGGATCCATCTTTCTTCTTTACAAATAGCACAGGTGCTCCCCACGGGGAAGTGCTTGGTCTAATAAATCCCTTCTTCAGAAGTTCCATCAATTGCTCCTTCAGCTCCTTGAGTTCGGCAGGGGACATCCTATATGGTACCTTAGAAACTGGTCCAGCACCAGGGACTAAATCGATGGTGAAAGCCACTTCTCTTTGTGGGGGTAATCCAGGCAATTCCTCCAGAAACACGTCCGAAAATTCCTGCACAACTGGGATGTCTTCTAACTTAGTCTCCTTAGTCTCCTTAATGGTGACAAATGTAAGGAAAGATACACATCCTTTCCTTTTTTTATATCTCAGTATGTATAAAATAATTTTATCATAATGGAAGTCACTTTTAACATGCTGGAAATAGTTTTAACATGTTGGAAATAATTGTTAGTATGTATAAACTAATGTGGTGAAAATTAGATTTTTACATGTAAAAATAATTTCATTCTACAAAAATAAATTTTTAACATGCTGTAAGAATTAAAACATGCTAATATTATCTTTTCTTACTTTTGATGACTAAATACGTACAATTAACGTGAATTTTCAAAGGGTATAGTTCCTATTGTATAGTGACTTAAGTTTAGTCCCACATTGGAAGTTACAAAAACTTGCATGACTTTATATGTTGGAGAGCTCACCCTTGGGTCAGGACCCAAGGGGCATAGGATGTGGGCTTGAGTTATGAATTGATACAAAATTAGTAATATTTAATTATTTATTTATTTGTGCCGTGCCGTGCCGTGCCGTGCCGTGCGGCTGAGGCGAAAGCTATAATAATTTAGAAGATAATTATATATATATTTTTCTTTGAACGCGCTGGCCCTGGCTAGCGCGACTTGAAGAACGCGCTAGCCAGTGCTAGCGCGATCTAGAGAAACAATAATTTTTTTTTCATTATTAATTACAATAATTTTGGGAACGCGCTAGCATAAGCTAGCGCGACCTAGAAGATCGCGCTGCCCAAGGGTAGCGCGTTCTGGAATAATTTTTTTTTAATATAAGTTTGACCCCAGGGGGCGGGAAAATGCACTGTATGAACGCGCTATGTCGGGCCATCGTGTTCAGAACGTGCTACTGAGGTATAGCGTGTTCTGGACCTGATGAAAAACGGGAATATCCCTCCAATAAAATGACCATAACTTGCTCATTTCATAACGGAATTTAATAAATGAGCTATCAATGGAAAGAGGACAAAAAAATGAACAAGATGACATGATTTAATTAGAGTTTAGCCTGAGAGACACCTACCTTTAGTCGGATCTAAAGAATATCTTCAAATATAAGAAAACCCTTTGATCTTCCAAATCTTCCTTCAAATCTCCACCAATCTTCGCAGCAGCGTATACTTAACCTCCAGAGATGGTTTGAGGGTCGAATGGGGTTCTATTTATAGCTAAAATTTGGCCAAATATGTAAAGATTCCTTGCCTAACAATGTCAAACTTTCCAACTCCGAATTAGAAGAAAATTCTAATTTCTCCTCTTAACCTAGCCTCCATTTGGTGTGAAACAAATGTAAAAATGGCTGGTCCAATGTGGGATGTTAGGTAAGGGTTGATTTTTGTACCAACCTTCTAGAAATTAGGTTATTATAATCCCTTAAATATCATATTAAACACATGTTACGAATTTAAGGTTAATTTGACCTTTATTGAATCCTTTAACCATTAATTCAGCCCATTATGAATTATCCAATGGGCCAATTGTAATCCTAATCCATTACATTGACTTTTATTGGGCTTACTATGATTTATCTAAGGTCTAAAGTATTTAATATCTATTTAATTCTAGTTAATTCAAGCAAATTTAATAATCTAGCTTATTTCATATAGTAAAAATGTAATTTGATTATTACATGAAAATTTTAATTACATAATGACATTGAAAATTTTATTTCTCATTTTTAAATTTTGGGTTTCTACATCCTCCCCCACTTAAATGAATTTGGTCCTCCAAATTCACATTATATAACTAAAATTCAAAAATTCGAGTAGAAAGGTCGAATTTCTAACCTGAGAATAAATCCGGGTATTTCTTCTTGATGGATTCTTCCAATTCCCAGGTTGCTTCCTCGAACCCACGCTTGCTCCATTGGACTTTCACCATCGGTATGGCCCGATTTCTTAGTTGGTGTAATTTCCGATCCAGTATCTTGATCGGTCTTTCTTCATATGATAAGTCTTTTTGGAGTTTCAATTCTTCAAATTGAATCACATGTGAAGGGTCATAGACGTATTTCCTTAGCATGGATACATAGAATACGTCGTGTACAGCGGCCAATTGAGAAGGTAAGGCCAGCTTGTATGCTACCTCGCCAATTCTCTCCAGAATCTCGAAAGGGCCGATAAATCTCGGACTTAGCTTTCCTTTGATGCCAAATCTGCAAATTCCACGGGTGGGTGAGATCTTTAAGAAGACATGCTCCCCCACTTAGAATTCAAGGTCTCTCCTCCGATTGTCGGCGTAGCTCTTTTGCCTTGATTGGGCGACCTTTAGCCTTCCTTGTATTAACTGGATTTTGTCGGTTGTGTCTTGTACAATGTCGGGACGAAGCAATCCCTTGTCACCAACCTCGCTCCAGCATAGAGGCGATCTGCAACTTCGGCCATATAATGCTTCGAATGGTGCCATTTGAATACTCGATTGATAGCTATTGTTGTTGCATCCCTACGGTTTTGATGATGTCTCACACTATAAATCAATCTTCTATCTCTAGATTAATTCATGTTTCATCATGTAAATGAGTGCAGTTCATATGGTTGTCAGATAATATGCTATACTTGATTCTGTCTACACTCTGTCTGCATAGTCTGAACAGTGGTGGGTCGACCCCTCCTTGCTGATGAGTCGACCCCTCAGTACATTAATCATCTTAGTCAGTCCATTCACTGGCCTTTCTATTCAAGTCCGTACAACAGGACTGTAGCCTGTTTATCTGAAAGTCTATACATCCGGAAAGGGGCCATGTCTATACATTCTTCCGTTGAATTCATTCAAAGTCTATACATCGGCTTGATTGAGTAAGTATGTACAGCATGCCTTGTTGTTCATAGCCTTTAAAGTCTGTACATCAGCTTCGCATCTGCAAGTCTGTACATTGGCTTCATATCATAAAGTCTGTACATTGGCTTCGCATCTGCAAGTCTGTACATTGGCTTCATATCATAAAGTCTGTACATCAGCTTCGCATCTGCAAGTCTGTACATCAGCTTCAACTCTCCAAGTCTGTACATCACCTTCAGACCTTCAAGTCTATACACTCCATGCTCATTCAAGTCTATACATCCATAGTGTAACTTCAAAGTCTGAACATTATCTCACTCCGTCAAAGTCTATACATTCTCAGCTGAACCCCATGTCTATATAGTGGCCTCGAGCATCTCAAGTCTACACATTGTCTTCGGCCTCAAAGTCTGTACAGTCGTTGCACTGTACAAGTCCATACACTGGCAGCCCTGCAGAAGTCTATACATTGGCTCAAACATTCCAACTCTGTACAAAGGTCCTTCGAACACTCCAAGTCTATACAGTCTGCTTTCACGATTCAGAGTCTATACATCGTTCCTCAAAGGCTAAGTGTATACACTGCTCACCGTCTTACTAAGCGTCTCACTTGCTAGTCTATACATCGCTGTTGGGCATCAAAGTCTGTACACTGCATCGTCTCAACTTGCGTCTCACTGAGCATCCATTCACTGTAAAGTCTATACAGACTTCATCGTCTTGAGAACGTCTCATGCCTTTACCAAAGTCTATACATTGGCAGCCTTTTACCTACGTTGCACTTTGAAGTCTGTACATCGAGTGAAGTCTGGTTAAGTCTATACATCGCATAGCTCTTCATATAGGAAGTCTATACACTGCTTGCACGTGTTCAAGCCTATACAGCCTGCATGCTTCAAAACGCCAAGTCCATACATTGGCTTTGGGCTGAAGTCTATACATTGCTTTAGGCAGAGCAAGTCTGTACATCGCACAACTTTCATACTTTCATTCTATTGTGCATCCTCTTCAAAGCAAAGTGTGTACACTCGTTGGCTAACTGTTGAAGTCTCTACACTCAGTTAACCTACAAGTCTATACACTCGATTGTTAGGCTTTCAACCCTATACACTCGATTGTTAACTTCAAAGTCTATACACTCACTCAGTGTTTACACTTTCTCAGTTGCTGCTTCTGAAGTATGTACACTCGTGTTAAAAGCCTGAACTAACTAAGTATATACATTCCTTTTATCTCTATCTGCAGGTGATTCAGGCTGATGATTGGGCACGTGATCTGAGGTTGGCACCTGGCACGTGATCCAAGAAACCAGGAACATGACACGTGGATGGCAACCCAGCCAGGAGGCTGCCATGTGGTCAAAATTCAAATGATCTGGCAAAAAGTTCATGGGCGGGAACCTGAAAGCCACACGCCAATCATCTGCTATATATATGGAGCATCGTCCTTCAGTAGATGATGATCGTGAAAAGAAAGAGCAGAAGTCATTAGTGTGAGGTTACACGATCCAGAAAAGAGAAAGAGCAGAGAGTCCCATTTTATCCAGATCAGAGAGGAATATGTTTGGGAGAGAGAGAGCAGTGTCTGTGGTTTGAAGAATTGCTTCCTCGGAAGCTACATTTGTGTTGGTTTTTCATAAACGACTGTTGTTCTTCGTTGGTCTTTGTTTCTTCTGTTTTTCTTTGTATTTACTCATACTTATGATTCCGAACTGTTTTCCTCCGGTGTTTGGAGGAAAGGAGTGTTACTCCTGTTTCCCTCTAGGCTGTAGAGGAAGAGAGATCGTAGATCTCTAGGTTTGCTAGTGATGGGTTGTCAGTAGCAGGTTCCCTCCGGGTTGGAGGAAGGGAGAGCTATCTCCGGTTCTGTTCTAGCTAGTAGCTGGAACAGGTTTCAAGCTCTGTGGGTAGTAGAGATTGGTTGAGGGATTTGTTTCCCTTGGTAATTCAAGCTGTGTGGCAGCACATTGTTCGCAGACTGAGTCTGCAGGTTTCTAGCATTGGCTAGTGGAATCCTTACTCTAGTTGGAGTGAGGGGTGGATGTAGATTGTGGACTACAATCGAACCACCTTAAAATCTCTTGTCTCCTCTGTGGTTTGCTGCAATCTTTGATGCTCTCTATCTTCTTGGTAATGTGCTTGTGTGTGGACGGCCTCTTCCAATCGCACCTTATTACTCTGTCTTAGTTTCTCACTGCATTAGCTATTTTGTTTAGCTATATTCGGTAGGGTGATTTTCGAAGTAGTGATTTTCCGCTGAAGTTTCAGAAATCGGGAGTGATCTATTCATCCCCCCCTTCTATATCACTCTTGCTGCGCTAACATTTGGTATCAGAGCAGGTTTGCATCATGTGGATGAACGGTCAGGAAAATGCTAATGGTCCTAGAAGCTTCATGGCTGAAGGTCAATCCATTAGTCGCCCTCCATTTTTTGATGGTAATAAATATCTGTTTTGGAAGAACAAGATGGAAGTGTTTATCAAGGCTCAGAGCCATAAGCTGTGGAGAGTAATTACTGTTGGGCCGTATGATCTGCCACCGAACGAGGACGCGTGGACAGATGACCATGCCAAGCTATCTTCACTCAACTGGACGGCGCTGAACATCATCCAGTGTGCTGTTCACCCAGAGGAATATGCTCGCATATCTGCCTACAAGGCTGCCAAACGAATGTGGGACGAGCTGCAGCTAATCTACGAAGGTACAGCTCAAGTGAGAGCCTCAAAGGTAAATGTCTACACCTCTGAGTATGAACTGTTTAAAATGAAACCAGAGGAGAATATTACTGAAATGTATGCTAGGTTATCTTTGATCACGAATACTCTTAAGGGGCTAGGGAAAGAGCTAGTTGAGGCAGACATTGTCAGGAAAATTCTGAGATCTCTATCCCCGGCATGGCACACTAAGGCCATTGTGATTGAAGAGTCAAAAGATCTGACTACCTTGACTGTGAATGAACTCATAGGATCTCTCATGACCTATGAGATGAATTTCAAAGGAGGCGGTGAAGGAAGTGATAGGAAGGCTAAGAATGTAGCTCTAAGGGCATCCCGCAACAAGGGTAGCAACAGCGGGAACAGCAACAGTAACCCCGAGTCCGAGTCTGAGCTTGATGGTTTTTCTGATCTCGACCAGGAGGAGCTGGCAATGCTCACTTGACAGTTCAGAAAATTTTTGAAGAAAAAGGGGAAAACCTTTAGGAGGAAGAAGCCATATTCCTTTGGCAAGAATGCTGAATCTAGCAATCATAAGGATAGAAATTCTAAGAGACTTACTTGTTTTCATTGTAACAGACATGGACACATGAAAGGCGAGTGTCCAGATCTTCAGAAGAAGGGTCCCTACTTTCAGAGGAAGAGCACAAAGGTGCAGAAGAAGAAAAAACCTCAGGCGATGGTCTGCACATGGAGCGAGGAAGAAGAAGATCCCAAAGACACTTCCTTAGAGGAATATGAAGAAGGAATTTGCCTAATGGCAAACAACGAGGAAGAGGTAATAACTGTCTTTGAAAATTTCTCGATTGATGACTGGGAGGATGCTTATGGTGAATTGTTAGATAAGTTTAATTCTCTTAGTAAAGAGCATAGAGTTCTGAAAAGAAAACTTAATACCACTGTTGAAGAACAAACCCAGGTCTGTGAGGAAAATCAGAAACTAAAAGAGCAACTAGAAGAAATGACCTCACTAAGAAAAGAAAATGATAAGCTCAAGGGAGAAAACCAGGACAGTCAAAATCAGCTGAATGAACTCAAAATACGAATTGAAGAAAGCTTAAATGAAAGTAGAGTGAACTCAGAAAAATACGAAGCTGTTAAGAAAGTCAATGGTGAACTTCTAAAAAATTCTGAGTCCCTTCAAAAGGAGCTGGAAGACAAACAGAAAGTCTTGGAAAAGTTTGTCCAAGGAAAATCCAGTATGGATGCGATACTGGGGGCTAGGGTTAATTTCAATAAGGAGGGTCTAGGCTATGACCCATCTAACAAAAGACCCTTACAATTCAAAACCATTACCTTCTGCCCAGAGAAGGGAAAAGAAAAGCTGGACACACCATCCAACTCAAAAGGCAGTAAGGGAACTCAATGTCAGAAGGAAAATTCTAAAAACAGTGCTGATCAACATTTTAAGATGGGAATGAATTTTATGAAAAATGTCACTAAGCCTACAAATCATAACATAAATGATAAATGGACCAAGCAAGGGGATCAGAAGAAAAGATGGAAGTACTACAATCAAATGGGTCCAAAGGGGAGCTACTGGAGAAATGATCATCATCTTCAAAAGTCTGCTGATCAACAAACTTACAGGAGATATTCTAGAAATGGCAAGCCTAATGAATGGAATAAAACTTACTTTTCCAGACCAGCCGGCTATAATTTCAATAAAACAGAAGTAAAGGTGCCAGAGAAAACAATGTTGAAGTAAATCTGGATTCCTAAACATTTGATCAGTGAATTGAACAATGTCTTTGGACCCAACTCATCTTGGGTTCCAAATCACTTTGCTTGACTTTGTTGTGTAGGTCGGCCTGGCAGCTGAAGACAACAAGTGGTACCTCGACAGTGGCTGCTCCAGGCACATGACAGGAGACCGATCCAAGTTCAGCAAGATAGAGATGAAGGTAGGGGGTCTGGTCAAGTTTGGAGGAAAGAACAAAGGTAAGATAATTGGAGTTGGCACAGTAGGTAAGACTTCCACAAACTCCATTGAAAAAGTTCTACTTGTGGAAGGTCTGCAACACAGCCTGATTAGCATTAGTCAGTTATGTGACAAGGGTCACAGGGTTGTATTTGATGATAATTCATGCAAAATCTTTGAAATAAATTCTGATGTGGTTAAACTTGTAGCCAACATGATTAATAATGTCTACATAGTAGACTTAGATGAGGAATCTGCATCTAATATTTGTTTATCTGCCAATTCTGAAAATGATATTTTTGAATGGCATAGACGTCTAGGTCATGCTAGCTTTACTACTTTAAATAAATTGGTCAAGCATGATTTAGTTAGAGGCATGCCTAGAATTAAATTCAATTCGATATCAAAATCATGTGATGCCTGTGCTCTAGGCAAACAGACCAGAAACTCTTTTAAATTAAGATCTGAGCCATTATCCTCTAGACCAATGGAACTTCTCCATATGGACCTTTTCGGTCCCACTAGAACTCAGAGTCTTAATGGAAACAGGTTTGGCTATGTCATCATAGATGACTTCTCTAGATATTCATGAATATTCTTCTTAGCAAATAAAAGTGATGCATTTCAAAAGTTTAATCTGTTTTTCAATAAGGTCAAACAAGAAGGAAAACACAAGATCTGTACTATTCAATCTGATCATGGAGGTGAGTTTGAAAACTCCATGTTTTCTGATCTTTGTGATAGAGAGGGACTAACTCACAGATTTTCTTCTCCCAGGACACCAGAACAGAATGGGATTGTGGAGAGAAGAAATAGAACTGTGGTGGAGATGGCCCGAACCATGCTGATTGAAAGTAAGTTACCAAGAAGGTTTTGGGCAGAAGCGGCCAATACAGCAACTTACATAATCAACAGGGCCATGGTAAGACCCATTCACAAGAAGACACCCTATGAGCTTCTAAAAGGTAAGAAACCAAACTTGTTTCATTTCAGAATTTTTGGAACAAAATATTTTATTCATAACAATGACAAGAAAGATTTAGACAAGTTTGAAGCTAAAAGCTCCCCTGGAATATTTTTAGGTTACTCTGAAGTGTCAAGGGCATATAGGGTATTTAACATATCAGATCAGAAAGTGGAAGAGTCTCCTCACATTATTTTCAGTGAAAAGAAAGGTGTGTCTCACATTGAAAATTTTGACAGGGACTCCAATCATGATGGGGAATTCCTAGAAGACCAAGAAGAAGAGAAGACTCAGCCGAGTGGAACAACAAATCCCCTCAATCAGGAAGGGCCAAGAGAAACAGGTGAGTCTTCAACCAATGTTAGATTTCTTAAAGACCATCCGATAGATAATGTCATAGGCAATCCTGAAGATCCTCTTCGGACTAGGTACCACTTTAGGAATGTGAATAATGAAGACTTAATTGCTTTAGTCTCACAAATTGAACCCAAATCAATAGAAGAGGCCTTGGCTGATCAAGCTTGGGTCAATGCCATGAGTGAGGAATTAGGCCAGTTCCAAAGAAACAATGTCTGCGAACTTGTTCCAAGACCAGATAATGTTAATATCATAGGAACTAAGTGGGTGTTCAAAAATAAAATGAATGAAGATGGAATCATCTCAAGGAATAAGGCCAGATTAGTAGCCAAGGGCTACTATCAGGAATTTGGTGTAGACTTCGATGAATCCTATGCACCTGTTGCTAGGATGGAAGCTATAAGAATGTTGCTTGCCTTTGCATGTTCAAAGAATATAAAACTCCAACAAATGGATGTTAAAAGTGCCTTTTTAAATGGAGTCATTAAAGAAGAGGTTTTTGTTGAACAACCCCTCGGATTTCAATTCTCTCCTCAACCTAACTAAGTTTTCAGGTTAAACAAAGCCTTGTATGGTCTAAAGCAGGCTCCAAGAGCATGGTATGAAAGATTGACTGAATTTCTGATCAGCAAGGGCTACAAAAGAGGTAAAGTTGATCAAACTCTATTTACCAAGGGTACAAATAGAGATCTCATCATAGTTCAGGTATATGTAGATGACATAGTATTTGGATCAACTAAGCATGAACTATGTGATGAATTTTCTAAAATGATGTCTGCTGAATTTGAAATGAGTTTGGTTGCTGAACTAAAATACTTTCTTGGCTTGCAGGTACAGTAGCTAGAGGATGGGTGCTTCATCAACCAGACCAAATACATATTGGAACTGTTCAAGAGGTTTGGTATGGAAAACCTAAAGCACATTACAACACCCATGGGTACCAATACCTCACTAGATGCAGATGAGACAGGTAAAGAAGTAAATGCCAAACTTTATCGAGGTATGATTGGATCTCTTCTTTACTTGACAGCTTCTAGACCTGATATACAATTCAGTGTAGGAATGTGTGCAAGGTATCAGTCTAGACCTACTGAATTACATTTAGCTGCAGTGAAAAGAATATTTCAGATATTTGTCAGCTACTCATTCTCTTGGTTTATGGTTTCCTGCATCACACACATTTAACTTAGTTGCATACACAAATGCTGATTATGCAAGCTGTAAACTAGACAAGAAAATCACTAGTGGTCATTGTGAATTTTTGGGTGGGTGTTTAGTGTCTTGGGGCTCCAAGAAACAACATTCTGTGGCCCTCTCCACTGCAGAAGCTGAATATGTAGCTGCAGGGAGTTGTGGAACACAAGTCATATGGATTAAACACCAGCTTCAGGACTACCAAGTAGACATGGGGTGCACACCTATCTATTGTGATAACACAAGTGCCATTAATCTTGCCAAAAATCCTGTTTTGCATTCACGCACCAAACACATAGAGATAAGGCATCATTTCATAAGAGATGAGGTTTCTAAAAGTAATTTTGAACTGATTCATGTAGGCACAGATAATCAGATTGCTGACATCTTCACTAAACATTTGGATAATGAAAAATTCACAACACTGAGAAGAGAATTAGGCTTATACAAACTGTCTTAAATGTGAAGTCTGTTCTTTTTGTGAGGGGGAGTTCTGTCTATCTGTTGGTTAGCTTTCAGGACTGCTTTGAGTGAGGGGGAGTTGATTGAGCTGTGAGAGGAAGAGTTCTTTGACAGATTCAAAAAGTTTGACCAGATATGTGTCTTTGCTGAGTTTCATGACAGATCTAGTGTGGTTCTCTCAGATAGTAGAATGTCACTTAATTCTTAAGTCTATAAGTCAGTGATTCTAAAATCCAGTCAGAATCTTTCCTTTAGTATTCTTTCAGAGATCTGGATTAATTGTAAAAGGTATATCTTCCTACATTGTTAATAATTCTGGTTCAGGCCAAAACTTGTATGTCTTGATATCTGACCCAATCAGCTTGAAATCTAGACTTCAAGACTCACTTCAAGAAATAGTCCTTCTGGTATTGTTTTCAATCATTCTATCTCTTCAACACAAGGGCTTAACTGAACAAACATGTCTTGTTTTGGGCACTGAGAAACTGGGAGTTTCATCAATGAAATGAATATTTCTCCTATGTCATGAGGTGTCAAATGTTTAAAAATGAATGAGAAGACATGACAGAGCAATGGTGGCTTGCTGGTGAGTAACTGGGGACTCTGGCCTCTAATCAAGGTGTTTTCTCATGTCAAAAGCCACAGTTACTAACTCTGTTCCTTAATATAAAAAAAAAGGAAGTAATGAGGTACTCACTCTTAGTAACAGGGGATTCAGGCCTCTAATCAAGGTGTATCTCTAATGTCAAAAGAGTGAATCACCAACTTACTCATTTATCTTCTTGAAAATCATCTCAAAAATTCCTTGTTGTTGTGCAACTAATGGATTGCTTGTCCTCAATACCTTGAGAACACCTCTCTGAATTTGTCTCTTGCTGTCTTGTAGAATAGTTGAATGCTCAGCTATATCAGGCCATACTTGTTAACTCCTTCTCTAAATCATACACTTTGTATGCTGATAAACCTTTCTATCATTCTATGTCTCTATTGTGTACTGGAGTTTACAGAATCTTCACTTGAGTTTAGAACCTCACTTATTCTCTTAAGACCTACTCATGACTTTCTGCACTAAGCAGTTACTGCACTTCATCCTCATGTCTCCAGCACTTTCATATATTCTGCATTTCCTTTTGCTGATGTCAAAGGGGGAGAGAAGTTTAGCAATATCAGTAGATCAGATCTTGAGTTGTGGGGGAGTGGTTTTTGAGAAAGAAGTGCTTCTGCAGTAGTGTTTAATTTGTCCGTGCTTGCACTTGCTTTGAATTTGCTTTGTTTGTTGAAGCTACAGTTAATTGCTTGATATGCCATGATATTGCTTGATTCATAGTGTTGTCATCATCAAAAAGGGGGAGATTGTGGCATCCCTACGGTTTTGATGATGTCTCACACTATAAATCAATCTTATATCTCTAGATTAATTCATGTTTCATCATGTAAATGAGTGCAGTTCATATGGTTGTCAGATAATATGCTCTACTTGATTCTGTCGACACTCTGTCTGCATAGTCTGAACAGTGGTGGGACGACCTCTCCTTGCTGATGAGTCGACCCCTCAGTACATTAATCATCTTAGTCAGTCCATTCACTGGCCTTTCTATTCAAGTCCATACAACAAGACTGTAGCCTGTTTATCTGAAAGTCTATACATCCGGAAAGGGGCCATGTCTATACATTCTTCCGTTGAATTCATTCAAAGTCTATACATCGGCTTGATTGAGTAAGTCTGTACAGCATGCCTTGTTGTTCATAGCCTTTAAAGTCTGTACATCAGCTTCACATCTGCAAGTCTGTACATTGGCTTCATATCATAAAGTCTGTATATTGGCTTCGCATCTGCAAGTCTGTACATTGGCTTCATATCATAAAGTCTGTACATTGGCTTCGCATCTGCAAGTCTGTACATCGGCTTCAACTCTCCAAGTCTATACATCGCCTTCAGACCTTCAAGTCTATACACTCCATGCTCATTCAAGTCTATACATCCATAGTGTAACTTCAAAGTCTGAACATTGTCTCACTCCGTCAAAGTCCATACATTCTCAGCTGAACCCCATGTCTATACAGTGGCCTCGAGCGTCTCAAGTCTACACACTGTCTTCGGCCTCAAAGTCTGTACAGTCGCTGCACTGTACAAGTCCATACACTGGCAGCCTTGCAGAAGTCTATACATTGGCTCAAACATTCCAACTATGTACAAAGGTCCTTCGAACACTCCAAGTCTATACAGTCTGCTTTCACGATTCAGAGTCTATACATCGTTCCTCAAAGGCTAAGTGTATACACTGCTCACCGTCTCACTAAGCGTCTCACTTGCTAGTCTATACATCGCTGTTGGGCATCAAAGTCTGTACACTGCATCGTCTCAACTTGCGTCTCACTGAGCATCCATTCACTGTAAAGTCTATACAGACTTCATCGTCTTGAGAACGTCTCATGCCTTTACCAAAGTCTGTACATTGGCAGCCTTTTACCTACGTTGCACTTTGAAGTCTGTACATCGAGTGAAGTCTGGTTAAGTCTATACATCGCATAGCTCTTCATATAGGAAGTCCATACACTGCTTGCACGTGTTCAAGCCTATACAGCCTGCATGCTTCAAAACGCCAAGTCTATACATTGGCTTTGGGCTGAAGTCTATACATTGCTTTAGGCAGAGCAAGTCTGTACATCGCACAACTTTCATACTTTCATTCTATTGTGCATCCTCTTCAAAGCAAAGTGTGTACACTCGTTGGCTAACTGTTGAAGTCTGTACACTCAGTTAACCTACAAGTCTATACACTCGATTGTTAGGCTTTCAACCCTATACACTCGATTGTTAACTTCAAAGTCTATACACTCACTCAGTGTTTACACTTTCTCAGTTGCTGCTTCTGAAGTATATACACTCGTGTTAAAAGCCTGAACTAACTAAGTATATACATTCCTTTTGTCTCTGTCTGCAGGTGATTCAGGCTGATGATTGGGCACGTGATCCGAGGTTGGCACCTGGCACGTGATCCAAGAAACCAGGAACATGACACGTGGATGGCAACCCAGTCAGGAGGCTGCCATGTGGTCGAAATTCAAATGATCTGGCAAAAAGTTCATGGGTGGGAACCTGAAAGCCACACGCTAATCGTCTGCTATATATATGGAGCATCGTCCTTCAGTAGATGATGATCGTGAAAAGAAAGAGCAGAAGTCATTAGTGTGAGGTTACACGATCCAGAAAAGAGAAAGAGCATAGAGTCCCATTTTATCCAGATCAGAGAGGAATATGTTTGGGAGAGAGAGAGCAGTGTCTGTGGTTTAAAGAATTGCTTCCTCGGAAGCTACATTTGTGTTGGTTTTTCAGAAACGACTGTTGTTCTTCGTTGGTCTTTGTTTCTTCTATTTTTCTTTGTATTTACTCATACTTCTGATTCCGAACTGTTTCCCTCCGGTGTTTGGAGGAAGGAGTGTTACTCCGTTTCCCTCTGGGCTGCAGAGAAGAGAGATCGTAGATCTCTAGTTTTGCTAGTGATGGTTGTCAGTAGCAGGTTCCCTCGGGTTGGAGGAAGGGAGAGCTATCTCCGGTTCTCTTCTAGCTGGTAGCTAGAACAGGTTTCAAGCTCTGTGGGTAGCAGAGCTTGGTTGAGGGATTTGTTTCCCTTGGTAATTCAAGCTGTGTGGCAGCACATTGTTCGCAGACTGAGTCTGCAGGTTTCTAGCATTGGCTAGTGGAATCCTTACTCTAGTTGGAGTGAGGGGTGGATGTAGATTATGGACTACAATCGAACCACCTTAAAATCTCTTGTCTCCTCTGTGGTTTGCTGCAATCTTTGATGCTCTCTATCTGCTTGGCAATGTGCTTGTGTGTGGGCGGCCTCTTCCAATCGCACCTTATTACTCTGTCTTAGTTTCTCACTGCATTAGCTATTTTGTTTAGCTATATTCGGTAGGGTGATTTTCGAAGTAGTGATTTTTCGCTGAAGTTTCAGAAATCGGGAGTGATCTATTCATCCCCCCCTTCTATATCACTCTTGCTGCGCTAACAATTGTTATAAGCGAACTCAGTCAGCGGTAAGTGTTCATGCCAACTACCACCGAAGTCAATCATGCAGGCTCTCAACATATCTTCAATAATCTGATTCGTCCTCTCGGTTTGTCCATCCATCTGAGGGTGAAAAGCCGTACTAAACCTTAGCCTAGTACCATAGCTGATTGTAAACCCTTCCAGAAATGAGAGGTGAATCTCGGATCTCGGTCCGAAATGATAGAGCTTGGAATACCATGTAGTCTTACGATCTCCTTGATATATAAAGCGGCTAGAACATCCATAGTCCATCTAGTCTTGATAGGTAGAAAGTGAGCGGACTTAGTTAACCGATCAACAATTACCCATATAGCATCAAAACCACTTCGGGTCTTTGGTAAACCAACAATGAAATCCATACCGATACTATCCCATTTCCATTCCGATATTTCGAGAGGCTTGAGCTTGCCAGCCGGTTTGAGGTGTTCGGCCTTGACTTGTTGACAAACCAAATATCGGCTTACGAACTCGGCTACCTCTCTCTTCATATTAGGCCACCAAAATGTTCTCTTGAGGTCTTGGTACATTTTTGTAGCACCGGGGTGAATAGTGTACCTTGACCGATGTGCTTCTTCTAGGATTTTACCATTGATAATAGAACAATCGGGTATACAAGTTCTTCCTTTGAATAATAGCCTTCCATCATTAGCCAGAAGAAAATCCAGTCGTTGATCTAATTTATCTTTAATTTCAACGATCATCGGATCATCACCTTGCCGTTCCTTAACTTCTGAGAGTAACTCGGGTTGGAGTCGAATATTAGCAATAAAGACTCTGCCTTCCTTCTCCTCCATATTGAGTTTTAAGTTGGCCATTTCTTCAAGTAGATGCCATTCTTTAACCATCAAGCTTGATAATAAAGCCATTGGTTTTTGGCTAAGTGCATCAGCTACGGCATTGGTTTTCCTGGGTGATATTGTATAGAGAAGTCGAAATCCTTTAAATATTCCAACCACCATCTTTGTCTCATATTGAGCTCCTTTTGAGAGAATAAATATTTGAGACTCTTGTGATCAGAATACACCGTAAAGGCTTCGCCATAGAGATAATGTCGCCAGATCTTCAAAGTAAAGACCACAGCTGCCAGCTCTAGGTCATGTACGGGATAATTTTCCTCTTGTTTCTTCAATTGCCATGAAGAATAAGCTATGACCTTGCCGTGTTGCATTAATACGCAACCTAGGCCAATTCCAGATGCATCAGCATATACTTCAAATCCTCCTCCTTCCGTAGGTAATGTGAGAATAGGGGCAGTCGTTAGACAATCCTTTAAAGTTTGAAAGCTTTTCTCGCATTCCTCGGACCATATAAAAGGATTCTCCTTCCTTGTCAATCTTGTTAAAGGTACTGCGATCTTTGAGAAATCCTTAATAAATCTTCGGTAATATCCAGCCAATCCCAAGAAGCTTCAGATTTCCGTCACACTAGTAGGTCTTTCCCAGTTCTTTACGGCCTCGACCTTTGAAGGATCGACGGCGATACCGTTCCGAGAAATTATGTGACCAAGAAAAGAAACTTCCTCCAACCAGAAATCACACTTGCTTAATTTGGCAAAAAGCTTGTGATCTCTTAATAATTGAAGGGCCTTCTTGAGATGTTCCTCATGTTCTTCCTTTGACTTGGAGTAGATCAAAATGTCATCAATGAAGACAACCACAAATTGATCGAGGTACGGCCTGAATACGTTGTTCATCATTTGCATGAATGCAGCAGGCGCATTTGTTAAGCCAAAAGGCATAACGGTGAACTCGTAATGTCCATACCTACTCCGGAATTCCATCTTGTGAATATCACTTTCCTTGATCTTCAATTGATGATAACTAGATCGAAGATCGATCTTTGAGAAATATTGAGCTCCAGAAATATGGTCAAATAATTCATCAATTCTCGGCAATGGATATTTATTCTTGATGGTGAGTTGATTCAATTGCCGATAATCAACACATAGTCTCATCGAACCATCTTTCTTCTTGACAAATAAGACTGGGGCTCCCCAAGGTGAAGTACTTGGTCGGATAAACCCCTTCTCTAGTAATTCCAATAATTGATCCTTTAACTCCTTCATTTCCATGGTAGACATCCGATATGGAGCTTTAGAAACTGGTGCCGCTCCCGGAATTAAATCAATAGAGAAAACCACTTCTCTCTCGGGTGGAATACCAGGTAACTCGTCTGAAAATACATCAGAATAATCCCGAACGATAGGAATGTCCTTTAGAATGGGTTCCGTGTGCTCGGTCATAGTGATAGAAACTAAGAAACCGACACAACCCTTCCTCAACAATTTCTTGGCTTTGAGAGCCGAAATTAGAGGTATGTGCTTGGAATGCAGGGTGCCAGAAAATAGAAGGTCGGGGTAACCCATAAAAGTTACCGTACCCAGCTTGCAATTGACACTAGCACCATTTGTAGATAGCCAATCGACACCCAAAATAACATCATATCCTTCCATCTCCATGCATACCAAATCAGCGGGTAAGTTATAACCGCTAATTAGAATTTCACTATCAGGATAGACGTGTTTAATCTCCGTTCCCATTCCAATAGGGGTAGTGATAGTGAGTGTAGAATCTAACGGAACATGCTTCATAGGTAAAAGACCAGCAAATCTTCTAGATATAAATGAATGCGTAGCTCTGGTGTCAAATAAGACAGAGGCAGGCTTGGAGTATATGAAAAGAGTACCTTCCACGATGCCTTCCTCGGTAGGTTCCTTACCCATAAGGGCTTGAAGTCTTCCTGGCTTCTTGGCAATAATAGGAAGCTTTGCCGGTGATGGAGCTTGCTCGTTGAGAAGAGGGCAATTCGGGATCCTATGCTCCCGACTCCCGCATCGAAGACATGCACCGAGCTTTCTCCAACATTCCTTAGCTTTATGTCTGGGCTTCTCGCAGTATTTGCATAATTCCTTTGATGTTGCCGATATAGGGACAATTTGCTTGTCGAATGTCCTCGATTTCTTGTCCCCTTGAAAATTACGTCCACCTTTGTTGAAATTTCGCCCATCCTTGATGAAATTACGCCCGTCATTGGGCCTTTTCTTCCCAAAGGAAGGTTTGACACTTCCGGACCCAGTAACTTGCTCTCTCTTGGCTTCCCTTCCTCGGATGCGATCCGATAACTCCGTTGCATCTTCTAAGAGTTGTGCTCTCCGTACCATATCAGAATATGATTGAATATCCATCGGGGCGAGTTGAGTAATATATTGCGGCTTAAGGCCATTAAGAAATCTCCGTGCCTTCATTTTGTCAGTACCCACGAGATGCGGAGCATACCGAGATAATCTCGAAAATTGAGCTTCATATTCCGCAACTGATAAACCACTTTGCTTCAAAGCGGAAAACTCGGCGGCCTTCCTTTCTTGTACTCGGTCGGAGAAGTATTTACTATTGAAGTGTTCCACGAACTCTTCCCATAGAATTTGATCGTGCGGTAAAGTAGCTTCGACCGATTCCCACCATGCACGTGCATCCCTTTCTAGTTGGAAAGTAGCGAGTAGGACCTTCTCCTCGTCAGCGCATTGCATGACTCAGAATATCCTCTCGATCTCCTTAATCCAGTTTTCGGCTTCATCCAGATCCGTAGATCCAGCGAACTTGGGAGGGTTCATGCTTCAGAAATTCTTATGCAAATCTCCGGCTCCTCGGTTTGCTCCTCCTTGAGCAACCTATTGGAGGGCTTGTGTTAAGCCTTGAACAGTCCGCTGCATCTCGCGCCATTGAGCTCTCTCGGCGGCCATTTGCGAGAATTAGCCTGAAACCATAATTCCAAGGTTTATTATTTATGTTTTGATATTTATTTCCTGATAATTCCCTTTTTCTTAAAACTTAACCCGTGTTTCTACCCAAATCTTACCGGGAAAGTTCAAGATCTATCAATTTTCTAGATATTGATCTAGAACCTATGTTTGAGGGAAAACTATGTTTAAGAATGAACCTATAATTGTGAAACCTAGGATTTTATGTAACCTGTCTCTGATACCACAAAGACTGTCACGTCCCGACGCGGAATATCGAGGGCGCAATGAGTCGTAAACACGCGTGTCGATCAGAGCATGTACAATTTTATTTCTAAAGTCAGAAATGAACGGGAAAATGATACTTTTATTCCATCAAAATGAAGTTTACATCACTAATTCATAAGCCATAAAGGCAATTACAAACTTCCAATCCCAAAGTACATCATTCTTGTAAAACACTAATGATCTACATAAACCTAGGTAAAAAGGAAAATCACTCTCTCACTCTTGTCCATTCCCTTGTACATTTTCATTTCCTGCAACAATTAACCAAAACGTAGGGTGAGCTAAAAGCTCAGTAGCATTTTATATCTCTATGAACCAGGCAATCTTTAAGTGTTAGCAATTTAAATAATTTTCTAACTTGTATCGGGAAGTGTATAAACATGAATGGAATTTTCAAGTAATTGAGATGATATAAGATGAATTTCCAAGTAATTTTTTTTATTTTTTTATTTTTTTTAAAATTTTTTTGGGGGGAGGGGAAAGCGGCTCGAAGCCGTGCCCTCCTGCCACCTGCGCAGGAGGGGGGAGGGGGGGTGTCCACCCCGCCACTGGCGGGGGGACTTTGAACAATTTCCAAGTAATGACTTTGAACAAGTAAAGAATTCCATGTAATTGGCCATTTTCACGCAAGTCAAGTAATTCATGTAATTTTTAAGTAAACAAGTAACAAGTAAACAAGTACGAATAGTGGAATGCCGTATCAAGTAAATCTATCATGCACTTCGGTGCAATGCCACACCATTGGTCAATCAACTCCCATGGGCACAAGTACTTTCGGGCGCTCCCCCTAGGACCAGACCGGGCCCCATTAATGCTAGGCATTGAGTCAGTGGATCATAAGATCCCAAGTACGTTTAGACATCCACTTATATAATTATGGCCAACGAATTTCAAGGATAAGCTAATTTGTAAAAGGTACAGATCTAATAAAAATTTCAGAAGTAGCAAGAGAAGTGAATAATAATTTTAAGGCATAATGTTTAACGACATTAAGTCATGGAATTCAAGAAAGAATGGTAACTAGGAAGAAAAATCAAGTAATTAGAGTTTAATAGAATTAATTTAATTCCATGGTTTAATCTTGTGTGTATTTGGTTTACATGTGTTTAGACATGTTTACAGGAAGTTTTTGTTCATTAAAATGCATTAGTTAGCCAAAACGGTGATTTATTATAATAATCAGAATTTAATTATGAAAATAAGTTTTTATGTTAAAAATAATTCTAACTTGCTGAAAATAATCTTAACATGCTGACAATGATGTTCATATGTTAATTTACTGATAAGATGATAAAAATAAAATTTTCATGCTGGATTTAATTTTTAACATGCTAGAAATTAATATTTAACATGTTAAAATTGATACTTAACATGCTAAAATAATTCTCATACGTTAAGTTACTGATAGGATGATAAGATAAGTTTACCATGCTGATTACAGAAATTTTCGGATAACAACATAATTTTTATCATGCTAAAAATTATTTTTTCTACATTTATTTACTAATTATTTGATAGGAAAATAGAATTATCATGCTGAAAAATAGTTTTAATACACTGAAAATAATCCTAACATGCTAAAAATAATTCTAACATGCTGGAATAATTTTACCATACTGGAAGAAATTTATCATGCTGGAAGTAATTTTCATACATCAATTTACTAATTATTTAATAGAAAATTAAGTTTTATATGCACAAAAAATAGCTTTAAATAGATTTTAACATGCTGAAATTTTTTTTTATATCTCAGTATGTATAAAATAATTTTCTCATAATGGAAGTCACTTTTAACATGCTGGAAATAGTTTTAACATGTTGGAAATAATTGTTAGTATGTATAAACTAATGTGGTGAAAATTAGATTTTTACATGTAAAAATAATTTCATTCTACAAAAATAAATTTTTAACATGCTGTAAGAATTAAAACATGCTAATATTACCTTTTCTTACTTTTGGTGACTAAATACGTACAATTAACGTGAATTTTTAAAGGGTATAGTTCCTATTGTATAGTGACTTAAGTTTAGTCCCACATTGGAAGTTACAAAAACTTGCATAGCTTTATATGTTGGAGAGCTCACCCTTGGGTCAGGACCCAAGGGGCATAGGATGTGGGCTTGAGTTGTGAATTGATACAAAACTAGTAATATTTATTTATTTATTTATTTATTTGTGCCGTGCCGTGCCGTGCCGTGCCGTGCCGTGCCGTGCCGTGCCGTGCCGTGCCGTGCCGTGCGTGCGGCTGAGGCGAAAGCTTTAATAATTTAGAAGACAATTATATATATATTTTTCTTTGAACGCGCTGGCCAGGGCCAGCGTGACCTGAAGATCTAGAGAAACAATAAATTGTTTTTCATTATTAATTACAATAATTTTGGGAACGCGTTTGACCCCAGGGGGCGGGAAAATGCACTATATGAACGCGCTATGTCGGGCCAGCGCGTTCAGAACGCGCTACTGAGGTATAGCGTGTTCTGGACCTGATGAAAAACGGGAATACCCCTCCAATAAAATGACCATAACTTGCTCATTTCATAACGGAATTTAATAAATGAGCTATCAATGGAAAGAGGACAGAAAAATGAACAAGATGACATGATTTAATTAGAATTTAGCCTGAGAGACACCTACCTTTAGTCGGATCTAAAGAATATCCCCAAATATAAGAAAACCCTTTGATCTTCCAAATCTTCCTTCAAATCTCCACCAATCTTCGCAGCAGCGTATACTTAACCTCCAGGGATGGTTTGAGGGTCGAATGTGGTTCTATTTATAGCCAAAACATGGCCAAATGTGTCAAGATTCCTTGCCTAACAATGTCAAACTTTCCAACTCCGAATTAGAAGAAAATTCTAATTTCTCCTCTTAACCTAGCCTCCATTTGGTGTGAAACCAATGTAAAAACGGCTGGTCCAATGTGGGCTGTTAGGTAAGGGTCGATTTTTGTACCAACCTTCTAGAAATTAGGTTATTATAATCCCTTAAATATCATATTAAACACATGTTAAGAATTTAAGGTTAATTTGACCTTTATTGAATCCTTTAACCATTAATTCAGCCCATTATGAATTATCCAATGGGCCAATTGTAATCCTAATCCATTACATGGACTTTTATTGGGTTTACTATGATTTATCTAAGGTCTAAAGCATTTAATATCTATTTAATTCTAGTTAATTCAAGTAAATTTAATAATCTAGCTTATTTCATATAGTAAAAATGTAATTTGATTATTACATGAAAATTTTAATTACATAATGAAATTGAAAATTTTAATTCTCATTTTTAAATTTTGGGTTTCTACACGATCGAAGGGGAAACATCCATAACATCGTAGAATGACGATATACAACATTTAGACTCCAACGGGAGTCGAATCGACCAAGAAACGGTGATAAATCAGCCCTATTTGGGTCACCGGGGTTCCCGGGCTCGTACTGGCCCCAAATGACAACCAAATGACACGAAATCAGTGGATCTGGAACGTTGACATTCCAGGGAGTTCATTGATACCAACCAATCTAAAAACTGTCGTCATTTTTCGGCGAACCCTACGAACGCCACAAAACCACGGTTTTACCTAAACGAGCCCAAACTCGCTCGTTCTAGCACCGAACAACATGAAATTACAGGGGAAACGTGCAGGAAGAGTAGGTGATCCGTCTCCCTACCGCCACCGAAGAAACCGTGCGCCAAAGCGACTAAATCGCACCGAAAATGCCAAAACATGAACCGCGCCGATCTCGAAATCCACCGAGAGATCGCGCCACGACACGCTCAAACCGTCGCTCTATCCCGCATCCCGATCACTCCATCGCGTCCTCGCCTCGGCCAGCTCCGCAACGATGTGCACCCCGCGCCGAGAGACCCAGAGACGAGAGAGAACGGGAGAGAGAAAGAGATGAGAGAAATGAGGGAGGAGAGAGGTGGTTGAGGGAATAAATAGAAAAGAAAATTAGGATTTTTCCTAATTTCTGAAAATTTGATTTTTGGCCCGAAAATCCACTAATTCAGAAAAATAAGAAAAAATAGTCAAAACGATCGCCGGGAAGAGTACATCGCAATTGCGGCGTCCACAAGTCGATGAACTGAGAAACAAACTCACCGTAGGGTTTCGTAACTAGTACGAGAGAAAAACCCACACGGATCGTAAAACTCAACTCAGGACCCACAAAAGCGATCCGAAACTCTCCAAAAAGGATCCGAAAGACCCAATAAGAATCCAATAAGAATCCAGGGCATTACACTAAGCACTTATGAAGATCAGGGTCGGTGCTGGTTTCTATTCCTATGAACTAAGGTCTGAGCACTTATGAAGATCAAGGTCCGTGCAACCTCTGGCCAACAGATAACTAGGACTGTGCACATTCTCTATGTGATAAATCAAGGTCTTCAACACTAGAAGGTCAGTGCACACATGAAGACAAAGTCTAAGCACGATGATGAAGGTCTTTACAATGCTTCCTTAGAACAAATACAGAAGAAATTCTCTTGTGGTGTCTCGACACATCTAACCCATGTCTCTACACATCCAGAAGAATTCGAGCTGAAGCTGTTCTGACTAAGCATCTGGATTCATCGATGTCTCGACACACTGAGTGAAAAGTGTCGACACATTCGTGTGATAATCTCTGCACAGGGCGCTTCTGTCTCGACACCTTCTTGCAACAACTCTGCACATGACTCACATGTCCCGACACCTCTTAGTGTTGTCTCGACACATCAACGATGGATCTTCAAGACATTCACTAGATGTCCCGAGACATCCACGTTCAACCAGAATGATTTTTCAAGGCTTTCAATTAGATGTCTCGACACACTGCTAGGAAAGTGTCGACACACCCTTGTTCTTCTAGAAATCCTCAAGCCAATAAACTGTCAGATCAGTGGGCCATTCAGAGAGAGAAAAAGGAACCGTAAATCATCAAAATTAAGGATTTTGGGGTCTGGACCATGTCCTGAGGTCTGACCCTTGCTCTACCATCTTATCTCTCATTTGTCTACCTTTTGGAGATGGTTTTGTTAGAAATCCAGCTGGAATAGCCACTTCTATCTGCCACGATGTACGTCTTATCTGTTTGCCTGTCCAGACTGACTACTGCTGGACATAGGACACTCTACAGTCAGCCATCATCTTGCTGTCGACTAATGGGCTGTCTGACCAGGCAGAGTTCACAGAAAAGTACACTTCAAGTAGAATGAGAAGACTACTTGTCTGAAGGGGATTTAATGTAAAGATTTGAGACTGACCAAAGGGAGATTTAGTCTGCCTCTTCACACAAGTCTCTCATCGTACTATTCTTGTACTAAAAGCAATTTAACTCTTGCCAAATCTTGCAGAGCATCTTCTTCAAAGTAAAGAAAGCACTTGGCGGGGAAACTTGGCGAGAAAAGGTTCCTCACCAAGTGACCGCATGGCACGCTGTATATATGTATAATATCTAGCTTCCCATGAAGCTGTTGCTGCTGCCGTCCACAAAGTGCCACGCCTTAGACCAATCTACGAAGAACATTCCTAAGTAGCGTGAGAGCAGCCCCAGCACCTATTGGACTTAGTCCAGTTGTCACGCCCCGAGCGCGGAAGATACCCGTAGATGCGTGACGAGTTTATATCAATCATGTCAATCAGAGTAGTAGTGTATTCGACACAAAGACAGAGTGCGTAAATATAAAGATAACCCAATCCATTTATTCCTCTAATAAGAATATGTCTATTACAAAACCCTTGCAAATACTAGACTCGATAAAAGAAAGGTACATTTCTGACTCAACAAAAATATAGAGAAGATAGGACGGATGGACATTTGAATAGCTCTAACTCTTTAACTCTTGACCTTCCCCGTCAGTTTGGGTCTCGTCATCCGACTTACCTGAAAAGTATGGAAACACTGAGTGAGCGAACGCTCAGTAGGAAATTATATCTCAAGAACTAGCAAAGGGGTTTAAGTAATTACATCTTTCCATGAATGCACTATAGCTATGCATGCTCGCGTAAAACGACAAGATAGAGAGTATATCAACAAGATAACAAGGTGAACTATTCATGATCTTTCAAGTAATAGAGGTCAGGATGTTCAAGCAAGTAATTTCATCATGTCATGTCGAGAACTTGGCTATCTCGTTTCAAGCAAGCAAGTATATAAATTATCCTTTTTCGGGTCAAGCAAGTCTTGGCATGTCAAGTTGAGTCAAGTACGAGATTTTTGTGGAATGTCCAATCAAGCTAGTCATGCACTTCGGTACAATGCCAATACCATTATCATTACAACTCCCATGGGCACTAGTACTTTTGGGTGCTCCTCCCAGGACCAGATCGGGCCCTATATGCACAGGCATTGATCATGTATTTTGACATCCACTTGGTGTATAGCCAATATGGAGTTTCAAGGATAAAGAACTTGTATAAACTTAGAGGTAGATAGCATTTCAAGGATTTGAACATGACCATAATGACGATAATAACGGTGAAATTACGAGTATCGATAAAACTAGGAGAAATTGGTTCCCTAACTTGGGTACCATGACAAGTAAGTGCCCGCAAGTAGACGGTCACTCTTTTAATATAGAATTGAGGTCCACAAGAACATCATAATAATGTTGATATAGAATTGGGGTCCACAAGAACATCTCAATAAAGACATGCTTTCCCCATTTATTTAGATACTTCTCATATTCTACACATAGCATAACATGAGGGCCGATATACCATGTTTCTTATACAGTGACATGGCAAAAATAGTGTGATAGGTTTTTATGGTACAACCAGCTCAGTCGTCCTTGAGGGAATCCAAGGCTCGAGGAGTTTTACGGAGGTCTCTATGACTAATTCGCTAGTCCAAAAGAACGGAATGTCCAATGGAGAGCTTGTATGTCACTGAGAGTTAGGGGGTAAACGATAAAACATCATGAAACATGGGACTATATTCACGGACTGGAATATAGTGCCGATATATATTTATATAATATACATATGAAACCCTCGGTTAACAGTAACAGTGTAAAATAGTATCACAGGAAAATAGCGACTTAGGTAAAGTCATTAATCATGGAATTAACACCTTATACAGGGGCGTTTATTTATAAATTGACGGCTTGTTCAGCAGTCGTTCATTCTGTATTTCTATTTTGTAGAATTTAGATAATATGGAATTTTAATAAAAACGCGCCCTGGACAGGGGCGTTACTTTTCAATTAGCGCCCTGTTCCTGGGTGTCAGTTCAATAAGAGACGACCTTCCTCAGGTCGTTAATTCAAGATGTTCCAGGATTAATAGGAACATGGGTAATTTCAAGGATAATAAAATTTCAGAAAGAGGAATCACACTGTGAGGAAGAGAAAAATAGCAGGATTCGACAACTATGATCATGCATTAAATTAGAATCATGTTTTGATAAACATAAAAGTTTTAAACGTGGGTAATTTAATAACTAGATGAAATTGACGACTTAATGCAGGACGTCAAAACTGGAATTAGCGACCTGGGCATGGTCGTTTCTTTAAATTAGCGCCCTTGATAGGGTTGCTTCTTTTAAAATCCACAGAAAACCCTTTTAAAAACTATAATAAAACTATATTCATGCATGCCATGATGGTATTATGATGGAATTAAACTAGTTTGGGCTACGTTCTTGAGAAAACCTACTTGATGAATGTTCTGGTGAAGGAACGTGAAGAAAGTTGAAGAGAGAACGATACTCTGTTCTAAACAGAGTGTCCTGAGAATAGCTACTCCCTCTTTCACAGTGAACGGAAGAAGAGGACGTCGATGAAGAACCTCACGTTACGGCAGACTTCCTGCAGCAAAGACGATGAAGAATCATTAATATTCTTCATGATTATGACCGAGGGCAGGGAAGAAGAACATTACCTGTTCTTTACGTATGCAGCAGCAGAGCTTCCTTCAGCCAAATAGCCTATTAGGGTTTGACAGGAAGGGTTATTTATAAGGTTTTTATGATCCTAATGGAGTTAGTATCGTATTGGAAGTAATGTTTCCCTCATAGAGTCCTTGCCATAATCAATCTCCCTCGTAGTTATCTAGAAACTTGCTCTGGATAGTCTCCTGGTTCGAACGAAACTCGAACGGAACACAAATGGAATTAACGCCTTGCGTTAGGGCGTTAATTTAAATTGACGTCTTTGTTAATGTCATTTCTTATGTAAAACATGTCCATGTGGAGGGCGTCACGTTTACTTGCCCTTTTTATTATTTTGGCCGTTTAAGAATTGACGACATCTGCTGTGGTCGTCCTTTCTGGAATTCGCGCCTTGTATAAGGGTGTTTATTTTTGAAGTAGTGCCTTGAATCAAGGCGTTATTTACATTATGGTTTATTATTCACTTCTTTAAATCTTTTAATCTTATTTTGATCAATTGGGGTTTTTATTTCCTTTTATTTTTACCAGGGTTGCTACAGCCTCCCCCACTTAAAAGAATTTGGTCCCCAAATTCAATCGCATATATTTATATATATATGGAGAGTGTAGAGTTATATACCTTTTTAGAATAAGTTCGGGAATCGTTTCCTCATATACTCCTCGGTCTCCCATGTGGCTTCGCGTTCTGAACATTTATTCCATTGCACCTTTAACATGGGGATAACTTTATTCCTTAATGTTCGTACCTCGCGATCAAGGATCTTCATTGGCTTTTGTTCATAAGTGAGATCCCTTTGAATTACCAGGTCTCCATGATCAATGATATGTGACGGATCATGCACATATTTCTTCAACATTGATATATGGAATACATTATGAACTTCAGACAATTGAGGAGGTAATGCGATGCGATAAGCAACCTCGCCAACTCTTTCCAGTATCTCAAAAGGTCCAATGAATCTTGGTGTAAGTTTGCCCTTAACACCAAATCTCCTTATTCCACGTCCAGGTGATATCTTGAGAAAGACGTGATCTCCGACTTGGAATTCGAGATCTCTTCTTCTTGTATCAGCATAAGTCTTTTGTCTAGACTAAGCTACTTGCAGTCTTTCTCTAATCAACTGTATCTTCTCGGTGATATCCCTTACCATATCTGGACCTAATAGTTGTTTCTCTCCAACTTCGTCCCAGCATAAGGGTGATTGGTAACTCCTTCCGTATAAGGCTTCGAAAGGTGCCATTTGTATACTTGCCTTGTAGCTATTATTGTATGCAAATTCAACTAGAGGCAAGTGATCATGCCAGCTTCCTCCAAAATCAATGATGCAAGCTCTGAGCATATCCTCAACCACCTGATTAGTCCTCTCGGTCTGACCATCCATTTTTGGATGAAAAGCTGTACTAAAATTAAGTCTCGATCCCAACGAATGTTGTAGTCCTTTCAAAAAATGCGAAGTAAAACGGGGATCTCTGTCAGACACAATCGAGACAGGGATACCATGTAATCTGACTATCTCTTTTATGTATAATGCAGCCAGAACATCAACTGACCATCGACTCTTGATTGGCAAGAAGTGTGCTGATTTGGTCAATCGATCAATGATAACCCATATTCCATCATATCCTCCTTTTGATTTAGTTAGACCCATGATGAAATCCATACCAATATCCTCCCACTTCCATTTGGGAATATCCAGAGGATGTAACTTTCCGGCAGGCTTCTGGTGTTCAGCCTTAACTTGTTGGCAGGTGAGACAGCGAGACACAAAGTCCGCGACCTCTCTCTTCATATTAGGCCACCAGAAGGTCCTTTTTAAATCTTGATACATCTTAGTAGATCCTGGATGAATTGTGTACCTTGATCTGTGAGCTTCATCTAAGATCTTCTTCTTTAATTCTGGACAATCCGGTATACAAGTTCTATTTTGGAATAACAACCTTCCATCTGAAGCTAGTTGGAACACAGATTGTCCTTCTAGTTTGCCCTTGATTTCCACTAATACCGGGTCACTACCTTGAAGTCCTTGTATTTCGGGTAGCAAATCTGACTGTATGCTCATGTGGGATAAGGTGACACACCTACTGTCCTTGTCCATGCTTATATTAAGTCTAGTAAATTGTTCTAGCAACTTCCACTCCTGAATCATACAATTGGCTAATAATGCTCTCGGCTTTCGACTAAGGGCATCAGCTACCGGATTACCCTTTCCAGGATGATATTGTATAGTAAAGTCGAAGTCCTTAAGATATTCTAGCCAACGTCTTTGCCTCATATTCAATTCCTTCTGAGAGAAGAGATACTTAAGGCTTTTATGGTCAGAGTATACAAGAAACTGCACTCCATAAAGATAATGTCTCCATATCTTTAGTGCAAATACGACTGCAGTCAATTCTAGATCATGAACTGGGTAGTTCTCCTCGTGCTTCTTCAATTGACGCGAAGAGTAGGCTATAACCTTCCCTTGTTGCATTAAAACACATCCGAGGCCAATGCCAGATGCATCAGTGTACACTTAGAACTTTTCTCCTTCAATTGGTAGAGCTAAGACTGGGGTAGTAGTCAAGTGATCCTTGAGAGCTTGGAAGCTTCGTTCACAATCCTCGCTCCATTCATAGCGTATCTCCTTGCGAGTTAGCCTATTGAGTGGTACGGCTATCTTGGAGAAATCCTTGATGAATCGCCGATAGTTGCCCGCAAGACCCAAGAAACTACGGACCTCGCTAGCATTGGTTGGTCTTTCCCAATTCCTTACAGCATCAACCTTCGATGGATCTACGGATAAACCGTCCTTTGATATAACATGCCCCAAGAAAGCTACTTCTCTTAACCAAAATTCACATTTGCTGAGCTTTGCATATAGCTGATTTGTCCTCAATATCTGTAATGCAATCCTTAAATGTTCCTCATGCTCTCCCTTGGTCTTGGAGTAAATCAATATATCATCAATGAAAACCACCGCGAATTGATCTAGATAAGATCTGAATATACTATTCATCAACTGCATAAAGGCAGCAGGGGCATTTGTTAGTCCGAAAGGCATAACAACAAACTCATAATGGCCATACCTGCTTCTGAATGCGGTTTTATGAATGTCCTCATCCTTGATCCTTAGTTGGTGATAACCTGACCTGAGATCAATCTTTGAAAAATACTTGGATCCAGATATTTGATCAAATAACTCATCGATTCTCGGCAGTGGATACTTGTTCTTGATAGTGAGATGATTCAACTGTCGATTGTCGATGCATAACCTCATGGATCCATCTTTCTTCTTTACAAATAGCACAGGTGCTCCCCACGGGGAAGTGCTTGGTCTAATAAATCCCTTCTTCAGAAGTTCCATCAATTGCTCCTTCAGCTCCTTGAGTTCGGCAGGGGACATCCTATATGGTACCTTAGAAACTGGTCCAGCACCAGGGACTAAATCGATGGTGAAAGCCACTTCTCTTTGTGGGGGTAATCCAGGCAATTCCTCCAGAAACACGTCCGAAAATTCCTGCACAATTGGGATGTCTTCTAACTTAGTCTCCTTAGTCTCCTTAATGGTGACAAATGTAAGGAAAGATACACATCCTTTCCTTATTAGCTTGCAAGCTCGGAGAGCCGAAATAAGAGGTGACTTGCTCCGATTCTTAGGGCTAGAATAGACTAGTTCTGGAAAGTCCTTGAAAGTAACTTTGCTGTTACGGTAATCCACAGTTGCCTGATACCTAGATAACCAATCTGCTCCCAATATGACATCGTATTCCTTTAGGTCTAAACATATGAGATTGATAGGAAGATTTCTTCCTTTTACTAAGACTTCACAGTTTTGATAATAGTGAGTAATGTCGGTTTCCTTTCCGAGAGTAGTAGATAAAAATATTTTCATCCATTCCGGTTCCATAGGCAGTGGGTTAGCAAACTTCTTGGAAATAAAAGAATGTGATGCACCCGTATCAAATAAGACATGTGCAGACTTGGAACAAACTTTCAGTGTACCTTCTACTAGTCCGCCTTCGTCTTCCTCGGTCTCCTTAATCACGTGGAGACGAGCATTCTTTGTTACCGGGCGCTTTCCGTCACCGGCTTGATCATTGAGTAGGGGACAGTCGGGAATCCGATGATCACGGCTCCCACAACGGAGACATGCTCCAAGTTTCCTCCAACATTCTTCGGCCTTGTGCCCGGCCTTATCACAGTGCTTACATACCACCTTAGCAGGTGTAGTGGTGATGGAGAAAGGTTTGGTCTTTTTGAACTTTTGCTCCTGGGAGGGAATGCCTCCATTACTTGGCCTCTTCTTGAAATTAGGTTTGAAGGTGTCGGAGCTAGTAACATTCTCCTTCTTGTCTTTCCCACGGATCCTATCAGATAGTTCCATGGCATCTTCTAGTAATTGGGCTCGTCGAACCATCTCCGAATAGACTTGTATGTCCATCGGTGCCAGTTGTGTGATATATTGGGGCCTGAGCCCATTAAGGAATCTTCAAGCTTTCATCTTCTCAGTACTAACTAAGTGTTTAGCGTACCGAGACAGCCTAGAGAACTGCGCTTCATATTCAGCCACCGACAAAGATCGTTGCTTAAGTGCGGCAAATTCAGCGGCTTTCTTCTCTTGAACTCGATCTGAGAAATATTTATTGTTGAAATGTTCAACGAATGCCTCCCAAGTAACTTGTCCTTGATCTAATGTGGCTTCTACCGCCTCCCACCAGCATCGGGCATCTCTTTCTAATTGAAATGTGGCTAACAGGACCTTCTCTTGGTCCGAGTAATGCATGACTCTAAAAACACGTTCCGTCTCTCGGATCCAGTGTTCGGCATCATCTGGATCAGTGGATCCCATGAACTTAAGAGGGTTCATGTTCTTGAAGCTTTGGTGGAGACTTCCTACTCCATGATGTGCACCTCCTTGTGCCACTTGTTGAAGTGCTTGGGTCATGCCTTGGAGAGTGCGTTGCATGTTGCGCCATTGAGCACGTTCGGTAGCCATTGTCCTACAATTATAATAGCTATTAGTATGTGATTGCGTTCAAAGGCTTTTAATTCTATGCTGACTTTAACCCTTGGTTCTACCCAATCTCACTGGTTAGAAGTTCAGACTTATCCTTGGACTTGGGTTTCCTAGGAATTGAATACCCTAGGCTCTGATACCACTAAAACTGTCACGCCCCGAGCCCGGAAGATACCCGTAGATGCGTGATGAGTTTATATCAATCATGTCAATCAGAGTAGTAGTGTATTCGACACAAAGACAGAGTGCGTAAATATAAAGATAACCCAATCCATTTATTCCTCTATTAAGAATATGTCTATTACAAAACCCTTGCAAATACTAGACTCGATAAAAGAAAGGTACATTTCTGACTCAACAAAAATATAGAGAAGACAGGACGGATGGACATTTGAATAGCTCCAACTCTTTCACTCTTGACCTTCCCCGTCAGTTTGGGTCTCGTCATCCGACTTACCTGAAAAGTATGGAAACACTGAGTGAGCGAACGCTCAGTAGGAAATTATATCTCAAGAACTAGCAAAGGGGTTTAAGTAATTACATCTTTCCATGAATGCACTATAGCTATGCATGCTCACGTAAAACGATAAGATAGAGAGTATATCAACAAGATAACAAGGTGAACTATTCATGATCTTTCAAGTAATAGAGGTCATGATGTTCAAGCAAGTAATTTCATCATGTCATGTCGAGAACTTGGCTATCTCGTTTCAAGCAAGCAAGTATATAAATTATCCTTTTTCGGGTCAAGCAAGTCTTGGCATGTCAAGTTGAGTCAAGTACGAGATTTTTGTGGAATGTCCAATCAAGCTAGTCATGCACTTCGGTACAATGCCAATACCATTATCATTACAACTCCCATGGGCACTAGTACTTTTGGGTGCTCCTCCCAGGACCAGATCGGGCCCTATATGCACATGCATTGATCATGTATTTTGACATCCACTTGGTGTATAGCCAATATGGAGTTTCAAGGATAAAGAACTTGTATGAACTTAGAGGTAGATAGCATTTCAAGGATTTGAGCATGACCATAATGACGATAATAACGGTGAAATTACGAGTATCGATAAAACTAGGAGCAATTGGTTCCCTAACTTGGGTACCATGACAAGTAAGTGCCCGCAAGTAGACGGTCACTCTTTTAATACAAGAACATCATAATAATGTTGATATAGAATTGGGGTCCACAAGAACATCTCAATAAAGACATGCTTTCCCCATTTATTTAGATACTTCTCATATTATACACATAGCATAATATGAGGGCCGGTATACCATGTTTCTTATAGAGTGACATGGCAAAAATAGTGTGATAGGTTTTTTTGGTACAACCAGCTCAGTCGGCCTTGAGGGAATCCAAGGCTCGAGGAGTCTTACGGAGGTCTCTATGACTAACTCGCTAGTCCAAAGGAACGGAATGTCCAATGGAGAGCTTGTATGTCACTGAGAGTTAGGGGGTAAACGATAAAACATCATGAAACATGGGACTATATTCACGGACTGGAATATAGTGCCGATATATATATATATAATATACATATGAAACCCTCGGTTAACAGTAACAGTGTAAAATAGTATCACAGGAAAATAGCGACTTAGGTAAAGTCATTAATCATGGAATTAACACCTTATACAGGGACGTTTATTTATAAATTGACGGCTTGTTCAGCAGTCGTTCATTCTATATTTCTATTTTATAGAATTTAGATAATATGAAATTTTAATAAAAACGCGCCCTGGACAGGGGCGTTACTTTTCAATTTGCGCCCTGTTCCTGGGCGTCAGTTCAATAAGAGACGACCTTCCTCAGGTCATTAATTCAAGATGTTCCAGGATTAATAGGAACAGGGGTAATTTCAAGGATAATAAAATTTCAGAAAGAGGAATCACACTGTCAGGAAGAGAAAAATAGCAGGATTCGACAACTATGATCATGCATTAAATTAGAATCATGTTTTGATAAACATAAAAGTTTTAAACGTGGGTAATTTAATAACTAGATGAAATTGACGACTTAATGCAGGACGTCAAAACTTGAATTAGCGACCTGGGCATGGTCGTTTCTTTAAATTAGCGCCCTTGATAGGGTTGCTTCTTTTAAAATCCACAGAAAACCCTTTTAAAAACTATAATAAAACTATATTCATGCATGCCATGATGGTATTATGATGGAATTAAACTAGTTTGGGCTACGTTCTTGAGAAAATCTACCTGATGAATGTTCTGGTGAAGGAACGTGAAGAAAGTCGAAGAGAGAACGATACTCTGTTCTAAACAGAGTGTCCTAAGAACAGCTACTCCCTCTTTCACAGTGAACGGAAGAAGAGGATGTTGATGAAGAACCTCACGTTACGACAGACTTCCTGCAGCAAAGACGATGAAGAATCATTAATATTCTTCATGATTATGACCGAGGGCAGGGAAGAAGAACATTACCTGTTCTTTACGTATGCAGCAGCAGAGCTTCCTTCAGCCAAATAGCCTATTAGGGTTCGACAGGAAGGGTTATTTATAGGGTTTTTATGATCCTAATGGAGTTAGTATCGTATTGGAAGTAATGTTTCCCTCATAGAGTCCTTGCCATAATCAATCTCCCTCGTAGTTATCCAGAACTTGCTCTGGATAGTCTCCTGGTTCGAACGAAACTCGAACGGAACACAAATGGAATTAACGCCTTGCGTTAGGGCGTTAATTTAAATTGACGCCTTGGTTAATGTCATTTCTTATGTAAAATGCGTCCATGTGGAGGGCGTCACGTTTACTTGCCCTTTTTATTATTTTGGCCGTTTAAGAATTGACGACATCTGTTGTGGTCGTCCTTTCTGGAATTCGCGCCTTGTATAAGGGCGTTTATTTTTGAAGTAGCGCCTTGAATCAAGGCGTTATTTACATTTTGGTTTATTATTCACTTCTTTAAATCTTTTAATCTTATTTTGATCAATTGGGGTTTTTATTTCCTTTTATTTTTACCAGGGTTGCTACACCAGTGCTATGAGAGAAGAAGAAGTAGAAGAAGAGAGAGCAGCCTTGAGAGAGAAGAAAAATCTTGCAGTCTACCGGTGCTTGAAGAAAGAGATCCCTGGATCTAATCTTGTAGCTGTAACCACCAGCTCCCATGTCTTGATCGATTCCTTCAGCTGGTATCTACATTGTCAATATTGTTTCTCCACTGCACTTGCAATATTTCCTTTCTTTTGTTTCGGTTCGTCTATCATCTTTTCATCTTGATCGTCTGATCCCCTGTTTAGGGATCGGGTTCCCTCTGTGGTTTCAGAGGAAGAGAGGATCTATTTCTCTAGGTGATTGGCAAGCTGTTAGTCAGCGGTTCAAGCTGTTAGTCAGCAAATAGCAAGCTGTGTTGCTCAGCCGTGTAAGCAAGCTGTGTTGCTCAGTGAAGCAAGCTGTGTGTCAACAGGAAAGCCTCACCGGGTTTGGTGAGGGGTGGATGTAGGTTGTGGGCTTACAACCGAGCCACCTTAAATATCCTGTGTATTGGGGTGTATGTTCGTGTGATTGATCCATCTCCTCTACCTCCCATTCACAGGTCTGTGTGCTTCCTTTAACGTATGCAATATTGGCTTTTCCATCGCACACTCTTGCCTTCAGATCCGTACAATCTGGTTTATCCTAATACTAATTGGTTTTCCAGCCTCTTGCACTTCCCTTGCTACCTGCTGCATTCTTGCACTCAGGTATTAGGAAGTATACTCAGGCCAAGGGTGTTCAACCTCATTCACACTAGCTCACACCTTTGGTTGATCTCTAATATATACACACTAAAGCTGGTATATCTATATTCCGTTAAGTGTGTTTTTGGTTTTGATGCCTTCTCGTTTGTCCTGTTCTGAGTAGAGTCGTTGGCATCACTACTTGATGCATTGACTTCTCGCATAGCCTCATCTACCTGCTCACTTAGATGTATTGACTTGGTAACTTAAGTAAGTCGATGGTTCTTTGCAACATGTGCCTTGTGCCTTCCCATCTCCATCTAAACCATACCTATTTTATTCCGTTGTGCATTGTTTCTAAATATGTTATTTGCATTGTAGGAGTGGTTTGTGCTGTTTGTTTATAAGAGTTTTTAATTGGACAAAGTTTGTCATAGGATCTATTCAACCCCCCCTTCTAGATCCGATTGCACTCCGTGGGACCCAAAAATTGGTATCAGAGCCTAGCTCTGCTATTCCTAGATCCTACGATCTACAGGGAAAGATCCTAGTGCATTTTGAGAAAATGGCTTCATCTGCTACACATGCTTCGAAGGGTTCTCCACCTATTTTTGAAGAGCTCAGATTTTTCTATATGGTTGAGAGGAATGTACGTCTATGTCAAACTCACAGATCCACAATTGTGGAACCTTATATACATTGGTCCAAATGAGTTGCCATCAGACTCAAATGTATGTTCAGCTGAACATAAGACCAAACATGACAATAACCTTGCTGCACTCAATTTAATCAAAGTTGCGGTTGATGATAGATTACTTGATCTTGTGTCTACCTGCAGCACAGCTAAGCAAGTTCTGGAGGTGTTGATGAACATCCATGAGAAAGTAGATCAAGAGCATCAATGCCTTATGGCTGACCGATCAGAGCAGTCAAGCAATCCATCATCATCTCAGGTAATCTCTGATTCTGAAGACTTTACTTTTGAAGAGCTCATGGGTGCATATGATCAGTTGATCGAGTAGTACAAAAAGATGAAATCTGAAAATAAAAGATTGAAAAAGGATTTGAAGAAAAATAGTCAAGGTAAGAGTCGTGCTTGTGAAAATTGTTCCAACCTTGAAGAGCTCAACAATACTCTTGCCTTTGACTTGGATCTAAACAAACAAACCATCATGTGTCTAAACGATGAAATGAGAGTCCTTCAAGAAGAAATCATAAGTTTGGAAGAGACTGCTCGAAACCTTAAAATCCAACCAATTCGTCAGAATGAAAGTCCTTTCTGTAACAATTGTTTAGCTTTTGAAGAGCTAAATGACACTCTTACCTCTGACTTGGATGTGAATAAGCAAACCATTACATGCCTAACAGATGAAAATGGAATCCTTCAAGCTGAAATCACTAGGTTGGAAGAAATCATAAGACAACTTCAAAACCAACCTAAATCAATATCTAATGAACAAACCATGTCGGACAAGCTAATCCTTGATACAAGGTTGATTGAAGAAATAAAAATGGTAAAAGAACAAATTGACATGTTGCTTGAAAAATTGTCCATTTATGAGAAGGGCAAGGATATTGCCCATGACAGTTCTGAAAAATTGAATGAACTTCAAATGGAGATTGAAAATTACAAGGGGGTTAATGCTATGCTCAATGAGCAATTGGCTGTGTGTGAGGAGGACCTCGTTGAAACCGAGCTGCACGTCTACTCATTGGAGAATGAAATCAAAGATATAAATGACTCTCTGTCTAAGTGTATGCAGGATAAGTAAAGTATGAATAAACTCTTGGAAACAAGAGTAAGTCATCATGAGGGAGATTTGGGTTACAAACCCCAAAACCAACGATTCTTCGGAAGCAAGGCCTACATCACTTCTGTGAAGGGTAAGAATGAAGCCAGCACTTCTTACCACCTCTCAATACCACATGCTGCTCAGAAAAACCAAAAACGCATTGGTAAGAAGAAAGAGAAGGCTCTCATGCAAAAACAGAAACCCCAGTCTTCTAGTCTTGACATGCACAACAGGAAAAGCCATGATGACTACCATGCCTCTCATAAAATGAATGTTTATTGCTTTCATTATGGCATGCTTGGTCACACTGTACATGACTGTCTCACCTTGAATAATGATGAACTAAGAGCAGGAAAGGATTTAAGAATTGTTGCTGAAATCAAGGGCAAAAGACAGGTCAACTCTGGCAGAGGACGTATGCAGCAGAACTCTGCACAGAACCGCATGGGGAATCAGAAGAGTCGACACCTCCATTCGGACATGTCGACACTCCCCATGGCTTTCAACAAAAATCACCCTCCTTGCTGCTACCACTATGGAAAGATTGGCCACACAATCCAGGAATGCTGGCAACTGAGAGGTAGGAGCTACTCTCATAATCAACATGACAGTATACATGCTCACTCGCAATGGAACAATGCATATGTGCACAGAAGAAATGGTAAATACCCTGTGCGTTGCTTCTATTGTGGTGAATATGGGCAAACATCCAATTATTGTCCCTGGATGAGAGTGGGTGACCAGAAGGCAGCAATGAAAAAAAGATCAATTGCTACAACTACTGCTAACCCACAAGGACCCAAGCAAGCTTGGGTACCTAAAAATTTCAAATGAGAATTTTGAATGCTGGGTGCCTTGGAGCTGAACAATGGATGGTCAAAAGAATAAATGCTCAAGGCACAGGTATGTACATAATTTTTATGTGTTCAATCTTTTCATGATAAGCTTGCATCGTAGTCATTGCATATCGATGTGTTGTGGTCCTTGAGCATCAACTTGAAATTTCATGCCACATCATACATTTCATGATCAAGGGACCCAACAATGCTTGACCTCTGGTATATCAAATAATGAAGAGTAGAAAGGCAAGTCAAGCTTGCCTGGAGCTCTCACTATGCGTGAGCAGGATCTCAGATCCAAATCTCCGCCTTGTACCAGAGATTAATTATCTCAGCTGCTCAATCCTTAAAAAATTTGTCATGCTGATGGAATCGCTATATTGATGAGTTGTTGGTTGATATGTTTTGCCACCTCATAACAGCCATGAGAACTTCTTCCTTAGCATTGTTGATTATTGTTTTGATGATATATACCATGGCTCCATTTTCAACTCATCTACTCATAGCATTGTTTAAAGGAGGAGTTTAGGATTGGGCCACATTATTTTGCATTCAGTTCAGAATTTATTGTAGATAATGTATGCTTGCATCATTTTGTGAGCTCATGTACCTCATAGCACATCATGATAAGGAGACTCAAAAATGCATAATCATGTGCAGCATCTTCACTGTGTTGAGCATTCATATAGGTCATAGGCTTCACACATCATAGCCAACCCATCCATGTAGTCAGAGGAAGTCAACTTTAAATTCAGTGTTCAACATCTCTCATCTTGCTGATATCCTCGCATGAATTGCATCTTCTCAGGGGGAGCTTGTTTTTCTCGAGAACATCCAACAGAGGGAGTAGGCAGCATGCATGCATATGCGCATTGAAGCATCCAGTCTACATTACTGTTCAGAATGCATTACACATCATCCATGATTGCATCATATTATGGTCTCATTCATGCCAATACAAACCATGTTAAAAGGGACCCAACAGTGGTATCATTTTTGATGCATCATGTGTTCACTCTAGTCATAGGTTGCATATTGTATTGTAAACTCATGCACATGTTTAGTGGGAGCATTAACAACTCTTGAAAATCATTGAAAATTCTTTTATGTTGACCTCAGACCTTTTATAGTCAAACACTCTGCTAGTTCAGTTTGTTAACTGCTCTCTGTCTGAGCTCAGTGTGTAGACACCATGACAGCAAGTCACTACCAAAAAAAGCGGGATTTCAGACGGATATTTCAGACTGATATTTTCCGTCTTAATATCCATCTGTATTTGTGACGGATTAGCTTCTGTCACAAATTCCATCTCTATTAACGATAGACTATATTCGCTCTGAAGTTCCGTCTATAATTATAGACGGAATATATTCCGTCTTTATATCCGTCATAAATTTAGGACGGATATTCAGACGGAAGTAATCCGTCTGAAATTTCAGACGGAAATAAGTTCCGTCCGAATTTCCATCTCAAAATTCCGCCTTTCCCGCCACCGTCGGCCCCTCCCTCCCACCCCTTCCACCCAACCCCATTTCCACCCCCCCACTCTCCCTCTCACTCTCTCCTTCTCCTCTGCCCTCTGCTTCCGGTCGTCGCCGCCGGAGCCGCAAAGCCGTCAGAAGCCGCCGTCGCCATCCTCGCCGTCCTCAACGTCGACGTCCTCGCTATCGTGCCCACCGCCATTCGTGTTAGCTCGCAGCCGTGCCCACCTTCCTCGCCGAAGCTCAGATGATCGCCGCCGGTATGTCCCCCCTCACCCTCTGTCTTTTTTTTAACCTACATTTGTTCTCGCTGGGGGTGTGGGAGGGGTGTCGATGGGGAAGGGGAGAGGAGGGGCCACTACAAGAAAAATCGCGGATAGCGACCGACCTAGCGGTCGCTATTCAGTCTTAGATCGGTCGCAAATCTGCATTGCGACCGAACAGAGACTATCTAGCGACCGAATATGTCGGTCGCTATATACTGGTCGCTATATAGCGACCGACATAATTCGGTCGCAGTATCAGTCGTTAGCAGAGACCGATTATAATCGGTCGCCTGATCGGTCGCTAATTAAGTCGGTCTCAATTCGGTCGCTATTCGGTCTCTAATTATGTTGTATTTTTAAAAATAAAATTAACCTATCGGATTTATTCGGTCTCAATTCGGTCGCCAATCGGTCGCCAAGTATAATTATTTAATAAAAGAAATATAACGTATAGTCGCTATTCGGTCGCAATTCAGTCTCCATGCGGTCGCTAATTTTGCATTATTTTTTTTTTTAAAAATTTATTTAAACTGATAAATAAATTACCTGATAAATAACAAATTCATAACATAAATATAAAATCAACTACACAGACAACAATATCGACAAATCTCAAATTCATCACATACAAACACCTGATAAATAACAATTTCATAAAACAATAATAAATCAACTACACGGATCACAATCTCCACGAACCTCAAATTACACACAATTAAAATAAAATCATAAATTAATCATACATCCATAATAATAAAATGACAACATACACAACTAAAATAAAATCACAAATCCTCCACATATGTCTCATCCTGGTCGTCGTCTCGTCCAACATCATCCTGGTCGTCGTCTCGTCCAACATCTCGCGACGGATGATCCTGTATATCATTTAAAAAAATTATAATCAAATCCTTAATAAAGAAATCAAGCATTAACAAGACTTAATAAAGAAATCAAGCATTAACAAGAGTATGCCAATAGTTTAAGCCAGCTCATTTTCATATATATAAATACACACACACAATATAAGTTCAAATTTCATCTTGTATTTTAAAAATGAAGTTTGAGCGCCGAGCTCAAACCGGGCATCCGATTTGGATTCCGTCAGTTCTGACAAGTCACTTTCATCTCCCCGGTCGTATTGGAATGATCGGCACGGCCATCCGACCGGTATTTCAAATTTTAGACCCCCGGACCCGTCCTAACAGTTCATTTGAACTAAGTGTATTTTAAAAATGAAGTTTGAGCGCCGAGCTCAAACCGGGCATCCGATTTGGATTCCGTCAGTTCTGACAAGTCACTTTCATCTCCCCGGTCGTATTGGAATGATCGGCACGGCCATCCGACCGGTATTTCAGATTTTAGAACCAAATGCCCCGTCCTAACAGTTTATTTGAACTAAGTGTATTTTAAAAATGAAGTTTGAGCGCCGAGCTCAAACCGGGCATCCGATTTGGATTCCGTCAGTTCTGACAAGTCACTTTCATCTCCCCGGTCGTATTGGAATGATCGGCACGGCCATCCGACCGGTATTTCGAATTTTAGACCCCCGGACCCGTCCTAACAGTTCATTTGAACTAAGTGTATTTTAAAAATGAAGTTTGAGCGCCGAGCTCAAACCGGGCATCCGATTTGGATTCCGTCAGTTCTGACAAGTCACTTTCATCTCCCCGGTCGTATTGGAATGATCGGCACGACCATCCGACCGGTATTTTCAGATTTTAGAACCAAATGCCCCGTCCTAACAGTTCATTTGAACTAAGTGTATTTTAAAAATGAAGTTTGAGCGCCGAGCTCAAACCGAGCATCCGATTTGGATTCCGTCAGTTCTGACAAGTCACTTTCATCTCCCCGGTCGTATTGGAATGATCGGCACGGCCATCCGACCGGTATTTCGAATTTTAGACCCCCGGACCCGTCCTAACAGTTCATTTGAACTAAGTGTATTTTAAAAATGAAGTTTGAGCGCCGAGCTCAAACCGGGCATCCGATTTGGATTCCGTCAGTTCTGACAAGTCACTTTCATATCCCCGGTCGTATTGGAATGATCGGCACGGCCATCCGACCGGTATTTCAGATTTTAGAACCAAATGCCCCGTCCTAACAGTTCATTTGAACTAAGTGTATTTTAAAAATGAAGTTTGAGCGCCGAGCTCAAACCGGGCATCCGATTTGGATTCCGTCAGTTCTGACAAGTCACTTTCATATCCCCGGTCGTATTGGAATGATCGGCACGGCCATCCGACCGGTATTTCAGATTTTAGAACCAAATGCCCCGTCCTAACAGTTCATTTGAACTAAGTGTATTTTAAAAATGAAGTTTGAGCGCCGAGCTCAAACCGGGCATCCGATTTGGATTCCGTCAGTTCTGACAAGTCACTTTCATCTCCCCGGTCGTATTGGAATGATCGGCACGGCCATCCGACCGGTATTTCGAATTTTAGACCCCCGGACCCGTCCTAACAGTTCATTTGAACTAAGTGTATTTTAAAAATGAAGTTTGAGCGCCGAGCTCAAACCGGGCATCCGATTTGGATTCCGTCAGTTCTGACAAGTCACTTTCATCTCCCCGGTCGTATTGGAATATAGTAACAGCAGCCCATACTGAAATGCCTCAGATGATCAGAATCACCTTCGCATCATCATTGGGAAACAGTGGTGGAGCTAAATCGCATTGAATTACTCATTGATAAATAGCAAACCAAAATATTGGAAAACCAATAGTTAATCCGTGTAGTCAGAAAGAAGGGATAATGATGATCGATCCAAAGTGATAGGGAAGTTTAACTGGTTCAGAATGGATAGCATACTCCCATGCGTTGATGCATATAAAACCAGTCTGTTTGAATCTACAAAGCAATCATCACACATTGACAGTTTAATTGGATCTACACAAAGCAATCATCATGGAATTGTGTCATTTAAGTCTACAAATAATGCCGACACACTTGATGATAACTCCTCAATAAATCAGACACCAATGAGTAAAGCTTGACATGATCGCTCTCCATGCACATAATGCCATTTGTGGAGCTATTAGGGGTGCTTTCGCCTTTCAGTAGGACTATATCAAACGGCAGAATAGAATTAACAACGAGCTTCTGTATAAACAGAGCAGTGGCATCCCTGCAAACCTTTTGAGAGTTGAGTCGAATGCTTATGGTAGGTTGAGTGCTTGTGGTACAAATTTATACTAAACCGAGGAGCAAAATTTAGCAATCTTAAGTTAATGGCTAAGCATGTGAAGTTCATAACAATCCAATGTCTAATCATCTATATTACTATAATTTAACGGAGGGGTACATTTCATAATTTGCAGCAATATTCCAGCAGGTATCCAATATCTAAACATCTCTATATCTATCATCATGTCTCCAAGAGATGAGAAAAGTAGACTTCAAGAGCAGGCATTAGAATTACAGAACCCTTCCGGGAGGAAAAGAACAAGAAAGAAAGGTGAAGAACGTTAACCATTCTTATAGCAATAAAAATCCGGTCGTGCAAGCAATTCCCATTTTTCTATTCACACCTTCATTGATCAGAATATATGTTACTAGCTTCCAATTCCAGTATGACGCACGTACGATTTAGTCAGAGACTGACAGCAACCTGCCAAAGAAACGTGCTAAGCACTTCTTCCGCACCTCAAACCTCTGACAATCTTATCTTATTAATCAAGCGGGACCATGCACTCCCCTTATGCACGCAACAAAACTAATCAAAGAAACGAAACTCCAAAAAAACCAAATAAAAAAAATCCAGGGATAGCAGACCTCTTGGCGGAAGAACCACCCGACGCATCCGCCGCCGCCGGCTTCTCGTCCCTGTTCTTCGCCGCCGATCACAAGTCGTATTGGAATGACCGGCACGGCCATCCGACCGGTATTTCAAATTTTAACTACTCTACGGTACATCCATGAACGATCTTCAGACATTTTCCCTATGCAAATGAAATGTAAACACACAAAACTTTAACATGTTTAACAAAATAAAAACTCCAACCCTTTCCTCACATCGTCCATCTCTGCCATTTTAAATAGGAAGGAAATATCATTTAGATTTTCACTTTTTAACCCATCTGTGAAGGTTTGATCGCACGATTAATTACTATATGTGTTGTGTTATTTGCTAAAAATTTCGGCAGCATCTCCTCACACCTCTCCGATATACCACAAAATATTTATTGATTAAGAAATTTTCTTAAACACTTACTAATAAGTGGTTAAGAAAATAATCAAAATCAATAAAGGTATATCAGAGAGGAATGAGAAGACGCATCCAGCCAAAATTTTTAACAAACAACACAAACACATATAGTAATTAACCACCTAAGTGCGATCAAACATTCACAGACTGTCCAAACGGGACAATTCAAGACTTTGAGTTAGATATACACATTCTCATCATTCAAAATGAGAACGTGCACATCAATCCCAAAGTCTTGAACGGGTAGATTGATTGACACGGGCTTAACACGCTCTCCTAAGATACGTGCAATGTTAGGTTGCACCCACGCATCTCAGCTAACATACAACACCCAACTAATTAAATATTGACAAGATACTAACACATTCTAAAAACATAGCAATAACATGTGAAATTGACAATACATGTACACAATGAAAACATGAATTTTATTGTAACATCCAACACATTCAGTTAATTTTCTTGGTCGGCTGTACCATCCCAACCTTATGAGTTTGATAGGGTACTGTTTGGAGGATGACCACCGGCTGCTGGTGTATGAGTTCATGCCACGGGGAAGCCTGGAGAACCATCTTTTTAGGAGTATGTCTGTTTCGATTATTCTCTGCACCGTTTGGTTTGCTGACTCATTTAGGCACCTGTTTTCTTAAAGAAAAAAAATTGCAATGCGCAGTGGCCTCACCTTTTACCCAATGGTTACCTACGTAGTTCTTTTGAATCAGTTTTTGAACCCCACAATGTCGATTCTGCAGGGGGTTCATACTTCCAGCCTCTCTCCTGGAACCTTAGGATGAAGGTTGCTCTTGGAGCCGCAAAGGGGCTGGCCTTTCTGCATGGTGCTGAAACAAAGGTTATATATCGGGATTTTAAGACATCAAATGTGCTTCTTGATTCAGTAAGTGGAGACCCTTGTCTTATAGTTGATGGATGATATGTTTTCTTGATTAACGTTCCCCGTCATGATGTTCTGCCTCTCAAATCCCTTCTTTGCAAACCTACAAAATTATAATGCCAAGCTTTCCGACTTTGGCTTGGCAAAAGATGGACCAACTGGTAACAAGAGCCATGTGTCAACTAGGGTCATGGGAACATACGGATATGCTGCTCCTGAGTACCTTGCAACAGGTAAACCTTTGGTTCCAAACTGCTTGTATGTCCCTCCATCTTTTTGTCTTTAGGTGTTCCATTTTCAAGTGCTGATCAGTGTGTCTCAGATTTTTGGATGGCATTTGTCTTGCTTTTTTTTTTCTCTGTGGGTAACAAGATGCCATTTTCTCTTCGTAAATGAGAAAATTGTGCCGAAATGACACGAGGAGTCGGCAAATAATTCGGATTAAAACAGAAACTGAGTTGGTAAGGGACCTTGAATAAAACATAGATTACCCATGAATTTCTCCTTGAATAAAGTGTTGACAGCTCAGGAATATTTGATCTGGAGAGTGATAGTATTGTCCATTGGCATGATTAAGATTCTCTAGTGTAATATTTGATTGTCATCTCCGAGATATTTTTGGAGTGAATTAGGGGCGGGTATATCACCCCGACTGACCCACTCCTAACCCACCTCGGGTGATTTATTTCACCCATTTTTAAGAATTCACATACCCTAACTTTATCTCTAACCGACTCCGATTAAGAAAAAAAAACGAACTAAATAAGAATAACTCGTCTCACCCTAATTAATCTATCGTAATCGGATTTACTTCTTTATCAAAGTGGCCCTACGAAATTAGTCCATCGCTTGCGGGTCGTGACAAAGTGCCTTCAAACGTTAAGATTGCGTTTGAGAACGCAGATAGAAAAAGAGGCCATGGAATGATTATTTAAGCCTCAGTCTTTAAATAAAACTCTAGTGACACGTATTACATCTGTTGAATTTTTACACTATTTTTGGTTCTCATAAGAATGATGGGGTCATATGTAGAGTTCATCTTGTACCTTTGCTTTAAAATTCTCATAATCCAATGTTTGGATTTGTTGGTTCTCAAGTTCTTGGATTTTGGGTTTGCTACAGTTTTAAATCGAAAAATAAGAATTGGGGAAAATACATGACACAATAAATGGACTGCATATTGAAGCCAGAACATTAATAACGGACCGGACAAACTAAAAAGATAATCTTATAATATTTCACACTATTTTACAGGAGAACAAATGATATGTGGACACCATCTCAAGAGTCTTAAATAAATCAGGTTCATTGCACGAGCATAGCCCCTCCCCCGGAGCCCCTCCACCGGAGCCCCTCCCCCTCCACCGGAGCCCCTCCCCCTGCGCAGCCCCCCCTCCACCGGAGCCCCTCCCCCTGCGCAACCCCCTCCCCTCCACCGGAGCCCCCTCCCCCTCACCCCTGCATGCGGAGCCCCCTCCCCTCCACCGGAGCCCATCCCCCTGCGCAGCCCCCCCTCCACCGGAGCCCCTCCCCCTGCGCAGCCCCCTCCCCTCCACCGGAGCCCCCTCCCCCTCACCCCACCGGAGCCCCTCCCCCTGCGCAGCCCCCTCCCGTCCACCGGAGCCCCCTCCCCCTCACCCCTGCGGAGCCCCCTCCCCTCCACCGGAGCCCCTCCCCCTCCCCTGCGCAGCCCCCTCCCCCTCCCCTGCGGAGCCCCCTCCCCCTCACCCGAGCTCCACCCCCCCTCCCAGACCAACCTCCCCCGCCACCCCCTCCCACCGAAACCCCCCTCACTGGAACCCCTCCAAGAAGAAAAAAAATGAGAAATAGGGCATGGTCGATGGCCGGCGGGGAGGGAGAGGGGGGGGGAGAGAGGCGCGGGGCTGGAGGGAGAGGAGAGGGGGGGGAGATCGAGAGGGAGAGGACTTACCAGACCGAGGAGGGTGACGACGAGGACGACGGGGACCGACGAGGTCGACGGCGAGGATGGTGCGGGGCTGGCCGAGACAGCGAGCTCCGGCGTCCGTCCACCACCACGCCGCTCGCCACGCCCGTGGCCGCAAGGCAGAGGGGGGGGGGGAGGGCGAGGGGGCCGGAGGGGGAGGGGAGAGCTCCGGTGGAGGAAGGGTTATCAATGCAGGGGGGAGATGGTCGCGGGGTAAATGCAGTCATATCAGCGACCGATTAGAGACCGAAATATATTCGGTCGCAACATCGGTCTCCAATTCGGTCGATTTTGAAAAAAAAGAGACCGGAATAAATTCGAGCTAAATATAGCGACCGATTGGAGACCGAAATAAATTCGGTCGCCAAAACGGTCTCAGATATGCGACCGATTATTTCGGTCGCCGAATTGGTCTCTATTTGGGACCGACTAGCGACCGATTTAATCGGTCTCTAATTCGGTCGCTATAGCCACTTTTTCTTGTAGTGGGCGTCGTTCCCGTGGCGGCGGCTGGCGGCGAGGGGAGGGGGGTCGGTTGGGGAGGGCAGTTGGGAAGGGGATGGGGGTTCCCGTGGCGGCCGGGGGTGAGGGGATGGGGGTTTGGGAAGGGGAGGGGGGCCGGCGGTGAGGGGACAGGTGTTTTGGAAGGGGAGGGGGTTCCTGCGGCGGCCGGCAGCGAGGGGACGGGGGGGTCAGTTGGGGAGGGCAGTTGGGAAGGGGATGGGGGTTCCCGTGGCGGCCGAGGGTGAGGGGATGGGGGTTTGGGAAGGGGGGGGGGCGGCGGTGAGGGGGCGGGTGTTTTGGAAGGGGAGGGGGTTCCTGCGGCGGCCGGCAGTGAGGGGACGGGGGGGTCGGTTGGGGAGGGCAGTTGGGAAGGGGATGGGGGTTCCCGTGGCAGCCGGGGGTGAGGGGATGGGGGTTTGGGAAGGGGAGGGGGGCCGGCGGTGAGGGGACGGGTGTTTTGGAAGGGGAGGGGGTTCCTGCGGCGGCCGACAGCGAGGGGACGGGGGGGTCGGTTGGGGAGGGCAAGGGAGGGGAGGGGGGTTCCCGTGGCAGTCTTGTGTTTGTGTTCTCTCTTCATTTCGCTCCTAAAAGATTCTGCCTTTGTTCAGATGTCTTGTGTTTGTATGTGTGTGTGTGTGTGTGTGTGTGTGTGTGTGTGTGTGTGTGTGTGTGTGTGTGTGTGTGTGTGTGTGTGTGTGTGTGTGTGTGTGTGTGTGTGTGTGTGTGTGTGTGTGTGTGTGTGTGTGTGTGTGTGTGTGTGTGTGTGGTAGGGGGGGGAAGCTTTCCGGACTCTTCTCCTTGGGCAGGGGCCACTAGATCATGTGGCCAGCAATGGCAAGTACGCCAACTGCCGACAAGGGTGGTCCTTGGGGTCTCTGTTGCCAGGTTGTCCAGAATGGAAGGTTCCTCTCAGTTGGGGTGGCGTGCTTGTGTTTGTGATGCCATTAACAGTGCATGTCTATGATATGTGTACATCGGATCCTAATTCCCTGGGCGGGTTTGGCCTTTCCACTTTCTTATTACCGCTCCATTTCCTGGCACTCGCCTTCTGTGAGGGGAGGGTCCAACCCAGATGGCTGTTTCACCCCGGAGAGGCGCGTGGACGACCTCTTTAATTGCACACTCTGTTGGCCGATGAGATATAGATAAACAGCCCATTTTTTGCCGTTTGGTGAGGGTTTTACGAAGGGGTTGTTTGGTTTGACGGAAAATATCATAAAATACTGTATCTTTTGTGTCATACAGGTGTGGTATTTCACAGTACTTTATGATGAAACAAACAACTCGTAAAATGAAATTAGTTGAAAATTTTGGTGATTAGAATGATCATTCATCTCACTTTACCTCAGCACCTGAGTTCCTTCGACATCCAATCGACATGGCATGTTCCGTACAGAAAAGAAACGTTATCGCTATTATTGTTGAATTTATAGAAAATAAAAGGAAATCTTTCCTTATAAATCTGAAGCTAGAAATCAAGTGTTTGAGGTTCCAAGTGGGTGATAAAAATGTAGGGATGATAGTGCCTTGCTAACTGCATAAAATGTGGGAAATCTTTCCGTATTTGAAAACATCGAGCAATGAGGTACGGTCTCCACTTGGTAACTGCATGTACAATAGCCATCATCTCCTTATCATACACAGAAAGAGACAAATGTACGGATGATAGTGCCTTGCTGGTGAAGGCCAAGGGCCTCCCTTCTTGCATTAAGACTGCCTCAATGCCTACGCCGGAAGCGTCAGACTCAATAACAAACATCTTTTGGAAATCAGGCAGAGCCAAGACCGGAGTTGTAGACATGGCCCCCTTCAAATTGTTGAATGCACCTTCCGCTTCACTGTTCCACTTAAAAGCTTCCTTCTTCAATAACGCTGTGAGTGGAGCACTAATCTTGCCATAGTCTCGCACAAACTTTCTATAATAGCCAGTGAGTTCGAGAAAGCCGCGTAATGCCTTGACAGTTCATGGGGTGGGCCAGTCAACCATAGCCTTGACCTTCAACGGATCAGCTGCCACTCCTTCCTTGGAAATAAGGTGGCCGAGATACTCGACCTCAGTCTTTCCAAAGCTACATTTAGACCTCTTCACATACAAAGAATTCTCCCGCAGGAGGGTGAGAGTAATATGAAGATGGTACAAATGGTCCTCTAATGAAGAGCTGAAGATAAGGATATCATCAAAGAATATCAAAATGAACTTACGTAGGTGCGGCCGAAAGATGTCATTCATTAGACTTTAGAATGTTGAAGGAGCGTTAGTCAAACCAAATGGCATGACCAAAAATTCATAATGTCCATCGTGAGTACGAAAGGCCGTCTTCGGGATGTCCTCATCGTATACTCGGATTTGATGATATCCCGAGCGTAAGTCAAGCTTTGAGAAAAAATGAGCGCCACCAAGCTCATCTAGAAGTTCATCAATAACGGGGATCGGATACTTATCTTTTACTGTGATCCGATTCAATGCCCGATAGTCAACGCACATACGCCAACTACCATCCTTCTTACGCACCAAGAGAACCGGCGAAGAATAAGGACTGACACTTGGGCGGATGATACCAGCTTGCAATAATTCCCGGACCATCTTCTCAATCTCTGCCTTTTGAATATATGGATAACGGTAAGGCCGAACATTAGTGGGGGGGCAGCCCGGTAATAAAGGAATACGATGATCATGGGACCGCTTGGGAGGCAATCCTTTGGGTTCAGCAAACACATCAGAAAATTCTGAAAGAAGATTGTCTAACTTCTCCGGCATAGAAGTAGCATGTGCTTGATCGTCCATCTTCGGGGGGATCCAACAGAGGGTCTGGGGTAGGGGCTCATCTCTGGGAGGGTGGGGGGTCCGGGGGAGGAGAGTTCAGGCGGATCTAGGGGGGCTACTCTGGGAGTGGGGGGTTAAGGGAGAGGTGCTACAAGGGGTCCGGGGTGGGGACTGCTGGTTGGGAGGGTGTGGGGCCGCGAGCTCACCCGAATATTGCTAGAGGGAGAAAGGGGGTAGGGAGGGGTTGGGATGACTTTTGGTCGAAGGGTGGGGGTGGGGGTGCAATATCACCGGAGCCACTCCGGCGTGTGGTGGAGGTCAGTGGGAAGAGACTGGGGAGGGGGGCTCCAATAAGATGGCATTGGCAGCCATCATGTGGGGGATCAATATGAATGCAGGGCTTAAGCAGAGCCCAAGTGGCAGCTGACAGCTTGCTATGTAAGAGAAGGTGGGTGGTTGACTCAATCTAAGCATTTGGACAGCATAAGTTTGTGGATTTTTAAAACTTTGTGGATTTTTATTGCATGTAAATATATTTTTAAATCTGATTTTAATAGAAATTTGATGTTAATTTGACTAAAAAATGTAGATTGTTTAGCTTCGATGTTCTTCATTTGAAAAATTTTATAATTTGGGTGTTATTTAATTTGATATGTCCATAATGATAATTACGTTGTTATTTAATTTTATGTTATATAAATGCATGGGGTATTCCCTGTGAGCTGAGGTGCGTGGGTGCGACCTAACATTACACGCACCTCAAGAGAGCGCGTTAAAACCGCGTCAATGTGCCTTCCCGTTCAAGACTTTGGGTTTGATGTGTATGTTCTCATTTGTTTATGAGAATATATATATCTACCTCAAAGTCTTGAATTGTCCCGTTTGGACAGTCTGTGAATGTTTGATCGCACTTAGGCAGTCATTTACTATATGTGTTTGTATGGTTTGTTGAGAATTTCGGTTGTGTCTCCTCACTCTTCTCTGATATACCATTATTGATTTTGAGTGTTTTCTTAACCACTTACTTGTAAGTGTTTAAGAAAATTTCAAAATCAATAAATATATATGGTATATCGGAGAAGTGTGGGGAGATGATGCCGAAATTTTTAGCAAATCGTGCAGCACATATGGTAAGTGATTGTGCGATCAAACCTTCATGGATGGGTTAAAAAGTGATAATCTAATCAATATTCCTCTTCCAACTGCAAATGGTCTATGATGAACGATGTGAGGAAAGGGTCGGGTGTAATATTATGAGTAATGATTTGAAAGTTAGGATGTGTATTGTCATTTATTGGGTGCAGGTAAAATGTCGACAGATCGTTCATGGATGTATCGTAGAATAGTTGACCGGGTGGTGTCAGATGACTTTAAGCTTGGGGTTGAGAGTTTCATTCAATTTGCATTGGGGAATCCAAATGCAGCAATAGATTGCGACGGTCACATTCGATGCCCTTGTTCAAGTTGTAGAAACTTGAGGTGGTGTTCAACATGGGATGTGCAACATCATTTGTACACGAAAGGGTTCGTGGATGGTTATACGAATTGGACGTGTCATGGTGAGCAATTCTTGAGGTATGAGCCCGACAATATTGCAGGCACAAGTGGGTACGTGGATATGGTTGTAGATGCTGCTGGTCCTAGTTTTAATATTCACGATGAAGCGCCGAATAAGACAGCCGGAAGATTTTATGAACTACTTAGGGATGCTGATGAGCCGCTGTGGGATGGTTGTGAAAATCACACTCGATTGTCTGCAGTGTCACAGTTGTTGAACTTGAAATCTGAATTTCACATCAGTGAGACTTGTTTTGACCGTCTCCTCCTCTTGATCAAGAGCATGTTGCCTCGAGACGAGAAGTTGCCAGAAACTTTTTACCGTGCAAAAAAGATGGTCAATGACTTACGACTTGGATATGTGAAAATAGATGCATGTCCGAATCATTGTATGTTATATTACAAAGATGATGCAGATAAGATATCATGTTCCATTTGTGGCCATGACAGATTCAAACCTAAGGGGGGGGTCAATTCAAAGGCAAAAGATGTACCTTATAAGGCGTTGCGATACTTCCCTCTTGTGCCTAGGCTGCAGCGACTGTATATGTCCTCAAAGACGGCTCGGCATATGTGATGGCACACCGAAAGAGTACGTCGTGCCGATGATATAATCAGTCATCCTGCCGATGGTGAAGCTGGGACTCACTTTAGTCGTACTCATCTTGCCTTTTCAAGGGAGTCACGTAATGTTCGATTGGGTTTATGCACAGATGGCTTTAATCCATTCGGTGGTTCAGTGACAGCTTATTCTTGTTGGCCAGTGTTCATGACACCGTACAACCTTCCGCCGCACATGTGCATGAAGCGAGAAAATCTGTTTTTGTCCCTAGTAATTCCTGGTCCAAAAAGTCCCGGAAAAAATTTGGACATATATCTCAGGCCGTTGATTGATGAGCTCAAATTTGTATGGACTGATGGAGTTGTTACTTATGATGCATGTAGGAAGAAAAATTTTATTATGAAGGCTGCACTGATGTGGACAATAAGTGACTTCCCTGCATATGGAATGCTATCTGGTTGGAGCACACATGGGAGGCTAGCATGTCCTTACTGTATGGAAGATAGCAAATCATTTGTATTGAAACATGGGGGGGAAAGCTGCTGGTTTGATTGTCATCGGCGGTTGCTACCAAGTGACCATCCTTTTCGAAGGCAAAAACACTCGTTTAAAAAAAATACTGTTGAAATAGATGAAGCTGACTTGCAACGGGTGTCGGGTCTACATATGGCGTCACGGGTGCACAATTTACCAGATGTAGTTCAATTGTCTGGTAGCACACGGCAACTCCCTAATTTTGGAAAGGATCACAACTGGGTCAAGAAAAGCATTTTTTGGGAATTACCTTATTGGTCAACTCTTCTTGTACGACACAATCTGGATGTCATGCATACCGAGAAGAATTTTTTTGATAATGTGTTCAATACGATCATGAATGTTAAAGGGAAAACAAAGGACAAAACCAAAGCACGTATGGATTTAAAGATGCTTTGTACACGTCCAGAACTGGAACTACAAAGTGTCAATGGCAAAACTGTGCAGCCTAAAGCAACTTATGTGCTTCATAATACACAGATCAAGGAAGTATGCCAGTGGTTGAAACAACTTAGATTCCCAGATGGATATGCATCCAACATAGCCCGTTGTGTGAATGTTAATGAGGGGAAAATATATGGTATGAAAAGTCACGACTGTCATGTGTTCATGGAGAGGCTACTGCCCATTGCATTTCGTGATTTGTTGCCAAAGCAGATATGGGGAGCACTAGCTGAGATGAGTCAATTTTTCAAGATTTTATGTGCATCTGAACTCAGACTTCGGGATGTACAAACTATCGAACAAGAAGTTGTCACAACCATTTGCAAGCTAGAGAAGATATTTCCTCCGTCATTCTTTGATTCGATGGAGCACCTGGTCGTTCATTTGCCATATGAGGCTATCGTCGGAGGTCCAGTACAATTTCGATGGATGTATCCATTTGAGAGGTATGTGACAATTTTTGTTAACTTATAAGTCGTCCATAGCCGCTACATATTGTTGCCATCTGACTTGTTGTTGTAGGTGCATGCATGAATTAAAAATGAAAGTTCGCAACAAGGCACAGGTGGAGGGTTCGATTGCTGAGGCATACATTCTTGAAGAAATTTTGAACTTCTGTTCTATGTACTTTGAGCCAGAGATTCAAACTCGTCGTACTCGACCTCCACGTAATGATGATGGGGGAGTGGAGGTCTCGTCCGATCGACTCTCCATATTTAAACATCCTGGACGTGCGTTCGGACGTTGCTTGACTCGCACGCTCGAAGATAGAGAGTTGCACGCCGCTGAGATATATATTCTTTTGAATTGCCTCGAGATTGAACCTTATGTTGAGTAAGATCTTAATTCACATTTCCAGCAACTCCATAAGTCTATACATCCTCAAAGTCTATACATTGGCTTCCTCAAAGTCTATACAACATTGACTTCACAAAGTCTATACATTAGCTTTATCAAATTTTTTTAATCATTTTTTTTACGGGGTGCTACATTTATATTGCAGACAATTTGATTCAGAATTAGCTGAAAAATGTCCAAATATCCAGGATGTGGAGATTGAAAAAGAACGCGAGAAGTTTTTTTTCCAAATGGCTAAGAAACCGAGTTAGTGTGAACTCTGAATATATATGTTTGTATTTACGTATGTTGAGGTAATTGTTATTATTTTAACTACTCTAATTTGAATATAGGTTGAACAAGGTCTCATTACTGATGAAAGAGTACAACAGATAAGTTATGGCCCCTCGAACCAGACACGTGCCTATCCGGGATATATTGTGAATGGATACAAATTTCATACAAGGGATTATGGGCGAAATAAGTCTACGATGAACAGCGGCGTATGTGTGAAGGGAAGTTTATACAATGAAATGGAATTGGACTACTATGGTATTCTTGAAGAAGTCTTAGAACTTAAGTATTTGGGACAAGACAATCATGTATATATATTTAAGTGTCAATGGTTTGATCCTAATTCTGTTCTACATGACACAAATTCTGGGATTGTCAATGTCAAGCATAGGTTTAAACTTAAGACCTATGAACCGTTCATTTTAGCCGCACAAGCCCAGCAAGTGTACTATTCAAGCTATCCATCATCCAAGAATAGAGATTGGTGGGCAGTTTGCAGGGTTAATTCAAAACTCTTTCCCACTTATGAGTTAACTATGAGTGGAGATGTCTCAGAGGTTGCTCGTGCTGAATATTATCAATCAGACGAAGTTGACGTTGTCGGTTCCTCTAGGTTTAATATGGACGAATCTGATGAGCCACTGTCATTACGTACGCGAGATGGCGTGGAAGAAGTCGATCCGACGGAGCTAAATGTTGATGTTAGAGGGGAGGAAGAATCAGATGAAGACGAAGATTTTGAATCTCATGAGACTACTATGGATGACGAAGATGATGAAGTTGAGCTAGATATATCAACATGAGGGAGGCATGTTTTGATAAGTTAGTAAGAAGATTCTTACTTTTAAGTATAATTTTAAATAACATTTGTCTAGCCTTATATAATTATGGATTAATATGTATTAATTGTTTTGTTATTCATAAGGAAATGGTGCGAGGAGGTCGTACTAGGGGTGGGAGGAGATCTAGCAGTGAGAGGGGCACTACTACCTCCTCGCTACCATCTTCTTCAGACACAGGTATATTTGATCAATAAGTTAGCTATATAAATATTTTAATTATTGACAAACTTAAAAGAATTTATTTATAGGTGCAAGTGTCGGCTCACCACCACTTGTACATACGCCACCACCTCCCGCTACAGGTATGTATATTTTAATTTAAATTCTTGAACATTTGTTCTACTTATGAAAATAAGTTCTTGCAGGTCTCAGTGGCCTCCCACCTGTTGTGCATACGCCACTCCCACCACCTCCCGCTGCAGGTATGTATATTTTAATTATATGTTCGCATTATATGTATCACTCCACATGACAATAAATTCTTGCAGGTCTCAGTGCCCTCCCACCTGTTGTGCATACGCCACCCCCACCACCTCCCGCTGCAGGTATGTATATTTTAATTATATGTTCACAGTATATGTATCACTCCACATGACAATAAATTCTTGCAGGTCTCAGTGCCCTCCCACCTGTTGTGCATACGCCACCCCCACCACCTCCCGCTGCAGGTATGTATATTTTAATTATATGTTCACAGTATATGCATCACTCCACATGACAATAAATTCTTGCAGGTCTCAGTGCCCTCCCACCACCTCCCACTTGTACAGGGCCCACCCCCACCAGTCAGCCCCTTGACGATGTCGGCAGTTGTCACGAGGGAGGCACGACCCATCATAGACGTCGCCCGTGTTGGGTATCCGGGTAAATCTATAAGGTTATATTACATTAATTAGCCCTCAACTATCTAATATGAATATTTTGACATTTGCAATTGCAGTATGAAATTTGAACCCCATAGTGCTGTCCATCATTCCACCGATCTCATGTTGGCACATGTGCCCGGGGCAGCTTCCACTTTCAGAGATTTTCCGATGTCCGTCCGCGATTCATTGTACAACATGTTCTTAGTAAGTAATTACGTCATTTAATTCAAGTATTTCCCAAAGTCAATTTACAACTTTATACTAAGTGTGAAAAGCAATTGATTTACAGCGGTCTTTTCAATTCACATGTGGACATGACGCGGCGAGATGTCGTCGTGCCTGGGAGTCTACTATGCTCTCAAGTTACAAGAGGAGAATACATGAGGCCCGAGCACACGCTAAAAAATTGAGTGGGGGGAGTGAAGACCGACAATTGTGGAAGGCGCATCGCCCTCTATGGATGAGGCAAGAGGATTGGGAGATATCTTGTGACCATTTTGCTGACCCCAAGTGGATAGAAAAGTCTGAAAAAGCCAAAGCAAACAGGATGTCAAAACCAGGTTCAAATTTGCATACGAGTGGGTCCATCTCTTATGCGGCTCATAAACAAAAATTGGTAAGTAATATACCAATTTATCTTCTTACAATTTATCCCAATATTTGACTTTTTTTTTACTATGAATTGTATAACAGGCTGTGGAGCTTAATCGACCTCCGTCGTTCCTCGAGGTGTTCGACAGAACACACAAAAAGAAGGGGACTAATGATTTTGTGAGTGACACAGCTAAGTCAGCAGCGGTAAGTTTATCTACATATGTAACTTGTACCGTTCATTTAAATTGGCATGTAATTCATATGAAATTGACTAGTTATTTTATTCAATTTGTAAAAAACATATAGCAAAGCAGTGACAGAGAAGTACGGGGAGGGAGACACGCAGCAGCCGGAGTTCGATCCGGTGGAGTGGGTGGCAGCAACTGGCGTACCGAAGAAAGGCCGACTATATGGTTTTGGGGAGAGCCTAGACGCAAGCCCGGTGACATCAGCGTGTGCGAGTTCTAGCTATACTTCTTCCAGTGGCAGTGCCTTCAATATACCTTCTGTTGCCCCCAGCGCTTCTGCCAGCGACATGATGGACATGGTCCGATCGCAGATTTCTGATATGCAGCGGCAGCAGCAGCATTTCCAGCAAGAGATCTCTAGCCAAGTGTCAGTATTCTTGCAGGCAATTAGTGGCCTCCTCTCCCAGAGCGGAATGGTCCCTCAGAAATCAACCACCACCACACCACAGCCCGCACAGGTGAGTGTTTACTATGTTTTATTTTGATGGAATTACTCAATTATGTTCATTATTAATTTTAAAACTCATTTACTTTTGAAGAATTGAGAAAATCCGGGGGCCGGGGGTCTAAAACTTGAAATACCAGCCGGACGGCCGTGCCGATCATTCCAACACTACCGGGGAGATGAAAGTGACTTGTCAGAACTGGCGGAATCCAAATCGGATGTCCGGTTTGAGCTCGACGCTCAAAGTTCAGTTTTAAAATACACTTAGTTTAAATGAACTACCAGGTCGGGTCCGGGGGTCTAAAATTGGAAATACTGGTCGGACGGCCGTGCCGATCATTCCAACACGACCAGGGAGATGAAAGTGACTTGTCAGAACTGACGGAATCCAAATTGGATGTCCGGTTTGAGCTCGGCGCTCTAAGTTCAGTTTTAAAATACACTTAGTTTAAATGAACTACCAGGTCGGGTCCGGGGGTCTAAAATTGGAAATACCGGTCACACTGCTAGGAAAGTGTCGACACACCCTTGTTCTTCCAGAAATCCTCAAGCCAATAAACTGTCAAATCAGTGGGCCATCCAGAGAGAGAAAAAGGAACCGCAAATCATTAAAATTAACAATTTTGGGGTCTGGACCACGTCCCAAGGTCTGACCCTTGCTCTACCATCTTATCTCTCATTTGTCTACCTTTAAGAGATGGTTTTGTCAGAAATCCAGCTGAAAGAGCCACTTCTGTTGTCACGCCCCGAACCGGTAGCAGCGAAACGTGTCGTTTGCTCGGAACGTGGCAGTTAAACAGTCGTGAATAATCAAGAGCAATCGCATAAGACCAAATAATTTGGAGTAATAATAAAATTTTATTTCAATATAGGTCTCTTACAATTTCAAATTTTAAACTTGGAGACTCAACTACATCACACTGAAAGAAGAAAGGCAATGACGCACTAACAGACTTAAAAAAAATAACTCAACAAAAGACACCATGCTAGACTCAAGAAAAGTAAAAGACACGGGTTTGCTAATTTCCAGAGCTCACTTGCACACTTGTCCCTCCCGTGTGAGTCTCGGTCTCGCTAGCCACCTGATTACCTGAAAAATGTTGGAATAAAACTGGATGAGCGAACGCTCAGTAGGAATTACATCTCTACGATCCAGACTTGCTTAAAATAATTAACATCTTATGTAATGTACTATGATCATGCATGAGTGAATGCGAGAAAATATAGAAAATATAGCAATGAGATAGGCATGAAATATCTAGCACAAAAATTGAACTAAGTCGCAGGATATATCGAGCAAGAAGTTTCCATATCATATCACGAGATAATAGACAATTGATTATCAAGTAAATATTCTTCTTCTTGGGTAGAGGTTCATGATTTTCAAGCACTCAAGTCAGTATAGAATTACCTAACGAGTCAGTGATTTTTACTCGTAGGTTGTCAGGATATCTTTAACCTCATGAGCCAGTGGTCTCAGGGGTTTATCATTAGTTCGTTTCTTCTCATGAGTCAGTGGTTTCATGGGTTTATCATTAGTTCGTTTCTCCTCCTGAGTTAGTGGTCTCATGGGTTTATCTTTAGTTCGTGTCTTCGCATGAGTCAGTGGTCTCATGGGTTCATCATTAGTTTGTGTTTCCTCATGAGTCAGTGGTCTCATGGGTTCATCATTAGTTCATGTTTCCTCATGAGTCAGTGGTCTCATGGGTTCATCATTAGTTTAAGACTTCCATCCTACTAGACAATAGCATTCATGCAGCCGAAGGCCCAATATTTACTAGTTGTTATTTAGTGACCCAGTTTGAAGGAAATTAATAAACAATCAAGTCATGGAGTACAGAAAACTGGGTAAATGGCGTCCACTATGGGTGCCGTAGATTATAATTAGCGTCTATATCGATAGACACCTATTCTGGAAATAGATAAAAGGCACGAAAGTAAATAGCATCCGTCGCACATGGTGCTATTTGTAATTGGCGTTCACTTTTCTAGACGCAGATTTCAGAAAGTGACATTTTCTCAAAAATGCCAGAAACATCATGAATTGAGGGCTAGTTTGTCATGTTTCTTCAGAGGGACATGACTGTGACACGGTGTAAGGGTTTTTAGGGTACAACCTGCTCGGCTGCCTTGAGGGAATCCAAGGCTAGCGTAGACTTACAGAGGTCTCTATGATGTAATCGCTAGTCCGAAGGAACGGAATGTCCCGCGGAGAGCTCAAACATCACGGAGAGTTAGGGGTGATCGATAGAAATCAAAAACATGGACCTCATCCACAGAATGGGACGAGAGTGCCAAGCGGTGCCCCACGGTGGGGGTTGAAAATGCAAGAAACAGTCGATTAAGAAAACAACGTCCTGCCTGGAGGGCGCTATATCAAATAGTGTCTTTTATGAAAGGCACAATTTACATTTCTATTTTTCATTTAATACAAATGGCGTCCTTCCAGGAAGGCGCTCATTTGTTCAATTCGTTCTATCTAAGATTGTTAGATCTATTTCCCAGAATATGGCATCCATATAGGTGGACGTTAATTTCTCAAGTTTTTAATTAAACAAAATTTACGTCTATTTTAAAAGATGGTATTTCATTTTAATGAGTTTAGAAAAGAACATCCCTTTAAAAGAACACATACTATTTAATAAAAAATTTTGAAAATAAAATATATGATAATTAGGAGAAAAATTTAAGAATTCCAAATATATATTTTTTATAATTTTATGTTACGTAGTTTAATAGATACATATTTTCAAAGACATAATTATAAGATATATATATAAATATATATATATATATGTATGTATTACTCAATTGGCGGTGGAGGCAGTGAAGGCTATTGATCAATATGCACGTTACTGTTCATTTCATGGATGAACAGTGACACTTTTTATTTATTAAGATTTTATAGAAACTAATTACATGATAAATAAGAGAAAAATCTAAGGATCTTAACCCTAAAATATCATAATTTTATTGCATCAGGTTAAAAAGATAAAAATCGACAAAGATGGTACAGGTGTTAACCATATGAACCGTAACCCGTTTCAAATACAAATCTTTTTATGAAAATAAATACATAAAAATTAAGGAAAAATTATGTGGGTTTCAAAAATATATATATCCAGAATCTTTGATGTATGATTAGATGGTTAAAAAATTTATTGTTAACATATGGTCTTTATTTAACATAAATCATGTAAATAACCGGGAAAACTTATAATATGATCATCTAACTATTTAACTAAGCATGCTTTTAAGGGTTTTCGTCAGGGGAGAGAAGACCTACCTTTTGAGGGGATCGAATGTTGAACAGGTGGAGGTCTCGATACAGAGTATGGAGGAAGAGAAAGAAGCTTGTTCTTCTCCTGCAATGCAACTGGAGGAAGGGAAAGAACTTCTTTCTTCTCACGCCCACATCAAACAAGAACGAAGGGAAGAAGAAGCCGCCTCTCACGTTCACAGTAAGCAAGAAGAAGTGGAACGTGCGGACGCTTGCAAGAAGAAGGGGACGCAGCCTTGACGAATGGCACGGCAGCAGGAAGTAGATGAAACGCGGAGGGAGAGGACGACGATCAGCAAGCAGCAGTGCAACAAGCGTTGCCTTGTTCGCGGGAATTGTGGTTTTATAAGGTTGTTCTGTTTCTGGAGGACTCTATTGTTTGATTACAGAAGGGTTTCAATTGAAGGGGGTATCAAATGGAAGCAACAATTTAAAACCTTCCCATATGTTGTTCCCACCTGCCCGGTTAGTAGCCGCATGCCAACTTTTGCTCCCTCAAAACCCTAAACTCAATATTGGTCATTCGAACATGCACGTGTGTGGTTGGTTTCAATAGGGTTGTATGCAGTGCATGGGATTTGGGTTAACCGAATGTCATTTGGGTTGAGTTTTTAGCTTGGCCGAATGGCCTTTGGGTGAAGGCTCACGTTATATATATATATATATATATATATATCAGTTGGGTTTTAAATCAAAGGTGTTGTTTAAATGGGCCTTGAGTACAAACCCCATACGCAGGTATATGGGTTTTGAATATATATTTATAAATGGTTGGCATTAAAGTGATATTTGTACCCCAATTATCATACGTGAATCGGAATAATTTTGGTTAAGGTTTTATTTTTATACAATTAACTAAATGGCTAGTTTATATCACGGTTCATTTATTTTCGACAGTTAAATACAATTGGGTGTCAAGCCCATTAAGCGTAGAATTTATTATTTTTGTGTAGTTTTAATTTATTTGGGAAGTTTTATTCCTCTAAATTTCCAAGGGTACTACACCCTCCCCCACTTAAAAGAAGCGGGCGGGCTACCCGTTTAGGGATTAGTCGATTCAATACTCCTCGGTGGCAAAAATAAGGCAACCCTTCTTCATTGGTCCCCAAATTCACATGGAATTTTTCTTCCAAAACAACCAAAAATTATTACACCATGACCTTAATTACCAACAATATTCTAAAAAGGGTAATGAATGGAATCTACGTTCCTAATAGAAAAAAATAGGACTAGCTTAATGTTAAGGGGTACCTCTCGTTACTCCATCAGTTAGTTCGTTCAAAGGTTGAAGCCTTCCTTGATGTCGTGTCCCATCGAGGTTTTCAACCTTTGGAGGTTGATCTTTTGGAAGAGGACAACTTGCTACCTTGTGGTTTTTGCTTCCACAACGAAGACATCCACCTAACTCCCACCAACATTCCTTCGTCCGTGATTTCTTTTTTCATAATGTTTACACTTCTTTTGCGACACTCCATCCTGTCTATCTCCGCTTTTATCTTGTTGCCATTTGACGACCCATCACTACAATTAGGTCTCTTCTTACTAGTCTCAATTCTCCTTGCTAACTCATTATTTCTTCTCCGAGCCTTGACTTTTTCCATCATCTCCATGACATCCTCTAACAATTGAGCTCTTTTAACCATCTCCGGATAAGATTGTATATCCATTGGCGCCAACTGGAGAATGAGCTGAAGTCTTAACCCATTCATAAATCTTTTAGCCTTCATTCTTTCAGTCATAATAAGATGAGGCGCATAACGAGACAACCTTGAGAATTGGGCCTCATACTGAGCCACAGACATACTCCTTTGTTTCAACGATGCAAATTCTGCGGCCTTCCTTTCTTTAATTCTCTCGGAAAAATATTTATCATTAAAATATGTTAAGAATTCTACCCATGATACTTGATTATCCGGCAATGTTGTTTCTACGGACTCTCACCATGCCCTAGCATCCTTTTCTAGCTGAAATGTAGCCAATAGAACGTTATCTTGGTCCGAACATTGCATTATCCGGAATATCCTCTCAATCTCTTTTACCCAATGTTCCGCCTTGTCAGGGTCGGTGGATCCATCAAACCTAGGGGGATTCAGTCCTTGAAAATTTCTATGCGATTCTCCCGCACCGCGATCCGCTACACCATGAGCCACCTATTGGAGGGCTTGAGTCAAACCTTGGACCATCTCACGTCATTGATTTTTCTCAGCTGCCATCTAGCTAGAGAGTTAAATTTCTACAAAATAAGACAAGAATTAATTTCTTATATATATCAGTATTAGCACATTTTAATTGGAGAGTGAATATATTTTAACACTTAACCTGTGGCTCTACCCGATTCTCACGGAACTCCTATAGGATGACCAACAAGGATACTCAACCTATCTCTTGGACTTAATGCCCCAAGGATTTGGAAGCCGAGGCTCTGATACCACCTCTGTCACGTCCCGAACCGATAGCAGCGGAACGTGTCGTTTGCTCGGAATGTGGCAGTTAAACAATCGTGAATAATCAAAAGCAATCGCATAAGACCAAATAATTTGAAGTAATAATAAAATTATATTTCAATATAGGTCTCTTACAGACTGAAAGAAGAAAGGGGATGACGCACTAACAGACTTAGATAAAATAACTCAACAAAAGATGTTGGGTCCCGTAGTGCAGGAACACGGATCTAAAGGGGGGTGAATAGATCCTTCTACTAAAAATAATGTCCAATTAAAAATACAAACTAGCGCACAACGAAATTAACAAGATTGATAAGATAGAGGAATTTAATGCTACACAAGTTAACTAGATTCTCTCACTCTCTCCGTTCACACTTGATCGCACAAATAAGTATAACAAGCTAACCATACAATCACACAATTCAAACCACAGGAGACGAGGATTTTTAAGGTGGTTCAGGACCACGATGGGCTCCCTACATCCACCCCTCACCAAACTGGTAAGGCTTTCTCCACACGCTGCAAATGCAGCAAACACGGGGATTTCTCCCCTCACACACGGGATAAAAACCCCAACACAAACACGCTACAAAAGTAGCACACACACACGGAGATTTCTCCCCACACGCACGAGGCAAAAATCCCAACACACACGCGGATATGCTCCGCACCAAACGATGCACAAGCGTCAACTCAAACCACTCAGAGAAATCGTTCTCCGAACCCACACACATAAAATCGTTTATAGGTTTGTAACAAGCTAACAAATGAATGCTCTAAGCCCAAAACATGTGCTAAAGACTAAAACAAGAAAGATTCAACAAGCACAAGGCTCCCCCTTCAATTGAATCTCCGGCTCTTCTTGGTTTGATGTCGGATGATGGCGATTTGGGCGTCCTTGCATTCCTCTCTTCGAGATGCTTCTTTTCTTTCTCTACCATGATCTTCAAATCTCCATGGAAGTAGATGAAAATCACCTTGCAAGAGCTCCACCACGTTTTTTCCCCTCTTCTTCACCTATACGAAAGAAAAAAATGAGCATTAGGGTTAATCCTCCACAAATTCGTAACTCATATTTATATGTAAGGTAGAGAGCCAAAAAGACACATAAAACCTTCCCACAATGCCTTAAAGACATCTCCATATGCTTAGTAACCTTTGGGGGGTAGTATGGTAAAGTTTCATGGCCAAAAGAATAGGTTTAGATCGGATTCGCAACTCCCGTGACGTAAGTGTCGACACCTGGTGTCGACACCGGCAAGCTGGACAGGCCAAAACACCAAAAATAGAACTCTGCCAGATAGGTGTCGACACCTACACCCTGCACACACAAACTTCATGAAAAATAGAACTCTGGCTAATAGGTGTCGACACCTGGTGTCGACACCAACTGGTTGTCTTGCTGCAGCCAAGGCAGATTCAGCAAGGTGTCGACACCTTCTGCCCAGCACAAAGACTGCATACTGCAGTCCAATGTAGTCTGAGAAATCTTCAACCCCAATTGAAAACTTGATTTTTCCAAGTGAAAAACATGCATTCGAAGGTCTTCAAAACATCATTAAACCTTGGATTCAATAAGGAATATGGAGAGTTAAATGAGCAAGATGCTACCACGAGACTATCATGAGAAACATGCATGAAGGCATGAAAGCACAACCTCAACCTCCTCCAATACAAGCACACAATGTGGGTAATAGATATTACCATGATCCACTTGATATGGGAGGGTTTAAAAGTCATCATTTAACCTAAAAAAACATGATAAACCAAGAGGTTAGATGATAATCAAAACTCATGAACCAAGCATTAACTCTTTGAACTAGTTCACATAAAAATATATCATTGAACTAACTCAACCAAGTATTTGACTTCTCAAATCAATCAACAAAAATACACTCCACCAAATGACAAGGTTTTGTTATGATAAATATGGATCTCTCAATCACTAAACATAATGACATGGGAGGTCAATCATTCAATCACAAGGCAACCAAATCTTCAACAACAAAATGCTTCATCACACAAGTGTTAACAATTATGCCAAATGCAAAGCATGCATAATATCATGAAACCACATTCATTCAAATGGCATTCTTGTTGATTAAAAACTAATATTTATGAATCATTATCTCATGAGGAGCATTGATATAAATTTCCCAAATTAAATTACCATGAGTCCAAGAAACGAGCAAGCATCATTGAAATCACATCCATCAAATTTCAAGTTATAGGGTTGAGGATATTTCAAGCCCAAAAATCTTATGACAAAAACACATGAAAATGCCCAACCAAGACTTTGAAAAGCTATTTGATGAAATGCATGAAATGTAGAAGAGTCAACACAATACAATGAGTGAGTCAACTCCCCTTTTCAATAAGATCTTAATTGATGCACTCCTTTGAGTTCCAAACATGAATCATGAATTTTTATCCTGCAAATCAAAATATTCAAGGCATGAGATCCTTAAATACAGATCATTCATATGACTTTCAAATATGAACAGAGTTAACTCCCTTTTAGAAGAAGTGCTTCATTGATGGACTCCTTTAGATTCCAAGTATGAGCGATGAATTTGTGTTCCTTCAAACCAACATAAATATAACATTAGTTCCTTAAACACCAAGGGTTCACATGACTTTCAAGAGTGAACATTGACTCCATCTTTCAACTCATCAAATCAAGATATAAAACATGTTGCTCAATGAAACACATGCACACACAAACACAATCAATTTGATATCATTGAAACCAAACACGAATTAGGGGATGTAACAAAAGACACCATGCTAGACTCAAGAAAAGTAAAAGACACGGGTTTGCTAATTTCCAGAGCTCACTTGCACACTTGTCCCTCCCGTGTGAGTCTCGGTCTCGCTAGCCACCTGATTACCTGAAAAATGTTGGAATAAAACTGGATGAGCGAACGCACAGTAGGAATTACATCTCTACAATCCAGACTTGCTTAAAATAATTAACATCTTATGTAATGTACTATGATCATGCATGAGTGAATGCGAGAAAATATAGAAAATATAGCAATGAGATAGGCATGAAATATCTAGCACAAAAATTGAACTAAGTCGCAGGATATATCGAGCAAGAAGTTTCCATATCATATCACGAGATAATAGACAATTGATTATCAAGTAAATACTCTTCTTCTTGGGTAGAGGTTCATGATTTTCAAGCACTCAAGTCAGTATAGAATTACCTAACGAGTCAGTGGTTTTTACTCGTAGGTTGTCAGGATATCTTTAACCTCATGAGCCAGTGGTCTCAGGGGTTTATCATTAGTTCGTTTCTCCTCATGAGTCAGTGGTCTCATGGGTTTATCATTAGTTCGTTTCTCCTCCTGAGTTAGTGGTCTCATGGGTTTATCTTTAGTTCGTGTCTCCGCATGAGTCAGTGGTCTCATGGGTTCATCATTAGTTCGTGTTTCTTATGAGTCAGTGGTCTCATGGGTTCTTCATTAGTTCGTGTTTCCTCATGAGTCAGTGGTCTCATGGGTTCATCATTAGTTTAAGACTTAGTTTAAGACTTCCACCCTACTAGACAATAGCATTCATATAGCCGAAGGCCCAATATTTACTAGCTATTATTTAGTGACTCAGTTTGAAGGAAATTAATAAACAATCAAGTCATGGAGTACAGAAAAATGGGTAAATGGCGTCCACTATGGGAGCCGTAGATTATAATTAGCATCTATATCGATAGGCACCTATTCTAGAAATAGATAAAATGCACGAAAGTAAATAACGTCCGTCGCACAGGGCGCTATTTGTAATTGGCATTCACTTTTCAGGACGCAGATTCCAGAAAGTGACATTTTCTCAAAAATGCCAGAAACAACATTAATTTAGGGCTAGTTTGTCATGTTTCTTCAGAGGGACATGACTGTGACACGGTGTAAGGGTTTTTAGGGTACAACCTGCTCGGCTGCCTTGAGGGAATCCAAGGCTAGCGTAGACTTACGGAGGTCTCTGTGATGTAATCGCTAGTCCGAAGGAACGGAATGTCCCACGGAGAGCTCAAACATCACGGAGAGTTAGGGGTGATTGATAGAAATCAAAAACATGGACCTCATCCACGGAATGGGACGAGAGTGTCAAGCGGTGCCCCACGGCGGGTGTTGAAAACGCAGGAAACAGTCGATTAAGAAAACAACGTCCTGCCTCGTGGGCGCTATATCAAATAGCGTCTGTTATGAAAGGTGTAATTTACATTTCTATTTTTCATTTAATACAAATGACGTCCTTCCAGGAAGGCGCTCATTTGTTCAATTCGTTTTATCTAAGATTGATAGATCTATTTCCCAGAATATGGCGTCCTTATAGGTGGACGTTAATTTCTCAAGTTTTTAATTAAACAAAATTTACGTCTATTTTAAAAGATGGTATTTCATTTTAATGAGTTTAGAAAAGAACATCCCTTTAAAAGAACACATACTATTTAATAAAAATTTTTGAAAATAAAATATATGATAATTAGGAGAAAATTTTAAGAATTCCAAATATATATTTTTTATAATTTTATGTTACGTAATTTAATAGATACATATTTTCAAAGACATAATTATAAGATATATATATATATATGTATTAATCAATTGGCGATGGATGCAGTGAACGCTATTAATCAATATGCATGTTACTGTTCATTTCATGGATGAACAATGACACTTTTTATTTATTAAGATTTTATAGAAACTAATTACACGATAAATAAGGGAAAAATCTAAAGATCTTAACCCTGAAATATCACAATTTTATTGCATCAGGTTAAAAAGATAAAAATTGACAAAGATGGTACGGGTGTTAACCACATGAACTGTAACCCGTTTCAAATACAAATCTTTTTCTAAAACTAAATACATAAAAATAAAATTATGTGGGTTTCAAAAATATATATAACCAGAATCTTTGATGTATGATTAGATGGTTAAAAAAATTATTGTTAGCATATGGTCTTTATTTAACATAAATCATGTAAATAACCGGGAAAACTTATAACATGATCATCTAACTATTTAACTAAGCATGCTTTTAAGGGTTTTCGTCTGGGGAGAGAAGACCTACCTTTTAAGGGGATCGAATGTTGAACAGGTGGAGGTCTCGATACAGAGTATGGAGGAAGAGAAAGAAGCTTGTTCTTCTCCTGCAATGCAACTGGAGGAAGGGAAATAACTTCTTTCTTCTCACGCCCACAGCAAACAGGAACGAAGGGAAGAAGAAGCCGCCTCTCACGTTCACAGCAAGCAAGAAGAAGTGGAACGTGCGGACGCTTGCAGGAAGAAGGGGACGCAGCGTTGACGAATGGCACGGCAGCAGGAAGTAGATGAAACGCGGAGGGAGAGGACAACGATCAGCAAGCAGCAGTGCAACAAGGGCTGCCTTGTTCGTCAGAATTGTGGTTTTATAAGGTTGTTCTGTTTCTGGAGGACTCTATTGTTTGATTACGGAAGGGTTTCAATTGAAGGGAGTATCAAATGGAAGCAACGATCTAAAACCTCCCCATACGTTGTTCCCACCTTCCCGATTAGTAGCCGCATGCCAACTTTTGCTCCCTGAAAACCCTAAACTCAATATTGGTCGTTCGAACATGCACGTGCGTGGTTGGTTTCAATTGGGTTGTATGCAATGCGTGGGCTTTGGGTTAACCGAATGTCATTTGGGTTGAGTTTTTAGCTTGGCCGAATGGCCTTTGGGTGAAGGCTCACGTTATATATATATATATATATATATATCAGTTGGGTTTTAAATGAAAGGTGTGCTTTAAATGGGCTTTGAGTACAAACCCCATACGCAAGTATATGGGTTTTGAATATATATTTATAAATGGTTGGCATTAAAGTGGTATTTGTAACCCAATTATCACACATGAATCAGAATAATTTTGGTTAAGGTTTTATTTTTATACAATTAACTAAATGGCTAGTTTATATCACAGTTCATTTATTTTCGACTGTTAAATACAATTGGGTGTCAAGCCCATTAAGCGTAAAATTTATTATTTTTGTACAGTTTTAATTTATTTGGGAAGTTTTATTACTCTAAATTTCTAGGGGTACTATATCTGTCTGCCACGATGTACGTCTTATCTGTCTGCCTGTCCAGACTGAGTACTATTGGACATAAGACACTCTACAGTCAGCCATCATCTTGCTGTCGACCAATGGGCTGTCTGACCAGGCAGAGTTCGCAGAAAAGTACACTTCAAGTAGAATGAGAAGACTACTTGTCTGAAGGGGATTTAATGTCAAGATCTGAGACTGGCCAAAGGGAGATTTAGTCTGCCTCTTCACACAAGTCTCTCATTGTACTATTCTTGTACAAAAAGTAATTTAACTCATGCCAAATCTTGCAGAGCATCTTCTTCAAAGTAAAGAAAGCACTTGGCAGGAAAACTTGGTGGGAAAAGGTTCCTCACCAAGTGATCGCATGGCACGCTGTATAAATGTATAATATCTAGCTTCCCATGAAGCTGCTGCTGCTGCCGTCCACAAAGTGCCACGCCTTAGACCAATCTACGAAGAACATTCCTAAGTAGCATGGGAGCAGCCCCAGCACCTATTGGACTTAGTCCAGTGTTGTGAGAGAAGAAGAAGAAGAAGAAGAGAGAACAACCTTGAGAGAGAAGAAAAATCTTGCAGTCTACCGGTGCTCGAAGAAAGAGATCCTTGGATCTAATCTTGTAGCTGCAACCACCAGCTCCCATATCTTGATCGATTCCTTCAGCTGGTATCTACATTGTCAATATTGTTTCTCCAGTACACTTGCAGTATTTCCTTTCTTTTGTTTCGGTTCGTCTATCATCTTTTCATCTTGATCGTCTGATCCCCTATTTAGGGATTGGGTTCCCTCTGTGGTTTCAGAGGAAGAGAGGATCTATTTCTCTGGGTGATTGGCAAGCTATTAGTCAGCGGTTCAACCTGTTAGTCAGCATATAGTAAGCTGTGCTGCTCAGCCGTGTAAGCAAGCATTGTTGCTCAATGAAGCAAGCTGTGTGTCAGCAAGAAAGCCACAACGGGTTTGGTGAGGGGTGGATATAGGTTGTGGGCTTACAACCGAACCATCTTAAATATCATGTGTATTGGGGTGTATGTTCATGTGATTGATCCATCTCCTCTACCTACCATTCACAGGTCCGTGTGCTTCCTTTAACGTATGCAATATTGGCTTTTCCATCGCACACTCTTGCCTTCAGATCCGTACAATCTGGTTTATCCTAATACTAATTGGTTTTCCAGCCTCTTGCACTTCCCTTGCTACTTGCTGCATTCTTGCACTCAGGTATTAGGAAGTATACTCAGGCCAAGGGTGTTCAACCTCATTCACACTAGCTCACACCTTTGGTTGATCTCTAATGTATACACACTAAAGCTGGTATATCTATATTCCGCTAAGTGTGTTTTTGGTCTTGATGCCTTCTCGTTTGTCGTGTTCTGAGTAAAGTCGTTGGCATCACTACTTGATGCATCGACGCCTCGCATAGCCTTGTCTACCTGCTCACTTAGATGTATTGACTTGGTAACTTAAGTAAGTCGATGGTTCTTTGCAGCATGTGCCTTGTGCCTTCCCATCTCCATCTAAACCATACCTATTTTATTCCGCTGTGCATTGTGTCTAAATATGTTATTTGCATTGTAGGAGTGGTTTGTGCTGTTTGTTTCTAAGAGTTTTTAATTAGGCAAAGTTTTGTTGCATCTCTGTAGTTTTGATGATGACTAACACTATGAATCAAATTATTTTTATGATAATCATCTTGATGCTCCTAAATGAATGATAAAGATCCTGAATTGTCTAAATATTCTCAGGATCTAATGTTGTTGTTGTCTTACATGCACATCTATGGATCAAATACTTTTTCATCATGCTTTTCTGTTTTGATGCTCCTCTATCATGTACACCCATGAGCTCATACTTACTTGTCTTGATTATATAGGTTCTGTACATTTAGTGCGTTGACACACTTGGCTGGCTGCGTAGACGCAATAGTGCGTCTTTCGCTTGCTGTTTTGTCCACTGCGTCGACGCTGCACGATGGAAGCGTAGACGCATTGGCTTTGGTGCCAAGGGCTTGAGCGTCTCGCCTATGAAGCTGAGTCGACGCTGTCACCTGAAGCGTTGACGCATTGGCTTGGTGCCAAGGGCTTGAGCGTCTCGCCTATGAAGCTGAGTCGACGCTGTCACCTAAAGCGTTGACGCATTGGCTTGTTACCAAGATATTGTGCGTCTCGCCCAAGGAGCTGAGGCGACGCTACACAATGGAAGCGTCGACGCCTTGAGTTTTTGACCAAAGGTTCTTTTGATCAACCACCCAGCAGAAGCGTCAACGCTGTCAACTGATGCGTTGACGCATTAGTGTGTTTTGTCAAGGCACCTGTTCTCCTTATATCCATTGCGTTAACGCCTTGGCTTTAGTGCGTTGACGTGTTCTTCTGTCCTTTGATAAGTCCCGTGCAATCCGTGTGAACAATTTATGACTTGAATATTTCTGAGATTGACTGAATGTTATCTGAAACCTTACAGGGACTTAATGATAAATTGAAACTTTATTCCAATCATGTGAGTACGTGATCTGAGGGAATAATCGTCTAACACGTGGCTCGGTTCATCTGGAAGCATGTCTTCGCGCGTGTCTCCCAAACCCTCACTCTCTCGTGAGGTTGGATATATATATATGAAGGTTTCTGCTCCTGAAAAGCTGCCGAAGCCACAAGGAAAAGGGTGAGGCCAGAGCGAGAGGAAGGAGAGGAGGAACCATCCTGATCCATTCGTTGAGCGTACCTGGAAGAGAGAGAGTGTTGAAGGAGAGGATGGTTTTCTGCTATGTTTTGTCTATGCTTCTTTAAGAAGCTACATTGTTTCTCCCTTCGATTGTCTTCGATATTTCTTTATGTTTTCAGTTGTTTGTTCTTAAATTCCGATACTCTGTTTTATCGTTCCCTCTAGGTGTAGAGAAGAGAGGTGGATCCTCTGGGTTGCATTGTGTTTCCCTCTGAATCAGATCAGAGGAAGGGAGGTGGTCTCCGGGGTTGCTGTGTTCAGATAGTGAGGAGGCTATCTGGGTTGTTCCCTCCGGCTGTGGAGGAAGAGAGACAGCGTCTCTGAATTGCAGTGAGGGTGAGTCACTGCTGGGTTCCCTCTTGTCTAAGAGGAAGGGAGAGTTATCTCCGGGTCAAGTCTTGGGGTGTGAGACCTGGGTGCAAGCTGTGTGTTCAGCTTCTGTCGGGATTTCGATCCCCAAGCTGTGGATCAGCGTGTTGTTGACAGACTGAGTCTGCGGTTCTTTCTTGTGAAAGGAAGCCTCACTCGGCCTTGAGTGAGGGATGGATGTAAGTCTGCAGGTTGCAGACTGAACCATCTAAATCTCCTGTTCTCCGTGGTATGGTTGTGCGCATCTATCTTCCTTATGATTTTGTCAGGCTTCATTAAGTAAATGTGAATGTTGATGATTGAAATCTTGGTCTGACTGCTCGCTAGGTGGTTGTGCATATGTGCTGATGAAATTTTGAGTCATTTATGTTCTGCGCTCGTGAATTACGTTATATTGGTTACGGGTCCTGCCTCGACTCAGTCAAATATTTTTTAAACGGTGATCTATTCATCCCCTCCCCTTCTAGCTCACCGTCCTCCTGTTTAACAGTTGGTATCAGAGCAGGTTTACTCGAGATGTGGTCCAACGACCAGGGTAATCCTGGAACCAGTGGTCCTCGCAGCTACATAGCTGAAGGACAGTCAATCTCCCGGCCCCCATATTTTGATGGCTCTAATTATTTCTTTTGGAAAAATAGAATGGAAGTTTTCATCCGATCTCAGAGCCACAAGCTGTGGAGAGTCATTACAACTGGACCTTATGATTTACCTCCGAATGAGGAGATGTGGTCTGAAGAACAAGTCAAATTATCCGGACTGAACTGGTCTGCGCTCAACATCATCCAGTGCACAGTTCACCCTGAAGAATATGCCCGAATTTCGGCGTGCAAGACAACTAAGAAGATGTGGGATGAACTAGCGCTGATTTACGAGGGTACCTCTCAGGTCAGAGCTACCAAGGTGAACTACCTAATTAACCTCTGAGTATGAATTATTTAAGATGAAGTCAGAGGAGAGCGCGACTGATATGTACGCTAGCCTGTCACTGATCACAAACAGCCTCAAGGGGTTTGGAAAGGAAATATCTGAAGGGGATATAGTCAGGAAGATCTTGAGATCTTTGACTCCAGCGTGGCACACAAAGGCCACTGTGATAGAGGAATCGAAGGATTTAACAACCATGACTGTCACTGAACTCATAGGGTCTCTTATGACCTATGAGATGAATCTCAAGAAAATAGGAGAAGGAAGTGACAGAAAGGGCAAGAATGTTGCTCTTAAAGTTGAACGACATAGCAGCAGCAGCAGCAGTGGAGACTCTGATGAAATTCCAGACCTTGACAGGAGTGAAAAAGCTCTGCTCACACGACAGTTTAGGAAATTTCTAAAACTGAAGGGAAAATCATATAGGAGAAGAAGAAATTACTCATCAGGTAAATATCCAAACAATGGCAATGACAAGGATAGGAATGCTAAAAGTGTGATGTGTTATCATTGCAGGAACCTTGGGCACATGAAGCAAGATTGCCCTGAGCTTCAGAAGAAGACACTGGATTACCATAAGAAAGGCTCCAAAGTGTACAAGAAAAAGCCAAAAGCTATGGTATGCACTTGGAGCGATGAAGAAGAAGACTCAGAGACTAACTCCTCAGGAAAGGAGACTGAAGGAGTATGTCTGATGGCCGACGAGGAAAATGAGGTAATCAATCCCTTTGTGACTTACTCTATTGATGACTGGGAAGATAAGTATAGTGAACTGCTAGATATGTACAATGCCTTAGCTAAAGAACATAGAGTCACCAAACGCAAACTCAATGTGGTTAATGAAGAATAAGAACTCATCAAGACAGAAAATTCCAAACTGATAGCTGAATTAGATCAAATGGAAAATGTAAGAAATGAGAACAATCTTGTTAAAAAGGAGCTTGAAAAACTAAGAAAACAGCTTGATGAAACCAATCAACATACTGAAGAAAACCTGAGACAAAATGACTTACTCAGGGAAGGGTATGAAGCTGTTAAAAGGGTCAATGATGAATTGCTGGAAAACAATATATGTCTGCGGAAGGAGTTGGAAGATAAGAAGAAAACTCTTGAGAGGTTTGTTTTGGGAGAGTGTAATTTGAATGCTTTGTTAGGCACCAAAGTAAACTTTAACAGAGAGGGGTTGGGTTTCAACCCAAGTAAGAAGGAAGCATTTGGGGTAAAAACTACTACTTTCTGCACTGAGAAAGGAAAAGAGAAACTAGACATTCCATCCAGTTCCAAAACTACTGAACAATAGAAGAACATCCATAGACAACAGGGTGATTTTGGAAAAAATATCTTCAAGAAATTCAACAAGCCCACGCACCAGAAGCAAGGTGTTTGTCAATTCAACAACTATGACTCTAATAAAAGAATGGGCTATTTTAAAAGAAACATGGGAACGTCTAACTACACACAGAATACTAACAATAAAATGCCTTCATCTAGACAGGTTAAAAATTATGGTCTGGCTGGGACCCAAACCTTTATCAACAGAGACTGGACACACCTTGAGAAACAAAAGGAAACAAATGAAATGCACATTAATAACAAAACTGTCAACTCTCAGCACAGGAAGAAAAAGGGGTTAAAACAGATATGGATTCCCAAGACTGTACTTAATGAATTGAACGGTATTTTTGGACCCAATTTACCTTGGGTTCCAAAGCACACAACTTAAATTGTTATTGTGCAGGTGAGCCTAGCAGCCGAGAACAACAAGTGGTATCTCGACAGTGGCTGCTCGAGGCACATGACAGGGGATCAAAGAAAGTTCAGCAAGCTTGAATTGAAAGCAGGAGGGTCAGTTAAGTTTGGAGGTAAAAACAAAGGCCAAATCATTGGGACCGGAACCATCGGTAAGAAAACCTCCAACTCTGTTGGGAAAGTCTTGTTGGTTGAAGGTCTGCATCACAATTTATTGAGTATTAGTCAGTTGTGTGACAAGGGTCACAAGGTTCTTTTTGATGAGCATGCTTGCAAAATTTTAGAACCAAACTCTGATAAAATAAAGTTCATTGCAAATAGAGTCAATAATGTCTATATTGTGGATCTTGATCATGAGTCTGAGTCTAATCTATGTCTCACTGCTAATTCAGAGAATAACATGTTTGACTGGCATAGGCGACTAGGCCTTGCTAGCTTTAACACCTTGCATAAATTAGCTAAATTTGATTTAGTTAGAGGCATGCCTCGCTTAAAGTTCAAATCAGTTTTGAAGATTTGCGAGGCCTATACTCTAGGCAAGCAAACTCGAGCTTCTTTTAAAATTAGGTCTGAGAGCTTGTCAACTAAGATCATGGAACACTTGCACATGGATCTCTTTGGTCCTACCAGAACCCAGAGTCTAAATGGTAAGAGATTTGGTTTTGTCATTGTCGATGACTACTCTAGATTTGCATGGTTGTTTTTCTTGGCAAATAAGAATGATGCTTTTCAAAAAATTTGAACATTTTTTTAATAAGCAAAAACATATAGGGCACAAGATCATTGTTATCCAATCAGATCATGGAGGAGAGTTTGAGAACTCCTCATTCTCTAGCTTCTGTGATAAGGAGGGACTGACTCACAATTTTTCTTCTCCCAGGACCCCAGAGCAGAATGGAATTGTGGAGAGAAGGAATCGATCAATAGTGGAAATGGCAAGAACACTACTAATGGAGAGTCAGCTACCTAAGAGCTTTTGGGCAGAAGCGGCAAACACAGCCTGCTATATACTTAATAGAGCTTTGGTAAGACCCATACATAAGAAAACACCATATGAACTCCTGAAAGGTAAGAGGCCTAATGTCTCATATTTCAAAATTTTTGGTTCAAAATGCTTTATTCATAATAACCACAAGAGAGACTTAGATAAATTTGATGCTAGAAGTATTCTAGGAATATTCCTAGGATACTCTGAAACATCTAGGGCCTTCAGGGTCTTTAATAAAATTGATAGGACTGTAGAGGAAACCCCTCATGTTATTTTTGATGAAACAAAAATCTCTAGCAGTCTAAATGATGATAACAGGTCTACAGGTCATGATGGAGAGTTCCTGAATCAAATGCAAGAGGAGGAAGTACAACCGGCTGAGGAACCCACTGATCTGAACCCAGTAAGTACAGCCGAACAAGGTGAGTCCTCAACAAATGTCAGAGTTTTAAAAGACCACCCTGTAACCAATATTATTGGTAGTCTTAATGATCCCCCTAGGACAAGATCTCATTTCAGAAATGTTCAGAATCAGGACTTAATTGCTTTAGTTTCTCAAATTGAGCCTAAGACCATTGAAGAAGCCTTAAGTGATGAGAATTGGGTAACTGCCATGTGTGAAGAACTAGGGCAATTTGATAGAAACAATGTCTGGGAACTTGTACCTAGACCTGAAAATTTCAATATAATAGGAACAAAATGGGTTTTTAAGAACAAACTGAATGAAGAAGGTGTCATCTCTAGGAATAAAGCTAGACTTGTAGCTAAAGGCTACAGTCAGGAGTATGGAGTGGACTTTGATGAATCCTTTGCTCCAGTAGCTAGAATGGAGGCTATCAGAATTCTATTAGCATTTGCTTGTTCAAACAACATAAAACTTCAACAAATGGATGTGAAGAGTGCTTTCTTGAATGGAATTCTAAAAGAAGAAGTTTATGTTGAACAACCTCCTGGTTTTCAGTTTTCGACTAAACCTGATCAAGTTTTCAGGTTAAACAAAGCTCTGTATGGATTAAAGCAGGCTCCTCGGGCCTGGTATGAAAGGCTGACCAGTTTCTTACTGAATAAAGGATATAACAGAGGTAAAGTTGACCAAACCTTATTCACTAAGAATTCAAGACAAGATCTCATCATAGTTCAGGTATATGTGGACGACATCATCTTTGGATCAACAAATCCTGAACAGTGTAAAGAATTTTCACAGCTTATGTCAGCTGAATTTGAGATGAGCTTAGTTGGGGAATCGACTTATTTCCTTGGCTTGCAGATAAATCAAATGACAGATGGCTGTTTCTTCCACCAAACCAAGTACACGCTGGATATCCTAAAAAGGTTTGGGATGACTAACCTGAAGCAAATTTTGACCCCAATGAGCACAAGCATGACCCTTAATGCAGATGAGTCAGGTAAACAAGTGGATGAAAAACTCTACAGAGGTATGATCGGATCCCTCTTGTACTTAACTGCCTCTAGGCCAGACATACAATTCAGTGTTGGCTTATGTGCAAGATATCAGTCTAGGCCTATTGAACTACACTTGTCTGTTGTAAAAAGAATCTTTAGATATCTGTTTGCCACACATACATTAGGCTTATGGTATCCTGCTTCACGCACATTAGATTTAGTTGCATACACTGATGCAGACTTTGCTGGGTGTAAGCTAGATAGGAAGAGCACCAGTGGCCACTGCCAATTCTTAGGAGGATGCCTAGTTTCTTGGAGTTCAAAGAAACAACATTCAGTGGCTCTTTCCACTGCCGAGGCTGAATACGTGGCTGCAAGCAGCTGTGGCACTCAGGTTATCTGGATCAAGCATCTACTTCAGGATTACCAAGTAGAGACAGGTTGCACTCCCATCTTTTGTGATAACACTAGTGCCATAAACATTGCAAAGAATCCTGTTTTACACTCACGAACAAAACACATTGAAATCAGGCACCACTTTATCAGAAATGAAATTGCAAATAAAACATTTGAATTAATTCATGTTGGGACTGCAGATCAAATTGCTGATATTTTTACAAAACCTCTAGATACTGAAAATTCACTTCTTTGAGAAGAGAACTTGGTATTTACAAACTCTGACTGTTTTGAGGCAATGAATTCTGGTTCATGTATTTCCATAAATTTTGTGGTAGTTTTGCCATACTCTTTCTGGTGGGGGTCCCTATGTGAGGGGGAGCGGGTGTGTGCCTTGAGTATAGTCAATTCTGCTTCTCTGCTATTTTCTGGGTAGAATGGGAGATAGAGCTACTAGAGAGGGGGAGTTTGACTAATTAGAAATGCTTGAAAGATGGGTGTTATTGCTGGATTAAAATGTTAGAATTGATATTGAATATTCCTCTTAATAGAATCTCATTCATTTCCTACATTCTTAAGTTTGTGCAATTAAAATCCAGCTACAATCCTCTTCTAGTAAGTCTTAAGAGGCTAAGACTAACATTCACAAGAATATCCTCTTACTTTGTTGCATGACTCATGAACAAGCTAGACTTGTAAGAAATGGTTTCTGTTTATGAGGTTCTCATTGGACATCCTGATAAGACCTCTAATATTTGCCCTGGGTTTTATCTTCAAACAACCCTTGTTGAGCTAGTTAAACTGATCTGTGCTTAAACTGCATACTGAGAAACTAGGAATCCCATCAATGAAATGAGAATTTCCTATGTCATGAGGTATCAGTTCTCATAAAGAAAATCAAAAGAAAGAAATACAATTCAAAATTATGCTTGGCAGAGCAATGATGACAATATGGTGAGTAACTGGGGATTCTGGCCTCTGATCAAGGCGTCTCCTCATGTAACAACCAATGGTCACTATCTCTGTTCTCTAATTGAGAAGTGATGAGGCTCTCACACTGAGTAATTGAGGATGCTGGCCTCTGACCAAGGTGCATACTTAATGTCAAAAGTGTAACTGGCCGAATACACTCTATAACTGCTTTCTCTGCCTGGTCTGTTTGTCCTCAATGCCTACAGGCTGTCTTAGTGGTTCAAACTCTTGTTGTCTCCTTGACAAGCCTTAACAGCTACCTCAGTCTTACTTGTTGCCACTTGCACTTCTCTCATAATCATAGTAAGTTGATAAACTTCAAGTTTATTATGAATCTCTTTCTCTTACCAGAACTCCAAGATTCTTCTCTGGACCTTACAGCCCCACTTAAGCATCTAAGGTTTGACAATGAGTGTCTACTATTGGAATCCTCTCCATCTTTTCTCATCAATCTAGCGTCAACATCTCTCTTTCTCCTTGTTTTGATGATGTCAAAGGGGGAGAAGGTTGAAAAGTCTGAGAAGGGGAGGAAGGGGAGAAGTCTGATAGGGGGAAGGTTGAAAGGGGGAGTAAAGAGGTGTTTTTGTAGCCAGCTAGTGGAAGGAAGGTTTTGGAATTTTTTATAAAAAATGATGAGTGCTGTGAGTTCAGGCCTGTTCAGGCCTTGAGAGGTCACCATTGCTGCCTTTATTGAGAATGTTTTAAGTTGGTATTTCTCCTTTCACCAAATTTGACTCATGGTGTTGCCATCATCAAAAAGGGGGAGATTGTTGCATCTCTGTAGTTTTAATGATCACTAACACTATGAATCAAATTATTTTTATGATAATCATCTTGATGCTCCTAAATGAATGATAAAGATCCTGAATTGTCTAAATATTCTCAAGATCTAATGTTGTTGTTGTCTTGCATGCACATCTATGGATCAAATGCTTTTTCATCATGCTTTTCTGTTTTGATGCTCCTCTATCATGTACACCCATGAGCTCATACTTACTTGTCTTGATTATATGGGTTCTGTACATTTAGTGCGTTGACACACTTGGCTGGCTGCGTAGATGCAATAGTGAGTCTTTCGCTTGCTGTTTTATCCACTGCGTCGACGCTGCACGATGGAAGCGTAGACGCATTGGCTTTAGTGCCAAGGGCTTGAGCGTCTCGCCTATGAAGCTGAGTCGACGCTGTCACCTGAAGCGTTGACGCATTGGCTTGGTGCCAAGGGCTTGAGCGTCTCGCCTATGAAGCTGAGTCGACGCTGTCACCTGAAGCGTTGACGCATTGGCTTGTTACCAAGATATTGTGCGTCTCGCCCAAGGAGCTGAGGCGACGCTACACAATGGAAGCATCGACGCCTTGAGTTTTTGACCAAAGATTCTTTTGATCAACAACCCAGCAGAAGCGTCAACGCTGTCAACTGATGCGTTGACGCATTAGTGTGTTTTGTCAAGGCACCTGTTCTCCTTATATCCATTGCGTTAACGCCTTGGCTTTAGTGCGTTGACGCGTTCTTCTGTCCTTTGATAAGTCCCGTGCAATCTGTGTGAACAATTTATGACTTGAATATTTCTGAGATTGACTGAATGTTCTCTGAAACCTTACAGGGACTTAAAGACAAATTGGAACTTTATTCCAATCATGTGAGCACGTGATCCGAGGGAATAATCGTCTAACACGTGGCTCGGTTCATCTGGAAGCATGTCTTCGCGCGTGTCTCCCAAACCCTCACTCTCTCGTGAGGTTGGATATATATATGAAGGTTTCTGCTCCTGAAAAGCTGCCGAAGCCACAAGGAAAAGGGTGAGGCCAGAGCGAGAGGAAGGAGAGGAGGAACCATCCTGATCCATTCGTTGAGCGTACCTGGAAGAGAGAGAGTGTTGAAGGAGAGGATGGTTTTCTGCTATGTTTTGTCTATGCTTCTTTAAGAAGCTACATTGTTTCTCCGTTCGATTGTCTTCGATATTTCTTTATGTTTTCAGTTGTTTGTTCTTAAATTCCGATACTCTGTTTTATCGTTCCCTCTAGGTGTAGAGGAAGAGAGGTGGATCCTCTGGGTTGCATTGTGATTCCCTCTGAATCAGATCAGAGGAAGGGAGGTGGTCTCCGGGGTTGCTGTGTTCAGATAGTGAGGAGGCTATCTGGGTTGTTCCCTCCGGCTGTGGAGGAAGAGAGACAGCGTCTCTGAATTGCAGTGAGGGTGAGTCACTGCTGGGTTCCCTCTTGTCTAAGAGGAAGGGAGAGTTATCTCCGGGTCAGGTCTTGGGGTGTGAGACCTGGGTGCAAGCTGTGTGTTCAGCTTCTGTAGGGATTTCGATCCCCAAGCTGTGGATCAGCGTGTTGTTGGCAGACTGAGTCTGCGGTTCTTTCTTGTGAAAGGAAGCCTCACTCGGCCTTGAGTGAGGGATGGATGTAAGTCTGCAGGTTGCAGACTGAACCATCTAAATCTCCTGTTCTCCGTGGTATGGTTGTGCGCATCTATCTTCCTTATGATTTTGTCCGGCTTCATTAAGTAAATGTGAATGTTGATGATTGAAATCTTGGTCTGACTGCTCGCTAGGTGGTTGTGCATATGTGCTGATGAAATTTTGAGTCATTTATGTTCTGCGCTCGTGAATTACATTATATTGGTTAAGGGTCCTGCCTCGACTTAGTCAAATATTTTTTAAATGGTGATCTATTCATCACCTCCCCTTCTAGCTCACCGTCCTCCTGTTTAACAAGTTTGTCATAGGATCAATTCAACACCCCCTTCTAGATCAGATTGCACTCCGTGGGACCCAACACTGGTGGCCAAGAATGAAGCGAGACATAGCAGAGTTCATGTCCAAATGTCTCACTTGCTAGCAGGTAAAGATTGAGCATCAAAGACCTGGCGGACTTCTCCAGACCATTGAGATGGCACAATGGAAATGTGAACAAATCACTATGGACTTTGTGACTGGTCTACCCATGACTAGGAGGAAGCATGATACCATATGGGTGATTGTGGACAGATTCACAAAGACTGCACACTTTCTACCCGTCAACAACCAAACTCCAATCGAATCCCTAGCGAAACTATTCATCGCTAAGATCATTCGATTACATGGTACACCATTATCCATCATCTCTGACCGAAACCCTCGATTTACAGCAAGGTTCTAGAAGAGTTTGCAGTAGGCTATGGGGACGGAGCTGCGGCTCAGTTCGGCCTTTCACCCTCAGACCGATGGGCAATCCGAGCGTACCATCCAAACTCTAGAAGATATGCTGAGGGCATGCAGTATTGAATGGAGAGGGGGCTGGGATGATCACTTACCCCTGATAGAGTTTGCGTACAACAATAGTTGTCATTCTGCCATCGGGACGGCACCTTATGAGGCACTCTATGGGCGGCCATGCAGGTCACCGATATGCTGGTATGAGGCAGGCGAGAAGCTACTGTTCTGGCCGCAATTAGTGCAGGATTGCTCAGAGAAGATAGCTTTGATCCGACAGCGACTCCTCACAGCCTAGAGCCGTCAGAAAAGTTATGCAGACCAGCGACGGAGAGAGTTGACGTTTGCCAAAGGGGACTATGTGTTCTTAAAGGTGTCTCCTACCAAGGGGGTCATGCGATTCGGAAAGAAGGGCAAGCTCAGTCCCAGATGTATCAGGCCTTTTGAGATTTTGCAAAGAGTCGGCGAGGTGGCTTATCGACTTACACTTCCTCCTGCTCTGTCGCATGTACATCCGGTCTTTCATGTCTCCATGCTCAGGAAGTATGTTCCGGATGCCTCACATGTTATAGAGTATGAGCCCCTGGAAGTTCGAGCAGACATGTCTTATGTGGAGCAGCCCAGCAAGATCGTAGATTGGAAGGAACGAGTATTGATAAAATAAACCATCTGGCTGGTAAAGGTGTTGTGGGGGAATTCTCATTCCGAGGAAGCAACCTGGGAGCTGGAGGACAAGATGCACCTGAAATACCCTCAACTATTCGGTGAGTAAAACCTTCCCTTTTTAAAGAATTTTTTAAGTCAATTTCGAGGATGAAATTATTTTAAGGGGGAGAGGATGTTATGACCGCTAATTGGGCATTAGTCCAACCGGGCACAATCCGGACCCATGAACTCAACGGGCCAAAAATCTGGATAGATTATCTAAGAACCCTTAGAAAATTCATAACTTAATGTAGGAAGATCAGAATGGGATGAAACTAGGCTCATTAGAAAGCGTGGGACCTTGGACTAAACTCTTATGTTGAGGTAGAAACCCAATTCATAAAAGAACCCGTAGTTCTGAGCCCTTTTCTGCCAGCTATCATGAAGAGATGTGACTGTTGGATGAATTCACACGTAATTAATGGAAAAATCATAACTTCGTCTTTATTCAATAAAATGACATGAAACTGAGACAAAATTTTTGAGTAGGATGTGGGATACAACTCCTATGTTGACGTCAATGATGAATACAGTCTGGATGCTGGAGTTATACCCAGATTACCTCGGGCTACCGAAGGGTCGCGACTGGAATAGAAGAAAAATAAAATTAATATTGCGAAAACTGTAACTCATGCTAGGATTGATGGAATTTGATGAAATCATGACCACAATTTAGATCATGAAGTCTTGTTGATTTTATCTGAAGACAGCCTAACCCAAATCCCAACAGAAAAATGCGCTCACTCGCATTTATGATCAGGTAGACGAAGGGTCGCGACTGGAACGGGGGAGAATGAATAGTAATCTTGCGAAAATCATAACTCATGCTAAGTTTGATGAAATTCGATGAAACTATGACCAAAATTTAGATCCAGAAGTCCTCTTGATTTCATCTGAAGACGTCCTAGCCTGAATCTTGACGGACGAGCGCGTCCAATATAGTTTATGACTGGAGGTCAAAAGGTCACACATGTTCAAACCCGAAGAGGTGCCTAACATTAACTCCTCTTCAAACCTACGACCTTGGAGCTTGTTGGAGCCTTGAGGAACGTGGGTAAACCCTTGGGAGACTTGAAAACTATATATGGAGGTAGGATTCAAGTGTGGTAAACCTTTAGCAACCATTTCCATCAACCCTCCACCACCTTCTAGCTTTATTGTGAGAAGAGAGTGAGGGACTCCGTCTCTTTGTGGGCGGACCATCCGGTTCATGATTGGACGATCCGGTGAGTGGAGGACGTCGGGCGAAGTCTTGGGGGGGGATCTGGGGTGTGGATCTCATCCCCGGATCAAAAGGAAAGCTTAGGTGGATCTAGGGTGTAGATATCATCCCTGGATCAAGCGGTTTAACATTTCAAAGGTAGGCACCTATCCTCAAATCTTAGGGGTCAATGATGCATTAAATCGATTTCAAAGTAGTTTCTATATGCCAAAGAGGGATTAAGGGCATGTGAGATTAACTACCATGATTATTTTATGGTCTTTCCATAAAGTTATGTGTTTTTGAGAGGTTTCTTAGAATTTTAACTGAAAATGTTTGGATGTGTCGACACCTCCCCTTGGATGTGTTGACACTTCCCAAGGATGTGTCAACACTTCCTCTTCGATGTGTTGACACTTCCCATGAATGTGCTGACACTGCCCTTGGATGTGTCGACACTTCCCCTTTAGAAATTGGTGAATGTGTTGACACTTCCCATGGACGTGCTGACACTGCCCCTGGATGTGTCGACACTTCCCCTTTAGAAACTGCTGAATGTCTTGACCCTTCCCATGAACGTGCTGACACTAACCTTGGATGTGTCGACACTTCCCATGGAAGTGTCGACACTTCCCCTTTGGAAACTGCTAAATGTGTTGACACATCCCATGGATGAGTCGACACTTCTCATGAATGTGTCGACACTTTTCCTTTAGAAACTGCCGGATGTGCTGACACATCCTTTGAACAGGTCGACACCCTGTGGGTCTGTCCTAATTTTGAGAAATACAGAAAAGGAGAGTTTTGAGAGGCCAAATTAATTTAGACTAATCTAAAAATTTAGAAAATGGTAGAAGGCTAAGTTAGTAACCCACTGTAAAAATTTCATGCTCACAGAAAATCTGCACTTGTAGTTATGGTTCATTTTCTATGCATGTGTAGGGTTGACAGGTAGACACTTCCCTTGGACAGGTCGACACCCTGGGACTCTGTTCCCAATTTTCAGAAACATGGAAAAAGAGAGTTTTGAGAGGTCATTTTAATTCAAAAAAATCTGAAAAAATTAGAAAATGGTAGAAGGCTAAGTTAGTAACCTACTGTAAAAATTTCATGCTCACAAAAATTCTGCATTTGTGGTTATGATTTATTTTCTACGCATGTGTAACCTAGAAATCAACCTGTCTTCTTTTTGGTAACCTGATCATGTTCGGTTCCATGACAAAGAGGCTTATGATTGTGATTTGTCCGCTTAAACCATTTGGAAGCATGCTTATTATGATAAAGTATCATACTAATATTTGTGAAAATGAGTATGAATGTGAATGCGAATACGATGTGAATGTTATGAATGGAAACAACAGTATTTTGTGAGATAGGACTTCGGTCCCTTTGTGGGACGGCCATTGTTTAAAATCCTATTGATTTTGTCTTCGATCCCATTGTGGGGCGGCCCTTGTGTTGCGGCGTTGCGTATCGTCACGGGGCCACAAGAATCTAGGTGGGAGTTCGCTTTCTACTTTAAAATCCTATTGATTCTATCTTCGGTCCCATTGTGGGGCGGCCCTTGGTTGTGACGTTTCGTAACGTCACGGGGCCACAAGAATCTAGGTGGGAGTACGCTCTCGGGTCTGCGCAGTACTCTTTCATTCGTTCGTTTGTGTGTGGGCCTCCTATGTTTGTGGCAGTTGTTTGCTTCCGTGACTAACGAAAATGTGATAATGTGTAACTGCTCATTCACCGTGGTTTTAGTGCATGCATGGGTATCTTATATGTCAGTTGAAGAATATGTATTTTCCTCATATGAGTTATTATAAATGAATGGATTATGCTATTATTAGCATCTGAATTATGTATATAATTTGGTTATATAGATGCGAGTTAACCCCGATTTGTTTAGGCTACCTACTGAGCGTCACACTCACCCCATTTGTGACACACATTTTCAGGAGACATAGAGTAGGAGATTGAGGAGGAGGCTACAGCTGAGAAGTAGTGCTAGTTCATAGTTCGTCTGGGTATGCTATGGATGAATGTCTCTCTTATATGTATGGTTATAGGGTGGTGAGCCCTTGTGGACTCAGGTTTATGTTGGAACAATAGACATGTACTCTCTTATGGAAACAATGAATGGTTGAAATGCTCATTTACATTTTATGTAAATTGTGGTTTCTCTCTCTCTCTCATGCGAATGTATGCATGTTGGTATATTTTGTGCTTCTGTGATACGTACGAAGTACTGCTCCGGGGTCCAATGAAGAAAAAAAATGCCCATAAATTGGGACTCGGATCTCGGGGCGTTACAAAAATAGAAAGTACTAAAGAATAATATTGCTAGACTGAGCAAAACGGGATCAAGAGTCTTCTTGGAACCACGGCGTGCGAGACAGAGTCCATCGTCCCCCACCCGACTCAAGCTAACGGCTTATCCAACGATTAACCGTATGTTCCTAGATCATCATCATTTTTGTTAAAGGGGAACATCATATCCCAGAACACACGGACAACCAGCCGATCCTTGAGAGGCTATAATAATGTAGATACCATATAGTAATATAACAATGAGCAGGGATAGAAAGCCATACTTGACTTATCTGCCAAGCGAAAACATCATTTTTTTTGGATTTTGAATATAAGACAACCAACAACATGAATATAACATGAACATAACATAACATAAAACAAAAATAAATGCAACATAGCGAAAATGAACTAAACATAACATCACAAATGAAGATGATTGAAGCACAACATTCATGACAATGAAACATAAACAAAACATCACATCACAAGAACAAACAACGAGTGTGCGTGGGATTGAAAACACGGTGGGGTAAGACAGCACATGCGGTGAGACAGCACACGCGGTGAGACAGCACATGCGGTGGGACAAGATATGGTGGGACGAAGACACGTGGGACGACAACACCACGGGGGACAATAATAAGATATAGCATGGTAGGATAAGACACACGTGGGACGATAACACAGTGGGATGAAAAAAACATAACAGACACGGAAGGACATAACAACACGCGTAATGAAAGAGAAGGACATAGACACTTGTGACAAGGACACGGCGGGACAAAAAGACATGACAAATACGCTCCTCAATCAAAGCCCAGGATCAGAAGAAGCAGAACTGCCAGGTTCATAATCGTGAGGCAAGGACCTCTCATGAAAATATGATGAGGTAAAGCGAGAGCTGAGAAGGACATGAGCTTCAGAACAGATCGAGAGTGTAGATTGAAGAAGGAGAGAACATATCGAGAAGATGATGTGAACAGGAGGTAGAGCAAGGAAGCTTTGAACACCTGCAACCTGCACACTTAACAAACATATCATATCCGTTCTAAAAAAAATAGATAGAAAGGAACAAAAGACAAATATGTTTGGATTTTTGACAATTTTTTGATTTTTTTTAGTTTTTTTTGAATATCTGATTTTTTGGATTTTGAAATATTTGATTTTTTTAGATTTTGAAATATTTGATTTTTTTAGAATTTTTGAAATAGCAATCCACAGCACCTAGAGACATGCTCAAACTACTGGCCAGAGATTGTCATCCCTCCCCCTCTCATTGAAGACTTCACTTGAGCAGGGCGTGCATTTGAGGGTGACTTGCCACAACCAACTGTCTCTAAAGAACGGTGCCCCTACTGAGGCCATACCCGGGATACAACCCAGCCTAAGAGGGAGAAGCAGAAGAACAATGTGGATAAGCTTAATGCAGGATGAGAGACATTGGGATTTAAATTCCTTCAAGGACACTACCCCTCAAAGATTCAGTCTGTTGCGTCTGGGCTTTGTGTCTTTGATTTTGAGACCCATATTTATTAGCCACGCATGCGACCGGGCTCATGACATCCCGTGGAGAACTGTACTGCCACTCTTGCCATGCCTTCGATTCATAATTTTGCATTGATTCTTTGAATTTGAGAGCCCTTGTTGGCTAGATATTGCATGAAAAGTTTACTTTCCAAGGGCCAAGACTGCCCCTATTTGAGACCTCTCCCGTATTAGGGAGCGCCTAAGTTGGTCATCTCATCCATCCATCTCTTGCCCCTACACTTGGCCGAGCAGAGAAAAGAAAAGACTTTGTGCATACCCATAGTATGGCCAAAGCAGCAACGGTGTTACCTCAGAGAAATCGGCTATGGCTTGCCGTGAAGTGTGTGAAAAACCCGTACTAAAAGATCACCCTCAACGATCGGGGAAAGAAACTAGACTCCTAGTGCGGACCTATTACCAGCCTAAGGTGCTGCAGAAGCGAACTCATCTCGACTAAATTAAGCAAACTCAAAAGCCACTCAAACTATGTTGAGGAAATAACATTATCTTAACAATGCGCAAGAATAATAAAAACAATGAAAATGAAAGTATATTCTCACACAAAATAAATATACCTTGCAAATCTATAGCGTGAAAATAGCATCCTGAAGCGATCTTAACCATCAAGCTTTGAGCAACACGAGCTTTGTATTCCTTGCTTGTCAGGATCAAGACGGAAAGGATATCAAGGCTTGAAGATTCCTCTACACGGAGGAGCAGCAGACACCAAACTGGATGAAGAAGGGTAAAAAGGAAGAGAGACGAGGGCTAGAACTCCCTCGTTAAGGCACAGAGACCCTAATAATAAGGAACTAGATACAGAATAACCAGAGATCAACTAAGATCAAGGCAGACTAAAGCCTCAAAAATAGCAAGAAAAAGGGCAAGAACCCCGAAAGGGTGAAGAGGAGTGACTAGAAAGAGGAGAAGAAGAATCATCTGACGCAGTCAGAGAAGAGGAATTGGTGAGGACACACGGCGCTATCCTCGACGGAGCACCCGGCACACCGCTACCTCCTTGTGGCTCGGCGACGGCGGCACCTTCTAGTTATCTTTTCATCATATTTAGGCCATGTTGGGCCTCAGTCTGGACTTGCTCAGGCCTTGTGGGCCTTGTCTTTTGGTCCCTGCGTGGACATCTTCTTGTTTGGGCACTTATTGGGCCATATAGTGGCCAGTTGGGTTGCTTTGTGGGGTAATGGATCTTGTTATTGGGTCAGGGGCTTATTGGGGCTTGAAGCCCACTTAAAAGAAGCCCATTAGGGTTTAGGGGGCGGCCCCCTCCCTATCTAGAGGAGGAGGAGGCAGCCGCCCACCCCTTCCTAGTTCTACTAGGGAAGGTGGGGGGCGCTCCCCTCTCCCTTCCCCTTTTCCCCTCTCCTCCTTTCCCCAACTCCATCCCTTCCTTCTCCCACTTAGATTCCTTTCTTATTTTTTCTAAGCTTGCTGAAATATGGGCCGCCTTTCTCTCCTTGGAGCTGGGCGCACCCCTCCCCTTCTAGTTAGATTAGGGTTTTCCCATCCCCTATAAGTAGTTCTCACCTTGTACCGATTACAGTTTACACATGAATTTGAATACAAGTGGAGTATTGTGCAAAAGCTTTTTGCGCCCCTCTCTCTCTCTCTTTCTGCTCCTGCGACGGGAGAATGGCGAGGTGTGACGCCTCAGCCCTCGGTGGACTCCGGGGTTCCCTCTTATCCTCGTCTTCTTCCTCGACGGTTCGTGTTCGTGATTCCAGATTTCTGCCCCAACTTGTAGCAGAGCTCGCGCCCCCTTCTTGGACGAGTTTTGCCACGACCTATTTTCCTGGAGATACGTCTGCGGATCAGCTTCGCGTCGGCGCCCGTTTTGCATCAATCGGAGATCGGCACCGCCCGTACCGATTTTCTCCGCCGACCTGCGCCAGCACCACTTTCTCTGCTGGCCCAGCGGGGAGGCCCTGATTGCGAATTTTCCCCAGGCCTCCACGCTGCGTCTTTTGCCCTGGTTTCTTCAGGGTTCGTAGATCACCAAGTCAACTTTCCAACGCCGCCGACGGCGTCGCGTTTCGACATCGTCACCGTCCGTGGCGGTCGATCTCGTGGGGTTGCGCCAACGTGTCTGCCCAGTCCGCCCAGCGAACCAGCCCCGACTTTCAGCGACTCCTGCGGCTCGCACCGGCGTCGTCTGCCCGCGCCATTTGGCCGAGGGCGATCTCTGCCAGTCAGTTTTCACCCCCAACCGGCCCGGACTTGTTCGGGCACCAGAAGGCCGATTTCCAGATTTTACCGTCGGCGTGCGCAGTTCTGTGCCCACAGAACCTGATCTGACTTTCAGCAGCGCCCACGGTCACCACCGGCGGATCCAGCGCGCCCCCTTTGGCCGGAGCGTTCCTCCAACAGTCAGCGACGCGTCCTCTCTGACGGTGCCTCAAACGGGCGTCGTATCAGCCCGTGAGACCCCCCCTCCGCCCAGGCGCGCGTGACACCGGTTTCTGCAGCGTTGCACCCGAACCTCCTCGTGGCCGACCCGTCACCGAGTGTTGCCCGTCAACCCGTGTCCGGCAGCCCCGAACGTATTGGTTGTAGCCTTTTACCTCCCTGCGAGGAGTGGGCCGTTATTGGGTTGTATTTTATTGACCTCTGGTGTATCGGGGTTGTTGGTTCACGGCCGGGGTTCCTTCCCCACGCCTAGGCGTGGAGGTACGCGCTCCGACTCCCCTCCTTTTGCTTGCTCTTTTAGTATGTGATCGATTATGCCGCTTGAGAGAGAGTAGGTGCCTAGCCACTTATTGCCATCACCGCGGATCGTGAGTGAGAGCATCCATCCCTAGCACTAGTCGAGCACCGAGCTAGGACTCGACTCCCCTTGTCTTTGGAGGTCGACTATACGCCTAGACACGTGCGCTTCCCTCCTTGGGACGGCCGAGGTTGGAGTTTCTGTTGAGAGACGTCCCTCATTCTGTGGGATATCACGGTGGTCAGCCACTTGGCGACCCTTGAGCGTGCTACTGCCGGCCTCAGTTAGAGTCTTTTGTGAGTCTTAGTCCGTGTCGGTCCCCGTCCCGCGTCAAATTTGGTATCAGAGCTAGGTTACCAACTTGTCCTTACAGGTTGGGTCTTAGGGTCGTGTCTAGGTTTTGGACGTGTCTTGTTTGAGTCTTGCATCTCATTGCATTCGTGTCCCTCTAGGTCTTAGGGTGTCAGCCTACCCTTCCCTTAGTCTCCTTTGCATGCCCACTCGGGGTGGTTCGGATTACCATCGCCCGGACGCCATGGGTGACCAACACCCACCTCAGGGACGCCCATCTCTAGAGGATCTGATTACCCAACTTATGACCCGTATGGACAGGTCCGACCAGTCCATCAAGGAGTTGACTGAGCATCTAGATGGCCGTCTGAAGATCATTGAGGATCGTGCCAGAGTGTCTGACTTAACCATCCAGGGCCTTGTTGGACGGATTGGGAGAGTTGATGAAGTGCCCCACCAGGACCCTCCTAGAGCCGATCGAGCCCCTCCAGTTGCTGCCGCTCAAGCCCCTCGGGCTCAGGAGCGACGTCCCCGAGCCCCCGACTTTGATGACTATGGGTCCGAGAATGATTTTGAGGGGAATGGGCGCCAGTACCGTGGTCGTCGACCACATCAGGATGAGGATGATAGGATCCTTAGGACCGTCCGTGCCGATCCACCCACTTTCGAGGGGTCCCTTGACCCAAAAGTCTACATAGACTGGGAGAATAGCATGGATAGGTATTTCGAATGGGTTGAGATGTCTGAGCTTCGGCAAGTCCGATTTGCCAAGATGAAGCTCGTGGGGAGAGCCCAGACCTACTGGAGGAATGTCGAGAGCCTGATGTTGCAGAGGCAGGATCCACCCATAGAAACCTGGATTGACATGCGGCGTAAGCTCCGCGAGAAGTATGTCCCTCCTTCTTACCGCCAGAGGCTCATCGACCGATGGCAGACCCTTAGTCAGGGCGATCGGTCCGTGACCGAGTACATCGCCGAGTTTGACGAGTATTATTTGCGATGTGGAGTTGATGAGGAGAAGGGCATGCCTGTTTCGCGTTTTCGCCGTGGTTTGAGGCCCGAGTATCAGTATGAGCTCTACCGTCGCCAGGTAGACACTTTAGAGCTGGCTTACCAGGTTGCCCTAGAGTTAGAGCAATTTGAGTTGGAGTTTGGCCCCACCTTTCGTCAGGGGATGCCTAGTCAGCGGGGTCTTGACCCTCGCTCCACTTCCACCCAGTATGGTCGATATCCGGCGGCTCGGCCCGCGGAGCCTCTTCGCCAGGACCCCACTGGTCCCAGGCCTCGTCCACCCCTTCCTAGGGACCCGTTTCCTCCACCTCGCCAGCAGCCGCCCTACCCCCCCACACGCCCTACACTTCCACCTCCCGCGCACCCTGCGCATTCTCAGCCTTTACTCCCCGCGCCCCGTCATGATGACAAGGGCAAGAGTCCTATGACCGCTGGAGCCTCATCCAGTGCGGGCGCACGTACTACTTGTTACCGGTGTGGCAGATTTGGCCACTTTGCTGATAGATGCCCCACTCGAGAGAGGAAGGCCCTTGTCATGGCAGACCCCACTTCCACTGAGTCCCCCACTGAGCCTATTCCTGTTAGTTATGAGGTAGACCAGGACTTGGTTGAGGAGTTCTTCGATGATCTGCTCGAAGGAGAGCAGGATGGTGCCCAGGGTAGCCACTTTCAGGGTGACCCACAGTTAGGGGTAGTTAGGTGCATTCTAGCCCAGCCCCAGGTGAGTGACGACTGGCGTCGCACCACCATTTTTCACACCTTCTGCAGGCTTGGGGGTAAAGCTTGCAAGATTGTCATTGATAGCGGGAGTTGCATCAACGCCATATCTACTGGCACTGTTACCCACCTTGGGTTGACCCCAGTTGACCACCCTGCCCCCTATAGGGTTTCGTGGGTCGATTCTACCTCCATTCCTGTTAGGCTCCGTTGCCTGGTGCCCCTTCAGTTCCAGACCTACCAGGATGAAATTTGGTGCGATGTTCTACCTATGGAGGTAGGTAGCATTATTTTAGGGAGGCCGTGGTTGTTTGACATGGATGCCACCCTACAGGGCCGTGCAAACACTTGCACATTTGATCACAACGGCCACAGGATCACCCTCCACCCAGCCCCACCTAGGGACCCTACTGTTAGGGGACCAGCCGGCCCTAGTGCCACGACCACCCCTCACCAGGGGAAGGTCAGCCCACCACCACCACCACCTCCGGTGTCAGTTTCCACCCCCTCTCCCACCCTCACCATAGAGGCCCCTCCGACTAGGAGGTTGATGATCATCAGTCCCCGAGAGATGGAGAGAGAGGTTGCTAGTGGTGTCCCTCTCTTAGCTGTGGTTGTCAGGGAGACGGGTGAGGTGGTCCCCAGTCTCGAGGGAGTGACAGACCCTCAGTTAGCTGAGATGTTGCGAGAGTTTGCTGATATTTTCCCGGAGGACCTTCCCGAAGGCCTTCCACCATTGCGTGACATTCAGCACGAGATTGATCTTGTCCCGGGCTCGTCCTTGCCCAATCTTCCACATTATAGGATGAGTCCCGCGGACCACGCTGAGCTACAGAGGCAGGTTGATGAGTTGATGAGTAGGGGTTCCCTTCGGGATAGCAAGAGTCCCTGTGCTGTTCCCGCCCTGCTAGCGCCGAAGAAGGATGGCACATGGCGTATGTGCATCGATAGCCATGCGATCAATAAAATCACAGTTAAGTATAGGTTTCCCATTCCCCGGCTGGATGACTTGCTTGATATGATGTCGGGAGCCATGATTTTCTCGAAGATCGATCTTAGGAGTGGCTATCACCAGGTGAGGATCAGACCAGGTGATGAGTGGAAGACTGCTTTTAAGACCAAGGATGGTCTTTACGAGTGGTTGGTCATGCCCTTCGGGCTGACTAACGCCCCTAGCACCTTCATGCGGGTGATGACGCAGGTGTTGCGTCCTATGATTGGAGTGTTTGTGGTCGTCTACTTCGACGACATCTTGATTTATAGCCGCACTAGGGAGTTACACCTAGACCACCTTAGGCAGGTGTGTGTTGTTCTGAGACGGGAGAGCTTGTTTGCCAACCCTAAGAAGTGTAGCTTCATGACTGACCAGGTTTCTTTCTTAGGGTTCATTGTGTCCCGTGACGGAGTCTCCGCTGATCCGGAGAAGATCCGTGCCATAGTGGAGTGGCCCGAGCCCCGCTCACTCCACGATGTTAGGAGCTTTCATGGTCTGGCGACATTCTATCACCGTTTCATTAGGGGGTTCAGTTCTATCACCGCCCCGATCACGGATTGCATCCGTAAGGGCGAGTTTACCTGGACGAAGGCTGCTGCCACAGCCTTCCAGACTATCAAGGATCGCATGACCCAGGCACCCGTTCTTACACTTCCTGACTTTTCTAAGGTGTTTGAGGTTACATGTGATGCCTCAGGTGTAGGCATAGGGGGAGTGCTTAGCCAGGAGTCCCACCCTATAGCCTTTTTCAGTGAGAAACTCAATGATGCCAAACTGCGTTACTCTACTTATGACAAGGAATTCTACGCAGTTGTCCAGTCTTTGCGCTATTGGAGGCACTATCTCCTCCACCAGGAGTTCGTGCTCTTTTCTGACCACGAGGCATTGAGATTTCTCCACACCCAAAAGAAGTTGAATGCCAGACATAGTAGATGGGTGGAATATTTGCAGGAGTTTACATTCGTTCTCAAGCACAAGGCAGGTGCTGAGAACAAGGTGGCCGATGCTCTTAGTCGGCGGGTGATGTTGATATCCACCATGAATGTTCAGGTGGTTGGTTTAGAGAAGTTGAAGGAGGCCTACATTGATTGCCCGGACTTCGGTCCCATCTATTCTGCCCTTCAGTCAGGACCGTCCCGTGAGTTTAGCGAGTATGTCCTTCAGGATGGTCACTTATTTCGAGGTGATAGGTTGTGCATCCCACGGACTTCAGTTCGTGATTTTCTTACGTGGGAGCTTCATGCAGGAGGTCTTGCCGGCCACTTCGGCCGAAACAAGACCATAGAGGCTGTTGAGCACCGTTTCTGCTGGCCCAGTTTGAAGAGGGATGTGGCCCGCATAGTTGCCCAGTGTCGTATTTGTGCCCTAGCGAAGCAGAGGAAACAGAACACTGGCCTTTATACCCCTCTGCCTGTCCCTGATAGTCCTTGGCAGGATATCAGCATGGACTTTGTGCTTGGTTTGCCCCGTACTGCACGGCGGCATGATTCTATTTTTGTTGTGGTTGACCGCTTCTCCAAGATGGCCTTGTTTATTCCTTGTTCCAAGACATCGGATGCCTCTAGAGTTGCCAGGTTGTTCTTCACCCACTGTGTGTCCAGGTTTGGGTTGCCGCGTACCATTGTTTCTGATAGGGATGTGCGTTTTACGAGCTATTTTTGGAAAACCCTTTGGCGGATGATGGGCACCCAGTTGAAGTTCTCCACCGCATACCACCCCCAGACTGACGGTCAGACGGAGGTAGTCAATAGAAGTCTAGGGGATCTTCTGAGGTGTTTAGTGCGTGATAGAGTTGGAGATTGGGACCTTGTCTTACCATTAGCAGAGTTTGCATATAATGATTCGGTCAATAGGTCTACAGGGTTGAGTCCATTTGAGATTGTCACTGGTCGAAGACCTAGGAAGCCGATTGATTTGATTCCCTCCCCCATTCAGTCCCGAGTCTCTGAGTCAGCTGAGTCTTTTGCGGAGCATATTAGACAGTTGCATGACCATGTCCGTCGTCATATAGAGGCCAGCAACGCACGTTACAAGGAGTTAGCTGACGCGCACAGACGCACACGTGAGTTCCGCGAGGGAGAGTACGTCATGGTCCGGGTTAGACCGGAACGGTTTCCTTCGGGAGCCGTAAAGAAGCTCCAAGACCGCGGTGCAGGACCATTCAGAGTGTTGAGGCGTATTGGGTCGAACGCGTATGAGATCGAGCTACCAGACGACTACGGGATCAGTTCGACGTTCAATGTCTCTGATCTGGTAGCTTATCGGGATCCCGCGGTGATACCCAGTGAGTTATTTGGGCCTGACCCTCCTGTTGTGAGTGATACACCTACTGAGAGTCCACCTCCTCCAGCCCCATTACAAAAACGCGAGCATATAGATTGCATACTGGATGAGCAGGTGACTACTACCAGGAGCGGAGCCTACCAACGCTTCTTAGTGCGTTGGAGAGGGCGCCCCGAGTCGGACAACACCTGGATTACACGTGGAGAGCTGGAGCGGATCGATCAGGACCTGCTGGAGCGGTACCTCAGCGACCGTGACCCTTACTCGACGGGGTCGAGTTCTTCCCACCCGGGGAGAATTGGTGAGGACACACGGCGCTATCCTCGACGGAGCACCCGGCACACCGCTACCTCCTTGTGGCTCGGCGACGGCGGCACCTTCTAGTTATCTTTTCATCATATTTAGGCCATGTTGGGCCTCAGTCTGGACTTGCTCAGGCCTTGTGGGCCTTGTCTTTTGGTCCCTGCGTGGAAATCTTCTTGTTTGGGCACTTATTGGGCCATATAGTGGCCAGTTGGGTTGCTTTGTGGGGTAATGGATCTTGTTATTGGGTCAGGGGCTTATTGGGGCTTGAAGCCCACTTAAAAGAAGCCCATTAGGGTTTAGGGGGCGGCCCCCTCCCTATCTAGAGGAGGAGGAGGCAGCCGCCCACCCCTTCCTAGTTCTACTAGGGAAGGTGGGGGGCGCTCCCCTCTCCCTTCCCCTTTTCCCCTCTCCTCCTTTCCCCAACTCCATCCCTTCCTTCTCCCACTTAGATTCCTTTCTTATTTTTTCTAAGCTTGCTGAAATATGGGCCGCCTTTCTCTCCTTGGAGCTGGGCGCACCCCTCCCCTTCTAGTTAGATTAGGGTTTTCCCATCCCCTATAAGTAGTTCTCACCTTGTACCGATTACAGTTTACACATGAATTTGAATACAAGTGGAGTATTGTGCAAAAGCTTTTTGCGCCCCTCTCTCTCTCTCTTTCTGCTCCTGCGACGGGAGAATGGCGAGGTGTGACGCCTCAGCCCTCGGTGGACTCCGGGGTTCCCTCTTATCCTCGTCTTCTTCCTCGACGGTTCGTGTTCGTGATTCCAGATTTCTGCCCCGACTTGTAGCAGAGCTCGCGCCCCCTTCTTGGATGAGTTTTGCCACGACCTATTTTCCTGGAGATACGTCTGCGGATCAGCTTCGCGTCGGCGCCCGTTTTGCATCAATCGGAGATCGGCACCGCCCGTACCGATTTTCTCCGCCGACCTGCGCCAGCACCACTTTCTCTGCTCGCCCAGCGGGGAGGCCCTGATTGCGAATTTTCCCCAGGCCTCCACGCTGCGTCTTTTGCCCTGGTTTCTTCAGGGTTCGTAGATCACCGAGTCAACTTTCCAACGCCGCCGACGGCGTCGCGTTTCGACATCGTCACCGTCCGTGGCGGTCGATCTCGTGGGGTTGCGCCAGCGTGTCTGCCCAGTCCGCCCAGCGAACCAGCCCCGACTTTCAGCGACTCCTGCGGGACGGGGACCGACACGGACGGGGAGAATTGGTGAGGACACACGGCGCTATCCTCGACGGAGCACCCGGCACACCGCTACCTCCTTGTGGCTCGGCGACGGCGGCACCTTCTAGTTATCTTTTCATCATATTTAGGCCATGTTGGGCCTCAGTCTGGACTTGCTCAGGCCTTGTGGGCCTTGTCTTTTGGTCCCTGCGTGGACATCTTCTTGTTTGGGCACTTATTGGGCCATATAGTGGCCAGTTGGGTTGCTTTGTGGGGTAATGGATCTTGTTATTGGGTCAGAGGCTTATTGGGGCTTGAAGCCCACTTAAAAGAAGCCCATTAGGGTTTAGGGGGCGGCCCCCTCCCTATCTAGAGGAGGAGGAGGCAGCCGCCCACCCCTTCCTAGTTCTACTAGGGAAGGTGGGGAGCGCTCCCCTCTCCCTTCCCCTTTTCCCCTCTCCTCCTTTCCCCAACTCCATCCCTTCCTTCTCCCACTTAGATTCCTTTCTTATTTTTTCTAAGCTTGCTGAAATATGGGCCGCCTTTCTCTCCTTGGAGCTGGGCGCACCCCTCCCCTTCTAGTTAGATTAGGGTTTTCCCATCCCCTATAAGTAGTTCTCACCTTGTACCGATTACAGTTTACACATAAATTTGAATACAAGTGGAGTATTGTGCAAAAGCTTTTTGCGCCCCTCTCTCTCTCTCTTTCTGCTCCTGCGACGGGAGAACGGCGAGGTGTGACGCCTCAGCCCTCGGTGGACTCCGGGGTTCCCTCTTATCCTCGTCTTCTTCCTCGACGGTTCGTTTTCGTGATTCCAGATTTCTGCCCCGACTTGTAGCAGAGCTCGCGCCCCCTTCTTGGACGAGTTTTGCCACGACCTATTTTCCTGGAGATACGTCTGCGGATCAGCTTCGCGTCGGCGCCCGTTTTGCATCAATCGGAGATCGGCACCGCCCGTACCGATTTTCTCCGCCGACCTGCGCCAGCACCACTTTCTCTGCTCGCCCAGCGGGGAGGCCCTGATTGCGAATTTTCCCCAGGCCTCCACGCTGCGTCTTTTGCCCTGGTTTCTTCAGGGTTCGTAGATCACCGAGTCAACTTTCCAACGCCGCCAACGGCGTCGCGTTTCAACATCGTCACCGTCCGTGGCGGTCGATCTCGTGGGGTTGCGCCAGCGTGTCTGCCCAGTCCGCCCAGCGAACCAGCCCCGACTTTCAGCGACTCCTGCGGCTCGCACCGGCGTCGTCTGCCCGCGCCATTTGGCCGAGGGCGATCTCTGCCAGTCAGTTTTCACCCCCAACCGGCCCGGACTTGTTCGGGCACCAGAAGGCCGATTTCCAGATTTTACCGTCGGCGTGCGCAGTTCTGTGCCCACAGAACCTGATCTGACTTTCAGCAGCGCCCACGGTCACCACCGGCGGATCCAGCGCGCCCCCTTTGGCCGGAGCGTTCCTCCAACAGTCAGCGACGCGTCCTCTCTGACGGTGCCTCAAACGGGTGTCGTATCAGCCCGTGAGACCCCCCCTCCGCCCAGGCGCGCGTGACACCGGTTTCTGCAGCGTTGCACCCGAACCTCCTCGTGGCCGACCCGTCACCGAGTGCGGCCCGTCAACCCGTGTCCGGCAGCCCCGAACGTATTGGTTGTAGCCTTTTACCTCCCTGCGAGGAGTGGGCCGTTATTGGGTTGTATTTTATTGACCTCTGGTGTATCGGGGTTGTTGGTTCACGGCCGGGGTTCCTTCCCCACGCCTAGGCGTGGAGGTACGCGCTCCGACTCCCCTCCTTTTGCTTGCTCTTTTAGTATGTGATCGATTATGCCGCTTGAGAGAGAGTAGGTGCCTAGCCACTTATTGCCATCACCGCGGATCGTGAGTGAGAGCATCCATCCCTAGCACTAGTCGAGCACCGAGCTAGGACTCGACTCCCCTTGTCTTTGGAGGTCGACTATACGCCTAGACACGTGCGCTTCCCTCCTTGGGATGGCCGAGGTCGGAGTTTCTGTTGAGAGACGTCCCTCATTCTGTGGGATATCACGGTGGTCAGCCACTTGGCGACCCTTGAGCGTGCTACTGCCGGCCTCAGTTAGAGTCTTTTGTGAGTCTTAGTCCGTGTCGGTCCCCGTCCCGCGTCAGGAATGATAATCACCGAACGGGGTTGTGGAAGGAGAATTAGAATCACCCGATAGGGTCGGGGAAGAAGAGTCATAATCCCGAGTTACCAGAGGAAAAGAATCAGAAGATGTCCCAGGAGAGGGCATAGGCCGAGGCCTGGAATAACGAGAATTTGGAAAACCCGGAGGCCCCGAACGAGAAGAAGAAAAGTGGGGGTTCACGGACCTGGGAGGAGAGGAGAAAATCGTAGAGACAGAGTTAGAAGAGGGAAGATACACCACCCAGGGGTGGGAACCAAGTAGAAGGAAAGATGAATGAAAGGATGGGGAAGAAAGAGAAATGATCCCCTGAGAGCACAACCGGTGGCCTTTAAACTTGCACCACCACTTATTCTTAGCAAAAACCTCCCGAACATGGACCCGCCTGGCACGGACTCGGACTCTCGGGCACCTTGATTTGCAATGTCTTTTCAAATAACGGGCCTATCTGACAGACGGCCTAGCTCGATCATGAACATGCAGCCTCGCTGGGGCAGTTACCCCTAGACATCCAGTACTAACAATATGTGGACATTCTTGAATAGTTAACTCCTTAGATGGATGAGCATCAGAAAACCATGGAGTTTTGCCACTTGGCACTAGAAGCATGAGGTTTGGCAACTCCACTCGGCAATCCGGCATGAAGCATAACTCCCTTGCTAGTAGAGAAGGACGAAGCTGAGGGAGAGTAATGCGCGGTGTTGACATGGCCAGCATACCAATAAAGTGAGGGAGATCACATAAAGATTGCAGAATGTCCTTGATAAATCCTAAGAATACGGCCAATTGCCCCTTGAACATGGAATTCATCAAACTCTTGGCGGCCGTATGAGTTAGCACCATGCGGGTAGAGAACCCCTCTCGGCCAGTGAACTGAATAGCAATGGAGCGAGGGGTAATAATAGCATCGATAGTGAATCCACTGGCGGGCAATGAGATTGCTACTGGCCTCGCTTGAGAATAAACTGGCACCAGTGCACGAGAGCTTTTCTTGGCAACCGTCATTGGAAGTAAAGGCTCATCATCCCCAAAATAGCCAGGGACCAGGATGCGGATCGACATTCGACAGATGAAATCTTGAATCTTGAAATACACGGCCGGCACCAAACTGTCCTGACTTGGCTCATCGTCTCCCTGGGGACCAGACCCGAGGGGCACCAAAGGTAATGCACACCCGCTCTATGGGGTGGAAGTGGATGCAGAAGTGGAGGGAATGGGGTCGGAAGGCGAAGGTTTAGAAGGCGTGGAGGCTTCAATGTGAATTGTGGTTTCAAGTGGCGGTAAAGGTAATGTGGTAATGATAGGCTCGGGTGTAGGCGGCAAAGGCAAAGGTGAAGGCGTGACTTGCTCAGGCTCGGGTGACGAGGAAGATGGAGAAGAGGGTGGAGATGGTGATGAAGGCCCTGGTGGTGGAGATGGAGGCGGTGATGAATGCAAAGGGGAGGGCCGCGGCACCCACCATCGGCATATCGACACGACGCGCCGGGAGACATTAGGAGAGGAAGTTGTGGTGGTAATGGGAGTAGAAGAAGTGGAGGCACTAGCCTAAATAGAGGCTTGGGTAGATGGAGGGGATGAAGCTGGGATAGGAGATGATGATGGGGTAGATAGGACAGGTGGAGACGATGGGGTAGGAAATGGCATAGGTGAGGGAACGGGTGATGGAGCAGATGACAGAGTAGGTGCAGCGCCAGATAAAGAATCACAGGGGTGCTCCTGGCCTTGTAGTGATAGAGACGGCTGCCTGGGCAGTGCTACTTGTTCATGTTTGCTGTGAAGATGTAGAACAACTTTGTGAATGGCGGCCCAATCAATCCTCTTCTTATCTTCCAGGTCGTAAATAAACTCTTGAAACTCGGGGCAATCCTCAACCAAATGCCCCTGTTGACGATGATAATCACAGAACTGAAGCATATTCTCGACCATAGGTCGGCAAGGCACAACCGGAGGGAGCGGCAGCGCGTGAGTGGCCATCAAAGCCTAAAATATATCTGTAAAACACTCTGGCAACGGAGAGTGAGGAGCCCGCTTCGGGCAAGGCGGATGCCGAGGGGAAGGTTGTGGAGAGTAGAGTTGTGGAGACGAAAGTGGAGGTTGCATACGCAAAGGCGCATGGCTAGTGGAAGGATTAGGCAATGGCGCATGGCGAGTGGTATTTGGTGAAGGCATATGTGGAGCGGGATGAGGGGGTATATAGATGGCATCCACCTACTCGGGGTGTGGTGTTTGCTTGACCGGAGGGGAAGACACGGGCTGATATGCGGGAGCGGAAGGCTGACTCATGGGGGGTTGATATGCAGAGGGCTGAATTATGAAGGGTTGATATGTGGAGGCATAGGGCTGACTTATGGAGGGTGCGATGTGAGTGAAAGGTTGACTCGTGGAGGGTGAAGGTTGATATGTGGAGGTAGATGTAGATGGTGGGGTGTATGGAGATGTAGAAAGTGGAGAAGACTCGGGGTCAAAGGAACCTTGGATTTGTTGGCGAATGAAGCGGGCTCGATTGTATAATTTTTGCCAAGAGGTGATGTCATTAAGGGATAAGACGAATCGATATTCCTGCGTTGCATTGGATATCAACATCTTGATCTGCTCTCCCTCTGGAATGTGCCTTGGGACTTGCGTGGCAAGGCGACGCCAGCGGTCAACAAAGGTGCAGAACTCCTCGTCGGGCTTCATCTTCTCATGGGCCAGATCTACCATAGAACACTTGGGCCCAACCTGGTCCTAAAACTGTTGAATGAACTTCTCTTGAACGGCTTGAACATTCACAACCTACTCTTGCGGCAATGAGAAGAACCAATCCCGAGCCGGTCCTTCCAATGACAGACCAAATAGATAAGCCATCAAGCATTGGTCATGTCAAAATTGGGCCGACTGATAAAGAAACTCCTTTAAGTGCACATAGGGGTCACCGACTCCACCATAACGGTGATATGAGGGAATTTGTGAGGATGGCGGGAACCGGAGGTTGTGAAAAGCAAATGGGACACTTAAGGAGGATTTGGGATCAACTCGGCGTTGAAGTTCATCAAGTTGGCATTGGGATTGAGAAATCATCTCCTGGGTAGGGAGAGATCGAGAAGGATATGGGCCAACTTGAGCAAGAGATTGTGACTTTGGACCAGAATGATGATATTGGGCCGGATAAGAGGATCCGGGCTGAAAAGAAAAAGGGCCCATCCCTGGAGAGGCAAGATGCGTGGACCTGGAAGGAATATGAGCGTAAGGATCGATTGGGCCAGCAGCATAAGGAGAAGAAGAATAAGGTCCATTAGAAGAATAAGGTCCATTAGGAGAATGAGGCCCATTAGAAGAATAGGGCCCATCGAGAGGAGAGGGTCCATAAAGGGAAGATAGCCCATTGACATGAGAAGAAGGCCCATTGAGAGAAGAAGGCCCATGAAGATGATTTGCAATAAGGCATTGGGCGTGGGCCGGGTCCATTTGACGAACAAGGCATGATAGATGGGCCATGAGGTTGACTTGTTCCTCGGATGGATCAAAGGGACCACGGGAAGATGGGCCCACGTGAGAAGAGAATTTCACATGGGAATAGGAAGAAAATTGGGAAGAAGGCTGGTACAAGGGATTTGAATTATGCTCCATGAGGGAAAATGGAGACTTAATACAAGGAGGGAAGCAAAGGCTTAATGGGCTTGAGAATAAGAGGGGGATGACCCACTAATGCAAAGACCAAGGGAAGATGGACCTATGACAATGGGACTAGACAATGGACACACAAAATGGGCTAACTTAAATGGGTCTAACAACAACAAAATATGTGGATGCAACACAAAACACCACAAATGGGCATGGACAAGCCCAAACAACACAAAACAATGTGAAGGGTTTCACCCAAGTCAAACAAGTTAAAATGATGGGATTATGATGTATAGCAACTTTCTTTTTTAATACAAATACAAACCATTACTTACCCAAAAAAAGTTAAAATGATGGGAATTTTTTATTTGTCAAAAGTTTTGATGGGCCTTTTAATATTTTAAATTAAGCACAATTCCCTCAAGATAGGAATCCTATAGGCCCAATTTGATAATAGAGTAGGGTTTAGGGCGAATCCACCGTTCCCCTTAACCGGGCGAATGAGGTATTCGACCCTAACACCTCGAATGAGAAAATCCCACCTTTTCACATGTTTCATGTTATCGGGGTAGGATATTCAATTTTTTACCAAAGTGGAGCAGCCCCAAACCGGCGAAATTGGCTTCCAACCAGCGAATAAGCCATCCGGTTGGAGTCTATCCATTTAACAAAGTAGGCCATAGGGAATAAGGTCCAAACTTTGGGTTGACTAGGTTCAACTCCCCCTCACGTATGCAAATGCAAGCCTAATGGGTGGAAAGGTACAACCGGCCCGGTGTCCGTGTGGGAATCCATGGCTCACGGGGACTTATGGAGGTCCCGGATAAGATCACCTAGTCGACTCCAAGGAATATGGAGGCGAGAGGATCACTTACCAAGGTAAGAATGCAACTATGATATGCAATGCATGGCCCTATGTGCACCGGAGTGCATGTAGAAATCTAGCATAAAACTGAAAAATGATGGCAAGATTTAATTATGAAAACAAGATGATATGGATGCAAACAATATATGAAAACGAAGATAATATGAAGGACAACAAGACTGGACCAGAAAAAGACCCAATCGGAAGCCAGAAGGTAATTAAATCACTAATGCAAAGCGTACCTGTGAGTCTGCCCCCCGACCTGCATGCAGATTTTATGCACAAAACCCAAAAATGAAGACAATTTTTGACCATGCAAACGTGACCCAAATAATACAAATGAGATATGGAATGAAAGACAATACAAAGGAAAACAAGACGGAAGCAAGAAGTAAGTAATCAGATCTCAGGAAGCCAATCAAATCATCAACCAAAGACATACCTGTGAATCTGTCCCTGGACTTGCCTGCAGACTTTATCCAGAAAACTCAAAAATAAAGACACAATTAAACTATGCAAACATGACCCAAATAATGTAAATGATATATGGATGAAAAGATAATACAAATGGCTATAGAACGGGCCCAAGAATAGAGCTATCCGACCCCAGGAGATCAACTAAATTGCCTAAGAAAGATACCCCTGTGAACTTGCGCCTAGACCTGCCAGAATCAGAAAGTGGTCGACCAGATGACCGTTTTTAACACCCTTGCGATCTAGTTGTAGACCGCAAGGCTAGCAGAAAGGCCCTGGCGGCCCAGTAATGACCGCTAGGCATGTGTAGCAATCCTGGAAAAGACCGCAACCCCCTGACAGACCCGAAAACACCCAGAACAGCAGAAAAATGGAGAAAACTCTACCTAAACATGCACATACGTACACCCAACTTACAAAAGAGCATGAATAACGTGATGGACACTAGGTGTCCCACCGTGATCCCCAAAAAATAAGAGTTGTTGATGTTTTGTTATCTCTACCCGTACCCCCCAAACTATGCAAATAACATAATAGCATGAACAGTATGAACAAAGGGACGATAAGAGATAGAAGAACTGACTGTGATCGCCACCAAGGATTAACAACGCCAAAGGATGTGAGAAAGGAGAGGAACGGTGCCGTGTACCTTGGAAAAGGATGAAGACTTGATCGCGCTTAAGGAATGAGGTGTGGAGGACTTTGTGGATTCAACCTCCTCTCCTTCCATCCGACTAGAGGAAGAGGGCCTCACATTCTATCAAGCTCTCCTGTAAAACAAAGCCAAAACACAAGAGGAAAAATCCATTAGAATATGAAGTATAGCATCAATCCCGCAGTGGTAAAATAAGGGTAGAAATTAAGGGAGAACGCACCAGGGGGAGGTTTTTAACCCCTGTGGAAGGGTGCAAAAGATAGGTGTGTGCATTGTGATGATAACAAGACAAATATGAGGGAAAATCACGTAGCACAACTGCGGTAATATGCTATGCAATATGAAGAAAAGTGCAGATAGAGTGCAGAAAATAGAGATTTGTGATGATTTGTAAAATTGGTAGGAGAATAACTGAGAGTATAAAAAGAGTTAGACAGCCCTTGAGCGTGGAAATCGAATACAATACTTCCCTCTTCAGGCCAGGGTCAAAGATGTGAGTAGACGGTGCAGCATGGCTTCGTCCCGAATCGAGAAAGAGCTCCCGTAGCACACTGGGCAGGTTTAAATAGAGTTGCAGGAATTCAGAAAGTTCTCCCTCAGATTTATGAGATAATTCTTCGAAATAGGAGTCCTAGATTGATGAAATATGGAGATAATAGTGGATAAAGCCCCCAAGGGGGATTAGAATCGATCAAAGAGGATTATCTCGGAGAGAATGGATCAAACAAGGTCTCCAAGGAGTCCACGGGCGTAGAAATTTGAGTTCAGGAAGTTTTGGACTCTATGTTTGGCAAACGGTCTATCGTAGGACAGCTAGGGAGCCAAACGGTCATGGGAGGGGATGACCGCTAGGGTACCACTAAACGGTCTAGGGAGGACCGCAAGGCTTCAGGGGGTGAAACGAGGTAAAATGGGCACTGTTTGGGGGGTAGCGGTCTTGGGAAGACCGCCACCATCACCTAGCAGTCTTCCCAGGACTGCTAGGCTGATGGAAGAACATTTTTTGGGCAGAATGCAATCAATTTTGAAAATTAAAGAATATCTCAAAACCGGTGCAAAACCAGTGAAAGGCGTAGAATAATAAATTGTAGATTAAAAAAAATTGAACAACTTTCATGAAGGGAGCAAAATGAGAAGATGACCAAAAGAGGGAGAAAATAGGGCGAGAATAGCAAAAAACACTGCGTTCACGGGTGAACAGCGCATCGTGCCAAAAAAATACAAATAACTTGAAATCAGTGGAGAACTAGCTAATGGCGAAGAAGAAGAATAAAATATAGGGCTTTAAGAAATGAACGAATTTTGTGAAGGGCACCTAATGAATAGAGGAACAGAAGGGGATGAAAAAGGGCCGCGTTCAGGACTGTGTAGCGAAAGGGGCTGAATGCTTGATGGAAGTCGACCTAAATGGGCCGCGAGTCGACTTGGAAGGCCGAAAGTTGATAAAATAAGCCCAAGGGCTCTAAGAAATCATGATCTCCGTAGTCCAAAGGCCAGGGAATAATGAAATGGGCTCGAAATGTATCCAAGGAAGGCTCTAAAACAATGGTTAATTTAGGACATCATAGAGATAAATAAGAGAAATAACTCGACTTGTGGGCTAAAAACAGGTGTCAACACCTGGAGCAACCTGAACCGGTGGCTAGGAAGATGAACTGGCGTGAAGGGTGCCTTCGCTCCAGATCACCCTCCCCCCCGGCCGGTTCACTTCACCCTCTTTTCTCTTCACCTCTGCACCGATACAACCCTCGGCCATTCCACTCCTCTTCATCCTCCTGTGCCTACCGCCGATACAACCCTTACTCCTCTCCTTTCTCTTCTTTTCTCTCTGCTGCAAGGGGGGCCAAGTCGACTTGCCCTCCTGAGTAAGTTGACTTGTGCCTTTCCCTTCTCTTCTTTTCCCCCCGTCTCAGGGGAGCAAGTCGACTTGCCCCTTTGAGTAAGTCGACTTGCCTCAAGGCTAGGTCAACCCAAGCTAATCCTTCTCCTCTTTGATAAAAAAAAAGGAAAACAAAAACAAAAAATAGACCAAAAATAATAACATAAAAAAATAAAAAAAGCACAAAAGAAGAGAATCTTTTGCAGTCCCACGCATGCTCCTCATCTCCTAGATCTCGTATTAAGGGAATATAAATGATGCCCTTGCAAATTAGGCTTGGATCTCAGGGGTCACCCCACCATGGCCATGGCCTAACTTTGCCTCAGGCAAATATCTTCTCGAATCGGACCTACTTCTATCAAGTCTTACCCCGCTCCTGTCATCCTGACACATCAAACTTGCCGAATCCCGGGCATACATTTTTTTTAAGCACGGAGCGCACAATAAACTAATAAATCAACTTAAACACCTTCGCCTTAAGACGGGAAATTTCAATATGTTTCTAAATTATCTATTTTCTTTGTTAATTTAAATCTTTGGCCTTAGGTTCCCTCTTCTTGGTGAATAATAAAGGGTTTTCTCCTTTCCGAGGAGATATAATTAACGTCATGACCTTTTTGCCACGGCGGATTCTGATCCCGACACGATACCCACCCTTGTCTGATCGGTCAGATGGAGCACACAATAAACTTGTCACAGGTGTAGCTAGCACGCCGATGCAATTAATAATGAATAGCCCAAAAAGACACCATAAATTCCTTAAGAAGATCCTCATCCCCACAATCTGCAAGTCCACTTTAGCCCTCTCAAACAGACTAGTCACTTGGGCTTGACTGCTTGACTATGGCTGGCCTTCTCAACTAAATAACCTCCCAACCCTCTAGTTGTAGCAATAATGTGGCTCCTGGCAATGGGTGTCAGTGTGTCTTTCCACAAGTCTGGAAGTGTCCTCCTAGTGTGGAAATTCTTCATGAATAATGATTTAAGAGTGTCAATGCAACTAAGAATGGGCTTTGTGCGGGCATCTCCAATGTAATTATTGAATGACTCACTAAAGTTATTGCACACATACATGCACTTTGTTACGGTGCTGCACTATGACCTTGACCATTTCAATCCCCTCACCTCTAGACCTAACATAAAATGGTAAGCTTGCTCATTTAGTTCTCTCATTTCATTCATGTAAAACATAAAATTGTTCTGATTGAAAGCTTTGAAGATGACCACAACACCTTCTTCAATGCTGGTCCTGTAAACTTGCTCTTGAAACTCTTATAAAAATGTCTCAAACAAGTATGGTGTTCTTGTACACTGTACACAATTGATACGGTCTCATCTAGGCCTTTCGCCCTATTGGAGATGAATGCCAACCCTTCGGGATGACCAATTGCCTCCTTCATATTTTGTAGAAAGCATAACCAACTGTCGGTGTTCTCACTCTCCACTATAACAGTAGCAATGGAAAACAAGTAGCTATTTCCATCCACACAAGTGGGGGCCAGAAGTGCACCACGTAAAGTACACTTCAAGTGACATCCATCTAGGCCAATCAGGGGCTGACACCATTTGAACCCTTCAATGCAAGCTTTGAATGACATGAAGAACCTCTTGAATGACCTAGTGCCTTCTTCCAATTCATACTTTATCACACTTCCTGGATTCCTCACTAGGAGCTCCTACAGTAAACCCAATATCATGGCATACATGTCCTCCCATGTGTCATGTATCACCTTCAATGCAACCACCTAAGGCTTGTATATCCTCATGTATGTCAAAGTTATATGGTATGTATGCTCCAGCCTTCTTCCAAGTTCTCTCACTCGGAGATCTCCTTCATTCTTCAACCATGGAAGGCATTGGTGAGCAATCCAGCTCTTGGTTGCCATGTGGTTCCCTTGCCTATTTTCTAACACCCATGTGTGCTCACCTTGAACTTTCTTCACTTGGAATGTGTGACCATCTTTTAGTCTTGAAGCATGTAACCTCCAGTTGCAATTGGTTGCTTTACAAGTAACAATCACCCACAATGGCTCTAATTGGATGTACTTACCATCAAACTCATGCAATATGGCAAATTGGGATAGAGATAGTCTAAATGCTTAAATATTATCATACAGAGCTCCCTTAGTCTTATTTGGCATCATTAAGTTGCAAAACTGGTCTCCCACTTAATCATCATCAACCAACTCATCTACATAATCAACATCAGAATCTGAACTAGGATTGTAGTCACTATCATCTGTTCTCACTTCCCCATCTGATACTTGATCTAAAATAATATGTGCATCCTCTAGTGTTTCATCAATCCCAACAACATCTAAAACTTCTTCAAGTTGCTCTGCATTTAAGGGCACAGTTGGGCAGTCTTGCCTAGCATAAACCTTTATGATTTTGTTGTTGTTGCACTTATCAAACATTTGGATGATATGTTCATCCGTCTCCAAGTTCAAATACTTTATATTCCTACTATCATTTGGCACTTCAATCACAAAATACAACTGGTCAATCTGTACCCCCTCAGTGAACAACTCACTTGATACTAGTTGTAGCTCCATTAAATTAGCATAATCCTTGGTCCATGAAAAGGACCTCTGCCTGAAACCCCTCAGAGACAGCCTATCCTATCCATCATGACCATGCACCACCTTCTAATACCCACCATAAAATAACTTAATTAAGTAGCTCTCCTCCATTGTACCTATCACAAAGCTTTGAAATATACAAATAGACAATTCATACATTAAACCTTTGCGAAGTATCCTACACTGGGTCCTATTGGGACATGAAAGTCAAATTTTCAAAGAAAAAACTTGTGACAAAGCCATGGTGAGGAAGATAGTGGGGTAGGGGAGTGTATGCCCCTATTGTCAGGCACATGTGGGACACATACCATGCCTTTCACCCAGAAACGTCCCCTTCTCCTACCTCTCTTACTTATCTCACCCTTAATATCAAAAACAAAAGATATTCCCAACATTACGGGACCACAAACACGTGGGAGAAAGGGATGGACAGAGACAGAGAGATAGAGAGACAAAAAGTAGAGGTACGAGGAAAGAGAAAGTATACCCTACAGTCGTTGTCTTCCTCCTGCCTCCTCTTCCTTTTTCTCCTCATTTTGATCCTAACGAGGGACCTACTGGTGGTATTCGTCCTACCTTCCGCCCTCTTCCACGTGGGGTGATTCACACACTAATCAATGAGAGCCCCATCACCGGTTTTCATCCCAACTTTTGGCATCGTTGACTTCCTCCTTTTGTCATCGTAGTTGCTTTCGCGTACCCTACTTCTGTAATGCGAGGTCGATTTCTCTCGATCGAGGAACCCTAAATGGAGGAGGCAAAGGGGGTGAGTGATTTTGGACGGATTGAAAGCCCTCTACTGTTTGTCAAGTGAAAACCCAACACACGTTACCCCAAACTATAGTTTAGGGATAAGTTAGTCTATTTCACCTTCTGGTTAGCAATCCAGTTAATAACAGCCATGGATCGTTGACGGTAGGTGTAAAATGGAGAGTTATTTGAGTTTTTGGGGATATATGAGTAGATTCTAAAAAGACAATGGTATAAGGGTAATTCATGAATTTTCTAGGGTATACAAGTAATTTTTCCTTTTTATTTTTAGGGGCACTTACCGAGGGATTACAAGGGAGGGGACCGGAGGGGATGAGAGTATGGGTCGGGGCCTGAAACCCCCGGTAAATACCTGATAATTTACGCCCATTAAAGGGGCTAGGGTTGCCCAAATAGGGGCACACCCCGTTCACACGAGTGGCAATGCTCCTTCCTTGGGGGAGCATAGGATCAGTCCCACGGGCGCACCCCAAAGGGGGAGCATAACCCGCAACTGTTGCATCACCGCGGGTACTCGAGGATCTCTAACTGGAGAGGGGTAAATTTGCAGCCCAACAAGACCCGCAGAGTCCAACGGGTGATAGCCCCCTTATTGGGCCCACTCAACAGGAAGCCCAAATCGCCCGATATAGCCCATGCCGCTTCCTAGATCGGAGGTCTAAATAATGGTTGTTCGGGGAAAGCCCAAAGGACGGCCGAGTGTAACTGACCAAGGGAAGCCCGAGAGTTAAGAGGAAAGAAGGGTAAGCGCCCTCGAATGGGGGAGAGCCCACATTTAAGGGATAACGCCCCCTAAACACTCCCTCTTCCCCTACCCCCAAAAGAGAATGAACTGCTATATAAACCAAAGGAAGCCCTCCAGAAAGGTAAGTCATTCTGAGCACTCTCAACCACTCATATTGGTGGAGAGCGGTCTTGTGCCCACCCCCTACCTTCTTCTTCTCTTCCGCACAGAGCTCTACTACCTTGCTGGCTTAGGCATCGGAGGGTTTTCCCTAGGGTTACTACCCTGGGCCCCCTGATCCTTTTCCCACATTGAAGAATTCTAATCAACCCTGGCTACAATCAGTGTTCGTCCAGATCAGATGGCTCAGGCTTCAACGCGAGATCACGCCTTTTCATCTGGCGCTGTCTATGGGAAATGAGCAAAAAACCAATATGGTGTGGAGAAGTAACAGTAGGAGAAACACCGGTGAAAAAGGGAAGGCTTCGGTGGCCGTGGATAGGGAACCTGTGCCATCGCACTCTTCGACTGGCCCCCTTTCTAACAACCAGGCCAACATCCCACCTTCACCGGCCACGGGGGACAACCCGTTTCCAGGGACCCAGACGCCCTCCGATCCCTCAACGCTAAACTGGATATCCTCGTTGATTTGATGAGGACCCAGGTAGCCAGGGAGGAACGGTCCCAGTGTTCCTAGGCAAGTCCCCCCCCCCCCCCATGTAGAAGCCTCCCAACTGACAGCTCGGGGCCGTTTTATCCTCCAAGGAGGACGCATTATCCGGAGCGGGCCAGGCGGACCCTCACAACTCTCGCCCCCGGAACAAGAAGTCTCCTCCAATCCACGAGGAATAAAATCCGGGCCACCTCACTAGTGTACAGAAGTGGACGTCCCCCACCATGGAGCAGCAAGGAAAAAGCCGAGGGAACACCTAGAGCCCCCCGGCACCGTCTCGACACTAGCCAGAGCTTTCCCTTCGACTGCGAGATTTTGAGCGACGTTTCATCGAGCAAGAGCGTACCCTTTGTGCCCTACAACAGAGCTCCATGAAGGAGGATGAGGAGCAATCCCCGTTCTCTGCCGACATATTGGAAGTAAAGATCTCACCGAGAGTCTCTCTACCGACCTTTAAATCCTTTGATGGCCAGGGCGACTGGGTCGACCACTACGACAGCTTCGACGCCCTGATGACCCTGCACGGGGTGTCCGACGCTATTAAGTGCCGAGTGTTCGTGACCACTCTTGTTCAAGGCGCTCAAGCCTGGTTCCGAGCACTCGCCCCCAGAAGTATCACAAGCTTCCGACAGTTCAGGCGTTTATTTAAAGAAAGCTTAGCCGGTAGCGGCCCCTCGAGGTCGATTGCTGGGTTGTTGGCACTCAATCAGGCCCAAGGGAAAAACCTACGGGCCTACGTTAACTGCTTCAAGGTGGAGGCCCTACGCATCCCCCGCCTGGACGTAGCCTCTGCTAATACCGCGCTGACCGGATGCACCCGCGATGAAAGCCTCCGGAGGGAACTGGTGCTCCACCCCCCTCCTCTCTCACCGATTTAGTGACCTTAGCTCTGTGCCATGCAGAGTGTGAAGAAGTCCTCAACGCTTGCCGAGACTCAACGAGATCGGGGCTAGAAGGGGAGAAAAAATGGCCGTCCGAGTAGGCCTCTGGCCAGAGGAAGAGGAAGAATTGAGAAGGCAATCGTAGGGAGCCTCTGCGCAAATTTGAGCGCTATACGCCTCTATCAACCCCCATGTATTAAATATACCAAGAAATCAAGGGCTCAGGCCTGTTCCACCAACCAGAGTTGATGAAGGCCGACCCAAGATGTCGCAATCATCGAAAGCACTACAAGTTCCACAACGATGACGGCCACCATACTGGTGATTGTCAACAGCTCAAGGATGAGATCAAGAGTCTCGTCTGCCAAGGACACCTCTCCCAGGACGTGGCCGAGCAACGGGAGGACCGGGGGCTCCCCCCAGAATAAATCGACAACCGCCCTCGGGGGATCCACATCAACGTCATCTCGAGGGGATCAGCCTTAGGAGGGGACATTAGCCGAGGAAGGAAGCGTCACGCCAAGCAAGCCAATCGAGCCTCCGAGCCTCCTAGAGATCCACCTCCGGCAAATGATCAGTAGGCCTTGGTCTTCTCCGACCAAGACCTGGAAGGGGTGGTCACCCCGCACGATGATGCTCTTGTAATCTCGGCCACTATAAATCATTGTAACATAGATAAGATCTTAGTGGATAATGGCAGCGCCCCTGACGCTTTGTCGTACGAGTGTTTCCTGAAGATGGGTGAAAACCCGTTGAGATTGCATCCGATTCGAACCTGATAAATCACACAGAACGTAAGCTAGAAGGGGGGGATGAATAGATCACTCTCAATTCGAAGTAATTTGAAAAATAAATTATGTAATCTGAAATGCAGTAAAGAAACTTTTCTAGTCTGGGCACGGAGCAGATAGATAGACGGAAGCCTATCGAGAAAGAGAGTTATGATGAAACAATGATCGGACAGCTGACGTGCTAAAGCCAATTTGAAAGATCAGTCAAGAAATCCACACAGATGGGATAGAGAGCGTTTTAAGGTGGTTTGATTGCGATCCACAATCTATGTCCACCCCTTACTCCTCTTGAGTAAGGCTTCCTTGCACTAAGCAATCAAAAACCACAGACTCAGTCTGCTAACACCCGCTGCCTGACAGCTTGCCCCGAGGAACACTCTCCTCGCTCTTCTGAAGACCAGAAGAATCATTGGAGGTCCAACCTCCCTTCCTTTGCAATCAGCAAAGGGAACCCCGTGAATTGCTCCCAGCAACTCACGAACCAGAGGATCGTTCCTCTCTTCCTCCAAATACGATGGAGGGAAACCGGAGTACCTCTCCCTTCCTCCAAGTGAACTTAAAGGGTAACAAACTAGGATTGAAAAGGAAAAAAACTCAATGGTGAAAATAAACGAAGAAGAAAAATTGCCCAGGAACAATAACAATGTAGCTTTCATAGAAGCAGACTTTCAGACTCAAAGATTGGCGATCAGTCAGGTTCTTCTCTTTCTGAACTGGTTCTCTCTCTTTGATTTTTCTCCTGGACTTTTCTCTCATCTCGAATGGGGAGTTTTAGCACTGGCAGTGGCTTCAGATATTCTATTCTCTCTTCTATTCTTCTTCTTTCTCCCAGACTTTCGATCCTCTCTTATAAGCAGCAGACGATGGGAGCGTGGATACCACGTTTCCCGCCCAAACTTTCACGCAGATCTGATCCTTTGAGATTCCACGTGTCAGAATCGTGGTACCCTAGCAGTCGATGTGACAGGATCATCTGGTCCACTCCTTACCTTGGATCACGTGTCATTAACCTGGTACTTTAAATTCCACGTGAGGTAAGTTCGTAGGTTGCTCAGTAGATGCTCGACCATATGACTCACCTGGCAAAGAAACAGTGATGAGGGTTAGCTGTTTGATGATATGCACTGACCTTACCTGTCAAAGACTGAGATATGCATAGACTCTAAATAGTGGAGTGCACGGACCTTATATGCATGAACCTAAAATGTACATTGACCCTTGCACACGTATGGCCAAATATGCACAGACTTATATATGCATTATATAGAAATTGCACTAACCTTTATATGCTTAATGTAAAACATTGCACCGACCTTCTATATGCTCAGGAAAAATGTGCATAGACCTTAGGTAGTATAAAACAAAGGATGTACTGACCTTATATATGCACGATAAGAAATATGCACTGACCTTGCATGTAGACTAATAAAGTATGCACCGACCTTGTATGCGGACCAGCAGAAGGTGTACTGACTTGATATGCATACTAGCATAGTATGCACCGACCTTATATGCAGGTGACAAAAACATGCACCGACTTGATATGCATGCTAACAAAGTATGAAACAACCTTGGCAATGTAGTTCTACAGAAACGTGCACCAACCTTGATGTGCATGCAGCAAAGTGTGCACCGACCTTGTATTACACAAGGGCAAATGTGCACTGACCTTGTATCGGCAAAGTGTGCACCGACCTTGTATCGCACAAGGGCAAATGTGCACCGACCTTGTATCACACAAGGAAAGTGTGCACGGACCTTGTGTTGCATGAAAGCAATAGATGCACCGACCTTATATCTCAGGGAACCGGATGTGCACCGACCTAGTTTCTACCAAGAAGATGTGCACCGACCTTTATGCATCAACCTTGACTTGTGCAAAGGACAACATGCACCGACCTTATTTTCCACAGGGTAGTCGTGCACCGACCTTCTATGTGCATGATGCAAGATGTGCATCGACCTTATAACTAACTACGGCAAATATGCACTGACCTCATGACAACATGCACCAACCTTGGATATGCACCGACCTTAGTTGAAGACAAATAGAATGTGCACCGACGTTCTATGCTGAATAACAAAATGTGAACCGACCTTGTTTAGCACAAGGTAAAACCTGCACCGACCTTATCATGTGCAATGCAAGACTTGCACCAACCTACTGTGTTGGTTGAATAGTGATGTGCATAGACGTTATTTAGCTGAACAACAAAAATGTGCACCGACCTTCTAACAAAGAAACAGGAAAGTGCACCGACCTCATATGCAGTCTGGAAAACATGCATCGACCTTAGATTCATGATAGCCAAAACTAGCATCGACCTGTATATGCAAGGCGTATGCCTGTGCACCGATCTACATGTGCAAATGAAACATGCATCGACGTTAGTTAGTCGAACTGAACATATGCACCGACCTTAGTTTGTTGAACTGAACACATGCACCGACCTTAGATATGCTATGAATAGTGACAGGTACCGACCATAGCAGCATATGGTCTGAACTAGCATCGACGTTATATATATGCTAAGGCAGAATGTGCATAGACCTACATGGCTATTAAGAGTGATGTAGGTAGACTTGAAAGCAACAGACCATGACTTCATGCAGGCACACTGACCCCAATGACTCAAATGCACAGTCTCCAATGCACAGACTCATGAAGGCTTCTAACATGTTATGTTTGACTTAAGGTGTTTGACTTTTGACTTATGGTATTTGACATCATCAAAACCACAGGCATACAATAGTCTTCCCCTTTTTGATGATGGAAACACTATGAGCCAATCAAAATTAATGCAGTCAATAAAATGAGGATGATCAGACATGAATGCAATGTCACACACTAACTCCCCCTGTCACACTGTCTTTACTTATGACACACTAACTCCCCCTGACACACTGTCTTTACTTATGACACACTCGCTTCCCCTGACACACTGACTTCCAACCTGAACATAAGTCATGCTCAAATTCATTCTCAAATCCATTCTCCCCCTTTGACATCATCAAAAGGAGTGTAGGGAGAAACAAGGTACTGCTAAGCTGGTGAGACCAGAGACGATGAATTCACATGGTAGAAAAATCTCATATGCAACCCTTAAAGATCCAAGAAGGTAACTGAATTGAGCTGAAAGACTTCATGGCTAATAAGCAAGAAAAATAAAGAATAAGAGTGAAGATTATCATCGTACAGATGTAAGAATAAGGACCAAGGTGAAACAGTTATGCCAAGAGAAAACTATCTAAATGTTGTACTAATCAAGTAACTGGAGGCTCATCTACTGTTGAATGGTCCAAAGGTGTTGAGGACAAACAATCTACAAATTATTTCAGAGGGGTGGAAGATTTTTCTTTGCTGAGCAGCGAAATTGCCATTGAGTAATTTTGGTAAATCACACATTGATATATGAGAAGACACCTTGATCAGAGATCAGAATTCTCAGTTCGTTAGTGTGATAACCGTATTACATCTCTTTAGAGAACAGAGTTAGCAATAGAAGTGTCTTTTGACGTGAGGAGACACCTTGATCAGAGGTCTAAATCCCCAGTTACTCAACACTTTAATGCTATTGCTCTGCCATGAATTTTAAATTTTCAAAAACTTTTTAAACAGAGATATTCTAGCACTTCATGACATAGAGTGTGTTTCATTTCTTTGATGAAGTGTCTAGTTTCTTGGTAACCAAAACATTGCTCTGAAATGTTGATATTCCCCTAAACAAATTGATTTTATTTGGTATATGATGTTTGAAGACAATACCAGATGTACTGATCCTCAGAGAGTTTGCTTCTAGAAATTTAAGTTTCAAACATTTAGGAGATTTCATGACATAAAAATGTCAACAGTGATCCATGTTCATTAATGATGTAGGAAGGTAGTCTTCAGGTTCTCTATCTAGGTCTTTGCAAGATTATTAGAAAGAAGCTTTTTAGCTAAATTTCAGTTAATCAAATTTAGAAATTTAAGAGAGTTGAGAGTTTCTAGCTTTTGTGAAAAAAATTGCATAAGGTTCTCAATGAGCTTTGTGCAGTGACAAGATCTCTCAAAATCCTTTGAATCAGTCTCCTAAGACCACAAACTGACAGACAAGAAACTCCCCCTGTCACCTTGACTGACTGATGAACTCAAACCGATCAGCTTAAGACATGCAAATGCCTCCTACACTAAGACATATCGAGAATACCTCCCCCTCACAATATGAATCAGATAAGCAGACAGCTAGAATGCAAAATGTATTGAAATGCAGAAAAGAAAATTTATGGACATTGAACCTGATTTATATGTAAATGAGCATGTGGTACCAGGTGGAGAACATAGGTCAGAAGACCTCCTCACACATGATGTAGGTTTCCAGTCATAAGAAATCTGACCTTCTCCCAGCTTATCATTTGATATACCAACAGGTTATGCATGCCAATTTTATGTTCTAAAATATGACAAACATTGGATGAAAATTCATGCAAATGAGGACTGTATGCAGCTCAACATGGACAGAGATGCATGGATGCATTTTATTTCAAGATTCCAGAATTCAGGGGGTTTTAAAAATCCCTAGTTCTCTCCTCAAGGTGGTGAATTTTTCATTGTCCAGAGGCTTAGTAAAGATATCAGCTATCTGATGTGCAATGTCTACATGGATCAATTCAAAAGTATTTTTTAGAAACCTCATCTCTGATAAAATGATGTCTGATTTCAATATGTTTGGTGCGAGAATGTAAGACATGGTTTTTTGTAAGATTTATGGCACTAGTATTATCACAGTATATGGGTGTGTAGCCCAGGTCAACTTGGTAGTCCTGAAGTTGGTGTTTAATCCAGATCACCTGTGTACCACAGCTCCCTGCAGCTACATACTCAGCTTCTACAGTGGAGAGGGCCACAGAGTGTTGTTTCTTGGAAGCCCAAGAAACTAAACACCCACCTAGAAATTGACAGTGTCTACTAGTGCTCTTCCTATCTAGCTTACACCTGGCATATTCTGCATCCGTATATACAATAAGATTTAAGGTGTGTGATGCAGAAAACCATAATCCTAGAGTGTGTGTAGTAGATATGTATCTGAAAATTCTTTTCACAACAGCTAGATGCAATTCAGTAGGCCTAGATTGGTACCTAGCACACATACCTACACTGAATTGTATATCAAGTCTCGAGGCAGTCAAATAGAGTAGGGATCCAATCATACCTCGGTATAACTTTGCATCAACTTCTTTACATGATTCGTCTGCATCTAATGATGTATTGGTACCCATTGGAGTTGTGATGTGCTTCAAATTATTCATGCCAAACTGCTTGAGGATGTCCAAGGTGTACTTGGTCTAGTTAATGAAGCATCCATCCTCCAGCTGTTGTACCTGTAAGCCAAGAAAGTATTTTAATTCACCGACCAAACTCATTTCAAACTCAGCAGACATCAATTGAGAAAATTCATTGCATAGTTCAGTGCATGTTGAGCCAAAGACTATGTCATCTACATATACCTGAACTATGATGAGATCCTTACTCAAACTTTTGGTAAACAAGGTTTGATCCACTTTACCTCTGTTGTAGCCCTTGTTGATCAGAAATTCTGTCAGCCTTTCATACCAGGCCCGAGGAGCCTGCTTTAGACCGTATAGAGCTTTATTTAACTTGAAAACTTTATTAGGATGTGAAGACAATTGAAATCCGGGGGGTTATTCTACAAGGACTTCTTCTTTAATAAAACCATTTAAAAATGCACTTTTGGTTGAGTATATCCAGGTGATTTTGATGATAACAAAGCCCCGGACATGTGTTCTATCACGTGCCATGTATTAGTGATTAAATACGAGCTTCGTATGCAATCAAGGTCTAATTCCATCATGAATTATGCTTAAATGTTCATAACTTTCCAAATGCATAAAAAGAGGTCAAATGAACTTGAAATCAATAACAACATATGTTCAATCCAAGCCTTCATCATATGGATATGATTTACTGGGCTGACAGCTCATTTTTGCAGGTTTCCAACAGTCTGATCGACCAACGGACAAGGGCCCGTCGACCAATTTTTCCAGCAATCAAAAATGAATAGTTTTGTTATAGTCCGGTCGACCTAAGGGTATGGGTCGGTCGACCGAAATTTTCAGGGATGAAATATCAACAGTCTTTTACAATTCGGTCGACCGACCACCTACCTCCGACCGACCGCCCCCTTCGAGGCAGCTATTGTTGACTTTATTTTCTTCAACGTGGGAAGCCCTCCTCCTTAGATTTTGTAATCCCAAAGCCACCAGACATGCCATGATTTGTGGATCTGGTTCCCAGCTTGTCTCTTGACCATTCAAGATGTATAAAAACATCTCTTTGGGGCCAAAAACCTTAATCACTCAAGGAAGCTCAAGGAGGCTATCCAGGGGATAAAGAGGAGTGCTACTGTAGCTCCATGAACAGTGTTGTGTCCAAGAGTTCTTCATCAAAGAGTAAGGTTCTCAAGATCATCTGCAAGCCATTCAAGTGAAGATCAAGCTGTGGAGCAAGCTTCATCCAAAATCCTCTTCATTCACTAAGGGGGAGCTTAAATATGATGTCTTTATTTTGTGTTTCTCATTCCATTTCTACTTGAGCTTCAAGTGTGTGTTTTTTTAATATCTAAACACTTGTGTGTGTGTGGATCTACACAGATCCGTGTGTGTGTGTGTCTTCTTCTTCACATTTCTGTGTGATTCGGTGCTTGTGCACTTTCGTGGGAGTTCCGAACTCTCTACGAGTGTGTGTGTGTGTAGATCTTGTAATCCTTTACAAGATAGTGTGTGAATCCTCATAGATCGTGAGGGGTGGATGTAGGTTACCGTCGTTGCATCCGAACCACCTAAAAATCATTGTCTCCTGTGTGGTTTGATCCTTCTCTCCTATCTTCATTCTGTGCATGCTTGCGTAGTTAAATCATTTGTATCTCTTGCATTACATCTAGCACATGTCATTAACTTCACATTAGATTTCTGGTATATCAAAAGGTGGGTTCGGATCGACAAGGTTAGTCTTGTCAGGAAGATAACACCTTGCGTGAGAAAATCTTCAGTTTCTGTAACTCCGCCTAGTACCAAAGATCGATTGTGGTGGTTAATTTGGTCAGATCTTTTCTTCGCTGCATCAGATCTAAAGTTGAGAGTTGCTTGTTTGTCATACTTGTTTTAAATAGGCTAAAATTTTCTTAAAATTTGTAATCACCTAATTCACCCCCCTCTTGGGTGTCATTGATCGCAGGACTTCAATTGGTGTCAGAGCAAAGGCTCTATTTCTTTCAGATCTAACGATCTAGAGTAAGATCCAGATCAATGGCCAACAAGGGAATGATGCCTGAGGGTCACTCCATTAATCGTCCTCCCTTCTTTGACGGCTCAAATTACTCATATTGGAAAAATAGAATGCATGTTTTCCTAAGGGCTCAAGAGTACGAAGTCAGGAGAGTCGTGGACAAGGGTCCTTACAAACTCTCGGATGATGAGGAGAAATGGACACCCGAAGAAATTAAAAAATCCACAGTTAATTTTAATGCAATGATTATTATGCAATGTGTTATACATCCTGATGAGTTTTCTCATGTATCCATATGCAGTTCAGCGAAGGAGATGTGGGACAAGTTACGGCTCATATATGAGGGAACCTCAGAGGTCAAGGAGACCAAGGCCAATCTACTTGTCAGAGACTATGAGCTATTCAAAATGAAATATGAAGAGACCATCTCAGAGATGTTCGCGAGGTTAACTGAGATCACAAATGGTCTCAAAAGCCTTGGGAAGGAGTACACTAACTCCAATCTTGTGAGGAAGGTCTTGAGATCACTTCCACCAGCATTGCACACTAAGGCCACTATTATTGAAGACTCAAAAAATTTATCCACACTCTCTCTGGATGAGCTCATAGGGTCACTCATGACCTATGAGATAAACATGAGGAGAATAGCCGAGGAAGAAACGATGAAGAAGAAAGTGGTGGGATTGAAGGCTCTCCAATCTGATGATGACGTCCAAGAAGAAGAATCCAGCGAGGGAAGTAATGAAGAAGAAGACTTGGCTATGATAACTCGCCAAGTAAAGAGATTTTTGAGAAAGGAGAAAATTTTCCAAGGCACTTTTAGAAAGGGACAATGGAAGCCCGTTCAAACCAAGGGCGAGTCTTGCAAGCCCAACAATGTCATTTGCTATGAATGCAAGAAGCCCGGGCACATGAGAGGAGAGTGCCCATATTTGAAGAAAAAGTTCAAGAAGGAAAAATTCAGAAAGCCAAAAGAGATGGTCGCTACTTGGAGCAACGAAGAGGAAGAGCAGTCCGAAGAAGAGCTCGAGGAGCTTATGGAGAGCCTGTGCCTTATGGCACAGGAAGATGATTCGACGGAGGTAAATTCTGACCCTGATTTTATTCCAAATGAACAATGAGAGTCAGAGTATGAAAAGTTGTATACAAAATACAGAAAAATCAGATCTGAAAATAAAAATCACAAAAAGAAAATTGATGAGTTAACACATGAGGATATTTCTGTTAAGTTTGAATAATTGGAACAGGAATGGTTCGAATTAACAGAAGAAAAAGAAAGCTTGCTACAAACAATTTCAGATATTGAAAAAGCCAAAGAGGAGCTATCATGTAAAATGTCTGAAATGGAAGAAGTGTGTGAAAAAATGAAAAATGAAGAAGAAGTTCTGAAATCAATAAATTTAGAACTTGAAAAGAAAAATGTGAGTTTGGGAAAAGAAGTGGCTGAACTTTAGTCCACCTTGTCTAGATTTGTCAAGGGCAAACAAAACTTAGACAACTTAACAATGATCGCCACCAACACGGACCTAACAATTTATTCATACTCCCAAAACACGGACCTAACAATGCAGAAGGGGGGTCAGCAAGCCACTAACACGATGGGCACTAGGTGTCCCACCGTGATCGCCAAAAAATGGGCTGTTGATATGTTTCTCCTCTACTAAATCAATATGTATGAATAAATCAAAACAGTATGAATAAATGAAAATGGTAAGAGGAGAACAGAAGAATGACCGTGATCGCCACCAAGGTGTCGTACGTGTTGAACACGCCATACCTTGGAAAGGGGGAAGGTACTCGCCTGACCTGCAGCGCTGGGAAGATGAACGGCTCCTGAAGAACCGCCTATAGGATGCACGGTCTTACGATAGACCGCCTAAGGACGCTGCAGAAGGTGCGGGATGAAGCGCTCCTGGAAGTTGAACGGCTCTGTCACGACCGCAGGAAGAAGATGGACGGTCCAATCTGCACCGCACGTCTTCTTGAACGGACTGTAGAGCACCGCGCAAGACCACCAAGCTAGGAGTCACAAAGGATCCAACCTCCACCCTCTCCAGCCGGCTAGAGGGGATGGGCCTCGTGTTAGGGATTGGTGACCTGCAAAAACAACGTGAAAACACAAAGAGAAAACCTAGATTAGAACTGGACAGTGTAGTAGATGTCAAAATAATGAGGAGTGAACATTAACAAGGGGAAAGGGGGATACCTGGGGGATTTTAAACCCCTGGGGTGTCAAAAAACGTGGGTGGGTGTGTGCATGGCAATGAAAATGAAGAAGAACGTGGGAGAAAGTGAGAAGAATAGTGCATGCAATGATAAAGAGGACGAAACCAATTAAACACAAAAGACTCAAAAACTAGACTACTCCCTGAACCGTAGGCTTATATGGACGTGGAAAGCCTCCCTCCTTGGTGCTAGGTCACTCAAGAATGCGGCAGGGCTTCGCCATCGACCAAAAATCTCCCCCCCCCCCCTTTTCAAGCTTGGCCTTTAGTGTCTATTTATAGGGCCTAGAAAGCCTAGCTCGAAACTAGGGTTTAGAGTCATTTTCAGGTCGAGATTATCAAACAAAAATCGTAGATAAATGAATCATCTTTTATCCAGTCGAAACAGCATTTAAAATGGTTGATTATCCGCGGAGAAAATGATGAAAGAAGTTGGGGATAAAACCACGGATAAAAGGGATAAAATTTGTTGAAATTAAGGAATCGAACAGATGAACGGTCTTACGATAGACCGCTCAACTGGATGTGCGGCTATTTTCGGACCGTTCAACCACGTCGGTGGAAATTCAAAATAAATCTGAAATAATCCAGATTATCCCTCGAACTGACCGAAACGTTCGCCGTTGGACTCTCATAGAAGAACGGCTCATATGAGACCGTTCAACAGTATAGCGGTCAAGGATGAACCGTTATATCCTTGTTGGTGATAATTCGATTAATTGGATAATCATCTGGGAAAACCACCAAGCGCAGGACTCTGGACGATGAGCGGCCACTTTCCGTCCATTCATCATATTGAGCGGCTAGGAGAGGACCGCATAAAAGCTTGTCGGTGGAAATTTAAAAAATTAACCAAAATATTCCAAAATAGATGGACGGTCCAGGGGCAACCACACATGGATTGAGCGGTCATGGATGAACTGTGCATTCACGTGGACGTTGAAACTTATAGAAAAGTCCAATCAACCAAAACCAAGGCCCATTAAGCCCTGAATCAACTTGGACCTAACCAAGGAGGGAGGCAACCCATAAAACTGGCCCCAAAACATGTCTGAAAATAGCCCCAACGAGTGATGGGCAACTCGGGGCATCAACAAAGGGGAGTAAAAGAAACGACTCAACTTATCGGCATAAAACGGGTGTCAACATATGCCCCTCCTTAACGTCCTCTTTGCAGGGGAACGAGCGGAGGTTAGGCGGAAGTGACATGGAACATGGAGATGAAGTGGAGATGCAGCGGAGTAGACCGGAAAAGCGGGCGTTAAGGTAAAACGACACCCGTTTTTACCAACAAGTGACAGGAATCTTCCGAAAAACTCTGAACCAAACACAAGGAATGATCAAACCAAAAGCGACATCAGTCTGGAGGAACTAAAGTAAATGAAATAAACTGACAAGACCAACCACATGGGGGACACAATCTCGCGGTGAGGAGGCCACAAAAGCAGGCATCAAAAGTAAAGGAAACAGGCTAAAGCTCCAGACGGGGACCTTTCAATCAACCAATCCAAGCGAATCGACCAAAGAGAACCTTCCAACTCAGAGTGGAATTAGTTCCTCTTACTCAAACACTGAACGTACATCTAACCATCACTGACGGGACATTCTTCAAGCAAACCATGGGTCATGAAAGCTCAAAAGATGCGTATGATGCATGCTGGGCTAAAATAAAAGAAATCATTAAAACAAATGCAAAGAAAGATTAAAATATAAAATACTCGAGAATAATATTGCTAAGCTGGGAAAGTCAGAGTCAAGATACCATCCGCAACCACGGCGTGCAGGGTAACGGCCTATCCGAAGATTAAATACGCGAACCTGGATCATCATCATTTTTGTTAAAGGGGAACATAAGATCCTGGAACACGTAGATAACCAACTGATTCTCGAGATCATATATCATAGTACCATATAATAATGCAATAAGGGTGATAAGGTTAGAAGCCATACCTGACTTACCTGTGCAGGTGAAGCGGCATATATTTTTTCGGATTTTTTTGGATTTTCATGAATAAGATAAACAAGACAAACATAGAAAAGATAACATAACGATTAACTGAACGACAAACAATACGACATAACATGACAATCAACATAACATAATAAAGGCAAACGAGCACATATGCAATGGCATGAACAGACAACATGCATGCACGAACACAGCATGACAAGACAACATGCGGCGGGACAACACACGGTTGGGACAAGAATGTGACGGATCACACGGTTGGGACAAGAACACGGAACATGGAAGAATGACCATCAACATGTGCACGACAACTAGCAGCATGTGGTGAGGAACAAAGCAACAAGTGTGGGATAACACGGTGGTTCATAGACACGAGACAAGGACATGGCGGGACAGAAGACATGAAGAAATACGTCCTTCAAAACCCAAGATCAGAATGAAGCAGAACCGTCAGGTTCATAATCGTGAGGTAAAGCCCTCTCATAAAGATATGATCATGCAAACAAGAGTTGAGAAGGACATGTGCTTCAGAACAGACCGAGAGATATGATTGAAGAAAGAGAGAACAGGAAAAGATATGAACAGGAGACAGAGCAAAAGATAGAGCCAGAAAGCTTGAGTACTTGCAACCTGCACACTTAGCAAACAGATTACGTATCTGTTCTCAAAATAAATCCGGAAAAAGAAAACAAAAAGAGAGATTTTTTTTGGCTTTTTTTGTAATTTTATGAATTTTTTTTGGACTTTGGATAGTATTTCATTTTTACGGATTTTTGAAAATATCTCTTTTTTTTTAGATTTTTGACAATATCTTATTTTTTTAGATTTTTGAAAATAGCAATCCGCAGCACCCAAAGACAGGCTCGAACTACTGGCCAGGGATTGTTGTTCCTACCCCTTTCATTACAGGCTTCCCTTAAGCAGGACGTGCATGTAAGGGGGGCTTACCACAACCAACCGCTTCCGAAGAACGGTGCCCCTACTAAGGCCATACCCAGGATACAACCCAGCCTAAGAGGGAGAAGCAGAAGAAAAGTTGGAGACAAGCTTCGTGCAGGATGGGAGATATCAAGGCTCGAATTCCTTCTAGGGCACCACCCCTCAAAGAGTAGGTCTGTTGCACTGGGGCTTTGTGTCTTGAATTTTTAGACCCATATTTATCAGGCACGCATGCGACCGGGCTCATGATGTCCCGCGGGGAACTGTACTGCCACTCTTGCCATGCCTTTGATTCATAATTTTGCATATTGATTCATTTTCTCATTTTGGTAGCCCTTATTGGCCAGATATAGCATGATAGTTCACTTTTGAGGGTCAAGACTGCCCCTTTTTGAGACCTCTCCTATATTAGGGAGTGCCTAGGTTGGTCATCTCATCCATCCATCTCTTGCCCCTGCACTTGGCCGAGCAGAGAAAAGAAAAGAGCTTTGAACATACCCAAAGTATGGCCAAAGCAACAACGGTGCGCCTCAGTGAGATCGGCTATGGCTTGCCGTGTAGTGTGTGAAAAAAACCATACTCAAAGGTTACCCTCAACAATCGGGAAAAGAATTAGACTCCCAGCGCGGAGCTATCACCAGCCTAAGGGATGCTGCAGAAGCGAATGCATTTGACTAAGCAAACTACCTGAAGCCTAAGGCTACTCAACCATATTTTAAGGGACCAACATTATAAGCGCGTGCAGAAATAACAGAGTAATAGCAATGATTACATGTTCTGGCACAAAATCAAAGATACCTTTGCAGATCCAAGGCATGGAAACCGGCCCCCTGAAGCGATCTCGATCATCGAACTTTGAGGAGAGCGAACTTTGTTTTCCTTGCTTGTCAGGATAAAGGATGAAAGGAGGGTAAAGGATTAGATTCCTCGACATAGAGGAGTGGCAGACATCACACTGGACGAAGGAGGGATAAAAAAAGAAGAGAGACGAGGGCTAGAACTCCCTCGTTAAGGCACTGAGGCCCTGATAACAAGGAACCAAGTACAGAATAACCAATGATTAACTAAGATCAAGGCGGGCTAAAGCCTCGAAAACAGCAAGAAAAAGGGTGAGAACCCCGAAATGGTGAGGAAGAAGGCATAGAAAGACGACAAAAGGATAACTGCGAAGATAAGGGAGAAGGAGAACTATCTTCTGATGTGGTCGGAGAAAAGGAATAACGATCACCCGCCAGAGGCGGGGAAGGAGATGCATGAACACCCGACAAGGTCGGGGAAAAGAAATGGAAACCACCCGACAAAGTCGGGGAAGGAGCATAAGGAATCCTCAATAGGGTCGGGGAAAAGAGATGAGAAGTGACATTCGAGCGTATCCGGGGAGAAAAACTAGAAGATGCCCCTAGGTCAGGGGAAGAGGACATAGGCCGATGCCTAGGATGGTGAGAATAGGGAAAGATGGTAGAAATATGGTCAGATGGCGGGAGGTACACCACCCAAGGATAGGAACTGAGCAGCAGAAAAGATGAATGGACGGAAGAAGGAGAGGAGGAAGGGGACCCCCAAGTGCGCAACTGACGACCCTTGAACTTATGCCCTCGCCTCTTCTTAGCAGCAATCTTCTTGAAACAACTTCGCCTGGCGCAGACTCTGACCTTAGGGCTTCTTAATCTGCAATACTTTCTCAGATAACGGGTCCACCTGGCGGACGACCTGGCCCGGTCATGAACATGCAGCTTTATCGAGGCGGTTGCCCCTAGCTGTGCGGTGCTAACCATAGAAGAACATTCCAGAGCAGTCAACTCCTTGGGATGAGCATCAGGAAATAGTGGAGTTTTATCATTCGGCACTAGAAGCATAAGATTCGGCAACTCCTCTTGGCAGTTGGGTATGAAGCATAACTCCCTTGCTAGAATTGTAGGACGGAACTGAGGGAGGGCGATGCGTGGCGTTGACGTGGCCGCCTTACCAATAAGACGAGGGAGATGAGGCAGAAAATGCAGAACGCCCCTGGTCAATCTCGAAGACACGGCCAATTGCCCCTTGAATGCTGAATTGATTAAACTTTTGGCGGCCGTGTGGGTTAGCACCATCCTGGCGGAAAACTCTTCTGGGCCAGTGAATTGAATAGCAATCCAGCGAGGGGTGATAATAACATCAATCATGAATTCTCCGGTGAGCAAAGAGATTGCCACTGGCCTCGCTTTAGAAGGAACTGGCACCAATGCTAAGGAACTCTTCTCAGCAACCGACTTCACAGCAAATGCAGGCTCACTGTCCCTATAACAGTCAGAAACCAGGACTCGGACCGGCATGCGGCAAATGCGATCTTGAAGCTTGTAATGCATAGTCAAAACCTGGCTCGGCACTTTTCCTTCCTGGGGACTAGACCCGAGGGGCACCAAAGGTAGCGGGTACCTGCTCCGCGAAGTGGGAAGTGGTAGAGGGAGGTTAGAAGGAAGAGGTTTGAAGGGCACGGATGGCGATGGTGTAAGTGGTGAGGGAATAATGACAATGATGGGCATGGGTGGAGGTAAAGGAAAAAGTTAAGGTATGGGTTTAGGGCCGGCCTGCTCGGGCTCAGAGGATGATGGTGAAAGAAGTGGCGTCAGTAGCAGGGATGGTTGTGAAGGTGATGGAACAAGGATTGTTGCGAGAGGAGGTGACGAAGACAATAGTGAGGGTAATGGGGATAATGGAGAGGGTGATGATGGAGATGTGGCCAATGGAGGCGGTGAAGATGGGGGTGGAGAAGGTTGTGGCAAAGGGGGCGATGTGGTTGATGGAGATGGTGAAGGTGGGGGTGGAGAAGGTGGAGAGGAAGGTAGTGGCATAGTGGAGGAAGTGGCGAGTGGTGGCGCTCTCCGGCGTATCTTTACAACACGTCGAGAGGCGTTGGGGACAGAAGTGGTGACAGAAACGGAGGGTGAAGGAGAAGTTGCCCGAGCGGAGGCTGGAGTAGGTAAAGGTGGTGGGGGAGATGGGATAGAGGAAGAAGTGGGTAATGGAGCAGATATCTTATCAACTAAAGAAACACCAGGGTGCCCCTGGTCTTGAAGTGGAGACGGTTGCCTAGGCGGCACGGATTGCTGCTGCTGCTATTTGCTGCTGAGATCTGAAATAACTTGGCGCATGATAGCCCAATCAATCATCTTCTTATCTTCCAAACTGTAAACAAGTTCCCGAAACTCGGGACAATTCTCAACCACATGCTCCTGTTGACGATGGAATTCACAGAAATGGAGCAAGTTTCCGACCGCAGGTCGGTAAGGCATAACCGGAGGGAGTTGCAATGCATGGGTGGCCATCAAAGCCCTGAAAACGTTTGGAAAGGATTCTGGCAACGAAGAGTGAGAAGCCTGCTTCGGGCAAGGTGGATGCCGAGGGGTATAAGAAGGTAATGGGGATGGGAGCGGAGGTTGCGTAGGTGAAGGCGAAAGGCTAGAATGATATGGAGGCGTGGGGGGAGTGGGAATGTAATGGATGGCATCTACCCGCTCCGGGTGTAGTGTTCCCTTGACCGGAAGTGGAGGGGTGTGCGTAGACAAAATAGCGGAGGGCTGACTCGTGGAGGGTTGGTATGCGGTGTAGCATATGGAGGTATAGGGGTGTGTGGGAGTGGACAGTCGACTCGTGGAAGGATATGTAGTGGAGGGTGGACTCGTGGTGGCTGGGGAAGAAAAGGGGTATGTGGAAGAAGAAGGTGGAGGAGACTCATGGTCAAAGGCAACTAGGAGTTGTTGGGTAATGAAGCGGGCTCGACTGTAAAGTTGTTGCCAGGAAGTGATATCGTTCAGGGCTAAGATGCATCTGAGCTCGGGCGTTGCGTTAAAAATAACCATCTTGATCTGCTCGCCCTCCGGAATATGCCCGGGGACTTACGCGGCTAGGTGACGCCAGTGGTCGGCAAACGTGGAGAATTCCTCGCCGAGCTTCATCTTCTCTTGGGCCAGATCAACCATAGAATATCTGGGCCCAACCTGATCTTGATATTGCTGGCAAAATCATGCTTGAACGGCTTGAAAATTCATCATCTGCTCTTGTGTTAACGTAAAAAACCAATCCTTGGCCGAACCCTCTAAAGATAGGCCAAACAAATAGGCCATCAAGCGTTGATTATGCTGGAACTGGGCCGACTCATATAAGAAGTCCTTCAAATGCACATAGGGGTCACCGACTCCACCATAGCGACGATAAGCCAGAATCTGTTGACGTGGTGAAAGCTGAAGACCTCGGAATGCAAATGGGATGTCCAAAGAAGTTTGAGGACTGATTTGTCGTTGCAATTTATCAAGCTAGCGTTGGGCTTGAGCGATCATCTCCTCGGTAGGAAGAGTCCGAGAAGGATATGGACCAGCTTGAGCAAGGGGTGACGAACTTAGACCAGGATAATGTTGACGGGCCGGATAAGGGGATCCAGCCTGAGAAGAAGGAAAGCCCATTCCAGGGATAGAGGAATGCATGGGCCTGGAAGAATTATGTACGTGGGAATGAGGATTGATTGGGCCAACAGCAGCACGGGCGGGATAAGAAGGCTCGTTAACAGAATAGGGTCCAATAGAAGAATAAGGAGATGGGCCCGTATGGGAAGAGGAATCCACACGGGGGTAAGAAGATGGAGAAGTATAGGAATATGGTACAGGGGAAAAGCGCTCCATGGGGGAGAATGGAGACTTTATACAGTGAATTTCAAATGAATACAAGGAGGGAAATGAACGCAGGACAAATGCAACTAAATGGAGACACACGAAGATGAACTAGACCTAACGAGCCTAATCTGTCAAAAAGATGCAAATGATGACACTGTGCAACATACAATGGAGGAGAGAGATGAGAAAAGAATTAACCAATTACCCAAACAAATTCCAAATGATGCGTGAAGATTTTTTTATAAGTTCTCTTCTAGGACCTTAGTGGATTAATTAAAACGTGAATTCGCTCGACCACAAGGTACCTAAACAGGGTAAGAATGGAAAACTGGCTGACTCTAAAGGACTCTCTCTCTCATGAATGCAGACCCTAGACTGGGGGTGATACGGTATAACCTGCCCGACGTCCGTGTGGGAATCCACGGCTCACGGGGGCTTACGGAGGTCCTCGACAAGGTCCCCTAGTCGGCTCCAAGGAATATGGAGACGAGAGGAAACCCTACCTCGGTAGGAATGCAACTACTATGGAGTGTATGATCCTATGTGCACCGGAGTGCATGCAAGGTCTAGCCTAATAAACTAGCAACCAATGATCAAAATAAACATGCAAAGATGAGAACAAGTATGCACAACAACATATAACGAGGGGGAGATCAATAGGCCGTACCAAGGAGAATAAAAACAATATAAGTATGGAAAGCAAATCAACCTCGGGTGCACTGTGGCAACAGAAGGATGATCTGTGGGAGACCGCACAACAAGATAGACGGTATTGGATGGACCGTTCAAGCCACAGCGCAGTATCAAAGTAAAATAGATGATCAGAAACTGCTGGAATGAAACCTGGATGTACGGTCTACAGTAACCCGCACAACTTATAGAACGAATATGCAAAGACCGTATAACGGCAGCCAGAATAGACAGGAACAAGACAGAGACGCACCTGTGGCAAGAGGATAGACGGCCAAAGGGTGACCGCACAAAACTTGAACGGTCTGATACAGACCGCCTATTGCAGCAGAGTCGTAGGGGTCAAGACCCTATCAGAGAGAAGGACGGTGCCCTGATAGCCGCCCAAGCCTGGAACGGATCTGTACGAACCGCTCAACATCCAGGAATAGAAACCAGCGGAAAACCTGAAATCACTCCCAAAACACGGACCTAACAATGCAGAAGGGGGGTCAGCAAGCCACTAACACGATGGGCACTAGGTGTCCCACCGTGATCGCCAAAAAATGGGCTGTTGATATGTTTCTCCTCTACTAAATCAATATGTATGAATAAATCAAAACAGTATGAATAAATGAAAATGGTAAGAGGAGAACAGAAGAATGACCGTGATCGCCACCAAGGTGTCGTACGTGATGAACACGCCATACCTTGGAAAGGGGGGAGGTACTCGCCTGACCTGCAGCGCTGGGAAGATGAACGGCTCCTGAAGAACCGCCTATAGGATGCACGGTCTTACGATAGACCGCCTAAGGACGCTGCAGAAGGTGCGGGATGAAGCGCTCCTGGAAGTTGAACGGCTCTGTCACGACCGCAGGAAGAAGATGGACGGTCCAATCTGCACCGCACGTCTTCTTGAACGGACTGTAGAGCACCGCGCAAGACCACCAAGCTAGGAGTCACAAAGGATCCAACCTCCACCCTCTCCAGCCGACTAGAGGGGATGGGCCTCGTGTTAGGGATTGGTGACCTGCAAAAACAACGTGAAAACACAAAGAGAAAACCTAGATTAGAACTGGACAGTGTAGTAGATGTCAAAATAATGAGGAGTGAACATTAACAAGTGGAAAGGGGGATACCTGGGGGATTTTAAACCCCTGGGGTGTCAAAAAACGTCGGTGGGTGTGTGCATGGCAATGAAAATGAAGAAGAACGTGGGAGAAAGTGAGAAGAATAGTGCATGCAATGATAAAGAGGACGAAACCAATTAAACACAAAAGACTCAAAAACTAGACTACTCCCTGAACCGTAGGCTTATATGGACGTGGAAAGCCTCCCTCCTTGGTGCTAGGTCGCTCAAGAATGCGGCAGGGCTTCGCTGTCGACCAAAAATCTCTCCCGCTTTTCAAGCTTGGCCTTTAGGGTCTATTTATAGGGCCTAGAAAGCCTAGCTCGAAACTAGGGTTTAGAGTCATTTTCAGGTCGAGATTATCAAACAAAAATCATAGATTAATGAATCATCTTTTATCCAGTTGAAACGACACTTAAAATGGTTGATTATCCGCGGAGAAAATGATGAAAGAAGTTGGGGATAAAACCACGGATAAAAGGGATAAAATTTGTTAAAATTCAGGAATCGAACAGATGAACGGTCTTACGATAGACCGCTAAACAGGGTGTGCGGTTATTTCCGGACCGTTCAACCACGTCAGTGGAAATTCAAAATAAATCTGAAATAATCCAGATTATCCCTCGAACTGACCGAAACGTTCACCGTTGGACTCTCATAGAAGAACGGCTCATATGAGATCGTTCAACAGTATAGCGGCCAAGGACGAACCATTCTATCCTTGTCGGTGATAATTCAATTAATTGGATAATCATCTGGGAAAACCACCAAGCGCAGGACTCTGGACGATGAGCGGCCACTTTCCGTCCGTTCATCATATTGAGCGGCTAGGAGAGGACCGCATAAAAGCTTGTCGGTGGAAATTCAAAAAAATTACCAAAATATTCCAAAATAGATGGACGGTCCAGGGGCAACCACACATGGATTGAGCAGTCATGGATGAACCGTACATTCACGTGGATGTTGAAACTTATAGAAAAGCCCAATCAACCAAAACCAAGGCCCATTAAGCCCTAAATCAACTTGGACCTAACTAAGGAGGGAGGCAACCCATAAAACTGGCCCCAAAACATGTCTGAAAATAGCCCCAACGAGTGATGGGCAACTCGAGGCATCAACAAAGGGGAGTATGAGAAACGACTCAACTTATCGGCATAAAACGGGTGTCAACAAATTGGACTAACTCCTACGGACCCAAACTAGTTTGGGTACCAAAAATAATTGGATGAGAATGTTATCTCTTACAGATATGTCTTGAAGCAAGGGGGAGAAAATGGTACCTGGACAGCGACTGTTCAAGGCATATGACAGCGGACAAGAAGGTGTTCTCTACGCTGCAATATAAGGATGGAGGCTCATTTGCTTTTGGTGGAAAGAACAAAGGTAAAATAATCGGAATTGGCAACATAGGTAAGAATTCTGAAACCTTGATTGAAAATATTCTTTTAGTGAAAGGCTTGAATCACAACCTGTAGAGCATAAGCCAATTGTGTGACAAGGGTTTTAAAATTATTTTTGATGAAACGCACTGCCTTCTCATGAATAAAACCTCCAATGAAATCAGATTCATTGGCAAGAGGAATAACAATGTGTATACTATTGATCTTGATGATGTTTCCGGTGATGATGTGTGCTTGGTAGCAAACAATCATGATAATGCATGGCTATGGCACCGAAGACTAGGTCATGATAGTTTTGGAGTTATCTCCAAGTTGTCTAAACATGACTTGGTGAATGGTTTGCCAAAATTAAAATTTAAATATGATAAAATCTGTGAGGCTTGCACAAAAGGTAAGTAAACACACATATCTTTCAAAAATAAGAACATTATTTCTACCTCCCAACCTCTAGAATTGTTGCATCTTGATCTTTTTAGCCCTACTAGGACATCCAGCCTAAGAGGTAAATCTTTTAGATTTGTTATTGTTGATAATTACTCCAGATTTACATGGGTGTTATTTTTAGCTAATAAAAGTGATGCCTTGACGGAGTTTCAAGTGTTTTGCAAGAAAATCTAAAATGATAGAGGGTACCTCATCACCACCATCCAAAGTGATCACGGTGGTGAGTTTGAAAATCATGAATTTAGATGTTTTTGTGAGGAGCAGGGATACACGCACAACTTCTCATCACCAAGGACGTCTCAACAAAATGGAGTGGTAGAGAGGAAAAACAGAACCCCTATAGACATGGCATGGACCATGTTAAGTGAAAATTTTCTGCCAAAATATTTTTGGGCTGAGATGGTAAGTACAGTGTGTTACATCATCAACAGGGTAATGGTAAGGCCCATTTTGAAGAAAACTCCTTATGACCTCTACAAGGTTAAGAAATCAAATATTTCTCATCTTAAATCCTTTGGATGCCCATGTTTCATCCTGAATAATGGTAAGTCTAACCTAGGTAAGTTTGATGTGAAAAGTGATAAAGGAATTTTCCTAGGTTATGCACTTAACTCTAGAGCTTATCGATTGTTTAATAAAAGGACTTTGGTTGTGGAAGAAAGTCCTCATATGATTTTTGATGAATCTGAGTTAAGACTAACCAATCAATCTATTCCAATCTTGGATGCAGAAGAAGATCCCAAACGTTCAATTGACGCTAAGGCCAAGGATGAACCAACTGAAGGGATACCCAACAAGAGTGAAGAGGATGAAGATCCTTCAATTGAAACACTTCAAGAGCAACAAGTGCAACACCCCGACTTGCCCAGCTCCTCTACGTTCTTAAAGGATCATCCAGCTGAAAACATAATCGATAATCCTCAAGATGGGGTAAGAATTAGATCATCCCTAAGGCAATTAGAAGAAGAGGATTTAATGGCCTTAATCTCTCAAGAAGAGCCTAAGGATGTACTGGATGCTCTGCAAAATGAATTTTGGATTCAGGCTATGCATGAAGAGCTGCACCAGTTTGAAAGAAACGAGGTGTGGACTCTTGTGCTGCGTCCCAAGAATCAGCCTGTAATAGGAACTCGCTGGGTTTTCAGAAACAAATTCAATGATACGGGACTGATTGTTAGGAACAAGGCTTGGCTTGTAGCCAAAGGGTATAGCCAAGAAATGGGTATTGATTTTGACGAGTCATTTTTCCCAGTTGCTAGATTAGAAGCAGTCCAGATTCTTTTATCCTATGCTTGCTCATCTCACTTCAAATTATTTCAAATGGATGTTAAATCTGCGTTTCTAAATGGGTATATCAAAGAGGATATCTTTGTAGAACAACCTTCAAGTTTTAAAGACCCCAAACATTCACGACATGTGTACAAGCTCCAGAAGGCTTTGTATGGGCTGAAGCAAGCACCAAGGGCATGGTATGAAAGGCTCACATCATTTCTGATTAAAAATGGTTTCAAAAGAGGTAAGGTTGACCAAACACTCTTCACAAGGAAATCAGGTAAAGACATATTAGTAGTTCAAGTGTATGTTGATGACATAATTTTTGGAGCTACTAACAATGTTTTATGTGATGAATTTGCAGAAATAATGCAAGGAGAATTTGAGATGAGCTTAATGGGTGAAATAACCTTCTTTCTTGGATTGCAGGTTAAACAAATGCCTGAAGGCATTTTTATAAATCAAGTCAAGTATACCCTAGAGCTGTTAAAGAAATACGGGATGGCAGAAGCAAAACCCATATCAACTCCGATGGCCATAACCACGAAGTTGGATAAGAATGAAAATGGTAAATCAGTAGATCCCACACTGTTTCGAGGTATGATCGAATCACTACTGTATCTCACAGCATGCCGTCCGGACATTCAATACAGTGTATGTCTATGTGCTCATTTTTAGTCATGCCCTAAAGAATCCCATTTGTTGGCTGTAAAATGGATTTTTCGGTATTTAATTGGCACACTAGACTTTGGCTTATGGTTTTCGATCTGCAGCTCATTTGATTTGATTGCATATACCGATGGTGACTATGCTGGATGTATTGTTGATCGCAAAAGTACTAGTGGGTACTGCCAATTTCTTGGTGGATGCCTAGTTTCATGGGCCTCCAAGAAATAACATTCAGTAGCTCTCTCAACGGCCAAGGTTGAATATGTAGCCGCCGGAAGTTGTGGAGCCCAAGTACTTTGGATCAAAAATCAATTGCTTGATTTGAATATTGAAGTGAGTTCAGTGCCAATCTTGTGTCACAATACAAGTGCTATTAACTTATCTAAAAATCTTGTTCAACACTCCAGAACCAAACACATTGACATTCGCCATCATTTTCTGAGAGATCATGTAGGCAAGGGGGATTTTGAGTTAAGATTTGTTGAAACACACAATCAACTAGTAGACATATTCACAAAACCCCTAAACCAGGAACAATTCAATAAAATCAGGAGAGAACTTGGCATGTGCAAGGGTGAGGGCATACATACTTAGGTCTGCACTAGGATAAGTGATGCATTTACGTTGAACAAAAAATTAGAAGCATGAAGGGTAGATTGTGTATAATGCATGCATCATGCATAAGTTGTGTGTATACCTCTATTTTTGTGAATGATATTACCTTGTATGTGTGCTTGTACTTATATATATATATGCCTTTTCTTGAAAAATTTGAAAAATTTCTAAGGCCCAATACTCCTTGATAAATAAATGTGGACTAATAACATGAGGATTCTAGGCAGTCACTGAGGGGGAGGTTCAGAAAAACTCTTAAGATCGATTCATGTTAGAAGTCATCCCATTCTCTTTCCTCCCAAAGCAACAAAAAAATGATATAAAAAAATTGTGTTTAAAAAAAAGGAAAAAGGGGAGTGAAAAAGAAAATGGCCAGCAAAACAATGGAGCTCAAATCATCTCGAGGGAAGCATGGTGGATATCAATTAAAAATTTGGATCAGGGGAAATTTGACCGCGTCGGTCGACCGGAGCCCCTGGTCCGGTCGACCGTTTGCGGTGAACCGGGACGACCGACCCTTGACCGAACCCTATTTTAAGGGGTTCTCTCTCCCCATTTCCTCATTCTATTACACCCATTCTCTCTCCCACATACATCCCAAACCCTAGCATCTCAAACCACCACTCCACAAGCCCTCAAACCTCACCATTCTTCCATCCGCACACTATTCGGCGGATTCATCACAGATTCGGGATGACATATCTGCGGTTGCTCGTGCGCTCATACATCTCCTTCCTAGATTCTAGTGTGTGGAGAAGGTCATCTCAAGCCATCCGTGAGTCTTCTTGTCCACCTTCATCCCAAGGGGTGTGCTCTCTCCCTTCAAGGGTTCCACAGCGGGTTTCCTAGTCCTAGATGCCGCCTAGAAGGATTTCTCGGCGTTCTACTCAAGGGGACTCTAGCACTCGGAGACGTGAGGCTCCGGCTCCACCACGGCAGGCTCCTGCACCTCCTTGTGCACCCTAGTTCCCTCCACGGCTGATCATCGACCCTCGACTGGTCGACTTCAATGACGTGAACGAGATCCTGCCCGATCTTTGTGCTGTGTTTGAGATTCAACTAGGTTGGACCGACTTCATCACTAGATATACCAGATATTACCCACATCTAGTGCAATAGTTTTTTGAAATTTGGTTGACAGAAATGAAGAGTTGTATACGGTGGTTCAGGGTGTTGAGATCCACATAACTCCAGATTTGTTTGAACGTGCTTTAGGAGTTTCCGCCCGGGGTGCAAATATGACCTTTGGCCATGGTGAAGTTGAGGCCACTTTCATTGCCATGACGAGCTGTGATTATGTGCGTGGTGTGAGTGACTTACTTCAATTAAATGTAAATTATTTTCCACCACTGCAGCGAGTTCTCCACCATATGTTTACCTCACTCATATACCCAAAAAGTGGAAGTAGAAATGAAGTGACCGAGGTTCACCGATTTTTATTTTATCATGTTATGAATGGAAATCTAGTCAACATGGGTCGGCTCATGATAGATTTGATAGGACTATGCCGTACCCAATTGCGTAGATCTCTTCCTTATGCGTCACAGTTGACTGGAGTATTCATCTATGTTGGGATACATTTAGGTGCTGAAATGTTCATTCTAGTTAGACAAGATGATATCTACAATGCCCACAAGATTTTCACAGATATGGGATATTATTGGGGTCCGGATGGTGAGCTCCGTCATGATGTACCAACTTATGGGGACGAATCAAGAAGTGAAGAAGAGTAGGAGCAACAGCAAGATCAATGGGAAGCACCTGCACCAGTTCAGGCAGAGGACCAGCCTCCTCCATCCTCACCTCCTCACATGGATCCAGAGGTACCTCCCCCACCACAATTCTATCGTGGCAAGTCCTCAGCTCAGGGTGCTGGACAGCCCACTTGGGGGGACTATGAGGCTCTTGATAGGCGTCTCTCTGGCATGGAAACTCGCATTGACTCATCCCTTGGGCGACTTGATACCTTCATGGACACAATGGATGGTCGTATGACCACCTTCTCCCACACCTTGGACACCCTTGCTACCCACGTAGCCTCTCTTGCTATAGACTATGAGGATACTACACTGATGGGGACATCAGAGCAAGACCACCCACATTTTGTTTGCATTTATGTCCCTTTATGTTTATATTTATACCCTTGTGTTATATGGGTACGCAATTATAAGTCTTAGTGGATTTATTTACAAAAGGCCATTGGGTTTCCTTGCAAAAGGGCACGTAGGCCCAGCAGGGGCCCCCTCTCTCTTATTGGTCCACATGGATCCTAGGGCCCAAGGGGCTGGTCCATGGTCCAAATGTGGACTTGGACCAAGGATTAAATAAAGAAGACAAATTCATTTTGGTCTCCTTAAGGAGGGGGGCGCACCCTTCTATATATATTTATTTATTGTGGCCATTTTTGACCTCATGGGGAATAATATTGCTATCCCATGTATGCCTCTCCCCTAACCCTAGATCTCGGGTCATTTAGGTCATTAGGGTGGATCTTTATAACACATGTATTTGCCACTTTATGTGAATTAATGAGGAACATTTTATGAGAAATTGCTTGAAGCCCTAGGGGCGCCCCTTGTCTCTCTCCTCTCACCCCCTTGCAGATGGATTTCTGCCCTTCCTCCGAGGTGTGAGGCCTCCCTTCCAACCCCCTTTCTAAGTGTGAAGCTCAGCGCCACCGCCGCCGCCACCATCGAGTCGCCATCGCACCGCCATCGCCACCCAACGAAGTTCTATCCAAATCAGTGTTGCATCCCTACGGTTTTGATGATGTCTCACACTATAAATCAATCTTCTATCTCTAGAATAATTCATGCTTCAACATGTAAGATTGTGCAGTTCATATGGTTGTCATATAGATATGCACTACTTGATCATGTCTACACATTGTCTGCATAGTCTGGACACTGATGGGTCGACGCTCCACCTCTGATGGGTCGACGCTCCACCTCTGGTGGGTCGACGCCTCCTTTACTCTCCAAGTCCATACATTGAATTTCATATTCAAAGTATGTACATTGCTCTTCACCTGAAGTCCATACATTGAACTTCATATTCAAAGTCTGTACAACCTCCGCTAAGCCTTCAGAGTCTGTACAACCATTCCTTGAGTTCATGTCCATACAACGGCACTGTAGCTTGAATCTAAAGTGTATACATCCCTTCAAGGGGTCAAGCCTATACATTCTCCCGTTCATTCCAAAGTCTACACATCGCCCTTCATCTTCCAAGTCTATACACACTCTGTTGAACCCCAAGTCTATACATCGTCTGCCATTTGAAAGTCAATACACTGTCCCTCGTCTCACACATCATGACCCAAAGTCTGTACAACCTCTAGTCACTGTACAAGTCCATACACTGGCTGCACTGCACAAGTCTATACATTGGCTTGGGCATCCAAGTCTAGATATTGATTCACTATTCATGCCTTGATTCGAAGTCTGTACAGCGAGCGGCGTTCATCAAAGTCTGTACAGCCAATGCCTTCATTGATTCCATGTCTATACATCACTGTGTCAAGCCTCCCAAGTCTGTACAACCACTGTCTCACTTGGACTTGAAGTCTATACACTAGTCGGTGGAAGCAAGTCTATACATTTGATTGTTCAGCCTGTGATCAAGTCTGTACAGCCAGGGAGACCATTAAGTCTATACACTCATTCACTGTAGCTTGCACGAGGTGAAGTCTGTACATTGGCTTTAGTTTTTCAGGTCTGTACATCCTTCTGTTGAAATTTCAAGTCTGTACATCGGACTGCTTGAGCAAGTCTGTACAGTGGTTGCATTCTCAGGTAAAGTCTATACATTGGGACTTTTACCTACGTTCTGAACTGAACTGAGTAAGTCTATACATTCCTCATATCTTTTACCTACGCTCAGTTCAGTAAGTCTGTACACTGGGAACTTTACTGACGTTGCCTTGCCAAAGTCTACACACTGTGAACCTTCAAGTCTGTACAGACTTTACTTGTTCAAGTCTGTACATCATCTAGCTCTTTGGCAAGTCTACACATCTCTACGTCTATACACTCAGTTATCCTTCAACCCTATACACTCGATATCACCTTCAAGTGTATACACTCTCAAGTTGTTCATACTTGCCTATATGCTGTTTTCAAGTGTATACACTCTCTCATTTGACACACTTGCTTAATTGCTGTTTCTAAGTCTACACATTTGATGCCTTCATGCATTCTTCCCATTGAAGTCTATACATCGATGTCTATACATTGAAGTCCATACATTGCATACAGTTGTGCTTCACAAGTCTACACATTGCTGCTCTTCATTACAAGTCTTTACACTCGTCCTCCTTCACACGACCAACTCTATACATCCATTGTCTTGCCTGCTGAATGAAGTCTACACACTGAGGTCGCATGAACACCTACAAGTCCATACACTGAGCTCGCATGAAGAACTTCAACTCTACACACTCTCACACTTGACACACTTGCCTATTTGACATCCCTGAGTCTATACACTCGAGGGATTCATACACTTCACAGAAGTCCACACATTTCCTCTGTTGTGCTAATGCATTATTCAGCTAGTCTATACACTGAGGTCGCATGAGGACTCACAAGTCTATACACTCCCTCAGTGTACACACTTACTCATCTGCTATTCTAAAGTATATACATTCGTATCTGACTGAACTAACTAATCACATTTCCTTGTTTCTGCCTGCAGATGATTCAGGTTAATGATTGGGCACGTGAACCGAGGATGATACCTGGCACGTGATCCGAGAATACTCTGGAAAAGGAGGGTACGAGACTCCCTCGTGTGAAGGCCTGAAACTCAGGTCGAATGCCATATAAAAGGTGCCTTCTGCAATTAGATGGACAGAACTGGAGAAAAAAAAGCTGAAGAGCAGAATTCCTGAGCAGAAGAAGAAAAGAGAGAGAGCCTCCACGTTCCAGAAAGAAGATAGAGAGAAAAGATTTGAGAGTAGTGCTATGAGAGAAAAGTCTGAGTGAGAGAGAAGAGTCCAATTTGCTTCTTCGGAAGCTACATTTGATTTTGATTTTTCTGAAATGATTTGTGTTCATCGTTGGTCTTGTTTACATTTCTATTTTTCCTTTCATTTCTTCATATATCTGATTTCGAGTTGTTACCCTCCAGTGTTTGGAGGAAGGGAGAGTTACTCCGGTTCCCCTCTGGGCTGCAGAGGAAGAGAGATCTGTGATCTCTGGTTTTGTCAGTGACGGGTTGTCATTAGCAGGTTCCCTCCGGGTTGGAGGAAGGGAGAGGCATCTCCGGTTCTGGTCTTGCTGGTAGCAGGTCCAGGTGTCAAGCTATGTGGCAGCATATTGTTCGCAGACTGAGTCTGCAGTTTTCTAGCAGTGGCTAGTGGAATCCTCACTCTAGTTGGAGTGAGGGGTGGATGTAGAGTGTGGACTACAATCGAACCACCTTAAAATCTCTTGTCTCCTCTGTGGCTTGGTATTATCGTTTGTGCTTTCCTTCTGTTCGGCATTGTGTTTGTGTGTGGACGACCTCTTCCAATCGCACCTTACTATCCTGTCTTAGTTTCTCACTGCGTTAGCTGCATTGTTTAGCCATATCTGAAGGGTTGTATTTCGAAGTAGTGAGTTTCCGCTGAAGTTTTACAAATTGGGAGTGATATATTCATCCCCCCCCTTCTATATCACTCTTCGATGCGCTAACATTTGGTATCAGAGCAAGTTTGCATCATGTGGACGAACGGTCAGGGAAATGCTAATGGTCCTGGAAGCTTCATGGCTGAAGGTCAATCTTTTAGTCGCCCTCCATTTTTTGATGGTAATAATTATCTCTTTTGGAAGAACAGGATGGAAGTGTTTATCAGAGCACAGAGCCACAAGCTGTGGAGGGTAATCACTGTTGGCCCGTATGATCTGCCACCGAACGAGGACACGTGGACAGATGACCATGTCAAGCTATCTTCACTCAATTGGACGGCGCTGAACATCATCCAGTGTGTTGTTCACCCAGAGGAGTATGCCCGTATATCTGCCTATAGGACTGCCAAGCGAATGTGGGATGAGCTACAATTAATCTACGAAGGTACAGCTCAAGTGAAAGCCTCGAAGGTAAACCTCTACACCTCTAAGTATGAACTGTTTAGGATGAATGCAGAGGAGAATATTACTGAAATGTATGCCAGGTTGTCCTTGATCACAAACACACTTAAGGGGCTAGGGAAGGATCTAGCTGAGGCAGATATAGTCAAGAAAATTCTTAGATCTTTATCCCCAGCATGGCACACTAAGGCCATCGTGATTGAAGAGTCAAAAGATCTGACGACCTTGACTGTGAATGAACTCATAGGATCCCTCATGACCTATGAGATGAATTTCAAAGGAGGTGGTGAAGGAAGTGATAGGAAGGCTAAGAATGTATCTCTCAAGGCATCCTGCAACAAGAGTAGCAGTAGCAGCAGCAGCAGCAGCAGTAGTAGCAGTGAGTCTGATGGCTTCTCAGATCTCGACCAGAAGGAGCAGGCAATGCTCACTCGTCAGTTCAGTAAATTTTTAAGGAGAAAGGGGAAGACCTTTAGGAGAAAAAAGCCATACTCCTTTAACAAGATTGTTGAATCTACCAATCATAGGGATAGAAATCCTAAGAGACTGACTTGTTATCATTGTAACAAGTAGGGACACATGAAAGGCGAATGCCCAGATCTTCAGAAGAAGGGTCCCTACTTCCAGAAGAAGAACACAAAAGTCCAGAAGAAGAAGAAGCCACAGGCGATGGTCTGCACATGGAGCGAGGAGGAAGAAGATCCTGAAGATACTTCCTCAGAGGAGCATGAAGAAGGAATTTTCCTTATCGCAAACAGTGAAGAGGAGGTAACCAATGTTTTTGAAAATTTTACGATTGATGACTGGGAAGATGCTTATGCTGAGTTATTAGATAAATTCAATTCTCTTAGTAAAGATCATAGGGTTCTGAAAACAAAATTTAATACTAATGTTGAAGAACAAACCCAGGTCTGTGAGGAAAATCAGAAACTAAAAGAGCAACTAGAAGAAATGACCTCACTAAGAAAAGAAAATGATAAGCTCAAGGGAGAAAACCAAGAAAGTCAAAATCAGCTCAATGAACTCAAAATAAGAATTGAAGAAAACTTGAATGAAAGTAGAATGAACTCAGAAAAATATGAAGCTGTTAAGAAAGTCAATGGTGAACTTCTAAAAAATTCTGAGTCCCTTCAAAAGGAGCTGGAAGACAAACAGAAAGTTTTGGAAAAATTTGTCCAAGGAAAATCTAGTCTGGATGCTATACTGGGGGCTAGGGTTAACTTCAATAAGGAGGGTCTAGGCTATGACCCAACTAACAAAAGACCCTTACAATTCAAAACCATTACCTTCTGCCTAGAGAAGGGAAAAGAAAAGCTGGACACACCATCCAGCTCAAACAGCAGTAAGGGAACTCAAGGTCAGAAGGAAAATTCTAAAAACAGTGCTGGTCAACCATTTAAAATGGGAATGAATTCTGTGAAGAATTTCACTAAGCCTACCAATCAGAACATAAATGGTAAATGGACCAAGCAAATGGATCAGAAGAAAAGCTAGAATTACTACAATCAGATGAGTCCAAAGAGGACCTACTAAAGAAATGATCATCATCTTCAAAAATCTGTTAATCAACAAACTTACAGGAGATATCTTAGGAGTGGCAAGCCTAATGAATGGAATAGAACTTACTTCTCCAGACCAGCTGGACTTAATTTCAATAAACCAGAAGTAAAGGTGCCAGGGAAATCCATGCTGAAGCAAATTTGGATTCCTAAACACTTGATTAGAGATTTGAATAATGTCCTTGGACCCAACTCATCTTGGGTTCCAAATCACTCTGCTTGATGTTATTTGTGTAGGTCGGCCTGGCAGCTGAAGACAACAAGTGGTACCTCGACAGTGGCTGCTCTAGGCACATGACAGGTGACCGATCCAAGTTCAGCAAGATAGAGATGAAGGTAGGGGGTCTGGTCAAGTTTGGAGGAAAGAACAAAGGTAAGATTATTGGAGTTGGTACAGTAGGTAAGTCTTCCACAAACTCCATTGAAAAAGTTCTACTTGTGGAAGGTCTTCAACACAACCTGATTAGCATTAGTCAGTTATGTGACAAGGGTCATAGGGTTGTGTTTGATGATAACTCATGCAAAATCTTTGAAATAAATTCTGATGTGGTTAAATCTGTAGCCAACAGGATTAATAATGTCTACATGGTAGACCTAGATGAGAAATCTGAATCTAATATTTGTTTATCTGCCAATTCTGAAAATGATGCTTTTGAATGGCATAGACGTCTAGGTCATGCTAGCTTTACTACTTTAAATAAATTGGTCAACCATGATTTAGTGAGAGGCTTGCCTAGAATAAAATTCAATTCTATTTCAAAATCATGTGATGCATGTGCTCTAGGCAAACAGACTAGGAATTCTTTCAAATTAAGATCTGAGCCATTGTCCTCTAGACCAATGGAACTCCTCCATATGGACCTCTTCGGTCCTACTAGAACTCAGAGTCTTAATGGGAACAGGTTTGGCTATGTCATCATAGATGACTTCTCTAGATATTCATGGATCTTTTTATTAGCAAATAAAAGTGATGCATTTCAAAAGTTTAATCTGTTTTTCAATAAGGTCAAACAAGAAGGAAAACACAAGATCTGTTCTATTCAATCTGACCATGGAGGTGAGTTTGAAAACTCCATGTTTTCTGATCTTTGTGAAAGAGAGGGACTAACACACAGATTTTCTTCTCCCAGGACACCTGAACAGAATGGAATTGTGGAGAGAAGAAATAGAACTGTGGTGGAGATGGCCCGAACCATGCTAATTGAAAGTCAATTACCAAGGAGGTTTTGGGTAGAGGCGGCCAATACAGCAACTTACACAATCAATAGGGCCATGGTAAGACCCATTCACAAGAAAACACCCTATGAGCTTCTAAAAGGTAAGAAACCAAACTTGTTTCATTTCAGAATTTTTGGAGCAAAATGTTTTATTCACAACAATGACAAGAAAGATTTAGACAAGTTTGAAGCTAAAAGCTCCCCTGGAATATTTTTGGGATATTCAGAAGTGTCTAGGGCATATAGGGTCTTTAACATAACAGACAAAAAGGTTGAAGAGTCTCCACACATTATTTTAGTGAAAAGGAAGGTGTTTCTAACAATGAAAATTTTGATAGGGATTCCAATCATGATGGGGAATTCCTAGAAGACCAAGAAGAAGTTAACACTCAGCCAAGTGGAACAACAAATCCTCCCAACTAGGAAGAGCCAAGAGAAGCAAGTGAGTCTTCAATAAATGTTAGATTTCTTAAAGATCATCCGATAGATAATGTCATAGGCAATCATGAAGATCCTCTTCGGACTAGGTCTCATTTTAGGAATGTGAATAATGAAGACTTAATTGCTTTAGTCTCACAAATTGAACCCAAATCAATATAAGAGGCCTTGGCTGATCAAGCTTGGGTCAATGCCATGAGTGAGGAATTGGGCCAGTCCGAAAGAAATAATGTCTGGGAACTTGTTCCAAGACCAGATAATGTTAATATCATAGGAACTAAGTGGGTGTTCAAAAATAAAATGAATGAAGATGGAATCATTTCTAAGAATAAGGCCAGATTAGTAGCCAAGGGCTACTGTCAGGAATTTGGTGTAGATTTCGATGAATCCTATGCACCTGTTGCTAGGATGGAAGCTATAAGATTGTTGCTTGCTTTTGCATGTTCAAAGAACATAAAACTCCGACAAATGGATGTTAAAAGTGCCTTTTTAAATGGAGTCATTAAAGAAGAGGTTTTTGTTGAACAACCCCCTGGATTTCAATTTTCTCCTCAACTTGACCAAGTTTTCAGGTTAAACAAAGCCTTGTATGGTCTAAAGCAGGCTCCAAGAGCATGGTATGAAAGATTGACTGAATTTCTGATCAGCAAGGGCTACAAAAGAGGTAAAGTAGATCAAACTTTATTTACCAAGGGTACAAATAAAGATCTCCTCATAGTTCAGGTATATGTAGACGACATTGTGTTTGGATCAACTAAGCATGAACTATGTGTTGAATTCTCTAAAATGATGTCTGTTGAATTTGAGATGAGTTCGGTTGGTGAACTAAAGTACTTCCTTGGCTTGCAGGTACAACAGCTAGAGGATGGGTGCTTCATCAACCAGACCAAATACACAATGGAACTGTTCAAGAGGTTTGGTATGGAAAACCTGAAGCACATTACAACACCCATGGGTACCAATACCTCACTGGATGCAGATGAGACAGGTAAAGAAGTAAATGCCAAGCTCTATCGAGGTATGATTGGATCTCTTCTTTACTTAACAGCTTCCAGACCTGATATACAATTCAGTGTAGGAATGTGTGCAAGGTATCAGTCTAGACCTACTGAATTACATTTAGCTGCAGTGAAAAGAATTTTTAGATATTTGTCAGCTACTCATTCTCTTGGTTTATGGTTTCCTGCATCACACACATTTGACTTAGTTGCATACACAGATGCTGATTATGCAGGATGTAAACTAGACAGGAAAAGCACTAGTGGTCATTGTGAATTTTTGGGTGGGTGTTTAGTGTCTTGGGGTTCTAAGAAACAACATTATGTGGCCCTCTCCACTGCAGAAGCTGAATATGTGGCTGTAGGGAGTTATGGAACATAAGTCATTTGGATTAAACACTAGCTTCAGGACTACCAAGTAGACCTGGGGTGCACACCTATCTATTGTGATAATACCAGTGCCATTAATCTTGCCAAAAATCCTGTGTTGCATTCACGCACCAAACACATAGAGATAAGGCATCATTTCATAAGAGATGAGATTTCTAAAAGTAATTTTGAATTGATTCATGTAGGCACAGATAATCAGATTACTGACATCTTCACTAAATCTCTGGATAATGAAAAATTCACAACACTAAGAAGAGAATTAGGCTTATACAAATTGTCTTAATTGTGTAGTCTGTTCTTTTTATGAGGGGGAGTTCTGTATGACAGTTGGTTAGCTTTCAGAAATGATGTGAGTGAGGGGGAGCTGGTTGAGCTGTGAGAAGAAGTGTTCTTTGACAGATTCAAAAAGATTGACCAGATGTGTGTATTTGCTGGTTTTCATGACAGATCTAGTGTGGTTCTCTCAGACAGTAGAATGTAACTTAATTCTTAAGTCTATAAGTCAGTGGTACTAAAGTCCAGTTAGAATCTTTCCTCTGGTATTCCTTCAGAGATCTGGATTAGTTGTAAAAAGTATATCTTCCTACATTGTCAATGATTCTGGTTCAGGCCAAAACCTGTATGTCTTGATATCTGACCCAATCAGCTTGAAATCTAGACTTTAAGATTCACTTCAAGTAATAGTCCTTCTGGTATTATTTTCAATCATTCCATCTCTTCAACACAAGGGCTTAACTAAACAAACATGTCTTGTTTTGTTCACTGAGAAACTGGGAGCTTCATCAATGAAATGAATATTACTCCTATGTCATGAGGTGTCAAATGCTTAAAATGAATGAAAAAGACATGACAGAGCAATGGTGGCTAACTAGTGAGTAACTGGGGACTCTGGCCTCTAATCAAGGTGTTTCCTCATGTCAAAAGCCACAGTTACTAACTCTGTTCTTTAATAAAAAAAAGAAGAAGTAATGAGGTACTCACTCTAAGTAACTGGGGATTCAGGCCTCTAATCAAGGTGTCTCCCTAATGTCAAAAGAGTGAATCACCAACTTACTCATTGATCTTCTTGAAAATCATCTCAAAAATTCCTTGTTGTTTTGTAACTAATGGATTGCTTGTCCTCAATACCCTGAGAACACCTCTCTGACTTTGTCTCTTGTTGTCTTTTTGGATTGTTGACAGTTCAGCTATATCTGGCCATACTTGTTAACACCTGCTCTAAATCATACTCCATGTATGCTGATAAACATTTCTATCATTCTATTTCTCTAGTGTGTACTGGAGTTCAACATTCTTCACTTGAGTTTAGCACCTCACTTATTTTCTTAAGACTTGCTTGTGTCTTTCTGCACTAAGAAGTTATTGTACTTCTTCTTCATGTCTCCAGCACTTTCATATATTCTGCATTTCCTTTTGCTGATGTCAAAGGGGGAGAGAGGTTTTGCAATATCAATAGATCATGTATTGTCATGAGTTTTGGGGGAGTATTGTTCATGAGCTAAGGGGGAGATTACCTAGTCATGTGATGGCTTTATCTGAGAATGGGTTGTAGGGGAGCTGAGAGTGAGTTGTGGGGGAGTGGTTTTGGAGAAAGAAGTGCTTCTGCAGTAGTGTTTAATTTGGCTGTGCTTTCACTTGCCTTGAATTTGCTTTGATTGTTGACACTGCAGTTAATTTCTTGTTAAGCTTTGATATTGCTTGATTCATAGTGTTGCCATTATCAAAAAGGGGGAGATTGTTACATCCCTACGGTTTTGATGATGTCTCACACTATAAATCAATCTTCTATCTCTAGAATAATTCATGCTTCAACATGTAAGACTGTGCAGTTCATATGGTTGTCAGATAGATATGCACTACTTGATCATGTCTACACACTGTCTGCATAGTCTGGACACTGATGGGTCGACACTCCACCTCTGATGGGTCGATGCTCCACCTCTGATGGGTCGACGCTCCACCTCTGGTGGGTCGACACCTCCTTTACTCTCCAAGTCCATACATTGAATTTCATATTCAAAGTATGTACATTGGTCTTCACCTGAAGTCTATACATTGAACTTCATATTCAAAGTCTGTACACCCTCCGCTAAGCCTTCAGAGTCTGTACAGCCATTCCTTGAGTTCATATCCATACAACGGCACTATAGCTTGCATCTAAAGTGTATACATCCCTTCAAGGGGTCAAGCCTAAACATTCTCCCGTTCATTCCAAAGTCTACACATCGCCCTTCATCTTCCAAGTCTATACACACTCTGTTGAACCCCAAGTCTATACATCGTCTGCCATTTGAAAGTTAATACACTGTCCCTCGTCTCACACACATCATGACCCAAAGTCTGTACAGCCTCTAGTCACTGTACAAGTCCATACACTGGCTGCACTGCACAAGTCTATACATTGGCTTGGGCATCCAAGTCTAGACATTGATTCACTATTCATGCCTTGATTCGAAGTCTATACAGCGAGCGGCATTCATCAAAGTCTGTACAGCCAATGCCTTCATTGATTCCATGTCTGTACATCACTGTGTCAAGCCTCCCAAGTCTGTACAACCACTGTCTCACTTGGACTTGAAGTCTATACACTGGTCGGTGGAAGCAAGTCTATACATTCGACTGTTCAGCCTGTGATCAAGTCTGTACAGCCAGGGAGACCATTAAGTCTATACACTCATTCACTGTAGCTTGCACGAGGTGAAGTCTGTACATTGGCTTTAGCTTTTCAGGTCTATACATCCTTCTGTTGAAATTTCAAGTCTGTACATCGGACTGCTTGAGCAAGTCTGTACAGCGATTGCATTCTCAGGTAAAGTCTATACATTGGGACTTTTACCTACGTTCTGAACTGAACTGAGTAAGTCTATACATTCCTCATATCTTTTACCTACGCTCAGTTCAGTAAGTCTGTACACTGGGAACTTTACTGACGTTGCCTTGCCAAAGTTTACACACTGTGAACCTTCAAGTCTGTACAGACTTTACTTGTTCAAGTCTGTACATCGTCTAGCTCTTTGGCAAGTCTACACATCTCTACGTCTATACACTCAGTTATCCTTCAACCCTATACACTCAATATCACCTTCAAGTGTATACACTATCAAGTTATTCATACTTGCCTATATGCTGTTTTCAAGTGTATACACTCTCTCATTTGACACACTTGCTTAATTGCTGTTTCTAAGTCTACACATTCGATGCCTTCATGCATTCTTCCCATTGAAGTCTATACATCGACGTCTATACATTGAAGTCCATACATTGCATACAGTTGTGCTTCACAAGTCTACACATTGCTGCTCTTCATTACAAGTCTTTACACTCGTCCACCTTCACACGACCAACTCTATACATCCATTGTCTTTCCTGCTAAATGAAGTCTACACACTGAGGTCGCATGAACACCTACAAGTCCATACACTGAGCTCGCATGAAGAATTTCAACTCTACACACTCTCACACTTGACACACTTGCCTATTTGACATCCCTGAGTCTATACACTCGAGGGCTTCATACACTTCACAGAAGTCCACACATTTTCTCTGTTGTGCTAATGCATTATTCAGCTAGTCTATACACTAAGGTCGCATGAGGACTCACAAGTCTATACACTCCCTCAGTGTACACACTTACTCATCTGCTATTCTAAAGTATATACATTGGTATCTGACTGAACTAACTAATCACATTTCCTTGTTTCTGCCTGCAGATGATTCAGGTTAATGATTGGGCACATGAATCGAGGATGATACCTAGCACGTGATCCAAGAATGCTCTAGAAAAGGAGGGTACGAGACTCCCTCGTGTGAAGGCCTGAAACTCAGGTCGAATGCCATATAAAAGGTGCCTTCTGCGATTAGATGGACAGAATTGGAGAAAAAAAAGCTGAAGAGCAGAATTCCTGCGCAGAAGAAGAAAAGAGAGAGAGCCTCCACGTTCCAGAAAGAAGATAGAGAGAAAAGATTTGAGAGTAGTGCTGTGAGAGAAAAGTCTGAGTGAGAGAGAAGAGTCCAATTTGCTTCTTCGGAAGCTACATTTGATTTTGGTTTTTCTGAAATGATTTGTGTTCATCGTTGGTCTTGTTTACATTTCTGTTTTTCCTTTCATTTCTTCATATCTCTGATTTCGAGTTGTTACCCTCCAATGTTTGGAGGAAGGGAGAGTTACTCTGGTTCCCCTCTGGACTGCAGAGGAAGAGAGATCTGTGATCTCTGGTTTTTCCAGTGATGGGTTGTCATTAGCAGGTTCCCTCCGGGTTGGAGGAAGGGAGAGGCATCTCCGGTTCTGGTCTTGCTGGTAGCAGGTCTAGGTGTCAAGCTGTGTGGCAGCATATTGTTCGCAGACTGAGTCTGCAGTTTTCTAGCAATGGCTAGTGGAATCCTCACTCTAGTTGGAGGGAGGGGTGGATGTAGATTGTGGACTACAATCGAACCACCTTAAAATCTCTTGTCTCCTCTGTGGCTTGGTATTATCGTTTGTGCTTTCCTTCTGTTCGGCATTGTGTTTGTGTGTGGACGGCCTCTTCCAATCGCACCTTACTATCCTGTCTTAGTTTCTCACTGCGTTAGCTACATTGTTTAGCCATATCTAAAGGGTTGTATTTCGAAGTAGTGAGTTTCCGCTGAAGTTTTGCAAATTGGGAGTGATCTATTCATCCCCCCCCTTCTATATCACTCTTCGCTGCACTAACAATCAGGATAGTACCTCAAAGCCATATTTTTATATTTTTCTCATGTTGTCTGATCGAGCTTAAATTTTTAGTGTTTGTTCTCCCTGTCACCCCTAATCTCCAGTTCAAATTTCGTGCCATTTGGCCTTCGTTTGATATTTTTCTCATATTTTTGTTCTTCTCCCCCAGTAATCTGCCAATTTGCAGATCTACGGGATAGTGTCCCCTTTTCGTAATTTTTCCACCCCCTTAAACATTTTTATAACATCCACAAAAATTATCAAATGTTCCTCACGTCCCCCCATTCCACCCATAATTTTTACAGCACCCAGAAAATTCTCTTACTATCCGGTCTAAATTCATTTTCAGGCAGATCCCTTTCTGTCCTAACAGTCTATAACCAGATCCACAGAAAAATACATAGTTTGCAGAGCTTTCATTTCTAATACCTTCTCTGGATTGACCTGAAAAATATATATGTTGTAGATCTATGAGTCCTCTTATCAACGGCACCAACCTCACCTCGATATGATACTGTATCTGAGAGCAATAATTCTTGTCGCCGGGTCGCGCAAATATGTTCCGTGAACAAACCTGCAAAAGCAGCAACAAGTTAAATCTTACAAAAATGTCAAAGCTCAATTTCAGGAACCGGCACTTCTGGGAGTTGACCAGGGACATTCCGCCATCGTCCCAGCCAAGCGTCATCTTCAAAAGACTCAAAGAGGATGACGTCCCTTTGGAGGCCATTACTTGCTATCCTGCAACTCAGAACCGAGTCGGCACAGCACCGAGTCGGCGCAGTACCGAGTCGGACCAGCAGCCCGGTTCTGCCCCGAGAACCCTTCCGACTTGCTGCCCGTCAACCCAGGATCGGTCCTCCCGGGCCCCACTTGTAGCCCTTTACCTCCCTGCGTGGAGTGGATAAGAAATCACTGCTGTAATTATTGAATAATTGTTTTTACCGGGAGTTACCGTACTTGGCCGGGGTCGTCTTCCCCACGCCCGGAGCGTGGAGGTACACTTGCCACCCTCCTTGTAGGCACTTTCCTTATCTCGTATATGCTTGTATGCCGCTGCTAGTGATAGGATATTAGCTCGCTTTACTTTCATCACCACTGCGAGAGAGAGCGTGACCCATCCCGTGACCCGATCCGGGCACGAGAGAGAGTGGACCACCCTAGCTCAGTATCGATTTCTCAACCGCGCACGTCCGTACGCTTCCCTTGCTAAGGGATGATCGCGAGCTTGTTTAGAGTCCAAGGATTACCTATCAACTTGGAGTCGAGTCTCGTAGTCCGTCCCGCATCATACACGTGCTTATCAGACTACCTCCCGTACCCTTCTTCACATTGAGCATCTTCTGCGGGACATTGAGACATGTATTCCTCCAACTCCACCTCCACCTGTTGCTGTTGATGGCTCTGATGCTGACGATGACGCGGAAACTCCAGATCACTCTGCTCCGTAGCGGCTCTTGTCTCCCTTAGTGTTGTTTTGTCCACCTCTCTTGTATCCCACTCCCTCTTTTGATGATGCCAAAGGGGGAGAAGTAGCTAGTCAGGTTTATATATATATATATATATATATATATATATATATATATATATATATATATATTATGCATGATGTATGCTTGCATGAGTGTTTGCCATTTTGTAGCATTTGCATTTCATTTGTGCATCATTGCATTTTGGGTTATGTCATGAGTGTCTTGTAGATGTTTTGCATTCTCTCGAGCATCAATGTTCCTTGTACTGAACCAATGAAATGAAATGAAATGATGAAAAGAATGCACTTGGTGTTTGGCATTACACGATTGGCTCTTATTTCTCATTTCCTTTCTTTTTGGCAAATAAAGTGTTGAATGGTTTGCGTTAGTTGGCTTAATGTGATGAGAATAAATGGATTAATGTGATGTGTTGAGAATAAATGGATTGACATTGATTTCAAACATTGATTTCAAACTTCCAAAATTGCTTAAAGGCACGTAATATAATTAAATATATGGATTTTTGTCATCATCAAAAAGGGGGAGATTGTTGAGTATATCCAAGTGATTTTAATGATAACAAAACCCCAGACATGTGTTCTATCACGTGCCATGTATTAGTGATTAAATATGAGCTTCGTACGCAATCAAGGTCTAATTCCATCATTAATTATGCTTAAATGTTCATAACTTTCCAAACGCGTAAAAAGAGCTCAAATGTACTTGAAATCAATAACAACATATGTTCAATCCAAGCCTTCATCATATGGATATGATTTACTGGGCTGACAACTCATTTTTGTAGGTTTCCAACAGTCCAGTCGACCAACGGACAAGGGCCGGTCGACCAGTTTTTCCAGCAATCAAAAATGAATTGTTTTGTTACAGTCCGATCGACCTAAGGGTATGGGTCGGTCGACCGGAATTTCCAGGGATGAAATATCAACAGTCTTTTACAGTCCGGTCGACCGACCGCCTACCTCCGGTCGACCGCCCCCTTTAAGGCAGTTATTGTTGACTTTGTTTTCTTCAACGTGGGAAGCCCTCCTCAGATTTTTTAATCCCAAAGCCACCATACATGCCATGATTTGTGGATCTAGTTCCTGGCTTGTCTCTTGACCATTCAAGATGTATAAAAACATCTCTTTGGGGCCAAAAACCCTAATCACTCAAGGAAGCTCAAGGAGACTATCAAGGGGAGAAAGAGAAGTGCTACTCTAGCTCCATGAATAGTGCTGCATCCAAGAGTTCTTCATCCAAGAGCAAGATTCTCAAGATCATCTGCAAGCCATTCAAGTGAAGATCAAGCTGTGGAGCAAGCTTCATCCAAAATCCTCTTCATTCACTAAGGGGGAGCTTAAATCTGAAGTCTTTATTTTGTGTTTCTCATTCCATTTCTACTTGAGCTTCAAGTGTGTGTTCTTTTAATATCTAAACACTTGTGTGTGTGTGGATCTACGCAGATCCGTGTGTGTGTGTGTGTGTGTGTCTTCTTCTTCACATTTCTGTGTGATTCGGTGCTTGTGCACCTTCGTGGGAGTTTCGAACTCTCTATGAGTGTGTGTGTGTGTGTGTGTGTGTGTGTGTGTGTGTGTGTGTGTGTGTGTGTGTGTGTGTGTGTGTGTGTGTGTGTGTGTGTGTGTGTGTGTGTGTGTGTGTGTGTGTGTGTGTGTGTGTGTGTGTGTGTGTGTGTGTGTAGATCTTGTAATCCTTTACAAGATAGTGTGTGAATCCTCACAGATCGTGAGGGGTAGACGTAGGTTGCCGCCGTTGCATTCGAACCACCTAAAAATCGTTGTCTCATGTGTGGTTTGATCCTTCTCTCCTATCTCCATTCTGTGCATGCTTGCGTAGTTAAATCATTTGTATCCCTTGCGTTACATCTAGCACAGGTCATTAACTTCACATTAGATTTCTGGTATATCAAAAGGTGGGTTCGGATCGACAATGTTAGTCTTGTTAGGAAGATAACACCTTGCGTGAGAAAATCTTCGGATTCCGTAACTCCGCCTAGTACCAAAGATCGATTGTGGCGGTTAATTTGGTCAGATCTTTTCTTCGTTGCATCAGATCTAAAGTTGAGAGTTGCTTGTTCGTCATACTTGTTTTAAATCGGCTAAAATTTTCTTAAAATTTGTAATCACCCAATTCACCCCCCTCTTGGGTGTCATTGATCGCGGGACTTCACTTTTGACATCCATTTGATGAAGTTTTATGTATTTAGAACATGCAAAAGCCAATAAAATTCTTATTGCTTCCATCCTAGCAACAGGTGCATAGGATTCATCAAAATCAACCCCAAATTCCTGACAATAACCCTTGGCTACTAGTCTGGCTTTATTTCTTGAAATTATTCCTTCCTCATTCATTTTATTTTTGAAAACCCATTTAGTTCCTATAACATTTGTATTTTTCGGTCTCAGAACTAGTTCCCAGACATTATTTCTTTCAAATTGACCTAGCTCCTCACTCATTGCATTAACCCATGATTCATCATTCAAATCCTCATCAACAGATTTGGGCTCAATCTGTGACACTAAAGCAACTAGGTCTTGATAATTTACATTTCTGAGATAAGACCATGTCCTAGGGGGATCTCCTAAGTTGCCTATGATGTTCTTCACAGGGTGATCTTTCAAGATTCTAACATTAGTTGAGGACTCACCTATTTCGGCTGACCTTACCTTATTTGGAACATTTAATGCTTCAGGTGATTCAGATTCTTCCTCCACCATATCCTCTACAAAGTTTCCATCATGCCTTGAACTCCTATCACCATCATCCAAGTTAGTAACAGTGTCTGTTTCATCGAATATAATATGAGGAGATTCTTCTACTATTTGGTCTGAAACATTTAAAACTCTATATGCCCTAGTTGTTTCAGAGTATCCTAGAAAAATTCCTGGGGTACTCCTTGCATCAAATTTATCTAGGTCCTTTTTATTATTTTTATGAATGAAGTATTTTGAACCAAAAATCCTAAAGTATGAAACATTTGGCTTCTTACCTTTCAAGAGTTCATAGGGGGTTTTCTTATGGACGGGTCTTACCAAGGCTCTATTCATGGTGTAGCAAGCGGTGTTAGCAGCCTCTGCCCAAAATCTTCTGGGTAGCTGACTCTCCACCAGCATAGTTCTGGCCATTTCAATGATTGTACGGTTTCTTCTCTCCACTATGCCATTCTGCTTTGGAGTCCTGGGAGAGAAAAATCTGTGAGTTAATTCTTCATTGTTATAAAATTCAGAAAATATAGAGTTTTCAAACTCTCCTCCATGGTCAGATTGGATCATGGAAATTCTGTGAATTCCTTCTTGTTTAACTTTATTGAAAAAGTATTCAAACTTCTGAAAAGCATCACTTTTATTTGCTAAGAAAAATAACCATGAAAATCTGGTAAAATCATCTACAATCACAAACCCAAATCTCTTCCCATTTAGACTATGAGTCCTGGTTGGGCCAAAGAGATCCATATGCAAAAGTTCCATTGGCTTGGAGGACAAAGACTCAGATCTGAGTTTAAATGATTTACGTGTTTGTTTGCCTAGAGCACAGGCATCACAAATTTTTGAAATGGAACTGAATTTAATCTTGGGCATGCCTCTAACTAAATCATGTTTGACCAGTTTATTCAATGTAGAGAAGCTAGCATGTCATAAATGTCTCTGCCAATTAAATGCATTATTTTCAAGATCAGCAGACAAGCAAAGATTTGATTTTTGTTTTTCATTTAAATCTACAATGTATACATTATTGACTCTATGTGCTTCAAACTTGAACTTGTCAGAATTTATTTCCAGAATTTTGCATGCATTATTATCGAACACAACTCTGTGACCCTTGTCACATAACTGACTAATACTAAGCAAGTTGTGTTGAAGACCCTCTACAAGCAGATCTTTCTCAACAGGGTTTGTGGAAGACTTACCAATTGTTCCAATTCCAACAATCTTACCTATGTTCTTTCCTTCAAATTTGACCAGACCCCCTACCTTCATTTCCAGTTTACTGAATTTGGATCGGTCGCCTGTCATGTGCCTGGAGCAGCCGCTATCTAGATACCACCTGTTGTGCTCGGCTGCTAGGCTAACCTGCAGAGGGACATATCAAGCAGAGTAGTTTGGAACCCAAAATGGATTGGGTCCAAAGGCATTGTTCAAATCTCTAAGAAGAAACTTCGAAATCTAAAACTGTTTCAAAGTATTTTTCTTTTGCATGTTGTTGATAATTTTGTTGAAATTATGACTAGAATTCTATCCACCTGGCCGAATGAGGTGGAACATGTTCCTGTTGTTGGACTGTTCATTCCCTGGGTATCTTTTGTACCCATTCTGTCTAGCATAGACATATTCATTAAAGAGTTTATGTGGAAGAATGGGATTTCCCCAGTTTTTCTTGTATTGACCCATGTTTTTATAGAAAGATGAATTTCTATTTTGGGTCATATGCCTTGACTTGTGAACGTTCTTGTTCTGGGGAATGCACACAGGAGCTTGCCTAGTTGAGTTCTTTCCAGTTTTAGACTGTTGTCCAGCATGGTTTGACGAATTATTCCTTGGTTGTTGGACATTCTGAACATTGTTGGAGTTGGATGGTGTGTCGAGTTTTTCCTTCCCCTTTTCTGGATAGAATGTCACTGTTGTGAATTCAAAGGGTTTCTTGTGTGTTGGGGTATAGCCTAAACCCACTTTGTTGAAATTAACCCTAGCACCTAGTATGGTATCCAAGTTCGTTTTTCCTTGAACAAATTTTTCTAGAGTTCTTTGTTTGTCTTCCAATTCTTTTTGCAATGTTTCACAATTTTTCTGAAGTTCAGAATTCACCTTCCTAATAGCTTCATTCTTTTCAATGATTACTCCATTTTCACTTTGGCTTTCTTGAAGTTTTAACTTGAATTCATCAAGTTGTTTTTGAACTTCTTTATTTTCAGACTTGAGGTCTTCATTTTCCTTTCTGAGAGAATTCATCTCTTCTAATTCTTCCTTGACCTTCTGATTTTCTTTGTTAGTTTGAATTTGTTCTTTAGTAGCATCATTCGGTTTTCTCTTTAACACCCTATGCTCTTTACTCAAAGCATTAAACTTATCTAAAACTTCAGCATAGACATCTTCCCAGTCATCAATTGAGAAATTCTCAAAAATGTTGGCTACCTCTTCGTCACTGTTGGCCATAAGGCATATTCCTTGGTCGTCTTCTTCTGAAGAATTGGCCTCAGGGTCTTCCTCCTCGTCACTCTACGTGCAGACCATAGCTTGAGGTTTCTTCTTTTGCACCTTAGAACTTCTCTTCTGGAGATCGGGGCAATCCCCCTTCATGTGTCCAGTCCTCCTGCAATGAAAGCATGTGATCTTCTTAGCATTGTTATTTTTATCAATGTTAGAATCGAAATGCTTACCAGAAGTATGCAATCTTTTTCTTCTAAATGTTTTTCCCTTAGTTCTTAAGAACTTCTGACATTGTCGAGTCAGCATAGCTTGCTCCTCTTGATCAAGATCTAAGAACCCATCAGATTTCCCACCACTACTGCTATTGCTACTCCCACTGCTACTACGGGACACCTTGAGAGTAATGTTCTTGCCCTTCTTGTCACTTCCTTCACCATTTCTTTTAAAATTCATTTCATAAGTCATTAGGGATCCTATCAGCTCAATGACTATCATTTTTGATAGATCCTTAGACTCCTCTATCACAATGGCCTTAGTGTGCCATGCGGGGGTTAACGACCTAAGAATTTTTCGGACAAGATCCCCTTCTGAAACCTGTTTCCCAAGCCCCTTAAGAGTGTTAGTGATCAGCGACAGCCTAGCATACATTTCTGTAATAGTCTCCTCGGATTTCATTTTAAACAATTCATACTCAGAGGTGAGCATATTTACCTTGGTGGCCTTGACTTGGGATGTACCTTCATAGATGAGCTCTAGTTCATCCCACATTTTCTTGGCTATCTGGCAGGCTGAGATCCTGGCATACTCTTCTGGATATATTGTGCATTGAATTATGTTTAGAGCTAACCAGTTAACTATTGAAAGCCTGATGTGATCCTTTGTCCACGTATCTTCATTTTGTGGGAGCTCGTATGGTCCTGTGGTGATCACTCTCCAGAGTTCATGGCTCTGTGCTCTCAGGAATACTTCCATTCTGTTTTTCTAGTAAAAATAATTATTACCATCAAAAAAAGGAGGGCGGCTAATAGACTGTCCCTCAGCCATGAAACTGCGAGGAGTGCTAGATCCAGATTTACCCTGGTCATTGGACCACATGTTGGGTAACTTGCTCTGATACCAATTGATAAATCACACAGAACGTGAGCTAGAAGGGGGGGATGAATAGATCACGCCCAATTCAGAGTAATTTGAAAAACAAATTATGTAATATGAAATGTAGTAAAGAAACTTTTCTAGTCTGGCCACGGAGTAGATAGATAGACAGAAGCTTATCGAGAAAGGGAGTTATGATGAAATAATGATCGAACAGCTGACGTGCTAAAGCCAACTTAAAAGATCAGTCAAGCAATCCACACAGATGGGACAGAGAGCTTTTTAAGGTGGTTCGATTGTGATCCGCAATCTACGTCCACCCCTTACTCCTCTGGAGTAAGGCTTCCTTGCACTAAGCAATCAAAAACCACAGACTCAGTCTGCTAACACCCGCTGCCTGACATCTTGCCCCGAGGAACACTCTCCTCGCTCTTCTGAAGGCCAGAAGAATCACTGGAGGTCCAACCTCCCTTCCTTTGCAATCAGCAAAGGGAACCCCGTGAATGGCTCCCAACAACTCATGAACCAGAGGATCGTTCCTTTCTTCCTCCAAATACGATGGAGGGAAATCGGAGTACCTCTCCCTTCCTCCAAGTGAACTTAGAGAGTAACAAAGTAGGATTGAAAAGGTGAAAAACTCGAAGGTGAAAATAAACGAAGAAGAAAAATCACCCAGAAATAATAACAATGTAGCTTCCGTAGAAGCAGACTCAAAGACTCAAAGATTGGCGATCAATTAGGTTCTTCACTTTCTGAACTGGTTCTCTCTCTTTGATTTTTGTCCTGGACTTTTCTCTCGTCTCGAATGGGGAGTTTCAACACTGGCAGTGGCTTCAGATATTCTCTTCTCTCTTCTGTTCTTCTTCTTTCTCCCAGCCTTTTGATCCTCTCTTATAAGCAGTAGACGATGGGAGCGTGGATACCACGTTTCCCGCCCAAACTTTCACGTAGATATGATCCTTCCAGGTTCCATGTGTCAGAATCGTGGTACCCTAGCAGTCAATGTGGCAGGATCATCTGGTCCGCTCCTTACCTTGGATCACGTGTCATTAACCTGGTACTTTAAATTCCACGTGAGGTAAGTTCACAGGTTGCTCAAGAGATGCTTGACCATATGACTCACCTGGCAAAGAAACAGTGATGAGGGTTAGCTGTTTGATGATATGCACTGACCTTACCTCTCAAAGACTGAGATATGCAAAGACTCTGAGCAGTGGAGTGCATGGACCTTATATGCATGGACCTAAAATGTGACGACCCAGAGTTCAGGATACCGATATACCGATAACATCGGTATACCGACACCAAGAACTGGGGAGGCCACCCAAGAGGCTGATGAGGCCCCTGAAGGGTTAGTGGGGGGTTAGCTGAGGAATATGCATAATTAATTGCGAATTGGGGCGCGCAATACAAATAAGTATTTAAGATTTAAACACAAGTGCGGAAGCAATTTAAAATAACCAGAGTGATATATATATAACTAGTCCAGAGTCACAAACACTAGTCCACAGGGCACAACTACGCGGGGCATACCCCGGCAAAAGTACAACACAAGCCTCAAAAAGGCAGCTCGTGCACAGCTGGCAGCTAAGGAACGGTCCCGAAACAGCACGCTAAACTCCGGGAGATGTCGGGCGCGGCTCACCTGAAAGGAGAAGGGTGAGTCACAGCCAGACTCAGTAGGGGTCACGCGGATCCCTACCTCGCACTAAACAAGCGAACATGCATAATTAACAGCAATTAAAGCATGCATTCAAATAAATACACAGGCAATGGCATGAATATCTAATCACAAGAAAGCTGTAAACTCTATCTAAGCAAGTATAACAGCTAACACATGCCGCTACTAATTGAATGCAAGCGATTAAAGCTAAAACTACCAATTAGAATGAGCTGCAACTAGTCCAAGCAACAAGGAAGGACAACCACTGGAGCAGAAACCAGAAGCGTCCACTGACGGCTTACACTGCGTCTCAAGCACTCGCAGTCGACAAGCGACAAGCTAAGCGCGCAAACAGTACCAAACCAAGTGACCAGTCGGAGTGACACCCGTCGGCGTCAGTCCACAGTCTCCGACCACGTGTGCACACACTGACTCTAGCCTGAGCCAGGCCCTCTAACTAGTTTTCTCCCTTGGCAGGACGCTACCATTGGCTGGGAGCCCACGGAACTAGCTTACAAACCGTGAATGGGAAATATACCCCTCCGCCATCCTCAAGCGGGTCGGCACTCAACAGACCTTAGGGCAACAACAGTGGCTCCATTGCCTGGAAAGAAAAGCTACTCTATTGGCACATAAAACACGCCACAATATAGTAAAACAATACAACTATGGCATGAATATAGAACGGAACGCATAAGCAGTGGGCTGGGAATATATTGCAGCCATCAGGGAAGTGGCGGTCAAGGACCCACGCGCCACATGCAAACGACGGTCGGGGGTTGGCGCGTTACTTCAAGAATGACGCTCCAGTCCCCATCCGTCACTCCCTTCAGGGTTCCAGCTCAAGAGGCACCAAAGGCATGTAACGGTGGGGGCCCTGCGCGTTACTTCGAAGCGACGCGTGGGGTCACCGCCGTCACATCCACCCGAGGCTCAAACCACCTATCAGCGTTCTAAATGGTAGCAGGCGAAGTAACGCCCCGGTCTAGGCGCGTCGGACCGAAACGACGGTCGGCCGACTGGCCGCCGGGCGCACCGCCTGACCAAAATCACGGAAAACAGTTGATGAGTAACGGATGGGAGCCCCACCGTTACTCTCCAAGTAACGCACCCCCATTGGGCCGCTATTTGGTAGTGACGCGTCCACCTTGGACCGTCGGGCAAGTGACGGTTCCTGGCAGGACCGTCACTGCACCTGGGTTACGGGCGGGTACGGTTTGTAAACCGAAGCCCTCCCGGACGGCTGAAAACGCCGGGTATCGACGAAAAACCTGATAACCTGTCAAACCACGCATGCTAGACAACAATTTAACATCTAAATCTAGCACATGCAAGGCCTAAAACGCATTAAACTCAAGATTTAGGCTAAAACCCCAAAAATGGAAATATGAACATCATGCATGCTACGGGGTGCTAATCAACAAGCGAGCTAAAGGAAACGATCCTAGCAAGATCGAGGTTCCATCCCCCTACCTTTCGCAAGCCGAAACCGTCGAACGGGCCGCATGCAAGGAGGAATAGCCACGGAGCTTCCACGCTCCACCTCGCTCCCACGATCACCGATCCACGCCGAAGTGGACACCCACGCGCTCTACTCGACGCGAGGAATCCAACGGTGCCAACCTCGTCTCAATCCGACGCCGTCTCGACCCCGATCCCTAAGAGAGGAGAGGAGGTGGCCGCACGGAGGAGAGAGAGAGGGAGAGGGTGAAATGAGAGATCGACGGGGGAGAGAGAGTGAGGGTGAGAGATATAAAAAATAATAAAAAAAAATAAAAATAAATAAAATTAATATATATATAATATAATCATTATATATATAAAAATCTTATTAATATTCAATAACCCTCAAACAGCTCCGAACAAATCCGGAAAAATGCCAGACAAATTCCTAAAAATCCAGGAAAATAGCCGGAATTTCCAGAACAATTAATAGAACAAATACCACGAAGGATCCATTAAGGCACGGGCCTTACAGTCCCTCCCTCCTTACAGAAATTTCGCCCTCGAAATTTACAATAACCGAAAAGGAGGAAACTGAGAAAGGACTTATACCTCACTGGAACAAGAAAGGAAAAAGCTGACGCATCTCATCTTCATGCTCCCAAGTAGACTCGTTACCAGAGTGACGCTGCCAAGCAACCCTTACCAGAGGAATAACCTTATTTCTCAACCGCTGCTCACGACGGTCTTCAATTCGGATAGGAAACTCTGGCGTGGACAAATCAGCAGTCACCTCGGGCCACACTGAATCATCGAGAACATGAGAAGCATCAGACACAAATTTCCTCAACTGAGACACGTGGAACACATTATGAATAGCTTGCATGGCCGCCGGCAGTTGCAAACGATAAGCCACTGAACCAATAGCTTCAACAATCGGAAAAGGGCCAACATACCGCGGACTAAGCTTTCCACGCTTCCCAAACCTGGAAACACCCTTCATTGGAGATATTTTAACAAACACCATATCTCCTGGCTCAAATTGTAGTGGACGTCTGCGTCGATCTGCATAACTTTTCTGTCGACTCTGAGCCGTCAACAATCTCTGTCTGATCAGACGAACCACATCAGAACACTGCTGTACCATGTCCGGTCCTGTCAACAGTCGGTCCCCAACATCAAACCAGTTCAGAGGAGTACGACAAGGACGACCATACAGCGCTTCATAAGGAGCCATGCCAATACTGGAGTGAAAACTGTTATTATAAGCAAACTCAACAAGTGGCAAATGCTGACCCCACGAACCTTGCCAATCAAGGCAACACAATCTCAACATGTCTTCCAAAGTCTGAATAGTTCTCTCTGACTGTCCATCTGACTGTGGATGATACGCTGAACTGAAAGCTAACTCAGTGCCCAAAGCTTTCTGGAAACTACGCCAGAAGCCAGAGGTAAAACGCGGGTCACGATCTGACACAAGTGAAACAGGAATTCCATGCAATGGCACGATCTTCTGCACATAGAGCTCGGCCAATCTCTGCACACTCCAAGTAACGTTAATTGGCAACAATCTGGCGGTTTTCGTCAATCTGTCGACAAGCAGCCAGATTCCATCAAAACCTTGAGAAGTTCGAGGCAAACCCACCACAAAATCTGTAGTAACATGGTCCCATTTCCACATTGGAATCTCTAATGGCTGAAGCAGACCACCTGGCTTTTGATGTTCGGCTTTAACTAACTGACAAGTCAAGCACTTAGAAACAAAAATAGCCACGTCCTTCTTCATGCCGGGCCACCAGAACTGCTTCTTCAAATTCTGATACATCTTGGTGACACCAGGGTGAATAGCAAAACGGGAACCATGGGCTTCACTCAAAATCTCATTCCTCAAATCATCATCAACAGGAATATACGATCTGCCCTGGAAACTGACGACCAGCTCGTCATCAAATTCCACATCATATCTTGATATAACACGGGCCAAATCAGAATCAGCTCGTTGGGCTTCTAGAATCTGCTGATACAAAGCTGAACCCAAAACCAAGCTAGCACAAACTGCCATCCTCGGATCGGCAGGAATCTCTACACACAATGCCTCGCTCGGAAGCTGTTCCCACAATTTCCATTCATGAAGCAACAAATGACTGACTTGTACTTTCCTGCTCAGAGCATCAGCCACAACATTCATTTTACCTGGCTGATAGGAGAGTGTAAAGTCATAATCTTTCATGTATTCCATCCATCGCCTCTGCCTGAGATTCAGATCTTTCTGGGAGAAAATATACTGTAAACTCTGATGATCAGTAAGAATCTGAAATTTCTCACCATACAGATAATGTCTCCAGATCTTCAAGGCAAAAATAACTGCAGCTAGCTCTAGATCATGAGTGGGATAATTTCCTTCATGCTGTTTCAATTGCCGAGATGCATATGCGATAACTTTACCATGTTGCATCAGCACTGCACCCAAACCTACTCGAGACGCATCTGTACAAACAAGAAAACCACCCGAGTCGGAAGGCAAAGTCAACACTGGAGAAGAAGTCAACAGCCTTTTCAATTCAACAAAGCTAGCCTCACACTGATCCGACCAGACAAATGGCACACCCTTCCGCGTCAAATTAGTCATCGGTGCTGCAATCTTCGCAAAATCCTGAATGAATCTGCGGTAATACCCAGCCAATCCTAAAAAACTTCGTATCTCCGTGATGGTCCTCGGTCTCTGCCAACTCAAAACGGCATCAATCTTTGCTGGGTCTACTGCTACTCCATCACTAGAAATCACGTGGCCAAGAAAATGAATCTCCCGAAGCCAGAATTCACATTTACTGAGCTTCGCATAAAGCTCGTGATCTCTTAGAGTCTGCAGAACGATCCTCAAATGCTGCACATGATCATCAACAGAGGCAGAATATATCAAGATATCATCAACAAAGATCACCACAAAATGGTCCAGAAATGGACGAAAGATACGCTGCATTAGATCCATAAAGGCTGCTGGGGCATTAGTCAAACCAAACGGCATGACTAAAAATTCAAAGTGACCATATCGAGTACTGAAAGCAGTCTTCTCCACATCAGATTCCCGGATCCGCAACTGAAAATAGCCAGACCGGAGATCAATCCGTGAAAAGACAGCAGCAGACTGTAACTGGTCAAACAAATCATCAATCCTGGGGAGCGGATACTTATTCTTGATAGTCGCCTGATTCAGCTGCCTGTAATCAATACAAAGCCTCAGGTTTCCATCTTTCTTTTTCACAAACAGTACTGGGGCACTCCACGGAGAAAAACTGGGACGAATATAACCCTTCGCCAGTAACTCTAGTAGCTGTGCACGCAGTACTTTCAATTCAGCTGGAGCCATTCGGTACGGCGGCTTTGCTAAGGGGCCAGTACCTGGAATCAGTTCAATCACCATCTCAATCTCTCGCTCTGGGGGCAAGCCTGGCAACTCGTCAGGAAACACATCAGGGAACTCACAGACAACCGGAATATCACAAACATCCCGTCGTGGTTTTTCAACAGCCACCACTGAAGCAAGGAATCCCTGACAACCTGCGCTAAGCAACCTATAGGCTCGAATAGCAGAAATAATCATACGAGAAGAACGGGATCGAATACCTTGAAAATAAAAGGCTGATTTTCCCTGGGGCTGAAAATAGACTTTCTTCGATCTGCAGTCAACCACAGCTCCATAATGCTCCAACCAATCCATTCCCAGAATAACATCATAATCTGCCAGCTGCAACGCATACAATCTCGCCGGCAACTGGTGATCATCAATCATCACAGGAGACTCATCCAAACACAAGGGAGTAACCATGAAATCTCCAGAAGGCAATTCCACAAACAACTCACAAGACAGCTCAGAAGTTGGTTCCTCAATACAAGCCATAAAATCCTCAGAAATAAAAGAGTGAGAAGCACCAGAATCAAATAAGACATGAGCTGCATGACCATAAAGCATAATCGTACCTTCCACAAGATGGGACGCAGCAGCATCAGCTCTTGTCAAATGAGAAACTTTGCCTTTCTGCTTCTTAGAACCAACTGAAGATTGCTGAGAAGACGCCGACGCCTGAGAGAAAAATTGCTGTGGAGCTTGAGGTGCAGGAGGTCTAAACTGCGGCTGAGGTTGAGAAAACTGAGGAGCTTGCAATGGATTCGGCCTCAGCGGGCAATCTCGAACCACATGACCTGGCTGGTCACACCTAAAGCAAACAACAGGAAGAGAACACGGTTGGCCCTTATGATGACCACCGCATCTCCGACACGTCCACGGCTGACTAGCAGCTGAGCTCTGTCGAGTCTGAGAAGAAGGTGCTGTCGGCTGCTGAACAGAATCTGCACCGGACGGCTGCTGAACAAACTTCTTCTTCTTCTTGAACCTTTTGAACTTGGGCTTAGAAGGAGAGGAAGCACTGGAAACCTCTGACTGGACCGAAGGAACACTAGGCACGGGCTGTCGGTAAGCCTGCTGAACCTGAGCCACCGGCTGCACTGACCCTGCCTGGGGATATCCACCCGGTCTCGCCATCTCCAGCTCTAAAGCTACAGCTGTCTGGCACGCAGTATCGAGATCCGCAACACGACTCGCTATCAACGGCATCTTCAACTCTGGCCTCAACCCTCGCAAGAATTGCTGGGTCTTCAAAGCTTCGCTGGCCAGCACATGGGGCGCATACTGACCCAATTCCAAGAACTTATTCCTGTACTGAAGCACGGTCATACTGCCCTGGGTCAATTCCATAAACCGATACATCTTATCCATCTGCAAGCAGGCAGGAGTATAGGCACGCTCAAAAGCAGCAACGAACTCTGCCCAAGTGATTTGCCGAAGAGGTCTGGATCGAAAGGAAATCTGCCACTCGGCTTTCCACCACGCAATGGACGTACCCTGGAGTTGAAAGGCAGCGAGCATGACTTTCTCATCTTCAGCACACTCCATCGAGACAAAAACACGCTCTATCGCATCCATCCATTGCCTCGCGACTTCTGGATCAGCTTGGCCATCGAAAGCAGGCGGATTAAACATCAGAAATTCCTTCAAAGCCTTGCCTCGACTGCCAGGCACTTCAGCTTGAACGATCGGCACTGGAGGAGCAACTGGAACGACAGGAACAGCGGGAACAGCAGGAGGAGGTGCAGAACCGCTATCTTCCCTGGGCGCATCTCGAGGAACACGAGGAGCTCGAGGAGGTCTTCCTCGACGAGGCGGCATAATTATGCTGCCAAAAACACAATCAACAATGAAATCCATCAATCATACGGAAAACATCCTATGCCAGCAAGAGACAACAACAGGACTAGCTCTGGACCAAGCGTCAATTCCAATTCTTTACGCAAATCCTCAACTCTAGCTCTGATACCACCTGTGACGACCCAGAGTTCAGGATACCGATATACCGATAACATCGGTATACCGACACCAAGAACTGGGGAGGCCACCCAAGAGGCTGATGAGGCCCCTGAAGGGTTAGTGGGGGGTTAGCTGAGGAATATGCATAATTAATTGCGAATTGGGGCGCGCAATACAAATAAGTATTTAAGATTTAAACACAAGTGCGGAAGCAATTTAAAATAACCAGAGTGATATATATATAACTAGTCCAGAGTCACAAACACTAGTCCACAGGGCACAACTACGCGGGGCATACCCCGGCAAAAGTACAACACAAGCCTCAAAAAGGCAGCTCGTGCACAGCTGGCAGCTAAGGAACGGTCCCGAAACAGCACGCTAAACTCCGGGAGATGTCAGGCGCGGCTCACCTGAAAGGAGAAGGGTGAGTCACAGCCAGACTCAGTAGGGGTCACGCGGATCCCTACCTCGCACTAAACAAGCGAACATGCATAATTAACAGCAATTAAAGCATGCATTCAAATAAATACACAGGCAATGGCATGAATATCTAATCACAAGAAAGCTGTAAACTCTATCTAAGCAAGTATAACAGCTAACACATGCCGCTACTAATTGAATGCAAGCGATTAAAGCTAAAACTACCAATTAGAATGAGCTGCAACTAGTCCAAGCAACAAGGAAGGACAACCACTGGAGCAGAAACCAGAAGCGTCCACTGACGGCTTACACTGCGTCTCAAGCACTCGCAGTCGACAAGCGACAAGCTAAGCGCGCAAACAGTACCAAACCAAGTGACCAGTCGGAGTGACACCCGTCGGCGTCAGTCCACAGTCTCCGACCACGTGTGCACACACTGACTCTAGCCTGAGCCAGGCCCTCTAACTAGTTTTCTCCCTTGGCAGGACGCTACCATTGGCTGGGAGCCCACGGAACTAGCTTACAAACCGTGAATGGGAAATATACCCCTCCGCCATCCTCAAGCGGGTCGGCACTCAACAGACCTTAGGGCAACAACAGTGGCTCCATTGCCTGGAAAGAAAAGCTACTCTATTGGCACATAAAACACGCCACAATATAGTAAAACAATACAACTATGGCATGAATATAGAACGGAACGCATAAGCAGTGGGCTGGGAATATATTGCAGCCATCAGGGAAGTGGCGGTCAAGGACCCACGCGCCACATGCAAACGACGGTCGGGGGTTGGCGCGTTACTTCAAGAATGACGCTCCAGTCCCCATCCGTCACTCCCTTCAGGGTTCCAGCTCAAGAGGCACCAAAGGCATGTAACGGTGGGGGCCCTGCGCGTTACTTCGAAGCGACGCGTGGGGTCACCGCCGTCACATCCACCCGAGGCTCAAACCACCTATCGGCGTTCTAAATGGTAGCAGGCGAAGTAACGCCCCGGTCTAGGCGCGTCGGACCGAAACGACGGTCGGCCGACTGGCCGCCGGGCGCACCGCCTGACCAAAATCACGGAAAACAGTTGATGAGTAACGGATGGGAGCCCCACCGTTACTCTCCAAGTAACGCACCCCCATTGGGCCGCTATTTGGTAGTGACGCGTCCACCTTGGACCGTCGGGCAAGTGACGGTTCCTGGCAGGACCGTCACTGCACCTGGGTTACGGGCGGGTACGGTTTGTAAACCGAAGCCCTCCCGGACGGCTGAAAACGCCGGGTATCGACGAAAAACCTGATAACCTGTCAAACCACGCATGCTAGACAACAATTTAACATCTAAATCTAGCACATGCAAGGCCTAAAACGCATTAAACTCAAGATTTAGGCTAAAACCCCAAAAATGGAAATATGAACATCATGCATGCTACGGGGTGCTAATCAACAAGCGAGCTAAAGGAAACGATCCTAGCAAGATCGAGGTTCCATCCCCCTACCTTTCGCAAGCCGAAACCGTCGAACGGGCCGCATGCAAGGAGGAATAGCCACGGAGCTTCCACGCTCCACCTCGCTCCCACGATCACCGATCCACGCCGAAGTGGACACCCACGCGCTCTACTCGACGCGAGGAATCCAACGGTGCCAACCTCGTCTCAATCCGACGCCGTCTCGACCCCGATCCCTAAGAGAGGAGAGGAGGTGGCCGCACGGAGGAGAGAGAGAGGGAGAGGGTGAAATGAGAGATCGACGGGGGAGAGAGAGTGAGGGTGAGAGATATAAAAAATAATAAAAAAAAATAAAAATAAATAAAATTAATATATATATAATATAATCATTATATATATAAAAATCTTATTAATATTCAATAACCCTCAAACAGCTCCGAACAAATCCGGAAAAATGCCAGACAAATTCCTAAAAATCCAGGAAAATAGCCGGAATTTCCAGAACAATTAATAGAACAAATACCACGAAGGATCCATTAAGGCACGGGCCTTACATAAAATGTACACTGACCCTTGCATGCGTATGGCAAAATATGCACAGACCTATATATGCATGATACAGAAATTGCACTGACCTTTATATGCTTAACGTAAAACATTGCACCGACCTTCTATATGCTCAGGCAAAATGTGCACAAACCTTAGGTAGTATAAAATAAAGGATGCACCGACCTTATATATGTACGATAAGAAATATGCACTGACCTTGCATGTAGACTAACAAAGTATGCACCGACCTTGTATGCGGACCAGCAGAAGGTGTACCGACTTGATATGCATACTAGAAAAGTATGCACCGACCTTATATGCAGGTGAAAAAATGTACACCGACTTGATATGCATGCTAACAAAGTATGCAATGACCTTGGCAATGCAGTTCTACAGAAACGTGCACCAACCTTGATGTGCATGCAGCAAAGTGTGCACCGACCTTGTATCGCACAAGGGCAAATGTGCATCGACCATGTATCGGCAAAGTGTGCACCGACCTTGTATCGCACAAGGACAAATGTGCACCGACCTTGTATCAGCAAAGTGTGCACCAACCTTGTATCGCACAAGGGCAAATGTGCACCGACCTTGTATCACACAAGGAAAGTGTGCACGGACCTTGTGTCGCATGAACGCAATAGATGCACCGACCTTATATCTCAAGGAACCGGATGTGCACCAACCTAGTTTCTGCCAAGAAGATGTGCACTGACCTTTATGCATCGACCTTGACTTGTGCAAAGGACAACATGCACCGACCTTGATTTCCATAGGGTAGTCGTGCATCGACCTTATAACTGACTACGGAAAATATGCACTGACCTCATGACAACATACACCGACCTTGGATATGCACCGACCTTAGTTGAAGACAAATAGAATGTGCACCGACGTTCTATGTTGAACAACAAAATGTGCACCGACCATGTTTAGCACAAGGCAAAATCTGCACCGACCTTATCATGTGCAATGCAAGACTTGCACCGACCTACTATGCTCGTTGAACAGTGATGTGCATAGACGTTATTTGGCTGAACAACAAAAATATGCACTGACCTTCTAACGAAGAAACAGGAAAGTGCACCAACCTCATATGTAGTCTGGAAAACATGCATCAACCTTAGATTCATGACAGCCAAAACTAGCATCGACCTATATATGCAAGGCGTATGCATGTGCACCGACCTACATGTGCAAATGAAACATGCATCGACCTTAGTTATCCGTACTGAACATATGCACCGACCTTAGTTTGCTGAACTAAACACATGCACCGACCTTAGATATGCTATGAACAGTGACATGTACCGACCATAGGAGCATATGATCTGAACTAGCATCGACGTTATATATATGCTAAGGCAAAATGTGCATAGACCTACATGGCTATTAAGAGTGATGTAGGTAGACTTGAAAGCAACATACCATGACTTCATGTAGGCACACTGACTCTAATGACTCAAATGCATAGTCTCCAATGCATATACTCATGAAGCCTTCTGACATGTTATGTTTGACTTAAGGTGTTTGACTTTTGACTTATGGTATTTGACATCATCAAAACCACAGGAATACAACAGAACCCCCCTCTGTGGGTTCAATGGCTAGGCAACTTATCCCGAGGGAGCCCTAAGCCTGCCCGTTACCCTCGGTACCCCTCTTAAAGTCATAACTTTCATGGCGAACTTCGTTGTGGTAAAGAGGATATCGGCCTATAACGCCATCTTTGGCCGAGGTATCCTCAGCCAGATAAAGGTTGTGCCCTCCACTTACCACCAAAAAATGAAGTTTCCTACTAAATTCGGCACCGGGGAAGTCCGAGGTAACCAAGCAATGGCTAGAAGGTGCTATGTAATCTCGATAGAAGCCGTAGGGCCAGAGGACAAAGGTAAGGGGCTTGGGGCGATTGAGGGTAGGGCGGCGGCAAGCAAACCCGGAGAGGAACTACTGTCGATTTTTCTCAAAGATGACATGGCCCTCGAGGTGAAGATTGGAGCAGATTTGCCACTTGAAGTACAAACTTAATACAAGAAATTTCTTTCAGAGTATGTTCATGTTTTTGCGTGGTTTGATGAGTATCTTCTCGGGATCCCTGAGGAGACAGTAACGCACCACCTCAATCTCGACCTTGCGGTGAAATCAGTTCAAGAACGAAAAAGAAAGCACGCCCCCTAATAACAAGCGATCATTAAAGAGCAAGTCAATAAGGTGAAGAAAATCAGGCTGTTGAGCCCGGTCCTTTACCCTACTTGGCTAGAAAATGTCATCCTAGTACCAAAAGCTTCAGGCAAATGGCAGACGTGTGTTGACTTCACCGACCTTAACAAAGCTACTCCGAAGGATTGCTATCCGTTACCGAGCATCGATCAACTGGTCGATTCAACCTGGGGTTACGAACTTCTGATGGGAATCAACACAAAGCATTGACATTTTATTTTGCGTTTGTATCCTTATTGTTTGTATTTATATCCTTGGTTAATTTGGTTTGCAATTATATGGCATTATAAGCCAATTTGTTAGTCTTTAGGAATCTTGAGTTTCTATGTAAAATGCCAGTGGGTCCAGTAGGGTCCCCCACCCTCTTTCCCATTGATCCACCTAGGGTCATGGGCCATGTGGGGCTGGTTCAAAGTCCAAGGTTGGACTTGGACCAAGGAGACAAAGTGGAAGAAAATTCAATTTTTTCTACCCATTTTCAAAGGGGCGCCCCCTATTTTGTCATGTTATGTAGTTTTTGTGTTTTATTTATTTCTTTTGACCACATGGGGAGAAATTAAATATTCTCATCCCACAAATACCCCTCCCAACCCTAGATCTGAGGGTAAGATTGGTCATTTGTCTAGGGTTTCCAATTCATATAAAATGCTTGTATTTTTCATTTTCAAGGAATTAATGAGAAGAAATTTTGAGAAATTCAAGAAGCCTTGGGCGCCCTCTCTCTCCATCTCCCTCTTGCAGCTGGATTGCGGTGGTTTCTAGGGTGGATTCCTGTTGCACCCGGACAATTTCCCCAGTAAAATACCCAGAAATAAGAGTTTGATAATTTCCTTGAACACCTTCAAGACATGGGCTACCCGGCCCCTCTGACAACCCAGTGGGCCCGACCAATGGCCCCGACCCGCTAGCCGAGGTATACGGTGGCATCAGCAATCAATCGGGACCACTCCCGACTCCTAAGTTGCGGACTTTGCCCGCATTCTACACGACCACCCGGGCCAACCCGGGGACACTCCGACTACAAGCCACACCACGTGGCACCCAGTGAAAAGGCCAGGGGTGTAACGACTCGAGATCCGAACACCGGGGAGACCCGATAACCCGAATCTCGAACCGCCACCCCCGAGCCCGAAGACTCGGAAGGGTTGAAAGGATGGTGTGGAGATACACAAGAATCTAAAATAATTGCAGAGCTACGTAGATTAAATGATTTAAGCAGAAAGCAATTAATGACATTAATTAAATTACATGGTCCGCAATAATAACAACAGTCTAAAATGTAACAGTAGTCCACAACTAGCACAGTCCAAAGAGTCAAGTATAACTACGCGGGGCATACCCCGAAACTGGCAACTAACCTTGGGCACCTAAACCACATGGAGCCTCTGAAGCGCTCCCCTGAAGCCGCGTCTCACCTGAAACACGGAAAACACATAGGGAATGAGCCTCAAAACACAAGGCTCAGCAGGGATCCTCCGGTCCCCACCTTGCAAATCGAGAAACTACGCGAAAAGTAACTGCAAGCTACCACTTTGGCTAGTATCGAACGCACGGCATGAAAATTGAGATAACTCGTCAAAAACTCCAAGAGTCGCTACCAGACAAAGATAGGAGTACCAACCCACTAGAAGCAAGGCCGGATGCGTCCACTAACGACTTAAACCGCGCCTCGAGTGTCTCCCTTCGGCCCAGCGGGAACTGAGACACCGTACAAGTAACCACAGAACAAGTGACTAGCTGGGGTCGTGCTCGTCAGCGCGGGTCCAACCGCCCCCAACCACGTGCGCACAGATAGACCGTGCGTCCCTGGTCGGGCACTCTAACTAGTTTTCCCCTTAGCCAGACTCTAGCTGGTAGACGCGGGGCCCGATAAAAACCACTCCAAAAACCGTCCCTCTGGGGTAGCCTCGCCACCACTCCCTGGTGGGACCACTCGCGTGTCTGAAGGCTATGACTATTGGAGGGTCATTGAAAGAGTAGACTCTCTAGTCAACGGAAAATAACGTCTAAACCGGACAGAGTACAAGGGCCGCTCCTCGTACCGACACCGACTCATGGTGACACAAGCCGAGAACACCACCTCCCGAGATCCCACGGCACCCTCACGTGTGGCCCCCACATGATGCCCAGCATCAGTCAAACCATGGGTCAACACGTGGATCGAGATCCACTCACCTGGGACTCGAATTGGCAAAACATAACTCCGGTTGGACATGAGCCTCTGGCGGTCCACCTTTGGGCCGCCACAAAAGCTAGCGGTCCAACATTAGGCCACCACAGGGTTGTACTGGTCCAACGATAGGCCACTACACACTGGGTCACGAAAGAAATAGCGATCCTATATGGGGCCGCCAAAGAGCATGAGGCGGGCGAACCTTCGGTCGCCAGACCCAAAAAGCTTCCAACGGTCAAAAACCAACGGTCAAAACACCTCGAAGGCCACGCTGGTCAACTGGGTATGGCGGTCGACCTTTCGGATGCCACCTGGGCTGTGGCGGCTCATCGTGAGGCCGCCAAGCCCAACTCGCTCACAGAACAACTAACACGGTCGCATGGGGACCGCCAGAAGGAGGTGGTGGTCACTAGAAGGGCCGCCACACTTCCTAAAAACTGAGAACGGTGGGAAAACCACAAAATCACCATTCCACGCCCCATTCACCCCCGGGTGATGGAGAACCAAAAGGGAAACTTGTTCCCAAGCCCCTAGTGCATCTATTGATGCCTACAAACCATAAAAACATGCATTGGATTGCTAGATCAGGCACTCGAACCCAAAAACATGGATTTCCCTTCCCGGCTCAAAATGACCCACTCTCGACCTCGCCTCGGCCTATAAATCACGGGAAAGGTAAACATCGAGCTGAGGATCGTCACCCTACCTCGGATTCGTCCGAAACACGGCGGATCACCGTCGATCCTCAAAACTCGCTTGAAAACCCCTATTCTTCCCCAAGCTCCCACGATCCACGCACGCCACCACCGTCGCCGTCGCGCCGTCACCTCGCCGCCGTCTGCAGTCGGGGAGAGGGTCGCCGCAGCGTCCACGGGAGAGGGGGAAAGGAGGGGCGCCGGTTCTCACTGGAGAGGAAGGAGGAAGAAGAAAGAAGAAGAAAGAGAAACGGGGTAAAAGGAAAAGAAATGGGGTTATATAGAAAATCTGGATTTTTCGAAAAATATGAAAAAATAGAAAAATATACCGCCGCGATCGTTGGAACACGTCGATCGCCGTGGTACCATCCCTGAGTAGGTGAACGACTCGGTTTACCCGCTACGGGGTTCCGTAGGTCATGTCAGGGGAAAATATGGGAAACCGCGGAACACGTTCCGGGACCTCCGAAACTGATCCGAAATGCACGGATCCGAACCCAAAAAATGTCCGAAAGATAATTCCGAGAAAAATGAGAACAAATTCTCCGAGAAAATAGATCTGGGACCCAAAAAGATGGATCCGAAAGGTCCGGGATATTACAGCCCTCCCCCCTTAAACAAATTTCATCCTCGAAATTTAAAAAAAAGCACTAGGGAAAGAAAAGGATACACACTCGAACAAATAAGGGAACTACTGTCGCATCTCGTCCTCACGCTCCCAAGAAGCCTCACCACCAGAGTGCCGCTGCCACACTACCTTAACCAGAGGGATAACCTTGTTCCGCAGGTGTTGCTCTCCCCGATCCTCAATACGGATAGGGAACTCAGGTAGAGACAGATCGGGAGTCACCTCGGGCCAAATTGAATCCTCCAACACATGAGAAACATCGGGCATATACTTCCTCAACATCAAGACATGGAACACATCATGCACCGCTGTAAACTCAGGAGGTAGCTGCAACCGATAAGCAACCTCGCCAATGCGCTCCACGATGGGAAAATGACCATCATAGCGGGACTCAGCTTCCCACATTGTCCAAATCGCATCACTCCCTTCATGGGAGAAACCCTCAAAAATACACGGTCACCAACCGTGAAACAGAGTGGCTGCCTTCTCCGATCGGCATAACTCTTCTGCCGACTCTATGCCGCCAACATGTTCTGACGGACCAGATGCACCACATCAATGCACTGCTGCACTAGCTCCGGTCCCGTCACAACACGCTCACCAACCTCCGACCAATCGAGTGAAGTCTGACACGGTCGCCCGTACAATGCCTCATAAGGAGCCATCCCAATGCTCGAAGGATAGCCGTTGTTGCAGGTAAACTCCACCAATGGTAGATGGTAAATCCAACTCCCTTGCCATTCCAGGCAACAGGATCTCAACATGTCCTCTAACGTATGAATGGTCCTCTCAGACTGACCATCTGACTGAGGATGATACGCTGAGCTAAATGTCAACTTCGTGCCAAGAGCTCGCTGGAAACTCATCCAGAATCCAGAAGTGAAACGCGGATCTCTATCTGACACAATGAAAATGGGAATCCCATGCAAAGGTATGATCCGCTCTACATAAAGTTGAGCCAACTTGGACACACTCCAGCTGACTTTGATCGGTAATAACCGAGTCACTTTCGTCAGCATATCCACCAGCAACCAAATGCTATCCTGCCCGCTCGGAGTCCTCAGCAATCCCACCATACAATCCGTGGTCACGTGGTCCCATTTCCACGTGGGAACCTCCAAGGGCTGAAGAGTACCTCCTGGTCGCTGATGCTCTGCCTTCACCTGCTGACAGGTCAGGCATCGGGCCACAAACTTGGTAATATCTCTCTTCATGCCAGGCCACCAGAACTGCCTCTTCAAGTTCTGATACATCTTCATCCCACTCGGGTGTACAGTGTACCGACTCCCATGAGCCTCCAGTAACACCGTACGCCTCACCTGCTCCTCAGTCGGGATGTATATCCTGCCACATAATCTCACAGCTCCGTCCTCGCCGAAGTCCACATCGGCCAAAGCCAAAATCTGGGACAACTCAGGGTCTGCACGCTGAGCATCTGTCACCTGACGATGAATCGCAGATGTGACAGTCAAGCTCGCAAGAACAGTTGACCCCGACTCTTGGGGAACCTTAAGCCTAAATGACACTGATGGCACTTGTTCCCAGAGCCTCCACTTCCTCATCATCATGGTGCTGACCACAACCTTCCTACTCAAGACATCGGCAACTACATTCATCCTACTCAGCTGATAAGACAAGGTGAAGTCATAATCTTTCATATACTCCATCCATCGTCTCTGCCTGAGGTTGAGGTCCTTCTGAGTGAACACATACCTCAAACTCTGATGGTCTGTGAACACCTCGAACTTCTCACCATATAGATAATGCCTTCAAATCTTCAATATAAAGATCACAGCCACTAACTCAAGGTCATGGGTGGGATAGTTCTCCTCATGCGACTTCAGCTACCGACATGCATACGCCACCACTCTACCGTGCTGCATCAGCGCAGCACCCAACCCGACCCCTGAAGCATCTGTATACACCACAAAACCTCCCGATCCAGAAGGCAACACTAATACCGGTGCCGAGGTGAGCAACCTCCTAAGCTCCATGAAGCTCTGCTCACACCCACCAGTCTAGACAAACAGCACATCCTTCCTCGTAAGCCTGGTCATCGGGGCTGCAACACGAGCAAAATCCTGAATGAATCTCATGTAATAGCCTACAAGCCTCAAGAAACTCCGAATCTCCATCACGGACCTTGGCCTCGGCTACTGTATCACTACTTTGACCTTGGCTAGATCCACAGAAATACCATCACCAAAAATCACGTGCCCCAAAAAGTGCACCTCGTGAAGCCAAAACTCACACTTGTTGAGCTTAGCATACAACTGGTGATCTCGCAAGGTCTGCAACACAACCCTTAAATAATATGCATTCTCATCCGCAGACTACGAATAAATAAGGATGTCGTCCACAAACACGACCACGAACTGCTCCAAGTAAGGACGGAACACCCTCTGCATCAAATCCATAAACGCTGCGGGGGCATTGGTGAGCCCAAATGGCAACACCAGAAACTCATAATGCCCATATCTCGAACTGAACGCGATCTTCTCCACGTCAGACTCTCGAATCCGCAACTGATAATAATCATACCGTAAATCAATCCACGAGAACACTCGCTCAGACTGAAGTTGGTCGAACAAATCATCAATCCGTGACAACAGATACTTGTTTTTAATGGTCACCTCATTCAACTGCCAGTAGTCAATGCACAACCTTAGGCTACCATCCTTCTTCTTCATGAACAACACTGGCGCACCCCAAGGGGAAAAGCTAGGAGGAATATACCTCTTGGTGAGCAACTCCTGCAACTGCACCCTCAACTCAGCAGGAGCCATACGGTAAGGAGCCTTCAACAAAGGTCCCGTACCAGGCACAATCTCGATCACAAAATCAATCTCTTGTTGAGGAGGTAACCCAGGTAGGTCCTTGGGAAAAATATCAAGAAACTCACACACCACTGGAATGTTCTCCACATCCGGCTCCGACTGGTCTACCACGACCACAGAAGCGAGGAAACCTTGACAACCCGCATCAAGCAAACGACGAGCCCTAATAGCCGAAATAAGGAAGCGGGAAGAGGAAGACCTAATACCTTGGAAATAGAAGGTGGGTCCACGAAGTCACCGGAAATAAACCCTCTTTGAACCACAATCCACTAAAGCATGATGTGCCTCGAGCCAATCCATGCCCAAAATCACATCAAAATCCTGAAGTGGCAACGCATAAAGTCTGGCCGAAAACACTGCCCTTCAACCCACACAGGAACCTCATCAAAATAATATGGAGTGAGCATAAAATCACCAGAAGGCAACTCCACTGCCAAATCAAAGGACAACTGGGTCACCGGCTCCTCAATACTCAGCGCGAAATCCTCCGAAATAAACGAATGAGACGCGCCAGAATCAAACAAAACTAGAGCCGCACAACCCAAAATCCTAATGGTACCTTCCACAAGCTGTGATGCCACTGCCTCTGCCCTGGTCATGTGTGTAATCTGGCCTCGGGACCTCTGCCTGCCCCCCACACTCGCTGACCTGGGTAGCGGCGGATACTACCCCTGCTGCGGTTGCTGCGGCTGCCTCTGCTGTTGGGGATACTATTGCTGCGGAGGATACTACTACTGCTACGGCCTCTGAGGACAGTCACGCGCCATATGCCCTGGCTGGTCACACCTGAAACAAATCACCGGTGCCGTGCACTGCCTGCCTGGATGCGACTCGCAACACCGAGGACACGGTCCCCGTGATCCACCCACTGATCCCTGACGCAGAAAAGGAATCGGATGTTGTACACTATCTGAAGTCGCCTGCCTATGATCCTTGTACTTCTTACGGAAACCCTTCTTGAGAAACTTCTTGACCTTGGAGCTAAAAGGTGCAAATCCAGCCGTAGACAGCGCTGGAGTCGATGCTCCCGAACTACCCATAGTGTGCTGAAAAGTACTCTACTGTTGGGTAGCAGTGTGCTGACTATGGCCTGACTGGGACTGCCTCTGACCTCCCTGTCCTCGGACCTTCTGCATATCCAGCTCCAAAGATGTCGCCACACGAGATGTTGTCTCCAAATCAGTAGCAGCGTTCACCATCAAGAGGTGCTTCAGCTCCTGCCTCAAACCCTTGACGAACTGCTCCGTCTTCACTCCCTCATGCTCCATGATATGGGGAGCATAACGGCCTAACTCCATAAACCGAGCCCTGTATTGCAACACTGACATGTCACCCTGAACCAGCTCCAAAAACTGACGCATCTTTTGCGTACCAACATAGGATGGGCAGTAAGTATTCTCAAAGACAGTAACAAAGTCCTTCCACACGATCTTCTAAAGTGAACGAGACTGAAAGGATGTCTTCCACTCTGAAGACCACCAATCTCGATCTGTACCCTGCAACTGGTTATAGGCCAACATCACCATGTCCTCCTCAGCACAGCGCATGGAACTGAACACTCTCTCCATCTCATCAAGCCATCTCCTGGCCACATCGGGATCTGGCTGGCCATCGTAATAGGGTGGGTGAAACTGTAAAAAGTCCCTCATGGCACGATTGGGTCCACCCCTGGACGACGAGCCCTCGCCAGCATCACCGCCAAACAACTGAGACATGAACAGAAACATGCTCTGAAAGAAATCCTCGGCCCCCGAAACTCTCGCTGCATCAGTGGCATCTGGTGGCACTCTGCTCTGCTCCTCCTGCTCCTCTGTCGACTGTCCCTGCTGAGAGCGAGTCCTCCGCCTTGGCGCCATACTCGCCTACTGTAAAAAGACAGAAGACACGAAAAATAATGGAATCAATAAAACACATGGTGCCCTAAGCCAGTGCCAACTATACATCATCATTATGGACTAGTGGACCACTCTAACTATTTACGATTCTTATATATATCCACAACCGTGCTCTGAAACCAGCTGTAACGACCCGAGATCCAAACACCGGGGAGGCCCGATAACCCGAATCTTGAATCGCCACCTACGAGCTCGAAGACTCAAAAGGGTTGAAAGGATGGTGTGGAAATACACAAGAATCTAAAATAATTGCAGAGCTACGCAGATTAAATGAATTAACCAGAAAGCAATTAATGACATTAATTAAATTACATGGTCCGCAATAATAACAGCAGTCTAAAATGTAACAGTAGTCCACAACTAGCACAGTCCAAAGAGTGAAGTATAACTATGCGGGGCATACCCCAGAACTGGCAACTGACAACTAACCCTGGGCACCTGAACCACGTGGAGCCTCTGAAGTGCTCCCCTGAAGCCGCGTCTCACCTGAAACATGGAAAACACGCAGGGAATGAGCCTCAAAACACAAGGCTCAGTAGGGATCCTCCGGTCCCCACCTCGCAAACTGAGAAATTACGCGGAAAGTAACTGCAAGCTACCACTTCGGCTAGTATCGAACGCACGACACGAAAATTGAGATAACTCGTCAAAAACTCCAAGAGTCAATACCAGACAAAGACAGGAGTACCAACCCACTAGAAGCAAGGCCAGATGCGTCCACTAATGACTTAAACCACGCCTCGAGTGTCTCCCTCTGGCCCAGCGGGAACTGAGACACCGTATAAGTAACCACATAACAAGTGACAAGCTGGGGTCGTGCTCGTCAACGCGGGTCCAACCGCCCCCAACCGCGTGTGCACACGCAGACCGTGCATCCCTGGTCTGGCCCTCTGATTGGTTTTCCCCTCAGCCGGACTCTGGCTGGTAGACGCGGGGCCCGACAGAAACCACTCCAAAAACGGTCCCTCTGGGGTAGCCTCGCCACCACTCCCTGGTGGGACCACTCACGTGTCGGAAGGCTACAACTATTGGAGGGTCACTGAAAGAGTAGACTCTCTAGTCAATGGAAAACAACGTCTAAACCGGACAGAGTACAAGGGCCGCTCCTCATACCGACACCGACTCACGGTGACACAAGCGGAGAACACCACCTCCCGGGATCCCATGGCACCCTCACGTGTGGCCCCCACATGATGCCCAGTATCAGTCAGACCACGGGTCAGCATGCGGATCGAGATCCACTCACCCGGGACTCGAATCGGCAAAACATAACTCCAATCGGACATGCGCCTCTGGCGGTCCACCTTTGGGCCGCCACAAAAGCTAGCGGTCCAACATTGGGCCGCCACAGGGCTGTACCGGTCCAACGATAGGCCACTACACAGTGGGTCATGAAAGAAATAGCGGTCCTATATGGGGCCGCCAAAGAGCATGAGGGGGGCGAACCTTCGGCCGCCAGACCCAAAAAGTTTCCAACTGTCAAAATCCAACGGTCAAAACGCCTGGAAGGCCACGCTGGCCAACTGGGCATGGCGGTCGACCTTTCGGCCGCCACCTGGGCTGTGACGTCTCATCGTGAGGCCGCCAAGCCCAACTCGCTCACAGAACAACTGAAACGGTCGCATAGGGACCGCCAGAAGGAGGTGGCGGTCACTGGAAGGGCCACCACACTTCGGGAAAATCGAGAACGGTGGGAAAATCACAAAATCATCATTCCATGCCCCATTCACCCCCGGGTGATGGGGAACCAAAAGGGAAACTTGTTCCCAAGCCCCTAGTGCATCTATTGATGCCTACAAACCACAAAAACATGCATTGGATCGCTAGATCAGGTGCTCAAACCCAAAAACATGGATTTCCCTTCTCGACTTAAAATAACCCACTCTCGACCTCGCCTTGGCCTATAAATCACGGGAATGGTGAACATCGAGCTGAGGATCGTCACCCTACCTCGGATTCGTCCGAAACGCGGCGGATCGCCGCCGATCCTCAAAACTCGCTTGAAAACCCCCGTTCTTCCCCAAGCTCCCACGATCCTTGCACGCCTCCACGATCGCCACACCACCACCATCGCCGCCGCGCCGTCACCTCGCCGCCATCTACAGCCGAGGAGAGGGTTGCCGCCGTGTCCACGGGAGAGGGGGAAAGGAGGGGGCGCCGGTTCTCACGGGAGAGGAAGGAGGAAGAAGAAAGAAGAAGAAAGAGAAAGGGGAAAAAAGGAAAATAAATGGGGTTATATAGAAAATCTGGATTTTTCAAAAAATATGAAAAAAAATAAAAATATACCACCGCGATCATTGGAACACGCCGATCACAGTGGTTCCATCCCTGAGTAGGTGAACGCTTCGGTTTACCCGCTACGGGGTTCCGTAGGTCCTGTCAGGGGAAAACATGGGAAACCGCAGAACACGTTCCGGGACCTCTGAAACTGATCCTAAACGCACAGATCCGAACCCGAAAAATGTCCGAAAGATAATTACGGGCAAAGTGAGAACAAATTCTCCGAGAAAATAAATCTGGGACTCGAAAAGATGGATCCAAAAGGTCCAGGATATTACAAGGGGCCTACCCCGAGACACCTTCTTTCAACCCTCCAAGGTCAAAGGGAGACCCAAATAGGTCAACCACAGGCTTGGGAGGCCCATAGTACGTGTGTACGGCTCACACACGTGTGTTCGGCATTCTGCCGAACACCTTGTGGGTGCACATGTTTCAACCCTTCTACACCAACCATGGCCACCCCGCAGTTCCAGTACACTAATTGGGTCCTACATCGACCCCCCAGTAAGCCGAGGCCACCCCCGACCCTCAGACACGTGGCAATGAGCCACTTAACTTTAGCTCTCAGACCAACCCGAGGCTACCCTGCCCACTTGCCGTACAACGTAGCACGCAGCATGAGGTCAGGCCCGTTTACCCAAGGTGCCTCCTCCCAGCCCCTATGAACTTCTAACCTCGGCCCTAGGCCAAATCCAAGGCATGTCGGTCACCTACGAGGCCTGTTCGGCAACCCGGGGTGTGTCGGGCATTTGCCCGAACACCTTGCGAGCAGCTACTACGACTCGAAGAACAACGGCCCCCATGGACCATCTCAATATCTCGGAACTCCGTGTCCTTCAAAGGACATCCCCACACGACGAAGGAAGACCCCCGGGGCCATCCCTTGGGGTTGCGGCTCGTCTGGGGCCGGTTCACCCCGGGGCGCGGCCGCACCCCCAAGGGAGGGTGAACTCCCCGGGGTCCATGCCCTCTCCGCAGCTCAGAGGCCCGACGGTCCTCCCCAATCCCAGTTCGTGCAAATTCCAAATCTCATGGTCCGAGGTTCGTACAAAGTTCATTCGGCGTACCCGTACATGGAAGAATTCATGAAGATGAAGCCCCGGGATTACGTCGAGTCACACACGTCAATCCCTCGGTCTACGCGCACCAACAGCCAGTCAACCGGTCCAAGCCCATATCCTTTGTCTTCTTGCATTCAAACTGAGTCAAAGTGGGGCTAATTTTAACAAAAAAATCAAATTTTATAGAGGTGGGGCCGCCCTCTCTCTCTCCCTCGATCCAGTCCGCCTAAACCCCCTGGGTATTAAAAAAATATTTTTTAAAAAATAAAAAATGGACCTATTCGGTCTGCCCAAACCCATCCTGGGAGGGGTTTAGGCGGACCAGCCTGGACCCCCAGGCTGGTCCACCTAAACCTACCCAAATTATATATAAAAAAGAATTTTTACCCCTCCGAAGAGGCATTTAGGAGGACCAGACCAGCCCATGGGGCTGGTCCGCCTAAACCCCCCTGGAGGAGGGGTTTAGGCGGACCGGACCAGCCCCTTGGGCTGGTCCACCTAAACCCCATCTTCTCCACTCCGTTACACACACAAAAAATACACAAAAAAAAATACAAATAAAATAAAATACTACTATTTGGGGGATTTACCGGGACCAAGTTGAACCCTCAATTTGGTCCACCTAAACCCCACCCCCCACCCCTTCAACTTCTTATAAATTTCCTCCCTTAGAAGCTCATGGGTCAACAGATGAAGGCTTGGACAAGCGGACACACTAACGGACGGACAAACACACCCCGGCCTAATTGTTGCACCCTCGGACTCCCGAGGCCTTCAGCAAGGGTCGGGGACGCGAGAAGCTAAGTGCGCGTACGGTTGGCTTGCTAATCAGCTCACACACGCCGAGGGTATGTCACGTATACTTCCCTCACATGGTGTTTAGCCATCTCACACCAAGTCCATCCTCGCCGCATGTAAGATGACTACACCAACGGCAAATACACCCGCATCCCGGGTCCACCCGTGTACGCCAACTTACAACGGTGACGAAGTGCACTCTCTGATGCCGTGCCTAACCCCGACACGGAATCGTCGCCTACCGCTCACCCCCCAGCCGGCCGTCGGCCCCTCAGATAAACAAATCAAGTCTAGTCGGACCTCTGGCCCGGGAATCATAGTTTCGGGGCAGACCTCGACTCTCCAGCATCACGACACTCACCGTCCGAGACCTAGACCAAACCACTCACCTCGAGCCACGTCCGACCTCCACCAGGCGCCAGTCCGTGTCTGCTCTTGCCACCAAGGTAGTCAGGCCCACACCAATCCCTCTGTAAAGAGTCCCTGCAAAACACGCGAAAATCGGCTTTGCCACGCAATGACCCGGGGATCGACCCACGTGTTAGAATTGTCCTGTGGCTTGCGCCAGTTGTACTTCGGTCTCCTCAGCCCATTTGTGAAGCCCATGTGGCCCATCATAAAGCCAGTGAAATGCAAGCGCCCGCATTCGGGCCCCCAGCTTCCTACCTACACCGCTCGGCATCTGTCCCTAACATCCTAACCCCAGTAAACACCCCCCAGTCGAAAGCGTACCCACAGCTGCAGAATGCTCCCAGCCCTCTACCCACGGCTTCAGGCATATATACAGACTTCTCTTCAGCTTAGAACGAAGGTGTTCAGATTCAATCTGATGTAAATAAACACCGGTTGCTTGCGGCCGGTGGGGAAAGACGTCCAGTACACGATTCCCACAATCGCCTACGCACTCGCACCCATGGAACCCCTTCTCTCCTTGTGTCGCCCGATCCCCTGAGCCCACGTGCCGCACCCTGGTGGCGCTTCCCCGGTCAACCTTTGGTTCCATAGGTGATTGTCGAGAAATCGACTGGAACACCCGCACCCTGTCCGGTTAATCTGTACCCTGACATTTCCGTGCCATTCGACCCTTTTCAACTTTCCGTAAAAGGAGAGTGCCCGATACCGCTGTGAGAGGCATGCAACCGTACGGAGGATACCCGAGATATATCAAACTCCGGTGTCTTCCTTCCCCGCTATATTCCTTCCTTCACCCCGGTCATTTGGCATAAAAAAAACCCACGCGACAAAGAGGATGGCACACTTGGTGGGACGTCTCCCACCTTCCTTCTTTTTGCTGAAGAAAAGTCTATTCCAGCCCTGAAGCCCTGGTGCCCTTTTCCTGTCCTTGCAGGAGAGGCAGAGGAGGGTACTCGCGCGCGCATTCTCCAGTAGCTTCCGATTCATGTTCTGACTGTCGGACCGTGCTTGGCGACTATCAGCAACCGTCGCCTCCGCAGCACGCAGCTCTCTAGCAACCATGGCGGCCGTCACCTACGGTCCCAATGTCATTACCACCCACGCACGGGTGGGATACTTGGCGACGCCGATCACTTTCGGTAGCTTCGCCCCTGTCATCGGATGCCCTACTTCTTGGGTGTGATCCCTGTGGCTGCTCCTCAGCCAACTCTAGTTTCTTCATTGGCTCCCATGGCCAATGCGCCACATGCACTTCCAGCACCGATGTCCCGCCTGAGCGCCAGGCACCGGACCGCCACCACTGGCCCCGGTAGGGCCCCCAGATCAACGCCGACTCGGGTAAGCGTTACCCCCCGAGGCCAGCCTCATCCGATCTACGGCACGGGCCTCGTGCCCCGGACTTCAGTCACTATCCCAGCATCTTCCTCGGGTTTCCAATCGCGAGCTCCAGCAAACCCAGCACCCAATACGGGCTCCCAACCCCGGGTCCACGGCTTCCTATCATCCTCCTTGGGTTTCCGACCCCGACCTCCAGCAAAGCCGGCACCCAATACGGGCTCCCAGCCCCAGGTCCACGGCTTCCCAGCATCCTCCTTGGGTTCCCAACCCCGAGCTCCAGCAAAGCCGGCACCCAACACGGGCTTCCAGCCCCAAGTCCACGGCTCCTCAGCACCTTCCTCGGGCCCGCTGGCCCGAGCCTCGGCAAAGCCGACCCTCGATATGGGCTCCCAGCCCCAAGTTTGCGGCTCTCCGATATTGCACTCGAGACCTCGGTTCCGAGCTCCAGTTGAACCGGCTCTCCCCGCAGGTCTCTTACCCAGGGGACAAGGTTCTTCAGCACCCTCCTCGAGCCTTCGACCAGAGCTCGTACTACACTGACACCTACTGCGGGTCCTCGACCCAGGGGCGTCGGCACCTCAGCGCTTCCAACGACGTCGCTCCCCGGTGCATGAGTGTCATCTCGAGCATCGGCAACACTCCTATTGGCCCGGGTGAAGACCTATACCCATATCGCCCAGCCATCGACTCCCGGCGTGGGTCTCATACCCTGGGGGCCGGCCCCAGTCCCTCTGACCGATAGCTTTACGCTGCAGGTCACTCCAGGCCGGGTTTTCTTGGTCTACCATCTTGGGGAGGAGTCTTCCTCAGCTCCTCAGAAGAAGCGTCGCCATGGCCGCAGAGGCAGACGACTCACTGCTGTAACCAGCAACTCCGGCAAGACTGTTCTTGTCGGTGACTTGTGGATCCGTCTCGACGGGGGTGAACCAATCATACCCCAGGAACGGACCATTTCCACCATCCCCACCTCCAATAATTTTGACCTCTTGCGGCAAACATGAGAGGACGGGGCGAAGCTCAGAGGAGCGGGTTCCTCGGCAACAGCCCGGGGGCACCCACCGTAGCCCGACACACGAGCTCCCACGACAACTCGTCGAAAAAATGACGATAAGGGAGACCAACAATCCGAATTAAGGAGAATCTGGGTTACCCCAGAAGAGGCTCAAGCTGTTCGAAGGGCGCGCATTAGAAACCCCCTACGAGCACTTAGACGCGGCATCAGACGGGATGCGGTTGGCTTCACAGTTGCATCGTATGACGACGCCCATTCGTCTAATGTCCCCCGCACAAGCAAGCGGAGGCAAAGGCGAGCCCGCTCCCAGGCCCTCCAGCAACCTGTCCCAGACTCTCCTCCGACTAACAAGAGGAATGAGCCCCCTCTGCAATGCACCTCGGTCTTTGACAGACTAGGGACGCCCGTCCGCCCCGAGCGACACCCGCGCAGGAAGCGGACGGCCCGGTTCATTAATGGCGCGGTTCGAGTGTTCGCCTGTTACACCACCGGACACCAGCCTGACACCCAGTTTGATGATCTGAACCAACTTCTGTCCCACTTCAGGAGGTCGCACCATCAGGCTCTGTCGCCTCCCCCAACAGGTCACATCGGCACTTCTGCCGGACCACAGGTGTCAGAACGCGCAGAAGAAGTCCCGTTGGAAGACCACGACCCTCCTCTCATTACAGAGCCGGTCAACAATGACCCTTCTACAAACGAGGCTCAAGAAGTGACCCTCGACACTCTCATGAAGGAGAACCAGCATCTGAAGGCCCTTCTACATGACCTCCTCCAGGAACGGGCTAGGCCCCAGGAAGAGGCACCGGCCCAGCCAGTAGCCCGCGATGCAGCCAACAGCTCAGCGGCGATTGCCCGAACCCCGTTGGCCACTGGGTTTGGCACGCCCCCGATTGAGGCCCAGCCATAAGCCTCTAATACGCCAATGTCGGAAAACCTCCTGGTACAACGCCAGATGATCGAGCGCATTGTTGAGATAAAGCTCGCCCAGTATGGTGAAGGGGCTGTCACAGTAGATCTCTATAGTGTACCCTACCCGCTTCACCACCAGCTAAAAAAGCTTCCCCCGGAGTACGCCAAGCCCCCGATGCTGCAAAAGTTCGACGGGCAGGGGTCGCCGCATAAACACTTGGCCTACTATGTTATGGCCATGGGTGAGTTAGCATTGGACGAATCATATCTCCTCCGCTACTTCGCCACTTCACTCACGGGACCAGCCTTCCAATGGTACTTCCGGCTGAAGCCCGGCTCAATGATCGACTGGGCGGATCTCCTGAAGAAGTTCCTCGACCGCTTTCAAATGGCCGAGCGGAAGGTCTCCCTAGCAAAACTAGGGCGAGAGTGCCCTCGACTTCATCAAAAAGTGGCGAGACCTCTGCATGAGGTGTGTCAATCTGCCCGTTCAGAAGGATGCCATCACCATATGTCGTCAAGGTCTGGCGGCCGAGGTCAGCGAAAAGCTTCTCGGCACCAATATCAAAGGCTTCGACCAACTCAATTCGGCAGTCGCCGAAATAGAGATGTTCTTCACCAATAACCCGAGCTATACTGCAGCAAAGGGGAAGCAAGTGCGAGAACACCAGTCCGGTAAGGAGGTGAATATCATAGAATTCACCCCTGCTTCCAAGGCTAGTAAGGAGGCCGAATCTAGTGGCTCTGACAAGAAGCCAGCGGACAAGCCGGCTGCTCCCTCCTTCTCGGAGCGTATGAAGACACCCTTCTCCTTTAAGAAGGAACATACGAAGATGCTCTTTGACCTCTGCATGGCCCAGAAGATTGTCGAGCTGCCAGAAATCCGCAAGTCAGATGAGGCCCTGAAGACCAATGATCCCAGTTATTGCCTGTATCATCTCATGTTGGGTCACTCAATCGAAGATTGCTATGTCTTCAAGACTCAGGCGCAGAAGCTGATCCGAGACGGTCTTCTCACCACTCAGCCAATGTCATCCACATGATGGCCGCATTTTCTCTTTCTGACGATGAGTCAGAGGAGCCCAGCGCCAGTCGAATGGGACGTTCGATCTGGTATCCGGGGTGGAGGCCCTGGCATGATCAGAGACCCCTCTCGTTCCCCAGGGAGAGAACCTGGCGACTCTTCGATATCCTCGTCGAGAGGGGGCAAATCATGCGCCGTGACTCGCCTACCGACTACACCCATTGGGACCGTAGCCACCCTCAATACTTCCCCTTCCACGCTAGAATCTACCACCCGATCGAGTCCTGTGAGGAAGTTCAACACCTTATCCAGGAACAGATCCAATGGGAGCAGATCGATGCGAAAGGAAACTCCATGTCGCTTGTCAAGCTTCGGCAAGCTGTCGAAGAGACCTTACCGACATCCACCAGAATGGCTCGAGTTCCAGACCGACAACCAAGAGGCGCTCGAGCGATTGTGAAGGTGTAGAGAGCAGGACGCCAGTCAAGAGATGGAGCCGACCGACTTTTTGGTCAATGTCATCCATTCTTTTGCTCCGTCAGTCTTTTCAGGCTCCCAGACGTCAACAGCCAACCAGCCAACCCCAGCCACTTCGACTGTGCGGTGGCGATCCTGGCGGGAGCTAAAGTCTCTCCCTTTCCCTGAAGAAGATACCGCCAGGCTCCTCCGGGTCCTTCTCGGCCGAGAGGACGTTCTGGTGGGTGAGACGATAATGGGCTCTTCAGCTCTCTCTCATCCTCCTCTCATCCTATCTTATCGTCGGCATCCGTGGATAGGAAGGGAAAGCAAAAGCAGGGTGAGGCCCCACCTCAGCCTCGTCACATCTCCTTAGTGGACGGGCCGTCGGGTCCTCTCTGCCTACCCGTCAACACAATCCGAAGTACAAAGAAGACATCTTCGTAGTCTTCAGTGGCTTCGATTCAAGTGGCGAGCCCATCGCCACAAGGCTCAGCCAGTCCACCGAGTCGGGATAATTGTACAGAGCAACAATGTCTTGCGACGTCGTCAGTTGTCGCTAGACCCAGCCCTCAGCGTGATCCCAAAGACAAGGCTAAGGAGCAGGACAACAAGCATATTCCCCGGTTTGCTCCTCAACAAAAGTTGTCGCCACTGCGGTTAAGGCATCAAACCGCGCACACATCTACGGACGCCAGCACCAGCCTACTGACTTCTCGTAGGCTCTTGTCGCCCCCGCGGGTAAGACATCAAACCCCGCACACATCTTCGGATGCTAGTCCTAGTATCCCGGCATACCAAGAATTACCGCTCAAGGTAATCAAGCAAACGATCAACGCCACCTTCCAAATACAACAGGCGGAAGATGCCTGGATCAAAATCCTGGCGAGGAAGAGTCACCGACCTCGCCCTACAAAGGCACCAGCTCAAAGATATCCTCATGAGGATTTATCAACTCTGACTCCAGCACCTCTCCCTCCTACTCCCTTGGAGACCGCTATTGCCAAGAGACAAGAGAGAAATAGGAGGAAGAACCTCAGAAGGTGGCTCAAGAAACAAGCTGAACAAGCAGTTGCCCTACAATCACCAGCCGAGCCGACGCCTCTCCACAGGCTCCAGCGGCTCATTGATGACCTGGAGGAATACGTTCCTCCTCGTCCTACCGGAGCTCTCCCACTCGACAGCTATATCTCGTGGGAAGAAATGTAGAAACGAGCCCGCCTCAGAAATTGGGTCCAAGAGATGATCCAAAAGCTCAAGAACGGCAAAAGACTCATGATCCCGGACGAGCTCTCCTTGTGCTATAAAGACAAGGAGATCACCACAGAGCAGCTGGAAGAAATGCTTCGGTGCTGCACCTGCAACATGGTGGCCATCCCACCTCCTGACAATATCAATGCTTCTCGGTGGGGCGAGCCAGTAGCCTCCCGGTCAAGACAAAGAACAATTGGCCCGCTCGGGCTACAGCCAGCTCTAGAACACACAGGCCGTGGCCGAGGTCACGATCGGGGATGCGGTAGAGGCCGTGGGAGAGCCCCCGAGCTACCTCCTCACCCGTCCACCTTTGACCCGGCGCGAATCATCCTCTTTCGAGGAGAGGAACCGGCTCCCATTTCGGAAGTAGAAATTCGGAGGGGACCCGGTATTTTTGATCCTTCTGGCATTGACGGGGTGTAGCGGCACTGGCGGTCTCCTAGACACGTTGGCGTGCTCTTGACATTTTTGGCAAGATTTAGCAAACTTGCAGCAATCATCAAACATGGAGGGCCAATAATAGCTTAATTTCTTTATTTCAATTTTCATCTTCGGCCCGGCCTGGTGTGCTCCAGCTGACCCGGCATGGATTTCTTGCATTACCTGCCCGGCTTCTGCCCGAGACAAGCACAGGAGCATGACTTTTCTTCAGGCATTGGCCATTATTTGGAACAAGGTTCCGCTTCTCATCTCATAAGAGTCTTTGATCCTTAGGAGCTTCATTCTTTGTTCTTTTTCTTTCGGAAGATGTTGGTGCTGGAACCAACGCAGAAGGTGCTCCCGCCAATCGGGCTGTTGAACTTCTTCTACAGCTGCCACTTCATTTTCTTATTCATCAGCCAGAACCTCCGTCACGCTGGGGACCTGCCGACGGTTGATTACGGCTATATTCAGGCTTGTGTCTGGCGAGATTGCCAAAGAACTAGCCAACTTTGCAAGGGCATCCGCTTGAGCATTCTGTCCTCGGTTGATATGCTTGATTTTGAAGAAGTAGAATCTCGCCATCAATCGGAGGGCCAGTTGATAGTAAGGGAGGAGTTCTTGCTTCCGCACCTCGAACTCTCCCTCTAGCTGTTTAATGACTAGCATGGAATCTCCGAATGCTTCCAACATCTGGATCGCCATAGACAGAGTAATCTGCAACCCGATTATGAGGGCTTCATATTCTGCTTCATTGTTTGTGCATGGCTTGTTTATTGAGCAAGATGTATATATAACTTCTCCTTCGGAAGACTTCAGGACTATGCCTACCCCCGCTCTGACTCTGGTTGACCCAGTAGCTGAGGTGTCAATTCTACAAGCGCCGTCAAAATACAGCTGCCATAGAGAGGGTTGCACCTGGCCAACCTCTAGGGTTTCATCTTCAGGAAGCTCTGGTTCCAACGGGCAGTCTTCAGGTACTGGATGCTCAGCAAAGAAGTATGCGATAGCTTGGCCTTTGACGGCCTTTTGTCGTATGTAGGAGATATCAAACTCCATAAGGATCACCGCCCATTTTCCCAAATGACCTTTGAGTGCCGGTTGGGACATGATATACTTTAGCGGATCCACCCTGGAGATCAGCCTAATCTCATGTGACAGCATGGAGTGTCAGAGTTTCTTGACATCGAAGACTAGTGCCAAGCAGATCTTCTCAATGTGGGTGTATTTCTCCTCAGTTCTGACTAATCTTTAACTGAGGTAGTAGAGGGCTTGCTCTTTCCCTTCTTCATTATTCTAGGCTAGCATTGCCCCAAGGGAGTTATATGTGGTTGCGATGTACAAAACAAGCAGCCATACTTTCACTTGTGCGCCCAGCACTGGAGGAGTCTTCAGATAGTCTTTGAGCTTGTCGAAGGCTGTCTGGCAATCTTCGTCCCAATAAAAGGGAACATCTTTCATCATCAGCTTGTGAAAGGGCTGGCATCTCCCCGACAAATTAGATATGAACCACCGGATGTAAGCCAGGCGACCTTGAAGAGATCTCAGCTCGGAGAGGTTCCTTGGTGAAGGTAATTCCTGAATTGCTTTGATATTTGTGGGGTCTATTTCAATTCCCCGGTATCTGACAATGAAGCCTAAGAACTTTCTGCTCGATACTCCGAACGCACATTTCATAGGGTTCATTTTCAATTCATACTGCCTTAGCCTCTGAAAGACTACTCGGAGGTCCTGCAGATGGTCTTCTTTCTTTCTAGTTTTGACTACCAGGTCATCTATGTAGCATTCGATCTTATGGTAGAGCAACTCATCAAATATTCTAGTCATCGCCCGCTGATAGGTGGCGCCGACGTTCTTCAATCCAAACGGCATCCTCTTGTAGTGGTAAATGCCCTTGGGAGTTTGGAAGGCAGTGTTGATCCGGTCGTGTTCCGCGATCCATATTTAGTTGTAGCCGGATGACCCGTCCATGAATGATAGGGCCTCATGACCAGTTGTTGCATCAATCATGACCTCTGTTATTGGCACTGGAAAGTCATCTTTAGGGCAGGCTTTATTCAGATCTCAGAAGTCAACACATATCCGAATCTGTCCATTCTTTTTCTTCACGGACACAATATTGGCCAGCCACGTGCTATATTGACTTTCTTCAATGAAGTCCACGTCAATGAGCTTGTCCACCTCTTTGCATATTTGAGTGATGAGCTCTGGCCTCATGCGCCGTGGCGGTTGCTTCACCGGTTCGGCTTCAGGGCTTATTGCTAGCTCATGTTGTGAGACTGCGGGGCTCAGTCCTGGCATCTCCTTGTAGGTCCAAGCAAAGCAATCCTGGTATTCTTGCAATAGATGGATGTACAGCTTCTGTTCGTCAGTAGATAGCTGGGCGCTGAGGAAGGTCGACCTATGGTCATCCTCATCTCCCAGGTTGACTTCTATCAGCTCATCGACTGTGGCTTGGCCTCCATCTTTTATTTTCGGGGGTGCCGACTGAAGGTCGATGAAGTCTGGAATATCATCTTCAAGGTCGAGGACCTCGATCTCTTCATTCGATTCTACTTGAACTTCATTAAGGATCTCCGCCTCGGTAAAAAGTGGCTGTGTGAATGGTTTCATCAGCGAACCCATTGCCGTCGCAGCTTCGAGGGGTGAATTAACAGCTTCATCCCCCCTTTGGGTTGCCGTGTCCTCAGTAGGGGTGGCACTTTTCTCTTCAGCATCATGCATCTCTTGCTCAACTTCGACAGAAGTCTCTCCGCTCGGCATGAGAGGTGCTGGAATCATCATTAGCGGAGACCCGCCAGAGGGAGATGTCCCTATTTCTTCAATATCTTCGGCTTCGCTGCTGCTGGTCGTGTCAAATCTGGCATGAAGGGCCGCATCTTTAGGATAGAATTGCTCCCAGCATCGGCAAGGAGTCATCGTCTCTATTTCTGAGTCTCTTGGTCGAGCCGGTTCAACATATTCTGCTTCTGCTGGGTATTCATCAAAAGTTGCCCCCAGCGGACCGCCTTCAGTAGGATAGAAGGTGGAGATTGTATTCACCTCATAGCGCCCATTGTAGTAATACTCTTCAAGGTTAAAGCCCAACCCTAGATGCTGAGAAACACGTCTCATTTCTTTGTCCAGATTTGCGGGATACCACATTTTCTGGAATGCTTCCTTATCCTTGTGCGACTGGTTGAAGGGGATGTGCTGCTTCTAGAACATCCTGGCCATCTGACTCGTCGTGAATGCCAGACCCTGAACGGGAGCTAGCTGATTCTCTATGCCTTCAGACAGATGATAATCAGTGTCTTCCCGGGTAGGATGCTCCTCAACAGTATGGAACAAACTATCGGGGCCATCTATCTGCGTCACCTCCCAGGCTTTGAAAGGCTCGACAGTTGTATTATCGAGGCCAGAGATTGGCTTGGTGAGGCCTTCTGGGACCCTTATATGGACGTGCTGCTGACCGACCTTGGCTTCATTGGCTTCAGGGTATATAGCGGGAGGTGCTATCCTGCCCACATCCCCGGTGACGGTGATATGAGAGACCGCCTTGGGTTTTTTATATATCTGCGCGGCGACGGTGGGAACCACTTATCGCCGAAGGTGCTTTTTGGTGTCCCTGCAGGGGTCTTGGCTTCAAGGGTCCCATGGGACCGTTCTGCATATAGATGAGCATCTACTAGGTGACACTCGGACACTTCGAATGGGTGGAGATCGACAAATATCCTCTCCTCCTTCCCTTCGAGGCTATATTTGATGCACTGGTGGAGCGTGGACGGCACCACCATATTTTCATGCAGCCAGGGGCAACCAAGCAGTACCTTGTACGAGGTGCGGGAGTCAATGACATGGAACTGCACCTTCATAGTAAAATCTGCCAGAGTGAGTGTGAATTCAGCTACTCCCAGCGACACTTCACACTTTTGGTTGAAGCCGGCGATACGCATCTCTCCAGCCTTATCTAGGCGTACATTAAAGTGGTGCCTCTGGTATATTCTGTATGGTAGGATGTTGACAGCCGTGCCAGGGTCGACCAAGATCCTGTTCAGTTCCTGTCCATTTAGGTGCCCCCTCATATAGAGCGGCCTATTGTGGCTGATAGTGGGGAGCAACATGTCTTCGTGAGTGAAGGTCATGCTGGCCACTGGTAGTGCTTCAGCCAAGCAGGTTTCATATTGAGCAGGCGTCTGCAAAGCAGTGATAATCACCTATCGGGTCTCTTCACGGAGAGATAGAATTTCCCAGACAGTGAATCTTGCCGGGAGCTTCTTCAGCAATTTGACTACACGGCTTCCTGCTCGAACATTTGACAGCTTCATTTCATCTACCCACCTGGGCTTGGAGGAGTCTTGGACTGTGGTCCCTGATTGCCCTGCCTCATTAGGTTCAGATTATGCACCCTTTTGCTTAGTGCAGTCTTCTTGTTGCCCTTTATCGGTTATTACCGGGCACGCTTTATCTGCATCCGGAGCTTTGGAAGATTGTTGGGGTTGCGGGCAGGTATCCCCGATTGCAAGTTCGGCATCCTGATGTGGCTGCTTTCCCTTGGACATTTTCAAAAATTCCAGGAAGGAAGGGGTGGCAGTGCTGCCCCTACTCTGGTTATAAAGGCCTGACGGAGGAGGAATCTGGACACCTTTGACATCCGGGGAAGGTATCTTGTAGGGCTTCTCTCCCCTGAATATGATGTTATGGTTAGCAGGCGGCTGGCACCCCCATTTCCGGCCTGACCGGGTTGCATGTGCTGCGGTAGCTGCCTCAGCCCCGCTTGCCCCGGTGGTAGGTGCAAAGCATATTTCTTCCTCATCCTCTTCATCATGCAGGTTGAAGAGAGCCGAGAGAGTATTGCAGGACACAATCTGCTCTTTATTGTCCTTGGCTGCCTTTCTTTTCTTCTTTTGTTTCTTTTTCTTCTTTTCTTCAGCTGGTGCCTGCCCCCAGAACAGGCTGCCATCCTTGTCAGATGCTGCGTCAGCTTGCTGCTCCTGTTTGAGTGAAAGCTGCTCTAGTTCTTGCCACGGCACATGATCCCGTACCATTAGGGGTTCCAATTCGGGCTGTGCATATTCATCTAGCCCATTAATGTATTCTTGTAGCCGTCGGGCTTCCGGACTGATCTCCTGTACCGTTGGTAGTGGAGTCTGTCTCCTCCGATTATGTATAGGTATCCTGATGACTGCAGGTGGGTTGGTCCACACCGGTGCTGCCACCAGAGGGGTAGGTCATGGTGTGATGCCAGGAATATGTGCCCCCACTCTCAGGCGAGGAGCCGTCTTCTTTTTATTCTTCGCAGGGACTTGTAGCCATCCCTGTTGTTCTTCTATGGGCGCCAAAAAATAGAGTTCATAAGTGTGCCGAGTGCTGGCTTCAGAGATCTCCTCATGCAGTGCCTGGTACACAGAGACCATATTGGCTGCAACCCTCCTCAGAGGAGCCTCATGAGGTTGTGGAAGGTCGACCATGTATTCTCCCAGGTCGATTTCATCTTTCTTTACCATGCCTTCAATAATATCTTTGAAGACATAGCAGTCTTCAATTGGGTGTCCCAGCATCTGGTGATAGGGGTAGAATCTTGGACTGTCCTTTCTGTTCAGATCTTCCGGCCTCTTTGGCTCAGGCAAAGTGACCTTATCATATTGGGTTACCCAATCGAACAGAATTCTGGTCTTATCCTTTAGAAAAGAATAGGCCTTCTTCATATTATCCCGTAGTGAGGGACCTTCTTTGCCATCTCCGGCTTTAACAGGCTGTGGGGCATCTGCCTTCTTGCCTATATCCTTCTGTTGTTCAAATGCTTTAATGTCAAGGGCATTTGCTTCTTTAGGCGCCTGGCACCGCTCTACTGCCTTACCTTTTTGTGTAGCAGCAGCAACTGATGTAGGGGCAGGTCTGGCCAGGAAAGCTTCGACCTCAGCCATGATGTTGTTCAATCGGTCGAACGACCGGATCTCCATTCCTATCATCTTCTCCAGGACCTCTCTTCTGAGATTTTGTTTGCATATTTGTACAACGTCCTCCTGATGCGGGGGCTGCTTGCACCTCATTCTGAGGTTTCTCCACCTCTTGATATAATCGAGGGCTGTTTCATCTGCCCTCTGTCTTGTTGAGTAGAGTTCGGCCACTGTGACTTCCCTCTCTGTAACATATAATCTTTCTCTGAACTTCCTCTGCATGTCCGACCAGTCGCTGATCGACCCGACCGAGAGGCTAGACTACCATTCAAAAGCGAGCCCTGTCAGCGGGGACCCGAAAAATTTCAACAGATATGACTCGTCGGTGGCCAAATCACCCATGACGGTCATGTAATAGGCGACTGTGGACGCACTTTTTATTTAAAATCGTTGTTTATTTGTTCATTGGGTTTATTAAGTGCGTGGGCGTGCCAGTCACATAGTGACGATTTATTCGGGCTTCACGGAAGCCCATGGTACGCTCGATCTGACTAATCAGACGATTGTGTGGTTCGTGTTGGAACCAAAACCCGCCATGCCATAAAGGTCACAGTGTTATTTACATCCCCTAGGAGAGGGGAACACCCTTGATTAATCGCCGGCGATCAGGGCCTCATGGCCAGCGAAACTATATCGAGAGAAACAAGCCGATAGCGGTCTCGAATCAATCGGAAAACTCGATGTCTAGGGGGGCAAGCATTCGAAATATGTCGGTCACTCAAGGGACCATTTTGATATTCGGACGAGCGTCCGGCTTGAGAAACGCGTAATCGTCACGGGAAAATCGGAGCATATGTATGTCGCGATGCGACAAATTTGTTGTTCGGAGGAACGGGAAATATTCAGTTAAATCTCAGTTAGAGGGGTCAGAAACCAATAAGTTTGTCAGCCCGGTGTAAGATCAAGCTATGACCATACTGCGGTGGGCCCCCCGCCGTCAAAGTCAGGCTCGCGTGGGCATCGTCAATGTTTCCGGTGCCGAGGGGCAGCGGGAAAGTGTCCCGGGACTAGATTCCAAAACAAAGACGTATACAGAGATAGCTGGCTATAGGCCTAGACGTGGGTCAGGCGATGACCATGGTTGGGGCGAACCCGAGGTCCTGACGTGACTCACGAAGGTCTTATTGATATTCTTACACGTAGGGTTTGGGGAAGACGAGAGCCGTCTCGTTCCATTCAGATTTTGTTGGCCATTCATGGACCATTTTATGTTCGGACAAAGATCCGTATTGAAGACGTAAACGGAAATAAACCCATACAAATGCCTGCCGTGAGTACGGCAAGTTTAATGCAAGCGCGGGATTAGATCTCGGGTTATATGTCGGTCACTAACGGACCATACACTGTTCGGACGAGAGTCCACATTTGAAGCATCAAAGATAACGACAAAGCTGTACGGATATCTGCGGTGGATACGTCAAGTTTAATGTGGATGCGGGATTGGATCCCGATAGAGGTAGGTCAAGCTGATGAACTATCGGCCCGAGATGGTTTTGGACTATGGCCATAACGGGGTTCCCGAGGTCCACGTCTGATGCCATGGGGCGTGATTGCATTTCTCTTCACACACAGTCCGGGGAAACAAAGGTTCCAAGGTATGCGTGCATGTCCGTCATGGTCGGACCATTCATTGTTCGGATGCGAGTCCACGTTTGAAGCATCGAAGATGACGATAAAACCATGCAAATGTATGGCGTAGACACGACAAGTTTAATATGGGGTTGCGGGATTAGATCTCGAGAGAAGCGGGTCGAGTTAACGAACTATTGGCCCGAGATGTGTTCGGATCATGACCATGTCGGGGGTTCCGAGGTCCACGTCTGATACCACAAGGCATCATTGATTTTCTCTTTGCACCCAGTCCGGAGGAGTGAATTGTTAAGTGTGAAGCCCAAACTCGCCAACAAGTGCCCCTTGCTGGGGTTTCCGGGGGCAGCGCCCCCAGAACAAAATTTTAATTAAGACGCGGGTGATAGAGTTTCTTTTATTCTTTTATTAGCATGATTGACCTTTTATTATTATTATTTGCTTGTTTATTCTCCTTTTGTATTAAGCAGGCACGCCAGATTAAGGATGGATAGGGGGGGCGCCGTTTTAAGGGTGTTAGGTGCACAGGAATCGCGCCGTTTGAAGGGTTCAATGAGGAGGGCACGCCGGTTAAGGCCACGCCGGATTAGGATGCCAATGGAGGAGGAGCGTGCCGGATAAGGGACCCAAGAGAGGGGGCACGCCGGATCAAGGCCAAGAAGAGGGGCGCGCCAGATTTGGGCTCAAAGAGGAGGGCGCGCCGGTTAAGGCCACGCCGGATTAGGATGCCAGTGGAGGGCGCGCCGGATTTGGCAATGCCGTAATAGAATGTGCAAGGGAGGGGGCGCGTAGTTTTAGGGAGGTAAGCAGGGGAGCGCGCCATTTTTGGATTCAAAGAAGGAGCTGAGGGCTTTTGTGAGAGGGGCTAAAACGGCGCGGGGGAACAGTAATCGTGCCGGATTAGCCTCTCCCGAGGGTTTAGTTCATTGCTTTTGACTGTGTCTTTCTTTTCTTTCACCTGCAAGCCGGTTTGATGGTTGGTTTGTTCATCCATTTGGAAGATTAAGTTGATGAAAAGGGGGTTTAATCGTTTTAGTCGTTTATTGAGGTATTGGATTAAAAGCTCAGTTTGTTCTTCAGAGGCTCAATTTGTTCACTTGTTATTGTGTGTTCTTAGCCCCTGGCGAAAATCGGGCAGCACCTCCCCCGGACCGGGACTTGCCAGAGAGAAGCGAGAGCCACCACACGGATTACTCCTGGGTAAACTCTCAAAATGCGGAACGGCCTCACGACGGTCCGTTAGCCCAAGTGTGAGTGTGGAACGCTCGAGGGCCAGCCTACGAGAGCGACCATGACTCACAAGCGATTATTTAGATGTTCGCCATAGAAGGCTGTAGCTCTTCATCCCACGGACAGGTTCCCCAAAGGTCGCACCACGGAGAGGCAGACCTCCGAGGCCCCTGGATGATAAGAAGATCGAGAGGAAAGGGAAGAGATCACAACAGTGGAAGGCTACGCATGCTCAGAGAACCCATTCTTTTCATTCATCCTCAAGGGAAAAAAAGGGGAACATTGCAAGGGAGAAGAGGGAGAATACATCGACGGGGAATGAAGGAGATACACCGGTGGGGGAGAGGGGATGGAGCACAAGCTCCTCCCCTCCCCCCAGCTCACCCCTCGCTCTCACCCTCACTCTTTCACTCTTTCCCTCACCTCTCCGGCATGGATGGATGAAGTTTCCTTCTCTTCGGGTGGCCTTCTCTTCTTTCTTCCCCCGCCCTCCGGGGGGTTCGAGAGCGATGCTCCGTGGAACAGGCGGAGTATATAGAACGGGTTGCCCTTTCTTTGCTCGAACGGAAGAAAAACTCCCGCCACTTCATTCATCTGCGGTGGCATCCAGTGGTTGGTGTCGTAAATTGTTGTGCATCCGAGGACAGGACATTTGCGGATTTGCTGGAAGATCTTCTGCTGCTGCTGCTGTCGATGCGGGCTGCTGCCATCGCTGCCGCTTTGCTGTCGAACGAAGGAGGAGACACGGCTTTGAGCATTGAATGTCCTCTGATGCGAAATAGAGCATCGGAGTTATGACGGGATGGGTTGGTTGCGCGCCGTATAGACGTTCGAAGGAGGATAACTTGTTTGAATCACCTAATCCGGCGCGTGGGAATAGTGACCGCGTCGGAATAGCATTTTTGTTGCCTTCAAAATGAGCGCGCCTTTTGAGCATAAAGGGGGCACTTCCTTCAAATGAGCGCGCCGGGTAAGTTGTGCATAAGGTGGAGCCGGATCAGCATTCGAAAAATCATGGGGCACACCGGTTTAGCAAGGGGGCGCGCCAGTTTAGCAAGGGGGCGCGCCGGTTTAAGGCGCGCCCTTTTAAGGCCCTTCCATGCCGTTTTAAGCACTGAACGGATTTGTTTCAAAGTCGCGGCTGTTTATATGAATGTTGGCACTCCCAGAATATTTTAGTTGCGATGCACGGCCTCCGCAATGTTCCGTTCGTAGCTTCTGGTGCTTGGTCTAGGACTTTACGTGACTTCCGGCATATGCCGAGACTGTGCCGAAGTTCTCGACTTTTCTTTGATTCTGCTCTCGGCATGGACGGTTGGAGAATTGTGGTGGTATCTTCCGCTCAAAGGGGCTCCCTTGATGGGTAGTGGGCCACCGGGTGAGTTCTCGTCCTGACTGGGTGAGGTTAGGTTAATTCGGCCTTCCCATCTTCGACTCGCACATAGACATGAATGCCGTATGATCATCACCATCATTTTTTGACATCCACAGCAACATGTTCCTTAGGGGATCCCTTCCCGTTGAACTTGTCGAATTTCGGTGGCTTGCTAATCCCAGGAGGGAGCCACTTGGCAGCATGGTGCGGCGGGTATGGGACCCAATATGCATCAAATGCGACGTAGTCACCTTTAGTTCTTTCAGCAAGCTTCAGCTCGATCATTCTCTCCACCATCATTTTGCTCATGACGGTTGGATCAACCGGTTCTTGCTAGAAATGCGCCGGCTGCAGGTAGGGGGTGACCAGAGTGGTCGCCTGCGGAGGAGGACGCAGCAATGGAGGTGTCTGGTGCACCTATGGTAGCACCGGCGGCATCAGCGGCTGTGGTGGGGGTTGCTGAGTCGTTGCCAGGCTCGGTTCTGCCGGTTGAGGCAGGGCATAAAGCGGTGAGGGGTCATTTCGGCTGATGGCTCCCCGTGATGATTCGCCCTGCATCTCGGGCTGTTTAGAGGCTGAGGCTGCTCTGTCTTCTCCATCACTTGCTTCTTCAGCAATTCTATCTCCTGGCGGTACCTTAGTAGTATCATGAGTACTACCAGATCCATAGCCACAGTGCTGGGAATAGCTTCCGTTGTCTCCCCGGATGCACCCTCAGGCAGGATGTCGAGCATGACATCTTCTTCTTCTTCTGCTGTCACCACATTGGCGGTCAGGATGGCAGGCTCATCACATTGTTGGACATGGGCTAGGGTTTGCTCCCCTCTAGCTGCTACCAACAATTCTCTCGCAGCTTCTACCCTCCGAGTGTTTGGCCCTGGCCTACCGGCCAATCGAGCAAGCTCGGAAGGATCTTCTGGAAGCCTTCAATATTGGCCAGGTATGCTAGCCATGTTACAAGTGAAGATCTGCATTCTTCTCCTTTGTCTACGAACCTTCCTTCTTACATGCTCCGAGAAGGTTAATCTCTCAAACACAGAGATTCTCTTTCTTTCTTCCCACCAAGGGGCGGTCTCATCGGCTTCAACATCGAAGCCATCTTCGTAGCCATTGTCGTCAACCGACGACGTCATCCTTCTTTCTTCTTCTTCTTCAACTGCCGTTGGTGGGCAGTAGTCTTCTTCATCCACGGCTGCTTGTAGTAGCCGTTGTTGGCCCAGTGAGGGGTTGCCTAGACCCCTGAAGTAATTCCTGACCATGTTGGTCATTTCTTCTTGCCTCAGTCCCTGATGTAGGACTGGGGATAGCTGTCGACCTCCGATGGGAGGGATATAAGCAAGCCGGGCTCGTCCGGCGAGTTGCTGGAATATTCTTCCCACTGTAGGGATGGTGGCTTGTATGGCGCAGGCCCTGAAGCTTTCACGGCGTGGAGGGTCCACAACCGTCTCTTCTTTCCTCGGGGCCAGGGCCCTCTCCTTCTTCATTATCATTCCGTCACCTACAGGGTGGTGACAGGTTGGTGTGACCTGGTAGGCGGGCTGGGTCTTCTTAGGGACCCAAACCTGCTTGAATTTCTTCGGCCTAGGGGCCAGCTTCTCACGGCCATGGTGGCCGCCTTCTTCTTTCTCAGCTCTCCTTCCGGAGAGGGCTTGGTATGAGTTGTGGACAGGTATGGCAGGGACGACCCGATCTAGGACCACCTGAGCGTCGCGTCCATCTAAGAAGATGCAAACTCCACCAATTAACATAGATTTGCCGGACACCGAGAGGCATCCGGTGACAGTAGCAATATTCTGTCAGAAACCTCTGCGCTGGCGTCCTCCGGCATTCCTGGCAGAGATGGGGCGGGCCCCATGGTTGACGTGGTGCACCAGGCAGCTGGCAACCGGAGCAGGACTCTTGAGCGAGCCCGTGCAGCATCGAACCTTCAAACCTTCGACCTTCTTCACAGCCTCATCGGCATGTTCTGAGGACTCCACTTGAAGCATGTCAACAAAGGTCAACCCCAAAAAGTTGGGGAAGCCTACAGCAGCAGGGAATGATCCCAAGACAGTGGGTATCGCCAGGTACCCGTGCTCAGCATGGTCGGCGACGATCGCGGGGCCGAAGGTAACAGCAACAAGACATGATGATGCCATTGTGTGCCTGCCATATAAGACAAACAAATGATCAGCGGTCTTTAGGAGGGCTTCGGGACCCGCATATCTCGGCAAAGAGATGAAAGGTGACACTGGTCCCACCGGGCGTGCCAGAATTGTTGGGTTGTTTTATTTTTACCAGGGGTATTTTATTGTACAAGTCCCACCGGGCGTGCGAGACTTGTTGGGACATTTTATTGTTGGGTCAATCAACCAGTTAATTAATAAATAACCAACTGATTAGTTGACCACGCAGACGTGCCAGTCACGTGAGTGACGAGTTTATTGTGCGCTCATTCTGACCCTTGCAGGGCGAGAGTGAGATTCGGGTCGGGACCAGCAGTCCGCCATACCATAAAGGTTATGGCATTAATTACATTCCCCATAAGGGAGAAAACCTTTGATTAATTGCCGAGATAGCGGGCCGTTCGAGGCCGAAACAATATGCGAAGGGATAAACGTGACGAGGTCACATGAAATGATTTTATCTATCATGCAAGAGAGGCATGGTTCATTAAGTTGGAGACCCTCGATACGTGGCGGAGGACATAAGTCTGAGGACCACCATCGCGCATAGCAGAGATTTCCGATCGGGCATAACCCGATCTTCCGTCAATGCCATTTGATATACCCGAGGGTCTATGGGAGCGTGCATGCATGATATTTATGGTTATGCTAAGCATGGCAGTAGAGTTATGAAAATCAACAGTGATCAATCAAATTTATTAATCTCTGCCAAGGGAGATGAAAAGCATGATAACGAAAGCAAGTTGCTAATGGACATGATAGTAAAAGCATGATAATAAGATGGTTCGGGCTTGAATAGCCCTCTTCTTATTTGGTTTATTACTGGTTGGGGTTTATTAATCCTGGCCATGGGAGGTGAAGATCGCTCCGAGGATGGGTGAGTGATTAGAACAGTATAATGGTTTAAAACCAATGTGACCACGCGTATGGATAGGTTTCCCCGGCGCGGCCAAGCGTAGGCAAATGATCTTAATCCGGCGCGGCCATAACAAGTGTTAAAACGGTGCGGTAGGCTTAGGGCGCACCGGTTTAGGGCGCGCCGGGAATGAGTCACGTGAAATCAAAAAATATGAGTCTAGTGCTATTCCGGCGCGGAGGGGTACCGCGCCGTATTAGGGCACGCCGGATTAAGACCACGCCGTTTAGCTGATTTTTTTTGATGAATTTTGAAACTATTTTTGGTTTATTAATGTGTTGTTGAGATTTTGAGGTTGATTGGACTGATTGCTTGATTAATTGAAGTCCAGGACTCTCCAGGAGCGAAGTTATGAGCCAGTGCAAGGTTCATACTCGAGCACGGCGGTTTATTACCTGAGAACTTATGCTTTATTAAGACCAATTCACTGGAGGTAACTTTATTGATTAAGAAACCTGACAGAATTTTGGCAGCATCTCCCCCATCCCTGAAAGATTGTAGGGGATAAACGGGGTCATACTCACGTGTGGAGTAAGCCCCTAATTAGCCGGTCGGCACGGAGGTAGCCAGCAAATCCCAATTGGACAGGATACCCGGAGGACTAGCCTATGAGGGGCACCATAGTTCCGTGGGTTAGAGTAAGCGGACAAGGCGACTAAAGAGGGTGTGAGGTCCCCGAGGACTGGCCTACAAGGGGTACACGACCCATAGTCAACTCATAATCCGACAAAGAGACGACCAATAGGGATGAGAGGCCCCGAGGACTGGCCTACGAGGGGCATGCAACCCGTGACCACCACAACGTCCCTGGGGACGGTGGGTTCGATATCCTGCCAAGCCCTACCAATATTCACCTTACGGCCCATAGGGACATCCATCACTCGCAGATGGGGGCCCTTTGACCAAGTGGTGGTTCTAGGGTATCAAAGGGGTATGTCCCCCCTCCCCGGAATATTGAAGCTACTGTTCTCGAAAACAGTGAAACCCAACGATCATGAATCATGTATGGGATAAGAGTATTAGTAGATTAATGCTCACAGGGGTTAATGGGTTAATATTGCAAACTATAACAATCAAGATATAGAAACCGACGTCAGAATCGTTAGCATATGATGGATGCGGGGACTATAGTGATGACCCCATTCACTCTGGACTATGGAGAAGTGCAGAGGGGGGTCGATGGGGTCGACCTCGGAATAGGAATCAGCAGAGATGCACACACGAGTGTGTCTCTAACCATGAAACCCACAATATACATACGGCAAGGCACGGCCATTGCATTCGAACGGAAGAGCCCCGGGGAGGGGGGGTGATATCAATATAGCCCGTATCGCTCCCGGGCATGTTCGATTTCGCGAAGCAGAACTCAGCAATCGCACACACAGAGTGATCGTGCATGCAGACAAAGAATGGAGTAGGAAAAACATACAATATATAACATCATTCATTCCACTGACGGGAGACGAAAGATCGGGCATGTTATAAGCATTCAGCGCGTCGGGGTTGTCGCTCGGCGGCCGCTTCATTGATTTCAAAGAAGGGATTACATAGAGAGGATGAACAGATGGTCATGAGGGGGAGGAGGATGGGCTCGTATCATCGCCCCCCCCCCCCTCACTTACACTGTTGTGCCCCTTGTGCCTTGATGATGTTGTGCAGTTTTGATGATAGCAAACACTATGAGTCATGTAAGACTAGAATAAATAGATGTTCTGCATGCAATCTCTACATACATGGTTCAATGCATGTTTCATCTTTCAGTATACATAGTCTGTGCATACTTTGTTACTCATTGGAAGTCGATGCGTGTACATTGCATCTATCGGGACTATACATCGCTGCATGCTATCAAGTCTGTACAACCCATGTTGCTTCACTCGACCAAGTCAGTGCAAGCACTATTCATCCTTTAGCTCAGTTCGCAGCTAAGTTAGTACAACCCGTGTTCTTCATGCATACACATAGTCAGTGCATCGATTTGGCTCACGCATACACATAGTCAGTGCATCGCTTTGCCTCACGCATACACAAATACACAAAGTCTGTACAACATTTGCTGATACTAGCATTTACGTTCGTGCATCATTTCACAAGTCTGTACAACCTTTGTTGATACGAGAAGGTAAGTTCGTGCATAGTTTCATTAGGTCTGTGCATTATGCATTCATGCTTAAACTCTAGGCACAGCAAGTTGGTGCATCGTTCTGTCCCATGCACACACAAGTCTATACACATCTCGGTGGCATGCCTGAGTATTCCTCTTTCAATGTGCATACTTTCCTATATGCATACTGCATTACACGCCATCAAGTCTGTACATGCTTAGTTCATCAAGTCTGTACATGCTTAGTTCAAATCTCGAACTAACTCGATGCATCCTTCTCTTTTCCTTCAGATTGATTCAAACTGATAATAAGTCTGACCTGACAGGACTTCTGTTCGAGGAATCTAAGAAGGGCACATAACTCGAGAATGAAAGAAAGCACCAGGATCCTGACACGTGGAATGCAACAAGGCTATGATGCTGACACGTGATCTAGATATTCGGGCGGGAATCGTGATGACCACACGCCCTATCTGTTCACTACTCTATAAATAAGAAGCTTCTTCCTGAGGAGGACAAGGATCGAAATTGGGAACTTACCTGAAAAAGCAGAAGCAGAGAGAGCCTACACGATCCAAGAGAAAAGAGAAGAGAGAAGAAGAAAAGAGTCAAGAGAGAAGTGTTTGATAGAATACTGAAAGTGTCTGTTCTTCAGTCTCCTAGTTCAGAACCGGAGCTGAATTTGCTCAGTGATGAGCTACATTCCCCTTGTGGGTTCATTTGTTTTCTCGCTTTGTTCTTCCGTTCTATTTTAGAAACTCATTTCCAAGCTGTGAGTCAGCGGAGCAAGCTGTGAAGCTCAGCGGTTTGCAGAGGTGGATTCCTCTGGTCAGGTAAAGCTGTAAGTCCCCAGCGGTTTGCAGAGGAGGATTCCTCTGGATGGCATAAGCTATAATGCCCAGCTGTCTGTAAGGTTGTGACCCCAAAGCTGTGGATCAGCGAACCTGTGTATCGGCAGTGGAAGCCACATTCATGATTGGAGTGTGGGGTGGACGTAGATCTCGAGTTTGAGATCGAACCACCTTAAAATCCCTTGACCTTTGTGCGATTGCTGTGCAAATTGTGTGCATCCAGTTCATTTCTTCGATCGGTAGTAAATGAATGTGTAGGACCGTCTCTATATATATCTGCTGGGTTGGTGTTCTTTCACAATAATGTTATTCAGTCTGTCGTCTAACAGCAGCTTGATTTAATTCCACATTTGGAGCTGTTGTTGTTAGTTTTATTGGGTGACTGATCTATTCACCCCCCTCTAGATCGTATATAGCATCCCATCATACATGACGGCAGAAAGGGGAAAACAGAGGAGGGATCTTCGGGAAGCAATCCACGGAACCCACCTAAACTTCACCGGCAAAACCAGAGTATTGGACTCTCCTTCTCCGGCTTCGGAGGGCTTCAAGCGGAGAGGGAGATGGCGGCGAGGGGAACGCCCGGTGAGAACCCTGCTTCTCTCGCAAGGAAACCCTCTCTCCCTCGAAGGTGATTGGCTCTCCCGCTCTCTCTCTCTCTCTCTCTCGAGCAATCGCCAGTAGAACTCCTTAATTCACCTCTTCTCCTCTCTTTTTTTTTAGTCGAACCTCGTGGCCATCTATATAGGAATAGGTTGCAAAAATTAATCCGGTGCAAGGAATGGCGCACCGGGGAAGGGCCCTTCACAACCTCTCGCGCGCCGGAATAGGAGGCTCTTGAAGCTTTTAGGCGCGCCGGTTTTGAGGGCGCCGGGTAAGGGGGGTGAGCCGATGAAGGGCGCGCCGTGTTGACATCTTCCACTTTCCGCGGGTTAGTCGGTGAGTCCGGGGATGGTTCCAGAAGTCACCGTGACCGTTCATCTTGCCGCAATTCTTCAAAACCTTGGCGGGAAGCCTTGTCGAAGCTCTCAAGACGACGTATGGCCTTTCTCGAAACCTCGAGTATCTTTGGTTTGAACACGCGGGTTTTCTACTGACACGGCTTTCGACACTATGATTCATGCTGCTAGCTCGGCCTAGCTTGTGTTCAAAGCTTCTCAGAGGGTGGAATAACACCCGGGTTAGTTCCGCCTTGACTGGGTGATCATTCGGCCACTAACGGACCCAACTTGGCGAGAAGCCGTACCCGTGCCGGGCAATCGGGATCTTCTACTGACAGAGCCTTCGGTCTTCCATTCTGAAGAGCCAAGGGAGTTCTTTCATCTCAGGAGAGTCTTTCATGAGGCGGCGGGCCACCGGGTAGACCGTTGTCTTTGGTCGGACAACGGGTGTAGGGTATGCGGCATGACGGAGTCGATGTCGGTTCATTGGGCAGGCTTGGTGATGTGACACCACCCTTGGACCTATTTTGCAAGCATTCAAGTTGGGCAGCGGACTGACACTAACGAGCTCACTCGCTTGGCGCACATTAGTGCCCAAAGGCAACTCGGCGATGATGGAGAGGGTCCGAGGTGGGACCTTGAGGCTCCAAAGGATGGCTAGCTTGGGGAGAACCCCAAATGGGCCTGGGATGCCCAAATCATGGGCGGCCAGCACACCAAGGGTGTGGGATGTAATGGTTCACTCACAACTCGCCCGCGGTGGTAACTCACGGCACTAGCAATTTAGGACCGAGCTCTCATTCACCGTCCGACGAAACAATGGCGATAATACTATGCTAGCAATGAATTGAAACCAGGCAAGAGAGGGACCGAGGCTCACCTAGCCGGCGTGAAGACGCCGACTCCGGCCGGAGACAGGGGCGAGCGGGGAGGCGTGGGTATGCACCCGCATGCCGCGTCGACGGAGCTTCAAACTTGCGACCTGAATTAATACATGAACTGCACCCCTTGCAAGGGGGGGATCTCGGGGTGGGGGTTAAGTTGATACAGACAAAATTACCTCCATGCAGGGAGGGGCCTTCAGCCGGCCTAGCGAAAGGGGGAAAATCAAGCTAGAAACAAGAAAAGGTTGCCGAAGCTGATTCTGACCATTCTCTGCGCTTCTGGATAGACCGTCGGTTCTCTTGACACTGCGGCCACTCCGGATTTTTTCTGAAGACGAAACAAGTGGAAAACTCTTCGTAGCTGGACCGGGAAGAGACCAGAATTTTCTTGATTTCTTCTGGTACCGCTGCTGGTCGGGGTAGGGGCTTGAACAGGGTAGCAGATCCTCTGTTCGGATAGCTGCAGGTTCCCAACAGCAAGAAGCAGAGGGTGCCACGAACGCTCCCGAGCTCGGAATCAGGTGCCGTCAGAGCCGTTGGAACCGTTGACGGGTCTTCTTCGAAGCTGATCTGACGGGGATACCAAATGATGTCGAAGTAGTCTGGTAGCTTCTGAACACTGAAAAAGGGTCGGTGCAGATAGAGTGGAAGCAGAAACGCGCGCTCGGAGGAGAAAATTGATAACTTTCAACTCCGGTCTCCAAAATGAACTCTGCTTCTTGGGGATGGTAGAAGACTCGAAGTAGAAGACTTTTTCTGAAGAGCTATTGATCATATTCCCAACAGGAACGTCGCAGACGAGCTTCCACTTCGGCTCTGGTCTCCTGTCACGGTAGCTTCGTTCAGTCGGGGGAGAATGGCTCTCCCGGGCAGCTCATTGTTTGGACGATGACGCAACTACCGCCGTTGGAAAGTCGACTCGAAGATGATTCCGACGATGTATGAAGCGCCTTCAGAAGCCTTAGGATGATGACGTGACACCTTCTGCAAGTTGCTGGACTTCTGCCACCTGCAACCTGTGAACTGTAGGTGGAAGGTGATGGGAGAAATGGGGTAAATGGAAGCGAAAATGTGGTGAATAGGTGTGGGAGTGACCCCTAGTTGTGAGAGGGCCTGGGAGGGGGTGTTCTAGGGTGTGGGAGAGGGAGAATGGGGTCTAGAATGAGGTGTTTTCAGTGGGTGAGAGAGGAGCTACGAATTTGGGCTTGAAGGGAGAGGAGGAAGGTGAGGGAGGCACGAGTGGGTGGAGGGAATGTGAGTTTGAATTTTCTTTGATGAGGGGTGATCAATGGTGGTCTTGGGGATGGGAAGAGGTGTCTTGGGAAGGTGGAGTGATGCTTGGGGAAGGGAAATGGGTAGTTGGGGGTTGGAGGGTGGAGTGGGGATTGGGTGGAGCTCTCTTGGGACTAGGGGGTGGAGTAAAGAGGGCTATGGGGAAGGGGAGAGGCCTTTAATGGGGTAGGTGGGAGAGGGGTGGTTGGGAAGGAGAGGAGAGAGAGGGTAGGGCGCAGCCCCCCCTTTGGGTGGAGAGAGAGAGAGAGAGAAGAGATAGAAAGAGAGAGTGGGGAATCCACCCCTATAGAGAGAGAGAGATAATGAGAGAGAGGTCTAGTGGGATTTAGAATTCTGGATTTCAATATTCATGCCAAAAGTTCTTACATATGAGAGGAGTGGGGGCCTATTTATAGGCATTGGACTTTTCTTAGGACGAAAATGACCCTGACTAAACAACTATTGACCAAGCACTCCAAGGGAGGGGCGCCCCTGGGCCTAGCCCATTAGTTGGGCCCAATAGCCTAACAAACCAACATAATGACACAAGACTTTGGTAGATAACCTACTAACCTAGGTACATTACTCAAATAAAGGGAAAATTATATGATGATGACTCAAATAAAATAGAAAAATTACATGACTAGACTCATAAAATTATGATGAACACAATGGCGCATGCTGATGAGCAATCCGAGCCTCAAAAAAAGTGGAGGGGCGAGGGATGCCCCCATCATACCCTCGGGGTGGGGAAAACTCAACCCCATCGAGTATGGGTCCACCGGGGAAGTAGTACACCAAAATGCAGCTCCGGGCGAACCACGATCTCCAAACTCAACCTTCGCTCATAGCCGGAGAAGGGCGCTTCAACTCGTCAAAGTGGCTCGCACACACCCTCATGCTGGCGATGGGATCTTGCTTGCCTAGTATTGCCGCTGTGTGCTCACGTCGGGCTCTCAGGCTAATTTGTGGTGGCACTCCGAGGGTGTCTCTCGCAAGGATATGTGTAAGCTCAAGGCACTCACTAGGATCCACCGCAGTGCCCTTAGAGGGTTTCAGATCCGCCACATGAGAAATGGGGTGAATCCCAAAACCCATCGGTAAGTCCAACCCGCAAGTCGGGTTGCCAAAATCACTTGGAACTTGGCAAGGTCCAAGCCCTCGTGCCCTCAAATTGGAGGTGACCCTAGGGCAGTGCCACTCCAAAGTCATCATCGTCAAGTTACCAACTTGGAATTCCAAGTGGCGCCCATGACTTTTTGCCCGCTTGTTGTGAATCTCACCGCTTGTTGCTTGATACTTGCTTGGATGCATATGCCATGTACTATGATGCGGTGTGAGTGGATAATGTATGGTATGCAAAGGTGGTCCAGGGCAACCACATATAGACCTATCATGCATTGATGTTATGAAGACTCTGAATGATTTAGGAGGACCGGGGCATCCATAGGTGTCCCTCTTATGAGTGAGTGTGATGAATGTTGGAGGACCCGGACACCCATGTAGGTTCCTAGCATACATAAGACCAATGGTGAATTGGGGAGGACCGTTACACCTAAATAGGGGCCACTCATGCTTCCTACTTGACATGTGGGTGGTGTGAATGAATGGACCCGATTTTCTAATCATGCCAAGTGGTGTGTTGTGCCAAGACCTATGCACTCCTATCCTAGAGATGACTTCCATGTGCATGGGTGTGGGGTGGCCCTTGAGCTTCCACTCGTATGGATCAAAGGGATCTAATAAGGTGGGCATTATGGCGAGGAGCTCTTCCTTGTTTTCTAGGCATATGTTGTTTATGGCGATGGTTCCCTTTGTGGGGCCCGAGTCTTGGAAGTGGTGGTTTTGGTCCAACATGGTTGGTTGGGGTAGAGAAGGGTGGATTGCGGGTAAGGTGGGTGGGTCACATGGGTAACTAGGCTCCCATTGGAAGGGATCAAAGGGGTCATGGATTGGGCTTCCTAGAAGAAGGAACTCTATGTCCACAAGGTCCATACAAGGTGGGTCATCCTCCTCTAATGAAGTAATTTGGCCGAAGCTCTTGGGAGGTAGATCGACCATGAGGGGAGGGCTTGGCTTTCTACCCGAGATATGAAGCTCCAATTTGAGGAGAAGGTCAGGCTCATCGGGTGTGGGGAGGAATAATAGAAGGTCACTAGTGTAGCAACCAATGGTGCACATTGAGGTGATAGACCCAACACATAGGTGAAGGAGGTTAAGGCTCCTAGGTTGTTCGGTCATGGGGGTCAACATGCCAGTCAACTCTAATTGCCATGCTAAGCCCTTGAGAAGGTCCCCTAGTGTCTCCACTTGATAAGATGATTGGATGGTGGTGCGATAGGAGTTGAAGGGCACTATGGGGAGGTGTTGCTCCAAGGATGGGTAGGCCATGATCGGGTGAGCTGGGCCCTCTTTTAACCATCTAGCCAAGGACCCACTTATGATGAGTTCACTCCCTACTAGAGGAGAGGGCATAGAGTTAAGATCGTAATGCAAAGCTTTGTCCTCATCTTGGGCATGTGCTTCTTTCAAAGTGGGGGTTGGATCCGGGGTGTTCACCACTATGGGGTCGGGTGTTAGGATTATGGGTTCTTCTACCAAGGAGGTGGGTAGGTACTTTGTGGGTGGGGTGATGATGATCGGGGCATGGTGCATCTGGGGTGGTGAACGAGGTCGGACTTGGAGTGGGGTTGGGAGTAGTGGTGGCCTAGGTTTGGGTAAGATTGGGGTTGGAAGAGGAAGGCGGGGTGGGTGTGGAGGCTTGGTTTGATTGGTTTTGGGAGGTGTGTCCTTCTTTGGGGGTGAAGGAATTGAAGGGTTCCTTGGGCTTTGGTGATCCAAATAGGAAGGGGACACATATCTAGCCCTAAGGTGTTCCTTCATGTTTTCCCAAGTGGTGATGAGATCTTCCCTTCTAATTATCCTTAAGCCTTCAATTTTCAACCAATGAGTTTGAGCCCTTTTGGTTAGTTGCATTTTGGCACATCAAACCTTCCTATCCTCGGACATGGGATTCCTCCCAAAGTAATGGTCCATTGATGCCTCCCAATCTAAATAGTCATTAAGATGAGTTCCATCAAAAGTTGGAGGTGGGGGACATGTCCTTCCATTGTCCGTACTTGGGGCGGGCCCATTTTCTCCAAGTTGGTTGAGTCGACCAGATATGTTATCAAGCCGCTCATTGGCATAGGTCAAGGCCTTCATGAGGTAGTTGACATGGCCAGGGAGGTCATGTGTGTTAGTGGTAGGCATCCCTTGGTGGTTTGGACTTATGGAGAGGGCCGATTGATAAGGTCGGTATGAGGTGGCCATACTAGTGGACAAGAGCGATGCACTGGAAGACTCTAAATGCAAATGCGCGCCCTAGGACCAACTTGATAGAGACAAGTTATGAACTTGCTCTGATACCACTTGATGTGACACCACCCTTGGACCTATTTTGCAAGCATTCAAGTTGGGCAGTGGACTCACACTAGCGAACTCACTCGCTTGGCGCACATTAGTGCCCGAAGGCAACTCGGCGATGATGGCGAGGGTCCGAGGTGGGACCTTGAGGCTCCAAAGGATGGCTAGCTTGGGGAGAACCCCAAATGAGCCTGGGATGCCCAAATCATGGGCGGCCAGCACACCAAGGGTGTGGGATGTAATGGTTCACTCACAACTCGCCCGCGGTGGTCACTCACGGCACTAGCAATTTAGGACCGAGCTCTCATTCACCGTCTGACGAAACAATGGCGATAATACTATGCTAGCAATGAATTGAAACCAGTCAAGAGAGGGACCGAGGCTCACCTAGCCGGCGTGAAGACGCCGACTCTGGCCGAAGACGGGGGCGAGCGGGGAGGCGTGGGTATGCACCCGCACGCCGCGTCGACGGAGCTTCAAACCTGCGACCTGAATTAATACATGAACTACACCCCTTGCAAGGGGGGGATCTCGGGGTGGGGGTTAAGTTGATACAGCCAAAACTACCTCCATGCAGGGAGGGGCCTTCAGCCAGCCAAGCGAAAGGGGGAAAATCAAGCTAGAAACAAGAAAAGGTTGCCGAAGCTGATTCTGACCATTCTCTGCGCTTCTGGACAGACAATCGGTTCTCTTGACACTGCGGCCACTGTGGATTTTTTCTGAAGACGAAACCAGTGGGAAACTCTTCGTAGCTGGACCAGAAAGAGACCAGAATTTTCTTGATTTCTTCTGGTACCGCTGCTGGTCGGGGTAGGGGCTTGAACAGGGTAGCAGATCCTCTGTTCGGACAGCTGCAGGTTCCCAACAGCAGGAAGCAGAGGGTGCCACGAACGCTCCCGAGCTCGGAATCAGGTGTCGTCAGAGCCGTTGGAACCGTTGACGGGTCTTCTTCGAAGTTGAACTGACGGGGATACCAAATGGTGTCAGAGTAGTCTGGTAGCCTCTGAACACTGAAGGAGGGTCGGTGCAGATAGAGTGGAAGCAGAAACGCGCGCTCGGGGGAGAAAATTGATAACTTTCAGCTCCATTCTCCAAAATGAACTCTGCTTCTTGGGGATGGTAGAAGACTCGAGGTAGAAGACTTTTGCTGAAGAGTTATTGATCAGATTCCCAACAGGAACGTCGCAGACGAGCTTCCACTCCGGCTATGGTCTCCTGTCATGGCAGCTTCGCGCAGTCGGGGGAGAATGGCTCTCCCGGGCAGCTCATTGTTGGGACGATGACGCAACCACTGCTGTTGGAAAGCGGACTCGAAGATGATTCCGACGATGTATGAAGCGCCTTCAGAAGCCTCAGGATGACGACATGACAACTTCTGCAAGTCGCTGGACTTCTGCCACCTGCAACCTGCAAACTGTAGGTGGAAGGTGGTGGGAGAAATGGGATAAATGGAAGCGGAAATGGGGTGAATAGGTGTGGGAGTGACCCCTAGTTGTGAGGGGGCCTGAGAGGGGGTGTTCTAAGGTGTGGGAGAGGGAGAATGGGGTCTGGAATGGGGTGTTTTCAGTGGGTGAGAGAGGAGCTACGAATTTGGGCTTGAAGGGAGAGGAGGAAGGTGAGGGAGGCACAAGTGGGTGGAGGGAATGTGAGTTTGAATTTTCTTTGATGGGGGGTGATCAATGGTGGTCTTGGGGATGGGAAGAGGTGTCTTGGGAAGGTGGAGTGATGCTTGGGGAAGGGAAATGGGTAGTTGGGGGTTGGAGGGTGGAGTGGGGATTGGGTGGAGCTCTCTTGGGACTAGGGGGTGGAGTAAAGAGGGCTATGGGGAAGGGGAGAGGCCTTTAATGGGGTAGGTGGGAGAGGGGTGGTTGGGAAGGAGAGGAGAGAGAGGGTAGGGGGCAGCCCCCCCTTTGGGTGGAGAGAGAGAGAGAGAGAGAGAGAGAGAAGAGATAGAAAGAGAGAGTGGGGAATCCACCCCTATAGAGAGAGAGATAATGAGAGAGAGGTCTAGTGGGATTTGGAATTCTGGATTTCAATATTCATGCCAAAAGTTCTTACATATGAGAGGAGTGGGGGCCTATTTATAGGCATTGGACTTTTCCTAGGACGAAAATGACCCTGACTAAACAACTATTGACCAAGCACTCCAAGGGAGGGGCGCCCCTGGGCCTAGCCCATTAGTTGGGCCCAATAGCCTAACAAACTAACATAATGACACAAGACTTTGGTAGATAACCTACTAACCTAGGTACATGACTCAAATAAAGGGAAAATTATATGATGATGACTCAAATAAAATATAAAAATTACATGACTAGACTCATAAAATTATGATGAACACAATGGCGCACGCTGATGAGCAATCCGAGCCTCAAAAAAAGTGGAGGGGCGTGTTGTGCCCTGTGCCCATGTGATTTTGATGATGGTTTTAATGCTGTAATGGTGGTTTTGATGATTGGCCTTTGAAGTGAGTTATTCACTGTGAGTCATCTTGTGTGAATTCACTGTGAGTCATCTTGTGTGAGTCTTCATGCTAGTATTCACTTTCTGATCATAATGCAATTCTTCATATGTTCTGATATGACATTGCATAATTGATTATGTTCAGTCATGTTACTGTTGTCCTTAAGACTGCAGTTTATACTGCAGCGTCGACCCATCGAACTGCAGCGTCGACGCTGCAAAGGCTCTTCAGAGGTAGCAGTAAGAAATAGTTGATCTGCTGCGTCCACGCTGCTTGGGCAATGCGTTGACGCTAGGTGCCTCCTTAACGATCCTCTTTCAAAGACTGTTCAGCATAAAGTCCACACTGTAGTGCGTCAACGCCTTGAGCTGATGCGTCGACTCATCAGTTCAGGTTCTTCAAGTCTCTTCATTAGACTGTGGCAAAGTCTATACAGTGGTCTGTGCAGCCTGTTTGATTATTGAAGTCTGTACAGCCAATGCACTTAACTTAAGTCCATACACTGGAAGCTCTTCATTTGATTGAGTCTATATATCCACAGTGGATCATCAAGTCCATACATTTGTTTCCTTGGACAAAGTCTATACATTGTGGCATTGAACTTTCAAGTCTGAACACTGATTTTCATGAGAAGTCTATACAGACCTCATCGTCTTAAAGAGCGTCTCAAGCTGAAGTCTATACATTGGTCTTAATATCCTAAGTCTATACACTTGATTGTGAGACCTTCAACTCTGTACACTGCTTGAGCCTCACCAAGTCTGTACATCGCTTCAAGCGATTCAAGTCTATACAGACTGCCTTCACATTCAGAGTCTGTACATCGGTCCTTCAGCCGATCGTCTTATTCAGAACTTTGCAAGTCTGTACAGTGTACCGTCTCATGCAGCGTCTTATGTTAAAGTCTGCACATCGCATGCATCAGAATTAAGTCTGCTCATTGCATCGTCTCTATCAGTGTCTCACTGGTCAAGTCTGAATAGACTTTAGCATCTCATGAAAGTCTATACAACGCTTCAGCATTTAGAAGTCTGTACACTGGCCTTTGCATTAAGCCTCAAAGTCTGTACAGCCGTGTGCATTGGACTCCAAGTCTGTACAGCCACATTCAATAGGTAAAGTCTATACATTCTTCAGCTGGAACTGTGCAAGTCTGTACATCGTTGTTTGCCAAAGTCTAGACATTGGCATCTATTCCTACGTTGTTCTTCCAAGTCTGCACATTGGGTTCTTTACCTACGTTCAGCTCTAAAAGTATGTTCATCAGGAACTTTACCATCGTTGCCTTGCCAAAGTACATACACTGAACTATTCTTCATAGTCTGTACAGCCTGATTGTCTTCATGGGTCGTGTGCCTTTAGTGCGTTGACGCACTTGGCTGACTGCGTAGACGCACACCTTTCTGTCTTGCTCACTGCGTCGACGCTGACACTGGATGCGTTGACGCATTGGCCTGTTGCCAAGGGCGTGAGCATCTCACCTGAGGAGCTGAGGCGACGCTGCACGATGGAAGCGTTGACGCCTTGTGCTGATGTTCAAAGGTCTGTTGATCAACATCAAGTCTGTACAACATGAAGTCTGTACATTGGTTTTGTTTTGAACAGAACGCCTAAGTCTATGCTCTGCTGAATGTTATTCAAGTCTAAACAGCGGATGTCTTCATGTGTGAAGTCTATACAATGCATGCTCACATAACTAACTCTATACACTCGATTATTAGATCTTCAACTATATACATTGGTTGAGTCTATACACTGAGATCTCATGAAGAGTTGCAAGTCTATACACTCGTTGTTAGAGGCCTAGACTGCTAAGTCTATACACTCCCTCACTCTGTACACACTTGCTATATTGATCTCTGAAGTCTATACAATGCTTTGCGTTAACAGAGTCTGTAGAGGGTGTTCAAACTTAAACTGATGAATTATTCAATGCTATGTCTGACAGGGATTCTTACCGAGATTGATGACCTGGATCGTGATCCCAGGAGGACGAGGTATGAAGATGCTGACACGTGGATGAAGCTGCCTCAGTTCTAGCAAATTCCTTGGGCGGGAAAACGTGGAAGCCACGCGCCCAGGAGCTGCTGCTGCTACTGCTATATATATGAGCTTTCTTCCACTAAAGAAGGCTGATCGATAGAAAAAGAGCAAAGTCTATACATCGAGTCTGAGAGCAGCAGAGAGTATTCGATCCAGTGAGAAGAGAAGAAGAAGAAAAAGAAGAGTGGCAGAGTGAGAGAAGCAGCAGAAGTAAAAAGAGAAAGAGAGAGAGCTCGCGAGTGAGAGAAGGAAGCAGAGAAGAAAAGGAAGAGAAAGAAGAAGAGAGAACGAGAGATGGGAAGCTTCATCTGAAGACTTGTTCCTACTGGACCGTGGATCAGATCCAGGCCAGTCAACTCCATTGAGAGCCATATCTGTGTTTTCATCTTTTACAACTTTCTGATTGCTGTGTTATTTTCCTTTATTGTTTTCCTTTATTTTCTGATTATCTTTGTTCTTCCGATTGCCCTGTTGGGGATCGGGTTCCTCCTGTTGGTTCAGGAGAAGGGAGATCTGATCTCCGGGTTGCAAGTGACAGGTTGTCACTTGTGGGTTGCCCTCTAGTTAGCGGAAGGGAGGCTAGTCCTCCGGTTCTGGGCTTGTGGTTGCAAGTCCAGTGGTCCCTCCTGGTCTGGAGGAAGAGAGGTCTTCGATCTCTAGTTTCCAAGTGGCTGGGAGTCACTTGGGTGTCCCTCCGGTTGGGAGGAAGAGGGGAGGTTGTTCCCCTGGTCAAGCTGTGTGGCAGCAACTGTTTGCAGACTGAGTCTGCTTGGTTCTAGCATTTGCTAGTGAAGCCTCACTCCGGTTGGGAGTGAGGGGTGGATGTAGGTCTGTGGACCGAACCACCTAAAAATCTCTTGTGCAGTGGTTTGATTGTTTGCTTTGCTCCCGCTAGATGCTTGAATAGGCGCGCTCCAAGTGTTTGTGTTTGAGTTGAATCGAATTGATTCTATTCTGTGTCTATCTCTAGCATCCAAGTTTTTATTTGGGCATAATTTGTAGAGGGATACATTCACCCCCCTCTGTATCCGGGCCTAGCACCCTAACAGTTGGTATCAGAGCAAGTGTCTGCATACAAGGTCCAGCGACCTGCAGATTCGATCTTGCAGTCTTAGGTGCTAATTTGTTTTTTAGTGCATCAATATTCCTATTGCTTTGAATTAATCTGCTATCTGTTTCAATGGCTTGTCCACCCGTCTTTAGTGGTTCTGATTTCAACCAGTGGCACAGAGCGCTACGTGCTTATATTAAATCTGTTGATCCAGACCTGTGGAATGTGATTTCACAAGGTCCTCATAAATTACCAAGGAAAAGGTCCAAATGGACTAACAGTCACGAATCAATGTATGAGGAGAATCAGACAGCTATAAATCTGATGAAAGCAGCCACTGACAAAGCCTTTCACTCATGTTTCCTTGATTGCAGATCTGCAAGGGATATGTTGGAGATGATGAAGAGAGCCGGGAAAGGAAATCAAACAAGCTGCATGATGGCCAACAGATGCGATCAAGGCAGCAATCAAACTGAAGAAGATGATGATGATGAGGTAAATCTCTTCGAGAATTTCTCTCTAAAAGATTGGGAGAATGCATATGCTGAATTATTTGAATCTCATGAACTGTTAAGAAAACAGTATAAAAAATTGAAGAAGGGTACTCGGGTAGATAGTTCTAGCTCTCCATGTGAAAATTGTTCAAGTACGAAGCAATTTCATGATGCATGTCTGTCTGATAATCATATGTATAAAAATCAGAATGCAAAACTGAAGAAGGAACTTGAATGTGTTTACTCTGAACTAAACAAGCTAAAATCTGAAGATGAATCTCTCAGAAAACTCTCCAAAGAAGATGAAGAAGAATCAGAGAAACTTAAGCAGGAGAAAAACTTGCTTGCTGAAAAACTTGAAGCCATCAAATCTGTGAATGTGGAATTACAGAAAAACATTGAAAAGAAGGAAAAAGATTTGAAAGAATTCAAGACTGGAAGAAAACTTGAAACTAACTCAGAAGATCAGACTTTGATAAATGAGTTAATTCAGAATGACAAACTTAAGCAAGAAAATGAGAAATTAAAAATGCTGAACTCCACTATGTCAGAGAGACTTCTAGCTTTGGAAAGAGGAAAAAGTATTTGTGTTGAAGATTCTGATAAACTGAGCAATCTGGAAAATAAAATTGAGAAATATAAAACTTCTAACAAAGTTTTGAATGAAGCTATGAATTGCAGTGAGCAAGAGATTGCCAGTTATGAGTTACAAATCACCTCTTTAGAAAATGAAATCCAAGACTTAAAGAACTCTCTGTCAAAGTTTGTAAGTGGACAAGAAAATCTGGATAGGTTGTTAGGAGTTAAGGTCAATACTCAAAGGAAAGGGTTAGGCTACAACAATGTCAATAAAAAGGCTTTTGAAAACAAGCTGACGACATCCTTTATCAAAGCATCTGATGTAGCCACCACCTCAGAAAATAAACAACCAAATGTTCAGAAGAATCAGAAACAAACTGAAAAATTGAAAAAGGTTGATGGATCCAAGCTGAAAACTGCTTTCATTAAAACCTCTGAACAGAAAAGTTTCTACTTCATCTCCAATTCAGTACAAGGCTAAGAAAATAGGAAAACAGGATAAAAATTAGAAAAGGACTGTAAATCAGAAATAAATGAAAAGGCTTCATCAGTGCATGCTGATCACAGTCCTCACACACACTCACATGCATCTAAAAAGAAGATTATCTGTCATTACTGTCATAAAGTTGGACATCTGATGCATGAGTGTAAGTTGATGGAGAAGGATAATAAGAATGCTAGGAGATATCATGATAAAAATCCTTCATCTCAGAAAAGGAGAATTGAGTGCTTTCATTGTGGTAAACTAGGACACAAAATTTCACAATGCTGGTTTGTTAGTGATAAGAATAAATTTCATGCAAACGATCATGCTCTTAACAAGAACAAGTCTGTTCCAATAAACCAGCATATGACATGCTTTAATTGTGGAAAATTGGGTCATAAAGGATTTGAATGCTGGCTGAATGCTGGTAAGAAAAGTTCTAATTCATGCTTTCACTGTGGCAAGATGGGCCACATTGCAACCCACTGTAGGCATGCTTAGGGTAGACAATTCAATTCTAAAACTGTTAAACTCCCTGCAAATGGAAATGTGTTTGGAAGTAATGTTTTTAGAGGCAAGCACAATGAGTGCTTCAAATGTGGAAAGTATGGCCACAGGTCCATTGATTGTTGGCATGCTCAGGATAGAAAATTCAATTCTAAAACTGTTAAACTCCCTGCAAGTACAAATGCTCTCAGAAAGAACAAAGTTGTTTTCAAAATGAAAAACTTTGAATGTTTTGATTATGGAAAACAGTTTGGCCATACTAATAGCAGAAATTTCCATGCTAATGCACATACAAGTCATGTTCATAATGATGTGCATAAAAAAAACTTAAATCCTGTTTTCTCATGCTATAATTATGGAAAGCCAGGTCACAGGGCTGCAACCTGTTGGCTGGCAGGATATCAAAACCAAACTGGTTTTGGCAAATAGAATTCTTATTCTGTTAACAAGAAATCTCATGCTTATGCACATAAAATTCATGCTAACAAGAATGTGCATAAATCAGATCTGAAAACTGCTCCTAGAAATGTGCTGAGAAAACCTGCTAGGAGTAATACTGTTTTGTCAGGACCCAAGACTTCTTGGGTACCTGTTTGTGCAAAATAACATTGCTATGCAGGTGTGCCTTGGGACTGAAATAAAAAGGGGTAATGATCCAAGGCACTCAAGAAGAAAACCCCAAACTGAACTTTTCAGGTAAACTTCCTGCTCTTCTTGTTTTTAGTTTTAATGCATAGCAAGTTAAATCTATTTTTGCATTTTCATTCATCATTTGCCATGTGCATTATTTTCTGATCATGCATTTGCTGAGAGTTCTGTGCAAATATCAGATTAAGAAGGGTTGTCTGTATCTGATGCATACATAGGCTAATTTCAATTGCTTGATAATTGTGTTATGCATAGACTCTGAAAATAAATTGCATTTCAAATTTTCTGAAAAATCTGAACTGCATATGAGTGTGACTTGAAACTTGTGTGTTGCAATAGCTCACTGAAATTCTGAATTACATATAGGACTGCATGTTGAATAATTATGCATGACCTCAATGGTATATAAATGGTAAGGTATCAAAAGGCAGGGAGGTCTGTCTGGAGGTTCTTACTATGTGTGAGGTGGTCTTTTAGACCAAGTGCTCCGCCTAGTACCATGGGTCACCTTGCTGGTTAGGACAGTCTGAATGTGCATGAATCATTTGGTCTCATATGTTCAGTTCTCAGTGCAAACATTGCATGTTTTCAGGGGGAGTAAGTTGCATATCCTTGCATAGCATTCAATGTTGAGTCCTTGCATGTCCCTGCATACATATAGTGCATTACATTTCCTTATATTGAAAATGCCAAAAAAAGAGTTTGAATGCATATTGTGAGGGGGAGTCAATGCATTGCATATAGGATGTCAAATGCATACATGTGTCAGAACTCATTACATAACCCTTCTTACTGATTTTGTTGACAACCTTAATCATATTCTGAAAACTTTGAGCTTCACAATCTCTCTTAACAATTGGTATTTCTCCTATCAATTGGTATCATTTGGGTTCAAAATTCTATCAGTCCTTCATGAAGATTTCAATGGGCTATCTCGATCATAAATCTGAAAACTCTTGAACTAGAAATCTTCTATTATACATTTTTATGAATGATTGAAATAACTCATGTGGTTTAAGTTTAATGTATTCAATGAGTTTGACTTTAAAATCTCTTAAAAATATCTGAAGCATGTTTAATAAACATTAACCATCTGTTTCATGCTGTGTCTTGAAAACTTTTGAAATCTGCACTTTTGAATACATGACTTCAACTGATTAAGTACATGAAACTATTATTGATTTGAAGCAAATGAATTTTTCTGAAATGTCTAAAGGGTAATATCTGTCAGAGCAATGACATTGGTCAATGAGAAACACATGTCCAAAGGACTGTGTCATGAGGTGCCTTAGTTAACTCTGATTAAGAATTCATTGAAATTCAGGCAGAGCAATGGCATGCACACTGAGAAATACAACTCACTCATCAAGAAATGATTTGGAGTGTGTCATGATGTGTAAATGCTATCTCTGTTCATATATAGCATGACAGTTAGTCACACTAAGTGCTTAGGGATATTGGCCTCTGATCAAGGTATATCCTCTAGTTACAAGGTGTGCACTGAACTAGACTGCTCGTAAAATTTGTAGCATGGAAAATTGTTGAACAAATTGAAATATCTGAATATTGATGTTAAAATCAAATTGCTACAACCCTAGACAAAATAATATGACTTCATAATTGCTTAATCTCAATACTAGTGCATGTAATTCTGAAAGAAGTCAATAAATTTGATTGTGTAAGACAAAGGGAGGACAATCAAGATAAATATGAGGGCTTGGTTCATTTTTATTAAAACATGGTTTTAGATATCAATACAGAATTTTATTGATAAACTCTGCATACATCATGTTTAAACCATGCTGTTCAAAAGGCTCATTCATAAGTCCCTATAATGGAAGACTTTGAAAAATTATGTTTTGGATTTATGAGATTGATATCGCCTTGAAAATCTTGCTGAATTATTTCTGTTTGGAGCTTATTTGTAAATCTGATTATTTGAACATTTCTGCTCACCTTCCTTAGGTCATTGACCTGAACTTCTCCTTGTTTGCCCCTGTGGTCTCCTTCTCATCTATCTCATAAGATTCCACTTATTCAGGGGGAGCATTCCTAGTCATACTGAATCGTGTTCAGATCATTTCTATCCTTGCATTCATATACTTAGGGGGAAGTATTGTATTTCTTGGTGCATCTGCATTTTTGCATTTACCCCCTCCCATGGTTCATCTTGTTTATACCAAATGAGGGAGATTGTTTGCCACAAAGGGGGAGACTTTCATTCAATCATTGCATGCTGGCTTCTTTTGATCATCTCTAACTAATGACTTTTTGCTAAAACTCTTAAAGGGGGAGAATCATGTTCTTGCAAGGGGGAGAAATTGACTGAATTTTTATACATGCTTTAATTTCTCAAACTATTTTTCTTTTTGATGAAGTCAAAGGGGGAGAATAGTTTGAGTCATCAGACTGACTCACTGCATCATGTTGCCATCATCAAAAAGGGGGAGATTGTTGTGCCCTGTGCCCATGTGATTTTGATGATGGTTTTAATGCTGTAATGGTGGTTTTGATGATTGGCCTTTGAAGTGAGTTATTCACTGTGAGTCATCTTGTGTGAATTCACTGTGAGTCATCTTGTGTGAGTCTTCATGCTAGTATTCACTTTCTGATCATAATGCAATTCTTCATATGTTCTGATATGGCATTGCATAATTGATTATGTTCAGTCATGTTACTGTTGTCCTTAAGACTGCAGTTTATACTGCAGCGTCGACCCATCGAACTGCAGCGTCGACGCTGCAAAGGCTCTTCAGAGGTAGCAGTAAGAAATAGTTGATCTGCTGCGTCCACGCTGCTTGGGCAATGCGTTGACGCTAGGTGCCTCCTTAACGGTCCTCTTTCAAAGACTGTTCAGCGTAAAGTCCACACTGTAGTGCGTCAACGCCTTGAGCTGATGCGTCGATTCATCAGTTCAGGTTATTCAAGTCTCTTCATTAGACTGTGGCAAAGTCTATACAGTGGTCTGTGCAGCCTGTTTGATTATTGAAGTCTGTACAGCCAATGCACTTAACTTAAGTCCATACACTGGAAGCTCTTCATTTGATTGAGTCTATATATCCACAGTGGATCATCAAGTCCATACATTCGTTTCCTTGGACAAAGTCTATACATTGTGGCATTGAACTTTCAAGTCTGAACACTGGTTTTCATGAGAAGTCTATACAGACCTCATCGTCTTAAAGAGCATCTCAAGTTGAAGTCTATACATTGGTCTTAATATCCTAAGTCTATACACTTGATTGTGAGACCTTCAACTCTGTACACTGCTTGAGCCTCACCAAGTCTGTACATCGCTTCAAGCGATTCAGACTGCCTTCACATTCAGAGTCTGTACATCGGTCCTTCAGCCGATCGTCTTATTCAGAACTTTGCAAGTCTGTACAGTGTACCGTCTCATGCAGCGTCTTATGTTAAAGTCTGCACATCGCATGCATCAGAATTAAGTCTGCTCATTGCATCGTCTCTATCAGTGTCTCACTGGTCAAGTCTGAATAGACTTTAGCATCTCATGAAAGTCTACACAACGCTTCAGCATTTAGAAGTCTGTACACTGGCCTTTGCATTAAGCCTCAAAGTCTGTACAGCCGTGTGCATTGGACTCCAAGTCTGTACAGCCACATTCAATAGGTAAAGTCTATACATTCTTCAGCTGGAACTGTGCAAGTCTGTACATCGTTGTTTGCCAAAGTCTAGACATTGGCATCTATTCCTACGTTGCTCTTCCAAGTCTGCACATTGGGTTCTTTACCTACGTTCAGCTCTAAAAGTATGTTCATCAGGAACTTTACCATCGTTGCCTTGCCAAAGTACATACACTGAACTATTCTTCATAGTCTGTACAGCCTGATTGTCTTCATGGGTCGTGTGCCTTTAGTGCGTTGACGCACTTGGCTGACTGCGTAGACGCACACCATTCTGTCTTGCTCACTGCGTCGACGCTGACACTGGATGCGTTGACGCATTGGCCTGTTGCCAAGGGCGTGAGCATCTCGCCTGAGGAGCTGAGGCGACGCTGCACGATGGAAGCGTTGACGCCTTGTGCTGATGTTCAAAGGTCTGTTGATCAACATCAAGTCTGTACATCATGAAGTCTGTACATTGGTTTTGTTTTGAACAGAACGCCTAAGCCTATGCTCTGCTGAATGTTATTCAAGTCTAAACAGTGGATGTCTTCATGTGTGAAGTCTATACAATGCATGCTCACATAACTAACTCTATACACTCGATTGTTAGATCTTCAACTATATACATTGGTTGAGTCTATACACTGAGATCTCATGAAGAGTTGCAAGTCTATACACTCGTTGTTAGAGGTCTAGACTGCTAAGTCTATACACTCCCTCACTCTGTACACACTTGCTATATTGATCTCTGAAGTCTATACAATGCTTTGCGTTAACAGAGTCTGTACAGGGTGTTCAAACTTAAACTGATGAATTATTCAATGCTATGTCTGACAGGGATTCTTACCGAGATTGATGACCTGGCTCGTGATCCCAGGAGGACGAGGTATGAAGAAGCTGACACGTGGATGAAGCTGCCTCGGTTCTAGCAAATTCCTTGGGCGGGAAAACGTGGAAGCCACGCGCCCAGGAGCTGCTGCTGCTACTGCTATATATATGAGCTTTCTTCCACTATAGAAGGCTGATCGATAGAAAAAGAGCCAAGTCTATACATCGAGTCTGAGAGCAGCAGAGAGTATTCGATCCAGTGAGAAGAGAAGAAGAAGAAAAAGAAGAGTGGCAGAGTGAGAGAAGCAGCAGAAGTAAAAAGAGAAAGAGAGAGAGCTCGCGAGTGAGAGAAGGAAGCAGAGAAGAAAAGGAAGAGAAAGAAGAAGAGAGAACGAGAGATGGGAAGCTTCATCTGAAGACTTGTTCCTACTAGACCGTGGATCAGATCCAGGCCAGTCAGCTCCATTGAGAGCCATATCTGTCTTTTCATCTTTTACAGCTTTCTGATTGCTGTGTTATTTTCCTTTATTGTTTTCCTTTGTTTTCTGATCATCTTTGTTCTTCCGATTGCCCTGTTGGGGATCGGGTTCCTCCTGTTGGTTCAGGAGAAGGGAGATCTGATCTCCGGGTTGCAAGTGACAGGTTGTCACTTGTGGGTTGCCCTCTGGTTAGAGGAAGGGAGGCTAGTCCTCCTGTTCTGAGCTTGTGGTTGCAAGTCCAGTGGTCCCTCCTGGTCTGGAGGAAGAGAGGTCTTCGACCTCTAGTTTCCAAGTGGCTGGGAGTCACTTGGGTGTCCCTCCGGTTGGGAGGAAGAGGGGAGGCTGTTCCCCTGGTCAAGCTGTGTGGCAGCAACTGTTTGTAGACTAAGTCTGCTTGGTTCTAGCATTTGCTAGTGAAGCCTCACTCCGGTTGGGAGTGAGGGGTGGATGTAGGTCTGTGGACCGAACCACCTAAAAATCTCTTGTGCAGTGGTTTGATTGTTTGCTTTGCTTTCGCTAGATGCTTGAATAGGCGCGCTCCAAGTGTTTGTGTTTGAGTTGAATCGAATTGATTCTATTCTGTGTCTATCTCTAGCATCCAAGTTTTTATTTGGGCATAATTTGTAGAAGGATACATTCACCCCCCCTCTGTATCCGGGCCTAGCACCCTAACAGGGCGAGGGATGCCCCCATCACTTGGTCACACTGCTGGTTGGTTGTGAATTCATCTCGATTCTCCTGAGGTGAAGTCCCCGATGTTCATACAGGGTGACCTGAGGCTCTGGCAGCTTGAGAGGGCTTCAATATGCTGATATCCCTCGGCTCTTGTGTTTCAGTGGGCCATGTCATTCATCTTTAAGGCTTGGTCGCCGTTTAATCATATTTTGAGTGCCAACAGGGACAGAAGCAGTTATTCCCATCGAAATCCAGTTAGCTTCTTACCGTGTGGCGATCCACACCGGCCTTGCCGGCCCTGACGAAAGCGAGTACCGGAGAAGGCTAGAAGAGCTCGCCGATCTAGAAGGCAAGCGGCTCGAAGCCTACAAACACCTGCAAGTATACCAGGCCCGCATGGCCCGAGCCTATGATAAGCTCGTCAAGTAGCGAGCCTTCAAACAAGGTGACCTTGTCATGATCAAGGAAAAGGAAGTCATGGCAAGGTGCTCCAGTGGAAAACTACAGCCAAATTGGCGAGGTACGTATATTATCCAGAATGTATACGAGGGTGGGGCCTACACGGTCATCAATCACAAAGGTCATAGACCGTTCCCGCCTCTCAATGGCAAACACATGAAGCTATATTATGCACCGGAACACGAGTTCGCATGCCAGCCAGACTAAGGCGCACGCCCCAGCTACTACCAGTAAGGTCGGTCCTTCCCCGTGAAGGATCTAACCGGCCAATCCTTCCGGTTGTCAATTTTCAGTCAACCAGCCAACTCAGCTCCCCGGAACCGCCGCCAGGCATTCTCGGGGACTAACCCCCTGCCCTCGTTCCCGTCACCACGGGAGCACGGGCACTTTTGCACCGGCATCAATCTAGCCATCAGGCTCCCAGGTAAGTCAAAATAAAAAAACAACAGAAAAAATGGGGTTAAAAATAGAGATACCCCAGCAGACCCAGTCATCCTCATCATGAGCAGGCGACTGGGGGAAAAAAGACCAGTAACCCGGCTGAGGTGGAAACCTGAAAGGGCACCTCAGGCAAAATTGGGAAACCCCTCGACGTGGAAATCCGCAAGGGCGTGTCGGAAAAAGCTAAAGGGGGTCGGCTCTAACGAAAACCTGAAAGGGCGGTAGAGTAGATAACGAGAAAAACTTCCTCTCCCTCCTAGTCAGAATGGCCTTCCACCCACTCTTCGGTGAGTCGTTACTCTCACCAAGAGTTAGTCTTCAATCAACTTATACTGCGAGAGCACGAACCCTATAATTTCCAGTCCACCTTGCACTACGCCCACTCAGTTTGGCCAACCTTAGGCCCTCGCTTCGGCACCGCAGGCCAACCAGTCCCTGTGACAGTCGAGCTCCCAGTCACCATCCCAGTAGAGCCTCATCCAAGCATATCCTAGATACCTGTCATTCTATGCAACTACATCCTACATCCCCTGCAAATCCAGAGCCTTCAAGTTTCATCATAATCCCAATTCTCTCCTGCAATCCCTGATCCACCAGCCATAACTCCAGTCGTATCTTGCCATGACTAAGTGGCCCTTCACCACCATGCCGCGAGAATGTATGAAAACCCTTATTAATGGCGGAACAATATCTGACCACCCACACCTTCCAGTTTCAGGTTACGTCCCCTGACGGCAACACGCTATGGACGGCAGTCTTAATATATATATATATATATATATATATATATATATATATATATATATATATATATATATATATATATATATATATATGGGGTTAAAAATATGGATACCCTGGCGGCCTCAGTTGATTCCTTCTATAGGATTACTGAGGGAAAAAATTGCCATTAACCCAGCTGAGGTGAAAACCCAAAAGGGCTCCTTAGGCAAAATCAGGTTCGGGTAACCCCTCGGTGTGAAAACCCACAAGGGCGCACCGGAAGAAGCAAAAGGGGGCCAGCTCTAGCGAAAACCCACAAGGGCGGTAGGGCTGGTAAAGAAAGAAAAAAAACTCTATATCCCTCTCTACTCTTCACTAATGGAAGCTGTCAACCGCGACACCTCGTTGACGGCAACCTTCGCATCACTCCACAACACCGGTGGCCACTATGCCCCCTTTGGGTCGGCCATCGCCAATTCCAGCTTCAATACTTGGCTATACACCTTCACGGTTAGCCGTCCAGCCTCCGGTCCCAGTCTCAACTACAACGCCTTCACAGGCCAGCCGCCAGCTTCCAGTCCCGGCTACAACGCCTTCACAGGCTAGCCGCCAGCTTCCAGTCCTAGTCCCGGCTACAACGCCTTCACAGGCCAACCGTCAGCTTCCAGTCCCAGTCTCGGCTACAACGCATTCACATGCCAGTCGCCAGCTTCCAGTCCCAGTCTTGGCTACAACGCCTTTACAGGCCAACCACCAGCTTCCAGTCCCAGACGGCTACAACGCCTTCACAGGCTAGTTGATGGGGACATCAAAGCAAGACCGTCCACATTTTGTTTGCATTTATATCCTTTTATATTTGTATGTATACCCTTGTGATATATGGGTACACAATTGTATGTCTTAGTGGGTTTATTTGCAAAAGGCCATTGGGTTTCTTTGCAAAAGTTCATGTAGGCCCTGCAGGGGCCCCCTCCCACCCTCTTATTGGTCCACATGGACTCCAGGGCCCATGGGGGCTGGTCCATGTTCCAAATGTGGACTTCGACCTAGATTTAATTAAAGAGACCAATTTTAAATTGACCTCTTAAAGGGTGGGCGAACCACATAGAATACTAGTTTTTTGTGTGTGTGTTTTTGACCCATTTCCACTCCTTTGTATGCCCCTCCCATAACCCTAGATCTGGGGTCATTTGGGTCATTAATGTGGAACTATATATGCCATGTAATTTCCATTTTATGTGATTTAATGAGAAGAAATTGTTGAATTGCCAAAGGAGCAACCTGTGCCCCTCTCTCTATCCCTCTGGTTCCTTCCTCCTCCTTCAAGATTTCAGGGTGGAAACCCCTTCTATCTCAGCCCCTCTATCTCTAGATTCATCTCTGGTGTCGCCGCCGCCGTTCGTGCCGCCATCGAGCCGCCGCAAAGCCGCCTCCGAAGTGCTGTCCAGATCTCTATTCTGCTAGACAGAGGCTCACTACAAGAATTTTAACTCCCAACTCCGACATCATCTGGCATTGCGATTTTTATGGTTGGTTCCCCACTTGATCCCCAACCTCCAGTAAAATCATCCTGCCATTTCACCTTCTTTTTATATTTTTCTATTTTCATGTCTTTCTATCTTCCAGACCTGTCCCTTTTCAGATCTGTGTAGCAGAAGCTTAGTTCTTCCCCCTTTCGACCCCCTTTTTGATTTTTGTTGGAATCCCCAAATTTATTGGAGGTTTTGTCCACCTTTCCCATCCTCCACAAATTTTTGCCGAATTTAAAAGTCATCTACCTATTTTTAGAAATTATGTCTTTCCTCAAAATCCAGTTCTGTTTTTGCTGTCCAGATCTGACCCCGGGTCAGTATAAAATATCCAAAAAATTCGAAACTTTCACCACATCTTGCATAAGATATATCCCCGTTTTCCTCTCTTCGGCCTCTACAACTCTCATGAACGGTTTAAAGGCTGAATCTAAGGTTTACATTGTGGTTAACGCCAACTCTTAGGAAAACTCAAATCTGCCCTGAGTTTTAAGATCCTGTGAGCCAGCAGCTTGAAAATTCGATAAAGGCCATCAATGGGAAATTCAAATTTCTTTCTCCAACCATAGATCGAAGGATTTCAAATCAGATTTCCATCGGTACCTCTTGTGCGTCGATCCAACATCGGGAGTGACCGCAGCAGTAGATTTTGTTGGGACGCACGGGTCTGAAACAGAATTCAGATCCGTGGGCAGCAATTCAGACGAGTGAAGATCGGAGCCGCCCGACCTCCGACCAGCGAACCAGAGTACCGCCGTCCCAGGGAGCGCTCCTCCGGGCGTCCCCACCACAGTGGTGCCACCCCGGTCCCACGCGGCCCCATTGACCAGCACGTGGGCCCACGATTGCGCATATGCGTGTAGCCGAAGCAACACAAGAAGCCACCCGTCAACCCGAAACCGCTACTCTCGGGTCCCATTGTGTCGCCCTTTACCTCCCTGCATGGAGTGGGCATTCATATTCATTGCTGTAATATTTGTGTAATACTTGTTCCAAGAGTATCAGTTCGGCCGAGGTCGTCTTCCCCACGCCGGGAGCATGGAGGTATCGTGTTCGCTCCTTACTTGGCTCTTTGCTTAGTTCGTATATGCTTTATATGCCGCTGCTAGAGAGCATGCTAGGATCGTAGCTCGCTATACTTTTTCTATCACCGCTGCTGCGAGAGAGAGCGAGACCGTCCCGTAACCCGATCTGGGTCCGAATTTGTGAGTTGACCACCCTAGCTCACTGCCGGTTTCTCAACCGTGCACGTCCGTACGCTTCCCTCGTTAGGGATGATCGTGAGCTTGCATAGAGTCCAAGGATCGCATTTCAATTGGAGTCGAGTCCGTGGTCCATCCCACATCACTAGTCGCCCAGCCTCCAGTCCCAGTTTTGCCTGCAACGCCTTCACAGGCCAGCCGCCAGCTCCCAGTTCCAGTTTCGGCTACAATGCCTTCACTGGCCAGCCGCCCAGCCTCCAGTCCCAGTTTCGACTACGACGCCTTCACAAGCTAGCCACCCAGTCTCCAGCCCCAATTTCGGCCACGATGCCCTCACAGAGTAGCCGCTCGGCTCCCAGTGGCATCATCTACCGGGGTCAGGGAGGGCAACCGCTCCTCCGCCTCGACAACATCACCCGCCGGGGTCGGAGAGGGCAGTGACTCCTCCACCGTTCGGTCATTCCCAGCAAGCACTGGTGGAACAGAGGGCTCCTCATGTCCGCCCTCGTCAGGATCCCACGCGTGCCCCGCTCCAGGATCTGACGCTGCGGACAACCCAAGCATGTCAGCACTCTGCCATAAGGAGCTAACAAATAACAAATGGGGGTGGGAAGAACCACCATATACCTCCATAAGTGGTCCCCGTCGGAACCTCCCTACTAGCAGAGACCCCGGAGGACGAAGAGCTCGAGCTTGAACTCTCCTCCATCTCTATCTCCAAGCTGACGTCATCTGGAGAGCTCGACGAAGCATCTGATGAACTCCCGGAGGTGGCCGAACCGGAAGCTCCTGCAAGCCAACGAAGCAAACACGGTCACTACATGGCCCAGCTTCGTACAAGGGTGGCTCTCCAGCTAAGAGTTGCAAATAGAAAACTCACCGGCCGGAGCACTCCCCTCCGAAACCTTTTCGATGTCGATGATCTCCTCCTCGCCCTCAATAGGAGCCACTTCCGTGGGCCCCTCTTCCACCACTTCAGCCCTATCACGGGGTAGCTCACCTTCTTCTAGAGGCGAAGGAGCACCTATAAACAATGCCAACAGGATCTCAGCGCTAGAAGATAGTCAACATAAAGGGCTTAACAGAAACGATTAAGTCCCCAGCTACATACCTGAGGGTCCCATGCTCGAAGACCCGACCAGCCTCACAGTATAGGCTGACACTATAGCTGCCAGGGAAACTTGCTCCACCCCTACCAATAGCTATGGTAATAGGCTAGACGCTTCTTCAGCCATGGACGACATTGAAGCACTCCTCCCTTCAGGCTCCCCCTCAAAGGAGGGAAGGGACACTAGTGTGCCGGTACGGACCAGCTCATGAATCATCTCCAGAGTGGCGGCTGGATCCTCACCTGGCAAGTAACAGCATAAAACCAGTCAGTGTTTGCGGCCCAACAATTGTACAACGCGAGGACAATCCCCTCCGTAGCTATTCAACACTCACCCGAGCCATCCTCGGTCGCTGCACCCTGCATCTCAGAGGGAGCTGCGGCCTCCGACGCCTCGGCCACCTCTGCATGACACCAGCAACTATGTCGACTCCCAGAATCAAATACATCCATAAACATAACATGCTCGGTTTCAGAATTATTTACCTGGCTGGGCATCCTTTGAAACCTTCCATGACTCAAAAATAGGAAAGGTCTCGACATCGGGGGCAGTTTCGTCCATCAGACGAAGCAGCCCCTCCATATCTATCTCGCAATCGACCCCGTCGTTAGGTAGTGGGTCGACCTCTTGAGGTGGCGAGAAGGCCACGTCAGTCCCGGCCTCCAGTGGCACTGTGAAAAGCAAATCCAATTACACCAGGTTAGCCGATCATAAAGGCTGAATCAATATGAAGCAAGCAGGCGGACATAGCACTTACTCATAGCCAGTTCCGCCTCAATGTGTTCCCTGGCAGTGAGTCCCCGAGAGGACTCGCCGACCTCCCTTACTCCGGTCTCTACCCGGGGGCGTTTCTGCCGGGGCTGGAGGGCCCCGTCACCATCCCCGGAAGACGTCCCCATGGAGTGGTGATCCCTATCCGCCACAAAACCTGCCAATAGACTCAACCACATAAGATGCCTCAGCCAGGTACCCTAGAACACAACAAAGCAGAGGCAACATACTAACGGAGAGGTCCTACCTGAAGCCACAAATGGGGTCAGCGGCAGAGGAACCAACTACTCTGGCTTCAAGCCTACGACCCGTGAAGCCTTCACGACGACCTCTTTCACATCCCTCAAGGTGTAGGCGCACTCGATGAGAGACAAGAGCTATACAGGTCCAGCCAACCCGATCGCATGGGTGATATGACGCCTCCAGTCATCGATCGACGTGTCTATAAAACTCCCCTCAGGAAGCACTCGATCTAGTGAGCCCCTCTGCTCAAACCTGCAATCAGCTAGGAACTGGGTCCACCAAGTCCTCGGCGCATTGGGTCGAGGCGCTACTGCTCTAGTACCTCCAGGCACTGGCCGCTCCTGCCTGAGGGGCTTCAGTGCCCCGTTGCCGCACCGCCCTGCAGACAGTGAGCCTGGGCTCCCCTGGGGCGCCAGCTGTGCCAGCCAATCCACCTCCCGGTGGATCCGAGAGAAGTGAGTCCGCAGGTACCTATCATCTAGTACGATGAGGGGCAGATCCTCCCTCAAGAGATGGGCCTCCTCAACTTTTCGGATCACCGAGGCCTTCTACCGATACTGGTGACTATGCTCGAACCACCACCTGGCATAGTGGACGTCGAACCGTCCCCTGCGTCCCGGCACAGGCATCGGCAGTCGCTCCGGCTCTCGACGACAGCAGAAGTCCCACGACGGTGCAGCTAGCAAATGTGTGTCCCGGCCTCTGTACTGACGACCCGCCAAAGGGAACTCCTGGTTCGGCGGGATCCCCTAGTCATACCCGAAGTTTCGAGCGAACCTGTGCGGGTAGTACGGCTCTAGGAAGCTCGTCACGGACCGGTGTAGAGGCAGCACCGCTGGCCGGGTGCTCATCACCCACTCTGTGTATAATGCCGCATCCGGCTCCTACTGGTAAGGAAGGGCGCAGGCCGCCCCACCATTTGAAGGCACCAGAATAAGGTGGGAGTCCCTGGTGGCACCGTCAAAGGGAATCCCCTCCTCGCCCCTGCCGGGCAAGTAGCACAAGACTCTTCTGGCTTCCTCCACCTGTACAAATGCGTCCCCGTCCGACTGCTCGGTGAAGCTAAACAACAATGGTGCTGCCTGGTTCACCATGGACCCGCGAGACACCAACCCTGGAAATAGTAGGCCAGCCCACACACTGAGGTAGTGGGTCAGCAGAAGCAGACTCCGCTCACATGGTGCCGGGTGCGCCGCCAGTACCCCTAGTCCCTGGTAACCATTGGCCAAAGCCGTCGGGGTTAAGGCCAGCCTTCGTCCCTCCTCCAGTTGGCACGCATGCCACAACAGCTCCACCCTCAGCTGGCCATCCTCCCCGTGTGGGACCACGAACGTCGCCAACCAGTATGCCAAGTACGCGGCCAGGTGGGTCACGTCCGGCAGTCTATGGGGGTTCCACCCCTCCTATAGTGCGTCGATGTACCTCGTGTATGTCCGAAAACGTAGCTCCACCTCTGTGTACTCCTCCCAGGGGGTCTGGTCTCTAGCAAACTCCTGATAAAAGCAGAAGGGCCCGTTGTAGAAGTGGCAGACCCACACGTTCAGCGGCACCCTGGGAGTCTGCGCTGCTTTCTCTCTCTCCCAGCCAGGGCTAAGTCCCTCCAGGTCTTTAGCAAATACCGGTAGCTGTAAGAAATCTAGTCTCTCCCATGTCCGTCAGTGTGGCTACGATGGAGGTCATCCAGCACTACCTCCTCGTGCCCCTCGCCACTGATCAGCAGCCCGGAGATCCTGTATAGAGACCACAGGTCTAACGAAGTCTCTCCCTTAACCGTCGCCACGGTATTCCACCTGCGGTTGAAGCGCTCTGCCAACACCTGTAGAAGTCCCGTGTAGCAGGGGTACCCATACAAAGCTACAGTCACAGCATATCTGATATCAGCTCGGTCTAGCAGCACCCGATAGTGGTGTACTATGCCCATCAACAACTCAGTAGCTCCCTGGCGGTATCTGTGTGATGAAATCGCCGCCCATCGACCATACCAGCTAACATCACTCTGTCGCAGTATGCCGGATAGAAGGCTGTGGTCGTCATAGCCTTACCCGGCATACTCCAGCCTTGATGGCTCCAATGCTAACCCTGGACTGCCCTCTATCTCTGCCCTATGGTGTCCATGCAAATCCCAGGAAGCGGGACCCACCACTCCAGCGCGGACTCCGAACTGGTCTGCTCTGCTGAAGAAGCCCAGGCACTCAGCACTGGGAAACTTACACTATCTCCAGTAGTCCCCGGAGAAACTTGGAAAGCCGCAAAGGATGATTCCGTGCAAACTGTCTCGGCCCACCAAGATCGCCCGCTCTAGTTGGCGACGGGCTCCAGTAACCCGAGAGTCACTCTCCTCCATGCCTGGTGGGACAAAGCGCCTGATGAACTCGAACAAGTGACGGTCCAAAGGGAACTCCACTGGATAGCCGCCGCTATGATCATAAGTGTAAAGCCCACCCGCCTCCGACACGCGGGCCAACTCCATAGCCCCAACTCCGCTGTCGCGCTCGCCAATGGGGGCCTCTGCCACAGCCGTGTGCCCCTAATCGAGCTGCTCCACATTAGCCGCAGTGATGACTGGCGGGCCCAAAGGGGGCATGGGCCACTCTATCCTCCTCACCTAGTGTCCTCCTCCCGGACCATACGCCTCGAGACCCTCTCGTCCCTACCAAATCGCGCCATAACTGTAAGACAGAACTCCAAAAATGGTCAGCACGCCAGAAATTCAACACATGCAATACAATAAAGCCAAAGCACATGAGGCGTCAAAAGACAACTATAACAACTCAGAAGGAGAGGTTTACGGGCCGTACGCCCTCGTCTCCGCCTCCGATACATGACCCATGGGAGGCATTTGTTGCACCCGGACAATTTCCCCAGCAAAATTCCCAGAAATAAGAGTTCGGGAATTTTCTCGAACACCTTCAAGGCATGGGCTACCCAGCCCCTCTGACAAATCAGTGGGCCCGACCAACGGCCCCGACCCACTAGCCGAGGTATACGTCGGCTTCAGGAATCAATCGAGACCACTCCTGACTCCTAAATTGCGGACTTTACCCACATTCTACACGACCGCCCGGGCCAGCCCGGGGACACTCCGACTACAAGCCACGCCATGTGACATCCAGTGAAAAGCCCAGGGGCCTACCCCGGGACGCCTTCTTTCAACCCTCCAAGGTCAAAGGGAGACCCAAATAGGTCAACCACAGGCTTGGGAGGCCCGCAGTACGTGTGTACGGCTCACACACGTGTGTTCGGCATTCTGTCAAACACCTTGTGGGCACACATGTTTCAACCCTTCTACACCAACCCACGGTCCACCCTGCGGTTCCAGTACACTAATTGGGTCCTACAACGACCCCCCAGCAAGCCGGGGCCACCCCCGACCCTCAGACACGTGGCAATGAGCAACTTAACTTTAGCTCTCGGACCAACCCGAGGCTACCCTGCCAACCCACCGTACAACATGGCACGTAGCACGAGGTCAGACCCGTATACACAGGGTCTCTCCTCCCAGCCCCTATGTACTTCTACCCTCGGCCCTAGGCCAAATCCAAGGCCCGTCGGTCACCTACGCGGCCCGTTCGGCAACCCGGGGTGTGCCGGGCATTTGCCCGAACACCTTGCGAGCAGCTACTATGACTCGAAGAACAACGGCCCCCAAGGACCATCTCAATATCTCGGAACTCCGTGTCCTTCAAAGGACATCCCCAGACGATGAAGGAAGACCCCCGGGGGCCATCCCTTGGGGTTGCGGCTCGTCTGGGACAGGTTCACCCCGGGGCGCGGCCGCACCCCCAAGAGAGGGCGAACTCCCCGGGGGCCATGCCCTCTCCCCAGCCCGGAGGCCCGACGGTCCTCTCCAATCCCAGTTCATGCAAATTCCCAATCTCACGGTCTGAGGTTTGTGCAAAGCTCGTTCGTCGTACCCGTAGGTGGAAGAATTCGCGAAGACGAAGTCCCGGGATTACGTCGAGTCACACCCGTCAATCCCTCGGTCTACGCGCACCAGCAGCCAGTCAACCGGTCCAAGCCCGTATCCTTTGTCCTCTTGCATTCAAACTGAGTCAAAGTGGGGCTAATTTTAACAAAAAAATTGAATTTTATAGAGGTGGGGCCGCCCTCTCTCACTCCCTCGATCCAGTCTGCCTAAACCCCCTGGGTATTAAAAAAAATATTTTAAAAAAAATATAAAATGTACCTATTCCGTCTGCCCAAACCCCTCCTGGGAGGGGTTTAGGCGGACCAGCCTGGACCCCCACGCTGGTCCGCCTAAACCCCACCCAAATTAAAAAAAAAAGAGTTTTTACCCCTCCGAAGAGGGGTTTAGGCGGACCAGACGAGCCCCTTGGGCTGGTCCGCCTAAACCCCATCTTCTCCACTCCGTTACACACACAAAAAACACACAAAAAAATATACAAATAAAATAAAATACTACTATTTGGGGGGTTTACCCGGACCAAGTTGAACCCTCAACTTGGTCCGCTTAAATCCCACCCCCTGTTGGGTTCGGTGCAGTATTCAGAGGGGGGGGGGTGAATGAATATAGCCCCTTAAAAAAATCTTTCGCCCAATTAAAATATGATGCTTAATAGAATTACTAGTTCGCAAACTAGACAAGCTTAAATGCTAATGGGCGGATGCGGAACTAAACAAACACACATTAAGATCACTAGAGTGCTAACAAGACAGATTTAGATAAAATATAGCACAACTAGAATTTCGCTCTCTTGACAGATTAAAACACTCTAAGAAGACTAATTAACTCTTCTGCTCAACCAGAAGCCAAACACATGGAGCGCCCCTATGCATTCATCTAGCGGAAGCACATTAGAACAAAACAGACCACAATGCACAAGGGGTTTTTAGGTGGTTCGGTCCAGCAGACCTACATCCACCCCACACTCAAACCGAGTGTGGATTCCGCAGACTCACAGCTTGAACAGCTGGGCATCACAGCTTGCCATACAACCGCTGGGCAACACAGCTTGCCGTCCGAGGAATCCTCCTCGCCCCGCTGAGCAACACAGCTTGCTGTCCAGTGGAATCCTCCACTGCAAATCGCTGGGCAATACAGCTTAGCCATCCAGAGGCAGCACCTCTGCAATCCGTTGACTAACAGCTTGAAGAAGATGTAAAATAGAAAATAGAAAATGGAAATAAACAGCAATCTAAAAGCTGTAAACAATGAAGCACAATGTGGCTCTTAAAGAGCTGGATGGCCTGGATTCGATCCACGGTCCATCAAGAACAGATCTCCCTCGATCTCACTCTCTTTCTTCACTCTCTCCCTTTTTCTTTCTTCTCTGCTGCACTTCTCTTCTTCCCTCGATCTCTGTTCTCCTTTTCTCTCTTTCTCTTTTTCTTTTCTTCTGTTGGATCGTGGAAGCTCTCTCTTCTTTTTCCCTTTTTCTTCTCTCAGCTTCTGCTCTCTGGCTTCGATCACGATCAGCCTCCATCTGAAGACGAAGGCTCCATTATATACCAGCAGCAGCAGCAGCCAGGGCGCGTGTGGCTTCCACAGTTCCCGCCCTAAGAATTCAGACCACGTGGCAGCATCCAACAGGCTGTCAGTACACGTGTCCTCATCTGGACACTGTTCTTATCCTCGGATCACGTGCCCAGCACCAGTACACTCAGCAACTGGAGTTAGATGGCGTCAACCCACTTGCTCCAAGGAGTTGACGCAGCCTTCAGAGATCTTCAACCTATGAAACTCAAGTCTGCTGCGTTGACTCCATCAGCTTGCTGCGTTGACGCATCGGCATCGGCAGTCCAGTGATCAATGTATTTGGCGGATAGACATGCTGCGTTGACGCTGCTAGGCTAAAGCGTTGACGCAGTGGTGTGTTTCTACAACTAATAGTTCAGCTTGTTTGCATGCTGCGTGGACGCTAAGAACTCCAGCGTTAACCTTCTAAACTGTCTCCGAGCTAGATGCCTATCAGGCTCAATGGCTGCGTCGACGCTGTCTAGCAATGGCGTTGACGCATGGATACGTTCCAGTGAACAAATAGCCTAGCCTTTTTAACTGATGCGTCGACGCTTCCAACTCGTGGCGTTGACGCATTGATGATCCAGTGATCAAGTCTTCAGTAGATGGGCGTGCTGCGTCGACGCTCTCATCATGATGCGTTTACGCATTAATGTTCCAGCATCTGAACTTAGATGGCTTCAGCCCTCTCACACTCTCTGGTCACCTTGTCGATCCATCAACCTGCTGCGTCGACGCCACTTGATGAATGCGTTGACGCACCAGAGTAATCCAGTAAGCTTCTTTCTTGATTGTTTGAACTACTACGTCCACGCCACTTGATCAAGGCGTTCACGCATTGGTGTGTTTCAGCAGCTGAAATTAGATGTCTTCAGCCCTCTTGCGTTAAGGGGTTCATTAGCCTCTTCAGTCCCTGTCAGACAGATGAAACGAAGTCATTAGTTCTAAGTATATGCATTGCATTGTATAGACTTTGCTGTGAAGGCGAAAGTAATGTAAAGTATACACAACGCAATGTATAGACTTAATGATACTTAGATGAAAAATAGGCGAAATCAATGTAGAGACTTCAGACTGCAGGAACGTGTGAACAATCAGTGTGTAGACTCTTCAATCGACAGCCTTTGAAGCACGAAGGCAATGTACAGACTTTGCCTTAAAACGAATGTAAAGACTTAGAATCAAAGAGGCGTTGTGTATACTTTGAACCAGTGTACAGACTTGGAAGCTTGAGCCAATGAATAGACTTGAAACGCTTAAGGCGATGTACAGACTTGTTGAGGCTCAAGCAGTGTACAGACTTCGAAGCGTTGAACCCTATGTACAGACTTCACGCTGTACAGACTTTACTTATGATCCGTAGGGAAAGACCTCAATGTATAGACTTTGCCTTGAACGAATGTCAGTGAAGAATGTATAGACTTTCACGATGTGTATACTTTTGATACGTGAAAGCTACAGTGAAGGAGTGTACACACTTGACCAATTCAAGGGCGAATCAAGTGTACAGACTCTGAGTCCAAACCCAACGGCTGTACAGACTTAGAATGTGAAGACTGATGTACAGACTTCATTAATCAAAGCATAAATGAGACGCTATACATACTTAGCCTAGGACAATGTATAGACTCAATCAAATGAAGAGCTTCCAGTGTATGGACTTAAGTTAAGTGCATTGGCTATACAGACTTCAATTTGAAGATGCCCGGTGTACAGACTTCGAATGAAAAGCAATGGGTAGACTTTGCCTTAGACGCTAAGTGAGACGCTCAATGTACACACTTCAAGTCCAGTGTATGGACATTGCCTTAGACTCTAAATGAAACGGACTTTAGCCAATGCAATGTATAGGCTTGAATGAGAGTCCAATGTATAGACATATTACGAGCATGCTGCAGCCATTGTGTAGGCTTGTCAATATATGGACTTTAAGTCCAATGCAAAGCAGCAAAGTATAGACTTTAGACTTCGCCATGCTTACACTAAGCGATGTACACACTTGCTGAAGCACTGTGTAGACTTATAGAGTTGACGCTGCATACTTGAACTTAGATATAACACACTCAAGCATTCAAATCAACATGCCATCATCATAAAGAAAACATAATATCATAATGCACTCACTGTGTTGCAATCATCAAAACAAGACAGCATTGCTATCATCAAAACACATAGCACATGCTTGTGCCTAAGGGGCACAACATTCTCCCCTTTTTGATGATGGCAACACACTGTGACAGTGAGTCACCAAAAATTATCTCCCCCTTTGACATAATCAAAAAGAGAAAAATAGTATGAACATGAGTGCAACATGGCAGTATGCATGCAAACACCCTTAGAGCAACAAACTCCCCCTATCGGCATGCAATAGTAGCTATTCTCCCCTTAAAAGCAGATGACCCATAACTCCCCCTGAAGCACAGGAATGAACCCTGGTTATCCAATAACTTAAGCTAAATTCTACCATTACAAAGAATCTGAATTCTGGTTACATGAACAGAATGAAACAGAACCAGAGCTGATTGTGGAACAGGATGGAAGATTCCAACAGTGTGGATCAACTGAAAATATAAGATTAGCCAATACATCTCAATGAATCAATCAATAGCAAGATGTTGATCAGGCTATCTGGAAAGAATCTGAACATGAGGGATTGTAAAGCATCCATCATAACAATGAGTCTTAAGAAGATTTGACTCTTCTATCATAAGGGGTTATGAATTTGTAGCTTAACCAATCTGATTAATTTTGCTGTATACCAAATTTGTCAAATTAAACTCAATACTCATTTCTGAATCTAAGTTTTAATAAAAGTGAACCAAATAGTCAGAAAACACTCAAAAACAATCATCTTTTATCTTACACATATGATCTCAATTGCACCTTTAAAAAATACACAGGTTAGTACTGAAGTTAAACACTTTTTCAAGAACATGAGTTGACAGATTTTTCAAAATAATTTTACTTGAAGCACATTATATTTTTTCCTGAGCAATTTAAGTTGATCAACACCTTTTTACATGAGGCACAACAAGTCTTAGTTGAACTGACCCAGTTACTCAGTGTGATAACTGTCATTGCCTCTCACTTTCAGAGTAGAGTTAACAATATGAGTGTCTTTTTACATGAGAAGACACCTTTATCAGAGGCCAGACTCCCCAGTTACTCAACACAAATAAGCTATTGCTCTGTCAGGTTTTGTTCCACTGAATTTTTTTATCAGAGATAACTATGGCACCTCATGACATGAGTTACTTTATTTCATTGATAAAGAACTCAGTTTCTCAGTGACTGAGTCATTGCTCTGAATTCACAATTTTTCATTTAGTCAACATTTTTCAAATTAATGTTTAACAACAATACACACTATATGCATCTTAACCAAAGAAGCCCTGAATTCAAATTTTCAGATATCTGATGAGAGAGTCTAAGGTTCACATGACACATGTGGTTAAAGTTTATTAAACCTTATCATTCAGATATTTTCAATTCATTTAACTACAAATCTGAAAATACATTAATCTTATATCAGTCTGATTCAGTGATAATTCTTAAACCTCTATGATAGAAATTTCTACAATGTTCTCAGACTGAATTGCATGACATGCCGCTTAAGTTCCTCAGATCAGAAGATTAAGTTTAGCTGACCAACAAATCAATAGTAGAGCCAATTCAGTCACACCAGCTGAGAAGAATGTGAAAGGTGAGTATAGGCTGGTGCAAGAGTAAATCATCAATAGAGACGAGCATCAGAAGAGATTTTATCATCAGACAGTAGCTGAGTCTGGAATACAGACTGATCAGCTATTTTAGAGATACCAGCAGAGAATTCAGTTGAATATCGCATAGTCAAGAGAGTGAATCAGGTTACTTAAACAAAGGGAGTTCATGAGGTGAAGAAGATATGAAATAGGAATGCTCCCCCTGTCTAAGTGCAGTGAATTTCCTTTTAGATTTTTCAAAATTTTATGATATGCACTATCCTACATATGCAGTATGCAACAGTTCTAAAAAGGAGAGCATGATGATCAATCAACAGCAAACAAGCTCCCCCTTACAAAATGCATGATGTGCACTGAATCTTTTCTTTTCGAATTTTATTTTCTTCAAATTTATGATATGCAATACACTGCTCTATATGAAAACTAGACCCATGGTACTAGGCGGAGGACTCGATCCAAGGACCACCTCACACATGGCAGTAGCATCCATGCATACTCCATATGCCCTTCAGCACTGTTTCATTTAATATACCATGATGGTCATGCAAATGACATATGCAGTGTAGAGCAATCTCATTTATTTAGTGCAAACAACAGCATGAGAAGAGCATCAAAAATCAACCAAGCAAAACAATAATTTCAGATAACAAACAGACAAATCAGCATTTTCAGATGATGAAGTTTAAAGCAAAGTTCAGAACTGACCTGATAAGTTCAATCATGGGGTTTTCATTCTTGAGTGCCTTGGTTAACCCCTCTTATTCATCAGCTTCCAAGGCACACCTGCAGCATGTCAGTCAATTTGATCCTGCAGGGACCCAAGCAGTCTTGGGTCCTGCACTACTCCTATCAGGTGTTCTAAACAGTTTCTTAGCAACATGGTCATCAAATTTCATCAGAAAACACTCAAACATTGAATGTCCAGTTTTTCCACAATAATAATATGAAGCCACAGAATTTTTATTTGTATTCTTCATGTTAGCAGAAACATGATGCCCATGTGCATGCATATGAGTATGAAAATTATGTGTATGAGCATGAGTATTCCTTTTATTGACATGAAAATTTTTCTTTACATGCTCAGCCAGCCGACAGTTGGCAGCTTTGTGGCCTAGCTTACCACATTCAAAACATGCAAAGTTTTTCCTTTTATTTCTCAAGTTATTTCTAGCAGAATCATAGAAAGCAGAGAATTTGACAGATTTAGAGTTTAATCTATTTCCCTGAGCATACCAGCAATCTTTGACTGCATGCCCATACTTACCACATTCAAAGCATTTAAGATGCTTGTTTCTTGATTCATTTTTACCCCAATGATTTCCTGACCAGCACTCAATAGCCTTGTGCCCCGGCTTATTACAAGTGAAACAAATGATATGCTGATTAAATTTGAGTTTGTTTCTTTTGTGCTCATGATGATTTGGGGTGTATCTGGCATGCATTCTGTCATCAGATTTCAAAGCATAGCACTCATTCATTAAATGACCATACCTACCACAATAATAGCATGAAGCATTAGATTTCCTGAAGGCATGGTTTCTTCCAGATAGATTCCTAGAATGCATTGTTTTATTTGCATGCTCATCCTCTTTTAATATTCTGCAATCATCCATGATATGCCCATGCTTACCACAGTAATAGCAAGAAGCATCAGATTTCCTAGGGGCATGGTTTCTATCAGATGAATTCACAGATGCATGTGAATGAGTACAAGAAGCATGAGCATTTTGCATTGACCCATCAGATTCAGCAGAGCTAACAAATTTCAAAGTATAACCAGAATTATTCTTTGCCCTTTTTGTTTGACTCTTCCTTGTCAATTTCTGATTATCCTCAATAGGTTTTGTTTCCTTTTCAATTTTCTGAGCTTTAAACTGAAAGACAGATTTTGAAGGTGACTACTGATTTTTATTTTGTTTTGGGGATTGCCTTGAAGTACCAGCTACATCAGTGCTTTGGACAAAAGTGGTATATAGTTGTTTTTTAGTGATTTTCTTAACATCAGAATAGCAATTTGTTCCCCCTTTAGAGTTATCATCCTTCCTCTTCCCAATAGTTTTCATTTTTCCTTTAATCTTGGCAGACTCAATAGCTGAATTTTCCAGATTATGAATTTTATCTTCCAAGCTAGCAATGTGAAGTTCATAACTGGCTATTTCCTGTTCACTGCAATTAACACATTCGCTTAGAACTTGGTTTGCAGTTTTATACTTCTCAATTTCTTGTTCTAGACTGTTCAAAATTTTTGAATTTTCATCATAGACAGCTTTTCCTTTTTCTGTGGTGAGAAGTCTTTCAGACAAGCCAGTGTTTAACCACTTCAGTTTTTCAACTTCAGCTTTTAATTCAGTGTTTTCTTCCTCAAGATCTCTAGCCTGAAATTCATTACCCTCACATCTCTCTCTTCCAGATATTAGCTCCAGTTTTTCAATTAATTCCTCTTCTCTTTCCTCCACTCTAATTTTCTCAGCCACCAAGTTTTTGTGATCCTCTTTAAGTGAGATAATTTGTTTACTCAGCCATTCATTCTCACTATAAAGATCTTCATTTCGTTCTCTTAGAGCTGAGCACATGTGGCAGGTTAATTGAGCAGAAGAAGAATGTGAAACCTCCCCATTGATTTCATTTATTCTACCCATAAGAATTTCAATTTTCTTTTGAAATTCTTCATTCTCAAGTTTCAGTTTATCCACTTCGGAATTAACTTGAGTCAGTTCTTGCATCCCTTTTATATGTTCATTTTTCTTCTCATTCAGCTGATTCTCAAGTTCTGATATCTTGTCCAGACATGTTTGATTTTCAAATTTTAGAGATCCATTCTGTTCCTGAAAATTCTTAACATCTAACATACATGCATTATAAGATTGTTTCAGATCTGGACAAGTTTTACAAGGAACTTTCAAAGTTATCTGATCACATTTCTTTTTCAGTCTTTTATTCTCAGATTTCAATTTCTCACATCTATTATTGAGTTCCTCATTTATATTCCATAGATCATCAATTGAAAGTTCTTCAGGTTCAGAACTTACCTCGGATGAAGTTTCATCATCAGCATTTCTTCTATCAGCCATCAAGCATTTGCTGTGATTTCTGATTAGCTTCAATTTTTCAAAAATGTCTTTGGCAGACCTGCAAGATGAAATGCATTCAATTAGAGATCTGTCAATTGTTTCTTTTAATAAAACTACAGCTCTATTATTGACATAGTCTTTCAGCTTATCCTTCTTGGTCCATTTAGATTTATCCTTCAACAGTTTGTATGGGCCGTGAGTCATTACCTTCCACAATTTTGGATCAGTAGACTTTACATACCGATGGAGGTTTTCGAACCAAGAGTCAAAGTTATCACCTCTGAATATCGGAGGATTAGCCATCGAATCAGATAACAACCAAATTCAAAGCACAAAACAATAGACAACAAAACCAGATAAGCAAGACACGGCACTAACTCAGTGAAACTAAATACAGAACACAAGGGGCACACTTATGAAATGCACAAAACAGAAATGCACTAAACCAGATGATCAATGTGAAGCACTAAGACATTAAATCAAAACGATTCCAAATGACTCACTCTGAAATGCACTAAACAGTTAGCAGGATCCTCTGCAAACTGTTAGATCTGTTAAGTCAGAGACCGCTCTGATACCAATTGTTGGGTTCGGTGCAGTATTCAGAGGGGGGGGTGAATGAATATAGCCCTTTAAAAAAATCTTTCGCCCAATTAAAATATGATGCTCAATAGAATTACTAGTTCGCAAACTAGACAAACTTAAATGCTAATGGGCAGATGCGGAACTAAACAAACACACATTAAGATCACTAGAGTGCTAACAAGATAGATTTAGACAAAATATAGCTCAACTAGAATTTCGCTCTCTTGACAGATTAAAACACTCTAAGAAGACTAATTAACTCTTCTGCTCAACCAGAAGCCAAACACATGGAGCACCCCTATGCATTCATCTAGCGGAAGCACATTAGAACAAAACAGACCACAATGCACAAGGGGTTTTTAGGTGGTTCGGTCCAGCAGACCTACATCCACCCTACACGCAAACCGAGTGTGGATTCCGCTGACTCACAGCTTGAACAGCTGAGCATCACAGCTTGCCATACAACCGCTGGGCAACACAGCTTGCCGTCCAAGGAATCCTCCTCGCCCCGCTGAGCAACACAGCTTGCTGTCCAGTGGAATCCTCCACTGCAAACCGCTGGGCAATACAGCTTAGCCGTCCAGAGGCAGCACCTCTGCAATCCGCTGACTAACAGCTTGAAGAAGATGTAAAATAGAAAATAGAAAATGGAAATAAACAGCAATCTAAAAGCTGTAAACAATGAAGCACAATGTGGCTCTTAAAGAGCTGGATGACCTGAATTCGATCCACGGTCCATCAAGAACAGATCTCCCTCGATCTCACTCTCTTTCTTCACTCTCTCTCTTTTTCTTTCTTCTCTGCTGCACTTCTCTTCTTCCCTCGATCTCTGTTCTCCTTTTCTCTCTTTCTATTTTTCTTTTCTTCTGCTGGATCGTGGAAGCTCTCTCTTCTTTTTCCCTTTTTCTTCACTCAGCTTCTGCTCTCTGGCTTCGATCACGATCAGCCTCCATCTGAAGATGAAGGCTCCATTATATACCAGCAGCAGCAGCAGCCAGGGCGCGTGTGGCTTCCACAGTTCCCGCCCTAAGAATTCGGACCACGTGGCAGCATCCAGCAAGCTGTCAGTACACGTGTCCTCATCTGGACACTATTCTTATCCTCGGATCACGTGCCCAGCACCAGTACGCTCAGCAACTGGAGTTAGATGGCGTCAACCCACTTGCTCCAAGGAGTTGACGCAGCCTTCAGAGATCTTCAACCTATGAAACTCAAGTTTGCTGCGTTGACTCCATCAGCTTGCTGCGTTGACGCATCGGCATCGGCAGTCCAGTGATCAATGTATTTGGCGGATAGACATGCTGCGTTGACGCTGCTAGGCTAAAGCGTTGACGCAGTGGTGTGTTTCTGTAACTAATAGTTCGGCTTGTTTGCATGCTGCGTGGACGCTAAGAACTCCAGCGTTAACCTTCTAAACTGTCTCCGAGCTAGATGCCTATCAGGCTCAATGGCTGCGTCGACGCTGTCTAGCAATGGCGTTGATGCATGGATACGTTCTAGTGAACAAACAGCCTAGCCTTTTTAACTGTTGCGTCGACGCTTCCAACCCGTGGCGTTGACGCATTGATGATCCAGTGATCAAGTCTTCAGCAGATGGGCGTGCTACGTCGACGCTCTCATCATGCTGCGTTTACGCATTAGTGTTCCAGCATCTGAACTTAGATAGCTTCAGCCCTCTCACACTCTCTGGTCACCTTATCGATCCATCAACCTGCTGCGTCGATGCCACTTGATGAATGCATTGACGCACCAGAGTAATCCAGTAAGCTTCTTTCTTGATTGTTTGAACTACTGCGTCCACGCCACTTGATCAAGGCGTTGACGCATTGGTGTGTTCCAGCAGCTGAAATTAGATGTCTTCAGCCCTCTTGAGTTAAGGGGTTCATTAGCCTCTTCAGTCCCTGTCAGACAGATGAAACGAAGTCATTAGTTCTAAGTATATGCATTGCATTGTATAGACTTTGCTGTGAAGGTGAAAGCAATGTAAAGTATACACAATGCAATGTATAGACTTAATGATACTTAGATGAAAAACAGGCGAAAGCAATGTAGAGACTTCAGACTGCAGGAACGTGTGAACAATCAGTGTGTAGACTCTTCAATCGACAGCCTTTGAAGCACGAAGGCAATGTACAGACTTTGCCTTAAAACGAATGTAAAGACTTAGAATCAAAGAGGCGTTGTGTATACTTTGAACCAGTGTACAGACTTGGAAGCTTGAGCCAATGAATAGACTTGAAACGCTTAAGGCGATGTACAGACTTGTTGAGGCTCAAGCAGTGTACAAACTTCGAAGCGTTGAACCCAATGTACAGACTTCACGCTGTACAGACTTTACTTATGATCCGTAGGGAAAGACCTCAATGTATAGACTTTGCCTTGAACGAAGGTCAGTGAAGAATGTATAGACTTTCATGATGTGTAGACTTTGGATACGTGAAAGCTACAGTGAAGGAGTGTACACACTTGACCAATTCAAGGGCGAATCAAGTGTACAGACTCTGAGTCCAAACCCAACGGCTGTATAGACTTAGAATGTGAAGACTGATGTACATACTTCATTAATCAAAGCATGAATGAGACGCTGTACATACTTAGCCTAGGACAATGTATAGACTCAATCAAATGAAGTGCTTCCAGTGTATGGACTTAAGTTAAGTGCATTGGCTATACAGACTTCAATTTGAATATGCCCGGTGTACAGACTTCGAATAAAAACCAATGTGTAGACATTGCCTTAGACGCTAAGTGAGACGCTCAATGTACACACTTCAAGTCTAGTGTATGGACATTGCCTTAGACTCTAAATGAAACGGACTTTAGCCAATGCAATGTATAGGCTTGAATGAGAGTCCAATGTATAGACATATTGCGAGCATGCTGCAGTCATTGTACAGGCTTGTCAATGTATGGACTTTAAGTCCAATGCAAAGCGGCAAAGTATAGACTTTAGACTTCGCCATGCTTACACTAAGCGATGTACACACTTGCTGAAGCACTGTGTTGACTTATAGAGTTGACGCTGCATACTTGAACTTAGATATAACACACTCAAGCATTCAAATCAACATGCCATCATCATAAAGAAAACATAATATCATAATGCACTCACTGTGTTGCAATCATCAAAACAAGACAGCATTGCTATCATCAAAACACATATCACATGCTTGTGCCTAAGGGGTACAACACCCCCCACCCCTTCAACTTCCTATAAATTTCCCCCCTTAGAAGCTCAAGGGGCAACAGGTGAAGGCTTGGACAAGCGGACACACTAACGGACGGAAAAACACACCCCGGCCTAATTGTCGCACCCTCAGACTCCCGAGGCCTTCGGCAAGGGTCGGGGACGCGAGAAGCCAAGCGCGCGCACGGTTGGCTTGCTAGTCGCCTCACACACGCCGAGGGTATGTCGCGTATACTTCCCTCACATGGTGTTTAGCTGTCTCACACCAAGTCCATCCTCGCCGCATGTAAGATGACTACGCCAATGGCAAATACACCTGCATCCTAGGTCTGCTCGTGTACGCCAACTTACGACGGTGACGAAGTGCACTCCGTGATGCCATGCCTAACCCCGACATGGAATCGTCGCCTATCGCTCACCCCCCAGCCAGCCGTCGGCCCCTCAGATTAACAAATCAAGTCTAGTCGGACCTCTGGCCCTGGAATCATAGTCCCGGGGCCGACCTTGACTCTCCAGCATGACGACACTCACCGTCCGAGACCCGGACCCCACCGCTCACCTCGAGCCGCGTTCGACCTACACCAGGCACCAGTCCGTGTCCGCTCTGGCCACCAAGGTAGTCGGGCCCACACCAATCCTTCTGTAAAGAGTCCCTGTAAAATACGTGAAAATCCTCTTTGCCACGCAATGACCCGGGGATCGACCCACGTGTCGGAATTGTCCCGTGGCTTGCGCCAGTTGCACTTCGGCCTCCTCGGCCCATTTGTGAAGCCATGTGGCCCATCATAAAGCCAGTGAAATGCAAGCGCCTGCATTCGGGCCCCCAGCTTCCTACCTACACCGCTCGGTATCCGTGCCTAACATCCTAACCCCAGTAAACACCCCCCAGGCAAAAGTGCACCCACAGCTACAGAATGCTCCCGGCCCTCTACCAACGGCTTCAGGCATATATACAGACTTCTCTTCAGCTCAGAACGAAGGTGTTCGGATTCAATCTGATATAAATAAACACCGGTTGCTTGCGATCGGTGGGGAAAGACGTCCAGTACACGATTCCCACAATCGCCTACGCACTCGCACCCATGGAACCCCTTCTCTCCACGTGTCGCCCAATCGCCTGAGCCCACGTGCCGCGCCCCGGTGGCGCTTCCCCGGTCAACCCTTGGTTCCATAGGTGATTGTCGAGAAATCGACTGGCACGCTCGCACCCTATATGATTAATCTGTACCCAGACATTTCCATGTCATTCGACCCTTTTCAACTTTCCGTAAAAGGAGAGTGCCTGATACCGCCGTGAGAGACATGCAACCGTAAGGAGGATACCCGAGATATATCAAACTCCGGTGTCTTCCTTCCCCGCTGTATCCCTTCCTTCACCCCGGTCATTCGGCATAAAAAAAACCCACGCGACAATTCCCTACAAAACTTGGTTGATTCCAAGTGGTATCTCATCTCTGGGTGTGAAGCTCCGCCGCCGCCTCCGTTCGTGCCGCCATCGCACCGCCATCGTCGCAGTTCTGTCCAACCGTGGACAGCAGCCCAGTGTCGGAATTCTTCCTCCCAATCCCCAGATCAGATCGATCTGAGAATTTGAGGGTAAGTTCCCCACGTGATTACCCTACTCCACAAAAATTTTTATGCCCTAATTCATCCATTTGCCCCCCCGTTCCATCCACATTTCCCTAGGACTACACAGCCTGCCCCAGTGCAGATCTGTGTTCCAGCAAGCTACCCCTTTGCCCCTTTCACCCCCTTTCCGATTTCAGATTGAGCTGAAATTTGGATTGGAGTTTTTGTCCACCAAATACCTCTTCCACAATTTGTTTCACGAATTTTAGAGTTCATTTACCCTTCCTTAAAATCTCTGCAAAAACCGGTTTCTGTTCTGTCCTGTGCAGTCCAGATCCAACCACTTCCACCATAAAATCCATTTCCCATCTAAACCACCTCTGAAAATTACAAAAAAATTATCCCCATGTTCCTTACCTTCCCATCTATCATCCATAAAAATTTCAAGTCCAAATTCCACTGTTTAGTCTCCGATCAAACCTCATTCTCTGGCAGATCTATTTCTATCCTGACTGTTCTGGATATTTAAACCAGTCTGTTCAAAATTCCCCCATGGGAAGTCCATCTCTCAGAAAATTCTTGGTCTGCCAGTGGGTAGTAGATCTCCGAGTTAGCTTCGCAACGGCGCTTGTCTCGCGTCGATCCGACGTTCGAGCTGATCACAGGAAATTTTCTCGCCGAGTCGCGCAGTGTTGACACAGCAGAACCAGCTCGGGACAGCAAGCAGCACGGCCACCGGTCGGCACCGACGGAGCTGTCCAACAAGCTGCCCGTCAACCCAAGATCTATCCTCCCAGGCCCCAACTGTAGCCCTTTACCTCACTGCGTGGTGTGGGCATAGAAATTCACTTCTGTAATTAATTACATTTACTGTACCGGGAGTTACGATCTTGGCCGGGGTCATCTTCCCCACGCCCGGAGCATGGTGGTATCGTGTCCGCCCCACTTTGGCATTTGCTTATCTCGTATAATTTTGAATGCCACTGCTAGAGTGATAGGTAATTAGCTCGCTATATTAATTCAATCACCGCTGCGACAGAGTGAGCGTGATCCATCCCATGACTCGATCTGACCACGGAAGAGTCGAGTACCCTTGACTCACTGCCGGTTTCTCAACCACGCGCATCCGTACGCTTCCCTTGTTAGGGACGATCGTGAGTTTACCTAGAGTCCAATGTTTGCATATCAATTGGCGTCGAGTCGCGTCCCGTCCCGTAACAAATTAGTATCAGAGCGGGTTGAGTCTATGGTAGTCTATCGCAGCATGGTCTAAGTCTGTCCAAGGTGTCACATTGCATCTCTATATCCGGTATATCAAAAGGTGTTCCCAGAACGATAGGTTATGTCTATTGGGAAGGTATCACACTTGCGTAAGTGCGATCTTCGGATCAAACCTTTGCCACGTACCGAATATTGAAGTTTAGGTCCTTCACTTCACCTTGGTCGGTGCATTCCAACCCCGTGTCCTTTGCATGCCCACTCGTAGGGGTATCCAATACTCACCACCACCACCACCACCACCTATGGCAGATCCCCGAGTCCCTAGTCCCGATGTGTCATCGGTGGTCGACATGTTTCGAGCTATTATCGGGAAAATGGATGATTTGAGTGCTCGAGTGGATAAGACGGAAGGATTGAGTACGCGAGTGGATGGCCTAGGCGCACGTTTGGAAGGAAGGATGAAAGCCGTAGAGGATAGGGCTGTAGAGTCGGACCAGTCTTTTCATGGTCTGGTAGTTAGGGTAGCCATCCTAGAGAGACCCCCGGTTGAGGCGCACCCTACACCGACACATGGTCAACCAGAGCCGGTTCAGCCACCTATTGCTCCTAGGGCTCAAGGGGTAGATGATAGGAGGCGCCGAGCCCCCGAGGTGGATGACTACGAGCCCGATAATGAGAATAAGGGCTATGGTCGTGACCGTCAAGTTCAACGGCAGAATAGTGATCATGATGAGGATGAGCAGACTCTCAGGACCGTTCGTGGGGATCCTCTCACTTTTGACGGGTCCTTGGACCTGAATGTCTATCTAGATTGGGAGTCCGGCATGGATCGGTATTTCGATTGGTTCGATATGACGGACCGTCAAAGAGTCCGATTAGCTACCATGAAGCTGATGGGACATGCTCAGACCTATTGGAAGAACGTAGAGAGCCTATTGTTTCATAGGTAGGAGCCCCAGGTTGAGACATGGGGTGAGATGAAAGTCAATCTTCGGCAAAAGTACCTTCCAGCCACATACCGTGCAGTGCCCCAGAATTTATGTAATAATTTCTGGATCATTTATAGACTTTTTTGAAATTTATTAGAAATTTATAAAGACTAAATAGATTTATAAATAGATTACTGGATTAATAAGACATTCTAAGGCCCAATTGTGTCAAATAAATAACCTAGCCTATTTAAATAAGATCCAAAAGGTTTAAGGACCAAGCCCATTAAGTTTGGCCCATATTCTAGAAGGTTATTTAGCCTATTCACGTATTTTAAGGATAAATGCTATTTTATAGATAATTATATCAGATAAACGAATAAAAGAGTTTTATAAATTTGAAACTCTACACACGTGGGATGTAACGATCTATCGTATGACCGCCACATGCATGTAACGCACCTAGACTGATGCGTTACACCCTGATAGTTCCGTGAATGAAAGAACGAGCAAAAAGATTAGAACTTTGGGATCCTATCTGCAAGAGATCGACTTGGGAGAGTTTATAACATTACTAAGGACTCTTAGGGATTAGGTTCTGGTAATTAAGGACTCTAGAATCGATCTAATCTTCAAACCCTAGTCAAAACTCTATAAATATGACCTAGTTCTGAACTGAGCAACCCTTACTTTTGGCTCATAAAGAATCAAGGTAAGGAGATAGAATTTCAGGTAAGTTCTTTAGAAGATTTTGTTTAGTATACTTTAGACTAATAGTTCTCCAAATTTCATGTTAGGAGATCAAGCAACCAAGGAGATTGAAGCTTCCAAAGTTGTTGGTTCGACCATAGTAACTCAGGATTCAGAGCAAAGGACCTCTGAAGATCAGGAGATTATGACGTCTAAATGAGGTAATTAGAATTCAATCCTGTAGAACTTTTTGATCACCTTAGTTTCATATTCTGACCATCAAAATTTTACATCTTTAGGACAACAGGTTGGAGAGATAGAGCAGCAGGAAGTTGCTGGAAAATCACTGGAAAAGGAGAGCTAGGGCTCGATTTTCAAATTCAAATTAGAAGCTTAAAGCATAGTTAAAAGGTAGGTTATCTCACGATTGGCAAAAACATCTTGTTAGGGATAAAAGTCCTCTGATTGTGCTTGATTTCATGCATTATAGACTATGAAATCCATATTTTCGTGGGTTCATGCATACGTACATATTCTTAGCCCTAATCAAATATCGAAGATATTATCTTGTCAATTCACTGCAACCTATGCATCTAGATGACCTTTACTTCGTTTTGTCATGAATGGAGTAGTTAACTCTTTTTCAAACATTGATGGGAATCGACGCCGAACATGTACCTTTTCTTTTGCATTTATGTCTTTTTAGTTTGTGTTCATATCCTTGGGAAAGTATATGCACAATTGTACGGCTTTGTAAGCCAATGCGTCATTCCCTTGGATTGTGTGGGTTTTTATGCAATTGTGTAGTAGGTCCAGCTAGGGGGCCCTCAGCCCTGTCCCATTAGTCCATGTCACCTTGTGGGGCTGGTCAACCATCCTAGGTGGACATCTAGAAGGTTGGACTAGTCATATGGACACATGGGAGACAAAGGGGTCAACATTCCAAAGGTTGGCCACCAACCCCCTCCCTTGGTCAATAGGCCGCCCCCTTCCCTTTTATTTAATTGTATTTTTTGTGTGTTGTTCACACTTCATCCCAGCCCTCCATTCCCCATCCCTAGATCTAAGGGTCTACATTTGATTTGATGTGAATCATATAAAAGGTTGTATTTTCATGTGGAAATTAATGAAAAAGATAGAAAATTGTGTGAAGCTTGGAGTATATTGTGCCCCCTTCCTCTCTCCAGGTGTTCTTCCTTCCCCAACCCCCCCTTTCTAGAGTGGATTCATCTCTATTCCCCTTCCCCAATCTCTGATTTCATCTGGTGCCGCCGCCGCCTTTCATGCCGCCATCGAGCTACCGTCGGAGTTCTGTCTTCAGCCAACAGCAGCCCCTTCCACGAATTCTTACTGTCCTCCCCGAGATCATTTCGATTTGGGATTTTGAGGGGATGTTCTAGATGTGTTCCCGACGTCCTACAACAATTGGTGGGTCATAAATCCTCCATTTGCTAATTTCCCATTTTCGTTCAAGTCCCAACTTTAGGTCTGCCAGTTTCAGATCTGAATTTCATTTTTTTCTGAGTTTCACATCTTAGATGTATCTTTTGATTTTTCCTAGGGCTCCCAATTTTACTGGAAGTTCTGTCTACCCACCCCTCATACCATGAATTTTCCTGAACTTTTATCATCCCTCCATCTATTTTTCAAAATTCGTTCTCAGAGCAAGCTACAGTGCTGTCCACCTGTTTCGAGATCCGACCTCTGTCCAGTGCAAAAATCATATCAATTCGTAGCCACCTACAATCAGTCCACAAAACATATTTCCATCTTCCTTGTTCAAAATCCTATAACTTTTGTGAAAAGCTCAGGAGCTGAATCGGACATCTACCTCACGGTCAACGGCAGTTCTCAGACAACTTCCTTGCAGATCTGAGAGTTCGACTACTGTACACCAGGAACTCAAAAATTAAATAAAGCCTAGATCCGTGCATATCTAGGTCTGATCTCTAGGCCTAGGTTGAAGGACTTCAAGAGAGATTTCCAACGGTGCCAGTTTCATGTCGATCCGACATCGGGGTTGATCGCAGCGTCCGTTCTCGCCGGAGCGCGCGTCGAAAAACTGAACCGGCAGATCCGTGGCCGGTTATTCCGACCGGTGCCGAACGGAGCCGCCCGGCCTCCGGTCGACGTTCCAGCGTGCCGCCATCCCAGGGAGCGCTTCCCCAAGTGTCCCCATCACAGTGGTGCCACCGGGCCTCACACGGCCCCTCCGGACAGCACGTGGGCCCCATTGTCACAAGTTCGGGTGCTGCTGAAGAGATGCGAGAAGCCGCCTGTAGATTCTATTTAAAATCCACACTTATGAATAGAAATAAAAAAATGAAAAAAAATGAATGAATGATAAAGCACGAGGTGCTTAAAAGGAGTTGTGATCGCCAGAGGGATTACCTCAATAAGAAGAAAAAGTGATCGCGTATACCTGGTGGAATTTGAGACGCGGGATGGATGTGGATTTCTTCCTCCAACTTCAATCGGCCGGCCGATGAAGTGGGTCTTCTTAGTTGATTACCTTGCAAAACGGACAATAAACACAAACAAGAAGAGAAGGGTCAGCCCAAAACGCAGTAGCATCTATCCAAATAGACATGTAATAATGAAGGAAAGAAAGGCACATGCGCACCTTATTTTTGGTTGTTTTTAAAACCCCTTAACAAGACTTAAGGGAGGGGGAGTATGACAATAAAGTGTGAATAAATATAAAGGATGAACGTGTATGATGAATGGAGTGATATGAATAAATAAAATAAAGAGATGAAAAGGGGTGAAATCCTGCTGTCCCTGGCGACAGTAAAGGAAAAAATGAATGAAGACGACAGAAATATATGGATGAAGCCGGATGAAGTAGGCTCTGTTCGTGAAAAAAATGCTTAACCCTCTTACAAACGTTTCAACCTCTTTTACGGATGCTTCAACGCTTCAACCTTTCAACCCTTCAACCCTTCAACCCTTTCAACCCTTCAACCGATCGATCCAGGCTTCAATTTATAGCCTCGATTGGATGTGATCAAGCAAGGTAAGATCAGAACGGGTAATGAGGCATTCAAGGAAGGATTAAGATCGAGCAAGAGACCAAATTACGATAGGGAACTGTGAGGGAAAGTCCGAAAAAGGAAGGACTCTGGAGAGAAACACGCCTTAATCGAGGACGTCTCTTGATGAATTGACGACTCCAACAGAGGCGTTTCTTGAAACACGACCTAGCAAAGGACGTTTCTTCCTGGATTTAATTTTAGAAATAAAACTTGCTCTGTTTAAACGCTGATATAACACGCCTATGATTACGGCGTTTCTTAAAAACACGCCTTGAGGAAAGGCGTTACTCAGAAAATGCCTTTTATGATAATTCCAGAAATTAGCGTATAATACCAAGAATTGACGCCCTGTCGCACGGTCGTCCTTTCTGTGAAAACGCCTTATTACAGGTCGTGACTTTATAAATTAACGCCCTTACCAAAGTCGTGAATCACAAAAATGCAGGAAAAATGCATAAAAATAGAAAAACTTTATATTATAAGAATATTGAAGTCCACTTGGGGCGTTTACATAATAACATGAGATTTGATCAATAAAACGTCAATTTTGGCGTGTCTACAGCTGCCCCGCCTTGGCGTCTGCTTTGCAAGGGAGTGAAACGAAAATGAGATGAAGTAGAATGAACTGATAAGGAGACGCCAAGGTGTGATGTGACACGCCTCAGACACTAAGTATTTGAAATCGTTCCAAAATTCTGAGTGAAACAACTCTGAGAGGTTCCAAGGAAATGTCGATTTGTTGGAAAGAAGGAGGTTAAGCTAAGTAAATAAAAGGGTGTGCGCGCGGGCACGACAGGGAAAGACCATTGGAGAGCGATTACCAGCCAACGTGGATGTGCTGCAACCAAGGTAAATTTTGCAGGAAAGTAAAGAGAATTGGGATAGAAGTCCAACAAAAGGGTCACTTCCAAGGAATCAGCCTGAATGGCTTCAAATAGAATGAAGTACTTGATTTGAAGTGGAATATCTCATGTCAACTCAATCAAGAGCGAGTGAACTTCATTATTGCCATAATATGAAGATTTTCAGCATGAAACTCAAAGTCCTACATGATGCATGCTGGGCTAAAAGAAAAGGTTTAAAACAAACTAAAATAGAAAATAATCAAGGATAATATTGCTAAGCCATTTAGATCTGGTCAAGAATCCATATCTCTGAGCTAACACTAAACCGAAGCTCGTTTGTCCGCGCATCAACTCAGAAAGTGGAACCATCGTCCCGAACCTTTAATGACTCAACGGCCTATCCGTGTGATAAAGACTCTCCTGAAATCGTCATCGTTTTTGATGAAGGGGAACTCAAATTTCAGGTTCATCAGAACCACAAGGTCCTTGACATACTATAATAGTGTAGATATCATATAATAACAATGCTTACAAGAAACAGATACAAGGTGACACGATGTTACTCCCATGAGTGGTCCAAACGCCTTGAATCCTGCAAACTTCTGCACTTGAAACTTATTAGCCTTTTTCCATCAATTCAGAACATGACATGGTCATAAGTGCTTAATCATAGACAATTTCATCAAAATAATAGCACTTAAGTTCATCAAAAAGTGTGGATGGGGCAAAAAACGCAGGCCAAAATAACACGCCCAAGAGGAGGGCGCTATCAGAATAAAAAACGCCTGACCACAAGTCGTGTAATATGGAAAACACGCCCTACTTGAAGACGCAACCAATAGCAGGAACTTGAAATAAACACGCCGTTATAAAGGGCGTGACATAAAACACGACCATACTACAGGTCGTCAAAATAAAAAACACGTCCTCACATAAGGCGTTATCAATAACGAAAGCCTAGAAGAAACACGACCTCATGAAGGGCGTTATAAAAAAAACACGTCGTCAGTCAGGTCGTCAATTGTAAAATAGACGCCCTAACCAACGTCGTTAATTCATCACGAACTTCCGTTTCGTACTTTAACAGCACAGTCCTTAATTTGATCGAACTTCTAATCTCCGACAGCCTTACAACTCTCCAGATCTTTATTAATAGAAGGCCCTCCTTCAACCTAAACAATCACAACCCCGCCGAACCTTTGTTTTTTCTTCTTTTCTTCCTTTCTTCTGCTTCCTCCGCTCTGCAGGTTGCGTCCTCCAATCTTTCCGCGATGGACAGGGCGCTAAAAAGACAAAAGGCCTCAACTCCCAGGATCAACGACATCCAAGGTCATGTAAGCAACAGGATATGCATGAATCAGGTTGGTGTTTTTTTTTATTGTGCATACTGTTGTCGAACAAGCTTATTTCTTATGCTCATGTGCTCTTCTTTTGTCTTCTTTCCCTCCCCTCACAGGAGTACCCAAATCTTCCAGGGGCTAGGAGATATGTTCAAATCAAATGGTTGCCCCTCCTCCTTTCTAAATTCACATCAGACATGAGGGTATATGTAGCTAGATGGCATCTCCTGGGGTTGATAATCCATGCCAAGTATTATAGTCAAATCCACATAGACTGGGCTGCCATAGGAGCATTGATTGAGATATGGCACCCTTCCACCCATACTTTCTTATTTTCCACTTTTGAAGCCACCATCTTGCTAGAGGAAGTGGAGATGATCTTAGGCTTAAGAAAGATGAAGCAAGGAGAAGAAGAAAAGATGGCCATCATGCCAAGGCCCATCTCCTCCCATGAGTTACTAACCTCGTTGATACCTAGCCCAAATATAGTGAACCAAATTAAGGTCACTAAAGGAGTTAACCTCTTGAAGCTCGCCTCATGGGTGTACAAGAGAGCGGATCAAGCTAAAGAGGAAGAGGAGATAGAAAGGGTGACTAAAGCCTTCGTGGTGTGCTTGGCAGGAGCACTCCTATTCCCATCCACGGAGGACTTTCTAGAGGAATCTCAATTGAGCGCAGTGGTGAGCTTGTGGGAAGAAGAGAGAGTGGGACCGGCGATCCTAGCATATCTCTATAGTGGGCTTACATCGGCGGCCATGGGAAGGCCCATTTATGGGTGCATGCTAGCACTCTCGAGTTGGATTGATTTACACTTCAAGTTTGATTCATGCCGTGAAGCCCAACAACCTTCAAGAATTTTCTCAAAGAGCCCACTCTCATATATAACCGGCTCATTAGGTATAAGCAATAGAGTGACCAACCGAATTCCTCAAATCAAGAAGAGAGGGGATTGGAGGGAGCACCTAAAGGTAATGCCAAAGAATCTTTTTACTTGCGCCCCGGGTGTATTTAAAATGCAGGAACTTCGTGCACGCTTTTCCATCGGGACGGACCTTCGTCTTATTGGTGCTTCGGACTTCGTTTTATATAATGCACACCGGTGCCTTCCTCAGCTTGGGCTCCCAAGGCAACACTTGGAGGATGTCTCTCATCTTCCTCCAATCAAATCAAGGGATCTAGGCAACAATGAAGATGGTGAGGAGGTTATCACCATTCAAGCTTTATGGAGGCTAAGCAAGCTTCATCAACCTGTAGAAGACTCGGATGAAGACAAGGAACAGTGGAAAAATTATGTAACTTCATTGAGAAAATTAAGGCCCAAAGTGGCTCATTAGTCATTGTAGTTCCTCTTTTCAAAATAATAAAGATTGTTTTCTGATTGAGCCAACTGCCACTGTGATTATGAACGAAATCATCCAAAAAACTATGTTTCTGTTGTGAATAACGCCTCCAAGAGCGTCGCGAATTAACAAATACACGCCTTATTCCAAGGCGCTTCAACGGGCACTTCGTGAACAATTGACGCCTGCAACTGTGGGCGTTACTTTGAATGACGACCTCAAGAAAGGCGTGAACAGATTTAAACCCAAAAGAATATAATCGTTGACTTCTCAAAAATAACGCCTTTTCCATAGTCACGTTTCAAGAATAACACGCCTTTACCAGAGGCGTTACTTCAAACAGCAATGATGACTTCCCTCACATCAATCAACGCCCATTCAATGCGTCTGACGACGGTTATCGTTCCCCATGCAAAATAAATTAACGCCTTAATCATCGTCGTTAGTTTCTATAAAACGCCCAAACAGTGGACGTGAATTCAATTATAAACGCCTTACTCAAGGGCGTGTCTTCTTTTCGAAACCCAAAAGCCACCAGGCCTCCTTCTCCTTCCTCCTTCCGTTTTCATTTGGCCCCCTCATCTCTGCAAACCCTAACCGAAAACCCCTCTCTCTCAATCTCCCCTCTCTCTCTCGTTCTCTTTCTCACTCTCTCAATCTCCCTCCCCCCTTAACCCTAGCCATGTCCAAACGCCAAAGGGTCAGCGCCCCAGATGTGGTCGATCTCGATGCCTCCCACGCCCAAGAGGAAGAACTTTCCATGGAGGAGCTTGCCGTCGTGGCCTATGAAGATGAGCCGACGACGGCCGGCGGCGACGAGGCCGACGGAGCAACGGGCGAAGCAGAAGACGCAGAAGGTGGAGAGGAAGAAGAAGAAGATGGAGAAGAAGAAGATGGAGAAGAAGAAGGACCACCGCCCACGGCGGCGATCGTTCCCCGGGGGCAACTCCGGCGGCCCAGACGACCGCTACCCCGGCCACAACCCCAGAGCACAAGAAGGTAAGTTCCCCTCCCCCAATTCCACTTTTTATTTTCATTTTATTTGGTTTCCTTTGATCGCCATAGCCCTCGGGCACGAACCTGCAACTCAGAAAAGACACGCCTCCGACGGGGGCGTTAATCACAAGTGACACGCCCTATCCTGGGGCGTGAATTCCTTTTATTACTTAATTTTCATGAAACACGCCCCGAAGCATGTCGTTTTCTTAAAAAAAAAATTTCATCACTGCCATTAATTTCCAACCATGTTTTTTCAGGAATAATTTCGCATGCTGTTGTTTATTAGATTTTCTGTTAAATTGAGAAACTCACGCCCTCCAGAAGGGCGTTAAATCTTCAGAAGACGCCCAAACCAGAGGGCGTCTCTCTTATCATTAACGATTTTAAAAATTAAGCTCATTTAGGGAAACGCCCTTACGGAGGGCGTGAATTCAACAATAGACGCCCAATACGGAGGCGTGATTTAAAAACGTTTTAGAGTTAAGCCAACGAAACGCCCAACATGGAGGCGTGATTAATATAAAAAACGCCCTTATTTAGGACGTTAAAAGAAGGCACATTTATGAAAACGCCTCCCACAGGGGCGTGAATTCATCAAGAAACGTCCTGAAGGTGGCCGTGAATTCAAAAACACCAAAATTCAATAGCATGCCAAACCAAATGTAATTCCATTAATATCCAATCAATTAAGCAAAATAATTCATTTTACTGCATGCAGGGGCTGATGAGGACCCGTATCTCATGGGTCATGGTCTGGGCAGCATACCAGGGTCTCCCCGACTTCCAGAGGGTTAGAGTAGAGGCCATGGGGTTTGGTGCTTTTCTATCCATTGAGCCTTTTAGACCTGACCTAGCGCTGATCCAGGTTTTGAGGGAGAGATGGGATAGGGTTAGCCGGACCTTCCTGATGCCCTGGGGGCATATGGTTCCTAGTTTAGAGGATGTAGCCAGGATTACAGGTTTACGGGTAGATGGTGAGGCCGTGAGTGGGTTCACCTATTCTGATTATTCAGAGATGGCCCGAAGGTTACTAGGGCTTGAGATGGTCTACGAGGGACCTAGCGAGTGTAGGACCATTTTCCGCACGGACCTGACTACGGTGATGGGTCTAGGAGATGCCAGACATAGGTCGGGGGAGACCTTAGGTGAGTTTGCTCAGCGGCTGACCGACGGGGTGAGAGCGGCATGCTGCCAGGACCCGACTGACCATGAGAGAGCGGACCGAGACCTGAGGAGGTTCCTGCTGCTGCTGCTCGGGAGATTATTGCTGGGGACGAAAGCCGATGTCATCAACTGCCGCTTCTTAGGCATCCTTGAGGATCTGGAGACGGTTGGCACGTATGCTTGGGGAGCGGCCCTGCTGGCGCATTTGATGGCCGATCTGTCCACGGGGACAGGCCGTGAGACGACCGTCAGTGGCTTCTCACCTCTTCTTCAGGTATGCAATTTTTGTTTTCTTTTATTCTATATTATGATGCATGTGAATATAGTACTAATGCAATGCATGGATGCAGGTGTGGAGCCACCTATACATGCCGATGGGACGTGTTGACCCACGGCCAGGAGCTGAGGGATCCTTCCCTCTGGCGCAACGCTGGGTGCCTGTTATCTTTGGTGCCCCACTTGACTACGAGTTGTGGGTTTTACGGAGAGAGTTCCGCGACTTCCCTCCCTCGCTGGTATGTATGAATGAATGATATGCATTTCTTTTTTGTTGTTTATTTGAATATGATGAAATGATAATGACGCGTGTTCATGAATGCAGGTGCAGTGGAGACCATATGAGGGGATGACTGATGAGGGCCAGCCTTGGGTCGTATCGGGGCGACCTCGCTTCGGGCGTGAGCTGTGGCTTCACTGCTTGAGCGAGATCGAGCCGTTACGGCTTCGGCTGGTGATGAGGACCCTGGGCCTGCCCCAGGAATGGATCGAGGTCGGGGAGCCTCGAGGGATTGGAAAGAAAACCCGCGGTCGCACTAAGACGACCGACTGGCGGGTACGGTTTGAGGAGCAGTACGCTGACTGGCAGCGAGGCGGGACCCGAGTTGTTTCCCACGCGACAGACAGCTCCGAGTACCTCCGGCGCTATTGGGAGGTTCACGCCGGCCGACCCCAGATGAGGGTCTTAGGGGTATGTATGAAATGCAATTATTTCTAAATTGAATGCAAATGCTTATGTGACTATCATGTGACTAACATGCAACGGATGCAGGACGCGAGGGACATCGCAGCTATAGATGCCCAGGCCCATCTACATAGCCTGGAGGACCAGCTGGCCGCCACACGGGCCGACCTGGAGACCCTGGTGAGTGTTTAAATTATTCCTATATGCAAGTGAAAATTTTTGTTAAATTAATGATTAGCCACTGACGGTCCTCAATGAATGCAGCGTGCCCAGCAGGGAGCAGTGAGGAGAGATCCGGGGGAGGCCTCCAGCTCGAGGGGTCCTAGTGCAGAGGTGACTGCACTGACGGAGCAGCTAGCCAGAGCGGTTGCACGAGCTGAGGCAGCGGAGCGTGACCTTGCTTCACGGGTAAATTCTGAGCTCGAAACCTCATTTAAATAATGATTAGATATAAATCGTGCACTGATAAAAATTCATTTTTACAGACTGAAGAGCTTCGAGCCACTCTTATCTGCGTAGATGAGGGCTTCCGAGCGACGAGCTCACAGGTGCGTGACCTACCTTTAGTCACATGTTGTTATTTCATTTCATGAATTATTGAACTGTGGAACTGATGATTTGTTTACCTGTTTGTAGGCTGCTCAGCTGAAGGCGATACGTACCGAGTTGTCGATCCGTGATCAGCGGATCGTAGAGCTTCAGCGGGCCTTGCAGCAGCGCAGTGAGCTTCCTCAGGACGTGGCCGAGCTGCGGGTTGCCCTGGAGCTGGAGAGGAGGGAGCGTGCTCGTGAGCGCGAGGAGCGGGCTCGTGAGCGCGAGGAGCACCAGGCGGAGCGTGCCCGGTTCCAGGAGCAGTTGTTGGCACGAGAGCGTGAGCTGGCGGACTCGAGGACCCAGTTGATCCTTTCCCAGGAGCGGCTTCGAGTGTCCGAGGAGCGGCTGCAGCGAGGCCGTGAGCGAGCACGGGCTGCGGGGTACTCCTTCACCAGCTCCACCTTTGTGGCGGGTTCTTCCCTCCGAGAGAGGAGCGAGGCAGGGGGACACGTTCGGGTTCCGGCTTCTTCGCGGGGGCCTATGCCTCCTCCACCAGCACCAGCTCGGGGCGGTGAGGAGGAGGTTGAGAGCAGGCGAGTAGAGGAGGGTGGAGGCGAGAGCTGAGAGTTTTGTACTTGTACTCCTCCACCTTCACACCTGTACATGATAGATATGATGATATATATATATGAGATTTGAGCTTTTGTTACCTGAGTACTTGTATGGTTGTGGACTTGTGTTTGTGCACTTTTTTCTTCTCTCGTTCCTCGTGTTTGCTTTACTTTTGCCCTGTATCTGCGGCTGTGGTTTTCACTTGAACAAACAGGTTAATTCATCTGTTCGACTTGGCCCCTTGCCCGTTGAGCAAGGGGTGTAAATATCTTGACCTTAATGATGGGTCAAGGGGCCAAGCCTTTAATTAAAATAAGGCAAAAATGAAATGACCAAAACTGGGAGATGCCTCATGCAATCACACATATGCAAACAATAATTAAAAGCTGTCCAGGCAAGAGTGTAATTCATGCAACATGAAGAATTTATTTTTGTTCTTTTCATTATCTGTATATATTTTTTTTGGATTTTTGAAAAACACGCCTTAGATTAGGTCGTTACGCTCGTAAAAGACGCCCTCGGAGACGGCGTTACTGTGAAAAGATTTTTGAATTTTGTTGAAAACACGACCTTCCAAGAGGCGTTATTTTTAAAGAAACGCCTAAGATCTAGGCGTGAATCAGTATAAAAGCGCCTTGAACGAAGGCGTTAATTTTTATTCCTCCCAAATTGGGCTGATAAAGAAATCAAGGTGGTGGGTCCTACTTGGTCATCTTCTAAGTTCCATTAACCTTTCTTGAATAATTAAAAGGGGAATTGGCGTGCATATAGTTGGACTTATACACGAGATTTCGTACAGTGCATTCTCTTCAGTTTGGTTTCGACCATTCCGCTGGTTCATGACTTTTTCCAAAATAAAAGAGAAAGCATGAGGAAGCCCACAAGAGATTTAAAGATGCTCGAGGCAAAGCCACCTCCCCTACCCTATGCCTGTTGGGGTTCGGTCTTTGGCGTAGGGACGCTTTGTTGCCTTTTTGCCCCTTTTCACATTGCATGCATACGCCCAAGGTTTTCCTTGCGGGGACTTTGCCCTCTTGACATGCTTTTCTTTTCACCATTGACTTTCACTTTGGAACTTGGCTTGCATTGAAATAGAACTGATGAACAACCTAATTGTACTTGGGCTTTTGTGGCATTTGTTCCCTTTTGGGCCTTGACTTCCTCCTACTAGGGCGGCGGATAGGCTTGGCAGGTCTACCTCGAGACCTCCCTTCCTCCCTTGTGGGCCGAAGAAGAAGAAGAATGGATATCGTCTTTCACCTTTGATCCGGTTTCAACTTTCCATCAGATTTTGCACTGCTTGATCTCAAGAGTAAAGTGTGTAGTGTGTGCGGGGTCAATTCCCATTTTAAATTAGCAAGACTGATGAAATGGATTCTGAATTTTAACCCTTCGGACCGGGGACCTTTACATGTCATGTCAGCCCAATAAAAGGAGAACCATGAAAGAAAACTCTTTTGTTTTGGATTTTGGGAAATATTCAGATTTTTTTTGGATTACCTGGGAGATTTCCATTTTCTTTGGATTTTTTGTGAAGTTTTCAATTTTTTGTTTGGATTTTTGTTTAGGGGTAATATTTCTTGAGATACAAACCATTCCAGGGGTGAGTTAATTCCTCTCCTTCAGCATTAACTAGTTTATAAGCATTGCCCGGATAAACATCTTTTATGACAAACGGCCCTTCCCAATTTGGTTGGAGCTTTGAACGAGGGCCACCCGGCTTTACAAAAATTCTTTTGATTACCATTTCACCGACCTTAAATTTTCTCTCAATTACCTTCTTTTGATAGAAACGTGAGAGCCTGTTTTGATAAACGCGCGCATGCTCAGCGGCGACCAGACGCTTCTCATCTAGGAGTTCCAATTGAGCAAGGAGTGAATCACGACGTTCATCGATAGAGAGCTCCTTGTCCAATTGTACTCGCAGAGAGGGAATAAGAATCTCATAAGGGACCACGGCCTCCATCCCATAAGTAAGGGCGAAAGGAGTTTGCCCAGTGGGGGTTCGGATGGAAGTGCGGTAAGCCCAAAGAGCTTCAACCAGCTTGTCCGGCCAGTCCGAAAATTTATTAGCCTCACACGTCTTCTTAACAATTTTGATCAAGGTTTTATTAGTGGCCTCTGCTTGGCCATTGCCCTGTGGATAATAGGGAGAAGAATGATGCAATGCAATGCTATACCTGTCGCAGAGATCCTTGAGATCTTGGGAGATAAATTGAGGTCCATTGTCAGTGACGATGGTGCTTGGGATCCCGAACCTCGTGATGATGTTCTTCATGATAAATTTGCAGACGGTTGATGCTTTAATCTCCACGTAAGCTTCTGCTTCCGCCCACTTGGTGAAGTACTCCGTTGCCGTGAGAATGAATGATTTTTGCTTGGTCAGGAGGTTCGAATCACCAAGAGGTCCAATGATATCAAAAGCCCACATGGAAAAAGGCCATGGGGAGGATGTAGGGTGGAGTGAAGAAGCAGGAGAATGAATCTTGTCGGCATGCAGTTGGCACTTAACACACCTTCGAACATAGATAGAACAATCTTCTTCAAGAGTGGGCCAATAGAACCCTAGTCTAAGAATCTTCTTAGCTAGCATCTGACTATTCACATGACCCCCACACACACCAGAATGCGCCTCTTCCACGACCCTCCAAGATTCATCATCATCGAGGCATCTTAATAAAACACCGGTGAGCCCTCTTCTGTAGAGTACACCTCCAACCAAAGTATAACGTTGAGCCACTCTCCTGATTGCTTTCTTTTCTTCGGCTGTGGCTTCCTCGGGGTAAGACTGATCGTTACAGTATCTGGCAATCTCATAAAACCAAGGCTTTTCTTCATCTGCCAACTCTTCTTGCCAATCCAATAACATGACCTCTTTGCCTTCAAGAGCTTCTTTCCGTCTAACCTTCTCGAGCACTTGATCCCTAATATCAAGAAAAGCACGATCCCTAATAGCTGGAGTATCACGCTGATGAATCAGGGGAACATGAAAATCACGCTGAGGAGGGAAGACTAAGGCGGAAGCTAAAGAAGCAAGTGCGTCGGCCAAGATGTTCTGGCTACGCGGTACATGAACGAAAATCAATTTAGTGAAGAGTTTGGCGTAAGCTGAAGCGAGTTCCTGGTAGGGTTTGAGCTTAGGATTGATGGTGCGACACTTGACCAGCACCTGGCGCAAAATAAGCTGACTGTCACCGACAATTCGCAAATGAGTGACACCATATTGATGAGCGGTTTTGAGACCGGCCAAAAGAGCTTCATACTCGGCTATGTTATTGGTGACGGGAAAAGTAAGCCGAGCAGCAAATGGAATGGTGACCCCTTCGGGTGTTAAAAGAACCATGCCGATCCCTCTTCCTTGAGAGTTAAGGGCTCCGTCAAAATGTAATGTCCACATAGGATCGTGGGGTTGATTAATGGACATTAATTCTTCATCTGGGAACTCCGAATTGACAGGATCAAAGTGGGGAAGAGGGTGGTGAGCAAGGTGCTCGGCAATGGCGTAACCTTTGATAGCTTTTTGCTGAATGTAAGTGATGTCAAATTGAGAAAGGAAGCTTTGCCAGCGAGCTAATCGATCAGTGAGGACAGATTTTTCAAGGAGGAATTTGATTGGATTCATGCGCGCAATGAGGTGAACCTCGTGAGCTAGAAAATAGTGTTTTAACTTTTGAACTACCCAAACCAAAGCTGCACAAGTCTTTTCCATAGCTGAGTATCTCTGCTCACAGGAGTTAAGGAGTTTAGACAAGTAGTATGCTGCCCTCTCTTTACCTTCCTCATCCACTTGAGCTAAGACAGCACCTACGGAGTCATCCAGGACTGAAACATAAAGAATAAGTGGTTTGCCTGGAATTGGCGGCCTCAGGACAGGAGGATTGACCAAATAATCCTTCAATCCGTCAAAGGCTGCCTGACACTTGTCATCCCAATTAAACTTGACTCCCGGCTTAGTAAGCTCGTAGAACGGCCTACACCTTTGTGAGTGCTGGGAGACGAAGCGGCGAATGAATTGCAACCTCCCTATTAATCCTCGAACTTCTTTCAAATTCTTGGGAGGAGGCATATCTCTAATGGCTTTTGCCTTGTTGGGATCAACTTCAATACCCCTCTTGCTAACAATGAAACCAAGCAATTTCCCTGAAGAAACACCAAATACGCACTTTTTGGGGTTCATTTTTAACTGAAATTCTCGGGATCTCTGCAAAACCTTAGCCAGAACCCCAGGATGCTCAATCCTTGTCCTTGATTTCACAACCAGGTCATCCACATACACCTCAATATAAATATGAATCATGTCATGAAAAATTGCCATCATAGCCCTTTGGTAAGTGGCTCCAGCATTCTTAAGTCCAAAAGGCATGACCACATAACAATATGTGCCCCATGGTGTAGTGAATGAGGTTTTCTCTTGATCTTCTTCAGCTAGACGAATCTGATTGTAGCCTGAAAAGCCGTCCATGAACGAAAGAGTCTCAAATCCTGCCGTGTTATCGATCAGCACATCAATATGAGGGAGGGGGAAGTCATCCTTAGGACACGCCCGGTTGAGGTCCCGAAAATCTATGCAAATTCGAACTTTTCCATCTTTCTTCATAACCGGGACAATGTTAGCCACCCAATTGGGATAAAGGACGACTCTAACAAATCTAGCCTTATGGAGTTTATCGACCTCTTCTTTCATTTTCAAAGCCATGCTAGGGTGGAAACGCCTCAACCGTTGTTTTACCGGGACAGACCCTGGCTTAAGTGTAAGGCGATGTTCAACGAGCGCAGGGTCTAATCCCGGCATATCTTCGTAGCTCCAAGCGAACGTGTCCTTGTATTCTTGAAGAACCAAAATAAGCGCCTCCTCCTCGGAGGGCGGCAAATTTTTACTGATGAGGACAATCCTAGGGTCTTCCTCGGTACCCAGATTGATTTCTTTGGTTGGCTCTTCTACTGAGGCTGATGGTTCGTCGAATCGTCTTATGCCACTAGCAAAAGCATCAGCCTCGTCCTCATATTCTTCATAACTTTCATCCCCCTCTTCAATAGGGTCTTCATCATTCATTATTTCATAAACGCCCAAACCCTCATAGGAAGCAATGGAATCCTCATATTCTAGCTCCGGCAGGATAATTGGATCCTCCACAAACTCAGGGATTGCTAAACAAGCATGGCATCTGGCAGCCAATTCTAACAAAAATCTTCGAGGAATCTGCCTACCCTTGGCCTTCTTATGTGGAACTAACCCCTGATTTTTAAAAGAAGAAGAGGAGGAAGAGGAGGAAGAACAACTAGCCTGATTAGGGGAAGGAGATGAAAAAGCGGATACAGGAGGTAATACAGAGGAGGGCCCCTCACCAGAGGGGGAGAAAAGACTTATCAAGGAATTTTGAGAGAGCAGCCCCTGGGTTGGGACGCACTCGGAAGAAAAATAGGAAATCTCTTCAATAGAGATGGAGGACCGGAATGTTGGAGATTTGGCGTTTTTTTTTCGTTTTTAGTTTTTCCTTTGTTTTTATTTTCTTTTTCAAGTAAAAAGCAATGCGAAGGGAGAATAGCGGTGGGAGTGGAGATTGCAATTTTGGAGAAAGATTTAATCAAAGACGGCCCATGCGGGGGCGAGATGGAGATTTCAGAAAATCGCTCGAGGAGCGAAGGAGCAATCGAAAGGGAAATCTGAATTGAATCAGGAGACAAGTTAATGGTAATCGGTGGTGGTCGCGGCACGTGACCAAACCAACGGGAATAGAAAGAAACCAACACTGATGGATGCACAGAAGTGAGGGAGAAAAGGCCGGCCCACAGCCTATCCACGGAGAAATCTTCTTCAAAGGGGACATCTGGTTCTCCCGTATCTGTGTAGTCACTTAACAGCTGCCTTTTATCTGTGATTGCGGCAGGCATTTCAATCAGTTCTTGAATCAATGGTGGCCATTCTGGATCTGTCGGCATGAACAAGCGGCTTAAAGAGAAAGTGATATCATTCATGTCAAACCATCTGTACCAGTCACATGCCGGATCACCCATCTTCCTTCTTTTATCGGGCCTTAAAGTCTCCAAGGCTTTGTAAGTGGCCAGTGGGGCAATGTGCCGCGCAAACTGTCTGGCGTGCACATCCTGACAATCAAATAATGAAGTAATGACAGTAGTCTGCTCGTTGTTTTGAATGCCACCGGTGACAAAATGTGCCTTTAAAGTCCAGGTGAGCGGTTGGCGATCTGGCTTGAAGGTGGACGTCATAACAGCCCACGGCTCCCCTTCATTCTTGCCCGGTGCTTTGTAGCCTAAGCCGCCTCGTGCAATCATCTTTTGAGGCTTAATGGGCCTAACTCTGCCCTGGAGTTTGGCGCCCAAGCCCTTACCATCTTGATATCCCATTCTTATAAGAATGTTCCAGCCGGGGGTATTCATCATATTTTTCTTTTTCTTCTTCCCCTTAGAAGGCAGAGGTGTCATGGCAACTGTGGTAACTGTCTCGGACGGCATCGGCCGCGGACGGGGAATGTCCAGCACAGATAATAACGGCTTGTTGGCAGGCCATATGGAAGGAACTGATGAAGCTACATGAATGTCTTCCTCTGGCAAGATCGGCACACTGGTCACCTTGATAATACGCCCCTTGTGCGGAAACTTGAGGCACTGATGGTTTGTAGAAGGCACCGCATCAAGTTGCTGAATGTAAGGGCGACCCAGGATGCCATTAAAGGTTGGGTCCATATCCAGAATATGAAAATCTGCCGTAATAGTGGCTGGACCCAGGCTGACTTTGAGAGTAACCATGCCCAGAGGAGGTTTCTTTGTATTATCATATGCCGTGACAGTAATGGTAGATGGCCGAATCTGGCTCTCAGGGATACCACATGATTTTAGAGTGCTCGGAGGCAACACATTAATAGATGCACCGGTGTCTACCAAACATTGCTTAACGGCCACTTTGTTGATATCAACCGTGATACATAGGGCATATTTTCTTGCTGGTAGAGGTGCTAACTCATATTCGTGGAATGTGATTGCCGGCTGACTGCTGGTAGGGGTTAAGACTGTAATTATTTGTTCAACCGGAAGGTCCTCATTGACCATGACCTTCTGCAGATATTCCTTCAAGGCCAGCTGATGAGTGGTGGACCTCTTGATTAATTCAAGAATGGAGATTCTGGCTGGAGTGCGATCCAAGTGCTTTAACAGATCATACCGAGTTCCCGGCACTGAATCTTGTTCCTGCTCTTGCTCTTGTGGCCCCTGCACGGGCTCTAGCTCTCTCTGGGGGAAAACACGGTGGAATATCCGTCCACTACGGAGGGGTGCTACGCCTTGACGCGCCCCTGTCGGGGCAATCTTAGGAGGAGGGTTGGAAGAAGAAGAAGGAATGTCGGTAGCAGAAACCGCACTTGGGGATAAAGGGGAATTCAATGAAAGGGGTGTCTCCATAGGAGACGTGGTAGTGGTGTTCAATAAAGGTGCCCCCGAGGGAGGCATGGGAGGAGCATTTGCAGAAGGGGCCCTCATCGGAGAGGTGAGGGATATCCGAATACGAGGAGTATTGGTAGGTGGTGGAATAAGGAGAGATCGTGGCACAAAAGGTGGTTGGGGAGATGGTGAAGGAACTCTTGCCGATGTCGGGGTGATAGAGGAGGTAGCGGGCGCTGGCGGTGAGCGAAGTAGGAGTGGCCTGGATGGCGCGGGTGTGGGATTGATGGGGGAAGGTGGAATGATAGATTGTTGGGGTGGTATGTGGTTAAGAAGGGAACGAGTCGGCAAGACTGTAGAATTGGTGGAGGTAGACGGGTTGACGGGGCGTAAAAGGGAACGTCCCGATAGGAGATTAGAAGAAGAAGGGGGAATGCGCAAAAGGCGCGGGGTTTGATTTCGGGTTGTATCATGGTGAAATGCCCCGACAGAGGCGTTTTCTTCGTGCCATCCCTGCCCTCTCTCCACCTCATAGAGAGACGTGACAGGGTTCACGTGCTGATTAGGAGCGTGGTCCGGTAGTGGATTACGGACAATCCCCATATCTTGCTGGGGTGCTGGAGCTTGTTGTGGTTGAGCCTGCTGCGGAGCTGGATGCTGCTGTTGCTGATTTTGCTGTTGCCGAGGCGGCCTTCTCTCTTTCATGGTGGCGATGACTTGCCTCATTTCATCCCAATTAATGCCTCCCTGGTCATTCAAATCATAAATATGATCTCTGAAGTGGAAACAACGGTCAAGGTTGTGACCAGGAGCGCGGTGAAATGCACAGTAGCGGGATGTGTCAACATTGTCGGGCCACACTGTTCTTTCTTTTGGTAGAACGAGCAGGTTGGCAGCCATTAAAGCATTAAAAATGTCAGGGAGACTCTCTGGGAGTGGCGGATAATGGGCCCTCTTGGGGCCAAGTGGTGGTCTCCGCTGTTGTTGGCCGTAGTGGGAAGGTGGAGGGACTTGATGGTATTGTGGTGGTGCTGGAGGGTCGTTGCGAGGCGCTTGGCTCGGTGATGGAGCAAAAGAAGGTTGGGGTGTGAAATGGCGCTGTGGAGCGGAGGTAAAATGGGGGTTCTGCTGTGGAGGCGGCAGAGGTCGTGGGTTTGAATGGTGATGGGGGTGGCCAACTACGCCAACCTGCTCGTTTGTGACAGTGCCCTCAGTTGTGGGCCCACTGTTGACAGTTGTATTCTTTTTAAACAGCCGAGGCTTCGGCTCAAACATGCCCATGATGGGCGAATCCTTCATTTGTGTCTGTATATAACGAGCTCTTTCATAGAGCTCCTCCATGGTTGTCAGCCGATTCATGGCCAAAATGTGCCGGAATTGAGGGGTTGCATTAGAAATGACCATCTTCACTTGCTCCTGTTCCGACAATGTGTCCTTTAATTTTTCGGCCATGGACCGCCACCTATCAGCAAATACAATGAAGTCCTCCTCGGGCTTCATCTTCTCAGCAACTAAATCTGTAACGGAGAGGGAGGGTCCCACCCGGTCTCTGTACTTTTGCAGGAACTTTCTTTGAATAATATCGAAATCGCCAGCATCAGCTGGCTCCAGAGAATAAAACCATTCGAGGGCGGGTCCCTCAAGAGATCTCCTGAATAAATAGGCCAGGGAGGCCTTGTTGTCTTGCCAGAAAGAAGTTTCATAACGGAAATCCTTTAAATGAATGAACGGGTTACCGGTTCCATTATATCGCCGAAAGTGCGGCATTTCAGAAGGGGGTAAGTGGAACACCGGCAACGTAGGGAGAGAGATTTCCGGAGCATTCTTAGTTGCCGTAACCTTCTTGAGCTGCTCCTCCATGCTGGCTAGCTTTCGAAGCAACAGAGTGTTGGTATCGGGCTCGGCCGGGGCCTGATTCTGAATGAAAGCACGCGGTGTAGGCGTTTGCAAAATCTGAGGAGGTTGAAAGGATTGATGCCTAACCGCTGAATAGCTCGCCTGTGGGGCCGGCATGGCCGCAGTAGGCGTTCGTGGACGAGAGGAGGGGGAATGCAAGACCGCCTGGTCATTAATAATCTGATGGCCACCCACGGCCGGAGGGGGATTAGAAGAAGAAGAAAGAACTGACTTCCCCTTTAAAGCGGCCTGAACAGCTTGCCGCTGGGAGTCGTCCAACTGGGAAAGAGCTTGGATTAAATCAGTGACGTTGATGGATGGGGAAGGGTTCCCTGAAGTATTAGAAGATGGAACTTGAGACGGAGGGTCCGCCTCATGATTAGTGGTATCGACCACATGAACCTGAGAGTAATAGGGATGAGGAGGAAGATAGTTCTCCTCATAATAAACCGAATCCTGGAGAGGGTCCTCATATTGACCAAATATGTTCTCATTCTCATCATCGTAAGAATACCCGTTTCCCGACATGTTGATGGTTTTACCTGAACGGAGTTTCATTCTTAAGAGAGAGAATGTTTTTAATGAAGGAGCTATCACAAAATAATCAATCCAAACCAAGCAATCAAATCACCCAACTATGTTTATGCAAACAAGGTTGGCAAGAAACGCAAGATTTTAAGGTTTGATGTTTGAATTAGGGTGAATTATTTGTGAAAGTTCACTCTTTTGCCAAATGAGACCTAGTTTGATCCGAGTGTAATCTCCGGGTCAACTAAGTTCTTCCTCTCTTAACAACGCATGGGTTCTCTAAACTCCAGGTACTTCGAGGGTACAACCAGCCCAGCGTCCGTGAGGGAATCCACGGGTGCGGGGACTTATGGAGGTCTTGGAAAAGGGATTTCCAGTCCAAAGAGACGGAATGCTCAATGGAGGGTCGTCCCGATTCCAAGAAAGGTGTGTGGATCCTAGGATAGAGAGAGGAGGTCTCTCAACCAAGCCAGCGAATCAAGATAATAATATCAACACAAATGCCAAACAATGAATAATAGTCAATCTGTGAAAATGAACAGCAAAGACACGCCCTGGGAAAGGGCGTGTTCACAACAGCAAGAAAGACACGCCCTGCGATAGGTCGTGACAAACTTAAAACACGGCAGGGTGGCTGCCGTTAACTCTGTGACGGGCTCACAGACAGTAGGAAAAACACGCCTTAGGGTGAGGCGTTCTAAGGAAAGGACGCCTACACTGGAGGGCGTCAAAACTCAGATAATAATTAAACACGCCCTGATGACAGGCGTTGACAATAGATGGAACGCCTCTGGGAGCGGCGTTAATTCCACAGACAGTAAAACAATCATGCAGCAGGCAGCAGTTATAGTAAAAGACGCCCTGGGAATAGGCGTTACTCAGAGAAACACGCCCCTGAGAGGGGCGTTAAATATCAGACGATGAAATAAGCAACCAAAAAAACCAGCAGGTGTAATAAACACACGCCCTGGAGTGGGGCGTGATTCAACAAAACACGTCCCTGTGAGGGGCGTGAAATCAAAAGACGCCTTCGTGAAAGGCGTCAATAAGCAGAAATCGACCGACCCGGGAGTGTGCAGAGTGCACAACAAGGAGGGTGCCCGAGGGGCACAAGGGAGAGGGCGCCGAGGGTACCAAGGGGAAAGGGCACGCGAGGGTGCCTAAGGGGAAAGGACACACGAGGGTGTCAAGGGGAAAGGGCACTCGAGGGTGCCAATGGAGATGGTAATCAAGAAAGAAAACAGTGGAAGTCCCACCGTGATCGCCAATTTGTAGATTCTATTTAAAATCCACACTTATGAATAGAAATAAAAAAATAAAAAAAATGAATGAATGATAAGCACGAGGTGCTTAAAAGGAGTTGTGATCGCCAGAGGGATTACCTCAATAAGAAGAAAAGTGATCGCGTATACCTGGTGGAATTTGAGACGCGGGATGGATGTGGATTTCTTCCTCCAACTTCAATCGGCCGGCCGATGAAGTGGGTCTTCTTAGTTGATTACCTTGCAAAACGGACAATAAACACAAACAAGAAGAGAAGGGTCAGCCCAAAACGCAGTAGCATCTATCCAAATAGACATGTAATAATGAAGGAAAGAAAGGCACATGCGCACCTTATTTTTGGTTGTTTTTAAAACCCCTTAACAAGACTTAAGGGAGGGGGAGTATGACAATAAAGTGTGAATAAATATAAAGGATGAACGTGTATGATGAATGGAGTGATATGAATAAATAAAATAAAGAGATGAAAAGGGGTGAAATCCTGCTGTCCCTGGCGACAGTAAAGGAAAAAATGAATGAAGACGACAGAAATATATGGATGAAGCCGGATGAAGTAGGCTCTGTTCGTGAAAAAAATGCTTAACCCTCTTACAAACGTTTCAACCTCTTTTACGGATGCTTCAACGCTTCAACCTTTCAACCCTTCAACCCTTCAACCCTTTCAACCCTTCAACCGATCGATCCAGGCTTCAATTTATAGCCTCGATTGGATGTGATCAAGCAAGGTAAGATCAGAACGGGTAATGAGGCATTCAAGGAAGGATTAAGATCGAGCAAGAGACCAAATTACGATAGGGAACTGTGAGGGAAAGTCCGAAAAAGGAAGGACTCTGGAGAGAAACACGCCTTAATCGAGGACGTCTCTTGATGAATTGACGACTCCAACAGAGGCGTTTCTTGAAACACGACCTAGCAAAGGACGTTTCTTCCTGGATTTAATTTTAGAAATAAAACTTGCTCTGTTTAAACGCTGATATAACACGCCTATGATTACGGCGTTTCTTAAAAACACGCCTTGAGGAAAGGCGTTACTCAGAAAATGCCTTTTATGATAATTCCAGAAATTAGCGTATAATACCAAGAATTGACGCCCTGTCGCACGGTCGTCCTTTCTATGAAAACGCCTTATTACAGGTCGTGACTTTATAAATTAACGCCCTTACCAAAGTCGTGAATCACAAAAATGCAGAAAAAATGCATAAAAATAGAAAAACTTCATATTATAAGAATATTGAAGTCCACTTGGGGCGTTTACATAATAACATGAGATTTGATCAATAAAACGTCAATTTTGGCGTGTCTACACCGCCCATCAACCCGAATTCGGTCCTCCCGGGCCCATTTGTGTAGCCCTTTACCTCCCTGCGTGGAGCGGGCAACGACTTGTATTGCTGTAATATTGTGTATTATTGTTCCGGGAGTGCGAGTTTCGGCCGGGTCCGTCTTCCCCACGCCGAGCGCGTGGAGGTATCATATTCGCTCCTTGCTTGGCATTTTACTTATTTCCATATATGCTTGTTTATGCCACTGCTAGAGAGCATGTTTTATGACCTACCTCGCTATATTTTTATATCACCGCTGCTGCGAGAGAGAGAGTTATCGTCCCGTGACCCGATCCAGGCACGAAAGTGCGAATTGACCACCCTAGCTCTTGCCGGTTTCTCAACTGTGCACGTCCAACGCTTCCCTCGTTAAGGGACAATCACAAGCTCACCTAGAGTCCGAGGACTGCATTCCTCATTCGAGTCGTGTCCGTGGTCCGTCCCGCATCAATTTGGTATCAGAGCCAGTTTGAGTCTAGGGTGTCAAAAAAAAGGTGTCATTTACGTCTAGTCATTAGTCATTGTCTAAGTCGTGTTTAGGGTCATCATTGTTTTAAAACAAAAAAAAGTGTGTCTTTTTGCATTGCATCCAATAACCCGATATATCAAAAGGTGTTGTCCGAACGTTAGGCTACGCCTATCGGGAAGGCCGCACACTTGCGCGAGTGATCTTCGGATCGATTAACTCCGCCACGTGCCGAGTTTTGGTTACGTCTAGGTTCATCATCTTGTAGTGTGCATTTGCATTAGTCGGTGTCTCCTACTCCGTGTCTTGCATGCCCACTCGTCGAGGTACTCAATACTCACCCCCACCACCACCTATGGCCAACCCACGGGATATCTCGGGATACCTTCAAGCCATGCATGAGGCGATCATGGGCCTCGTCGCCCGGATGGGCCAATCCAAGGCCGCCTTTAAGAACTTATCGGACCGCATAGATGGCCGTTTTAACGCCATGGAGGAACGGATGGAATCATCCGACAGATCCGTCCAAGGTTTGGTCGGACGGTTAGATAGGATGTCCCACGGAGACCCTCCTATAGCGGCCCTAGGTCCACCCACACCCGCTCAGGCGGCTGCCCAAGGCCAAGCTATTCCCATAGCCCAGGCCCAGCCCGTCCATGTGGCCCAAGGCCCGCCCGCACTTGCTCCTCAGCCACCATAGGCTCCTCCACCCGCCCCTCCTCGGGTTCCCAAACTACCGCACCGTGACCTTGGTCTCGAGGACTATGGGTCCGACAATGCCTATGAGGGGTATGGTCAACGCCGTCGTGGTTTTCAGCCACAAAGAGATGAGGATGATGATAGGGTCCTTAAGACCGTGCGAGCGGACCCTCCCTCTTTTTACGGGTCTTTGGATCCGAAAGTCTACCTAGATTGGGAGTTCGGCATGGACCGTTACTTTGAATGGTATGATATGTCGGAGCGCCGAAGGGTCCGATTCGCCACCATGAAGCTCATGGGGCAGGCGCAAACTTATTGGAAGAATGTAGAGAGCCTGCTACTTCAGCGGCTAGAACCCCCGATTGACACATGGGCCGAGATGAAGAATAAGCTTCGGCAAAAGTACCTTCCTCCCACTTACCGCCAGTGACTCATCGATAGATGGCAAAGTCTTAGCCAAAGAGACCGGTCCGTCTCCGAATACATCGCTGAATTTGATGAGTACTTTCTACGATGTGGTGCCATGGAGGAGAGTACCATGCCCGTTTCCCGCTTTCGACGTGGTTTGCGGCCACATTATCAGTATGAGTGATGCGGGACGGACTGAGGAGACGACGCTATATGAGACGGACACGACTCGACCAGCAATGACACGACTACTAGAGCGACCTCAGCTCGACACTAAGAGCTCCTATGGGCTACACGTCGCTAACAGAAGTGCAAACTCACTCGTCGTCCCAAGCGAGGGAAAGCATGGATCGTGCGCGGTTAAGGAACCGATAGAGTTCAAGGTAGTCTGACTCAACTTCTGGACTCGGATCGAGTCACGGGACGGGTCACTCTCACACTCACAGCGGCGACATGAACACACGGGCTAGGAACCTACACTCTCGACAGTGGCATAAGACCGTATACTAGCTAAGCAAGTAAATGCCAAGAAGGTGAGACCGTTACCTCCACGCACCCGGCGTGGGGAAGACGACCCCGGCCAATCACGGACTCCCGGTTAACAATTATCACAGCAGTGTACAATAATTTTATCCACTCCATGCAGGGAGGCAAAAGCTCACATGCGGGGCCTGGGAATCACGCGAATTGGGTTGACGGGCAGCATCTTGATGTCGCCCGACGGTGCCGAACTCCGCGTTTACGTGCTGTCCGGACGGCGGGTTCTACGGGTCTGTGGGGCCCACGGATGGTGCTGTCCTCTGGATCTGCGGGGGTGGGACCCACTGTGATGGGGACCCCTGGTGGCGCGCTTCCACGGACGGCGGTCGGCCGGAAACACCGATCGGGGGTCGATCGGCCCCGATTCACAATTCTTGAACTAGCTTCCCACGGATTTCCGGTTCTATTTTCTGGCGCGCGCTCCGGCGAGAATGGCCGCTGCGATCAATCCCGAAGTCAGATCGGGGCGCATGAGCTATCGTTGGAAATATCTCTTAAAATCCTTCGATCTAGCCTCAGAGAGAACTACTGGATCTGGTCGGATACGGACTTTATTGAATTTACAAGTTCCTATTGTACAATACCCGAAACCTCAGATCTGCAGGTGAGTTGTCTGAGAACTACCATTGACCGCATGGTAGATGTCCGATTCAGCCTCTTCACTCTTCATAAAAGTTGTATAAAATTGAACAAGGAAAATGGAAATATTTGTTTAGAAGGATTGGATGAGGATACGAATTGTTATGATTTTAACACGGGAGGGTGGTCGGATCTGGGAACTGGTTGACAACACTGTAGATAACTCTGAAAAAGATTTTTGAAAAATGGATAGAAGGCTGATCAAAAATCAAGAAAAATCGTGGATGGAGGGGTTAATGGGTAGAACACACAGTAAAATTGGAGCTCTGGGAAAAATCAAAAATGGGATCGAAGATGGGAAACACAGGAAAGGTGGAAATCAGATCTGAAAACTGGCAGAACTGAAATTGAAGTTGGACGAAAATGGAAAATTGGAAAACGTGAACTAGAAGGCCAACATATTTTTCTGTGGTGTGGCTGACGTCCCTAGAACATCCCCTCCAAATTTGGTGCCCAGAAGATCACGAGGGAGGGCTGCAAAAATTGGATAAGCTACTGCTGCACTGCGCGGACAGAATACCGATGAAGACCGTGGCGGTGCGATGGCGGCACGATGGCGGCGGCGGTGATCACCGGAACGATAAGGGAGGCGTCACACCTCAGAAGAGCAACCGTCTCAGCTGCAAGGGGGAGAGGGAGGAGAGAGGAGGGGGGCGCCCAAGGCTGCTCCAAGCAATTTCTTTGATTTCAAATGCATTAATTCTCCAAAAATGGAAAATATAAGCTTATATAGGTTACATATCAAATCCATCCTCCACCGTTGGATCTAGGGAAGGGAAATGGAGGGCCTGGATGGAGTGTGATCAACACACAAAATTTAAAATAAAAAATGAAGGGGAGGGGCGCACCATTGACCATGAGGGAGCAAGCTTGACAAGGTAGGTAGCCTACCTTGGACTTTGAAGTCCAATTGTCTCCCATGTGTCTTTTACCATTCAACCTTCTAGATGCCTCCATTTGAATTGTTGAATGACCCCACATGGGGCCCTAGGCTGAGGTGGATCAATGGGAGAGGGTCTGGGGGGGCCTGTGGGACCCGGGGGTCCCATTTTGCAAATAAACCCCTCTTACAATCAAAATTACATACCGAATAAAATGAAATACACACACATTACACACAAATAACGTCTAAACAAATATGATAAATGTCGAGACTGAGGGGGTTGTCTCCAGGCTGTCTCCGAGCCAGATGGACGCTGAAGTGGCTCGAGTCATGCTCCGCGTGCAGTACCGGTGGCTCGGCGTAACTACTCGGGTGTCCGCACCAATGAGCTTTTCCGCTGCAATGCCAAGACGTTGGAAGAGGCATACCAGGTTGCTCTCGAGTTGGAGCAATTTGAGGGAGAGTTTGAGTCTAGCCATCGGTTAGGCCCCACCCCTCTCCGTAGTACCGAGCCCCGTCACTCGTTAGGCCCACATCAGCGGCCTCCCATGGCTCGACCTCAGGAGCCCACCCGTCAGGAGCACTTTGCTCCACGGCTTCGCCCTCCTCCACCACGGGATCTATTTCCATCCCAACCACCGGCACCCATTGCCCGTCCCCCAGCTCCTATAGCCCGTCCTCTAGCACCAGCACCCCCTCCACTATTGTCCAAGGCACCTAAACCTCCACCATTGCTGCCTACACCCCCTACCCGACGGGATGATAAGGGTAAGGCCCCTTTTATCGGAGAGAGCAGTCGGTCACGAGTGCAGTGTTTCTGCTATCATGGGTTTGGCCACATTGCCAGTGAGTGTCCGGCTCGTGCCACCCTAGCCCTAGGTGTTGGAGAAACCTTACCTCCCGAGCTTGAGTGTGTCGATTATGAGGCCGACCAAGCACTAGCCGATGAGTACTATGCCTTGGGGGAAGAGCTGGACGGCTCTCCTGCCGCCCAGGATGCAGCCACTTAGTGGGCTTGATGTCACCACCTTAGTCTAGGGTCATATATGAGTTGGTGTGTTTTCCTTGTGTTGTTTGTTTTGTGTGGTTTATTTGCATGGTTTGTGTGTAGTTTGAGAGTCTGCATGTGTCTTGTGCAAGCTCGTTGTCGTTCTCTTATGAGTAAGAGGCGATTGGACTCACTCGATGAGTATGGGATCGGTTCTACATCTATACCCGGATCAGTCACCTATGACTCAGCGGTGATTCCTAGTGAGTCTTCGAGCTGCTTCCTTCCCTTTTGAGAGTGCCCCACCCGGAGTGTCCACCTTTAGCCCATAGTAGTTCACGCATATCGAGTATGTATGGATTGAGCAGGTGACGATCACTTGGAGTGGAGCGTACCCGCGTTACTTGGCACGGTGACGGATCCGCCGGAGCACTCGAGCATCCATACCCCTACTCGACGGGGTCGAGTTCCTCCCACTCGGGGAGAGTTGATGGGAATCGACGCCGAGCATGTACCTTTTCTTTTGCATTTATGTCCTTTTAGTTTGTGTTCATATCATTGGGAAAGTATATGCGCAATTGTACGGCTTTGTAAGCCAATGCGTCATTCCCTTGGATTGTGTGGGTTTTTATGCAATTGTGTAGTAGGTCCAGCTAGGGGGCCCTCAGCCCTTTCCCATTGGTCCATGTCACCTTGTGGGGCTGGTCAACCATCCTAGGTGGACATCTAGAAGGTTGGACTAGTCATATGGACACATGGGAGACAAAGGGGTCAACATTCCAAAGGTTGGCCACCAACCCCCTCCCTTGGTCAATAGGTCGCCCCCTTCCCTTTTATTTAATTGTATTTTTTGTGTGTTGTTCACACTTCATCCCAGCCCTTCATTCCCCATCCCTAGATCCAAGGGTCTACATTTGATTTGATGTGAATCATATAAAAGGTTGTATTTTCATGTGGAAATTAATGAAAAAGATAGAAAATTGTATGAAGCTTGGAGCATATTGCGCCCCCTTCCTCTCTCCTGGTGTTCTTCCTTCCCCAACCCCCCCTTTCTAGAGTGGATTCATCTCTATTCCCCTTCCTCAATCTCTGATTTCATCTGGTGCCGCCGCCGCCGTTCGTGCCGCCATCGAGCCGCCATCGAGCCACCGTCGGAGTTCTGTCTTCAGCCAACAGCAGCCCCTTCCACGAATTCTTGTTGTCAGCCCCGAGCTCATTTCGATTTGGGCTTTTGAGGGGATGTTCTAGAGGTGTTCCCCACATCCCAAAATAATTGGTGGGTCATAAATCCGCCATTTGATAATTTCCCATTTTCGTTCAAGTCCCAACTTCAGTTCTGCCAGTTTCAGATCTGAATTTCAATATTTTCTGCGTTTCGCATCTTAGATCCATCTTTTGATTTTTTCTAGGGCTCCCAATTTTACTGGGAGTTCTTTCCACCCACCCCTCCTACCATGAATTTTCCTGAATTTTTTATCATCCTTCCATCTATTTTTCAAAATTTATTCTCAGAGCTAGCTACAGTGTTGTCCACCTGTTTCCAGATCCGACCTCTGTCCAGTGAAAACATCATATCAATTTGTAGCCACCTCCAATCAGTCCACAAAAAATATCGCCATCTTCCTTGTTCAAAATCCTATAACTTTTGTGAAGAGCTTATAAGCTGAATCGGACAACGACCTGGCGGTCAATGGCAGTTCTCAGACAACTTCTCTACAGATCTGAGAGTTCGGCTACTGTACACCAGGAACTCAAAAATTCAATAAAGCCTAGATCCGTGCATATCCAGGTCTGATATCTAGGCCTAGGTTGAAGGACTTCAAGAGAGATTTCCAACGGTGCTAGTTTCGTGTCGATCTGACATCGGGGCTGATCGCAGCGTCCGTTCTCGTCGGAGCGCGCGCCGGAAAACTGAACCGATAGATCCGTGGCCGATTATTCCGACCGGTGCCGAACGGAGCCGCCCGGCCTCCGGTCGACGTTCCAGCATGCCACCAGCCCAGGGAACGCTTCCCCAAGTGTCCCCACCACAGTGGTGCCACCGGGCCCCACCCGGCCCCTCCAGACAGCACGTGGGCCCCACAATCACAAGTTCGGGTGCTACCATAGAGACGCGAGAAGCCGCCCGTCAACCCGAATTCGGTCCTCCCGGGCCCATTTGTGTAGCCCTTTACCTCCCTGCGTGGAGTGGGCAGTAACTCATTGCTGTAATCTTCATGTATTAACTGTTCCGGGAGCACGGTTTTCGGCCGGGTCCGTCTTCCCCACGCCGAGCGTGTGGAGGTATCGCATTCGCTCCCTTACTTGGCATTTTACTTTATCTCATATATGCTTTATATGCCGCTGCTAGAGAGCATGTTTTAGGACCTAGCTCGCTATATTTTTATATCACCGCTACTGCGAGAGAGAGCGTTACCGTCCCGTGACCCGATCCGGGCACGAAAGTGCGAATTGACCACCCTAGCTCTTGCCGGTTTCTCAACCGTGCACGTCCGACGCTTCCCTCGTTAAGGGACAATCACGAGCTCACCTAGAGTCCGAGGACTGCATTCCTCATTCGAGTCGTATCCGTGGTCCGTCCCGCATCAAACATGACATGGTTTTAAATCATTGTCGTTTAATTTCTTTATACTCTAACGCATCATACTTAGACCGTCACAATGACATAACGGCCTTACTATAAGCCGTCACACCTTCTTTGGTGTTTGAAGTTCTCTGTTGTCTCTGACGCACCATCGATGGAGCGTTACATTACTGTAACGGCCTCACGATAAACCATCACAATCACTGTGACGCACCCATTCTAGACCGTCAGGGTAACTGTAGACAGAATGGGAAACTAGTTAATTAACTTATAAATAAGCCTAGTTATCTAAGTTTTGACCTGTTATCATGACTTTAAGATTATTTACTGATTCATGATAGAAATTGCATAATTTAGGTATCTTAAGTTATTTTAAGTTATGTTAATTTCATGTGCCAAAATTCTATAGTTTTCTATCTAAATCATGATTTTCCAAGGATGTATTGACGGAGTTTTATCATGATTTCCTATTGTTACACATCCTCTCTATCAATAGAGTCATTTCTCTAAGTACATGACATATATTCAGGTATATGTCCATTAATTCACACTTTGCACTATAGGAACATTATTCTTGGACATGAAGACCTCTCTATTGGATATTCCTTCCAATGGACTAGGAAATCTTGTTGCAAGGCCTCTGTAATTATCCGCGAGCCTGGGATTCCCACTAGGACGCCGAGTTGGTTGTACCAGTAAAACCCAATTGATTAGATTACACTATCGATGTTTCTGGTTATCAGTAGTGTAACGGATCTATATTCGACTGTCAGGCACATGTAATGGCCCAATATACGACCGTCACATTCAACTGAGTCTGATTTCTAGACTAATGTAATGGCCCAATACTAGAGCGTCACATCATGTAACAGCCCAGTACAAGACCGTCACAAGGCTTAAATATGTTAACCCAAGGTTTGATCCAAGGGTTGATATTCTAAGATTTCTAAATGGACTATTGATGATCTAGAACTTGTCATATTGATCAAGAAATCTAATATAATGATGGAAAATAAAGAATGTACCGTTATGCTGCCGATTTATTTCCATAAGCATAACATAGTATAAGTCATTCTTGATTTCTCATGATTCTTATTAAAGCATTTATCCATTGAATTATTGTTATCAAGAGCTTGTTGGAATTGTACATTCTTGGCCATACTTTATTGTTACATGCGTGGAAAAAGCTTGATTTATACTCGAAGATGCGATCGAGCACTGATTGTGTTCAAGGGCTCTATGCTAGTCCCCTCGGCTGATTGTCAGAAACATACTATTATAAACCATGGGGTATGATGCTACTGGTGTCGCATTACGTTGGGAGTACTTTCTTTATAAATAAGTGGAGACCCACGATACAGCCTGATTGATACTTATACATGACTTTCTTGATATTCCACAGAAATTCACGAAGTACTTGCTCATAAGTAAAAGATACTGGAGTGATGATTATGTGGCTTGCTAGTACATTCTCGTTACATTCTTGTTCATGAAAGGTCATATCATGTTCTTATAACATTCTTGCTAGTTCATACTTGCTCTCATTCTATCTTACATACTTTGGTTTAATCGCATGATTGATCGCATTCGCATGATTTTACCTTATTCCTCTAGAGCAAAAATGTTAATTACTTTAAGATGCCTTCATGTTAATGCGAAGATACCTACTGGACAAGTGTGCTCATTACCTATTTCCATTCTTTTTCAGGAAATGGAAGTGAGTCGGGTTCGGATTCAGAATGTTCAAGTAGCGGATCCGAGAGTGAATAAAGAATGAGCGAGGACTTAGGAAGTTTACATTGTTTAGATCGAGTCTATGTAATTTCTTATTTCTTGAGTCTAGCATGATAGAAGTTGAATTAGTGGTTGTATTCGAATATTGGATTTGATTATTAATGAAAGTTGAAGTTGAGTAAATATTGTGCGATTGCATTCTTATGTGTGATTATCTTGCGCTCTGATCGTTCTTGCTTGCAAGAGGCTTACCATGCCGGCTGTTCGCATTCCTTGAGCGAGTCTTCTGATGTAATAAAGGCTCGGGGCGTGACAGTTAAGTTGGTATCAGAGCCTAAGTCTCAAGACTTAGGAAGAAGAGTCATGTCATAGGATAAGTCCAAGGTTTAAGGACCCCTACCTATGAACTAAGGAAGAAATTTCCACACCCATGTGAGAATTGGGTAGAGCCCGGGATAAGATAGTTAATTAGCTTTAAGATTGATTTTCCTTCCAATTCCACGAGAAATAACAAGTTGTTATTTTTCTCTCAGGTACCCTATCATTACCATGGCTCATCGCGTAAATTGGGATGGCATGCAGCAAACGGTTGCTGGCCTCACTCAGGCATTACAAACCATGGAGCAAGCTGGCGCAGGAGCAAGGGCTGGTGATTTACATCACAACTTTCGGAGCTTAAACCCTCCGCATTTCTATGGTTCTTCTAATCCGGACGAAGTGGAGAACTGGATAGATGAAATGAATCGTATGTTTGATGTTATCCAATACACCGATCAGGAGAAGGTGCATCTCGCAACCTTTCAACTCAACAAAGATGCCCGTACATGGTGGAAGTCGGTTCCAGCACCTCCGACCGATGCACCTCATACATGGGATGGTTTTCTTACCCTATTCCGTGCCAAGTACTTTTTCTGAGCACATAAAAGAGAGAAAGGCTATGGAGTTCGCTGCTCTTCGGCAAGGAATGATGACGATTGCCGAATATGAACTGCAATTCTCAAGGCTTGCACCTTATGCACCGCATCTTATCAGCACCGATTTATTGAAGGCAAATCGGTTCATGGACGGGTTACGACCCGGTTTCATTCAGCAGCTCGGAACCCAAAACATCCGTACTTATGCAGAAATGGTTCAACATGTTGTGCCCCTTAGGCACAAGCTTATGTATTTTGTTTTGATGATAGCAACACAGTGAGAGTATCACAGGTGCATTCATTACAGTGAGCTCATTGCATTTGTTTTCTCTGTTTATTCGCACTCTGCATCAGTGCATTAACAGTTGCTGCATGTGTCTGTTAAGAAGTCTGTACATCATCTTCTTGTTCATGCATTGCATCAAAGTCTATACAGACTTGGTCCATGCGTAAGCATAGCAAGTCTGTACATTGGTAGCAAGTCTGTACAGCGTCCTTAGCATGAACATATGCAAGTCTATACATTGGACTTGAACATATAGGAAGTCTGTACATCGGCTAGGCAGCAAGTCTGTACAGCCCTTGCTTAAGGCAAGTCTATACATTGCATGAGCATAGTCAGAGCACTCAAGTCTGTACATTCGCCACCATACATTAAGTCTCAAAGTCTGTACAGCCTTTTGCATTGGATTTAAAGTCTATACATTGGCAAGTCTGTACATCGGCTTGTTCATTCGCTAAGTCTATACATCGTGCAACTTTCAAGTCTGTACAGCCTGTGAGGTCCGTCTCACTCAGCGTCTCAAGTGGACTTGAAGTCTATACATTTGATCGTCTTACTTAGCGTCTTTGTGCATATCACACAATTGCAAGTCAATACATTGCACTGTAGCATGCACGCATAGCAAGTCTATACATTGGCATCTTTACCTACGTTCAGTTCAGCAAGTCTATACATTGGGCTATTACATAAAGTCTATGCATCCCTTAGCTAGAACTGTGCAAGTTTGTACATCACTGCATTGGCCAAGTCTATACATCGCATGCTCACACACTCTAAGTCTGTACAGCCTGTGTTCACAACACAAAGTCTGTACACCGTTTTGCTTGCACGAGCTGAAGTCTATACATTGGCTTGAAGTCTGTACATTGGCTTTGCTTGCACGAGCTGAAGTCTATACATTGTCCACTTGCAGCATTAGCACAAGTCTGTACAGCCTGTGTGCTTCATAACGCAATGTCTATACATTGCTTCATGCACTGCACGAAGTCTGCACATGCATCTCTTCTTTAACAAGTCTATACATCGTGTGCTGACAAGTCTGTACATTGCATCATGTGCTTCATGTAATCAAGTCTGCACTTCGTCAGGATAGTCTATACACTTAGTGTCTCATGCATATGCAAAGTCTATACATTCATATGTTGATGCCGTAGCAAGTCTATACATTAATGAGCGCTTGTTTGTTTTGATGACTGAGCGAGTCTATACATCATCCAGTCTGTGCATGCTTCTGGTTGTGCTGCTAGCATATATAGTCTGTACATGCCAATCTTGCATTACACATCAGCTAATCTGTACAACGTTTGCACACTTCATCAGTTCAAGTCTGAACACTCTTCGGTGAAGTTTGTACACACTTCAGGTGGCAAGTATGTACATTGTTCAGAACGCAAAGTCCATACAGCCATTGTGCATACTTCACCTTGTGCACACTGCGTTACACTTCAGCAAGTCTATACAACGTCCGCACATTACATACTATAAAGTCTGTACAAGGTGTCGACATTAAACTGATAAGTTTCTCTCTGTCTGACAGGTACTCTTCAAGAAGATCAATGAAGGCACGTGATCCAAGGATGGATGAGGTGCCCAGGATCGTGACACGTGTACAGCAACAGGCTGAGAAGCTGCCACGTGGACTGCGGCCTTTGGGCGGGAAATGTGGAGAGCACACGCCCTAGCTGTTGCTGCTATAAAAGGAAGCCTTCTTCCTCAGAAGAAGACTGATCGTTATCGACTGAAGCAGAGGAGAGCCTGCACGATCCAGTGAAAAAGAAAAGAGAAGCAGAAGAAGCAAAGAAGAAAAAGAGAAAGAGAAGAAGAGCAGAAGAGAAAGAGAGAGATAGAGAGCTCGAGTAGAGAAAGAGAGAGAGATAGTGGCTATCTGGCATTTGGATCAAATCCAAGCCAGAACTGCTCCTTCGAGAGCTATATTACTTGTGCTTTATTTTCAGCTTTCTGTTGCTGTTTGGTTCCTGTTTTTGTTTTCTATTTTATACCTTTCTTCAAGTTGTTAGTCAGCAGATGCAGTGGAGGATTCCACTAGACGGGTAAGCTGTAATCCCCAGCGGTTGCAGAGAAGGTTCTTCTCTGGACAGCAAGCTGTGTTGCTCAGCGGGCGTGGTGGATACCTCGGATAGCAAGCTGTGAGGCTCAGGGGGTTGTAGGCAAGCTGTGATGCCCAGCGGTTCAAGCTATGAGTCAGCAGTAATCCACACTCGGGTTGAGTGTGGGGTGGATGTAGGTCTGGAGGACCGAACCACCTAAAAGTCTTCTGTGCACTGTGGTTTGATTTCTCTATCTATTTTTGCTTCCGCTAGATGAATGCTTAGGTGCGTTCCACCTATTTGAGTACTGGTTCAACAGAAGACTTGTTTAGCTTTTCAGATTGTCTAATTTTGTCTTGTTAGCTTTCTAGTGAGCATTAGATTTTATTTGAGCGAAATTTTTAAAGGGGAGATTCATTCACCCCCCTCTGAATCCACCGCACCGAACCCAACACAACGAGCGTATTTGTGTGAAAGGACCTTAGAAAAGGTCAAAAAATTAAAAGGGAAAGGAGAGGAATCTAGCCGACGCTCAGATCGGCGTTATAAGAAAGAAAAGTTCAACATCACGGAGCCCTAAAAGAGTCGTGATAGTAAGAAAAGATCCAGGAATGGGAATGGTGGAAGTTCCCATAAGCAAAAGAAAGTCAAGGAGGAGAAGGAGCAGGTCACCACGGCTTGGACGTTTTACGAAAAATTCGGCCATTCGGTTGAGGAGTGTTGGAAGCGCCTCGGCGCTTGTTTACGTTGTAGAAGCAGGGAGCATCGCATGCCAGATTGCCCCCTTATGAAAGACCAATCATCTGGTGGAGGACGTAGGAGGCAGGCACGTCTCAATGCCGTCTTAGAAGAAGAGGAAGCGCCCAGGGATGGTGGGCTTATGGAAGGTACTCTTCAAATTTTTTCTCGTCCTGCATTTGTGCTATTTAACACTGGTGCCTCTCATTCTTTTATCTCCACTACTTTTGTAAAAACATTATCAATTGCATCAGTCCCCTTACCTTCAGATCTCGCTATTTCCACACCCTTAGGTTCTAGAACAAAGCTTACCGACTATTATCCTGATAGCGAAGTGATAGTAGAAGGTCATAATCTGCCCGCAAACTTAGTATGCCTTGACATGAAAGGTTATGATGCCATTTTAGGGGTAGATTGGCTTGTAGATCATGATGCTTATATCAATTGTCGAAATAGGATTATATCCTTTCGAAAGCCCAGTCTTCCAAGATTCTCTTTTCTTGGCATCAAGTACCAGAAGCATCCTACTATCATATCTTCTCTTCACGCTTGCAAACTTATCTCACAAGGATGTGAAGCTTTTCTTGCTTCTGTCATTATTACCGAATCCAAGGAGATTATCTTAGCGGACATTCCTATTGTAAATGAGTTCCCAGACGTGTTTCCATCCGAATTACCCAGTTTACCGCCCGAGAGAGAAGTGAACTTCATGTTGTGACTCCTCTGTGCTGATGATGTTGACAATAGCTTTATTTCATTGGCAACAGCTTGTTTTGATTGATTGGCAACTATTTATGTTTTGATGAAACTATCTCTGTCAGATTGTCTATGTGTTCTATGAAGTAAGAGTCTATACATCGTCATGCACACACACACAGGTCTACACATTGCACACACACAAGTCTACACACTCAAAGTCCATACATTGCATTGTTGTGTTTGTGCATCGTTTAGAACATAAGTCTATACATTCACATGGCCTGTCTGCACGCTAAAGTCTGTATAGAGCTTGTGCCTGTCTGACTAGCAAGTCTGTACATCATATGCGAAGTCTATTCAATGCATGCACATTCATTCAAAGTCTAGACATCGGTGAAGTCTGTACATTCACCAGCTTATCTTTCCAAGTCTAGACATCGGTGAAGTCTATACATTCACCAGCTTAACTTTCCAAGTCTAGACATCGATGAAGTCTGTACAGCATGTGTGTTCCACGATATCAAGTCTATACACTCCTTGATCTTTACCTACGTTGCACCTGCATGTCTATACATTGCAGCTGAGTTGAAGTCTATACAGTCCTTGCTTTGCCAAAGTCTATACATCGTGTCTTGGCTAAGTCTATACATCATGAACTCTCAAGTCTATACAGACCTTGCATTGCTCAAGTCTGTACAGCCCTTCCTTTGGCAAGTCCATACATTGTCAAAGTCCATTCATTCGTTTGCCTTGCTTTGCATCAAGTCTGTACAGCCTATACTTTGTTCAGAACACAAGTCTATACATCGTGTTGCAAGCACGACTTGAAGTATGTACATCATCCATCGTCTCAACTTGCGTCTCATGACTTGAAGTCCATACATTGCCTTGCTTAATGCTAAGTCTATACACTACAGCATGCATTGTCTCCAAGTCTGTACAGCATCTAGCGTCTCATGAAAAGTCTGTACATTCACCGTGTCAGTTGATAGTTGAAGTATGTACATCCACCGTCTCTCTTGAGCACTTGTGCTTCTGATGTCTGATCAAGTCTATACACTCTTGAGCATATCTTCAATGTACACACTTTGCTTGATGCATTCTACGTTACACATTAGCATGTCTGTACAACGTCTGCATAGTGAATGTGAAGTTTGTACATGCTTTAGTGTTGCATTCACTAAGCCTGTACACACCTCAGCCTTGCATATATGAAGTCTGCACATGCCTTAGCTCTGCATACACAGAGTCTATACATTACACAGCACTGTATTCACAAAGTCTGAACATGGCATAAGCCCTGCATGAGTAGAGTCTGTACAGGCCATAGCACTGTATTCACATAGTCTGTACTGTCCTCGCATTCATAGAGTCTGAACACTGCATTGCTTCGCATTCACTGAGTCTATACTGCTTCAGCTCTGCTTCATGAAGTCTATACATTGCTTCAGCTTTCTCTTCACATAGTCTGTACAACGTAATTGTTCTGCTTCATGAAGTCTATACATTGCTTCAGCTCTGTCTATGTATAGTCTGTACATCAGTTAACCCTTAAACTGATAATTCCTTTCGAATGTCTGACAGGGACTATCTGCAGAGACTGATGACTGGGCTCGTGATCCAAGGAAGGACGAGGTGCCCAGATTATGACACGTGGAAGCAGCCCAGCCAGGATGCTGCCATGTGGTCGAAATTCCTCAGATTTGGTGAATTCTCTGGGCGGGAAATGTGGAAGCCACACGCCCTATCCAATCTGCTGCTGCTATAAAAGGAAGCCTTCTTCCTCTGAAGAAGACTGATTGAAGCAAAAGAATAGAAGCAGCCAGAGCTAAGAGAAAAGAACAGAGAGTGAGCGCCTGCACGATCCAAAGAGAGAAGAAGAAAAAGAGAGAAGAAGAGAAAGAGAGAAGAGAAGATTGAGAGAGTTGAGTTGAGAGAGGTTTCAAGAGATCTTGTAAGTCAGACTCTTGGTTCAGATACCAGGGCTGATTCTGCTCATACTTGAGCTACATTCGTCTTGTTTTTACATTTCATTTGTTTATGTCTTTCTTGCTTTCGATACACTTTTGCTATCAAGCTGTGAGCCAGCAATTGCAGTGGAGGTTTCCACTGGACAGGTGAAGCTGTAATCCTCAGCGGGTGAGACTTGGTCTCGGACGGCTAAGTTGTATTGCCCAGCGGTTGCAGAGGATCTGTTCCTCTGGTCGGCAAGCTGTTAAGCCTAGCGAAGCTGTGTATCAGCGGTTGTTGGCAAGCTATGAAGCCCAGCTGTTCAAGCTGTTAGTCAGCAGGATCCACATTCCAGTTGGAGTGTGGGGTGGACGAAGATCTCTGGATTGAGATCGAACCACCTTAAAGATCGGTGTCTACTGTGTGATTGCCTGTGGTTGTGTGATTTCAATGTGTTCCTTCTACTGCTATACAGTTGCTTGTTTTAATTCTGCATTAGAGTCAACTGTGTTCTAAAATTAGACATTATATCTATTCACCCCCCTCTAGATCCACTCTCCGTGGTAATAGACTGCGTCCATCTAACATAACACTTCACTATTGAACTCATCCCAGGAGCAGCACCTGTTTCTAAAGCCCCTTACAGGATGTCCCCTATAGAACTCAAAGAACTAAAGAAGCAGTTGTAGGAATTACTAGACAAAGGCTTCATCAGACCTAGCACATCCCCTTGGGGTGCGTCGGTTCTATTTGTCAAGAAAAAGGATGGTTCTTGTTATGTTAGATGGACACAGTCTATCTCCACTAAGAGTGGATCTAGAGGGGGGTGAATAGATCTAATGGCTAATTTAAAACACAGTTGAACTATAATGCGGAATTTAAAACAAACAACTGTTGAGCGATAGAAAGAACACTATGAGGAGTGTCGACACATGCAGCCACACAGCATATCACAAGAAAACTCACAAACACAAGACACCTAAGATTTTTAGGTGGTTCGGTCAGAGACCTACGTCCACCCCACACTCAACCGAGTATGGCTTACTGCTGCGCAGTACAGCTTGCGTCTACTGGGCAATATAGCTTGGCCTACAAACCGCTGATCAACACAGCTTGCTGTCCGAGACAAGTCTCGCCTGCTGAGGATTATAGCTTCACCTGTCTAGTGGAGACCTCCACTGCAACAGCTGGGGTTTACAGCTTACCCGTCCAGAGGCAGCACCTCTGCTAACAGCTGACTCACAGCTTGAAGAAACAATTTCGGAAATAAAAGACAGAAGCAAACGAAAATAGAAAACCCAAATGCGAATGTAGTTCGGAATGAGCAAAGCTCAGCTCTGGTATCTGAACCAAGAGTCTGAGATACAACCTCCCAATCAAACTCTCTCAATCTCACTCTCTCAACACATCTCTCTCAATCTTCTCTTCTCTCTTTTTCTTCTTCTCTACTTTTCTTCTCTCTGTGGATCGGTGGCTCTCTGCTGCTTCAGGCTTTTACTCTCACTGTATAGACTTTGCCACTGTTCGATCTGCCTCCTCCTGAACAAGAAGACTCCTATATATACCAGCAGCAGATTGAATAAGGACGCGTGGATTCCACATTTCCCGCCCAAAGAATTCTCCAGATCTGAGGTAATTTCATCCACATGGCAGCATCCTGGATGGGCTGCTCCAACGTGTCACCATCTTAGCACCTCATCCTTCTCGGATCATGAGCCATGTCATCAATCCCTTCAAAGAATCCCTGTCAGACAGACGAAATAGAATTATCAGTTTAAGTATAAACCTTGTACAGACTTTGTGGGATGCAATGCATTGTATAGACTTCACTGTATAGACTTTGTGAACTCGAATGCATTGTATAGACTTTGCTGTATGGACTTTGTGAACGTGAATGCAATGTACAGACTCTGGAATGTATAGACTTCATATATGCAGTGTTGTGCGATGTACATACTTCCTATATGAAGGCAACCGCTGTACAGACTTGCTGAAGTGTAATGCAATGTGCAGACTTTGAAGAACATTCAGTAGCCAATGTATAGACTAGGTAATGTAAAGACATGCCAGTGTATGGGCTTGATGAGCGTGCAGCAATGTGCAGACTTCAATGCATGAAGAAGCACTGTGAAGACTTAGACAGACACAACGTGCAATAATGTATAGACTTGAAACACTAGATGCACGATGTACAGGCTTCAACTAAAATGATGCACAATGTGTAGACTTGAATGCTGTGCGATGTACAGACTTCATGTTATGCATGAGACTCTAAGTAAGACAGACGATGTGCAGACTTAGATAGCATTCAACTCGATGTATAGACTTCATGAATGATGCATGCAATGCACTGGACAATGTATGGACTTAGCCGATGCAGACTAGTCCGATGTACAGACTTGCTCATTGTTCAAACTTCATGAACGATGTACAGACTTGCCAAAGGAATGGCTGTACAGACTTGATGCAATGCAAAACAATCGAGTGTATAGACTTCACGATGTGAAGACTTGCCAAAGACAACTGGATGATGTACAGACTTGAGCGAAGCAAAGTCTGTACAGACTTGAAGGTTCACAATGTGTAGACTTTGGCAAAGCAACGATGTACAGACTTGCACAGTTCAAGTGTCACGCCCCGAGCGCGGAAGGAACCCGGGAAGAGCGTGACGAGTTTATATCAATCATGTCAATCAGAGCAAATAGAATTTCGACATCAACATAGAGTGCGCAATAAGACAAGAATTTAAAACATAACCAAATACTAATACCATTGATAACCACCTAATCCATTAAACAAAGTCACATAATTCCAAGACTTAATAAGTCTAATAAGGCCCGCAAGCCTTAATTATTACAATTCGTGCAATGACATAAGTTCCAATAACAAGACTCCAAGAATAAACTAGGGACGACATGACACGATAGAGTGTAATAGCATGACGCTTGTTGGTTCTACGCTCGTCACTCTTGTTCCTACCCATCGAGTCCGAGTCAGGGTCTGCATTACCTGAAAAGTTGGGGAAAAGAACTTGATGAGCGAACGCTCAGTAGGAATTATATCTCAAGAACTAGCAACTGGTTTAAGTAATTACCTTTTTCAAATGAAAATGCAAGTCTAGCATGTCAATCATGTAAAAATGAAGTGCTATGGAATTGAACATGATAACGAGAGGAAATAACTGTTGATCCAAGATAGGGAATTTCAAGTATTTGAACGAGTACCAAGTATATCAATAAAGTCTTTCATGTCATGAGATAATGGCTATTAGCAAGCAAGTACTTTGCCCATTCCGGGCCACGCAAGTCATGTCAAGTCAATCAAGTCTAGCACGTGAGAGAGAGATAGAGATATAGTGGAGTGTCGTAGATTCAAGCAAGTACTTCGGTGCAATGTCACACCGTCATCAATATAACTCCCATGGGCACAAGTACTTTCAGGTGCTCCTCCCAAGACCAGATCGGGCCCTTAAATGCACAGGCATTGTTACATGTAAATATCTAGACAACCACTTTAGTGATAGCCATGGATTTCCAAGAACAAACTTATGTAGGATATCAAGGCAGATTCATGGATAGGTTCCACGGAATTAGATGGACAATGATAAAACCAACGAGAATCATGACGTGTCGATAACCTGGGTAGAGTCGGTACCTTAGCTAGGTAGCCGCGATAACTTGAGTGGATGACTAAACCTGTCACCAATCAAGGGACATGAATCAAGCTGAGAGATTGACCCCATCTATAAGGAACTCAATCCAAAACATCGCTTAGTGAAATATCATCATTCCACAGGCTAGAATTATTCTCTCATGGACCAAGATAGCAACATGAGAGGGCCGGGTTACCACAAGACGTGGCAATCAAAAGGCACAAGGTGTTTAAGGTACAACCAGCTCAGTCGGCCTTGAGGGAATCCAAGGCTACGAGGAGACTTACGGAGGTCCCAGTGACTAACTTGCCAGTCCGAAGGAACGGAATGTCCAACGGAGGGCTCGTATGTCACCGAGAGTTGAGGTGTATACGTGAACCAATCATGAAACAGGGACTCCATCTACGGACGTGAGATGAGAGTGCCAAAAGACCCGCGGTATGGGTCAAAAACGGAAGAAAACGACGAGAATAAGAATGCGTTAATCATAGAATTCATGTCCATCCAATAAACTTATTTTATTTGTCACCCGTGGGTGACGTCATTTATTAATTAGCCTCCTCTTGGGGAACGTTAATTTTTATAATTTTTAACTCAATTTATTTAAAAAGAATTCGCATTTATATCTATTTAAATGAATAAATTCAAAAACATACATTAAAAGGCACATTGATTTATTTAAAATAATTTAAAGAAAAAGAATATATGATAATTAGGAGAAAAATACAAGGATTCCAAATATATATTTTTCCTAATTTTCTGTTATATATTCTAATAATAATGGGTTTTCAAAGATATGTGCATACATGATATACATATTTATATATATATATATCACTTAAATCTGACGCCTTCTACTTGTGGCGTTAAAAACAATTTTAACGACCTATAGTAGGTCGTCCTTTCAAAAATTTCCATTTTTCACATCACTCGTTCCTAGACGTAACAATGTCAGAATCTAACTTATAATATACCGAAATGACCGGCTCGAAAAACTCTACCTAACCATATATTCAAAATAATTTTTCGATGAGAGACGGGTGATCTTGTGATAGGAGGCACGAAAAATGATGCAACCACTTTCATCACCTCGGTATCCACCCCAATAGTATGCCCATAAATTTTTATGGCCAAAGGATATTTCTGTACCTAAACGCGAAAAATTTATAACTAACATCTTTGAAATTGACGACTAGTCCTTTGGCATTTTTTTTTTTGAATTGCAATTAAATGACGACACTGCGGCTGTCTCCTTTTACTATTATAACGCCCTTAACAGTGGCGTCATTTTCCGAAGACACGACATATATCAAGTCATCATTTTCAAAATGGGAATTTACGAGGAAATAACGCCCTAGAAAGGGACGTTATTTACTGTAAAGAAAAAAAATTAAACTCTCGACAGAACACATCGATAATCATATGTATGATAAAAATGCATGATATATGATGATTTTATCTATCATGTTGGCCTTAAATCATGTTTTAACTTTATTTGGGCTATGAAACTTGAGAAAACCTACCTTTTGATGTGTAGAATGTGGTACAGGAAGAAGAATTTGATGCTTTTACGGTACCCTGTTTCAAACAGAGCAGCAGCCGGAGGAAGAAGATCTTGAAGGAGGAAGAGGAAGATGCTCCGCCTTTCACGTTGCAGTCAACAGGAAGAAGAGGAAGAAGCCTTGGCTCCTTCTTGTTGTCAACACGACCGCAGGAGGAGGTTGAGGATGAAGAGCTTCTGGCACTTCCTCACGTCCGCAGCAACAGAAGAAAGAGGAACAGGATGGAGCCTCTTCTTGCACGTCAGCACAGCAGGAGGACGTTGAACGAAGTAGCAGTAGGGAATCCTTCGGATGGCAACAGCAAGGTTTGCCCGTTCGATGAGGAGGCTTATTTATACGAAAGGAGAACCTTATGAGGGGTCGAATGTCATCTAAAGCAAGGCTTGAAGCCTTCCATACGTTGCTCTGTGATCTGCTCACCCTTCCTTATCCACAGCCGCTTGCCATGTGAAGTTGTAAAAACCCTAGACTCCCCATGCAAGGCGTCGACGTGATTGGACATTAAAAGGGAAACCTAACACCAGCCATGCCTCGACCGAGCATGGTTTTCCTTATTTAACTCTCAGGGAAAAGACGTCTAAGACAAGGGCGTTTTCACATTAAGTAGCGCCTTAAAAGAGGGCGTCTTTTTATTAAGTAGCGCCTTAACCTAGGTCGTCTCTTATTTTTTCTATATTTTGCCGCTTTATTTCCAATTTTCTTCGTACGAATTAGCGCCCATGCTAAAGGCGTCATTACTATTATTAGCGCCTTAATAAAAGGCGTTATTTTATTTTGGCCCATTTGTTGTATATATATTTTAAGTGTAAGGCCCATTTATCGAATCTTTTTATTTTTATTTAATTTAGAATCTATTTTATTATTTTAAAATTTTCAGAGGTGCTACACCCTCCCCCACTTAAAAGAATTTGGTCCCCAAATTCAATTGCGTGAATGGAGACATGGAGGGTATAGAGTACTTACGGTTTATAACAATTTTGGATATCTCCTTCGCATAGATTCTTCAGTTTCCCATGTGGCTTCTTGCTCCAAGCATTTGTTCCATTGCACTTTTACCATGGGAATGGTCTTGTTTCTTAAGACTCGGACCTCTCGATCAAGAATCTTCATTGGCTTCTGTTCATAAGTGAGGTCCTTTTGAATCACTAAGTTACTATGATCAATGACGTGGAAAGGGTCATGCACATATTTCTTCAGCATGGAAATGTGGAACACATTGTGCACTTTCGACAGTTGTGGAGGCAAAGCAAGACGATAGGCTACCTCGCCAACTCTTTCCAATATTTTGAATGGACTAATGAATCTCGGTGTAAGCTTGCCTTTAACTCCGAACCTTCTTATTCCTCGACCGGGTGAGACCTTGAGGTAAACATGGTCTCCAACTTGGAATTCTAATTCCCTTCTTCTATTGTCTGCATAAGATTTCTGTCTAGATTGTGCTACTTTGAGTCTTTCACGGATAAGTTCAACCTTCTCTGTTGTGTTTCTTACCATATCTGGCCCTAGTAGTTGCTTCTCACCAACTTCATCCCAGCATATAGGAGATCGGCGACTTCTGCCGTACAAGGCTTCAAATGGAGCCATCTGTATACTGGCTTGGTAACTATTGTTGTATGCAAACTCGGCTAGGGGCAAATGATCATGCCAACCTCCGCCAAAGTTAATAATGCAAGCCCGTAACATGTCTTCAACTATTTGGTTTGTTCTCTCGGTCTGACCGTCAGTCTGGGGATGAAAAGCAGTACTGAAGTTGAGCTTTATCCCCAAGGAGTGTTGTAGACCCTTCCAGAAATGAGAAGTGATGTGAGGATCTCGGTCAGACACGATTGATGTTGGGACTCCATGCAATCTCACGATCTCCTTGATATATAACGCGGCCAAAACATCAACCGACCATCGACTTTTAATTGGCAAGAAATGCACTGACTTGGTCAGTCGGTCGATGATTACCCAAATACCATCATGTCCGCCTCTAGACTTAGGCAATCCCATGATGAAATCTATACCAATTCCTTCCCATTTCCATTTGGGAATATCAAGGGGGTGTAACTTTCCGGCGGGCCTTTGGTGTTCCGCTTTCACTCGTTGGCACGTGAGACCGCGAGATACAAAGTCCGCTACCTCCCTCTTCATGTTCAGCCACCAGAAGGTTCTTTTTAAATCTTTGTACATCTTAGTTGCTCCAGGATGGATGGTATACCTAGAGCGGTGAGCTTCATCTAGAATTTTCCTTTTCAACTCAGGATAGTCCGGAACACATGTCCTTTCCTGCAACATTAGTCTTCCATCAATTGCCAGCTTGAACCCGGTTCTTTGACCTAGTTTCTCCCTGATTTCAATCATTCCAGGATCTTCATCTTGTAACTTCTTGATTTCGGATAGCAAGTCCGGATGCACACTCATGTGAGAGAGAATAATGCACCCGTCTTTCTGGTCCGTGCTTATATTTAATCTAGAGAATTCTTCTAATAGTTTCCATTCCTGTATCATACAGCTGGCTATAAGGGCTCTCGGCTTTCGACTTAAGGCTTCAGCTACCGAATTCCCTTTACCGGGGTGATACTGAATAGTGAAATCAAAGTCCTTTAAATATTCCAGCCATCGATGTTACCTCATATTAAGCTCCTTCTGAGAGAATAGATATTTGAGGCTCTTATGATCGGAGAATACTGTGAATTGTTCTCCGTAGAGATAGTGTCTCCAGATTTTTAGTGCAAATACTACTGCGGCCAACTCCAAGTCGTGCACCGGGTACTTTTCCTCATGTTTCTTTAACTGCCTAGAAGAGTATGCAATAACTCTTCCCTGTTGCATTAATACACAACCGAGGCCAATACCGGAAGCATCGGTATATACCTCGTACTTCTCTCCTTCAATAGGAAGGGCCAAGACTAGAGCAGTGGTCAAATGGTCCTTCAACGTCTGCAAACTTTGTTCACATTCCTCATTCCACTCATACGGCACTTCCTTGCGGGTCAGCCTGGTGAGTGGTACTGCAATCTTCGAGAAGTTTTTAATAAAACACCGGTAATACCCAGCAAGACCAAGGAAGCTCCTAATTTCTGTTGCATTAGTCGGTTGTTCCCAATTCTTCACCGCTTCGACTTTTACGGGGTCCACTGAGATTCCATCCTTTGAAATTACGTGTCCTAAGGACACTTCTTCTAGCCAAAATTCACATTTGCTAAATTTAGCATATAATTGATTATCCCTCAATATTTGTAGTGCTATCCTCAAATGCACTTCATGTTCCTCTTCAGACTTTGAATATATCAGGATATCATCGATAAAAACCACAATAAATTTGTCCAGATGCGGTCTAAAGATGGAATTCATAAGCTGCATAAAAGCTGCAGGGGCATTTGTTAGTCCAAAAGGCATAACAGTAAATTCATAATGCCCGTACCTGCTTCGGAATGCAGTTTTGTGAATATCCTCGTCCTTGATCCTCAATTGGTGATAACCCGATCGAAGATCAATTTTTGAGAAATACTTTGCTCTAGAAATCTGATCGAAGAGTTCATCAATCCTCGACAACGGGTATTTATTCTTGATAGTGAGTTGATTCAGGTGCCGATAATCGATGCATAGTCTCATCGATCCATCCTTCTTCTTGACGAAAAACACTGGTGCTCCCCATGGGGAAGTACTTGGTCTGATAAACCCTTTCTTCAATAGCTCCATTAGCTGTTCCTTCAATTCCTTCAATTCTGCGGGAGACATTCTGTAGGGTGCTTTGGAGACAGGTCCGGCACCCGGGACAAGGTCTATAGTGAATGAGACTTCTCTCTCCGGTGGCAAACCAGGCAAGTCTTCAGGGAAAACATCGGGAAACTCCCGAACCACTTGAATGTCTTCTAGTCTAGCTATCTTAGCCTCCGTGGAAGTTACAAATGCTAAGAATGCCTCGCATCCTTTGTTGATAAGTTTGTGGGCTCGAAGAGCAGAGATGACTGGCGATCTCTTCCGGGGAGTAACGTAAGTTAACTCCGGGAAATCCATAAAAGTTACTTTTCCATTTCGGCAGTCTACAGTTGCCCGATGGGTGGATAGCCAATCGGCCCCTAAAATTACATCATACTCCTTCAAGTCTAAGCAGATTAAATCTGCAGGTAAGTTGTGGCCTTAACTATAATCTTGCAGTTTGGGTAATGGAAAGTGACATCAGACTCATTCCCTAACGGGGAAGAAATTACCAAGTCTATCCATTCAGGTTCCATAGAGAATGAAGCAGCAAATTTCTTTGAAACAAAAGAATGTGTGGCACCAGTATCAAACAGTACTTGAGCAGATTTAGAGCAGACAGTCAAAATACCTTCCACCAACCCACCCTCGGTTGGTTCCGTCTCTTGGAGAGCTTGTAAACGTCCTTGCTTCTTTGTCGGACGCTTCTCTTCCTTTGTCTCCGGCTCACTTTGCTCGTTCATCATTGGACAGTCGGGAATACGGTGTTCTTTACTCCCACAACGAAGGCATGCTCCGAGCCTTCTCCAGCATTCCGCAGCCTGATGACCCGGCTTATCGCAATATTTACAATTCTCCTTTGGCGGTGCCGTGATGGAGAAAGGTTTGTTGTTGCCTTTCTTGAATTTCTTCACCTTGGAGGGTTCGCCTCCATTATTGGTCCGCTTTTTGAAAGACGGTTTAAAAGTGTTAGGCCTTGTGACATTTTTCCTTTTATCCTTACCACGGATTTTGTCAGACAATTCCGTGGCGTCTTCTAACAGCTGGGTACGCCACACCATCTCTGAGTACACATGAATATCCAAGGGAGCGAGCTGGGTGATGTACTGGGGTCGTAACCCATTCAAGAACCTTCTAGCCTTCATCTTTTCAGTGCATACTAAATGTGGTGCATATCTCGATAACCTAGAGAACTGGGCTTCATAGTCAGCTACCGACAGGGATCGTTGCTTCAAGGCAGCAAATTCTGCGGCCTTTTTCTCCTGAACACGGTCTGAGAACTATTTGCTATTGAAGTGCTCGACAAATTCGGCCCATGAAACATGATCTTCAAGCAGGGTGGCCTCGACGGACTCCCACCAAGCACGGGCGTCCCGTTCTAGTTGGAACGTGGCCAAGAGCACCTTCTCACCATCCGCACATTGCATGACGCGGAAGATTCGCTCGATCTCTTTTATCCAATTCTCCGCATCCTCGGGATTTGATGAACCTGAGAATCTCGGAGGGTTGAGATTTCTAAAGCTCCCATGGAGGTCGCCAGCACCATCGTGTGCCCCACCCTGAGCCACCTGTTGCAAGGCCTGGGTAAGGCCTTGAACAGTTCGTTGCATCTCACGCCATTGTGTGCGTTCAGCAGCCATAGTCCTACAAGGAGTGAACCTTAATTAGTTTCATGTTGAAATTTGTAGTCGGATGCCCTACAAGGACTTGTACCCACGGTACTACCCATCCTCACGGTTTAGGAATAGACATATCCTTGGACTTGGGTTTCCTAGAAATTTGAAATCCTAGGCTCTGATACCACAAAAACTGTCACGCCCCGAGCGCGGAAGGAACCCGGGAAGAGCGTGACGAGTTTATATCAATCATGTCAATCAGAGCAAATAGAATTTCGACATCAACATAGAGTGCGCAATAAGACAAGAATTTAAAACATAACCAAATACTGATACCATTGATAACCACCTAATCCATTAAACAAAGTCACATAATTCCAAGACTTAATAAGTCTAATAAGGCCCGCAAGCCTTAATTATTACAATTCGTGCAATGACATAAGTTCCAATAACAAGACTCCAAGAATAAACTAGGGACGACATGACACGATAGAGTGCAATAGCATGACGCTTGTAGGTTCTATGCTCGTCACTCTTGTTCATGCCCATCTGAGTCCGAGTCAGGGTCTACATTACCTGAAAAGTTGGGGAAAAGAACTTGATGAATTATATCTCAAGAACTAGCAACTGGTTTAAGTAATTACCTTTTTCAAATGAAAATGCAAGTCTAGCATGTCAATCATGTAAAAATGAAGTGCTATGGAATTGAACATGATAACGAGAGGAAATAACTGTTGATCCAAGATAGGGAATTTCAAGTATTTGAACGAGTACCAAGTATATCAATAAAGTCTTTCATGTCATGAGATCATGGCTATTAGCAAGCAAGTACTTTGCCCATTCCGGGCCACGCAAGTCATGTCAAGTCAATCAAGTCTAGCACGTGAGAGAGAGATAGAGATATAGTGGAGTGTCGTAGATTCAAGCAAGTACTTCGGTGCAATGCCACACCGTGATCAATATAACTCCCATGGGCACAAGTACTTTCAGGTGCTCCTCCCAGGACCAGATCGGGCCCTTAAATGCGCAGGCATTGTTACATGTAAATATCTAGACAACCACTTTAGTGATAGCCATGGATTTCCAAGAACAAACTTATGTAGGATATCAAGGCAGATTCATGGATAGGTTCCACGGAATTAGATGGACAATGATAAAACCAACGAGAATCATGACGTGTCGATAACCTGGGTAGAGTCGGTACCTTAGCTAGGTAGCCGCGATAACTTGAGTGGATGACTAAACCTGTCACCAATCAAGGGACATGAATCAAGCTGAGAGATTGACCCCATCTATAAGGAACTCAATCCAAAACATCGCTTAGTGAAATATCATCATTCCACCGGCTAGAATTATTCTCTCATGGACCAAGATAGCAACATGAGAGGGCCGGGTTACCACAAGACGTGGCAATCAAAAGGTACAAGGTGTTTAAGGTACAACCAGCTCAGTCGGCCTTGAGGGAATCCAAGGCTACGAGGAGACTTACGGAGGTCCCAGTGACTAACTTGCCAGTCCGAAGGAACGGAATATCCAACGGAGGGCTCGTATGTCACCGAGAGTTGAGGTGTATACGTGAACCAATCATGAAACAGGGACTCCATCTACGGACGTGAGATGAGAGTGCCAAAAGACCCGCGGTATGGGTCAAAAACGGAAGAAAACGGCGAGAATAAGAATGCGTTAATCATAGAATTCATGTCCATCCAATAAACTTATTTTATTTGTCACTTGTGGGTGACGACATTTATTAATTAGCCTCCTCTTGGGGAACGTTAATTTTTATAATTTTTAACTCAATTTATTTAACAAGAATTCGCATTTATATCTATTTAAATGAATAAATTCAAAAACATACATTAAAAGGCACACTGATTTATTTAAAATAATTTAAAGAAAATGAATATATGATAATTAGGAGAAAAATACAAGGATTCCAAATATATATTTTTCATAATTTTCTGTTATATATTCTAATAATAATGGATTTTCAAAGATATGTGCATACATGATATATATATATATATATATATATATATATATATATATCACTTAAATCTGACGCCTTCTACTTGTGGCATTAAAAACAATTTTAACGACCTATAGTAGGTCGTCCTTTCAAAAATTTTCATTTTTCACATCACTCGTTCCTAGACGTAACCATGTCAGAATCTAACTTATAATATACCGAAATGACCGGCTCGAAAAACTCTACCTTACCATATATTCAAAATAATTTTTCGATGAGAGACGGGTGATCTTGTGATAGGAGGTACGAAAAATGGTGCAACCACTTTCATCACCTCGGTCTCCACCCCAATAGTATGCCCATAAATTTTTATGGCCAAAGGATATTTTGTTGAGTCTTGTTGAATCTTTACATGTTTTGATGATGACAACACTATAAGTCTTAGTGGTCTTCAAAAATTATGTCTATGTGAAAATTTAACAAAAATATTTCTCTGTGAAAATGAACAAAGAACTTGTTTGTTGAAGAATGAACCTTCATTTCACTTCAGGTATCTTTCAGGGACTGTATTCGTGTTGGTTGGCACCTCGTCTTGTTTTGTATATAACACCTCGTGTTGCTTTGCTTGTCTTAGTGTCGTTTTAGTTCTAGTACTGTTTGTATTTCCGACACGCCGTGTCGTCTTCTCTTACCACGTGTTGTTCATGTTTACTGTCCTTCAAGTCGTGCGTCCGTGTTGTTTCCACTACATTTTGTGTCATTTGATCTTTACTTCGTGTTGTTTTCATCGTCTTCGTATCATTCTCCGTGTAGTGTGTGGTTCTGTCAAAGTTCACTTCGTGACACTTACTGTTGTTCTTCGAGTCGTCTTTATCGTGGTCTCACTGTTTCGACTTCGTGTCGTTGTCAGTTCGTGTCTGTCTTATGTTGAAACCACACTTCGTGTTGGTTTCTGTTTTGATGAACTTCGAGTCGTTTCCCAGTGAACCCCGTGTTGTTTTTAACTCCTGCGTCATCCTTGTCTTCACTCCGTGTCTATTTTCTGTTCTCATCATACTTAGTGTTGTTTTTCATTTCATGTCAACTTCACTTCGTGTCGTCTCACCTCGTGTCGTTTTTTCCTCACACTAGTCTCTCTGACTTCGTGTCATTTTCTTTGTTTTCACTTCGTGTCGTTTTACTTCTTGTCTTTTTCACTTCGTGTCAAATCACTGTTCTGTCTTCGTGTTGTTTACAACTCCGTGTCAATTCTTGTACTTCATCTTGGTGTTGTTTTTCAACCCGTGTCGATTACTGTTTCGACTTCGTGTTGTTTTCAACCCGTGTCGATTACCGTTTTGACTTTGTGTTGTTTTCAACCCGTGTCGATTACTGTCTCGCCTTCGTGCTATCTTCACCTCGTGTCATTTATCTTGGTGCTTCTTCGTGTCGTTTTTTATTCTTCCCTATTCTCGTGTCTTTCTTGTATTGAAACCATACTCAGTGTTGGTTTCTGTTCTTGTCTTCGTGTCTTCGCGTTATTTTTCTGTCTACCTCGTAAAGGTCTCTTAGTAATGTTCATTGTGTCACCACTGTATCTCGTGTCGTTCTCTGTTTAGTACCTCTTGTCGTGTCCACTAACCTCATGCAGTTCTAGTTCTTATGGCACTCAATATTAATGGCTCTTATCTCGTTGCAGGTCCGAGGAAGAACATTCATCAGTGTCTGGGTGCACATGATCCGATACTGAAGGAACAAATGCACAAAGGGCACGTGGCAGGAAGGTTCTGGATCGAGCGTGGGAGGCACACGCGTTTAGTGCCCTATCCATCTGTTGCCGCTATAAATAGAAACCTTCGCCCACCGATGAAGCGTGATCGGAGCTAAGAAAGAAAAGGCAGTGTTACAAAGAGCTCGATCCAGCAGAAGAAGAAAAAGGAAAAGAGAGAGAGATAGTGATCGTGTGAAAGAGGAAGAGAGTTTAAGAGAAAGAAAGAGAGAGAGAGAGAGTGAATGAGAAGAGTTTGTGGAGAAGAAGAAAGAAGCTTACCTGAAGATCTGTCCTCACTGGACCTTGGATCAGATCCAGGCCAGTCAACTCCAGTGGGAGCCAAATTGTGCATCTCGTGTTTCAGCTTTCTGTTTTGCTGAAGTCATTTTCGTTTATTGTTTTTCTTTGTTTTCTGGTTTGTTGTGCTTTTCGATCCTCTGGTCTGAGGTCGGGTTCCCTCCGTTAGGAGGAAGGGAGATCTGATCTCAGTTGCAAGTAGCTGGGAGCTACTTGTGGGTTCCCTCCGGTTTGGAGGAAGGGAGACTTGTCTCCAGTTCTGGGCTTGTGGATTCAAGTCCAGAGGTTCCCTCCAGTTTGGAGGAAGAGGGGAGGTTGTTCTCCTGGTCAAGCTGTGTGGCAGCAATTGTTTGCAGACTGAGTCTGCTTGGTTCTAGCGTGTGCTAGTGAAGCCTCACTCCGGTTGGGAGTGAGGGGTGGATGTAGGTCTGAAGGACCGAACCACCTAAAAATCTATTGAGCAGTGGCTTGATTGTCTGGTTTGCTTCCGCTAGATGCTTGAATAGGTGCGCTCAATGTGATTGTATTTGAGTTGAATAGAATTGGTTCTATTCTGTTTCTTTATCTAGCATCCGGTTTTTAAATTTGGCCATTATTCGTAGAAGGATTCATTCACCCCCCCTCTGTATCCGGGCCAAGCACCCTAACAGTTGGTATCAGAGCGGGTGTCTGCTTACAAGGTCCAGCGACCTGCAGATCGATCTTGCAATCTTAGGTGCTTATTTCCTTTTAGTGCATCAATATTCTTGTGCGTTAATCTGTGTGTTCTCATGGCTCATCCACCGATCTTCAGTGGTACGCATTTTGATGCATGGTTCGCTGTTTTGAAGAATTATGTTAAATCTGTGAATCCAGACCTGTGGAAAGTAATTTCACATGGTCCTCATGAACTACCTAGGAAAAAGTCTAAATGGACTGACAGTCACAAATCCATGCATGAAGAAAATCAGATAGCAATAAATTTAATGAAGGCAGCTACTGATAGAGCTTTTCATTCATGTTTCTTTGAATCCAGTTCTCCTAAAGATATTTTGGATGCACTGAAGCGAACTCAGGAGATAGATGTGGACAGATGCATGATGGCCAACAGAAGAAATCAAAGTGCCAGCGATCAAGGCAGCAATCAAACTAAAGAAGATGATGATGATGAGGTAAATATCTTCGAGAATTTCTCTCTAGAAGATTGGGAGAATGCATATGCTGAACTATTTGAATCTCATGAACTGTTAAGAAAACAGTATAAAAAGTTGAAAAAGAGTATTCGGGTAGATAGTTCTAGCTCTCCATGTAAAAACTGTTCAAGTACGAAGAAATCTCATGATGCATGTCTGTCTGATAATCATATGTATAAAAACCAGAATGCAGAACTGAAGAAGGAACTTGAATGTGTTCACTCTGATCTGAACAATTTAAAATCTGAAGATGACTTCCTCAGAAAGCTCTCTAAAGAAAATGATGAACAACTAAAGAAACTTAAACGAGAGAATGAGTTGCTGATTGAAAAATTTAACGCCATAAAATCTGTAAACATAGAATTACAAAAAGATTTTGAAAAACAACAAAAGGAATTGAGGGAGTTTGAAGCTAGGAGAGAAAGCATGGTTAACTCAGAAGATCAGCTTCTAATAAATGAGCTAGTTCAAAATGATAAGCTTAAAGAAGAAGTTGAAAAATTAAAACTGTTAAACAGTGCCATATCTGAAAGACTTCTCACATTAGAAAAAGGAAAAGCTATCTGTACAAACGAGACTGAAGAGGTAGATGAGCTAAGAAAGGAAATTGAAGAATACAAAACAGCTAACAAGGTTTTGAATGAAGCTGTCAATTGTAGTGAACAAGAGATCACTAGTTATGAAATACACATTGCATCTCTTGAAAATGAAATTTAGGATTTGAAAGCCTCCTTGTCTAAATTTGTTGATGGGCAGAAAAACCTAGACAAGCTGTTAGGTGTAAAAGTCAATATCAACAAGGAAGGACTGGGTTACAGTCCAGTCATGAGGAAGGTTGATGGAGCCAACCTGAAAACTATCTTTGTCAAATTCTCTGAACAGGAAAAGCCTTCTATCTCATCTCCACCTCAGTACAAGGCTAAGAAAACAGAAAAACAAAATAAAAATCATAAAACATCAAAAATTCAAAGGAACAATCTGCATGCTGAGAACTCATCAGATAAATGCCATGTTTTAAAGAAATCAAGTGGCTCATGTCATTATTGTGGTAAGTATGGACATCTAATGAGTAACTGTTTTGTGATGGAAAAAGATGACAACAAGGATGCTAGAAAATCTGTGTCTGGTCAGAAAAGGAATGTCACATGTTCTAATTGTGATAAAGTAGGACACACTACTGCTCATTGTTGGTTTGCAAGTAGTAAGGAAAAATCATGCTCATATCATACAAAACACTTTGCAAATCAGCATGTCTTTAACAAGAACCAGCACATTATATGTTTTAATTGCAACAAAATTGGTCACAAGGTCTCTGAATGCTGGTCAGGTTCTTTTAAAAGAAATTCTATCTCATGCCTTGAATGTGGAAAGTATGGCCACAGGGCCATTGATTGTTGGCATGCTCAAAGGAAAAATTTCAGTTCTGGAAAGTATAGATTCCCTGCTAGTACAAATGCTCTTAGAAAGAACAAAGTAATTTTCAAAAGGAAAAACTTTGAATGTGCTGATTATGGAAAACAGTTTGGTAATGCAAATAACAGAAATTTCCATGCTAATGCACATACAATTCATGCTCATAATAATGTGCATAACCCAGATCTGAAAACTACTGCTCCTTGCTATCAAGTTAAAAATGTGCTAAGAAAACCTGCTAGGAGTGATAATGTCATGACAGGACCCAAGACTTCCTGGGTACCTGTTCGTGCAAAATAAACTTTGTTTTGCAGGTGTGCCTTGGGACTGGAATAAAAGGGGAAATGATCCAAGGCACTCAAGAATGAAAACCCCATTCTCACAATTTTCAGGTAATCTCTCTACATGTCCCATTTTGAAACTTACTGCATATCTGGTTTGATGCATTCTTGCATATCTTGCTATTAGTTTCATCTAGTGCATGCATATTGAATCTGGTCTTGCATATTCATTCATCATCTGCAAGTTGCATTATTTTCTAAAACATGCACTCTGAAATTTCTGAAATCTTTAACTGAAAGCGAATACTGGTTGAAAACTGTATGTTGCATAATTCTTTGGAAATCTGAATTGCTTATAGGACTGTTGAGTTTACCCTGTTATCCATGACCTCTTTGGTATATCAAATGGTAAGCTACCAAAAGACAGGGAAATCTGTCAGGAGGTTCTTACTATGTGTGAGGTGGTCTCTTAGACCAAATGCTCCGCCTAGTACCATAAGTCATTCAGCTGATCAGGGGAGTCTGTTTATGCATAACTCATAAACACACTTGTTTAATTTTCGTGGCAAACACTGCATTCATTAAATAATTAACACTTCCAAGAGTCGTGTGTGAGTTGTCCTTGAGTGGGCTGAAGAGGAGCTTGTCAGGCTATTTGGTTTCTGAAGAGTTTTGTCAGCCGATGCAGTTAATGTGGTTTTAAGATCAGTCATCTCAAGAGGTTGCAGTCTGTTGCCCAAGAGTTTCTCTGGATGTGAGACAGAACTGCTTCAAAAATTCTACATTTGGATATGTCCTTAGTGCCTAATGTCTTGAGTGATCTCTCACTTGTTGGCTTGCTGATAGGAGTGCTGCTCATCTCATTTCATCTCTCTCTATTCAATCAGCCACCTCATTATCTCTCACCTCTCACTATTGGTTCAGATTCTCTCTCGAAGAAATTGTGGTTTCTGTCTTCTTGCTCTTATCAGATAAGATCTGTATACCTTAAACCACCCTATATCAAGTGTAACAATCTACACCCGTTAATAAAGAACTTCAATGTTTGGGGGTTATATTTGGTCCTTGATCCTTCTAAGTTATCTTCTCAAGTGTTGATCAACATATTATAAAACTTCCTGTTAAATGAGAAAAACTTATTGAGGATCTCGACTTAACTGAAACTTATGTGAAGAGAGCTCTGAGATAAAAAATTGTGTTAAGTAAGATATTTTTTTTCTAAAATCATGAGAAGTGCTACCAGGGAATACGCCATTATTTGTGGCAGAGCAATGACTTTTGTGGAGAAATAGACACTCTAGATCAATGAAGTCCAGAGTCTCTGTCATGATACAATTAGCTATCTCTGTGTAGAAATGTTAAAATAAAAAAAAGGGAAAAAATCCTCAAAAGAAAAAAATATCATTGGCATAAAGGTAGTTCGTCCTGAGTAACCAGGGTTTCTGGTGTCTGATAAACATGTCTCCTTGTGTAAAAAAGGACTATACTACCTTGTGTTCAACAAATTGGTTGACCCTGTATGCCTTCTCATCCATTTAATGAAGAAATGATTTCTGCTTGACATTGATGTGTTATTTCGTTGCTTGACAAACATAAGGTGCAATTTAATCGTGTCTCTCTCTAGGTTAAGCAACTTTAACAGCTAAATTTTGTAATTATGCTGATTTAATATCTTGAGTTAACTGACCTTGGTTTTTGGAAGAATATAACCCGTCCACATATTGAAGGGCTAACTTTAATATGGTGTAGCTGCGTTACATCAGAACTAAGGGTATTTTGGGTATTTACAGAAAAAGTGTGATAAGAGTAAAAAGCTACTCGACAACACCTTTTTTGTTTCTCACGCCTTCAACCTCAAACCCTTTATTTCCTCTTGCCGCTTCCTATTCATCCTCGTGCCGCTCCACCTTGAGCGTCTTCTTCAAACCTATCTCCATCTCTTCCCGCTCACCTTCTTCCCCCCACAGAGGTCCATTCCTCTCTTCTGTCTAGCATCGCGTCCTATAGCAGCCTGCAAGAGAGAGTTGATACTCTGAAAGTTCCGGCAGATGGATCAGCAAAGGTCAGCAGCTCCGGGTGACAGGAAGAGGAAGGGAAAAGAAATTGTTGAAGAGCCCTCATCTAAGCAACAGAGATGTCTTGAGCCAGAACCTGCTGCGGAAGTATCTTCCGAACAAGGTACCAGGATGTCTCAGTCTATCGTGTTCGTAGAAAGTGGGAAAATCATTCCTCCTAGATTAATAGATTTCGGAGATGAAACTTTGGTCTCGAAGTTCCCAGAACTGCTGAAAATCTTTGAATTTCAGGAGTGGAGAAATTTCCTAGAAAATCACCGTGTCTTTTACCCTAGGCCGGTAATGGAATTTTACAATAACTTGTCCTTGAGCCGAGACAAGTCTGCCTTAGTATCATCTGTTAAAGGAGTCGAGTTAACTGTTACATGTGAGTCCCTCCACAAAGCCCTCTGTGTTTCAGATAAAGGGGAGGTTGAGGGAAGCTTTCGATACAGTCTCCATGAAGCCTTCTCAGTCATTACTGGTAAACCCAGTAACATTCATGATAAGGGGCAGTTGAAGCTAAAAGCTTATCAGACATCGTCATTTCCTCCTCTTCACAAGCTCCTTCAGAATGTCATCGCGTCCATTATCACCCCACAGACTGGGGCTAGAGGAAGAATAATAGACACACAGAGATTTCTACTGTTTTGTCTGATTCAAAATGTAAAGATTTGTCTGCCAGAGATTATTTTTTCGGTCATGAAGGGATGCATTGGATCCAAGAGACATCTTCCCTATGCCGCCCATCTGACTGAGATATTCAAGCACTCTGATATTTACTTGGATGGAGAGGCCGCAGCAGAAGTGAAGGCCAGAAACATTTTTAATATGAACTTTGTTTCAGTATTTTTGGGGTTAGAGGACTCCTCTATGGTGGGACAAGCTAAGGTCCAAAAGGCCAGAGAATCACAATCTCAGGGGGAGCATTTAGAAGAATTTCAAGTCTTAGCCCAAGCTGGTGAGCAATTGGTTTCTGAGATTGCTCAACAGGAAACACCAGCTGAACCACCAGTGTCTACCTTGCCAGCTGCACCCATCGAAGTACCCTTCTCATTTCAGAGGCTAGTTGAGGCTGCATCTGAGGACATCAGATTGTCTGACGAAAGCATTCAAACAGATCTAGATGCAACCATTGCTGGGCTATTTGATTCGTTTGGGAAGACATCTGAAGAGGCAATAGTGCCTGAAGAACAGCCAGCTAAAGAGCAAGACAGTACTGATCAAGATCTTGCTGTTTTTGTTAATGAAATTTTAAGAGCAACTGTTGAGCGAAGCTTGGAAGAGGCTACCAACTTGGTCGTATCTGAAAGTCTTGAGCAGGCCTTTGTTGGCAGCCCTGCAGATCAGGAACTCATGGAAGATAGAGAAAAGGTTCCTGTCATAGAACTAGATACAGAATCTTCAAGTGAATAAGAGGAACCTGAAGATGTATTCCCTCAGAAAGAAACTCAAGCTGAAGATGAAGTTCAGGTCCCAGCTGAGAGCAGTCAAATGCTAGTACAAGAGGAAGCAGCTGAGAGAACTGCACCTGGCAGTGAATTTTTTGGTACACCTCTAGGTCCACCTAGACTCTTATCTGCAGAGGCACCCAACATTGAATCTACTCGGGCGCCCAACATTGAAGAGCTTCTCATAAACCTGACTCAGTAGATGCAAAAACAAGACAAGAAATTAGATGATCTGCTTACATTTGTCACTCTCAACATTAATCAGGTACATACCAGATTACTGAAGCTTGAGATATCTCTCCTCACTGAATGGAGACGATTCCTTCTAAACAAAAGGGCTTCAGATGATGCAATCAAATCCTTGATGGAAGGATTACAGGAGATTTGTTCAAAAATTGCAAAAGCTCTGAGAGAGTCACATGATGTTAATATTTCCTCCTTCAAGATGTCTTCTACCATAATAGATCATTGCTATGAGATCAGAACAGCTTTAGAATTGTTGAAGAAGTCTTCAAGTGCCCTAGGTCCAGGCATTCAGCAAATCTATGATAAGTTGGTCGCCTTCATAACAGAAATGACAACTCTGACTGACAGATATGAAACTGTCAGTGTTCGCCAAGACGACATTATTTCTGAAGTGGCAAATGTCAGAAGCACTGTGGCGTATTGGCTTGCTGAGCTATCAAATGATTTAAAGGAATTTCAGTCTATCTTGGGTTCAACACCTGGTCACGCCTCTTCCAGCAGAACTCCACCTCAAGAACATTCTTCTGCTTCTCCAAGGGGGAGACCACCTTAAGGCAGGACGCGTGGCCCCTCTAGCAGACAAGCCAGATACTTTTCCTGAAAAGACTAGGCTCTGTATTTTGTTGCCCTTTTGAGGCCTTCTCTCTCAGACTCTTGGACAAATTAACTTAACTCATATCATCTGCATTGTTGCATTCTTCTTGTTTTCATTTTTTTTTGATGATGTCAAAGGGGGAGAAATCAGGAAAAATGTTTGTTAAAAATGTTTGTTATATTCATTTGCGAATGGCTATTTAGTGTTTTTCCTTCTCTGCAAAGACTCAAGACTCATAGTGTTGCCATCCATCAAAAAGGGGGAGATTGTTGAGTCTTGTTGAATCTTTACATGTTTTGATGATGACAACACTATAAGTCTTAGTGGTCTTCAAAAATTATGTCTATGTGAAAATTTAACAAAAATATTTCTCTGTGAAAATGAACAAAGAACATGTTTGTTGAAGAATGAACCTTCATTTCACTTCAGGTATCTTTCAGGGACTGTATTCGTGTTGGTTGGCACCTCGTCTTGTTTTGTATATAACACCTCGTGTTGCTCTGCTTGTCTTAGTGTCGTTTTAGTTCTAGTACTGTTTGTATTTCCGACACACCGTGTCGTCTTCTCTTACCACGTGTTGTTCATGTTTACTGTCCTTCAAGTCGTGCGTCCGTGTTGTTTCCACTACATTTTGTGTCATTTGATCTTTACTTCGTGTTGTTTTCATCGTCTTCGTATCATTCTCCGTGTAGTGTGTGGTTCTGTCAAAGTTCACTTCGTGACACTTACTGTTGTTCTTCGAGTCGTCTTTATCGTGGTCTCACTGTTTCGACTTCGTGTCGTTGTCAGTTCGTGTCTGTCTTATGTTGAAACCACACTTCGTGTTGGTTTCTGTTTTGATGAACTTCGAGTCGTTTCCCAGTGAACCCCGTGTTGTTTTTAACTCCTGCGTCATCCTTGTCTTCACTCCGTGTCTATTTTCTGTTCTCATCATACTTAGTGTTGTTTTTCATTTCATGTCAACTTCACTTCGTGTCGTCTCACCTCGTGTCATTTTTCCTCACACTAGTCTCTCTGACTTCGTGTCATTTTCTTTGTTTTCACTTCGTGTCGTTTTACTTCTTGTCTTTTTCACTTCGTGTCAAATCACTGTTCTGTCTTCGTGTTGTTTACAACTCTGTGTCAATTCTTGTACTTCATCTTGGTGTTGTTTTTCAACCCGTGTCGATTACTGTTTCGACTTCGTGTTGTTTTCAACCCGTGTCGATTACCGTTTTGACTTCGTGTTGTTTTCAACCCGTGTCGATTACTGTCTCGCCTTCGTGCTATCTTCACCTCGTGTCATTTATCTTGGTGCTTCTTCGTGTCGTTTTTTATTCTTCCCTGTCCTCGTGTCTTTCTTGTATTGAAACCATACTCAGTGTTGGTTTCTGTTCTTGTCTTCGTGTCTTCGCGTTATTTTTCTGTCTACCTCGTAAAGGTCTCTTAGTAATGTTCATTGTGTCACCACTGTATCTCGTGTCGTTCTCTGTTTAGTACCTCTTGTCGTGTCCACTAACCTCATGCAGTTCTAGTTCTTATGGCACTCAATATTAATGGCTCTTATCTCGTTGCAGGTCCGAGGAAGAACATTCATCAGTGTCTGGGTGCACATGATCCGATACTGAAGGAACAAATGCACAAAGGGCACGTGGCAGGAAGGTTCTGGATCGAGCGTGGGAGGCACACGCGTTTAGTGCCCTATCCATTTGCTGTCGCTATAAATAGAAACCTTCGCCCACCGATGAAGCGTGATCGGAGCTAAGAAAGAAAAGGCAGTGTTACAGAGAGCTCGATCCAGCAGAAGAAGAAAAAGGAAAAGAGAGAGAGATAGTGATCGTGTGAAAGAGGAAGAGAGTTTAAGAGAAAGAAAGAGAGAGAGAGAGAGTGAATGAGAAGAGTTTGTGGAGAAGAAGAAAGAAGCTTACCTGAAGATCTGTCCTCACTGGACCTTGGATCAGATCCAGGCCAGTCAGCTCCAGTGGGAGCCAAATTGTGCATCTCGTGTTTCAGCTTTCTGTTTTGCTGAAGTCATTTTCGTTTATTGTTTTTCCTTTGTTTTCTGGTTTGCTGTGCTTTTCAATCCTCTGGTCTGAGGTCGGGTTCCCTCCGGTTAGGAGGAAGGGAGATCTGATCTCCAGTTGCAAGTAGCTGGGAGCTACTTGTGGGTTCTCTCCGGTTTGGAGGAAGGGAGACTTGTCTCCGGTTCTGGGCTTGTGGATTCAAGTCCAGAGGTTCCCTCCAGTTTGGAGGAAGAGGGGAGGTTGTTCTCCTGGTCAAGCTGTGTGGCAGCAATTGTTTGCAGACTGAGTCTGCTTGGTTCTAGCGTGTGCTAGTGAAGCCTCACTCCGGTTGGGAGTGAGGGGTGGATGTAGGTCTGAAGGACCGAACCACCTAAAAATCTATTGAGCAGTGGCTTGATTGTCTGGTTTGCTTCCGCTAGATGCTTGAATAGGTGCGCTCAATGTGATTGTATTTGAGTTGAATAGAATTGGTTCTATTCTGTTTCTTTATCTAGCATCCGGTTTTTAAATTTGGCCATTATTCGTAGAAGGATTCATTCACCCCCCCTCTGTATCCGGGCCAAGCACCCTAACATATTTCTGTACCCATGTATAACTATAAACGCGAAAAATTTATAACTAACATCTTTGAAATTGACGACTGGTCCTTTGGCATTTTTTTTTGAATTGCAATTAAATGACGACACTGCGGCTGTCTCCTTTTACTATTATAACGCCCTTAACAGTGGCGTCATTTTCCGAAGACACGACATATATCAAGTCGTCATTTTCAAAATGGGAATTTACGAGGAAATAACGCCCTAGAAAGGGACGTTATTTACTGTAAAGAAAAAAAATTAAACTCTCGACAGAACACATCGATAATCATATGTATGATAAAAATGCATGATATAAGATGATTTTGTCTATCATGTTGGCCTTAAATCATGTTTTAACTTTATTTGGGCTACGAAACTTGAGAAAACCTACCTTTTGATGTGTAGAATATGGTACAGGAAGAAGAATTTGATGCTTTTACGGTACTCTGTTTCAAACATAGCAGCCGCCGGAGGAAGAAGATCTTGAAGGAGGAAGAGGAAGATGCTCCGCCTTTCACGTTGCAGTCAACAGGAAGAAGAGGAAGAAGCCTTGGCTCCTTCTTGTTGTCAACACGACCGCAGGAGGAGGTTGAGGATGAAGAGCTTCTGCCGCTTCCTCACGTCCGCAGCAACAGAAGAAAGAGGAACAGGATGGAGCCTCTTCTTGCACGTCAGCACAACAGGAGGACGTTGAACGAAGTAGCAGTAGGGAATCCTTCGGATGGCAACATCAAGGTTTGCCCGTTTGATGAGGAGGCTTATTTATACGAAAGGAGAACCTTAGGAGGGGTCGAATGTCATCTAAAGCAAGGCGAAACCTTCCATACGTTGCTCTGTGATCTGCTCACCCTTCCTTATCCACAGCCGCTTGCCATGTGAAGTTGTAAAAACCCTAGACTCCCCATGCAAGGCGTCGACGTGATTGGACATTAAAAGGGAAACCTAACACCAGCCATGCCTCGACCGAGCATGGTTTTCCTTATTTAACTCTCAGGGAAAAGACGTCTGAGACAAGGGCGTTTTCACATTAAGTAGCGCCTTAAAAGAGGGCGTCTTTTTATTAAGTAGCGCCTTAACCTAGGTCGTCTCTTATTTTTTCTATATTTTGCCGCTTTATTTCCAATTTTCTTCGTACGAATTAGCGCCCATGCTAAAGGCGTCATTACTATTATTAGCGCCTTAATAAAAGGCGTTATTTCATTTTGGCCCATTTGTTGTATATATATTTTAAATGTAAGGCCCATTTATCGAATCTTTTTATTTTTTATTTAATTTAGAATCTATTTTATTCTTTTAAAATTTTCAGGGGTGCTACATCAAGGATGTATAGACTTTATGTGAAAGCCCAATGTACAGACTTGCAGAACTGAACGTAGGTAAGATCCCAGTGTATAGACTTCGAAGTTCAACTGGTGAATGTACAGACTTTGAAGGTTCAACTAGTGAATGTACAGTCTTCACCTCGAGCAAGCTACAGTGCAGACAGTAGCTCACATGCATTAGTGTATAGACTGTATGCCTAATGGATGCACTATGCAATATATGCACAAAGGAAGCACTGCACCGATGCAATGCATGCACATAGCAGGTATTGAACTGAAGCAATGGATGTATAGACTTGTGATGCACTGATGCAGTACATGCACAGAGGAAGCAATGCACCGATGCAATGTATAGACTTGCTAGTTAAGTGAGCTGCAATGTATGGACTTCGCCCAATGCACAAAGACGCTAAGTCATACAGACAGTGTACAGACTTAGTTAATGCATGAGACGCTAAGAAGATGGACAGTGTATAGACTTGGATGTTCTGAGGGAGTCGACCCATCTAAGAAGGAGGTCGACCCACTACTGTCCAGACTGTGCATGGATGTATAGACTTACGTTCTCAACAATGCACAACCCAACACAATGTATAGACTATGCTGAGTGTGTAGACTTGTGTGTGTGTGTGTGTAATGTGTAGACTTGTGAAATGCATAGAACACACAGACAATCTGATAAAAGCAATCTCATCAAAACATATAAACAGTTGCTAATCAATCAAAACAAGGTGTTGCCAATGAAGTAAAGCATATTGTCAACATCATCAACATAGAGGAGTCACAACAATCTCCCACTTTTTGATGATGACAACCCCCTGTCATATAGAATAGCAACAACCTATCATACAGATGAATTTTTGATGAAAGATATGAATTGTTATTCAGATTTGTCATGCAGATGCTATGAATGCATGCTAGAAATGTAAGCAACTCCCTGCTAACAAAATCTCCCCCTTTGTCATAACCTGGTGCATACACTTCCCCTGGAATGAATTCAGAATTCATCAAACAAGACAATATTCTCCCCCTTTGCCATCAACAAAGAGGAGGGAAAGTGATTACAAGGGAAGGAACAAGAGAGATCATCTGACTGGCATTCTGAACAAGCAGTTCAGGAATAAGCATTCTAAAGCACAGAGTCTTCAGTCATATGAATTTAGAAACTATTCTCAGATAGAATTCTAGTTTAAAGGTTATAAATTTTGAGTTCATGCACTACAATCAATGGATAAGTTTTCTGTGCATGATAAAATAATAAACCAGAATCACATTTGCTTGAGAGATTCAGTTTCAAAATATCTTACTTTCATAGACTCAGAAAAGAATGATTAAGAGATACCAAGTCATGTATTGAGATTAACATCCATGAAATTTCTTTGGAAGGAACAACATTTTTCATTGTATTTCATTAAGGGCACTCAAGTGCCATTTGTCTTTCTGCGTAAGGGTATACGTTTATCAGACGCCAACACCCCTAGATACTCAACATGGTGGACCATTCTGCCATGATCAAATGTAGTAGACTGATTTATACCTTTTTGTGTGAGGGTACACGTTTATCAGATGCCAGTTACCCCCAGGTACTAAGTGAAACCACCCTACTTTTTTGATCATTTTATACAGAGATAACTGATACACCTCATGACTGAAGTGTTGTCCATTTCTTTGATGGATCACTTAGTTTCTCAGTATTTTACCAGTCATTGCTCTGCCAATTTATTTTTCATTAATTTTTAATGTTTTTCAATATCTTTCTTAGCTATCCTTTATTTGTTTCAGAATGACTTGTTTAAGAACAATACACATACTTAGCTTCTCTAACATGATTTAAGAAGAGTTTTCAGATTTCAGATATGATTAGCTTTGTCTGACATGAAATAAGATAAGGGTTGAGAGTTTTATCAATTTTCATCTTTCTTATTCACTGATTACAATCTTTAAACTTTAAAGTTTATAAAATTTAAATCATTAAGTCAGCCTTTAAGCAATTAAAATTCTTATAAGAGAAGAAGTTTGTTTTCTATTGCTTAGGAATCAGAACTGACTAACATATTGCCATATTGTCAGACTCAATCATTCAGAGTCAAAGGATGAATGAACAGGGTCGACGCTGGGAGTTCAAGGCGTCCACGCATCAGTTGAAGAGGCAACATCATAAAACACTGAGATAATATCAGTGCGTCGACTCCATGCTATTGCAGTGTCAACTCATCAGAATAAGGAGCAGAGGCATTCACAGATCTAGTTCACTGCAATACCCCAGTGCGTCAACGCTACAGCGTGATAGCGTCGACGTAGCAGTTCACCCTGAATTTCTGACAAGACTCCCCCTGTCTATATGCATGCAGTTTTGTAAATGAATGGCAAGAATTAAATGAGAGAGAGCTTCGACATAGGTCATGGATGAATGATATGCAATAAAAACTATGTCATAAAAAAATTATGAATGATATGCATGTGGTTTTAGACACATTCATGACTAAATGATATGCAGTGATGATCATGTGTAAAAATATATATATATATATGAGTGACATGCATGATCATGAGTCTGTTGCTACATTCAACATTCACATATTTTATTCAAGCCATCAGAGAATTTATTCATTATGCTGAAATTTACACAAGCCAAGTTCTCTTCTAAGAAATTTAAACCTTTCATTCCCAAGAGGCTTAGTAAAGATATCAGCAATTTATTTTTCAGTTTCAATGAAGTTCATTTCAATTTCCTTTTTATTTACAGCATCTCTAAGAAAATGGTGTTTTATCTCTATATGCTTAGTCCTAGAATGATGAACATGATTTTTAGCAAGGCATATAGCACTAGTATTATCACACAAGATTGGAATACATTCCAATTTTATATGATAATCATCTAGTTGGTGCTTGATCCAAAGTACTTGGGCAGCACAATTACCTGCTGCAACATATTCATCCCCAGCTGTAGACAAGGCTACAGTGTGTTACTTCTTAGATGCCCAAGATACTAGACAGCCACCAAGGAATTGACAATAGCCACTAGTGCTTTTTCTATCTACTCGACACCCAGCATAGTCTGCATCAGTGTAGGCTAGAAGTTCTAACTCACACTTAGCAGGATACCATAGACCTAGCTCTTGGGTGCCTAGTAAATACCTAAAAATCCTCTTCACAGATTTAAGGTGTGATTCTTTAGGACTAGCCTGAAATCTAGAGCATAAACACACTGAAAATTGAATGTCAGGCCTAGATGTTGTAAGATATAGAAGAGATCCGATCATACCTCTATATAGCCTTTGGTCCACTGGTTTACCTTGAGGATCTTCATCCAAACTGGTTGAGGTACCCATTGGAGCAGCTATTTCCTTGAGGTTGTCCATTTTGTACTTCTTCAATAAATTCCTTATGTACTTGGATTGAGAGATGAAAGTACCATCCTTTGATTGTGTAACCTGTAGTCCAAGAAATAGTTTGAGCTCACCCATTGAGCTCATTTCAAACTCATTAGTCATAATTTGAGAGAATTCCTCACACAATTTGGGGTTAGTTGACCCAAAGACAATGTCGTCCACATAAATTTGAATGATAAGAATATCTGAATGACTCACCTTGGTGAACAATGTTTGATCAACTACACCTCTTGTGAAGTTTTTTTCAGTGAGGCATTTGCTCAACCTGTCATACCATGCTCTAGGAGCTTGCTTTAAACCATAGAGAGCCTTTTTGAGTTTATAGATATGATTAGGGAAATCTAAGCATTCAAATCCAGGAGGCTGTCTCACATAGACATCCTCACTGATTTCCCCATTCAGAAATGTAGATTTTACATCCATCTGCTGAAGATTTATTCCTAGGGAACATGCATAAGCCAATAATATTCTGATTGCTTCTAACCTGGCTACAGGGGCAAAAGACTCTTCAAAGTCTATTCCAAATTCTTGATTATACCCCTGAGCTACAAGTCTAGCCTTATTTTTAATGACATTCCCTAATTCATCAATTTTATTTCTGAACACCCATTTAGTCCCTATGACTATTTCATGATCAGGAGGTGAAACCAAATGCCACACCTTATTCCTGTCAAATTGATTGAGCTCCTCATGCATGGCATTAATCCAATGCACATCTTTGAGAGCATAGTCAATGGACTTGGGTTCTACATTTGAAACAAACGCATATGCATTCAATTCATTTTGAATTCTTAAGTGACCTCTTGTCCTAGGGGGATCATGCAGATTTCCAATCACATTATCTACTGGATGATCTTTAAGATATCTAATGTTAACAATTGGATTGTCATGATTTTCATTTACCTCTCCCTGAGCTGTAGGCTCTTCTTCATTAGGCTCTTCATTTCCTTCCTTATTTTTGGATTGGTCTGCAGGATTTCCTTCTTTCAGAATTTCACCAATGTCTTCAATCCTGCATTGACCTATGTTAGTCTTTAGTATGGATTCATCAAACACTATGTGTGGAGATTCTTCAACAGTTTTGGAATTCAGATTGTACACTCTATATGCTCGAGTGTTTTCAGAATAACCAAGAAAAATTCCTAGTTCACCTTTAGGTTCAAATTTATCAAGGTCTCTTTTATCATTTATATGAATGAAACATTTACAACCAAAAACCTTGAAATGAGCAATAGAAGGTTTCTTTTTTTTTGGTAAGTAATATGGTATTTGTATTAAAGGATAAAGAACTGTACATCAGAATTCTGCCAAGCAGATGGAAAAGCTAAGGACCACACAGGTTGTGGACTCAAAGCTTAATGAGGAATAAGTAGAAATCTATTAAAAATTCTTTTTCCCTTGTTGTTAGCCTCTTTTGCCTTTGCATTTCATGCATCTTCTTCCATCTTCAATAATATTGATGAGAAGACTTGTTTTAGAGCTAGTACAATCCTCAAAAATTCTCATACACCTTTCTTTCCAGATTTTCCATATTGCTATTCGGAGAAGAATTCGGACCACTTTTAGTAGTTGATCTGAAATCTGGAATTGGACCTGCAACTGGTTTAGTTCTTGGTGCAATTCATTGTTCGGATGTCTATGTAAGTCGAATCTGTCTAGGATTTCTTTCCAAATCCATTTGCTGTAAGAGCAGTCAAAAAAGATATGGCTAAGCTCATCCCTTCCCTGTTTACAAAGTGGGCACATGCATGGAAGATTAAGTCCCTTCTTCTTCAGGTTGTCGGCTGTAGGCAGTTTGTTTAGGACTGCTTGCCAGGTGGTGAGTGATGCAGCTTGAAAAGTTGGGTTTTTCCATACCCAATCATGATAATAGAAGGCCTGCCCTTTTAGTCTTATCTCTTGCCAAATGATGCCAGCCTTTAAGATTTGAACATTGTTCTTTCATTCAATAGAATCTGATTCAGCATTATGAATCTGGACTTGGTTGACAAGATCCCATAGTTCTGCCATTTCTGAAGAGATGGCAGTCGGGCGATTCCAGTGTCCTTCAGAAATAAACTGTGCAACCTTTGTGTTCTTGTCCAGCTCCAAGTCTTGTCTGATATGGTCCCCATACAATTGGAAAATGCTGTCTCCATTCAACCATGGATCATACCACAAGTTAATGTCCAGGTCATTAGCTATTTTGTAGTTAATGTGACTTCTGATCCAGTTCCTAGCCAACAGAATTCCCTTCCAAGCAGCAGAGTAGTAAGGCTTAATTTTGAAATCCCAAATGTTCTTATGGGCTAGATACTTTTGTTTAACCCAAGTGTACCAATTGGACTATTTTTTCTGTAGGATGTCCCATAATAGTTTACACATACAAGCTTGGTTCCATTCCTTCAAATTTTTTATTCCAAGTCCTCCCTCGGTCTTGGGTTTGCAGATCTGTTTCCAAGATATCATATGAACAGCTGAATTTGAAGAGTGTCCATGCCAATAGAAGTTCCTCAGAATGCTATCAATTTCCTCTATTAGGCTAGCTGGAAGCAAGAAAGCAGCTGCCCAATAAGTTGAATATGAAGATAAGATAAACCTGATAAGCTCCAATCTTCCTGATCTTGAGAGAAGCCTATTTTTCCAAGCATCAATCCTTCTCTTGATTTTTTCAATAATAGGAAGGCAATTTCCTTTTTTGACAGCTTTAGAGAGAAGGGGCAGACCAAGATATGGAACTGGTAGTTCCCCGGCTGATACTCCAAGCTGGCTGATTACATGGTCTTTATTCTGAATATTACCTCCTATATAAACTTTGCTTTTCTCATAATTCAAGGAGAGACCTGACATAGTGGCAAAGTTCTTAAGCAATGGTCCCACATGAGATAGAGTTCTTGGGTTCCTTCAGGAATAAAACCAGGGCATCAGCAAATGTTATATGTGATATTTTTAATTCCCCTGCAGATGGACATTTAATATTCCCTCTGGCAACTTCCTCATCTATCAAATTTGAGAATCCTTCCATAACGATAGTGAAAAGATAAGGAGATAATGGATCTCCTTGTCTAGTCCCATTCCTGCTCTTAAAAAAGCCTTGAGGAGTCCCATTGATCAGGACTGAAAAGGCAGGAGTGTCTAAACAGTTTGCAATCCATTGTATACAAGTGGCTAGAAAACCCATCTTCTCCATCAAGTAATAGAGAAAGTTCTTGTTAACTGAATCAAATGCTTTCTTAAGGTCAGCTTTCATACATATAAATTTTCCCTTTGCTTTTGAGTGTAGATTTTTGATAATGTCATTAGCCAACAGGATATTGTGTTGTATGCTTCTCCCTTTAATGAAGGCTGACTGGTTGTCACTAATAATTTTAGGAAGTATCACTTGAATTCTATTTGCCAGGACCTTCGAAATGATTTTATAATAGAAGTTGCAAAGTGATATAGGGCTGTACTGCTCAAATGATTCAGCACCTTCTTGCTTTGGTATAAGGGATATAAAGGTACAATTCATCTCTTTGAGGATTTTTTTAGAATTAAAAAAATCTTTGATTGCCTTCAGGACATCTTCTCCAATAATAGTCCAAGTAGCATGATAGAACTCAGCTGGGAAGCCATCTGGTCCTGGACTCTTATCCTTTGGTGCATTAAAAACTAATTGCTTAATTTCTTCATCCGAAACAAGAGAACCAAGAAAATTTGCTTCTGTTTCATTCAGTTTTTGTCTGGGGCTAAAGTTCCAATTTCCAGTAGAATTGTGCTGATTGAGAAGATTGAAGAAGAAGTTTACTGCATGTCTACTCACCTCTTCCATATTGTTTGTGAAGCTTCCATCCTGAAGCCTGCATTTCCTTATGCAGTTGGTGGGCCTTCTTCCTCTGAGAGCAGCATAGAAAAATTTGGTGTTCGAGTTACCCAATGCTAACCATTGCTGTCTTGATTTCTGTCTAGCATAAGATTCGTCATCCTGCATGACTTTGAAGTAAGCTTCCTTGCATTCTAGGTAATAAAATTCTTAATAAAATTCATCATATTCAGTAATAAAATTCACCCCCTAGTGGCCGATGGTCCCCATCTGCTCCTAGGTAGGGCTTTTTGGAATAAAAAAAAGATTGCAGTTCATTGGGTCTCTCTTCAATTCTTGCTGAACCATTTCCAGATCTCTACTAGCCTTCTTCAAATTATCCTCAATATTACCAAAACAGTTAGAATTCCATGATTTTAGAGCTTGCTTCAGCCTTCGGAGTTTCTCCCAGAGAATGAATTATGGTTTCCCAGTAATTTCCTCATTCCAAACCTACTGAACAACTGAAGTAAATGTTGGATGTTGAATCCACATATTAAAGAACCTGAAAGGCTTTTTCCCAGACTTGGTTTCTTTTTCCGAAAAGATTCTTAATTGAGAGTGGTCTGAAAAAACTTTAGTAGTGTATTCTGCATAAGAGTCCTGAAAACTGGATAACCAAGAATCATTGATAAGGCATCTATCCAATCTGGCTACAATCCTGTTTGGAGGCAGGGAACAGTTACTCCAAGAGAATAAATTCCCAATTGTTTTGATGTCCTGAAGCTTAGAAGAAGTGATCGCAATAGAAGGTTTATTACCCTTTAAGATCTCATATGGTGTTTTCTGAGTAGAAGGTCTTACCATGGCTCTGTTAATTACATAACAGGCAGTATTTACTGCTTCAGCCCAAAACTTCCTTGGTAGACCACCTTCAACCAAGAGTGTACGACCCATCTCCACTAGGGTTCTGTTCCTTCTCTCCACAACTCCATTCTGCTCAGGTGTCCTTGGTGAGGAGAACATGTGGTTAATTCCATTTGACCTGCATAATTCATCAAACTGTAAGTTTTTAAACTCACCTCCATGAATAGTCAAAATATTTTCAATTTTCTAGTTTTTCTTAAGACAGAACTCCTGAAATTCTGAGAATGCATCACTTTTATGTGATAAGAAATATACCCAAGTATACCTAGAGAAGTCATCTACCATGACAAACCCATACTTCCTCCCTGATAAGCTGACAGACCTGGTTGGCCCAAAAAGGTCCATGTGTATCAGCTCATAGGGTTTAGAAGACAGATTTTTTGTTCTAGATTTAAATGACTTTCTAGTTAACTTTGATTGAGTGCATGCATAACAGATTTTATTTTCTTTCTTAAAGGAAACTTCAGGAAGTCCTCTAACCATTCTATGCTTATTCAGTTTATGCAAAACAGTGTAACTAGCATGACCTAACCTACGATGTCATAAAAATACTAAGTCTTCTCTACTAGCAGTAAGGCATATGTTAGAATGTTGAATATCATCTAAATATATCATGTAAGTGTTATTTATCCTCTTACCAGAAAATTTAACAGTTTCAGAATCAGGTTCAAAAACTTTGCAACATTGAGAATCAAAAAGCACTTTGCATCCTTTATCACATAGTTAGCTGATGCTAAGTAAGTTATAAGCTAAACCCTCAACCAACATAACATCCTCAATGCAGCAAGTAGTACACTTACCTACCTTACATGTTCCAACAATCTTACCCTTTGTGTTGCTACCAAAGGTGACAAGGCCTCCTTGTTTCTCTGTCAGCATGCAAAACTTGGCCTTATCCCCTGTCATATGCCTGGAGCAGCCACTATCCAAGTACCACAAGTTGTTCTTGGCTGCCAGGCATACCTCATCTGAGTCCTCCTCTCTGTCTTCAGAACTTGTTGCCATAAGGCAAATGGGCTTTTCAGATTCGGCTTCACTGTCAGAAGTATTGCTCAGGGAGCCTTCATCTTCATCACTCCAGGTGCTAACCATAGCTCTCCCTTTCGTGTTCTTCTTCTTTGACTTGTCCTTGTATTTCTGATTCTCTTGACAGTCAGCTTTCATATGGCCTTGTTTTCTGCATTGATAACAAGTATTAGTTTCAATTTTCTTAGCAGGGTTGTGTTTATACCTTTTATCACTTCGGCCGCCACCATACTTCTTTTGGCTGAATCGTCCTGCTCCTTTTCTGAGGAATCTCCTGAACTCTCTGGTCATCATTGCCATTTCAGTACGGGTTATGTCTTCTTCATTCAGGCTCTCCTCTGATGATGAACTGCTAGAGCTGGATCTGCTAGACTTGCTAGATTTGCTGGTACCAACTTTCAGAGCGATTGGCTTCTTCTTCCTCTCAGCTTCTTCTATCCTTGGCATATTAATCTCATATGCCATCAGCGAGCCAATTAGCTCATCAGCCCTTGTATTTTGCAAATCCCTTGACTCCTCCATAACTGTAGCCTTAGTATGCCAAGCATGAGTTAGGGAACGCAATATCTTCCTCACTAGATCATACTCTGTTAGAGATTTCCCGAGACCTCTAAGACCATTGGTAATGATTGTCAACCGAGCATACATTTCTTTGATGGTCTTGTTGGGCTTCATCTTGAATGCCTCATATTCAGACACTAGGAAATTAGCCTTCGTCTCCCTAACTTGAGAAGTCCCTTCATGGATCACTTCCAGTGCATCCCACATCTCCTTAGCTGAACTGTAAGCAGATACGCGAGAAAATTCGGTGGGGTGCAGAGAGCACGGGATAGCATTTATGGCGCTCCAGTTTAGAGTAGACCTTCTGATCTCCTCCTTGGTCCAGACTTCCTCATTTGGGGACAGCTCATAAGGTCCCTTGCTGACTACCTTCCAGATCTCGTAATCCTTAGCCCTCAAAAATACTTGCATACGATTCTTCCAGTATGCATAGTTAGATCCATCGAAGAATGGGGGCTTTGTGGTTGAGTGTCCTTCAGCTATCATCTCTCGAGCATCCATCTTTGCCTTTCCTCTTCGGGTGATGAGTCCCTTTAGAAGAGTATGGCTCTGATACCAAGTGTTATGTTAGATGGACGCAGTCTACCTCCACTGAGAGTGGATCTAGAGGGGGGTGAATAGATCTAATGGCTAATTTAAAACACAGTTGAACTATAATGCGGAATTTAAAACAAACAACTGTTGAGCGATAGAAAGAACACTATGAGGAGTGTCGACACATGCAGCCACACAGCATATCACAAGCAAACTCACAAACACAAGACACCCAAGATTTTTAGGTGGTTCGGTCAGATACCTACGTCCACCCCACACTCAACCGAGTATGGCTTACTGCTGCGCAGTACAGCTTGCGTCTGCTGGGCAATACAGCTTGGCCTACAAACCGCTGAGCAACACAGCTTGCTGTCCGAGACAAGTCTTGCCTGCTGAGGATTACAGCTTCACCTATCCAGTGGAGACCTCCACTGCAACCGCTGGGGTTTACAGCTTACCCGTCCAGAGGCAGCACCTCTGCTAACAGCTGACTCACAGCTTGAAGAAACAATTTCGGAAATAAAAGACAGAAGCAAACGAAAATAGAAAACCCAAATGGGAATGTAGCTCAGAATGAGCAAAGCTTAGCTCTGGTATCTGAACCAAGAGTCTGATACAACCTCTCAATCAAACTCTCTCAATCTCACTCTCTCAACACATCTCTCTCAATCTTCTCTTCTCTCTTTTTCTTCTTCTCTGCTTTTCTTCTCTCTGTGGATCGGTGGCTCTCTGCTGCTTCAGGCTTTTACTCTCACTGTATAGACTTTGCCACTGTTCGATCTGCCTCCTCCTGAAGAAGAAGACTCCTATATATACCAGCAGCAGATTGGATAAGGGCGCTTGGCTTCCACATTTCTTGCCCAAAGAATTCTCCAGATCCGAGGCAATTTCATCACATGGCAGCATCCTGGATGGGCTGCTTCCACGTGTCACCATCTTAGCACCTCATCCTTCTCGGATCACGAGCCATGTCATCAATCCCTGCAAAGAATCCCTGTCAGACAGATGAAATAGAATTTTCAGTTTATGTATAAATCCTGTACAGACTTTGTGGGATGTAATGCATTGTATAGACTTCACTGTATAGACTTTGTGAACTCGAATGCATTGTATAGACTTTGCTGTATGGACTTTGTGAACGTGAATGCAATGTACAGACTCTGGAATGTATAGACTTCATATATGCAGTGCTGTGTGATGTACAGACTTCCTATATGAAGGCAACCACTGCACAGACTTGCTGAAGTGTAATGCAATGTGCAGACTTTGAAGAACATTCAGCAGCCAATGTATAGACTAGGTAATGTAAAGACATGCCAGTGTATGGGCTTGATGAGCGTGCAATAATGTGCAGACTTCAATGCATGAAGAAGCACTGTGAAGACTTAGGCAGACACAACGTGCAACAATGTATAGACTTGAAACACTAGATGCACGATGTACAGGCTTCAACTAAAATGATGCACAATGTGTAGACTTGAATGCTGTGCGATGTACAGACTTCATGTTATGCATGAGACTCTAAGTAAGACAGACGATGTGCAGACTTAGCCAGCATTCAACTCGATGTATAGACTTCATGAATGATGCATGCAATGCACTGGACAATGTATGGACTTAGTCGATGCAGACTAGTCCGATGTACAGACTTGCTCATTGTTCAGACTTCATGAACGATGTTCAAACTTGCCAAAGGAAAGGCTGTACAGACTTGATGCAATGCAAAACAATCGAGTGTATAGACTTCACGATGTGAAGACTTGCCAAAGACAACTGGACGATGTATAGACTTGAGCGAAGCAAAGTCTGTACAGACTTGAAGGTTCACAATGTGTAGACTTTGGCAAAGCAACGATGTACAGACTTGCACAGTTCAAGGATGTATAGAATTTACGTGAAAGCCCAATGTACAGACTTGCAGAATTGAACGTAGGTAAAGATCCCAATGTATAGACTTTGAAGTTCAACTGGTGAATGTACAGACTTTGAAGGTTCAACTAGTGAATGTACAGTCTTCACCTCGAGCAAGCTACAGTGCAGACAGTAGCTCACATGCATTAGTGCATAGACTGTATGCCTAATGGATGCACTAATGCAGTATATGAACAAAGGAAGCACTGCACCGATGCAATGCATGCACATAGCAGGTATTGAACTGAAGCAATGGATGTATAGACTTGTGATGCACTGATGCAGTACATGCACAGAGGAAGCAATGCACCGATGCAATGTATAGACTTGCTAGTTAAGTGAGCTGCAATGTATGGACTTCGCCCAATGCACAAAGACGCTAAGTCATACGGACAGTGTACAGACTTAGTTAATGCGTGAGACACTAAGAAGATGGACAGTGTATAGACTTGGATGTTCTGAGGGAGTCAGCCCATCTAAGAAGGAGGTCGACCCACTATTGTCCAGACTGTGCATGGATGTATAGACTTACGTTCTCAACAATGCACAACACAACACAATGTATAGACTATGTTGAGTGTGTAGACTTGTGTGTGTGTGCAATGTGTAGACTTGTGAAATGCATAGAACACACAGACAATCTGGTAAAAGCAATCTCATCAAACATATAAACAGTTGCCAATCAATCAAAACAAGGTGTTGCTAATGAAGTAAGCATATTGTCAACATCATCAACACAGAGGAGTCACAACAGTTCTCTCAGGCTATGCATCGATTATCGGCGATTGAATCAACTCACAATTAAAAATAAGTATCCATTGTCGCGTATTGATGAGCTCTTCGATCAGCTTTCAGGAGCAGAATATTTCTCTAAGATTGACCTCAGATCATGTTATCATCAGCTTAGAATTAAAGAAGAAGACATTTATAAATCGGCTTTTCGAAGTCGTTATGGCCACTATGAATTCTTGGTAATGCCATTAGGGTTAACTAATGCCCCGGCAGCATTCATGCAACTTATGAACAGTGTCTTCCAGCCATATCTGGACTAGTTTATCGTCGTCTTCATTGATGATATCTTGATATATTCCAAGACAAAGGAGGAACATGAAGAACATTTGAAAATAGCTTTGTAAACACTTAAAGAACATAAACTCTATGCCAAGCTAAATAAATGCGAATTCTAGCTCAAGGAAGTTTCATTCCTAGGCCACATTATTTCAAAAGAAGGTATTGCGGTGGATCCTTCTAAAGTAGAAGCTGTCAAGAATTAGATTCGGCCAACGACCGTATCAGAAGTACGAAGTTTTCTGGGTCTAGATGGTTATTATAGAAGATTCATTAAAGATTTTTCAAAGATTTCAGTTCCTTTAACTAGACTCACGAGAAAAGAAAATCCTTTTGTCTGGTCCAAGGAATGTGAGAAGAGTTTCCAAACTCTTAAGAATCATCTTACCATAGCTCATATTCTATCACTACCGATCGATGGTGGTGGATTCGAAGTATATACGGATGCATCATGTATTGGCTTAGGATGCGTTCTCATGCAAAATGGAAAGATAATCTGTTATTCTTTAAGACAATTGAAACGTCACGAGGAAAATTATCCTGTGCATGATTTGGAATTAGCAGTTGTCATTTTCACCTTAAAAATTTGGCGTCATTATCTCTATGGATAAAAGTTTACGGTCTACTCGGACAATAAGAGCTTGAAATATTTATTTTCTCAAAAAGAGCTAAATATGAGGCAGAGAAGATGGTTGGAATATCTCAAGGATTTTGATTTTGCTATTCAATATCATTATGGCAAGGCTAATATTGTAGCAGATGCACTCAGCAGAAAACCAATGGATATGCTATCAAGTCTTATGATTTGTATGACTAATCTTATTCCTCAATTTGCTCAGTTGAACTTAGATATTGACAGGAAGGAAGAAGATTACTTCATGGCTAATATCCGAGCTCAACCTTGTTGATTTATTTTCTTCCTCTCTTGTGGTTATGTGATGAATGATAAATATGATAAGCAAATAACAATGATATCAATCAACCTATGAACATGTGGACCATGAACCTAGGCAATCAGAACATGCTCTAGCATGGGCAATGCTATCTCAATCAAACTAAACTAAAGAAGGCAAAGAAAAACACACGCCGGAGCGTGGAGCAAGGAGTAAATAAAAACACACTGCGTAGGTGGAACAAGCAAGGGAAATAAGAGATATGAGAAAGAGAAATCAATGCCCAATACTAAGGAAAGAACGTGATCGCCACTAAGGTAATAAAACAAGCCAAAGACCTGATCAATACCTTAGAAATAGGAGGATGATGCACCCGCCCACGGAAGAGAGAAACCAATGAAATTTGCAGATCTGCTTGAATGTAACGGTCCACTGCCTATGCGTCACAGAAGTTTAACGGTCGCCCGATGAACCGTTAGAGAAGCCTGACGCGTCTTACCAAGACCGTCAGAGATCCTGCAGAAACAACTTGTGAAGTCTTTGAACTCCAAACCTTCCAGCCGGCCAGAAAGCTTGGGCCTCATCTTATGAACCTTATAAACCTGCCAAAGAACATAAAACATAAGAAAACAATCCCAAATTAGCCCTTCAAACAAGTGTGGTATCAATTCTTAAAGAACTTAAGATCATGCAAAAGGAAAGGGGAATACCGGGGAAGTTTTAGTTTTTTAACCCCTCTGGGCATTTTAAAATGTAGGAAGGTGATTTGACACCACCTTGGGGTGATAATCACACGATCAAATGACCCTTGGACCTAGCAAGCAACCAACGCACGAACTGGTGACTTTACTCGGGCGGGCTCACCCGCTAAGCGCACTCTCGTGCCCGTAGGCAAACCGGTGATAGTGGTGAGGGTCCGGGACGGGCCCTAGCTGCTCCGAGGGTTGGCTAGCTTTGGATTGGACCTCTCAAGGGTCCTAGGATGCCCACTCTCGTAGGCGGCCAGCACGCCGAGGGAATGGGTGTTAATGGCTCTCTCGCAACTCACCCGCGGTAGTTACTCAATCATAAGCAAATTCGGGTTCGGGCGCTCCACTTACCACCAACGGCACTAAGATGCGATACTAATTAAGCAAGGGAATTTCAGCAGAGAGGAGTGTGCAGTGGCTCACCTGATCGGTGTGAAGACACCGATCCCGGCCGGAGACGAGGGCGAGCGAGGAAGCGTGGGCTTACCCGCACGCCGCGCCGGAGAAGCTTCGACCTGAAATTTTAAATTACATGCACTACACCCCATGCAAGGGGGGGATCTTGGGGAAGGGAAACCAAAGAATACACCCAATTACTACCTCCACACAGGGAGGGGCCTTCTGGCGGTCAAGCGGGGAGGGGAGAAAGCGATGAAAACACAAGAGAAGAAGCCGATGCTGAATCTGCCCCCCCCCCTCTGCGATTCTGGACAGTCGCCTGTTGTTCTTGACTTTGTGACCACTCCTGATTTTTACTGAAGACAAGACCAGTGGGGATCTCTTCGTAACTGGATCGGGATGAAGCTTGAATTTTCTTGATTTCTGTGGACGCCGTTTCAGGCCGGGGCAGACGGTTGAACAGGGTGGCAGGTCTGTTGCGCAGACTGTAATAGGTTCTTAGCAGTAGGAAGACGAGGATGCTGCGACTGCTCCCGACCTCGGAATCAGGTACCGCTAAAGTCGTTGGTTCCGTTGACGAGTCATCTTTTCAACGAAACTGACGGGGCTACCAGATATGGTCAGAGATGGCCGGTAGAGCTCAAACACTGAAGGTGGTCGATGCCGATAGAGCGGAAGCAGAACTGCATGCCCGGTGGGAGAAAATTGATAACTTCTGGATCCGGATGCCAAACTGAGCTCTGCTTATTGGGGATGAAAGAACACTCCGAGTAAAATATTTTTGATGAAGAACTCCTGCTCCGATTCCCAGGAGGATGGCCGCTGCAGATCTTCCACTCCGGCACTGGTCTTCTGTCTGAACAGCTTTGCGCAATCGAGGAAGAATGACTCCCATGGGCGATCACGAACTCAGAATGGGATGGGACCACCGCCGTTGCGAAGAGGATTGGGAGACGCTTCTAACGATGGCTCTTGATCCTTCAGAAACGTTCGGAGGAAACTGCGGTCGTCTCGGCAAGCTGCTACTCTTCTGCAGATCTGCAACTTGGAACTGTATGTTGAAGATGACGGGGAGGAATGGGGTATATGGGAGGGGAAATGGGGTGGATGGGTGTGGGGGTGACACCTGACTATGTGGGGGTCTGTTAGGGGGTGATTCAAGGTGTGGGAGGGGTAGAAAGGAGGCTGGGAGGTGGTCTAGCAAGTGGAGGGAGGAGGAGCTATGAATTTGGGTTGGGAAGGAGAGAGGGAGGAGAGATCTCTCCTTTGGTTTGAATGGTGGGTTAATGGAGGGGTTAATGGGGGCCTAGGGAATGGGAAGGGTTGCCTTAGGGAGGGGAAGGGGTGCTTGGGAGAAGGGATTCTCCCTTGGCAAAATGAAAGGTTGTATGGGGAAGGGGAAAGGTTGCTTGGGAGGAGGGAGAGGTGCCTAGGAGAAGGGGATTCCACCTAGGGGTTGGAGGGGAATTAAATGGGAGGTATGGGGAAGGGGGAGGGGTCTTAATGAGAGGTGAATAGGGAGGAGAGAGAGTGAATTTTGAAATTGGGGGTGGGGAGGAGAGAGAATGGGGTTCGCCCCCTTTAGAGAGAGAGAGAAATAGAGAGAGAGCTAGAGAGAGAAGGAGGCACAATTCTTGTGGATAATTTTCACTCAATAATTCATTAGCTTCCAAATGAGGGATTGGGGTCCTATTTATAGGAATCCCACATTTTCAAATAAGTCCCTGACTTTTAACACACTAACAAATAACCGAAGGAAGGGGGGGCGCCCATGGGCCTAGCCCAAAGAAATAGACCCAATAGCAAACTCATTAGCCTAATGAGACTCAAACTTAGGGAAATGACTCAATAACTTAGGTACAAGACTCAAATAAAAGGAAAATTACATGATTATGACTCAAAGAAAATATGAAAATTACATGACTCGACTCAATGAAATATGACGGACACAATGGAGCTATGCTAGCAAGCAATCGAAGTTGTAAAAAAAATATGAAGGGCGAGAGATGCCCCCATCATACCCCCGGGGTGTGAAGAACTCGACTCCGTCGACTATGAGTCCGCCGGGGAAGAGGTCCTCCAACGTAACTCCGAGCAAGCTAGAACCTCGAAACTCAACCTCGCGTTCACAACCAGGGGACGGCGCTTCAACTTCTCAAGGTGGCTTGGACACACCCTCTTGCCGATGATAGTACCTTGCTTGCCCAGTAGTGCCTCCGTGTGCGCACGTCGGACTCTCAAGCTGTTATGTGGAAGCTCTCCGAGGGTGTCGCTCACAAAGATGGGGGTAGGCTCAAGGTGCTCACTAGGATCTACCGCGGTGCCCTTAGAGGGTGCTAGATCCGTTACGTTAAAAGTGAGGTATATCCCAAAATCCCATGAGTAAATCCAACCCGTAAACCATGTTGCTGTTGACACATAAAAAATGATAAAATAACAATATATACATATATATAAATAATGTCAACATATTTTTCCTACTAAATCATCTTATATTCCTTATTTTCTAGGGATAGAGGAAGAGGCGGAGAGGCTACAAGGGCCCATTAAGCCCACAAAGGCGCCCAGACCATATCAAAGCTTAAAGGGACGTCGAAGCCCATATTGAAGAAGGAGCGCGCCGAGAGTTCTGCTGTCGAGCGTGCCGACTGTCCACCACCCCGGGAAGGACCCGTGCCTAGAGAAGAGGGCCGGCCCTCTATATAACCACGCCTTCGGCGTGTATGAAGAAGGGGGGAAATCGATCAACCGGAGAAGAAACAATAGAGGCGGGGGAAGCATCAAAAGAAGCCAGGAAAGAAAGGAGAGAGAAGAAAAGAGAGAGCCACCAGTGCATCGAAAGAGCAGTAAAGGAAGAGAGGGTTTCCCTCTGCTGTGAAGGTGGGTGTCCCACCGTGTAAGGCCCTCTTGGGCTACAGTTATCTCTCTCCCATTTTCTTTTCTTTATGTAATTCTTCTTCTAAAGCTATCTTCCCGATCCCATGTATGAGATTTTGATAACGAGTGAATGAAATACAATTGGTGTTATCTATTGATCTTCTCTGTTCCGTCTGTGTATTCCCCCGTGTGTGCATTTCTCTTTCCCTGTTATCTCTTTGCCTATTTCTCGCATGATCTTGTGCCGGAGGTTTTGATCTCCTTTTAACTATACTCCCTTTTTTTTATGCTCTGCGGGTGACAAATCCTCTCTACTCGTCGATGTCTCAAATGAAGGCCAAGAGTCTGTCAAAGATGTGGCATGACCTCTGGTTCGTTCTTTGGGTGAGCGAGACACAGTAAGACACCGACAATGGAATTTTATGGTACTCTGTTTTGTTCGCAACCCCCCCTTGATATTCGGCTGTGGGTTTCAATCATTCTATCTAGAATTTATGTAGTTCCGGTTTACGTTTCTTTCGTTCAACCCGGGGCGACGGCCTTATGGCTGCTACGACTTCGCAGAGACAGTGGGAGTATTATCCCATCTGTCAATGACATTCACGAAGGCATTGCTACGCTCCGTGAATACCGTGTTCTGGTGCTTACTCTATGAGTTCTACCACGAATAGTCAAAGTTATATACCTCTCATATAAGACGGGAGCCCGAGACAGCCCATCTCGTGACTTTCCCGTCCCCCAAATCACGAGGAAAAGTAATTTTTTTTGCCTGGCTCTATTCTGGTGTTTGTGTTCTCCTGATGATTTTCTGTTCACTCAGATGAGCTCAAACCCAGTCGCTCCCATGAAATCTTAATTAAACCTCCAATCCCCTTTCAACTAGTCTCGGCGCCAACAACTCTCGGTGCCAAACCGGCGCCTATTACCTCCCGCGCCGGGACTCCTTTCCGTTTTCGCGCCGAGTGCATGAGCCCGCCGAGAACGTGAATCCCCGCCGAGACCCCTTTTTCATCCGCGCTGAGCCATGCATGCCACCATGTTACCTTCGCATGAGGCCACTGTGTCAACGTGACTAGCCGCCATACGAAGCATTGTCCACTGCCATTGCATATAATATGTTGTTGTATATCTCCATGCATATTATGACATATTGTAGCTATTGCATTCCATTGTGCACATATCCATAGGCAGACCCAATCATTTGGCATAAATCAACATGGCCCATTCCACTACATAAATGATTCAATAGGCATGGGTATATGAATTGAATAGTTTTATGCATGAAACCCATTTCTCTAGTGCATCTGCCACCCAACCACTTGCTGTCTAGTTTATACATATGCATATTTTCACCCACGTAAATATCACTTGCTGCCATATACATACATATGAGAATATGTGAACACTCGATGAATGCATAAAATAACCCCAATAATCCCCCAGGTTGCATGCATATAAGAATAAACACATACATTTTTATGGATCGATTATGTTGGGTCATTCATGCCCGATTCTGTGGGAAGCGGGGGAGCTACACTAATGGGGTTTCACCCCTACATTTATTTCAATCTAAGTTTCCGATTTCCCACTTTCACCCCGTCGGGCCACAGAGTTCTGCCACTGCATGTTCTCTGCTGGTTCCCTTAGGGGAATATTGATGAGACACCACGATGAGTGGACGCTGTCCCATTGGATTATGATCCTCTTGGATCTAGGGCTACGCCCATCTTTCTTTTGGCTTCCATCTCGGCACTCCGTGGATGGATGTCCTATGCTCCCCTTTTGGCACAGTCTAAAATAAGGGGAGATGCTGCCGAAATTCATTCACGATCCTCGCTTTGTCGAATCGTGCGATGTTTTCATTAAACTAATGATTTAACCCCCTACTGTGTGGCAGAGATCTGAGACAGTCTATCTCATGGCCCTTTGCCCACTGTAAAAGGGGAACATAATCATTATGAGATTTTCCGCTGACTGTCACATGGTCTCCCTACACCTTCTATGGATGAATTTCTCCTCCCCTCTTAGCTTGCCTAAACATCATCGCCAGAGCCCATGAAGCCCTGATTAAACACAAGAGATTCCCTCAATAGAACCCACCAAGATCCATAACTTCACAAAGCCTTCAAAGCCTTGAAATCTAAAGAAGCCCCTCTTCTCGGCGCCATATAGCCTCCCAGCGCCGCCCTCTCCCGGCGCGGGTTCCGCGCCGGATGAAAGGTGCTCCGAGACGCAGGTCGCGCCGGGCACTTGCCACGCCGATACCCCCGTGTTCATCGTCGCGCCGAGACCCCACCGCACCGGTTCATCTTCGCGTCGGCTCCCCTCCGTGCCGATTCATCTCAATACCATCTACTATTCAAACACTCAACTTCCCGACAACCTTAATGAGCCCTAAACTCAGTCTAAACCTAATGTCCCAACCTCATTAGCCTTCATGCCAACCTTCATCATATCATGGGGAATCATAGTTCTTCATCCAAGTCTAAGGGAGATAAATTAATGGGGTTTTACCCCCCACATTATACCGTTTGACCGCGATGTTTTCTTCTAACCCTGCTGACTCTTGGAGTTCTGCCACTGCATGTCCTCCAATAGTTTCTTAAGGGGATATCAATAAATATCATGCTAATGGATATTGTCCCGTTGCATCTAGATCCTCTTGGATCTCGGGCTACGCCCATCTTTCTTTTGGCGTCCATCTCGGCACTCCGTGGATGGATGCCCTATATTCCCACTTGGCATAGACCAAGATAAGGGGATATACTGTCGGATTTACTCAGTGTATTAATATATCATATCTTGCATCACGTGATCATCTGCATGCATCTTCTATCCTGCAAATGAATGAGCATACCTATCACATTGGTTTTGCCCCTGGGATCCTTCTACTTTGGCAATTAATCAAGGGTTGTCCTTCTTTGGAAGGACGTAATTAACGTCATAGCCTTTATGATATGATGGACTTCCGGTCCCGACTCGGACTTCACAATCGACTGACTGAGTCAGATCGAGCGCACAATAAAATTGTCACTCCGGTGACTGGCATGCCTAATAAACTAACTAATAAATCAATAAATAAATATAAATGAATAATTATTATAAAAAGATCGTTCCACAAAGCTGGCATGCCCAGTGGGACCGAGTCTCCCTTCATCTCTTCACCAAAGTAGAAGGCCTGGAGGCCTTCCCTAAAATACTGATTGTTTGCTCATTCTGATTTGCAGTGATCTCAATGGCTGGCGAATTTGTCGCGCTTGCATTCGGCCCTCAAGTGGTCGCTACCCACGTGGAGCATGGGTACCTGGCGGTGCCCACTGCTTTCGGAACTCTGCCACCAGTGGTGGGGTTCCCTAATTTTCTCGGTGTCGCCTTCATCGGCCTGCTAAGGATCGAGGAAGAGGAAGCTAACAAGACTGTTGCGGCCAAGGCCGTAGCCCCTGCAATGGCGAGCTGTCCACGGGGAACCACTCCGTCTTGCCATACTATCTCATGCTTTGTCCACCACGTGGACTACCACGCTGTCCCCGCCAGTGACAAGGCGTCCGGGGGGAAGAAGAGGAAGAATCAAAGAAGAAGTGTTGTTGCTGTTTCCCGAGGCCGACTCTCGACTTCCGAGAAATCTGTTCTAATTGGTGGCGTTCGTGTTTATATGAACGGCCGCCATGCTGAAGCTTTTTCAGATCATATCATCCCAGCGGTTTCCGTTCACAACCCCTTTCAGGTGCTAGCAAGCCAGAAGGCCGATTTAGACATGGATGTCCGTGGGAAGCTAGCTCCCAAGCTACCAAGTTTCAAGCAAGTGTGGGTTCCCAAGAGGACCCAGGGTTCTGCTTCGACCACACAAGATTCAACATCAACTATCAAGGACCCCAGGAATGTGGGCAATAAAGCTACACCAAAGGAAGAAGAGGTCATGCCAGTAGCCTCTCCGCCCACTCATAGGGTCTGTGCTAGGCAGACCAATGTCCTCCGACGTTCGACAAGATCGAACGGAGCTACTAGACTATCGCGGCCCTCCTACGTGCCGTCGATGCAAGACCAACTGTTAATTCCTGCCCTCTCTCCAGGGCGCAGTCAAGGAGAAATGAACAAGGTGGTCAGGGATTACTTCTATGGCTTAGAAAGTTCTTTCCGAAGTCGGCAAAGGCTACTCCGCGCCATTAGCGTCGAAAGAAAAGAAGAAGGCAAAGAAAGAAGAAGGATGGTGACATTCATGAATGAATATGAAGATGGCTTGCAAGCCAATTACTCTGAAGCTTCTCCACAGCATGAAGAGAATAAAAGGATATCAATGTTTAAAAAGTCAACCTTCCCTAGTCAAGTCAAGAAGACAGTCTGGGGGCAAAGAAAAAGAATCCAAGTCTTCACTTGCAACATGGCAGGGGTGGCTAGCAGATATGAGGCCCTACCCGAAGAGTCAGAAGAGTTGGCCAAGTTAGCTGAAAGGCTCGGGCTAATGACAAGAAGTGGCAAAGCTGCAAGAGAAATGCTCGAAGCAGCCAAAGAGAAGCAAGCTATCACTACTTCGACTGCCGACATGGTGGCTTCTGAAGAAGAAGAGATTGCTCTGCCAGCCTCGCTTGAAGGTGTTTCGGGCGAAGCATTCAAGGGTACCTTTGCTATGGCAGTGCAAGGCCCAGCTATCTTAATGATGTTACAAAATTACCAGCGAGAGATTGAAGCCTTGAAGAGGCAACTGAATGAAAAAAATGAACAAGCCCCTTTTCCCTGGCAACAGGGCGTGAATGCTGAATCATCCCGGGAAGTTCCTAACCCAGTCAATGCTACACCCCAAACTACTTCTCAAGCAATAGGCTATGGCAAGGCCGCTCTGCAACCACATTCCCTACAGTCACCCTTGGTGCAACTAGCTCTTCCACCAGTGCAGCAGTTGCCACCATCGAAGACGTCGACACCTCATGTTGAAGCACTACTCACTCCCTCTATAAAGCATTCTGCACATTGCCACTCGGTGCCGGTGGACCCAACCGTGGTAAATAGATCAATGGTGGAACAACTAATTGAAATGAAGCTGGCCGAGAGGACAGATGGTGATATCAACACTTTTGATGTTTACAAGGTGCCATATCCGCCACAGTATGCCGCAAAGAGGCTCCCGCCTGGCATCAACAAGCCGCCCAAATTTGAAAAGTTTGGCGGGCAGGGCTCTCCTAAAGAGCATATTGCTTACTATATGACAGTAATGGGAGACCTGGCAACAGATGAAGCCTACCTGCTAAAGTTCTTTGGGTCCTCACTGAAAGACCTGGCTCTATAAGTGATTGGGCAGCTATGCAACAGAAGTTCCGGGAGCGGTTCCATATTGCTGAAAGAGAGGTCACACTGGCCGAGCTGTATGCCTCCTGGCAAAGACATGATGAGTCAGCCCTGGAGTACATCAAAAGATGGCGGAATCTCAGTATGAGATGCAAGTGGCCGCCACATCCAGAAGATGCGGTGCAAATATGCGAGCAGAATCTAAGCCGGGAAATCCTCGGTAGGATGATCGGAATTGAAATACAGTCTTTCAACCGGCAAAATAATGTGGTCGCAGAGATTGAAGCCTTCATCTCCAGCTCTCCCTCTACTACAACTGCTACAAGCCAAAAGGGCAAGTCTATTGACAAGTGGCCATCGCCCAAGGAAGCTCACACAATTAACTTCAAAGCATTCAACCAACAAGAAGAAAAAGAAGAAGGAGTGGCTAACCCTCCAACCGCTAAGCTAGCTGAGCAGCAAGAAGTCCCGTCCTTGCAGGCCAAGATGAAAAAATTCTACTCTTTCCCCAAGGAGAGGACTCGAGTCCTCTTCGAGTGGGCTGTCGCAAACAACAAGGTTACTCTACCAGAGCCAAAGAGGCCGGAAGATGCTAGAAAGAAAGACCATCCTCGCTACTGTCCATATCACCAGATGGTTGGGCACCATATTGAAGATTGTTACGTCTTTAAAGACGCTATTGAAAAGCTAATCAGAAGAGGGGAGCTACAACTGGGCGACTATAAGGTTGATCCTCCTCTCCCGCATGAGCTACCTGCTATGGAAAGAGCAATCAATACAGTGTCTCTATGCCAGCTGTCGTCTCAAGAGACAACCAGAGTTCGCATCACACACCAGGTGCCAACTACAAAAAGGCAAGAGAATAATAAGCCAAGAGACAGAGAGAGCGACGTTCTCCTCTCCTGTAATACCCTATCGGCCTGGCCCTATGCGAGCCGAGCTGCTGAAGAAGATGACGAATAAATATGCTATACACCAGCAAGGGCAGGTCAAGCAGCAACATTTATTTCTCTCCATCAATCCCATGAAGGGTGGGGGCATCCTCCACTGCCTGCTGAAGAAGCATGCTATTATACCCCTCCTCAACATGAGAGCATGGGGGCAAGAACATCCACTCATACAGGACCATACGTGTCCCGCGTCGACAATAAAATGCTGCTAGTCCCACCTGGAATCAGCACGGGAAACAGCACTCCCAACTCCTACCAAGCTAACTCCACTCTGATGATGGAGCTCTATCAAAAAATACAAGAAGTAGAGAAGCTAAGAGAAAGATTGACTGAGATGGGCTTACTCCCAGTCACACCCGGGCAGGTAGGACCTTCATCCAAAGCCCGACAAGGTGGCGCTAAATCATTTGAAGCCTCACTGCAACCAGCTATGCCCCAGTCAACACAAGGCCATGATGGGAACACCCTCCCGCGGCAGCTATACCACGCGGCCCCAGCGTACCCCTCAGCTCTCCAAGCACGTCAGGGGGTAGCTTTCACGCCTCATGCAATACCCCCTCTACAATCAGTTGGCTTACGCCAGAATCTAGCGGCGACAACCATAACAAACAAGCCAGTAATAGAACAAGCAACTGAGATAAAATCTGCTGAGGAAGAAGTCACCGAGGCAGAATTATATATGATCAAACAGAGAGATGATGAGTCTGCTTCAAACTACATTCAACGCTGGAAGGACCTCCACTCCGGATGCAAACATCCGCCAAGCTGCAAGGACGCTGTCCAGCTATGCAAGCGTAATCTGAGGAAAGAGATCCTGCAAAGGGTAATTGGCCTCGAAGTCAAATCCTTCGACCAATTAGAAGATGTGGCAGTTGAAATTGAAGCCTTTCTAGCCAAATACTGCCCGGCCTTTACACCTCCAATTCAAGTGCACAAGCTAATTGAAGAACAGTCGGCGCTAGAAGGAATAGAAGCAGTTGACTTTGTAGCCTTCGAGCATCAATGGAGGAAAGCACAAGAGGCAACTAGCTCCTCCTCTACCAGGGTTGCTGAACAAAAACCCCCTTCACTAAGGGAAAGAATGAAAAGACCATACTCCTTTCCGCAAGACAAGACCCAGCGTCTATTCGAGTGGGCCCTTGAGTACAACAAGGTCGTCCTCCCGGAGCTCAAGAGACCAAATGACATCGAAAGAAAATATGACCCTCGGTTCTGCCCCTACCATCGGAAGAGGGGACATCTCATCGAGGACTGCTATATGTTCAAAGATATCATGGAGGATCTGATCCAAAGTGGTGAATTACAGATTGGTGAATATAGGGTGGACCCACCTTGCCCTCACCAATTGCCCATCTTTAAGATGTCGGCCAGCACGGCCTCTCAATATTAGCTAGAACAGCATATCCTCTGAAGGGCACTACGAGCTCCCTCCGCTGTGGTAAGAAGCCGAACAAAATGCAATTGTTGCACCATCTTCCGGGCAACTGCTGAGGACAAGAGAAGAAATAAACCCAGGAATAAAAGAAAAGATGATGCTTTACTGCTCGATGTGTTGCCCTCTTTATTCAAGCCATCAACTCAAGAATGGAGTCCACTCATATTAGGGCCAACTGCAAAATGATAAAGATGCAAGGAAGAATCTCCTTCCAAATGAAATGACACTGCACAACGTAGCCGCTGCTCTATATGCTCCAGCACACAATAATGGAGGCTCAACTCTCTCCGAGCAAGGGGGGGGCAAGAGTGGAAAATATGCTCAATCGCAATCAAGCTTTAAGGTGCCGCTGGGCACAGCAAGACTCTATTCCCCACTCGGGGGCTGCCAACAAAAGAGAAGAGGGTGGAGTCCAACGGTCGGATTTCCCTACTATTGTCTGCCTACACAACTGCTCGTGAAGCGAACAAGCTACCCAATGGAAAGACGTGCTTTGAACAACTCATCTTCAGCTATCCACCCTAGCTTGGGGGCATTAAAAGGAGAATGAACTCTCCAACTATCCACCCCAGCATGGGGGCATCCAAAGCTAAAAGAAGAGAGAACGGGATTATTCAGGGCATACCAACATCCCACCGTGAACTGGACAACCCGCTGCAGATGCTAACTGTTCGACAAGCTCGACTGCTAAAGATTTCGAGCTCCTCGCTTAGAGGACCCATCTGCTGCATTTCATTCAATGTTAGAACGGGATTCCTCCTTATCCTGCAAAATGCTTCCCATTAGTCCCACCGGGATTGACTCTCTACCCCCAGTGTGGAACCCACATTCATAACTAATACATCATTGCCATCCTTCGGCATTCCACCATAAACAGCTACACAAACACGCTAAGAGATACCAAGCTTGTCCCACTGGGCTCATAAAACCTGTCCCTTGGCCTGTGGCACTCCGCCCTTGCCAAGCTTTAGACGTTGCCCATCAGTTCCATTGGACCGGGCCCATAAAACCTCTCCCTTGGCTTGTGGTATTCCACCCTGACCGAGCTTTACCTACCTTGGTCTAGTGGCATTCCGCCCTAGCCTAGCTCTACCCACCTTGGTCTAGTGGCATTCCGCCCTGACCGAGCTCTATATGCCTTAGTCTAGTGGCACTCTGCCCTAGCTAAGTTTTACCTACCTTGGTCTAGTGGCATTCCGCCCTGGCCGAGCTCTACCCACCTTGGTCTAGTGGCATTCTGCCCTAACCGAGCTTTATCTGCCTTAGTCTAGTGGCGCTCTGCCCTAGCTAGGTTTCACCCACCTTAGTTTAGTGGTACTCTGCCCTAGCTAAGTTATACCTACCCTTGGTCTAGTGGCATTCCGCCCTGGCCGAGCTCTACCTGCCTTGGTCTGGTGGCATTCCGCCCTAGCCGAGCTCTACCTACCTTGGTCTAGTGGCATTCCGCCCTGGCCGAGTTCTACCTCCCTTGGTATTCCGCCCTGGCCGAGTTCTACGTGCCTTGGTCTAGTGGCATTCCGCCCTGGCCGAGTTCTACCTCCCTTGGTCTAGTGGCATTCCGCCCTGGCCGAGCTCTACCTACCTTGGTTTGGTGGCATTCCGCCCTGGCCGAGCTCTACCTGCTTTGGTCTGGTGGCATTCCACCCTGACCGAGCTCTACCTGCCTTAGCCTGGTGGCACTCCGCCCTAGCTAAGTTTTACCCACCTTGGCCTAGTGGCATTCTGCCCTGGCCGAGCTATACATACCCTTAGTCTAGTGGCACTCCGCCCTAGCTAAGTTCTACATACCTTGGTCTAGTGGCATTCCGCCCTGGCCGAGCTATACATACCCTTAGTCTAGTGGCACTCCGCCCTAGCTAAGTTCTACATACCTTGGTCTAGTGGCATTCCGCTCTGGCCGAGCTCTACCTTGCCTTAGTCTAGTGGCACTCTGCCCTAGCTAAGTTTTACCTATCTTAGTCTAGTGGCACGCCGCCCCAGCTAAGTTCTATTTTCCTTAGTCTAGTGGCACTCCGTCCTAGCTAAGTTCCATCTGCCTTAGTCCAGTGGCACTTCGCCCTAGCTAAGTTCTACCTACCCTTGGTCCAGCGGTATTCCGCCCTGACCGGGCTCTATACCTACCCTTAGTCTAGTGGCACTCCGCCCAGGCTGAACTCTATCCACCTTGGTCTAGTGGCACTCTGTCTTGACCGGGCAACCTTTACCTTGGTCTAGTGGCACTCCGCCCGGATCGAGCTACCTCCGCCCTGGTCTAGTGGCAATCCACCCTGATCAAGCTACCTCCACCTTGGTCTAGTGGCACTCCGCCCTGATCGAGCTACCCCTTACCTTGGCCTGAGGCACTCCACCCTCGTCGAGCTCTTAGATTCTGCCCATCAAGTCCCACCGAACTGAGTCCATAAGCTTTTTCCTCGGCGCAAGGCACTCCATCCACGTCAAGCTCTTAAGTATTGCCACCAGGCTAGGCCCATAAACCTTTTCCCTCTGGCTCAAGGCACCCCGCCTTGGCCGAGCTCTCAGATGTTAATCCCTAGCCCCACCGGCGCTATAACAACACAGTCAAATCCATCAATAGTCCCACCGGACAACACAGTCTGCACTATGGACTGGTCTGTACCAAGAGTACTTTTGGAAGGTACCATTCTTAGTCCTAGTCAGCCGGCTAGGTTTTACCCTTGGCCTAGACCCCACGTCTTCGCTGAGTTGTTTGATTTCGACGTTCTGTCAAGTCAATGCCCATTTATACACCCTGCCCTTGTTTCAGACCTCCCGTCTGAGTAAGGTTTGTTGATTCCGACATCTCGTCTGGTCAACGTCTATATTCTGCCCTTGTCCCAGACACGCTGTCCAAGCAAGGTTTGTTGATTCCGACATCTCGTCGAGTCGACGTCTATATTCTGCCCTTGCCCAGACACGCCGTCCGAGCAAGGTTTATTGATTCCGACATCTCATCAGGTCGACGTCTACATTCTACCCTTGTCCCGGACCTACCGTCTGAGCAAGGTTTGTCAGCTCCGACATATTGTCAAGTTGGCATCTAGATTCTACATTTGACACAGATCTCCCGTCTGGGTCAGATGCATGGGTTGTCTTCGACAGTCCGTCAAGGCAACATCAATTCTAGATTGCTTCCAAGTCCGACATCCTACCAGGATCCGCGATCCTATCTTCTGGCCTTTGACATCCAGTCGAAGCCAGCTATCCTTGTTGGCGAGCCCAACACCTTATCATGTATTTCAAGTATCTCATTTTTTTGGCTCATCCACCTCGGCTGAAGCCCACTACCATATATCTCACAACTTCCAGCTATTTTATCCCCCGACTCAGCCATGACAGCTGAAGTCACTATTATACATTTTCAGCCATTCTGGCTAAAGCTGCTATCATAATTTTTAAATTGTCTCATCCTCCGGCTCAGCCATCCCGACCGAAGCCGCTACCACATTTTTTTTCAGCTATCTCCTCTTTCGATTTAGCCATTCTGGCCAAAGCCGCTATCACAATTTGTTGATTGTCTCGTCCTTTGGCTCAGCCATCCCGACCGAAGCCGCTACCATAATTTTTCAGCTATCTCCTCTTTCGGTTTAGCCATTCTGGCCAAAGCCGCTATCACAATTTGTTGGTTATCTCGTCCCCCGGCTCAGCCATTCCGACCGAAGCTACTCTCATGATTTTCAACTACTCTATCTATCGGCTTAGCCATTCTGGCCAAAGCTTCTATCATAATTTTCGACCATTCTATCTTTCGGCTTAGCCATTCCAGCCAAAGCTGCTATCATAATTTTCAGCTATTCTAGCTTTCGGCTTAGCCATTCCAGCCAAAGCTGCTATCATGATTTTCAACTACTCTATCTGTCGGCTTAGCCATTCCGGCCAAAGCTGCTATCGTAATTTTCGACCATTCTATCTTTCGGCTTAGCCATTCCGACCAAAGCTGCTATTACAATTTCCAACTACTTCATCCATCAGCTTAGCCATTTTTGGCCAAAGCTTGCTATCAGGACTCATCCACCCTTCCCATTGCAATAATCAATGCAATGCAACGGCCTAGACCTGTCGTCGAAGCCCACTTCCCTTGATTATGACTATTCAGTCCCTCTCCTCAATTTTAACTCACATTCCATCCTCCTAGATGTCGGCTTGGAAGCCCGCTTCCCCACAGCATGTGACCACTATCCTATCTTTCGGCTTAGCCATTCTGGCCAAAGCTGCTACCTCACACCTTAGCTATCTTATCTCTCGGCTTAGCCAAAGCCCGCTATCATGACTCTCAGCTATCTCATCCTTTAGTTAGTCATTTCGGCTGAAGCTCGCTATCCCACGTTTCAGCTATCTTACATTCTGGCTTAGCCTCTTCGGCTAAGACCCGCAACCATATAATTCGGGTAAACTACCTTTCGGCTTTCACAAGCCCGATTCCTTACTGCTCTCTGGCTTTCGCAGCCTGCTATCTCTCCTACTCTCTAGCTCTCATGGCCTGCTATATCTAGTTCTCGTAGATCGCTATTTCTGGCTCTTGTAGCCTGCTGTCTCTGGCTCTTGTAGCATGCTATTCCTGGTTTCTACAGCCTACTATCCTGGCTCTTATAGCATGCTATCTCTGGCTCTCGTAAGCTGCTATTCCTGGCTTCTACAGCCTGCTATTCTGGCTCTTATAGCCTGCTGTCTCTGGCTCTCGTAGCCTGCTATCCCTGGCTTCTACGGCCTGCTATCTTGGCTCTTATATTCCTGGCTTCTACGGCCTGCTATCTTGGCTCTTATAGCCTGCTGTCTCTGGCTCTCGTAGACTACTATTCCTGGTTTCTACGGCCTGCTATCCCTGACTTCTACGGCCTGCTATCTTGGCTCTTATATTCCTGGCTTCTACGTCCTACTATCTTGGCTCTTATAGCCTGCTGTCTCTGGCTCTCGTAGCCTGCTATTCCTGGCTTCTACGGCCTGCTATTCTGGCTCTTAAAGTATGCTGTTATTGGCTCCTATATCCTGCTATCTTTGGCTCATATAGTTTTATGTTTCCAGACCTTATAGTCTGCTGATCCTGGCTTTACAGCTTGCTACCTCTGGCTCTTTTAACCTGCTACCCCAGTCCCCACGGCCTGCTATCATCACTTTCCGGTCCTTGTCACCATCGGCAAGATCGATCGCTACCCTTTTTGGTCCTTGTCACTATCAGCAAGACCGTCCACCTTTTTGACCCTTGTCACCATCGGCAAGATCGGTCGCTACCCTTTTCGGTCCTTGTCACCATCGGCAAGACCGTCCACCTCTTCGACCATTGTCACCATTGGCAAGATCGGTCGCTACCCTCTTCGGTCCTTGTCACCATTGGCAAGACCGTCTACCATTTTCGGTCCTTGACACCATCGACAAGACCGTCTACCCTTTCCGGTCCTTGTCACCATCGGCAAGATCGGTCAACCTACTCCTGACCCTTGTCACCATCGACAAGATCGGTCAACCTACTCCTGACCCTTGTCACCATCGGCGAGATCGGTCAACCTACTCATGGCCCTTGTCATCATCGGCAAGGTCGGCCAGCATCTCCTCAAGCTCATTGTCTCGCTACCCTTGTGGCTTAGGCCTACTTCAGCAATGACCATCATGTCCCACCGTGATGATTGCTACAACTCAATGACTTGGGCTCCCCTTGAAGCCTGCTTCCCTGCTATCGCTAGGTCTGCATATCCTATTCTCCCATTATCTCCTGGCTTTTACAGCCTGCTTGCCATGTTACCTTTCGGCTGTCATAGCCCGCTTCCCTTGCCAACTGTTGACTTCTATAGTCCACTTTCTATATTCAGGTTAGACTCCCTATCAAACCCGCTACCCGTCCTTGGCCAAGGCACCATGTTGAGGCCTACCACTCCACTTTAATCCAGGTCCATCATCTGAATAAAACGGCTCTCGTTGGCCAGTACCAACCCTCTTCGTCCCGCCAGGACTTGCTGCATAAAGCCCTTTTCCATTATTTTGTTATCAATTCTGCTGGCTTTTGAATAACTAACCTACAGGTATTCGCATCAGGCACTTGAACAAATAAATGGATATATAGTGACATATACATATATGCATACATATAAAATAATATAAAAAAAGAGAAAGAAAAAGAAAGGAAAAATTGCTTGCTTTCAAAATTTTGGGTGTTTGTTGGCCATGCTTGCATGCTTGCTTATACTATAAGATAATACACCTCCTTCAATTTTTTAAGACCACATCTCCTTGCTAAATAAAACTGTCTGATTCTAAGCATGTGTGCGCCACGGCATACACTAAGGGATGAAAAGTCAATATTGGCTGAGTGCATGCGTCTAGTGGAAAAGTCATAGCTATGTCGCTAACGCAACTCGTGAGATACACCCAAAGCAAAACTCCCGCACTTTGCACCACAATGTGTTCAGCGGTCTCTTATCATAGGGATCCTAGAAGGTTCTTCCTAATACTTTATGGATGCTCAAACGTCTGCACTCACATGAGGGGTAATCATGAGGAAAAAGCTGCCTTCCCTCAAGTTAAAAAAAAAGGAAGAAGAAGGACGATAGATAGGATGAATCCTAGTAGCCGGGAATCCCCATTGAGACACATGAGGAGACTCGCGTCGAACGGTGAAGTCCACAATAAAATCACTATAAAAGATGAATCCTAGTAGCCGGAAATCCCCATTGAGATATATGAGGAGACTCGCGCCAAACGGAGAAGTCCGCAATAAAACCACTATAAATGATGAATCCTAGTAGCCGGGAATCCCCATTGAGACACATGAGGAGACTCACGCCGAACGGTGAAGTCCGCAATAAAACCACTATAAATGATGAATCCTAGTAGCCAGGAATCCCCATTGAGACACATGAGGAGACTCGCGTCAAACGGTGAAGTCTGTAATAAAATTGCTATAAAGGATGAATCTTAGTAGCCGGGAATCCCCATTGAGACACATGAGGAGACTCGCGCCGAACGGTGAAGTCGGAACTGGGAATAAGCTAAAGGGGGTTGTGCGAAGCTACCGAAAATCGAGAGCCCCAGCTGTGTGTGTAGATGCTAGAGCAATGCTCTAATGTTATCTAGAACATCTGCGTATCCCTACGTCGGAGATTCGCTGCTCGCATACTTGCACTATCACACTATGGAGAAGTGGCCTCGGGTGTAGATCATGGCTTACGCTGTGCACATATTCTATGCGATGTCCTCTCTGCGCATGCACATCTCCCTTAGTTGTGCCTTGTGAGCCGTACTCTGCATATGAGTCACAGGCGCTGTCCTTGTCCTATCCCCGATATAGGGGAGCTATTCCATATATCTAGCTTATGCTTGCTGTTGAATGCCTGCATGCTCGCATGAATAAAAAGACACGCTTTCAAACGGGTCTCACCCGTAGGCCCCGCTCACCCGTCCCTCATTCGCGCCACCTACGGGTGGGGGGCATTTGTTGACACATAAAAAATGATAAAATAACAATATATACATATATATAAATAATGTCAACATATTTTTCCTACTAAATCATCTTATATTCCTTATTTTCTAGGGATAGAGGAAGAGGCGGAGAGGCTACAAGGGCCCATTAAGCCCACAAAGGCGCCCAGACCATATCAAAGCTTAAAGGGACGTCGAAGCCCATACTGAAGAAGGAGCGCGCCGAGAGTTCTGCTGTCGAGCGCGCCGACTGTCCACCACCCCGGGAAGGACCCGTGCCGAGAGAAGAGGGCCAGCCCTCTATATAACCACGCCTTCGGCGTGTATGAAGAAGGGGGGAAAATCGATCAACCGGAGAAGAAACAATAGAGGCGGGGGAAGCATCGGAAGAAGCCAGGAAAGAAAGGAGAGAGAAGAAAAGAGAGAGCCACCAGTGCGTCGAAAGAGCAGTAAAGGAAGAGAGGGTTTCCCTCTGCTGTGAAGGTGGGTGTCCCACCGTGTAAGGCCCTCTCGGGCTACAGTTATCTCTCTCCCGTTTTCTTTTCTTTATGTAATTCTTCTTCTAAAGCTATCTTCCCGATCCCATGTATGAGATTTTGATAACGAGTGAATGAAATACAATTGGTGTTATCTATTGATCTTCTCTGTTCCGTCTGTGTATTCCCCCGTGTGTGCATTTCTCTTTCCCTGTTATCTCTTTGCCTATTTCTCGCATGATCTTGTGCCGGAGGTTTTGATCTCCTTTTAACTATATTCCCTTTTTTTTTGATGCTCTGCGGGTGACAAATCCTCTCAACTCGTCGATGTCTCAAATGAAGGCCAAGAGTCTGTCAAAGATGTGGCATGACCTCTGGTTCGTTCTTTGGGTGAGCGAGACACAGTAAGACACCGACAATGGAATTTTATGGTACTCTGTTTTGTTCGCAACCCCCCCCCCTTGATATTCGCCTGTGGGTTTCAATCATTCTATCTAGAATTTATGTAGTTCCGGTTTACGTTTCTTTCGTTCAACTCGGGGCGACGGCCTTATGGCTGCTACGACTTCGCAGAGATAGTGGGAGTATTATCCCATCTGTCAATGACATTCACGAAGGCATTGCTACGCTCCGGGAATACCGAGTTCTGGTGCTTACTCCATGAGTTCTACCACGAATAGTCGAAGTTATATACCTCTGATATAAGACGGGAGCCCGAGATAGCCCATCTCGTGACTTTCCCGTCCCCCAAATCACGAGGAAAAGTAATTTTTTTGCCTGGCTCTATTCTGGTGTTTGTGTTCTCCTGATGATTTTCTGTTCACTCAGATGAGCTCAAACCCGGTCGCTCCCATGAAATCTTAATTAAACCTCCAATCCCCTTTCAACTAGTCTCGGCGCCAACAACTCTCGGCGCCAAACCGGCGCCGATTACCTCCCGCGCCCGGACTCCTTTCCGTTTTCGCGCCGAGTGCATGAGCCCGCCGAGAACGTGAATCCCCGCCGAGACCCCTTTTACGTCCGCGCCGAGCCATGCATGCCACCGTGTTACCTTCGCATGAGGCCACTGTGTCAACGTGACTAGCCGCCATACGAAGCATTGTCCACTGCCATTGCATATAATATGTTGTTGTATATCTCCATGCATATTATGACATATTGTAGCTATTGCATTCCATTGTGCACATATCCATAGGCAGACCCAATCATTTGGCATAAATCAACATGGCCCATTCCACTACATAAATGATTAAATAGGCATCGGTATATGAATTGAATAGTTTTATGCATGAAACCCATTTCTCTAGTGCATCTGCCACCCAACCACTTGCTGTCTAGTTTATACATATGCATATTTTCACCCACGTAAATATCACTTGCTGCCATATACATACATATGAGAATATGTGAACACTCGATGAATGCATAAAATAACCCCAATAATCCCCCAGGTTGCATGCATATAAGAATAAACACATACATTTTTATGGATCGATTATGTTGGGTCATTCATGCCCGATTCTGTGGGAAGCGGGGGAGCTACACTAATGGGGTTTCACCCCTACATTTATTTCAATCTAAGTTTTCGATTTCCCTCTTTCACCCCGTCGGGCCACAGAGTTCTGCCACTGCATGTTCTCTGCTGGTTCCCTTAGGGGAATATTGATGAGACACCACGATGAGTGGACGCTGTCCCATTGGATTATGATCCTCTTGGATCTAGGGCTACGCCCATCTTTCTTTTGGCTTCCATCTCGGCACTCCGTGGATGGATGTCCTATACTCCCCTTTTGGCACAGTCCAAAATAAGGGGAGATGCTGCCGAAATTCATTCACGATCCTCGCTTTGTCGAATCGTGCGATGTTTTCGTTAAACTAATGAATTAACCCCCTACTGTGTGGCAGAGATCTGAGACAGTCTATCTCATGGCCCTTTACCCACTGTAAAAGGGGAACATAATCATTATGAGATTTTCCGCTGACTGTCACATGGTCTCCCTACACCTTCTATGGATGAATTTCTCCTCCCCTCTCAGCTTGCCTAAACATCATCGCCAGAGCCCATGAAGCCCTGATTAAACACAAGAGATTCCCTCAATAGAACCCACCAAGATCCATAACCTCACAAAGCCTTCAAAGCCTTGAAATCTAAAGAAGCCCCTCTTCTCGGCGCCATATAGCCTCCCGGCGCCGCCCTCTCCCGGCGCGGGTTCTGCGCCGGATGAAGGGTGCGCCGAGACGCAGGTCGCATCGGGCACTTGCCACGCCGATACCCCCGTGTTCATCGTCGCACCGGGACCCCAGCACGCCGGTTCATCTTCGCACCAGCTCCCCTCCGTGCCGGTTCATCTCAATACCATCTACTATTCAAACACTCAACTTCCCGGCAACCTTAATGAGCCCTAAACTCAGTCTAAACCTAATGTCCCAACCTCATTAGCCTTCATGCCAACCTTCATCATATCATGGGGAATCATAGTTCTTCATCCAAGTCTAAGGGAGATAAATTAATGGGGTTTTACCCCCACATTATACCGTTTGACCGCGATGTTTTCTTCTAACCCTGCTGACTCTTGGAGTTCTGCCACTGCATGTCCTCCAATAGTTTCTTAAGGGGATATCAATAAATATCATGCTAATGGATACTGTCCCGTTGCATCTAGATCCTCTTGGATCTCGGGCTACGCCCATCTTTCTTTTGGCGTCCATCTCGGCACTCCGTGGATGGATGTCCTATATTCCCACTTGGCATAGACCAAGATGAGGGGATATACTGTCGGATTTACTCCGTGTATTAATATATCATATCTTGCATCACGTGATCATCTGCATGCATCTTCTATCCTGCAAATGAATGAGCATACCTATCACATTGGTTTTGCCCCTGGGATCCTTCTACTTTGGTGATTAATCAAGGGTTGTCCTTCTTTGGAAGGACGTAATTAACGTCATAGCCTTTATGATATGATGGACTTTCGGTCCCGACTCGGACTTCACAATCGACTGACTGAGTCAGATCGAGCGCACAATAAAATTGTCACTCCGGTGACTAGCACGCCTAATAAACTAACTAATAAATCAATAAATAAATATAAATAAATAATTATTATAAAAAGATCATTCCACAGTTGCCAAAGCCACTTGGAACATGGAAGGTCCAAGTCCTCGTGCCCTCGATTTGAAAGTGGCCCTAAGGTAGAGCCATTCCAAAGCCACCATCGTGAGGTTTCCTTCTTGGAATTCAAAGTGCCACTCGTGAGTTTTTGCCCGCTCATTATGATCCTCACCGCCCATTGCTAGATGCTTGCTTGAATGAGTATGCCTTGAGCTACGGTGCGGTGTGGGTGGGAAGTGTGTGGTATGCAAAGGGGGACCGGGGCAACCAAAAGTAGACCTATCATGTAATGACGCAGTGTAGACTTCGGTCAACCTAGGTGGGCCGGGGCATCCGTAGGTGGCCCTATCATGCAAAGTGGTGGTAAATATCGGGGGACCCGGACATCCGTAGATGCCTTTGACATGTGTATGACCAATGTGAAGTGAGGGAGGGCTGGGGCAGCCATAGGTGTCCCTTTCATGTGTGGGTGTGATGAGTGCCGGAGGACCCGGACATCCGTGAATGCTCCTAACATGTTTAAGACTTATGATGAATGATGGTGGCCCATTACATCCGAATATGGACCACTCATGCTTTCCACTTGACATGTGGGTGATATGAATGAATGGACCCAACATAGTGTTCATGCCAAGTGGTGTGGTAAGCCTAGACACATGCATGTTTTTCCTATAGGTGATTTTCATGTGTATAGGTGTGGGACAACCCTTTAACTGCCATTGAAAAGGATCGAATAGATCTAAGAAGGTGGTCATCATGGGGTGGGGCACAACCTTATTACCTAGGGGTATGTGGCCCAAGGTCATGGTTCCCAAGGTGTAACTCGGGTCTAGGATGGGGTGAATTAGGTCTAACATGGTGGGTTGGGATAAGGAATGGTGGGTGGTGGATAAGGTGGTTGGGTCACATGGGGAACTAGACTCCCATAGGAAGGGATCAAAGGGGTCGTGGAAAGGTCTTCCTAGAGGGAGGCACTCTATGTCTTCAAGGTTCCCAAATTGTGAGTCATCCTCCTCCAAGGTAATTGGGCCATGGTTTCTAGTGGGTTGGCCGATCAAAGTATTTGGGATCTCAATGGTAGGGGAGTGGATCGAGATGGGTTCTTCTACCATAGGGAGAATGAAAAGGAGGTCGCTAGTGTAGCAACCAATGGTATAGACCGAGGTGATTGACCTGATGCATAGGTGTAGGAGGCCAAGGCTCCTAGGTTGTTCGGCCATAGGGGTCAACATGCTAGTGAACTCAATTTGCCATGCTAAGCCTCTAAGAAAATCCTCTAAGGTCTCTACTTAATAAGATGCTTGGATTGTGGTGTGATAAGAGGAGATGGAAACTATGGGATGGTTTTCCTTCATGGGTGAGAAATCGTGGGCCGTGATCTCTCTTATTGGGCTCTTCTTTAGCCAACTAACAAGGGTTTCCCCTAAGATGAGATTGACTCCAACTAGAGATGGTGATGTAAGGTGAAGACCCTCGTGTGTTGTTTCTTCTTAAATTTGGGCTTGGGTTTCCTCCAAGGTGGAGAGTGGGTTTGGAGTGTTCACCACTATGGGGTGGGGTATGGGTTCTTCTTCCAAGGAGGTGAGAGGGGCTTTTGAGGGTGTGGTGATGATTGGGGCATGGTGTATCCGGGGTGGTAGGTAGTGGGAAACTTGGGTTAGGATAGGTTAGGGTAGTAGTGGAGGCTTTGGTGGGAGTTGGATTGGGGTAGGGAGAGGAAGATGGGTGGGTTAAAGGGGTTTGGGTTGATTGGTTTTGGGAGGAGTGTCCCTTTTTGGGGGTGATAGAGAGGTAGTGGTGGGGGTTACCATGGGCCTAGGTGGAGAGTTGGCCATGGGGCCCAATTGGGTATGGGGACCTATGGTTGTAGTGTGAACTTAGAGGTGGGGTGTAAATGTAGTGGTTGGGGTAGGAGAGATGGGAAGTGGTGGGGAATGGGTGATTGGGGTCTTGGATTGACCGGGTGGGGATGAAGGAGTTTAAGTGCTCCTTGGGCTTTTGTGATTTGAGTAGGAGGGAGAGGGTTGGAGAGTGTAGGTTTTCCTAAGCTCGACCTTCATCTCATCCCAAGTGATAATGGGGGCCTCCCTGCGGATCCTTCTTAAACCTTCCACAACTAACCAATGAGTTTTAGCTTGTTTGGAGAGGTGTGCCTTGGCTAGCCTCATTCTCCATCCTTCGTTCAAGGGGCAACTTTTAAAGAATTGGTCTAGGGAAATCTCCCAATCTAGGTAAAGGCTTGGGCTGTTGGATCCATCAAAGGCGGGGGTTTTGATTTTCAAGTGTTCTAACAATATGGTTTCTAGATTTCCCCAAAGGTCACTCTCATTCACTCTTGGTGCACGGCTATTTCCTTCAAGTCGGTCGAGTCGAGACATGATATCTTCAAGCCGATTAAGGACATTAGGTAGGGCTTCTATGATAGAGTTTTTGCTACCCACTTTGTTGGCAATGGAGCTTCCATGAGGATTTGGGCTTCTTGGGAAAGTTGATGGGGATAGATATGACGGGTATGAAGTGGCCATTCTAGTGGACATGGGAGATGCAACCGAGGACTCTAAATACATAAACATGCCCTAGGACCAACTTGTGGAGAGGCAAGTTGTGAACTTGCTCTGATACCACTTGATGTGACACCACCTTGGGGTGATAATCACATGATCAAATGACCCTTGGACCTAGCAAGCAACCAACGCACGAACCGGTGCCTTTACTCGGGCGGGCTCACCCGCTAAGCGCACTCTCGTGCCCGTAGGAAAATCGGTGATAGTGGTGAGGGTCCGGGACGGGCCCTAGCTGCTCCGGGGGTTGGCTAGCTTTGGATTGGACCTCTCAAGGGTCCTAGGATGCCCACTCTCGTAGGCGGCTAGCACGCCGAGGGCGTGGGTGTTAATGGCTCTCTCGCAACTCACCCGCGGTAGTTACTCAATCATAAGCAAATTCGGGTTCGGGCGCTCCACTTACCACCAACGGCACTAAGATGCGATACTAATTAAGCAAGGGAATTTTAGAAGAGAGGAGTGTGTAGTGGCTCACCTGATCGGTGTGAAGACACCCATCCCGGCCGGAGGAGAGGGCGAGCGAGGAAGCGTGGGCTTACCCGCACGCCGCGCCGGAGAAGCTTCGACCTGAAATTTTAAATTACAAGCACTACACCCCATGCAAGGGGGGGATATTGCGGAAGGGAAACCAAAGAATACACGCAATTACTACCTCCACACAGGGAGGGGCCTTCAACCGGTCAAGCGGGGAGGGGAGAAAGCGATGAAAACACAAGAGAAGAAGCCGATGCCGAATCTACCCCCCCCCCCTCTGCGATTCTGGACAGTCGCCTGTTGTTCTTGACTTTGTGACCACTCCTGATTTTTGCTAAAGACAAGACCAGTAGTGATCTCTTTGTAACTGGATCGGGATGAAGCTTGAATTTTCTTGATTTCTGTGGACGCCGATTCGGGCCGGGGCAGACGGTTGAACAGGGTGGTAGGTCTGTTGCGCAGACTGTAATAGGTTCTTAGCAGTAGGAAGATGAGGATGCTGCGACCGCTCCCGACCTCGGAATCAGGTACCGCAGAAGTCGTTGGTTCCGTTGACAAGTCATCTTTGCAAAGAAACTGACGGGGCTACCAGATATGGTCGGATATGGCCGGTAGAGCTCAAACACTGAAGGTGGTCGATGCCGATAGAGTGGAAGCAGAACTGCATGCCCGGTGAGAGAAAATTGATAACTTCTGGATCCGGATGCCAAACTGAGCTCTGCTTCTTGGGGATGAAAGAACACTCCGAGTAAAATATTTTTGATGAAGAACTCCTACTCCGATTCCCAGGAGGATGGCCGCTGTAGATCTTCCACTCCGGCACTAGTCTTCTGTCCGAACAGCTTTGCGCAATCGAGGAAGAATGACTCCCCTGGGCGATCACGAACTCAGAATGGGATGGGACCACCGCCGTTGAGAAGAGGATTGGGAGATGCTTCTAACGATGGCTCTTGATCCTTCAGAAACGTTCGGAGGAAACCGCGGTCACCTCGGCAAGCTGCTACTCTTCTGTAGATCTGCAACTTGGAACTGTATGTTGAAGATGACGGGGAGGAATGGGGTATATGGGAGGGGAAATGGGGTGGATGGGGTTGGGGGTGACACCTGACTATGTGGGGGTCTGTTAGGGGGTGATTCAAGGTGTGGGAGGGGTAGAAAGGGGGCTAGGAGGTGGTCTAGCAAGTGGAGGGAGGAGGAGCTACGAGTTTGGGTTGGGAAGGAGAGAGGGAGGAGAGATCTCTCCTTTGGTTTGAATGGTGGGTTAATGTAGGGGTTAATGGGGGCCTAGGGAATGGGAAGGGTTGCCTTGGGGAGGGGAAGGGGTGCTTGGGAGAAGGGATTCTCCCTTGGCAAAATGAAAGGTTGTATGGGGAAGGGGAAAGGTTGCTTGGGAGGAGGGAGAGGTGCCTAGGAGAAGGGGATTCCACCTAGGGGTTGGAGGGGAATTAAATGGGAGGTATGGGGAAGGGGGAGGGGTCTTAATGAGAGGTGAATAGGGAGGAGAGAGAGTGAATTTCGAAATTGGGGGTGGGGAGGAGAGAGAATGGGGTTCGCCCCCTTTAGAGAGAGAGAGAGAAATAGAGAGAGAGCTAGAGAGAGAAGGAGGCACAATTCTTGTGGATAATTTTCACTCAATAATTCATTAGCTTCCAAATGAGGGATTGGGGTCCTATTTATAGGAATCCCACATTTTCACATAAGTCCCTGACTTTTAACACACTAACAAATAACCGAAGGAAGGGGGGCGCCCATGGGCCTAGCCCAAAGAAATAGGCCCAATAGCAAACTCATTAGCCTAATGAGACTCAAACTTAGGGAAATGACTCAATAACCTAGGTACAAGACTCAAATAAAAGGAAAATTACATGATTATGACTCAAAGAAAATATGAAAATTACATGACTCGACTCAATGAAATATGACGGACACAATGGAGCTATGCTAGCAAGCAATCGAAGTTGTAAAAAAAATATGAAGGGTGAGAGATGCCCCCATCAGAAGGATGTTTAGATGGTTAAAACATATGAAGAACGTGAGAGAAAGGAGTGGGACAACGCTGTGATGAGGGGAGGAAGAAAGGAACACAAGTGTGCAAACTATGAACTTCAAAACTCAAAACCGAAGTACTCCCTTGACTGTGATGTAGATGGACGTAGAAAATCAATTCCCCTTGGATGAATATGGCTCCAGAAAGCGGCAGCACTTCGACGCGAACTCCAGATTTCTCCTCCCTAGGCCATGAAGTCAAGGGTTCTATTTATAGACCCTCAAAATCTCTGGTCGAGCAGAGGATAAATCAGCAAGAAAAGAGGATAACTCTTAGCAAACTCTTGAAGATAATATCACCAAGAGTCCATAGAAATAAACAGAAGGTTCTGAGGATCAGATTTGGAAGAGAAATCACAAGATCAAACTCTCACTTCGACCACGGAGTGGCAGAGAAAAGGCCAGACTAGCCAGGACTCTCTATTGGATGTAACGGCTATACGATAGACCGCCACATGAATGTAACGCCTCAGAAAGAGACCGTCACACTAACCTTATCTCTAAAGAGATAAGATCAACGGGAAGAAGTTCAAAATAGTTAGACTCTTGAATGGATGTAATGGCCATGGGCTGATGCGTTATAGGAACGTAATGGCTGCACGACAGACCGTTAGAATCAACGGGTAGGCAAAATGATAAGTATTGAAAAAGAAGCCTTAAGCTGTAGGACTCTTCAAGATGTAACGGCCCAGGGCTGATGCGTCAGAATGATGTAACGCCCCTAGTGCGGACCATTAGAGACAATCAAGATCGAAATGACAATAAGAGCTTGCTAAGTTTCATCCAAACGACAAGCCACAAGGAATCAGACTCAACCAAGAGGTAAAACCCAGGAAATAAGCCTCCAACTGATCAAGAGAGCTTAATGAAGAATGAACAACTTGGAGCATCATATAGAATGAATAAGGAGATGACCCGACTTATTGGTCATAAAACGGGTGTCAACAAACCTACCTTAATAGAGGATCTAGTCGAGTTGCAAAATGATGATCTCATGTTACTAGAAATTAAAGCTAATATTGAACAACGGCCGGATTTCTCTATTACGGAGGATGGAAGATTGCTATTCAAGGGCCGAGTGTGTGTACCGGATCATGAAGATATGAAGAAATTGATCCTAGAAGAAGCACATAATTCTAAGTACACCATTCATCTAGGTGGTACAAAAATGTATCAAGATCTTAAAAGAAATTTCTGGTGGCCCAACATGAAGAGAGAAATAGCTGATTTCGTGTCTCGCTGTCTCACTTGTCAACAAGTAAAGGCAGGGCATTTTAGACCCGTAGGTAAACTGCATCCTTTGAATATTCCCGAATGGAAATGGGAGAGTATAGGGATGGATTTCATAATGGGGTTACCTAAGACAAGAGGTGGACACGATGGTATATGGGTAATCATAGACCGATTAACTAAATCTACACATTTCATACCAATCAAAAGTCGATGGTCTGTGGATATCCTGGCAGCATTATACATAAGGGAAATTGTTAAATTACATGGTGTCCCAGTCACTATTATATCTGATAGAGATACTCGATTCACGTCACAGTTTTGGAAGGGTCTACAACATTCACTAGGGACTAGATTGAATTTCAGCACAGCCTTTCATCCATAAACTGATGGTCAGACAGAAAGTACGAACCAGGTGGTAGAAAACATGCTCAGGGCTTGTGTTATTGATTTTGGAGGTAGTTGGCATGATCACTTGCCTCTGGTAGAATTTACATATAACAACAGTTACCAGGCCAGCATACAAATGGCACCTTTTGATGCTCTATATGAAAAAAATTGTCGATCACCAATATGTTGGAGTGAAATAGGAGAAAGACAATTCATAGGCCTCGATATTATCAGAGATTCTACAGAGAAGAACAAGCTTATTCAAGAGAGAATAAAGATGGCACACGATAGGCAAAAGTCTTGTGCTGATAATCGTAGACACGACTTGGAATTTCAAGTAGGAGACCATGTGTATCTCAAGGTTTCTCCAGGTCGTGGTATTCGGAGATTTGGCATTAAAGGTAAACTAACTCCAAGGTTCATTGGTCTGTTTGAAATTCTTGAAAGGGTCGGTGAAGTGACTTATAGACTGGCTTTACCTCCACAATTAGCAGGAGTTCATGACGTATTTCACGTCTCTAAGCTAAAGAAGTATGTATATGATCCTGACCTTATTATCACTTATAACAATCTAGATATTCAAAAGGATATGACATACGAGCAAATGCCAATAAAGATTCTGGAAAAGAAGTTATTCCTATGGTCAAGATTCAATGGAAGAACACATGGCCATATGAAGCAACATGGGAAACCGAAGTAACATGGGAAACCAAAGCAACCATGCGGAAAAGATTTCCAGAATTATTCAACTGTAAGTACACTCTCTATAATCCATGTATTGAATTTGAGGATCAAATTCTTCTAAGTGGGGGAGGGTGTAGTGCCCCAGAATTTATGTAATAATTTCTGGATCATTTATAGAATTTTCTGGAATTTATTAGGAATTTATAAAGACTAAATAGATTTATAAATAGATTATTGGATTAATAAGTCATTATAAGGCCCAATTATGTCAAATAAATAACCTAGCCTATTTAAATAAGATTCAAAAGGTTTAAGGACCAAGCCCATTAAGTTTGGCCCATATTCTATAATGTTATTTAGCCTATTCACGTATTTTAAGGATAAATATTATTTTATAGATAATTATATTAGATAAACGAATAAAATAGTTTAATAAATTTGAAATTCTTCACACGTGGGATGTAACGGTCTATCGTACAACCGACACATGCATGTAACGCACCTAGACTGATGTGTTACACCCTAACAGTTCCGTGAATGAAAGAACGAGCAAAAAGATTAGAACTTTGGGATCCTATCTGCAAGAGATCGACTTGGGAGAGTTTATAACATTACTAAGGACTCTTAGGGATTAGGTTCTGGCAATTAAGGACTCTAGAATCGATCAAATCTTCAAACCCTAGTCAAAACCCTATAAATAGGACCTAGTTCTGAACTGAGCGACCCTTACTTTTGGCTCGTAAAGAATCAAGGTAAGGAGATAGCATTTCGGGTAAGTTCTTTAAAAGATTTTGTTTAGTATATTTTAGACTAATAGTTCTCCAAATTTCATGTTAGGAGATCAAGCAACCAAGGAGATTGAAGCTTCCAAAGTTGCTGGTTCGACCATAGTAACTCAGGATTCAGAGCAAAGGACCTCTGAAGATCAGGAGATTAGGACGTCTAAACGAGGTAATTAGAATTCAATCCTTTAGAACTTTTTGATCACCTTAGTTTCATATTCTGACCCTCAAAATTTCACATCTTTAGGACAAGAGGTTGGAGAGATAGATCAGCAGGAAGTTGCTGGAAAATCACTGGAAAAGGAGAGCTATGGCTCGATTTTCAGATTCAAATTAGAAGCTTAAAGCCTAGTTAAAAGGTAGGTTATCTCATGATTGGTAAAAACATCTTGTTAGGGATAAAAGCCCTCTGATTGTGCTTGATTTCATGCATTATAGACTATGAATTCCATGTTTTATTGGGTTCATGCATACGTACATATTCTTAGCCCTAATCAAAGATCGAAAATATTATATTGTCAATTCACTACAACCTATACATCTAGATGACCTTTACTTCGTTTTGTCATGATTGGAGTAGTTAAATCTTTTTCAAACATGACATGGTTTTAAATCATAGTCGTTTAATTTCTTTTTACTCTAACGCATCATAATTAGACTGTCACAATGATATAACGGCCTTACTATAAGCCGTCACACCTTCTTTGGTGTTTGAAGTTCTCTATTGTCTCTGACGCACCATCGATGAAGCGTTACATTACTGTAACGGCCTCACGATAAATCGTCACAGTCACTATGACGCACCCATTCTAGACCGTCATGGTAACTGTAGACAGAATGGGAAACTAGTTAATTTAACTTATAAATAAGCCTAGTTATCTAAGTTTTGACCTGTTATCATGACTTTAAGATTATTTACTGATTCATGGTAGAAATTACATAATTTAGGTGTCTTAAGTTATTTTAAGTTATGTTAATTTCATGTGCCAAAATTCTATAGTTTTGTTTCTAAATCATGATTTTCCAAGGATGTATTGACGGAGTTTTATCATGATTTCCTATTGTTACACATCCTCTCTATCAATAGAGTCATTTCTCTAAGTACATGGCATATATTTAGGTATATGTCTATTAATTCACACTTTACACTATAGGAACATTATTCTTGGACATGAGGACCTCTCTATTGGATATTCCTTCCAATGGACTAGGAAATTTTGTTGCAAGGCCTCTGTAATTCTCAGCGAGCCTGGGATTCCCACTAGGACGCCGAGTTGGCTGTACCAGTAAAACCCAATTGATTAGATTACACTATCAATATTTCTGGTTATCAGTAGTGTAACGGATCTATATTGGACCGTCAGGCACATGTAACGGCCCAATATACGACCGTCACATTCAACTGAGTCCGATTTCTTGGTTCTGGATTCAGACTAATGTAACGGCCCAATACTAGAGTGTCACATCATGTAACGGCCCAGTACAAGACCGTCACAAGGCTTAAATATGTTAACCCAAGGTTTGATCCAAGGGTTGATATTCCAAGGTTTATAAATGGACTATTGATGATCTAGAACTTATCATATTGATCAAGAAACCTAATATAATGAATGGAAAATAAAGAATGTATCGTTATGCTACCGATTTATTTCCATAAGCATAACATAGTATAAGTCATTCTTGATTTCACATGATTCTTATTAAAGTATTTATTCATTGAATTATTGTTATCAAGAGCTTGTTAGAATTGTACATTCTTGGCCATACTTTATTATTACATGCGTGGAAAAAGCTTGATTTATACTTCAAGATGCGATCGACCACTGATTGTGTTCAAGGGCTCTATTCTAGTCCCCTCGGCTGATTATCGGAAACATACTATAATAAACCATAGGGTATGATGCTACTGGCATCACATTACGTTGGGAGTACTTTCTTTATAAATAAGTGAAGACCCACGATACAGCATGATTGATACTTATACATGACTTTCTTGATATTCCATAGAAATTCACGAAGAACTTGCTCATAAGCAAAAGATACTGGAGTGATGATTATATGGCTTGCTAGTACATTCTCGTTACATTCTTGTTCATGAAAGGCCATATCATGTTCTTATAACATTCTTGCTAGTTCATACTTGCTCTCATTTTATCTTACATACTTTGGTTTAATCGCATGATTGATCGCATTCGCATGATTTTACCTTATTCCTCTAGAGCAAAAATGTTAATTACTTTAAGATGCCTTCATGTTGATGCGAAGATACCTACTGGGCAAGTGTGCTCATTACCTATTTCCATTCTTTTTCAGGAAATGGAAGTGAGTCGGGTTCGGATTCGGAATGTTCAAGTAGCGAATCCGAGAGTGAATAAAGAATGAGCGAGGACTTAGGAAGTTTACATTGTTTAGATCGAGTCTATGTAATTTCTTATTTCTTGAGTCTAGCATGATGAAAGTTGAATTAGTGGTTATATTCGAATATTGGATTTGATTATTAATGAAAGTTGAAGTTGAGTAAATATTGTGCGATTGCATTCTTATGTGTGATTGCCTTGCGCTCTGATCGTTCTTGCTTGCAAAAGGCTTACCATGCCGGCTGTTCGCGTTCCTCGAGCGAGTCTTCCGCTGTAATAAAGGCTCGGGGCGTGACATACCGTCAGCGACTCATCGATAGGTGGTAAAGTCTCAATCAAGGAGATCGGTCTGTCTCCGAATATATCACTGAATTTGATGAGTATTTTTTACGATGTGGCGTATCGGAGGAGAGCATCATGCCCATTTCCCGCTTCCGTCGTGGTCTGCGGTCCCACTATCAATATGAGCTTTTTCGCCACAATGTGACCAAGTTGGAAGATATGTATCAGGTTGCTCTCGAGCTGGAGCAGTTTGAGGGAGAGTTCGAGCCTACCCACCGATTGGGACCCTTTCCTCATCCTGGGGTTGAGCCTCGTAGTTCTTCGAGCCCATATCTTAGGGCTCCCCTGGCTTGACCCCCGGAGCCCACCTGTCAGGAGCCACCCGCTCCAAGACCGCGCCTTCTCCCACCGAGGGACATTCCCCCTCAACCCCAACCACCGGCATCCATTGCCCACCCCTCGGCACCCATTGCTCATCCTCTGGCACCCACACCTCCCCCAATGTTGCCTACACCCCCAGTCCGTCGGGAGGATAAGGGTAAGGGACCACTTATTACGGAGACTATTGGGTCACGACAGCAGTGTTATCGCTGCCATGGGTTTAGCCACATTGCTAGTCAATGTCCCACCCGTACATCACAAGTCATTGGGGACCCGAAAGTTGGAGAAGCCTCACCTTCTGGGTTTGTGTCTGTCAACTATGAGGCCGAGCCGGAATTAGCTGACGAATTCTATGAGGAAGATCCGGAAGACCCTATCGGCACCCAGGATGCCGCACTCGGATGATGACCACCTAGAGGGTAATGTCACTGCATTAAGTCTAGGGTCATGCATGAGTCTATTTTTCTTCTTTGTGTGGTTTGTTTGTGTGGTTTGTTAGGAGTCTATGCATTCATTTGTCAAGTGCATAGTGAGTCTGCATACATCAAGTTGAGTCGGTCTATTGTCAGCTCGCGATGTCAGTCCCTTTCGAGTGTGAGGCAAGTCAGGTCTAATGCGTACGTTGTAGACTTGTCAGAATTTGGGATCGGCTCTACCACTCTATGTCTCGGATCCAGTCACATAAAGGGACCCAGCGGTGATCCCTAGTGAGTCATTGAGCCGTCTCCGTCCTTTGAGAGTGACCCCACCCCGGAGTGTCCACCACTAGCCTCATTCCCACAGCAGCATGTGCATATCGAATATATATGGGGTGAGCAGGTGACGATTACTTGGAGTGGAATGTACTCCGCGCTACCTGGTCGGTGACAGATCCACCGGAGCCATACGAGCAGCCGCACCCCTTACTCGACGGGGTCGAGTTCTTCCCACCCGGGGAGAATTGATGGGAATCAACACCGGGCATTGACATTATGTTTGATGTTTGTATCCTTTTTGTTTACATTTATATGCTTGGTTAATTGTGTTTACAATTGTAAGGCATTATAAGCTAATTTGTTAGTCTTTAGGAATCTTGGGTTTCTATGTAAAATGCCAGTGTGTAGTAGATCTCCGAGTTAGCTTCGCAACGGCGCTGGTCTCGCTTCGATCCGACGTCCGAGTTGATCGCAGGAAATTTTCTCGCCCAGTCACGCAGTGCTGACACAGCAGAACTAGCTCGGGACAGCAAGCAGCACGGCCACCGGTCGGCACCGATGGAGCTGTCCAACACGCTGCCCATCAACCCAAGATTGGTCCTCCCGGGCCCCAATTGTAGCCCTTTACCTCCCTGCGTGGAGTGGGCAGAGAAATTCACTTCTGTAATTAATTACATTTACTGTACCAGGAGTTACGGTCTTGGTCGGGGTTGTCTTCCCCACGCCCGGAGCATGGAGGTATCATGTCCGCCCCACTTTGGCATTTGCTTATCTCGTATAATTTTGAATGCCGCTGCTAGAGTGATAGGTAATTAGCACGCTATATTAATTCAATCACCGCTGCGACAGAGTGAGCGTGACCCATCCCGTGACTCAATCCGAGCACGGAAGAGCCGAGTACCCTTGACTCGCTGCCGATTTCTCAACCGCGCACATCCGTATGCTTCCCTCATTAGGGATGATCGCGAGTTTGCCTAGAGTCCAAGGTTTGCATATCAATTAGCGTCGAGTCGCGTCCCGTCCTGCATCAACTTCTCAGCTTTCTGGATGCCTATTCCGAGTATCACCAAATCCAGATGAACCCTGAAGATGCTGAGAAGACTTCCTTCATTACTGATTTTGACATGTACTGCTACACTCGAATGCCGTTTGGGTTAAAGAATGCCGAAGCGACTTATCAAAGGATGGTTGATCAGATCATCGAAAACCAGATCGGGTAGAACGTTGAGGCCTACATCGATGACATGCTCGTCAGATCATCTAAGGCCGAAGACCATTTCACCAACCTGGCCGGGACCTTCAGTACCCTTCAGAGGTACGATATGAAGCTTCACCCTGCCAAGTGCACCTTCGGAGTCAAATCTGGGAAGTTCCTTGGTTTTTTGGTGACCCAGTGAGGGATCGAGGCCAACCCCGAGAAGATCCAGGCCATCCTGGATATGCGGCCACCCACGTGCATCAAGGATGTTCAACACCTAACAGGAAGAATTACTATGCTTAACCATTTCCTGTCCCGAGCGGCAGAACAATGCCTACCTTTCTTCAAATTGTTGAGAGGACCAAAATTGGCATCCACTGCCTTCACTTGGGATAGTGAATGCGAGAAGGCATTTACCGAGCTAAAGGAATTCCTTCTATCGCCTCTGGTGTTGTCGAAGCATGTGCTAGGTGAAACGTTGTATCTTTACCTCTTGGCAACATCTTCTACAGTAAGCTCGGTCTTATTTCGAGATGACCAAGGAGTGGAGAGGCAAGTATATTACGTCAGCAAGGTGCTCCTTGAGGCTGAGAGGAGGTACCACGCAACTGAGAAGCTCGTGCTAGCGTTGGTGACCTCGGCTAAGTGCCTTCGGCCCTACTTCCAAGGACACACCATCGTGGTGCTGACCAACGAACCCTTAAAGAAGATTTTGGCCCATCCCGAAGCTTTTGGCCATCTCATTAAATGGGAAATCTTGATCAAGGCCTACTGCATTTCTTACCGACCCCGCACAGCCATCAAGGGACAGGCTCTCGCAGATTTCATTGCGGAGAACGATGTCCCACCCGGGGAGACATCCCAACCGACAATCGACCTGGCCTGGGACCTTTTTGTGGACGGATCTTCAAACTCAACCAGCAGCGGCGTCGGTATCTTCCTCACATCCCAGAAGGAGTGGGGCTGCAATATGCTCTGAAATTTAAATTCCTGACATCCAACAATGCCTCCTAGTACGAGGCCCTAATTTCTGGGGCCAAGATGGTAAGACGCCTGGGAGCGGAACGAGTCAGAATCTACGCAGACTCTCAGTTAGTCTCCAACCAGATCAATGGAGACTACGAAGGTTGGGAACCACAAATGGTCAAATACCTTCAGCTGGTAAAAGAGAAAGCCTAACTTTTCGAGAGTTTTAAGGTGATCCAAATAGCTCGGGGAAGAAAAATCTCGAGCGGACGCCCTCTCTCGCCTAGCCTCCTCTATTAGCCCAGAAGGAACCCAGTCAGTCCTCCTTGAGGAGTTAGAACAACCTAGTGTGGAAACTGAGTTCGTGGCCATCGTACAAGCATCGCCCGACGACTGGATGACTCCATATGTGGCTTGGCTGAATGACTCTCGAGAACCTACTGACCCTCAGGAAGCAAGGAGACTGAAATATCAAGCTTGGCGTTTCATCCTACTTAATGGGACTCTTTATAGGCGATCCTTTGCCGGACCCCTCCTAAAATGCCTCGACGCTCCAGAAGCTCACCAAGCAATCGAGGAGGTACACGAAGGAATTTGTGGCGCGTACCAGGAAGGGAGATTAATTGCGAGGATCTTATTGCACCAAGGTAACTGGTGGCCCACTCTCTAGCGTGACTACTCGGCGTACGCTCGAAAATGCGACCGCTGCCAGAGGTTCGACCACCTAATCCACCAGCCAGCCTCGGAACTCGTGACCTTGACCGAGCCTTACCCCTTCGCTCGTTGGAGGATCTATATCCTGGGCCTATTTTCGGTGGCCCAGGCTCAGAAAAAAATTCTCATCGTCGCCATCAACTATTTCTCCAAGTGGATCGAGGCTGAAGCTTCTACAAAAATAATGGAGGCAGTGATTTGGAGTTTCGTGTGGAGGTTGATCATCTGTCGTTTTGGCATCCCCCGAGTGATTGTGAGCGATAACGGTCGATAATTCAACTACGCTTATTTTAAGAATAGGTGCACCGACCTACATATTCGCAACCACTTCACCTCGGTAGCCCACCCTCAAGCTAACGGACTGGTCAAAAATGTCAGCAAAACTATCCTCAAAGGCATCAAGACCAGGCTTGGGAAGGCCAAGGGTAATTGGCTTGAGGAATTGCCTAGCGTACTTTGGTCGTAACGGACCACCCTGAGGGCCTCCACAGGTGAAACGCCATTCCAACTTGTATATGGCACCGAGACAGTCATTCCATTGGAGATTGGTAGCCCCTCTCTTCGGGTTATTAACTTCCTGCCCGAGCCCAATGAACAGAAATTATTGGAAAACTTGGACTTGGTCGATGAAGTACACGAAGTCGCAAGGATCCGAGCAACGGAATACCAGCTTCGCATGGCTCGTTACTACAGCACCCGGGTCTGAGATAGACAGTTCCAGTCGAGAGACCTCGTCTTGAGAAAGGCCGAAGCCTCTCGACCACTAGAGGCGATGGGGAAGCTGGCCCCTAATTGGGAAGGCCCCTACCGAGTGGTCGAGATGCTCAGAAAAAGAGCTTACCAATTATCTACCATGGAGGGGAAACCAATTCCTCGGACTTGGAACGCTACGGCATTACGCAAATTCTATTTCTGAGCCCTTCCATACATGTAAGAAGTCGATTGAAATAGCAGTCCTCATTTTCATTGCATCAACATTTTTTGTACACCAGATAGGTCGTAGCCAGTACAATAAAAAAAACAAAAAGAGACAAAGGTACAACGAGGACTGATAGCTCGGTGAGGATAGGGTTAGCGGCCTCAGACCGAGCCATTGACTCCACCAGGTATGGAAACTGGCTCGGGTAGTAAGGCAACCGACCTAGTCTGCTCGGGTGCTCAGGAAGAGATGGTATCAATAAGGAAAGACAAGAAAAGGCTCCATCAAGAATAGATGGTGCCCACAAGAAGAAGTAGGAAAAAAATAAGAAGAACATAAGAGAGAGAAAGAAAGAGAACACTCCCTTGGGGTATAGGGAGTGGGAGGGGAGGAGGGGAGACGGATAAAGAGGGGGAATGGATAAGCAGGAGGCCTCTCTTGAACGATCCTCTCGTGCATTATCCCCTCTCCCCTCTCCCCCATGTGGGCAGAACAGAAGTCAAAGAAGAACGTCCCATTATGCGTCTTCCCCTCTTATACGCCGTCCACCAAGTCATCTTCCATTCTCCTACGCCAAAGTAGCTTGAACACTCTAGTAGCCGTAAAGGCCTTCGTCTTCATCGTCGGCCTCCATGATTCACCAAGAGACGGCAAGAAAAGAAGGAGATATGGGGGAAACAGCGAAGGCCCTTATGCGGCGTGAAGAGGAGGAGGCACCCTTTGGAACCTTTTATAGGTCGAAGGGGGGCACCTTGCCGTAATTAAACCTCCCCTTGAAAAAATGCGAAAGGAATTCAAAAGCAGGCGTCCTCCCCTAGGAGCAATTACGCCACCTTCCCCCAGAATCTTTCGACGGGAATACACGAAAAGGTGGGTTATTCAAGGCTTAGAAAGACAGGAAGATGCCAGATCAGCACCTGCGAATCGACTGATCGGCGCGTGACCTGATTTTTCGGTAGGAAAATCGTACGAGATTTCTGATTTGCTGATGTCCGCAGATAAGGTAAACCATACACAGTCAAAGATGATAAGGAGCATTTAAGGGCGCTTTGAACTAAATCGCCATTGTCTATAGAAAGAAAAGAGATACATGGAAAGGTTCCAGATGGACTAAAAAAAAGGCCAACAAATCAAGTACAAACTAAACCTATTCTATGGAGATAGGAGAAGGGTGGGAGGTCAGCGATCCTCCTTGAAGCTCGGTGGTCGGAAGGCCCTCGACACTCGACACCGTCTCTACAATCAAGGGTACTGTGGTCCTGGCTCCCTCGGTGATGGCCAGCTCGGGCACTGACCACACCTGTGTGGGAAATGCCTCGACCGAGTGCTCTTCCGAAGCAGCCGAAGTTGGTGATCCTCTTTCCACAGGAGCAGAAGTGTCCTCGCTTCCCCCTCCGCCACTTGACGCTGATGAAGAAGGAGAGGTTGGCCCTTCTTCGCCTGAGTCATAGCATTGCCCAGGTTTGAAAATGAGCTCGTCAATAACTTGCTCCTATGCCAGACTCACTGCCCGCCTGAAGCCCTACAAGAAGCCTTTCCGCAGTCCACGCCCGTAGCCCGGCTCATAATAGGTGAAAGCGACCTTCGTTAGGGCTTCGCGATATTCTTCCGAGCCCAGATATCGCTCGATTGCCTTCTCCTGGGCTTCTGCTTCCTTCGCCTCCAGATCAGCCAACTTCACCTCGGTCTCGGCCAGCTTCGCCTCGACCTCCCACCTCGCTCACTCTGCCTCTAGGAGGTGACTCTCAAACTCTTCCCGCTCGACCCCCCACTGCCTCGAGCTCGCCGCGTAGGCCTAGCGCTCTTCCTCCAGGAGGTCGCTCTTTAGCTCAGTCGTATATCGAGCCTGGGACAGCTGCTCAGATCGAAACCGTGCCTTCATCTGGTTCACCCGATCCTGCGATCGGAGTGAGGCCACTTCCTGCCGAAGGACCCCAAGCTCGGAGGACAGTTGTCCGTGTTAGGATGCTAGGCACGGATTCAGAGGGGGTGAATGAATGCCCTTTTACAAACTACGGAATTAAAGCTTTTAACCAAATCTTGTTCTACACAAACTGGACAAGGAAGCCCAGATGAGACTTATGGCTCATACTGAACAAGCTTCGAACACTTAGCGTATAGCAACATAGAGTTAATAAACACAAACGATGAACCAGTGAGGAATGATGATGATAAGAATTCACACAAACAAACAAATGCTTCACAGAAGAGATGGATCAAGCAAACATAATATCAAACATGTTGCCCCCTAAACAAGCAAGTAAAAGACCCTGTGAAGGAGACAGAGGAGATGGAACACACCAAAGCAAACCACTACACACGGGATTTTTTAGGTGGTTTGATCTCAGACCCGAGATCTACATCCACCCCCTACTCCAATCGAGTGAGGCTTCCCTTGCTCCAAGCAAGAAGTAGACTCAGTCTGCAAACAACCGCTGCCTTACAGCTTTGCCCAGAGGAACACTCTCCTCTCTTCCTCCAAATCGGAGGGGAACCACTAGTGACACCCCGTCACTATCAACCGGAGACACCAGTCTCCCTTCCTCTAACTAGAGGGGAAACTGTGAGTGACACCCAGTCACTCACACCCAGAGACACCAGTCTCCCTTCCTCTAAATCCTCAGAGGGGAACCGGAGATCGCTCTCCCTTCTCCTTAATCCCAAGGAGGAACCCTGACCTCAACCCAGAGAATCGGAACGACAAACTAGAAAATGAAGACAAACGAAAATTATAGACGAGGAAATAAAATGTAGCTCTCAATAGAGCAGTGCAGTTCAGGATTTGATCCTACAACTGACGATCACATATCTTCAATCAGCTCCTCTAAAATCTCTAGCTCTCCTCACTCTTTCTCAGCACTCTCACTCTAATCTTTCTTATAGAGTCTCTGGCTCTTTCTTTCTTCTTCTTCTCCTATCTCTTCTATTCTTTCCTTCGTGGCTATTTTTTTCTCTGCTCTTCACTCTTTCTTTTCTGATGCTCGCTCTTTGATGGCTTCTTCTTTCTTCTCTCTCTCCACTCTTGGAATCTCTTCGGGCGCGTAGAGGGAAGATTCCCGCCAAGGCTCCTTGGGTGACAGATGGCAGAGTGTAGGTGGTTGAACTTTCTTGGAGATCATGAAGCCTTGGATCATGTGCTCCAATAATTGAGTCTTGGATCACGTGCACTGCTTTAAGTTATGCCAATCAGATTATAAGCATTTCAACAAACATATTGAGTGTAAGGGTTAATACTTAAGCAAAAGTGTCATGTAGATATATGATCAGGCTTGTCATACAGGTGTTCTGCACAATGCCTTAGAGCATAATAGAAGATGCACATACTTGGTAGCATGAAGACAATAAGTGCTTCGATCTTAATCTAGCATCTGCATGGACCTTGATGCATAGAGTGCACTAACTTGAAACATGCACAGACCATGTGTGCATAGACTATCAGACCCTAAGCACAAGGGTTCTTATATATCCAGCAAATTTGTACTAACTTAGATATGCAGTAAGAGAGATGTGCACCGACTAGGTTCAACATCACGCACGGACATGCACTGACTTGTACATGCTGAATGCAAGAAGTGCACTGACCTTATATACACACAAGGCAAATGTGCACGGACCTATGCATGCGAATGTCATGAAATGCACCGACTCAGTTAAGTGTAGACTAAGACATGCACAGACTTAGTGAGCATATATGCACAGACCTATATGCATAAGGTAGAAGATGCACCGACCTTCATATGAACATGTTTGGATATGCATTGACCTTGTATAGCACATAGCGCAGCTAGCACCGGCCTTGTATTTGCATCAAACAGTGACTTGCACCGACTTTGTGTGCATGGGACAAAAGATGCACCGACTGTATGGTAATGCCAAAAGGTTCACAAGTGCACCGACTTTGGTATGCATGCTAGATGTGCACCGACGTTATGCACAGACCTTCCATGTAGACAACACAGCATGCACCGACCTTATGAGCATATGCACGGACCTTAGTTAGGATATAAGCATACTAGCATCGACCTTAGCTAATATACAAACATACTAACATCGACCTTAGCTATCAATGACCTTAACGCAGACAAACTCAAGGTAAAACAGACCTTGATATGATTGATACTCTACTAACATCGACCCTAATGTAAACGTACTCAAGGTAACACAGACCTTGATATGCTTGATACTCTACTAACATCGACCCTACATACACTAACTCAGACCTAATGCATGAACTGTTCTATACTAACATAGACCTTACATGCAGAATGCTTGACTAACACTGACTTCAGTTGCATGTGGTCTATACTAGCATCGACCTTATGAGCAGAGCAGACAGTATGAACAACAACTTGATGAAGTTCTATGCATCATGAAAAGACATCAATCCAAAAATGCACAGTGCAATGACCAAATGTATCATCAATTGCATATTTCATCAACATTCAATTTTCATGCAACCACATGATGACTTATAGTGTTTTCTATCATCAAAACCACAGGGACACAACAATCTCCCCCTTTTTTATGATGGCAACACTATGAGTCTATGGCAACATAGTGAGATACACAACATCATGCAATGCAACACAGTCGATTATCTCTCCCCCTTTGACTTCATCAAAAAGAAGAAATATGGTTCTCCCCCTTTGACTTCTGCAAAAAGAAGCTAAGGGTTGATAAAATCAGTAGTGAAATGCAAGGCATGCGTGATATGGTTGAATGATGAATTATTCTCTCCCTGACTAAAAGATCCTAACTTGCCGGACAATACAAACTAGTATGAATAATGCAGGAGCATGCATCAATTGACAGAGAGATAATTGATTCTCCTCCTTAAATGCAGACTATTCTACCCCAGAAGAAATGAGGTTATGATAAGGGACAGTCAAAACAATGATCAGCAAAAAACACAGGGACAACCAATTTTCTTATTTGTCAAAAACACAAGAAGAATTGGAATGGAAAGGTATCATCGGAAATACAAGGATTAGACTGAAACCAATTGATGAGATCACAAAGCATAGAGAGCAGGATTTGAGCATAGAGATTTTGGCTGACTTTCCAAAGAATAGATAAGACAATAAGATTTTTAATAGGATACCAATTTCATAAATCTTAATAAAAGAATTTCAGACTCTTCTATTATAAGAACCTATGAATAAGTCTTAACAGACCAACATGGTTTAAGCACGATGTATACAAAGTTTATTAATGAAATTCAATACTATTATCTGAAACAAGTTTTAATAAAGATGAACCAATCACTCATATGATATTCTTGTTTACCTCCTTCTATCTTACTCATTTAATTTTTTAATGACTCCTCTAGGAATTACAAGAGGTAGAGTTGAGGTTAAACAACTATGAAATCATTTGACTGTCTAGGGTTATAGCAATTTATCCTTTGCAACAATTTTCAGATATTCATTTGATCAAACAAGAGATTTTATGTGTTGGGTTCTATGCGCCCCCTCGTTGTCTTTGATAATGGTTTTGATGATTCCAATATATTGTGTGTTTTATGCTTAATGGCATTTTCATGATAAACAAGCTAACATGATGATATCTTATTTTGTAGGTTGAAATTCAAAGGTCCTACCTCAATACATTCATGAAGTCGACTCATGCATGCTGTGCATGAGGATTTGGAGCTTTCATGTGGATCTTGTTCATACTATCTTGATTGGGGTTAAAAGCCCTTTTATGTTCCTAGACTTATATTGACTGCATTTCAATGTGGGAAGATTGGTTATATTGCATATGACTTCATGTTTGCTTTTCATAATTGTTAAGTAATAGTGGTTTCTCAGCTTGCTTAGGAATGCCCCTATCTATGATTGGATTGAACTTGAATAGCTATGCATTGGACTGCTAAACATGTTTACCATTCCCTTGGGATGGGTCGACCCCATGGGTCGACTCATGGCTCCTTGAGCCTTAATTCTCACCTTGTTATGAAGCATGGTTGAACATGGATCTGAACTTTGCTTATTGATTGGTTTTTTGCCTTGAACTGCATGTATATTTTGATTAATGTGGGATTTGATTGATAACATGATTGGTTGATAAAATTATGTTCTAAATATATGGCTTATTAACTTGCTTTGAATTGACTTGAAGTTTTATCTTGATGAATTTCAGGTTCTGAATGGATGTTTGGACTAACATGTTAAATCTTGATAAGTGACCTTAGTTAGGACTTAACATTGTTGAATGAACTTAGTGAATGAGAAGGTCACTTGATTTGTTCTAGTTTCAATGGATGCATTGGTTGAGTAATTAGATATGGGTTGACTTGAGAATTTCATTTGATGAGCTGCAGATTGAAATTAATGAGAATATGTATTGTGCAGGATCGATGAGGAAACAACGTTCAAATCCTAGAAATAATGGTAAGAACACAATTGGAGGTCGATCTCCAAGTGGTTGGATTGGCATTCGTTCAAAGCTGGAAAAGACACAATTATTGTGAGATTTCTATAAAAACTCATATGCCAATGGTAAGAAGATTTGATAAAGTGTATCTCAATATGCATGGATTGATATGGATTGATTGCTAGTGGTTCAGAACTGTAGATATGTTCAAATCTGGAAAATTCAGGTTCGTTGTGGAGTTTTTCATTCAAATACTCAAGGCCATGGTAAGAATGTGATGTGACACACTAAGGCAAATGATGAAGAATGTAGTAGGTGAATGTGGGCCATTGGACCTTATTCGCAAACACAATCGTAAGACTCGAGGTTGATTGGAAATCGTCGACCCACCGTGCACACCCGTTACCCGTGGTGACTCGATGATGCCGAGTCGAGGTGGTGGAACTAGACCCTTGCCGGTAGAGGGCCAGCAAGACTATGGTTTTCCCTCCTGAGGGTACAGTGCCCAAAATCAAGGGCGAACCAGGTGCCTTGAGGGCATTGGGTCACTCTCTCACTTTAGCCCACGGTGACCGCACATAAACTGGAAGCTCCGGGAACGAGCGCTCTCTCACCGACCAGCAGACTAGTTTCACAGATATTAAGTGAACAAATACAGAGGAGAGCAAGGGCAGAAGCTCACCTGGTTGGTTTGAAGAAACCAACCCCGTTCGGAGACGATGGGCGAGCGGGGAAGTGTGGGTTCCCCGCACACTGTGCCGATGAAGCTTCGGCCGAAGACCTGCTAGTACAAAACTACTCCTCGCACAGGAGGGTGATCGTGGGGTGGGGAAAATAGAGGTTACATTCAAACACTACCTCCACGCAGGGAGAGGCGCTAAGCCGGCCAGGCGGGGTGGGGAGATTTGCTTAAATTGCGCAGATGGAGCACCCTGTCGAATCTGCCCAGGTCTGGAACAGCAGGATAGGGAGTCGGTGTAGTCACCGCTGTGCACTCCCCCATTCTCAGAAGTGGCCGAAACCAGTTCCGAATTGTTTCTAACTGACCCTGGTACGCTGGTGAATTTTGGTGGATGGCTCCTTCGTCACCACCGGTCGGAGTGGACCCTGGAACAGGTGCTCTGCGCTCTGACTTGTTCTGGTTCCAGGATGCAGTAGCAGAAAGATCTGGGTGCCACGACCGATCCTGAAGCCCGAACGAGGAGAGACCAAATCGAGAACGACCGCAGACGAGTCCTCTTAGAATGGCCACCAGGGAGGGCACCAGACGATGTCGGGGAAGAGAGGGAGAGCCCGTTGAGTGGGGAGGTGTCTGGTCAGGTCCTGAGTGGCCTGATCTGCGCCCCCGGGGGAGAAAAATTGGAAAATGTTCCTCCGGATGCAAAACGGGATGCTGTCTTCTGCTGATGGAAGTAGATTGAATGTAGAAGACCCCAGCCGGACGACGTCTTCATAAGTGATGGGGTGTGGCCATGGGAACTTCTGCACTGCAGCTCTGGTCCAGTTTCAGGTCCCGGTTGCACAGTCGGACGAGAACGAACCCTCCGGACAGTAGGGATGTCAGATGCCGGAGAGACCACCTCGGCTGCGAAGCTATTTTGACGAACTTTCCGTCGATTTATGGTACGTCTCCAGATGACGCCGAATAACCTCGGGGCAGGTTCTGCAAGTCGGGCTCCTGCTGCTGCCTGCGAACTGGACAGAGCAGGAAGGTGAATGATGTTGGTAATGGTGGGGAGGGGTGAAGGGACTGCAATGGTGTAACGACCCGAGAATCCGATTACCGGGAAGGCCCGATAACCCAAGACACACACCGCCACCCACGAGCCCAAAGACTCGAAAGGGTTAGAAGGATGGTGTGGAAACTACACAAGCATCACAAGTAATTGCAGAAATTAAACAGATACAATATTAAGCAGGAAATAAAATTAGCAATTTACATGGTCCACAATAGAAAAATAACAACAACAGTAGTCCACAACTTGTACAGAGACAAGAAAAGAAAGTACAGCTACAGGGGGCATACCCCGGCTCTGACCTCTGGCACTACCTCTGGGCACCCGCACCACGCTGCACCCCAGACGCGCTCCCCCGGGGCGGCGCCTCACCTGAAACACGGTGAAAACACGCAGGGAATGAGTCTCAGAACAAGACTCAGTAGGGATCACTCGAACCCTACCTCGTAAGACGGGAAACCACTACGCTAGCGGTAGGAGAGTACCTCGGAAAGGAAAGCCCTGTACTCTACTAAACAAAGGTCCCACCGCACGCAAATCGGCACACGTGCCACGGTGAGACAATTGAAGCTCAACGGTCGACCCGACAAAACCCGAAGGTCGGAAACACACGACTGACAGTCTATCACTCCATACTCGACAGGAGTACCTCCCACTAGAAGCACAGCCGGTAGCGTCCCCTGACGACTTACACCGCACCGCAGGTGAACTGCCTGACGTGGTAGCACCTACCCAAGGCACGAACACCACACAAGTAACCACAAACAAGTGACTAGCTGGGGTCACGCCCGTCGACGTGGGTCCAACCGCCCCCAACCACGTGTGCACACACAGACCGCGCGTCCCTGGTCTGGCCCTCTGACCGGTTTTCCCCTCAGCCAGACTCTGGCTGCAAGACGTGGGGCCCGACGGCAACCGGTCCACAAACCGCCTCTAAGGGTAAGCCCGTACACCACTCCCTGGTGCGACCGGTACCGCGTACTGGTAGGCTACGACTAGTGGAGGGTCACTGAAGGAGTAGACTCTCAAGTCACGAAAAACGACGTCACAACCGAACGGTACGAGGAACGCTCCTCGTACAAATCACCGTCGCACGGCGATAGAAGCCGACAACACATCTCCCGGTACCGCTCGGCATGACGAGAGACAAGTCGACACGACCCGTCCCCTTAATCGGTCCATCTCGGGCCGCTCAGGGATGTGCGGTCCCATAAGGGCCGCACAAGGCTTAAACGGCCAGGACGTGACCGTTCTACCCCAGGTCCAACGAGAAGATGAACGGCCACCACAGGCCCGTTCAACTGATGTGCGGACCATTCACGGCCACATGTGGGTGATGAATGGTCCGATATTGGCCGTTCTTCTCCCAACGGTAATAAACCTGAACGGTTAGGCCGTAGCCGCACTAGGGAAGAACGGTTAGGGATTAACCGTTCAAGGGTTGTGCGGCCAAGACCTAGCCGCACACCCGGTCAATGCATCAGACGACGTACGGCCAACCCCTAGCGGCACGAAGGGTTAGCGGCCATCTCATAGCCGCTCACCCCGGCGCGCTGTATAACGGTAAAACTCAACGGTCAAAAATCCAGGCTTGGGCGGTCGCTATGGGTCCGCACTACAGGATATGCGGTCTCACGATAGACCGCACAAGCCCACTGCGCGCCGAGCCCAGCCAAAGCGCGCCGAGTCGATGAATGGTCCGAACATCACCGCACAAGGGTTGTGCGGCCACTGGTTCGACCGCACATCGCTCACCGGCGCGAAAACGGCGAACCTCGCCGGAATCGCCCAATTCGACCCCATACAAGCCCCACGAAGGGGGGAAACGAAAGGAAATCGGCCCCCAAGCTCCCCTAACATGATTCTACGCTCTCGAAACATGGAATCGTGGCTTAAAATGATGGATCAGGCGGTCACTCCCCAAAGCATGCACGACCCTTCCCGGTGCGAAAACAACCCCTCTCGACCTCGTCTCGGGCTAACACTCGCGGAGAAGGAAGACAAGAGGCTAAGGAACGTCACCCTACCTCTGGTCTGCGATGAGACGCGCCGATCCAAGCCCCAAACCACGAAGAATTCCGATAGAACTTTACCTTCCCACGCTTCCCACGCTCGCCGCACGCCCGCACGATCTCCTCGACGTCACCCACGTCCTCGCGCCGTCGCACCGCGGCCGTCTACAGCCGGAACGGAGGTCACCGCGCTCGAACGGGAGAGAGAGAGAGTGAGAGGGCAGCCACGGTCGTGAGAGAGGAAGAAGAAGAAAGGAAGAAGAAGAAGAAAAATAAAAGAAAATGGGGTGGTTTAAATAGAAAATCCAGAAATTCTGGAAAATATCAAAAAATAGTAAATTACATTTCCGGAATCCCCGGGACGCACCGATCGCAACGGTACCACTCGTGCCCAGGTGAAAGGCCCGGTTCACCCGCAGCGAGGTTCCGAAGGAATTGCCGAAACACACATCGAAAATCGAAAAACACGCGTGAAAAAGCCGCGGAACACCTCCGGGCCTCCGAAACAACTCCGAATCGCGCTGATCCGAACACAAAAGCTGCCCGAAACGAAATTTTGGACACAACGGAGCTGGACACTCCGAAAAACCAGATTCGGGACCCATGAAGAAGGATCCGAAAGGTCCGGGATATTACAGCCCTCCCCCCTTAAGGAATTTCATCCTCGAAATTGAGAACAACCCAAGGGGAAAGAAGAGGAAGACTCACTCAAATAGGTACGGGAACTGCTGATGCATCTCGTCCTCACGCTCCCTAGAAGCTTCCCCACCAGAGTGTCGCTGCCACACCACCTTTACCAAGGGGATGACCTTGTTCCGCAGGCGCTGCTCTCGCCTATCCTCCACGCGGATGGGAAACTCTGGGAGAGAAAGATCTAGAGTCACCTCGGGCCAAACAGAAAACTCGAGCACATGAGAGACATCGGGCACATACTTCCGCAACATTGAGACGTGGAACACGTCATGCACCGACGCCAACTCAGGGGGTAACTGCAACCGATAAGCAACCTCACAGATGCGCTCCACAATCATAAAAGGACCAACGTAGCGGGGACTCAGCTTCTCACGCCGTCCAAAACGCATCACCCCCTTCATCGGAGAAACTCTCAAGAACACACGATCACCCACAGCGAACTCGAGAGGCTGCCTCCTATGGTCAGCATAGCTCTTCTGCCGACTCTGGGCCGCCAACATGTTCTGATGAACCAAGTGCACAACATCCACGCATTGCTGCACCAACTCTGGTCCCGTCACAACACGCTCACCAACCTCAAATCAATCAAGTGGAGTCCGGCAAGGACGCTCATACAGAGCCTCATAGGGAGCCATACCAATGCTCGAATGATAGTTGTTGTTATAGGCAAACTCCACCAACGGCAGGTGGTGAATCCAACTCCCCTGCCACTCCAGGCAGCAGGATCTCAGCATGTCCTCTAAAGTTTGGATGCTCCTCTCTGACTGACCATCTGACTGAGGATGATACACCGAGCTAAATGTCAACTCTATGCCAAGAGCTCGCTGGAAACTCCTCCAGAATCCAGAAGTGAAGTGCGGATCCCGATCATGATCGAAATGGGAATCCCATGCAACGGCACGATCCGCTCAACATACAAACGAGTCAACTTGGACACACTCCAGCTGACTTTGACCGGTAATAATTGAGTCACCTTCGTCAGCCTATCCACCAGCAACCAAACACTATCCTGCCCACCCGGGGTCCTCGGCAACCCCACCACAAAATCCGTGGTCACGTGGTCCCACTTCCACACAGGAACATCCAAGGGCTGGAGAGTACCTCCTGGTCGCTGATGCTCCGCTTTCACCTGCTGACAGATCAGGCACCTGGCCACAAATTCTGCAACATTTCTTTTCATGCCAGGCCACCAGAACTATCTCCGCAAGTTTCGATACATCTTTGTCGCACCTGGGTGTACGGTGTACCTACTCCCATGAGCCTTGCGTAACACCGCACGACGAATCTGCTCCTCCGCTGGGACGTACAGTCTGCCGTGAAATCTCGCAGCACCATCCTCGCCGAGTTCCACATCAGCCATCGCCAAAATCTGGGGTAACTCAAGGTCCGCATGCTAAGCCTTTGTCACCTGATGACGGATAGCGAGAGTGACAGTCAGACTCGCAAGCACTGCCAACCCTGGCTCCTGGGGAATCTTGAGCCTGAAAGATACTTCGGGCACTTGTTCCCAGAGCCTCAACTTCCTCAACATCAAGGCACTGACCGTGACCTTCTGACTCAAGGCATCGGCAACGACACTCACCCTGCCCGGCTGATATGACAGGGTGAAGTCATAATCCTTCATGAATTCCATCCAACGCCTTTTCCTGAGGTTCAGATCCCTCTGCGAGAACACGTACCTCAAACTCTGATGGTCAGTGAACACCTCGAACTTCTCGCCGTACAGATAATACCTCCAGATCTTCAGCGTGAAGATCACCGCCGCCAACTCAAGGTCATGGGTAGGGTAGTTCTCCTCGTGGGGCTTTAGCTGCCGAGATGCATAAGCCACCACTCTACCATGCTGCATCAACACAGCTCCCAATCCAACGTCGGAAGCATCTGTACACACCACGAAACCTCCCGATTCAGAAGGCAAAACCAACACCGGAGCCGAGGTGAGCAATCTCTTCTGTTCCCTGAAGCTCTGCTCACACTCCTCAGACCAGATGAAAGGCACCTCCTTCCGCGTGAGTCTAGTCATCGGGGCCGCAATGCGAGAAGAATCCTGGATAAACCGGCGATAATAACCCGCAAGCCCCAAGAAACTCCGGATCTCCGTCACCGACCTCGGCCTCGGCCACTGCATTACTGCCTCGACCTTGGCGGGGTCCACGGAAATGCCATCACCAGAAATCACGTGCCCCAAAAAGTGCACCTCGCCGAGCCAAAACTCGCACTTGCTGAACTTCGCATACAACTGGTGATCTCGCAACGTCTGCAGCACCACACCCAAATGGTACGTGTGCTCCTCGGCAGACTGCGAATAAACAAGGATGTCATCCACGAAGATGACTACGAATTGGTCTAAATACGGATGAAACACCCTCTGCATCAAGTCCATGAAGGTTGCTGGGGCATTGGTGAGCCCAAACGGCATCACCAAAAACTCATAATGCCCGTACCTTGTACTGAATGCAGTCTTCTCCACATCGGACTCGCGAATTCTCAGCTGATAGTAACCGGATCGCAAATCAATCCGCGAGAACACTCGCGTAGACTGGAGCTGGTCGAACAAATCATCAATCCGTGACAATGGATACTTGTTCTTAATGGTCACTTCATTCAGCTACCGATAGTCAATGCACAGTCGCAGACTACCGTCCTTTTTCTTCACAAACAACACGGGCGCACCCCAAGGGGAAAAGCTAGGATGAACATACCCCTTGGCCAGCAGCTCCTGCAACTGCGCCCTCAACTCCCTCAACTCAGCGGGGGCCATACGGTAGGGTGCCTTCGCCAAAGGTCCCGTACCAGGCGCAACCTCAATCACAAAATCGATCTCCCGCTGGGGAGGTAATCCAGGCAACTCCTCGGGAAAAACGTCGAGAAACTCGCACACCACCGGAATGTCCTCGACATTCGGCTCCATCCGGTCAGACACAACCCCGGATGCGAGAAAACCCTGACAACTAGAAACAAGCAACCGACGGGCTCGAATAGCAGAAATGAGGAATCGAGAAGAGGTGGAACGGATACCTTGGAAATAGAAGGTCCGCTTGCTCGGATGCTGGAAGTAGACCCTCTTCATTCCACAATCCACCACCGCTCCATGAGTCTCGAGCCAATCCATGCCTAGAATCACATCATAATCCCGAAGTTGCAACGCGTACAACCTGCCTGGCATATTCCGCCCATCGATCCAAATCGGAACCTGATCGAAGCAATACGGAGTGATCATGAAATCACCCGAAGGCAACTCCACTGCCAAATCACAGAACAACTGGGTCACCGGCTCCTCGATGCTCAATGCGAAATCCTCCGAAATAAACGAATAAGACGCGCCAAAATCAAACAAAACCCGAGCCGCACAACCCAAAATCTGAACGGTACCTTCCACGAGCTGCGACGCCACTGCCTCTGCCCTGGTCATGTGTGTGATCTGGCCTCGAGCTCTCTGCCTACCTCCCACAATAGCTGACCTGGGTAGCGACGGATACTGTCCCTGCTGCTGCTGCCTCTACTGCTGGGGAACCTGCTGCTGCGGCGGCCTCTCAGGATAGTCACGCGCCATGTGCCCTGGCTGGTCACACCGAAAATAGATAATCGGCGCCGTGCACTGCCTGCCTGGGTGGAACCCACTACACCGTGGACACGGTCCTCGTGACCCACCCACTGATCCCTGACGCTGCAAGGGGATCGGCTGCTGTACACTGCCCGATGAAGCTTGCCCCTGATCCTTGGTCTTCTTCTTGCCGAACCCTTTCTTGAAAAACTTCTTGACCTTCGTGCCAAAGGATGCAGATCCTGTCACCGACGCTGCCTGTGCCGGCACTCCTGAACCACTCATCGCATGCTGGAAAGAACCCTACTGCTGGGTTGCCGACTGCTGGCTGCGACCTGACAAAGACTGTCCCTGGCTGATCGGTCCTCGGGTCCTCTGCATATCCATCTCCAAGGAAGCCGCAACACGAGACGATGTCTCAAGATCAGTGGCCCCGTTCGCGATCAGATGGTGCCTCAGCTCCTGCCTCAAGCCCTGAACAAACTGCGCGGTCTTCACCCTCTCATGCTCCATGATGTGAGGAGCATACCGACCCAGCTCGACAAAACGGGCCCTGTACTGCAACACGGACATGTCGCCCTGCACCAGCTCCAGAAACTCCCGCATCCGCTGCGTAGCAATAAAATCTGGACAGTACATACGCTCGAAAGTACTGACGAAGTCATCCCACTCGACCTGCTCAAGTGGACGAAGCTGAAAGGACGTCTTCCACTCGGAAGACCACCACTTTCGAGACGTACCCTGCAACTGGTTGTAGGCCAACACCACTCTGTCCTCGGCAGCACACTTCGCAGAACTGAACACCCGCTCCATCTCATCAAGCCAATCACGAGCCGCATCAGGGTCTGCCTGGCTGCTGAAGTAAGGTGGATGGAACTGCAGAAAGTCCCTCACTGCTCGGCCTGGCCCACCCCTAGCTGACGAGCCCTCACCAGCCTCTCCACCGAACTGCTGAGACATAAGCTGGTACATGCCACGGAAGAAATCCTCGTCCCCCGGAACCCTCGCAGTAGCCGCGGCCTCGGTAGCTCCTAGTGGTGCTCTGCTATGCTCCTCCTGGTCCCCCTGGACCCCCTGCTGGATCTCCTGACCTCCAGTCGACTGCCCCTGCTGAGAGCGAGTGCTCCGCCTCGGCGCCATACTCGCTCCTGGAGTAAAAGATAGAAAACACGAAAACGGCATGGTCAAGAAAAACACACGATGCCCGATGCCAGTGTCAACTGTACATCATTGCTGTGGACAAGTGGACCACTACAATTACCTATGATTCTCATGTAATTTCACAACCGCGCTCTGATACCAGCTGTAACGACCCGAGAATCCGATTACCGGGAAGGCCCGATAACCCGAGACTCGCACCGCCACCCACGAGCCCGAAGACTCGGAAGGGTTAGAAGGATCGTGTGGAAACTACGCAAGCATCACAAGTAATTGCAGAAATTAAACAGATACAATATTAAGCAGGAAATAAAATTAGCAATTTACATGGTCCACAATAGAAAAATAACAACAACAGTAGTCCACAACTAGTACAGAGACAAGAAAAGAAAGTACAGCTACACGGGGCATACCCCGGCTCTGACCTCTGGCACTACCTCTGGGCACCCGCACCACGCTGCACGCCAGACGCGCTCCCCCGGGGCGGCGCCTCACCTGAAACACGGTGAAAACAACCAGGGAATGAGTCTCAGAACAAGACTCAGTAGGGATCACTCGAACCCTACCTCGTAAGACAGGAAACCACTACGCTAGCGATAGGAGAGTACCTCGGAAAGGAAAGCCCTGTACTCTACTAAACAAAGGTCCTACTGCACGCAAATCGGCACACGTGCCACGGTGAGACAACCGAAGCTCAACGGTCGACCCGACAAATCCCGAAGGTCGGAAACACACGACTGACAGTCTGTCACTCCGTACTCGACAGGAGTACCTCCCACTAGAAGCACAGCCGGTAGCGTCCCCTGACGACTTACACCGCACCGCAGGTGAACTGCCTGACGTGGTAGCGCCTACCCAAGGCACGAACACCACACAAGTAACCACAAACAAGTGACTAGCTGGGGTCACGCCCATCGACGTGGGTCCAACCGCCCCCAACCACGTGTGCACACACAGACCACGCGTCCCTGGTCTGGCCCTCTGACCGGTTTTCCCCTCAGCCGGACTCTGGCTGCAAGACGTGGGGCCCGACGGCAACCGGTCCACAAACCGCCTCTAAGGGTAAGCCCGTACACCACTCCCTGGTGCGACCGGTACCGCGTACTGGTAGGCTATGACTAGTGGAGGGTCACTGAAGGAGTAGACTCTCAAGTCACGGAAAACGACGTCACAACCGAATGGTACGAGGAATGCTCCTCGTACAAATCACCGTCGCACGGCGATAGAAGCCGACAACACATCTCCCGGTACCGCTCGGCATGACGAGAGACAAGCCGACACGACCCGTCCCCTTAATCGGTCCATCTCGAGCCGCTCAGGGATGTGCGGTCCCATAAGGGCCGCACAAGGCTTAAACGGCCAGGACGTGACCGTTCTACCCCAGGTCCAACGAGAAGATGAACGGCCACCACAGGCCCGTTCAACTGATGTGCGGACCATTCACGGCCACACGTGGGTGATGAACGGTCCGATATTGGCCGTTCTTCTCCCAACGGTAATAAACCTGAACGGTTAGGCCGTAGCCGCACTAGGGAAGAGCGGTTAGGGATTAACCGTTCAAGGGTTGTGCGGCCAAGACCTAGCCGCACACCCGGTCAACGCATCAGATGACGTACGGCCAGCCCCTGGCCGCACGAAGGGTTAGCGGCCATCTCATAGCCGCTCACCCCGGCGTGCTGTATAACGGTAAAACTCAACGGTCAAAAATCCAGGCTTGGGCGGTCGCTTTCAGGTCCCGGTTGCGCAGTCGGATGAGAACAAACCCTCCGGACAGTAGGGATGTCAGATGCCGGAGAGACCACCTCGGCTGCGAAGCTATTTTGATGAACTTTCCGTCGATTTATGGTACGCCTCCAGATGACGCCGAATGACCTCGGGGCAGGTTCTGCAAGTCGGGCTCCTGCTGCTTCCTGCGAACTGGACAGAGCAGGAAGGTGAATGATGTTGGTAATGGTGGGGAGGGGTGAAGGGACTGCAATGGGGAGAGGGCTAATGGCTGTGCGGCTTGGATGGGGGTGAGTAGAGATGGTGGAGAGGCTGGAGAAGAGGGCTGGGTCGCAGCTAGCAGGTGGAGGGGGAGGGAGGTGCGGCCAAGGGTGGAAGGTGAGAGAGAGAGGGGGGGCGCAAATGGGCTTAGGGGAATGGGGAGATGGGTTAATGGAGGGGTTAATGGTGGCCTACGGAATGGGAAGGGTTGCCTTGGGGAGGGGAAGGGGTGCTTGGGGGAAGGGATTCCCTCCTGGGAAGGTGAAAGGTTGTATGGGGAAGGGGAAAGGTTGCTTGGGAAGAGGGAGAAGTGCCTAGGAGAAGGGGATTCCACCTAGGGGTTGGAGGGGGATTAAATGGGAGGTATGGGAAAGGGGGAGGGGTCTTAATTAGAGGTGAATAGGGAGGAGGGAGAGTGAATTTCGAAATTGGGGGTGGGGAGGAGAGAGAATGGGGTTCACCCCCTTCAGAGAGAGAGAGAGAAATAGAGAGAGAGCTAGAGAGGTAGAGTGAGAGAGAGAGAGAGAGAGCACAAGGGTTTCAATATTCAACTCAAATTTTTTCATTAGTTCCAAATGGAGGGTTTGGAGTCCTATTTTTAGGGAACTCCAAATTTACAAAAAGTCCCTGCTAAAAAGAGTAATGACACATTTCTAGGGGGAAGGGGGCGCAAGTGGGCCAAGCCCAAGTGATTGGGCCCATCACCCACATGATGACTACTAGACTTAGGAACATAACCACATAACATAGGTACTGGACTCAATTAAAAGACAAATTACATCAAGATGACTCAAAATAAAGACAAGAAGTACACCAAAGTGATCCATCAAAGTGCTGTGGAGGCCTGGATGACATAGAGCTCAAGTCTGGCCCACATCGAAAGGAAGGGAGGTCCTGAGCCAGAGGGAATCATGGGTGATGCCCTATTCAATTCCCCCGGGCCGCGAAGAGCTCGACTCTGTCGAGTAGGGGCCCTCCCTGCTGCGATACTGCTCCAATAGGTCGGGGTCCAGCTGCTGGAGATCCTCCCGACTCACCCAGGCGTCATCCGACGGTGGCCGTCCCTTCCACCTAACCACATATCGCTCATACGCCTTGCTCCGTGTGGTGGTGATCTGTTCACCTAATATCCGCTCTACTTGATCACGCTGGTTTCTTGGGCCGGATGGAGCTCTCGTTTGTGTAGGGACTCTCTCAAGGGGTGGGATAGGTTGGATCTCCTCACTGGGTGTCACCGTAGGACCCTTGTAGGGCACCAGGTCAGCTACATTGAAAGTGGGACTTACTCTGTATTTCTCGGGGAGGTCCAACACATAAGCATCAGTGCCAAGGCGTCTCAACACCTGAAAGGGGCCTACTCCACGAGACCTCAACTTTGAGATATTTCCAGGGAATAATCTCTCAGTTCTCACCATCACAAAATCACCAACTTGGAATTCTTGGTGGCTGCAGTGGGAATCGGCTGACTTCTTATAAACCTCATTGCTATTGTTGATTTGTTTGCGAATAGTGCCATGCAGTGTCATGAATGATGATCCTCTAAAGATGAAGGGAGGGCCTGGACAACCAAATTCAGCCCTATCAAGTGTTACATTGGTTTTGACGGACTTAGGGGGACCGGGGCATCCATAAATGGCTCTATCATGCATGGACTTTATAACAATGGTTGGAGGGCCGGGGCATCCATAGGGGAATCTATTGCGCATGGGTATAGCAAATGCCGGGGGTCCGGGACATCCATGAAGGTTCGTAACATGCTTAAGGCCAATGATGAATGTGGGAGGACCTTTGGACCAATCATGCATCCGACTTGACATGTGGGTGTCATGTATGAAAGGACCCGACTTTCTATTCATGCCAAGAGGTGTGATGTGCCAAGAAATAGGAATTCCTTTCCCATAGGTGACTTCCATGTGTGGGGTGGTGGGGTGGCCTTCGAGCTTCCACTCAAAAGGGTCATAGGGGTCAAAGAAGGTATGTGTCATGGAGTGGGGCACTTTCTTGTTTCCTAGGTGTATTTCTCCCATGGTCATGATACCCTTGGTGTGGGCCGGGTCTAGAGAGAGGTGGGTGTAGATATATTTTTCTCCTCCTACTAAAGATCAATATGCATCATGAGTGGAACAATATGCGACGAGCAAATAACAAGGATAAGAGGAGAATAGAGAACAAAAGGACCGTGATCGCCACCAAAGTGTCGGACAGGATGGACACGTCGTACCTTGGAAAGAGGGGGAGTACTCGCCTAAGCTGCAGCGCTGAAGAGATGAACGGCTCTTTGAGGGCCGCCTACTGGATGTACGGTCTTACGATAGACCGCCTAAGTGCGCTGCAGAGGGTGCGGGAGGAACTACCACTGGAGGACGAACGGCGCTCTGTTGACCGCACCAACAGGATGAACGGTGCTTTCTGCACCGCACACGATGTTGAACAGTTGTCTGAAGACCGCACAAGTCCACCACGCAGTAAGTTGCAAGGGGTCCAACCTCCACCCTCTCCGGCCGGCCAGAGGGGATGGGCCTCGTGCTGATGATTGCTGACCTGCAAAACAATGTAAGAAACACGCAGAAAAGACCTAAATTAGAACTGGACGGTGTAGTAAATGTCAATGTAAGAAGAAATGAACATAAACAAATGGCAAGGGGGATACTTGGGGGTTTTAAACCCCTAGGGTGACAAAAGCATGGGTGGATGTGTGCATGATAATGAGAAAGAATGGGGACGTAGGGAGAAAACGATGCATGCAATGAAAGGAAAGTGATGAAAATTATAAACAAAGAGACCCAAGACCAAACTACTCCCTGAACCGGAGGCTTGTATGGACGTAGAAAGCCTCCCTCCTTGGTGCTACGTCACTCAAGAATGCGGCAGGGCTTCGCCGTCGACCAAAATTTCCCCCCCTCTTCAGTCCGGCCATTAGGGTCTATTTATAGAGCCTAGAAAGCCAGCCCTGAAACTAGGGTTTAAAGCTATTTTTAGGTCGAAATCATAAAAGATAAATCATAGATATTATCATAATCTCTTATCCAGTTGAAACAGCATCAAAAAAGGTTGATTATCCACGGAGAAATCGACAAGAGAAGTCAGGGATAAAACCATGCATAAAAGGATAAAAAACTGTTAAAAATCCCCACTCGACAGGATGCACGGTCTTACGATAGACCGCTCAACATGATGGGCGGTCCATTACAGACCGTCCAATACTGTCGGTGGAAATTCAGAAAACCAGGAAATTAACCCAATTATCGCTCGAACTGACCAAAACGTCCGCCATTGGACACTGAAAGATGCACGGTTCCACTAAGCCCGTTTAAATGTAGGGCGGCCAACCATCGACCGTTCTAACCCTGTCGATGATAATTCAAATAATTGGATAATTATCTGAGAAATTGGCACGCGTAGGACTCTGAGACATAGGCGGTTTAAATTCGCCCGTCCATTTCTTTGAACGGGCCTGAGAGGGTTGCACAAAAGCCTGTCGGTGAATATTCATAAAATCCTCAGAAATTAGCCAAAATGTATGAACGGTGTGGGTGCAACCGCCCCAGTCCTGAACGGCTGATGTTGGACCGTTCATGCTCTTGAATACTTGACTTCATAAAACCCGTTCATTTAATCAAAGCCAAGGTCCAATAAGCCCTGAATTGATACGGACTTTAACAAGGATGGAGGCTACCCATAAAATGGGCCCAGGACGTGCCATAAAAAATGGCCCAATGAATGATGGTCATCTTAGGGCATCAATTAATGGGAGTAAGAGAAACGACTCCACTTATCGGCATAAAACGGGTGTCAACAGATGTCCCTCCTTAACGTCCTCTTTGCAGGGGAGCGAGCAGAGGTGACATGGAACATGGAGCTGGAGCGGAAATGCAGCGGAGTGGACCGAAAAAGCGGGTGTTAAGGTAAAACGACACCCGTTTCTACCAACAAGGGTCGTGAATCTTCGGGCAAACTTTGAATCAATCATACGGAACGATTAAACCAAAGGCAACACCCGTCTGGAGGAACTAAACTAACTGAAAATAAGTCAACAAGACCATCCTCATGGGGGACACAATCCCGCGGTCCAATGAGGAGGCCACAAAAGAAAAAAAAGGCTAAAGCTCTAGACGGGGTCCTTTCAATCAATCAAACCAAAGCAAACCGATTCAAGAAGACCTTCCAATTCAGAGTGGAATTAGTTCTTCTTACTCGAGCATTCGAACATACAGCTGACTATCACCGATTGGACATTCCTCAAGCAAACCATGGGGCATGAAAGCTCAAAAGATGCGTATGATGCATGCTGGGCTAAAATAAAAGAAATTGTAAAAACAAATGCAAAGAAAGATTAAAATATAAAATACTCGAGAATAATATTGCTAAGTTGGGAGAATCAGAGTCAAGATACCATCCGCAACCACAGCGTGCAGGATAGAACCATCCTCCCCGTGACATCTCAACTTAACGGCCTATCCGAAGATTAAATATGTGAAACTGGATCATCATCGTTTTTGTTGAAGGGGAATATCAGATCCTGGAACACGTAAGTAACTGATTGGTTCTCGAGATAATATAATATAATACCATATAGTAATGCAATAAAGGTGATAGGGATAGAAAGCCATACCTGACTTACCTGTGCAGGTGAAACGGCAAGCGAAAGTTTGGACTACTGCACACGAAATTTGTTAGCAAGATTTGCAATAACATCAAAATTCATCAACTGAAATGCAACCAATATTAAAGAATGCACGGTTACGAACGAACCGCTCTAATTAGAACGGTTAAGGACTAGCCGCATATATCAGGGAATTTGAACCGACTTAGAAAGCTTATCGTTGAGAATAAACGGTCTGTGGCGAACCGCACAACCAGATGGATGGTCTATCGCTAGACCGCTCAACTCCTGTAACTTCGGAAAAAAATGAACCCTTCGTCTCCCTCCACCGTAACCGACGGTGGAGGGAACGAAGGCCACCCAGGGCCATACCACCCTTCTCAACCCTTCCCCCTACCTCTCCTCCTCCCTCTCAATGCGCCAGAAGCATCAAGCGAGGCGTCCAGGGATGGCCGAAGAGGGGACCTCCGTACCACCGCCGTCGACGACCGCCGCGGCAGCGAGCACCGAAGAACCACCGCCCGTGGCCGTGCCGTCGTCGTCCATGGCCGAGGAGGACGCGCCCGCGCCACCGTCCGCCGTCGAGGAGGAACCGGGAATAGAGGCGGCCGAGGAAGATATCACCGTCGTCGGGGAAGAAATGCCGGTGGAGAGACCGGCCAAAAGACCACGGGACCCCGAGGTAGGAGCCCTAAGAACACTCCCCATTTCCCCTTTTATTCCATTTTTAAGCCATGCATGTTAGTTTATGAGGTTTTAGAGGACTTAGGGGGCTGATTTGGGGGTTATGGCAGCCTCTTTGCCGGCCGGGGGACGCCCACCGTCGTCGGGGAAGACGATGGTGGGGCGGTTCAACAGAAACCGCACAAACCAAGACACGCGGCCCACATAGGACCGCTCAAATCAATACGGGCTTGGAAGGACCGTTCATAATCACGTAGCAAACGAACCGAACCAAGCCAGGATGGTGAAGGAGTCACCGCACAAAAAAAAAAATGAACGGGCCACATAGGTCCGTTCAGCAACCAAACAATGCAAAACTAAACGGTTCTCATAGGACCGTTCATGATAAGAACGGTGGAAGGAAGACCGTTCTTTAAGTTGTGAGTTGAATTCCTAAGGATCTTATTAGAATGACACAAAATGCAAAACTAAATTACTAAAATGCATCTAACAACGAATGAAATGAATGCAGGGGAAGTGTAGGACCCGCACCTCGTGGCTGCAGGTCCGCGCAGTGTACTTGGCACTGTCGGACTTCCAGAGGGAGCGGTTGGTTGCCATGGGGTTCGCCCCCTTCCTGAGTATTGAGGTGTGTCGCTTTGACGCAGCTCTGCTCTATGCCCTGCACGATCGCTGGGACCCAGTGAGTCGGACGTTCCTTTTCCCATGGGGGCATATGGTCCCCACGCTAGAGGATGTGGCCAGGCTCACGGGCTTACGCGTGCACGGGTCACCGGTTAGCGGGACTACCTTTCCTGACTACCGGGGGTTGGCTCGGGAGTTGCTGGGCTTACAGCTGCGGCGCCCCGAGCGGCAGTCGACCCTCCTACCCCGGGCTGCTCTCCAGGATAGCCTGGGTTTATGACGAGCGGGCGTTGCGGTTGGTGAGCAGCCGGAGGAGCACCTGGAGCGGCTGATAGGGCTGGCACGGTCGAGAGTTGCTGCAGGACCAGGAGTGGAGGCTGACCGAGTGCTGAGGCGGTTTCTGATGCTGATGTTCGGGCGACTCCTCTTCTCCACGCGAGCGGACGTGATGAGCTGCCGGCTCCTTCCTTTCCTCCAGGAGCTGGAGCACGTGGGCGACTACGCTTGGGGAGCGGCAGCCCTTGCCTTCCTCTTCGACACTCTGAGTTCGACGGCGCGTCGGATGATGCTTGGGGGCTTCTCCCCCTTACTCCAGGTATGACTCTTACCCTAGACTTAATTATGCGACTCTGTGTGTTTCCTACATGCTGACACAGTGCTATGATGCAGGTGTGGGCCTACGTGTACCTGCGTGGGCTGGGCAGAGGCAAGGAGACCCGTCCTGGGCTCCTGCCGATTGCATGGAGGTGGACATCACCTCGGGAGATGGCAGCCCTGAGACGACAGGTCCGGGAGTTACAGGATGACCTAGACTCTCTACCGTATACCTCGGTATACTTCTAGACTCAGATACTTTAGTTAAATGCAATTCTTATATGGTTTATGATGCTGATGAGACTTTTTATTCTATGCAGGTACGGTGGACACCCTACACGGGGGAGAGCCAGGAGGGCCAGCCGTGGGTGACTGAGGCCCTCGCCTTCTCCGGACGAGACGTGTGGCTTCACTGCATAAATGTGGTGGAGCCACTACACTTCAGATTGGTGATGAGGACCATCGGGGTCCATCAGCCCGCGGTGGAGTTTCCCACGCCTGAGAAGGCGGGGGAGCGAGTGACGAGGACGACACGAGGACTCCGTGAGGTGTACGACTGGACCGCGAAGAATGCCACCCAGATCACCGACTGGATCGCACGAGGGCGAGTGGTGACCGCCCGGGCTGAGAGTGACAGCACGTACTACACCGCGTACGCACGCCACTACCGGGACCAGGTGTTCCGGGGTGCTCACCGACCGGTACGACTTCTATACTTGAATTCTTTCTATTATGTTTATGATTCCTATATGATGATGTACTGACACATGGGCTTCTAAATGCAGCTGGACCCTGCGGGACGAGTGGCGGAGTTGCAGGGACTTCTGCACTCTACCATTAGGGAGCGGGATGAGGCCCGGCAGGCCCTGGCCTTACTGGTGAGTCTTCTACACCTTACACTCTTTAAATTATGCAATTCTATATGATTATGATTATTCATGTGACTGACCTGGAGTATTTGGATGCAGCGTGCCGAGGGTGCTCTGAGGGTGAGACTAGATGCCCCTTCCTCCTCTACGACCCAGACTCCGGCCGACCGGGCTGCGAGAGATGCAGAGTTCACTCGGATGGTAGCGCGGACCAAGGCGGCCGAGGTGGCGCTCACTGAGAGGGTACGTAATTCTAAACTTCCCCTTGCTTATTGTGCTTAAGAATGAAATGCTTATGCAACTGCCTAATAATGATATGCAGACGGCCGAGCTGACCCACCTCCAGACAGAGCTGGAGCAGAGCCGGGTAGTGGCTAGGGAGGAGGTGGCTCGGGTGCACGAGGAGGCCGCGTGGAGTCGACTGGCAGACGCAGTGGAGACGGCACTCCTCCGGGCCGAGCTAGAGCGACTACGAGTCGGTGCTACTGAGGCGGACCGTTACCGGGCAGAGGAAGAGCATTACAGGAGTGAGGCAGAGCAAGCCCGTCTATAGGTTGCCAGGTTGGAGGGCAAGGTGGAGGGTCTGAAGGAGGCGAGTCGGGAGCGCAGCAGGGCGACTGCGAGTGGCAGCCATGGCACCCACGGCTCCGTGAGGAGTTACTGTTGTGCCCCTGTGGTCTTGATGTTGTGCCCCTTAGGCACAAGCATGTGCTATGTTGATTTGATGATAGCAATGCTATTTTGTTTTGATGATAGCAACAAAGTGAGTGCATTTCTATGCATTCTTTATTCTTGAGCATTCTGCATATGATAGCAACATGAATGAAGATGAAATAATGTTTTGATTGCATTGTCTATACATTTCTTTGCTTAGTCTGGACAGTAGTGGGTCGACCCCTTTCCAGATGGGTCGACTCCCCAATTTTGCATGTCTGTACATTGCATTTGCTCATGCCTTTAAGTCAGTACATTCATGTGCACAGTTCATGCTACCAAGTCTACACATTGTTGGTGTGAGTAGTTAAGTCCATACATGGCTAAGTCTGTACATTGGATGTGTCACAGACAAAGTCTGTACTTTCGTCACCATGCACATCCGGGGAGAGTTGATGGGAATCGACGCCGAGCATGTACTTTTTCTTTTACATTTATGTCCTTTTAGTTTGTGTTTATATCCTTGGGAAAGTATGTACGCAATTGTACGGCTTTGTAAGCCAATGCGTCATTCCCACGGATTGTGTGGGTTTCTATGTAATTTGTCAGTAGGACCAGCAAGGGGGCCCCCAGCCCTTTCCCATTGGTCCATGTCATCCATGTGGGGCTGGTCAACCATCCTAGGTGGCCATCTAGAAGGGTTGAATGCCATTTGACCACATGGGAGACAAGTGGCTTAATTAGTCCAAGGTGGGTTACCTACCTCACCTACCCATTCAACCCCATTAACCATGGTCAAGGGGGCGCCCCTCTCCCCTTAGTATTTTATTAATTTTTGTGTGTCATTCACACTTAATCCCATCCCCTCAATCCCCAACCCTTGATCCAAGGGTCCACATTAGATTAGAATGGTAGCATATATAAGCTTGTATTTTCATGAGAAAATCAATGAAAAATCAGAAATTTTGTGAAATCCAAGAAGGCTTCTTGCGCCCCCTTCCTCTCTCCTCCTAGTTTCCTCTTCTCCAACCCCCATTCTAGAGTGCATCAATCTTCCATCTCCCCCTCTCAACTTCTGATCATCACCGGTGCCGCTGCCGCCGCCGTTCGTACCGCCTTCGAGCCGCCGCGAAACCGTTCTCGGTGTTCTATCCTGCTGGATAGAGGTCTCTTCCCAAAATTCCTTCTATCAGCCACGGCCTCTTCGTGGTTTGCCATTTTTATGGTGTGTTCTTCCCTTGTATCTCAAGCTCCACCTAATTTGTCACGCCCAAATTCTATCGTTTAGTATTTTCCCATTTTCGTGCATCTTTCATTTCTAGTTATGTTTTATCTCTGTCTACAGTGACAGCATCCCTGTGTTTCCCACCTCCGGCCATCTTTTTAATTTGTCCAAACCCTCCCAATTTTACTGGGAGTTTTTTCCATCATCCCCTACATCCACAAATATTCTTAATTTTTTATCAGCCTTCTATCTATTTTTAGAAATTCGTGTTCTTCCTCAGCTACAGTGTTGTCAGCCAGATTCCAGATTCGACCCACTGCTAGTGCAAAAATCATAGCAATTCGTAGCCTTCTCCAAATCTAGATCCAAAAATAGTCCTGTTTGCGTAGCTTGATTTCCCACAACTTCTCTGAAGAACACAACCCCAGATGCGGACGTCTACCTCGCGGTCAAAGGCAATCCACAGGAAAGTTTCCTGCTAGTCTGAGAGTTCAGACACTGTACAACAGCAACCTTCAAAATTTGCCAATCAGAAGTACAGGCTTGATTATTTTTATGTAATCACCTTGGGTTGAAGACCCTCAAAGCATCTTTCCAACGGCGCCCGTTTCGTCGTATTCCGACGTCGGGGCTGATCGCAGCGTCCGTTCTCACCGGAGTGCGCGCCGGAAAACAGAACCGGCAAGTCCGTGGCCGGTTATTCCGACCGGTGCCGATCGAAGCCGCCCGGCCTCCGGCCGGCGAACCAGCGTGCCGCCAGCCCAGGGAACGTTTCCCTAAGTGTCCCCACTACAGCGGTGTCACCGGGTCCCACTCGACCCCTCCGGACAGCACGTGAGCCCCACCGTCACTAGTTCGGGTGCTGCCAAAGAGACGCGAGAAGCCGCCCGTCAACCTGAATTCGGTCCTCCCGGGCCCGTTTGTGTAGCCCTTTACCTCCCTGCGTGGAGTGGGCAGTAATTCATTTGCTGTAATATGGTGTATTAATTGTCCCGGGAGTACGAGTTTCGGCCGGGTCCGTCGTCCCCACACCGAGCGCGTGGAGGTATCGTCCTCGCTCCTTACTTGGCATTTTGCTTAATTTCATATATGCTTGTTTATGCCACTGCTAGAGAGCATGTGTAGGGATATCTAGCTCACTTTATCTATTCATTACCGCTGCTGCGAGAGAGTGCGACACCATCCCATGATCCGATCCGGGCACACGAGAGAGCCTATCACCCTAGCTCATTGCTGTTTTCTCAACCGTGCACGTCCGACGCTTCCCTCGTTAAGGGGCAATCACGAGCTTGTCGTGTCCGTGGTCCCGTCCCACATCAATTTGGTATCAGAGCGAGTTTGAGTCTAGGGTGTCAAAAAAAAAGAGTGTCATTCATTAGTCATTTACGTCTAAGTCATGTTTAGGGTCATCATTGTTTTAAAACAAACAAAAAAAAGTGTCTTTTGGGTCGCATTTGCATACCATTAGTCGGTATATAAAAAGGTGTTGTCCGAACGTTAGGCTACGCCTATCGGGAAGGCCGCACACTTGCGCGAGTGATCTTCAGATCGATTAACTCCGCCCCGTACCGAGTCTTGGTTTACGTCTAGGGTCCTTGGTGTGCATGCATTCCAAACTTGCATAGTCGGTCTAGTGTCTTATCACCGTGTGTATGCATGTCCATATCCGCTACCCATGACCGTTCCCCAAGACCATACATCCGAGTGGTCAACCTTTGTGGTCAAAGTCAATGTCCTCATGGACCGAGCCCTTGGTTTTACCCCTCTCACTATGAAAGTCGCTCTACCCAACGGGTCCACAAAAGAACTCCATTTCACCGATAGGGAGTCGGATAATTGGGTTTCTCTTGACATCGTGGAGTCTCTCTCCAAGACAGGCGAGATTGTCCGCGGTGGTGATTTTGCTTATGTTGAGTTCTATAAGAGAATCTGCTCTGTTCTCTACACCGATGGCGCATGGTGCAGGATCGGCACACTTGCTGGTTCATGCATCATTTTAGGGCAAACATGGTTAGGAGAACGAAGAGCCAATCTTGACTAGGGCAAGAGGACTTGCACCTTATACCCACCTTACCTACCCGGCAAGATCACCCTCACATGTCCAGCCACCCAACCCCAGCGGTCCACTCCACATTTGGAACCATTATGCTTGGAGCCGTCTCACCCCGAGGCACCCGTGTTTCTTACGGGAACGCTATACATCGCCGAGCCGCTTTTTAGTTGGCTCAAGGATGGCTTGGTCCCACCTCCCTTTCTATCTATGGACCCCACACTACCATTGGTACCCTTCAACTCCTACCACACAACTTTTCGATCTAGTCACCATGTTGACACGTTGGATGATCTTGTCATGGGATTAGATTCACAATGGAAGTTGACGCACCTACTGGCCCGAGGCTTTTACCAACCCGCCAGTCTTAGCTTCACCCATCCGGCCTTAGGGTCCATTACCTCCGTGTGCACCGTGGGGTGTGTCACCACGGAGATTCTTCTACTCCTCACGATGCCGGCCGAGTCTGACTTCATTCCCTTTTGCCCAAGGGAGGAGTCCTATTTTCTACACATGTCCGTCGTCCCACCAATCATAATGTATGGCAGTGATTATGAATTCCAAACTTGGGACCATGTCATGTTGGAACCCACCTCACGGGGTCATACCTTCTTCGACCCTTTTGACCCCCTCACTAGTGAATCTCCAGAGCCCCCATCTTCACTCCACTTCCTCCGCGGAGTTCACTATCACACCTTTTTCACTCGGGCCAAGCAACCTCCACATAGCCATAGGTCCGAATTTTCATATGGGGGTAATGAAAACTTTAGTTTCTCCGATCCATCCAAACCACCCGCACCTCCCGAACTTCCCACATCCAAGCCCAATGTCCATGATTGGTGCATCGTAGGGTGTCCAGGAGTTCCCCATGGCGTCAACCTCCGGTTACGTCAAATGCATGCATGGCACACGTTTAGGTGTCCGGGTCCGCCATCATCCATGTACGGGTCGGACTAACATTAGGTGTGTCTAGGGTCATAGATGAGTCCGTGTGTTTTTTTTTTCTTGTGTGGTTTGTTTTGTGTGGTTTGATTGCATGGCTTGTGTGTCATTTGTTTGTCTGCATGTGTCTTGTGCAAGCTCGTCGATGTTAGTCCCTTATAAGTGTGAAGCGAGTCGACTCACTCGATGAGTATGGCATCGGTTCTACATCTATACCCGGATCAGTCACCTACAGGGACTCAGCGGTGATTCCTAGTGAGTCTTCGAGCTGCTTCCTTCCCTTTTGAGAGTGCCCCACCCGGAGTGTCCACCTTCGGCCCATAGCAGTCCACGCATATCGAGTATATATGGAATGAGCAGGTGACAATCACTCGGAGTGGAGCGTACCCGCGTTACTTGGCACGGTGACAGATCCGCCGGAGTACTCGAACATCTATACCCCTACTCGACGGGGTCGAGTTCCTCCCACCCAGGGAGAGTTGATGGGAATCGACGCCGAGCATGTACTTTTTCTTTTACATTTATGTCCTTTTAGTTTGTGTTTATATCCTTGGGAAAGTATATACGCAATTGTACGGCTTTGTAAGCCAATGCGTCATTCCCACGGATTGTGTGGGTTTCTATGTAATTTATCAGTAGGACCAGCAAGGGGGCCCCCAGCCCTTTCCCATTGGTCCATGTCATCCATGTGGGGCTGGTCAACCATCCTAGGTGGCCATCTAGAAGGGTTGAATGCCATTTGACCACATGGGAGACAAGTGGCTTAATTAGTCCAAGGTGGGTTACCTACCTCACCTACCCATTCAACCCCATTAACCATGGTCAAGGGGGCGCCCCTCTACCCTTAGTATTTTATTAATTTTTGTGTGTCATTCACACTTAATCCCAGCCCTTCAATCCCCAACCCTTGATCCAAGGGTCCACATTAGATTAGAATGGTAGCATATATAAGCTTGTATTTTCATGAGAAAATCAATGAAAAATCAGAAATTTTGTGAAATCCAAGAAGGCTTCTTGCACCCCCTTCCTCTCTCCTCCTGGTTTCCTCTTCTCAAACCCCCATTCTAGAGTGCATCAATCTTCCATCTCCCCCTCTCAACTTCTGATCATCACCGGTGCCGCCGTCGCCGCCGTTCGTGCCGCCTTCGAGCCGCCGCGAAACCGTTCTCGGTGTTCTGTCCTGCTAGATAGAGGTCTCTTCCCAAAATTCCTTCTATCAGCCACGGCCTCTTCGTGGTAAGTAATTGTTATGGTGTCTTCTTCCCTTGTATCTCAAGCTCCACCTAAAATTTCACGCCCAAATTCCATCGTTTAGTATTTTCTCATTTTCGTGCATCTTTCATTCCTAGTTCTATTTTGTCTCTGTCTACAGTGATAGCATCCCTGTGCTTCCCACCTCCGGCCATCTTTTTAATTTGTCCAAACCCTCCCAATTTTACTGGGAGTTTTTTCCATCATCCTCTACATCCACAAATATTCTTAATTTTTTATCAGTCTTCTATCTATTTTTAGAAATTCGTGTTCTTCCTCAGCTACAGTGTTGTCAGCCAGATTCTAGATCTGACCCATTGCTAGTGCAAAAATCATAGAAATTCGTAGCCTTCCCCAAATCCAGATCCAAAAATAGTCTTGGTTTCGTAGCTTGATTTCTCACAACTTTTCTGAAGAACACAACCCCAGATGCGGACGTCTATTTCACGGTCAAAGGCAATCCACAGGAAAGTTCCCTACTAGTCTGAGAGTTCAGACACTATACAACATCAACCTTCAAAATTCGCCAAATAGAAGTACAGGCTTGATTATTTTTTTGTAATCACCTTGGGTTGAAGCCTCTCAAAGCATCTTTCCAACGGTGTCAGTTTCGTCATATTCCGACGTCGGGGCTAATCGCAGCGTCCGTTCTCGCCGGAGCGCGCGCCGAAAACAGAACCGGCAGGTCCGTGGCCGGTTATTCCGACCGGTGCCGATCGGAGCCGCCCGGCCTCCGACCGGTGAACCAGCGTGCCACCAGCCCAGGGAACGTTTCCCTAAGTGTCCCCACTACAGCGGTGTCACCGGGTCCCACTCGACCCCTCCGGACGGCACGTGGGCCCCACCGTCACTAGTTAGGGTGCTGCCGAAGAGACGCGAGAAGCCGCCCGTCAACCCGAATTCGGTCCTCCCGGGCCCGTTTGTGTAGCCCTTTACCTCCCTGTGTGGAGTGGGTAGTAATTCATTTACTGTAATATGGTGTATTAATTGTCCCGGGAGTACGAGTTTCGGCCGGGTCCGTCGTCCCCACGCCGAGTGCGTGGAGGTATCGTCCTCACTCCTTACTTGGCATTTTACTTAATTTCATATATGCTTGTTTATGCCGCTGCTAGAGAGCATGTGTAGGGATATCTAGCTCGCTTTATCTATTCATTGCCGCTGCTGCGAGAGAGTGCGACACTGTCCCGTGACCCGATCCGGGCACACGAGAGAGCCGATCACCCTAGCTCATTGTCGGTTTCTCAACCGCGCACGTCCGACGCTTCCCTCGTTAAGGGACAATCACGAGCTTGTCATTTCCGTGGTCCCGTCCCGCATCATGAAGTCTGTACAGCCCAAGTCTGTACAGAGTCTTATTCATGCGTGTGCTTCATGAATATTCAAGTCTATACATCGATGCATGCTTTGAAGTTTAAAGTCTATACAGTGCCCTGTTGTGGTTGTGCATCATTTAGAACAAGTCTACACACTGCACTGTAGCTACACGAAGTGATGTAAAGTCTATACATCGCAGCATGCATTCATTGTTAAAGTCTATACAGACTTCAGCGTCTCGTTCATGCATTGTTCATGAAGTCTGTATAGTGGACTGTGTCTTTGTGCATCATGTTAAGTCTATACATTGCACTGTTCATGCATAGAGTTTGTGTCTCATGCATCGTCTATGCAAAGTCCATACATTGCATTCAGAGTCTGTACAGCGTTCGTCTCAGCCAGCGTCTCATGCTGCGTCTTAGGCAAGTCTGTACATTACACTGTAGCTGTATTGTTTCACCTGAAGTCTGTGCATTGTCTCAGCCACCGTCTCATTCAGCGTCTCACGCTTGCAAAGTCTATACACTGGTCGGTGGATGCAAGTCTATACATTCGACTGTTCAGCCTGTGACCAAGTCTGTACTGCAAGTCTGTAAATTGGCCTTAGTTTTCTAAGTCTGTACATTGGCCTTAGCTTTCTAAGTCTGTACATTGGCCTCCATGCCTCAAGTCTATACATCGGACTGTTTGGCCAAGTCTGTACATCCTTCAGTGAACTTCGAAGTCTATACATTGAAGTCTGTAAATTGGCCTTAGCTTTCCAAGTCTGTACATTGGCCTCCATGCCTCAAGTCTATACATCGGACTGTTTGGCCAAGTCTGAACATCCTTCAGTGAACTTCGAAGTCTATACATTGGAAGCCTTTACCTACGTTGCACTTCAAAGTCTATACACTCGCTGTCTTCCATTGTTTCAAGTCTGTACAGCCTTTCCATTGGAAAGTCTATACATTGGCTGCTGAATGATCTTCAAGTCTATACAGACCTTGATTCGCTCAAGTCTGTACATCGGCCTGCTATCTTTGGCAAGTCTTCACATCGTGAAGTCTATACACTCAACTCCTTCACACTTCAACAAGTCTATACAGCGGCTGTCTTCACATAGGAAGTCTGTACAGCCGTTCACCTTGTGAAGTCTAGACATTTGATGTGCATGGTCTTGAAGCATTTAGGAAGTCTGTATATTGGTTTGCTTTGCATTGCATGAAGTCTATACATTTGTCTGCATTACATTGCAAGAAGTATATACATTGCACGAGCTGAATGCTTTCTAAGTATATACATTGCATTGCATTGCATGAAGTCTATAAACTGCATTGCATTGCATGAAGTCCATACACTGCACGAAGTCTGCACATCGTGTGCTGCATGCTCGTCTAGTCTATACACTGGCTAGTCTGTACAAGACTGCAAGTCTATACACTGGCTGCTGCATTCTCATGAAGTCTACACATCCGATAGTGTAAGTCTATACATCGCCCAGTGTCATGCTTGCATAGTCTGTACAACGCCTGCTTTACACACTCAAAGTCTACACATTGCATGTCAGCATGCTCGCACACACTAAAGTTCATACATTGCACAAAGTCTGAACATCGCCTCATGCATTATCTTCAGCAAAGTCTGAACATTGCTTCAGAGATAGCTTCAGCCAAGTCTATACATCGACTGGCAGTCTTCATGCTAAGTATATACATTGCTTCACAACGTGAAGTCTATACATGCCTTGTCCTCACATTGCAAGTCTACACACTGCAGTGCCTTCATTAAAGTCTGTACAGGGTTTATACTTAACCTGATAAACTGATGACTTATTCGTCTGTCCGACAGGTGCCTCTGCTCATGAAGCTTAAGGAGGGCACGTGATCCAAGGCTGGAAGACCTGACCAGATGATGACACGTGTGCTGAAGCAAGTCTGGATGCTGCCACGTGGTCCAAAATATTTGGGCGGGAACTGTGGAGAACACGCGCCCAGGGGCTGCTGCTGCTGCTGCGTACATAAGGAAGCCTTCTTCCACAGAAGAAGACTGATCGAAGTGGCGAAGTATATACAGAGAGAATAGAAGCCAAGAAGCAGCAGTGAGCCACGATCAAAAGAGAAGAAGAAAAACAGAGAGAAGAAGAAAAGAGAAGAGGGCAGAAGAAGAAAAAGGAGAGCAGAGAAGAGAAAGATTGTGTGAGCTGAGAACAAGAAAGAAGAGGAAGAAAGGAATAGAGGAGATTGTTCTATTGAAGATCTGCTCAGTCTGTTCATGGATCAAATCCAGAACGACTATGCTCATTGAGAGCTATATTTCTTGCGTTTCATTTCCAGCTTTTGTCGCTGTGCTTTTTATGTTTTCTTATTTTACCTTTTGTTACTCCTGTTGCTATTGTTCTTCCGATTCTCAGTAGTGAGGTCGGGTTCCTCCTGTGGACTCAGGAGAAGGGAGATCTGATCTCCGGTTCTGGGCTTGTGGGTTGCAAGTCCAGGGGTCCCTCCTGGTCTGGAGGAAGAGAGGTCTGCGACCTCTGGTTTGCTGGTGACTGGGAGTCACTGGTGGGGTCCCTCCTGGTCTAAAGGGAGAGAGACTTCGGTCTCTGGTTTCCAAGTGGCTGGGAGGCACTTGGGGTGTCCCTCCGGTCTGGAGGAAGAGGGGAGGTTGTTCCCCTGGTCAAGCTGTGTGGCAGCAAGTGTTCGCAGACTGAGTCTGCTTGTTTCTAGCGTTAGCTAGTGAAGCCTCACTCCTGTTGGGAGTGAGGGGTGGATGTAGGTCTGGAGGACCGAACCACCTAAAAAATTACTTGTGCAGTGGTTTGCCTTGCGTTAGATCCATATCTTCTACCACCCTTCACAGGTTGTCTGAGCTTTCATATTGCTATCTGTGCTGCAGGTTGATTACCTTCTTTTGCTTCCGCTTGTTAATTGTTTAGGCGCGCACTTCATATTTGTTCCTTGGTTCAAAAGATTATTTGATCAGATATTCAGATTGTCTATTCGCCTTGATAGCATTCTAGATTTTATTGAGCGAAAAGTTTTTAAGGGTGGGATTCATTCACCCCCCCCTCTGAATCCAGCGCACCGATCCTATCAGTTACTTCACTGGTTCCTCCGGTCATCGGAGGAACGAGGAGGAGGAGCGGCGCCGGCGACGGCGTGATGAGGCGACCTCAGCGATGCCTCCCCCAAAGAGGCATGAGGGCGGTGGAGACAGCGACGGGGGCCAAGGAGAGGGACAAGCTTGACTATGTACTGGGCCCGTCTTTTGTACATGATGTGATATGATATGATAATGGTATGCATGTTTTTGTTTTGATTTTTGTGGGTGACTGTATGTATGCATGAATGAACGTGGTTTAGCTACTAGAGGGGGTGGAGCAAACATGCGAGATTGAAAGGTGCGCCCGACTTGAGTGAGATGGGAGTGACGCACACGCCGACTTGAGTGAGATGAGAGTGACGCACACGCCGACTTGAGTGAGATGAGTGACGTATACGCCGACTTGAGTGAGATGAGTGACGTACACGCCAACTTGGGTGAGATGAGTGACGTATACGCCGACTTGAGTGAGAGGAGAGTGACGTACACGCCAACTTGAGTGAGATGAGTGACGTACGCCGACTTGAGTGAGATGCGTGACGTACACGCCGAGAGGAGTGCGCCTATTAGTTGGGTAGGTGGATCAAATAGGATTTGAACGGTTTAATACTAACCGTGTTGAGTGACAAATGATTTTTAATAAGCCGCATTAGTGGTTGGATCCGGGTTCTCTAGTAGGAGATGAACGGTCAGATGAGGACCGTACGATAGGATGGGCGGTCTATTGTAAGACCGTCCAAGTGGATACCCTGCGAGCCTTAAAGGGGACTCTCTGGAGAGTCCTCAACCCGAGGGTAAGGTGATTTGAACCTATCCACACCTCATCCTAATCCGTCTTGAACCTATCCAACCCTAATCCTAAGAGGCCTAGGCTTCCTAACAAGCCCTATAAGTGGGGGAAGAGTTTAAATTCGTAGCTCACACAACCCTCTCCTTCCAAACCTCGAAACCTTTGATTCTCATCACCAATTCCTCATGAAGAGGGCTCTAGAGGGAAGTTCTATGGAAGGATCATCTTTTGGAGGGCCAACACCGGCCAGAAGGGAGCGGGAAGTGCTCCAACGGCTAAGCTCAATCCCCCGGCATCTCAGTGCTACTCCTATGAGAGAGGTAAGCTCATCATGGTTCATTAAACTTCTTTTAGTCAACTTTACTTATGTGTCCTCTTACGTTCTCTCTCCTCTTCTTCCAGCTCCTTCCGGGCCTGAGGCGCTATTCTGGTTTGAAATGGGTGGCTCCCATGATCCGTGCTTTGCCCCTAGGGGTGACTTGTCTTCTCAAATCCTGGCACCTACATTCTCTTTTAGTCTTAGGCCAGAACTACCCTAAGCTCTCATTGGATTGACACAGCATCTCGGCTTTGATAGAAACATGGCATCCTCAGACCCATACCTTCTTCTTTCCATCCTTTGAGGCCACGATCCTATTAGAGGAGGTTGAGACCTACTTCGGGTTCCCTAGGTCCAAGGTGGGGGAGGAAGACTTGATATGCCATATTGTTGCCCCTATAGACCCAAAATTCATCCTAGGAGGGTTCATACCAGACAGCAAAAGATATTCGTACCTTTGTAGGTCCTCGTCATATTTACCTCCTTCCTCTTAGTCAGTGGGTAGTAGCGCATTGCAAGAATAAATGTGGGTGGACCGAGGCCATAGCCAAAGCTGCATCTATCTGCCTGTGCGGGGCCATCCTCTTCCCTTCGGCTGACCTTGTGTTAGAGATTCCCTTACTTAGCACCATCAGCGGCCTGTGGCAGGGGCTTTCCATCTCCCAGGCCATCTTAGCCTACTTGTATGAGGGTCTCAGCTCAGCGGCCTTAGGAGGCCCTCTCTTTGGCTCTATGATCCCATTGGAGTGCTGGATGGGAGTTAGGATGAAGTTCATCCCGAGAGAGGATATCACTACTGTCAGTAGGATCTTCGGGAGCCATCCCCTTTACTTCATAGGAGGCGCCTTCAGGTTCTCTCCACAGGTTGAGTGCAGGACGGCCGAGATGAAGACCAGGGACGAGTGGCCCCCGTACCTCCACAGACTGCCCCTGGATAGATTTGTGATGCGCCCGGACTTCCTCCATGACACCACTGTCAGACTACCTTGGAGGGCGGGCTTGGACTTGAGGCTCGTGAGCGAAACTGCATTGGCGATGTACAGCCCACACAGGTGCTACCTACATGTTGGACTACCCCGGACCGTTGTGGAACGTGGATCTTATCTTATTTCGTTATATTATTTATTTGTATTTTTTATTTTTTTATTATTTGGATTTTTGATTTATTGATTTATTAGGTGTGCCAGTCACGTGTGTGACGATTTTATTGTGCGCTCGATCTGACTTGGTCAGTCGATTGTGAAGTCCGAGTTGGGACCAGAAGTCCGTCATACCATAAAGGCTATGACGTTAATTACGCCCTTCCAAGGAAGTACAACCCTTGATTAAACGCCAAAATAGGAGGAAAGCAGCGGTGAAGATAAGGCTCAGAAGAGACGGGGTTGATTTATTTGCAGAATGCTAAATGGACTAGACAAAGCAGGGGGGTTATTAAGTACGAGACAAAATCCGACGGCATATCCCCGCCATCTTGGACTATGGCAAGTGGGAATAGGAAACCACCCATGCAGCGGCAGGGTAGGATCCGTAAAAGATCGGGTATAATAGACCCGGAGTCCGAATAGGGACCGGCGCGACATGGCACGTCCCATGTGGGTGCGGTGCCGCATCTATATCCCCCTTCGAGGGACCATCGGAGAGCGTGCAAGGACATAACTCCGTGGGCCGGTGGGGCTGGGAGAGAATATCACATTTACCCGGTAGGGTATGTATGAATTTCGGCAGCATGTCCCTTCAACTTGGATTATGCCAAAAGAGAATAGGTCATCATCCACGGGATGCCGGGATGACGACCAGATAAGAAGGGCACCGGGCCCAGGGATGTTACTTGCGTCTATCTCATTGGTTAATATTCCCTTGGAACCCATCAGAACGCATATAATAACATGGCTCTTTGAGTTCGTAAGGTAGCACTGAAATCCGGATCGGAAATGAGGGCTGTAGGGGAGGTCTTCCCCATTACTGTATCTTCTCAGGGCACATATGATGGTCTCCGAACATCCCCTAGACAGGTGTGTAGGGAGACTAAAGGATTGAAGGATGACAGTGCAGAGGAGGGCCTCGGACTAGGTTTCATTGGCCAAAGAAGGAGGGTCTCGGCGTGGGTTTCTATTGGCCAAAGGGAGAGCTCTCGACATGGCTTTAATGGCAAAAAAAAAGGGGGGAAGCTCCCGACGTGAGGCTTCTCGGCGCGCTCCTCGCCGCGCCGGGAACCCGGCGCCGGGAGGCCACAGGCCGGGAAGGCTGTGAAAGAACAGGGGTTTAACCGGGGGGGTTTGTCGGTTTGTTGAAGGGGAAGGAAGAGGGAGGCCTCTCGGCGGCGTAGCTCTCGGCGTGGAAATTAGCACGCCGGGAAGGTGAAAGGGTTAAGGGTTTCAGGGCTTGATTACGGTACTCTGTTCGGGAATTTTCTGAGTTTTCTGGCTCGGATCGAGATCGAATGTGGAGTGCAGGAGGGGGTTTCGTGGATAGCTCTGTTTGAAGGATGCCAAGGGAATTGGAAGGCCGAATCAGTAGGGGAAAAGAGACCATCATCTATATCCTGTGAAGGGTTTCATCTGTTTGTTGCAGGCCGTCTGGGGGATCAAGAGATGACTGTCTCTGATCCCCTAGACGAGCCCAACTGCATCGAAAAACCGGCGACGGAGGAACTCTTAGCGCCAAAACTCCAGACCCTAATCATTCAAGGGTTAGAATGGAGGGTCGAGAGACTGAGGTCATCGCTTGTTAGAATCTCGCGGGATGGCATTACCCTGCAGAACAGACATATCTTTGTACAGCCAGCAGTTCATGGAACCATGACCGGAACTCTCCGGCTACATTTGATAAATCGAGAAAAGACTCGCTGGATTACATCAAAGAAAAGAAAAGAAAGTATGGGGGAGGGCGGAGCATTGACTCCTCTCCCTCCCCGGAGCAGCCCACCTGGAGCTTCTTCTTCCTCCTTTCTTCTCAGATATCTCTTCGCTTCTTCGAGTCACTTTTCTTGGGGCTCTCTTTTTCCTTTGGTTTCTGGCTATCCTCTCAATCTCCCCCCCTTTCTTTTTTTATCGAAGGGAAGAGGTTTTATATCTGTCTCCCCCCCTTCTCGGCAGGCCTCATCACGGCGCGCCTCAGCTGGGGCTTCCCGGCGCGCAGGCATTCAACCTCTCGGCGCCACCTTCACACAGGCCCACTTGGGTCTTTAGCCACTTTCACAGGCCCACTTGCATCATCACCCAAAAGGGCCCTCCATTGGTGACACAGCTTCCATTGCTATCATTGATATGTTTTCATCAGTCAGTAGACAGGGGTTTCATCAGTATTGCCATCTGAATGATGACCAAACCGGGTATCATTTTATCGATATCGTCACCTGAATGGTGACGAGATCGGACATCAGCCTTAGTCTGGGAAGACCTCAGCCGGGCGTATAATCTGTGGAGACGATTCCTCTTCATTGATCTGGCTTTGCAAAAGCCTTTACAATCTTCATCTGCCGGTACCAGCTTCATCTTTATCTCATATCACATCTGTCAATAAGCCGACATCTGACTTACCCTGACATGTCATCTGTGGATTCTTGGATGAGGCAGTAGTACAGCTCTCATTAAAGTGTGCTAGGAGGTCCCATCAGTCGAGTGACTGCTGCTTTATCAGTGTTGCCGTCTGAATGATATCGGCACCGGGCATTAGCTTGGCCGACAAAGGCTTCAGCCGGATAAATGGTTGACGGGCTTCGTCATTGGTCTTTCACTGTTGGTCTGATCCTCTTTTCAATTGTGCTTTCACCCTTGTTCATTTTCAAGGTGTCAATAAATGCCCCCCACTTGCGGGCGGCGTAAGCGTAGAATGGGCGGCACGGGGCCTGCAGGTGACGTTCATTATTCGAGGGCATCTTCCTCAATTTCTCTTCAATCCGGTTCTCAGACCTGATCATCTCGTTGCAACAATATTCTGCACACGTATTCTTCATTTTCACTTTTTTCCATCTTCATATCTTCTTTATTTTCAGCATTTTGGAGCTTCTCGGCATGGGGCCAGGGGCTTCTCGGCGCACGAAGACCTCCCGGCGCGGAGCTTCTCAGCGCGCATAGCTTCCCGGCGCGCTTGGCCGAAGGGGGCTCTCGGCCAGGGGATCTCGGTGCGCCCTTTTGGCCCAAGGGGGCTCTCGGCCTGGGGGGGGTTTCAGGTGGAGGAGGCGCGCCTTCGTGAGCTGGGGGCCGCTCCTTATGTGGGTCTTCTAGCCTTTGAAGATATATTCCGGCGGCCATAAATTGTCTATTCCTTCTTTTTCTTTTTATTCTCTTTTGTGATATGGTGTCCCCTCGGGGCCCTTTATGTACTCCCTTTTTAATGGAAAGGAATCTCTTGACTTCATGCGTCTCCATCTTATTCTGCATGTGGTTTTATCACTTTGGAAGGTGGGGTAGCGGTTTTGACAATCCCTCATGCGAATGGCTCGTACCTTGGCAGGAGAGCGTCCACCCCTTCAGAAAAAGGATGGGGAACTCGCTCGACCGCGTGACGACATCCGAGGAGGTGCTTGAACCGCATTTTGTTGGTGGCAGCAAAACGTCCTATTGGCCATGTGTGCCGTAAGGGAGATGATTTGCCGGAATGCAAATGAGGGGGTCTCATCAGAGTAGACGTATGGTCTAGGCTGGGTAGAGACTATTGCAGGTGGGACATTGAAAAGGATATGTGGTTCTCATCAGAACGGACATAAAGTACGAACTGGCCAGATTGTATCATTGGCCGGGCGATGTACCGATCAGCCAACGGTTGACTTCATCATCGATATTGAGCTTATATCGATGCAAGGGGAATTTTAGAATAGACGTAAGGTCTAAACTGGGTAGGGTTTCATCATTGATCGGGCACGGTGCCGGTCGATCAATAGCGAGTTTCATCATCGATATTGGATTTATATCGACGCAAAGGGATTTCATGAGTTTCATCAGAATAGACGTAAGGTCTAAACTGGATAGGGTATTATCATTGATCGGGCAAGGTGCCAATCGATCAACAGTTGGTTTCATCATCGATATTGGGTTTATATCGATGCAAAGGGATTTCATGAGTTTCATCAGAATAGACGTAAGGTCTAAACCGGACAAAGGATTTCATCATTGATCGGGCGAGGTGCCGGTCGATCAACGGTGGGATGTACGTGACGGTGTAGGTCTCGTCAGGACAGACGTAAGGTCTATTCCAACAGATTTTATCGCAGGTGGGGCTTGCCAAGAATTGCGTAGGCTTCATCAGGACAGACGTGAGGTCTGAGCTGGACAGGCTTCATCAGAATGGTGAGGGGTTTCATTGTCAGTGGGACGTTTGAAAGAGGGTATGTAGATTTCATCAGGGTAAACGTAAGGTCTACCCCGAAAGGGTTTTATCATCGGTGGGGAATGGAGCGAACTGACCGACGGAAGGTTTCATCAGTGAAGGGGAGGTAAAGGTAGCGTGCCGGTTGGCATGGAACTTCGAATTACCACATTACTGACCCAAGCGCACTTTCGGGTTTTCACCGGAGCCAGCCCCATCTTGCTTTTGCCCACGCGCCCTTTCGGGTTTTCGCGTGGCGGGGTACCCAATTTTGCCTGCAGTGCCCTTTCGGGTTTTCACCACAGCTGGGTTTTGGCCATTTTTGCCCTTGTTCAGAATGTCCAAACAAGTCTAGCGGGGTATCTCTATTTTTAACCCCATCTTTTTTTTATTTATATATATATATTATATATATATATATATATATATATATATATATATATATATATATATATATATATATATTGAATTGGGATTTTTAGCACGGATCAGGCGATGTGCTGCTTCATCAGTGGCTGCTCTTATCATCGGTATTGGGTATACACCGATGCAAGGGTTTCATAGGCTTCATCAGGATAGACGTAAGGTCTAAACTGGATAGGTTTCATCATTGATCGGGCAGGATGCCGACCGGTCAACAGCAGGTTTCATCATCGGTATTGGGTTTATACCAATGCAAAGATTTCATATGTTTCATCAGGATAGACGTAGGGTCTAAACTGGACAGATTTTATCATTGATCGGGCAGTGCGCCAATCGATCAACAGCAGGTTTCATCATCGGTATTGGGTTTATACCAATGCAAAGATTTCATGTGTTTCATCAGGATAGACGTAGGGTCTAGCCCGGACAGGTTTCATCACTGATCGGGCAGTGTGCCAGTCGATCGGCAGCGAGTTTCATCATCGGTATTGGGTTTATACCAATGCAAGGATTTCATAGGTTTCATCAGGATGGACGTAAGGTCTAAACCGGACAGGTTTTATCATTGATCGGGCAGTGCGCCAATCGATCAACAGCAGGTTTCATCATCGGTATTGGGTTTATACCAATGCAAAGATTTCATATGTTTCATCAGGATAGACGTAGGTTCTAGCCCGGACAGGTTTCATCGCTGATCGGGCGGGATGCCGACCGATCAACAGCAGGTTTCATCATCGGTGGTTTATACCAATGCAAAGATTTCATTTGTTTCATCGGGGTAGACGTAAGGTCTAAACCGGACATGTTTTATCATTGATCGGGCAAGGTGCCGATCGACCAATGATAGGTTTCATCACGGCGGGACGTAAAGAGACATGCAAATTTAATAGGACGGGTTTCTTTGTCGATCGGGCAGGGTGCCCATCGACCAAAGGTGGGTTTCATCATCGATATTGGATTTATACCAATGCAAGGATTTCATGAATTTCATCAGAATAGACGTAAGGTCTACACTGGGCTGGTTTTATCGTTGATCGGGCAGGGTGCCAATCAACCAATAGCAGGTTTCATCATCGGTATTGGGTTTATACCAATGCAAGGATTTCATAGGCTTCATCAGGATAGACGTAAGGTCTAAACTGGATAGGTTTCATCATTGATCGGGTAGTGCGCCAATCGATCAACAGCATGTTTCATCATCAGTATTGGGTTTATACCAATGCAAAGATTTCATATGTTTCATCAGGATAGACATAGGGCCTAAACTGGATAGGTTTCATCGTTGATCGGGCAGTGCGCCAATCGATCAACAGCAGGTTTCATCATTGGTATTGGGTTTATACCAATGCAAAGATTTCGTATGTTTCATCAGGATAGACATAGGGTCTAGCCCGGATAGGTTTCATCGCTGATCGGGCGGGATGCCGACCGATCAACAGCAGGTTTCATCATCGGTATTGGGTTTATACCAATGCAAAGATTTCATATGTTTCATCAGGATAGACGTAGGGTCTAGCCCGGACAGGTTTCATCGCTGATCGGGCGGGATGCCGATCGATCAACGATGAACTTCGCCATGGCGGGACTTTGGACAAGGTATGGGGGTTTTATCAGGACAGACGTAGGGTCTATACTGGGTGGGTTTGATCGTTGATCGGGCAAAGTGCCGGTCGATCGACGGGAGGTTTATGGCGGGAGGTTAGGCTTCTTTAGGATCACCACGTTACTGACTCAAGCGCCCTTTCGGGTTTTCGCCGGGGCCAGCCCCCTCTTGCTTTTGTCCACGTGCCCTTTCGGGTTTTCACGTGGCGGGGTACCCGATTTTGCCTGAAGTGCCCTTTCGGGTTTTCACCACAGCTGGGTTTTAGCCATTTTTGCCCTTGCTCAGAGAACCTGAACAAGACCGGCGGGGTATCTCTATTTTTAACCCCATCTTTTTTATTTATTTATTTATTTTCATTCTTTTATTCTCTCTTCCCCTCTTTTTTGGGAGGGTGACAAGTCGGAATGCCATTAGATCATGATGAGGGATGGCTTGGTTAGGGCGGAGTGCCGCTATACTAAGAAAGGGTGTAGCTCGGCTAGGGCGGGAGGCCGCTAGACCAAGGAAAGGGTATATCTCGGCTAGAGCTGGATGCCACTAAGCCAAGGAAAGGTGGCTTGGTTAGGGCGGAGTGCCACTAATCTAAGGAAAGGGTGTATCTCGGCTAGGGCGGGATGCCGCTAAGCCAAGGAAAGGGCGTATCTCGGCTAGGGCTGGATGCCGCTAAGCCAAGGACAAGGTGTATCTCGACTAGGGCTGGATACCGCTAGACCAAGGAAAAGGTGGCTTGGTTAGGGCGGAGTGCCACTAGGCCAAGGAAGGGTAGCTCGATCAGGGCGGAGTGCCACTAGACCAAGGAGAGGCAGCTTGGTTAGGGCGGAGTGCCACTAGACCAAGGAGAGGTGGCTCGGTTAGGGCGGAGTGCCACTAAGCCAAGGAAAGGTAGCTTGGTTAGGGTGGAGTGCCACTAATCCAAGGAAAGGGTGTATCTCGACTAGGGCGGGATGCCACTAAGTCAAGGAAAGGGTGTATCTCGGCTAGGGCGGGATGCCACTAAGCCAAGGAAAGGGTGTATCTCGGCTAGGGCGGGATGCCACTAAGCCAAGGAAAGGGTGTTTTGGCCCGATTACTCGGGGAATATTGGTTGTGCAGCATGATACAGCTTGAGGTGTTTACCGTTGAGTGGCGAGAATTGAATTTCCCCTCGATGGTTAACAACTACGTAGGCCCCTCCTTCGTAGACCCTTTGTATCACATAAGGACCTTCCCAATTAGCATTCAGCTTTCCCTTTGGGTTGGACGCCATGACTTCTTTTTTATTGACCATGACGAGGTCACCTTTCTTGAATTCTCGTCCTCTTACGAGTTTATTGAATGCAGTGGCCATGTGGGCCTGATACATTTGGATATTCTTCTGAGCTTGGAGGCGCTTCCCTTCCAATTCAGTCAATTCTTCTAACCTTCTTTCAGCATTTGTTTGTTCGCCACGGGCCAGGCCATATTGGATTGACACTCTGAGCGACGGGACTTCCAGCTCTAGTGGAACCACTACCTCCGAGCCGTATACCAATGAGTATGGTGAGCACCCTGTAGGTGTCTTAAAGACGGTGCGGTATGCCCACAGAGCTTCATACATCTTTTCTTCCCAGTCCTTTTTATTAGAACTGACAACCTTGGCTAGCAAGGTGCACAAAGTCTTGTTGAAAGCTTCTGCCAATCCGTTTGCCTGGGGATTGTAGGGAGTGGAGGTTCTCCATTCAATCTTATACTTCTCGGCAAGTCGATAGATTTTCTGATTTCTGAAATGACTTCCATTATCAGATATTATTCGGTTGGGGATCCCGAACCGGAAGATAATATTCTGCTTGATAAATCTGGCAACCAGTTCACCAGTCACTTCTCTTAATGCTACAGCTTCCGCCCATCGGGAGAAGTAATCTATCATGGCCAATATGTACTTATGACCGGCCGAGGAAGTCGGCAGTGGCCCGACTACATTAGTTCCCCATTGTGCAAATGGCCAGCTAGGAACTGTAGGGTGCAGAGTTGTAGGTGGCATTCTAGGCACGGTAGCATGTTCCTGACACTTCTGGCATGACTTTGCAAATTTACAGCAGTCTTCAAACATGGTAGGCCAATAGTAGCCCAGCTTTTTGATTTCTATCTTCATTTTGGGGCTAGCCTGGTGGGCGCCTGCTGTCCCAGTGTGTATTTCTTTCATCCCTTGCCAAGCTTCCTCAGTGGACAGGCAGCGGAGTAGAATCTTTTTGCGTGCATCCGCCATTATTCAGAATAAAGTTCCATTTTTGAATTCATAGGAATCTTTGATTCTCAGGAGTTTCATCTTTTCCTCCCTTTTCTGTGGCAACTGTTGGTGCAGAAACCACTGTAGCAAATGATGTCTCCAATCAGACGCCTGTACTGCGCTGATAGTGGCAACTTCTTCCTCTTCGGGGCACCCTTCTAGCATACTGGGGACTTGCCGCCGGTTCATAACAACAATGTTCAGTGTTTCATCTGGCGGGACTGCTAGCGAGCTGGCCAGCTTTGCCAGTGCATCAGCCTGGGCATTATGTCCACGGCCCACATGTTTGAGTTCGATATGATAGAACTTTGCCATGAGGCGTACAGCCTTCTGGTGATAGGGATTTAGTTCTGGCTTCCGCACTTCGAACTCCCCTTGGACTTGCTTTATTATCAACATCGAATCCCCGAATACCTGAAGCATTTGGATACCCATGTTGAGGCTGATATTGAGTCTGATTATCAGAGCTTCATATTCGGCTTCATTATTGGTGCATGGCATGTTTATAGAACAGGAAGTATGCACAACCTCCCCCTCTGGTGATTTCAGCACAATACCGGCTCCAGCCCGTATTCTGGTCTTTCCATCGGAATCTGTCTCCGTTCTGGATGCTCCATCAAAGAACAGTTGCCACATAACTGGCTGAGCTTGACAGGCCTCGAGTGTTTCATCATCGGGTAACATAGTCCCCAACATATCATTCTCCGGCACAGGGTGCTCCGCGAAGAAATCAGCCACGGTCTGTCCTTTTATTGCCCTCTGGGGTATATATGTGATATCGAATTCCATCAGAATTATTGCCCATTTGCCCAACCAGCCTTTTAGTACTGGCTGAGTCAATATGTATCTGAGTGGATCTGCTGCAGATATCAATCTGATTTCATGTGACAACATGTAGTGTCGGAGATTTTTGACAGCAAAGACTAGTGCCAAGCAGGTCTTCTCTATGTAGCTGTAGCTTTCTTCAGTTCTCATCAGCCTCCTACTTAGGTAGTACAGGGCTTGTTCTTTGCCTTCCTCATTTATCTGTGCCAGCATTGCCCCCAGGGAACAGTATGTGGCTGCGATATACAGTATCAAGGGCCTGCCCTTAATGGGTGCCCCCAGCACCGGAGGGGTCTTGAGGTATTCTTTCATCTTCTCAAAGGCTTCCTGACAGCCATCGTCCCAGAGGAACGGCACATCTTTCATCATGAGTTTGTGAAAGGGGTGGCATCTTCCCGATAGATTTGATATAAATCGTCGGATGTAGGCCAGACGCCCTTGCAGGGATCTCAACTCGTGCAGATTCCTTGGTGGAGGGAGCTCCTGGATAGCTTTAATCTTGGATGGATCAATTTCAACACCCCTATGTCGGACAATAAATCCGAGGAATTTTCCACTGGACACGCCAAAGGCGCATTTCATAGGATTCATCTTGAGTTCATATCTGCGCAACCTCTGGAATACTATCCTTAGGTCTTGCAAATGATCTTCTCTTTTACTGGTTTTTACCACCAGATCATCAATGTAGCACTCTACCTTTTTGAAGAGCAGGTCATCAAAGATCTTTGTCATAGCTCTTTGGTAAGTAGCGCCGGCATTCTTGAGGCCGAACGGCATCCTTTTGTAGTGAAATATCCCCTTCGGAGTGTGGAATGCAGTGTGCACTCTGTCTTCTTCAGCAATCCAGATCTGATTGTATCAGGATGACCCATCCATAAATGATAGGGCCTCATGGCCAGTAGTTGCATCGATCATCACCTCAGTGATTGGCACCGGGAAATCATCTTTCGGGCAGGCCTTATTAAGGTCCCGGAAATCGACACATATTCTGATCTGCCCGTTCTTCTTCTTTACGGGCACTATATTGGCCAGCCATGTAGTATACTAGTTTTCTTCGACAAAGCCTACGTCAATCAGCTTGTCAACCTCTTTGTTAATCTGATTTATCAGTTCAGGACGCATTCTCCTGGAAGGCTGCTTTACAGGGTTAGCCTCTGGGTTCATTGCCAATCGGTGTTGTGCCACATCAGAGCTCAGTCCTGGCATTTCATCATATGTCCATGCAAAACAATCTAGGAATTCTGTCAAGAACTGTATATATTGTTCCCTGACATCTGGCTCCAGCAGTGCGCTGGGGAATGTCGGCCTTTGCCCATCTGCGGACCCCAAATTTATTTCTATCAGCTCATTGACGGTGGCTTGGCCTCCATCTTCGACTTCGGGCGGGGCTTCTTGCAAATCAATAAAGCCTCCCGGGATATAATCTTCTTCAGTTTCATGCTCCTCTGCTTCATCATACTGGTCATCAGCGGATGCTGGCGCATCATATAGGGCCAATACTACCGGATCCTGTTCAGTCTGCTCCAAGGGCGAGACTGGTTCAGCAGGAAATTCAGAAGTGGACCCCTCCGTCCTTAGAGGCTCTTCTAATGTGGGCTCCCCTGAAAGGTCATCATTCTGTAGAGCCCGAAATTCCTCTAGGATGCGCCCGAACTCCAGACACTCCTCCAGCTCTCTGGCTATTTGATCTTCATCCGGGGTTCCCGTATCAAATTTTGCTTCAGCCTGGAACAGATCCTCTTTGGAAGATAGGTCCTCCCAGTACCAAGCTTTCTTTGTCTCATCAGATGTCTCTGTTTCTGGCAGGTTGTCTGGGGCTTCATTGCTCATTATGGATTGATAAATGATTTCTTCATCTTCTGAGGGGTATTTGTCATATCCTACCTCGGGAGGATCGTCATGCCGGTAGGAGACAGATATGACGTCTACCTCAGCCTCATAGTATTCTTGGAGGGTATAACCCAATCCTGGGTGTTGAGTGATCTTCCTTAGTTCTTTACTATCTCAAGGGGGATCCCACAGTTCCCTGAATGCCTTCTTCTGAGCAGCAAGCTGCATTGATGGCATTTGCATTTTGGAGAACATTTGTGAAACCCGTTGGGTAGTATAATCCAAGCCTGTAATCGGTACCATCCGGTTTGCAGCTTCTTCAGGGGCCATACAGTCTTGATCATCTTCTTCGACTGGCTCCCCAGTGTAGAATATAATAGGAGGTTCGCAGAAGCGAGGGATTTCCATAGTCTTCAGTGGTAGCACCGTTTGGTACTCAAGGCTGACGATGGGTTTAAATAAACCCTGCGGCACCTCCACCTGAGTGTACTTTTGCTTCATTTCTTCATCGACATTATCCGGGTGGATGCTAGGAGGGGTAACCCGAGCAAAGTCACCGGCATAAGAGATGTGAGATACATTATGCTTTTTAACATAGCCGTTTGGTGGCGGTGGAGACCAGTTCCTTATCTCTGTCTCAGGCTTTTTCTGGTTGACCACAGTCTCTTTCCTTTCGCACTTTTGCGACACCTCGGTGTAGTAGGATGCATCGAGCATATGGCACTCGAACACTTCGAAGGGATGCAGGTCCGCAAACACCCTTTCTTCTTTTCCTTCATGGCAGTATTTAATGCACTGATGTAGCGTGGATGGCACTATTTGATATTCATGCAGCCACGGTCTCCCCAGCAGGGCTTTATACGTGGTGTTGGAGTCGATCACATAGAATCGTACCACTGTAGTGAGGTCTCCCAACGTGAGGTTGAAATCAGCTACCCCAAGAGGTGTCTCACACTTTTGGTTAAATCCTGCAATCTTCATGTCTCTGACCTTGGTGAGCTGCAGATCAAAGTAATATTTCTGATAGATGCGGTATGGGAGAATGTTCACAGCAGCCCCGAGATCTATCAGTATTCTGCTTATCGGCTGACATTTCAGGGAACCCCTCATATACAGCGGTCTGTTATGGCCGGAATTTGGGATTAGCATATCATCCTCTGTGAATGTGACTGATGGACCAGAATTCACTTATGTCAAGAGTGCTTCATACTATGCTGGCGACTGCAAGGCATCAATAATGGCTTGGCGAGCCTCTTCACTCAGAGAGAGGATTTCCCAGATGGAGAACCTGGTAGGGAGCTTCTTTAGCATTTTCATGATCCGGCTGCCCACCCGGACGTTAGACAGTCTCATCTCCTCCACCCAACGGGGTCTTGGAGGTTCATGTGGTGCCTGTGGCCTTTGCTGCCCAGTGCCGGTTTTACCCTCTTGATCGGTTTCCCGGGAGGCTTCTTCCGTAGTAACAACCCCTGTTTCTGCTAGAGGGTTACTTCCTTTATTTTCTTCATGCCGCTTCTGCTTTCTAACTGCAGTCTGCTGGCATTTATTGTTTTCAGTTGAAGCAGTGTGAGCCAGCTGCACATTTTCCAAACTGGACAAGAATTCCAGGAATGAAGGAGCCTCTTCTTTTTCTTGGTACAAGCTGGCAGGGGGAGGAACCTGGACACCTCGTACCTCTGGCTCGGGGATCTGATAGGGTTGCTCCCCTCTGAATATAATATTATGATTGGCAGGTGGCGGGCGCCCCCATCTTTTCCCAGAACGTGTTGCATGGGCTGAGGTAGAGGCCTCAACATGGTTGGCTTCTAGCGGGGCATTTGATGCTTCATCCTCATCATTCTGCCCGGGCAAGGAAAAGAGTACCGACAGGGTGTTGCATTGTACTGTCGTGACTTTCTTTCCCCTCTTGGACTTGGGCCATCTCTTCTTCTTCTGGGAATTTGGCTTTGCTGGCTCCTGCCCCCAGAAGGGCTCATTTTCAGCTTTTTCTTGTTCTGCCTCTAGTTGCTCTTTCATTTTCAATTCTTCGAGCTGCTCCCAGAGTATACAGTCTTTTATCAGTAGGTTTTTGGGCTTTTTCTGCTCATATTCATCGAGCTCATTGATATACTGCTGTAGACGCCCGGCTGCAGGACTTACTTCTTTATGTGCAGGTAGGGGAGTTTGTCTCCTCCGGTTGTGAGTAGGGATCCGGATGACTGGTCCGGTCTCAACTGTATGCCATACTGGCTTTACTGGAGGCGACTCAGGCCTTGAGGTGACACCCCGAATAGTTGCCCCACTGGTGCTGGCTGCAAGAGTGTTTTTCCTGTTCTTTATGGGCTTCGTCAGCCATCCTCCCTGATCTTTCAGTGGGGTGAGGAGGCAAGTTTCATAAGTATGCCTGGTACATTCTTCAACGGCTTCCTCAGGCAGCTGCTGATAGATTGAAATCATATTGGCGGCCATCCTCCAGGGCGGAGGCTCATGCGGATGAGGTGGCTTCACCTGGTAATCACCCAACTGTAGCTCACCCTTTTTGACCATTCCTTCCATAATATCCTTGAAGACATAACAATCTTTAATTGCGTGCCCCAGCGCACGGTGAAATGGACAGAACAGTGGATCATCTTTCTTTGTCGCATCCGCAGGTCTCTTCGGTTCGGGCAATGTTACCTTGTTGAACTTATATGCCCAGTTAAATAGTGCTGATGTCTTATCTTTGGGAAAAGAGTAAGCCCTTCTCATTCTGTCTCTCAGAGAGACCTTATCTTTTCTTTCTGTTGCACCCTCAGGCGGGGGAGCTTCGTCTGCCTCCTTTTTCCCTTTCTGTTGCTCAAAGGTTCTAAAATCGATGGCGTTAGCCTCAGTATGTGATGGCCGTCGGTCATTTGTTTTACCCTTCGAAATAGTGGGAACATTGGTGGTCGGACGCTTGGACAAGAACGTCTCGACTTCCGCCACTATGTTGTTCAGCCGGTCAAATGTCCTGATGTCACGCCCCGAGCGCGAAAGATACCCAGAGACGCGTGACGAGTTTATATCAATCATGTCAATCAGAGTGGTCGTGTATTCGACACAAAGACAGAGATGCGCAAAAATAGCAAGATAACCCAATCCTTTATTTCATAATGGATAGACTATTACAAATCCAATACTCTATTTAATAAAAAGGAAAAGAATACATATTTGACTCAAGAAACTAATAAAAAGACTAGATGACACTTGAGCAGCTCTATCACTTTCACTCTTGACCATTCCCATCCGATTGACTTCCATCGTCGTCGGACTTACCTGAAAAGTACAAAGGGACAAACGGAATGAGCGAACGCTCAGTAGGAAATTATATCTCAAGTACTAGCAAGGGGTTTAAGTAATTATATCTTTCATGAATGCAATAAAGCTATGCATGCTCGCATAAAACGACAAGATAGAGAGAATGTAATATCAAGGAATAAGATGAACTAATCATGAACTTTCAACAAGATAACAAGTTTATTCAAGATATTCGAGCAAGTACATTTAACAAGTCATGTCAAGAACTTTGGCTATCATGTATCAAGCAAGTAAATTACCCTTTTTCGGGCCACGCATTTCATGTCAAGTCAAGTACGATTCAAGTACAAGATGTGTGTGGAATGTCCAATCAAGCAAGTCAAGTACTCGGTATAATGCCAGATACCTTATCATTTTAACTCCCATGGGCACAAGTACTTTCGGGTGCTCCTCCCAGGACCAGATCGGGCCCTATATGCGCAGGCATTTATCATGTGTTTTGACATCCACTCTTGTTTATAGCCAACATAGAATTTCAATAATCAAGCTTGTAGACACGTATGACAACTTTGATAGAATAGAGTCCAAAATATGACAAAGGACATAGATTGGTGATAATAACGGTAATAATCACGATATCGATAAAACTAGGTAGAATATGGTTCCTTTAACTTGGGTACCATGACAAATCAATATGGACATTCTTTATATAGAATTGAGGTCCACATGAACAGTATATCAAAGGTAAGATACCCTCATTCTTATCATAGAATTGAGGTTCATAAGAATGGCATGATACGGTATGATATCATCATCCCATTAAGAAATTTCTTATGATATACTCTTTGTATAATCATAAGGGCCGGTATACCATGTTTCTTTAGATTGACATGGCATTTAATTGTGTAATAGGTTTTTTTTAGGGTACAACCAGCTCAGTCGACCTTGAGGGAATCCAAGGTACGAGGAGTCTTACGGAGGTGTCTATGACTAACTCGCTAGTCCAAAGGAACGGAATGTCCAATGGAGAGCTTGTATGTCAATGAGAGTTGAGTGTGATCGATGAAATAATCATGAAACGTGGGACTATACTCACGGAGTGGAGAATAGTGCCGATATATATATATATTATATAACATATGAAACCATCGGTTAATAGAAACATTGACAAATCAGTTTTATAGTAAAATAACGACTTAAGCAGAGTCGTTTATCAAGTAATTAACGCCTAACATAAGGGCGTTTACATATGTATCCATTTTGCCGAAATTTCAATAATTCAATAATTTATCTAAAACGCGCCCTGGTAATGGTCGTTTCTTAAAGATTTGACGACTACAGTAGCAGGCGTCTCATTATTTACATATTTGACAGAATATAAATAATTTTCAAGATTTATCTAAAACATGCCCTCGGAAGGGGCGTTACTATTTAATTATTATTTTCACAAGATACAATTTTTTAGAATTTTCCAGAAACGCGCCCTCTGAAGGGGCGTTATTTAAATACTCACGCCCTAGTTCAGGGCGCTAGTTTCATAAGTCACGTCCTAACTTAGGTCGTTAATTCTTCAAGGGTCATAAACAGTAACGAAGTTATATAACAAGCAATTTCCCGATATCAAATTTCATGAACAGGACAGGAAAACTAGCAGGCAGAGTCATGCATTATATTAGAATCAGGATTTCATATATATCATCTTTATAATATGGGTGTTGATTATTTTCATGAAATTAACGCCTGTGTACAGGGCGTCAAATAGTAAATTGACGACCTGGGCAGGGTCGTGTCGTGTAAAGTAGCGCCCTTGACAGGGGCGTTACTTTTAAAATATTGCCGTAAACACAATAAAACTGTATGTATGCCATGCTTATACATATATCTTGCGTTATTTTCATTTGGGCTACAATAACTTGAGAAAATCCTACCTTAATAATAGATTTGAAGATGAAAGACACGTGAAGATCTTGATAAGAACACCCTGAAGCTTCTAACAGCAGCAACCAGCAGCAGGCAAAGAACCTTTGTTCTTTGGTAGATCACTAGAGTTTTCCTACAGAGAAATATGAAGAGATATTAGTAATTTCTTCATAATGCTTGGCTGAAGATGGAAGATAGAAGAACTTACCCTTGTTCTTCACGAAGTCTAGGCTTCTTCAACCTGTAAGAAGAAAGAGGGTGAAGAATCATTAGTTCTTCATGTAGGCAAAGCAGAGAACAAAAGGAATTAGAAGAACAGTTTGTTCTTCACGTACCTCTGCAGTCGAATGAATCAAATAGGTTTAGGGTTGTTCGATCAAGACTATTTATAGGATTTTTGGGAATCCTATTAGGGCTAGAGTTTGATTAGAAGTAATGTTTCTAAGATAGAGTTATTGCCATGTTATAACTCTTTCTAATACTTATCACTTACCCTGGATGAGTTCTGGGACGAACGGTTCCCGAATGGAATTAACGCCTTTGGTCAGGGCGTCGATTCTTAAATTAACGACCTTGTTCAGGTCGTTTCTTAAGAAGCGTCTTGTATAAGGGCGTTCCTTATTTTTAAAACACGCCCAAGATAGGGGCGTTTCTTGTCCTTGCCCTGTTTGGCGTTGGGATTTGACGCCGCCAGGTGAGGGCGTCGTTTCTTTAGTCACGCCGTTTATAGAGGCGTTTCTTTTCAAATTAACGCCTTACTAAGAGGCGTTATTTGTAATTTGTTTTATTTCGTTTAATTACCCCTCTTCTTATTATCTGTATTACTTCTGTAATATATATGTTTTAATTCATTTCAAATATTCATTTATCAGGGTTGCTACACCCTCCCCCACTTAAAAATAATTTGGTCCCCAAATTCAATATATATATATTTATACACGTGGAGAGTGTAGAACATATACCTCTTAGAATAACTCGGGAAATCATTTCTTCATAGATCCCTCGGTCTCCCATGTCGCTTCGTGTTCAGGATTCTTATTCCATTGCACCTTGAGCATGGGAATAACCTTATTCCTTAGAGCTCGTATTTCTCGATCTAAGATCTTCATAGGCTTCTGTTCATAGGTGAGATCTTTCTGGATCACCAGATCTCCATGTTCAATAATATGAGATGGATCGTGCACATACTTCTTCAACATAGATATGTGAAACACATTATGCACGTCGGACAATTGAGGAGGTAACGCGATGCGATAAGCAACCTCGCCAACTCTTTCGAGTACCTCAAATGGTCCGATGAATCTTGGCGTAAGCTTGCCCTTAACACCAAATCTTCATATGCCACGTCGAGGCGATATTTTAAGAAATACATGATCTCCAACCTGGAATTCAAGATCTCTTCTTCTTGTGTCAGCATAAGCCTTTTGCCTGGTCTGAGCAACTTGCAATCTTTCTCTGATTACTTGTATCTTCTCAGTTGTATCCCTTACCATGTCTGGACCTAATAGTTGTTTCTCCCCAACTTCGTTCCAGCATAAGGGTGATCGGCAACTCCTTCCATATAAAGCTTCGAAAGGTGCCATTTGGATACTAGCTTGGTAGCTATTATTATATGCAAATTCCACTAGTGGCAAGTGATCGTGCCAGCTTCCTCCAAAGTCAATGATGCATGCTCTAAGCATATCTTCAACAACCTGGTTAGTTCTCTCGGTCTGACCATCCGTTTGAGGATGAAAAGCAGTACTAAAGTTGAGCCTTGTTCCCAACGAATGTTGTAGTCCCTTCCAAAAATGAGAAGTAAAACGGGGATCTCTGTCAGACACGATTGAGACAGGAATTCCATGTATCCTGACTATCTCTTTGATATATAATGCAGCTAAGACATCAATTGACCATCGACTCTTGATTGGCAAGAAATGCGCCGATTTAGTCAATCGATCAATAATAACCCATATTCCATCATGTCCTCCTTTTGATTTAGATAGACCCATGATGAAATCCATACTAATATCCTCCCACTTCCACTTAGGAATATCTAGAGGATGTAGTTTTCCAGCAGGCTTTTGGTGTTCCGCCTTGACCTGTTGGCAAGTGAGACAGCGAGATACATAGTCTGCTATTTCTCTTTTCATATTAGGCCACCAAAAGTTCCTCTTTACATCTTGGTACATTTTGGTTGCTCCTGGATGAATAGTGTACCTTGATCTGTGAGCTTCATCTAAGATCTTCTTCTTTAATTCCGGACAATCGGGTATACAAGTTCTACCTTTGAATAATAATCTTCCATCAGAAGTTAGTTGAAAATCAGATTGTCCTTCTAATCTGCCTTTGATTTCCACTAACATAGGATCATCATCCTGAAGCGCTTGTATCTCAGATAATAAATCTGACTGTATGCTTACATGAGATAATGTGACAAATTTGGCTTCCTTGTCCAAGCTTATATTGAGCTCGGAGAATTGTTCTAGCAACCTCCATTCTTGTATCATACAATTGGCTATCATTGCTCTCGGCTTTCGACTAAGGGCATCAGCAACATAATTACCCTTTCCGGGATGGTATTGTATATTGAAGTCGAAGTCCTTGAGATATTCTAGCCAGCGTCTTTGTCTCATGTTTAGCTCCTTTTGTGAAAATAGATATTTGAGACTTTTGTGATCGGAGTATACAGTAAACTGCACTCCATATAAGTAGTGTCTCCATATCTTTAGGGCAAATACCACCGCGGCTAGTTCTAAGTCATGGACGGGGTAATTCTCCTCATGCTTCTTCAGTTGACGTGAAGAGTATGCTATGACCTTTCCTTATTGCATTAGGACACATCCGAGGCCAATGCCAGAAGCATCTGTGTAGACCTCGAATTTTTCTCCTTCTATTGGTAGAGCTAACACCGGAGCTGTAGTGAGATGATCCTTGAGAGTTTGGAAACTTCTTTCACATTCCTCACTCCATTCATATCGGATCTCCTTACGAGTTAATCTTGTAAGTGGTACGGCGATCTTAGAGAAATCTTTGATGAATCGCCGATAATAGCCTGCAAGACCTAAGAAACTTCTGATCTCGCTTGCATTAGTGGGTCTTTCCCAATTTTTCACAGCTTCAACTTTTGACGGATCTACAGATAATCCGTCCTTTGATATGACATGTCCGAGAAAAGCCACTTCTTCAAGCCAGAACTCGCATTTGCTGAGCTTAGCATATAGTTGATTTGTCCTCAAGATTTGCAATGCGATCCTCAAATGCTCTTCATGTTCTTCCTTAGTCTTGGAATATATCAATATATCATCAATGAAGACTACTATGAATTGATCCAAGTAAGGCCTGAATATGCTATTCATTAACTGCATAAAGGCAGCAGGGGCATTTGTTAGTCCAAAAGGCATAACAACAAATTCATAATGGCCATACCTGCTTCTGAATGCGGTCTTATGAATGTCATCATCCTTGATCCTTAACTGATGATATCCCGACCTGAGATCAATCTTGGAAAAATATTTGGATCCTGAAATCTGATCAAATAACTCATCGATTCTCGGCAGTGGATACTTGTTCTTGATAGTGAGATGATTCAACTGTCGATAGTCGATGCACAGTCTCATGGATCCGTCCTTCTTCTTCACAAATAAGACTGGTGCTCCCCACGGGGAAGTACTTGGTCTAATAAACCCTTTTCGAATCAGTTCCATCAACTGCTCCTTCAACTCTTTGAGTTCAGCCGGGGACATTCTATAGGGTGCCTTTGAAACTGGACCAGCACCAGGGACTAAGTCAATGGTGAAGGTCACTTCTCTTTGAGGGGGTAATCCCGGCAAATCTTCCGAAAATACTTCTGGAAATTCTTGCACTACCTGAATGTCTTCTATCTTAGTGTCCTTCGTTTCCTTAACTGTGACAAATGCAAGGAAAGATACACATTCTTTCCTGACGAGCTTGCTTGCTCGAAGAGCCGAAATAAGAGGGGATTTGCTCCGACTCTTGGGGCGAGTAAAGACTAATTCTGGAAAACCTTTGAAAGCAATTTGGCTATTACGGCAATCAACCGTTGCCTGGTATTTGGATAACCAGTCTGCTCCCAGTATAACATCATACTCCTTTAGATCGAGGCATATGAGATCTATAGGTAAATTCCTACCTTGAACCATTACCTCACAGTTTTGGTAGTGATGAGTAATATCATTTTCGCTTCCAAGAGGAGTAGTTAGAACTATTTTTATCCATTCTGGTTCTAACGGTAACGGGTCGGCAAACTTCTTAGAAATAAAGGAATGTGATGCACCCGTATCAAATAAGACATAAGCACTTTTGGAACAAATTTTCAATGTACCTTCCACTAATCCGCCTTCTTCTTCAGGTTCGGTCTCCTGGATTGCATGAAGACGAGCATTCTTCGTCACCGGGCGTTTACCATCACCGGCTTGGTCATTCATTAATGGACACTCGGGAATCCGATGCTCACGGCTTCCACAACGGAGACAAGCTCCTAATTTCCTCCAGCATTCTTCGGTCTTGTGACCAGCCTTGTCACAATGCTTGCATACTGTATTAGAAGGTGTAGTGGTGATAGAGAAGGGCTTGGATTTCTTGAACTTGGAATCTTGAGAGGATGAACCTCCATTATTGGGCCTCTTCTTAAAGTTGGGTTTAAAAGAACCCGAACCTGTGACTTGCTCCTTCTTGTCTTTTCCACGGATCCTATCAGATAGCTCCGTGGCATCTTCAAGTAATTGAGCTCGGCGCACGATTTCAGAATAAACTTGAATATCCATCGGCGCTAGCTGAGTAATATAGTGGGGCCTAAGCCCATTAAGAAATCTTCGGGCTTTCATCTTCTCCGTGCTAATCAAATGTTTAGCATATCTAGACAACCTGGAGAACTGAGCTTCATAATCTGCTAATGATAAAGATCGTTGCTTTAATGCAGCGAATTCTGCAGCCTTCTTTTCTTGGACTCGGTCCGAGAAATATTTAGCATTGAAGTATTCCACAAATTCTTCCCATGTTACTTGAGTAGGATCGATGGTTGCTTCAATAGACTCCCACCAGCATCTAGCATCTTTCTCTAACTGGAATATAGCTAATAGAACTTTATCCTGGTCCGTGCATTGCATGACACGGAATATGCGTTCTGTTTCCCGAACCCAATGCTCGGCATCGTCCGGATCGGTTGATCCCATAAACTTCGGGGGATTCATGTTCTTAAAGGCTTGGTGTAAGCTTCCAGCTCGTGGAGTACCACCTTGTGCTACCTGTTGTAGCACTTGAGTCATCCCTTGAAGGGTACACTGCATGTTGCGCCATTGAGCACGTTCGGCAGCCATTATCCTACAATTACGATAGCTACGTTAGTATTATATCACTGTGATCTTATTAAAAGACTCATTGACTCTTAACCCTTGGTTCTACCCAATCTCACTTGGTTAAACGTTCAACTTATCCTTGGACTTGGGTTTTTCCTAGGAATTGAATACCTTAGGCTCTGATACCACAAAAACTGTCACGCCCCGAGCGCGGAAGATACCCGGAGACGCGTGACGAGTTTATATCAATCATGTCAATCAGAGTGGTCGTGTATTCGACACAAAGACAGAGATGCGCAAAAATAGCAAGATAACCCAATCCTTTATTTCATAATGGATAGACTATTACAAATCCAATACTCTGTTTAATAAAAAGGAAAAGAATACATATTTGACTCAAGAAACTAATAAAAAGACTAGATGACACTTGAGCAGTTCTATCACTTTCACTCTTGACCATTCCCATCCGATTGACTTCCATCGTCGTCGGACTTACCTGAAAAGTACAAAGGGACAAACGGAATGAGCGAACGCTCAGTAGGAAATTATATCTCAAGTACTAGCAAGGGGTTTAAGTAATTACATCTTTCATGAATGCAATAAAGCTATGCATGCTCGCATAAAATGACAAGATAGAGAGAATGTAATATCAAGGAATAAGATGAACTAATCATGAACTATCAACAAGATAACAAGTTTATTCAAGATATTCGAGCAAGTACATTTAACAAGTCATGTCAAGAACTTTGGCTATCATGTATCAAGCAAGTAAATTACCCTTTTTCGGGCCACGCATTTCATGTCAAGTCAAGTACGATTCAAGTACAAGATGTGTGTGGAATGTCCAATCAAGCAAGTCAAGTACTCGGTATAATGCCAGATACCTTATCATTTTAACTCCCATGGGCACAAGTACTTTCGGGTGCTCCTCCCAGGACCAGATCGGGCCCTATACGCGCAGGCATTTATCATGTGTTTTGACATCCACTCTTGTTTATAGCCAACATAGAATTTTAATAATCAAGCTTGTAGACACGTATGACAACTTTGATAGAATAGAGTCCAAAATATGACAAAGGACATAGATTGGTGATAATAACGGTAATAATCACGATATCGATAAAACTAGGTAGAATATGGTTCCTTTAACTTGGGTACCATGACAAATCAATATGGACATTCTTTATATAGAATTGAGGTCCACATGAACAGTATATCAAAGGTAAGATACCCTCATTCTTATCATAGAATTGAGGTTCACAAGAATGGCATGATACGGCATGATATCATCATCCCATTAAGAAATTTCTTATGATATACTCTTTGTATAATCATAAGGGCCGGTATACCATGTTTCTTTAGATTGACATGGCATTTAATTGTGTAATAGGTTTTTTTAGGGTACAACCAGCTCAGTCGACCATGAGGGAATCCAAGGTACGAGGAGTCTTACGGAGGTCTCTATGACTAACTCGCTAGTCCAAAGGAACGGAATGTCCAATGGAGAGCTTGTATGTCAATGAGAGTTGAGTGTGATCGATGAAACAATCATGAAACGTGGGACTATACTCACGGAGTGGAGAATAGTGCCGATATATATATATATATTATATAACATATGAAACCATCGGTTAACAGAAACATTGACAAATCAGTTTTACAGTAAAATAACGACTTAAGCAGAGTCGTTTATCAAGTAATTAACGCCTAACATAAGGGCATTTACATATGTATCCATTTTGCTGAAATTTCAATAATTCAATAATTTATCTAAAACGCGCCCTGGTAAGGGTCGTTTCTTAAAGATTTGACGACTACAGTAGCAGGCGTCTCATTATTTACATATTTGACAGAATATAAATAATTTTCAGGATTTATCTAAAACACGCCCTGGGAAGGGGCGTTACTATTTAATTATTATTTTCACAAGATACAATTTTTCTGGAATTTTCCAGAAACGCGCCCTCTGAAGGAGCGTTATTTAAATACTCACGCCCTAGTTCAGGGCGCTAGTTTCATAAGTCACGTCCTAACTTAGGTCGTTAATTCTTCAAGGGTCATAAACAGTAACGAAGTTATATAACAAGCAATTTCCCGATATCAAATTTCATGAACAGGACAGGAAAACTAGCAGGCAGAGTCATGCATTATATTAGAATCAGGATTTCATATATATCATCTTTATAATATGGGTGTTGATTATTTTCATGAAATTAACGCCTGTGTACAGGGCGTCAAATAGTAAATTGACGACCTGGGCAGGGTCGTGTCGTGTAAAGTAGCGCCCTTGACAGGGGCGTTACTTTTAAAATATTGCCGTAAACACAATAAAACTGTATGTATGCCATGCTTATACATATATCTTGCGTTATTTTCATTTGGGCTACAATAACTTGAGAAAATCCTACCTTAATAATGGATTTGAAGATGAAAGACACGTGAAGATCTTGATAAGAACACCCTGAAGCTTTTAACAGCAGCAACCAGCAGCAGGCAAAGAACCTTTGTTCTTTGGTAGATCACTAGAGTTTTCCTACAGAGGAATATGAAGAGATATTAGTAATTTCTTCATAATGCTTGGCTGAAGATGGAAGATAGAAGAACTTACCCTTGTTCTTCACGAAGTCTAGGCTTCTTCAACCTGTAAGAAGAAAGAGGGTGAAGAATCATTAGTTCTTCGTGTAGGCAAAGCAGAGAACAAAAGGAATTAGAAGAACAGTTTGTTCTTCACGTACCTCTGCAGTCGAATGAATCAAATAGGTTTAGGGTTGTTCGATCAAGACTATTTATAGGATTTTTGGGAATCCTATTAGGGCTAGAGTTTGATTAGAAGTAATGTTTCTAAGATAGAGTTATTGCCACGTTATAACTCTTTCTAATACTTATCACTTACCCTGGATGAGTTCTGGGACGAACGGTTCCCGAATGGAATTAACGCCTTTGGTCAGGGCGTCGATTCTTAAATTAACGACCTTGTTCAGGTCGTTTCTTAAGAAGCGTCTTGTATAAGGGCGTTCCTTATTTTTAAAACACGCCCAAGATAGGGGCGTTTCTTGTCCTTGCCCTGTTTGGCGTTGGGATTTGACGCCGCCAGGTGAGGGCGTCGTTTCTTTAGTCACGCCGTTTATAGAGGCGTTTCTTTTCAAATTAACGCCTTACTAAGAGGCGTTATTTGTAATTTGTTTTATTTCATTTAATTACCCCTATTCTTATTATCTGTATTACTTCTGTAATATATATGTTTTAATTCATTTCAAATATTCATTTATCAGGGTTGCTACACCTGACATCTGCACCGATCATCTTTTCTAGCACCTCTCTCTTGAGGCTCTGTTTACATATCTGCACTGCATCTTCCTGATGAGGAGGTCTTCGGCATCTCATGGCTAAGTTTCTCCACCTTTTGATGTAGTCCAGTGTTGTTTCATCCTGCCTTTGCTTGGTTGTATATAGCTCCGCTATTGTAATTTCTCTTTCAGTGACATGAAATCTATCGCGGAATTTTCTTTGCATATCAGGCCAATCAACCACTGATCCAGCGGGCAGGCTTGAATACCATTCAAAGGCTATCCCAGTGAGGGACGAGCCAAAGAACTTAAGTAGATAGGCTTCATCAGCTGCCAGGTCGCCCATAATTGTGGTATAGTAAGCAATGTGCTCTATGGGAGAGCCCTGGCCGTTGAATTTCTCAAATTTCGACGGCTTACTGACGCCTGGGGGTAGTCTTTTAGCAGCATACTGGGGAGGATACGGTACTTTGTCCACGTCATAGGTACTTACACCATCACCGGTCCTCTCAGACAGCTTCATCTCCATAATTCTTTCAATCATCAGCTTGTGGGCTAGGGCTGGATCTATCTCTTCTGGGAAGAAGTGAGCTTGTTGTTGGCTGTAGGGAGTCGTTATCACAGTTGCGCGCAAGGTGGGCGCGGCGGGCTGCGTCTGAGATGTAGAGGGCTGAGTTGCTGCTTGCTGCAGAACAGGCTGGCTCGGAGCTTTGCCCTTATCAGCTGGAAGGGGATTAGCTGGGATAGCCGTGTCTGTTGAGCTGGAAGTATGCCCAATAGGCTCGGCTTGCTTGGAGATCGGTGTGGCTTCATGCCTCTCCTTTAGCTGTCTTCTGAGAGCACTGATCTCCTGTTGATATCTTCTAAACATCATCTGGATCATGGGATCCAGTGTCGATGGGATCTGTATATCTTCTGAAGTCCCTTCAGCATCATCAACGAAGGGATTGTCTTCTTCTTCTATTGTCACCACATTGACTGTCATGGTGGTGATCTTGCGGGTTTCCTCATCATTCTTCATCTTATCTTTTGCAGCCTGACCTCTTCTTGTGACGGGGCCTGGTCTGGTAGCCAGCCTGAGCAGTTCATCTGGCTGAGTTGGTAGCATATTCTGCCCCCTGGCGATTCCAGCCATGTTACAGGCGAAGATTTGCATTCTTCCCTTCTGCCTGCAAACTTTTCTTTTTACCTGGTCAGGGTATTTGAGTCGGTCGAAGACCGATACTCTTTCTTCAGCTTCTTCCCTATACAGGTCTTCTTTATCATATCCGGCCTTGCGGCCTTCTTCATAATCATTTGAATCGGAGGAGGAGACTCCGAGCATCACTTCTTGAAGGGCTTCTCCTTCTTCTTCATCCACGGTGCCCAGAGCACGGGATAATCTTTGCTGACCGAGGGCAGAGTTCCCCAGGTAATGGAAGTAGTCTTGGACCACTTGTTTCATCTCCTCTGGATCGTGCCTTCGCGGCTCTGGTCGGAGTATCAATCTTTCCTGGCTTTTCTGCTGATGAGCCAGTCTTGTCATCTGAGCATTCAAATGCTCGGCTTTGGAATATTTGAATATGTCAGCCTGTCTGGCACAGGCTCTTGGTCTTCTTGGAATGGCAACCGTGGCTGGTTTGCTCATTCCCATATCGCCATCTTGGCAGCAGTTGGCAGTGTCATCATAGTTCTTCCTTTGCCATCTTTTGCCTTTGGCCCTGGGATGGGTGATAGTAAGGTCTTCATTCTTTTGATATCTTTTGCCCTTCATCACGGGGCGAGTAGTAATCAGATTTCTTCCTTCATCATTTTTTTCATCTCTCCTCCCCAGAGCTTTGGGGTAAGCAGCAACATCACCTCTTCTGTAGTTTCTTTCTTCTCTTCTGCTTCCTGCCCTGAAGCGGGCAACAGCATCCTCAGTAGCCTTCTTCTCATATCGAGCTGGGGCCCAGCTCTGAATCTTCTTTGGTCGCCAGACCTGTTTATATTTTGCTGGCTTGGGCGCCAGCGGCTTCCTTTCATCAGCTTCCCAGTTGGCCCTCCTAGCGGCCAGAACGCGGAACCTGTTATCGGTCTGGACAGTCGGGACAATCCTGTCCTGCCGGACTTCTCTGGGGCGACCGTTGAGGTTCACCCTAACATCTCCCATCATCATTGTCTTCCCAGAATTGGAAAGACGACGCTCAGCAGCAGCATATCGGCTTCTCCGGTTATTTCTCTTTCCCCTCTGGGTAGCAGCGGGAACCGTATCCCTCCTTTGAACTTGGTGTACATAGCAGGCGACGGCCGTCGAGGTCGTCTTCTCTGGTAAGCCAGCCTTCTTACCAGTAGTCTTCATAGGGGCACCTGCAGCGGTGCCTTGCTCGTCGTTCTTGACCTGCAGAAGGTCGGTGAAGATGAGGCCCAGACAGTTGGGCAGCCCGACAGCAGGGGGCATTGCTCCGAATGATAGGGGTACCGCCAGGTAACCCTCTCGCACATGCATATCGATCGGTTGTTGGCCGAAGCGTACAGACATAAGTCCAGTAGTCATCTTCCTGAAAATAAGGAAAGCGCACAGGATCAGAAATTTGAGGGGGGCCCGCTGGGCCTCCTATTTTGGCGTTGAGATGAAGGAAGACTAGGTCCCACCGTGCGTGCCAGCTTGTGGAACGTGGATCTTATCTTATTTCGTTAAATTATTTATTTATATTTTTTATTTTTTTATTATTTGGATTTTTGATTTATTGATTTATTAGGCGTGCCAGTCACGTGTGTGACGATTTTATTGTGCGCTCGATCTGACTTGGTCAGTCGATTGTGAAGTCCGAGTCGGGACCAGAAGTCTGTCATACCATAAAGGCTATGACGTTAATTACGCCCTTCCAAGGAAGGACAACCCTTGATTAAACGCCAAAATAGGAGGAAAGCAGCGGTGAAGATAAGGCTCAGAAGAGACGGGGTTGATTTATTTGCAGAATGCTAAATGGACTAGACAAAGCAGGGGGGTTATTAAGTACGGGACAAAATCCGATGGCATATCTCCGCCATCTTGGACTATGCCAAGTGGGAATAGGAAACCACCCATGCAGCGGCAGGGTAGGATCCGTAAAAGATCGGGTATAATAGACCCGGAGTCCGAATAGGGACCGGCGCGACATGGCACGTCCCATGTGGGTGCGGTGCTGCATCTATATCCCCCTTCGAGGGACCATCGGAGAGCGTGCAAGGACATAACTCCGTGGGCCGGCGGGGCTGGGAGAGAATATCACATTTACCCGGTAGGGTATGTATGAATTTCGGCAGCATGTCCCCTCAACTTGGATTATGCCAAGAGAGAATAGGTCATCATCCACGGGATGCCGGGATGACGACCAGATAAGAAGGGCACCGGGCCCGGTGATGTTACTTGCGTCTATCTCATTGGTTAATATTCCCTTGGAACCCATCAGAACGCATATAATAACATGGCTCTTTGAGTTCGTAAGGTAGCAGTGAAATCCGAATCGGAAATGAGGGCTGTAGGGGAGGTCTTCCCCATTACTGTATCTTCTCAGGGCACATATGATGGTCTCCGAACATCCCCTAGACAGGTGTGTAGGGAGACTAAAGGATTGAAGGATGACAGTGCAGAGGAGGGCCTCGGACTAGGTTTCATTGGCCAAAGAAGGAGGGTCTCGGCATGGGTTTCTATTGGCCAAAGGGAGAGCTCTCGGCATGGCTTTAATGGCAAAAAAAGGGGGGGAAGCTCCCGGCGTGAGGCTTCTCGGCGCGCTCCTCGCCGCACCGGGAACCCGGCGCCGGGAGGCCACAGGCTGGGAAGGCTGTGAAGGAACAGGGGTTTAACCGGGGGGGTTTGTCGGTTTGCTGAAGGGGAAGGAAGAGGGAGGCCTCTCAGCGGCGTAGCTCTCGGCGTGGAAATTAGCACGCCGGGAAGGTGAAAGGGTTAAGGGTTTCAGGGCTTGATTACGGTACTCTGTTCGGGAATTTTCTGAGTTTTCTGGCTCGGATCGAGACCGAATGTGGAGTGCAGGAGGGGGTTTCGTGGATAGCTCTGTTTGAAGGATGCCAAGGGAATTGGAAGGCCGAATCAGTAGGGGAAAAGAGACCATCGTCTATATCCTGTGAAGGGTTTCATCTGTTTGTTGCAGGCCGTCTAGGGGATCAAGAGATGACTGTCTCTGATCCCCTAGACGAGCCCAACTGCATCGAAAAACCGACGACGGAGGAACTCTTAGCGCCGAAACTCCAGACCCTAATCATTCAAGGGTTAGAATGGAGGGTCGAGAGACTGAGGTCATCGCTTGTTAGAATCTCGCGGGATGGCATTAACCTGCAGAACAGACATATCTTTGTACAGCCAGCAGTTCAGGGAACCAAGAGATTGATGTCTCTGGTTCCTGAACAGCACAAGGGCTCAAGAGAAAACTCGGACTATATGCGGAGGATCTGCCATTGAGACAGGAGGGGAGAAGAAAGTGGAACCCAATAACCCATTAGATAGGGGTAGGGGTCCTATCTTCATCCCTCCTTGAAGAACAGAGTCATTCCATCAGCTCTGAAACTCGAAGAGTCTAGGCTACTGGACTTTTCAGCCGAGAACTATGTACATGGAGAGAGACGGAGAGCAGATATCTCAATCAATCGATGCCCAAATGGGCCATGTTGATACTTCATTGCGTTGTATCGAAGACTTACACAGATCGTAAAAGAGAAATGCAAAGCAGAGAGGTGGAAATCAAGACCGGAACTCTCCGGCTACATTTGATAAATCGAGAAAAGACTCGCTAGATTACATCAAAGAAAAGAAAAGAAAGTATGGGGGAGGGCGGAGCATTGACTCCTCTCCCTCCCCGGAGCAGCCCACCTGGAGCTTCTTCTTCCTCCTTTCTTCTCAGATATCTCTTCGCTTCTTCGAGTCACTTTTCTTGGGGCTCTCTTTTTCCTTTGGTTTCTTGCTATCCTCTCAATCTCCCCCCCCCCCCTTTCTTTTTTTATCGAAGGGAAGGGGTTTTATATCTGTCTCCCCCCCTTCTCGGCAGGCCTCATCACGGCGCGCCTCAGCTGGGGCTTCCCGGCGCGCAGGCATTCAACCTCTCGGCGCCACCTTCACACAGGCCCACTTGGGTCTTTAGCCACTTTCACAGGCCCACTTGCATCATCACCCAAAAGGGCCCTCCATTGGTGACACAGCTTCCATTGATATCATTGATATGTTTTCATCAGTCCGTAGACAGGGGTTTCATCAGTATTGCCATCTGAATGATGACCAAACCGGGTATCATTTTATCGATATCGTCACCTGAATGGTGACGAGATCGGACATCAGCCTTAGTCTGGGAAGACCTCAGCCGGGCGTATAATCTGTGGAGACGATTCTTCTTCATTGATCTGGCTTTGCAAAAGCTTTTACAATCTTCATCTGCCGGTACTGGCTTCATCTTTATCTCATATCACATCTGTCAATAAGCCGACATCTGACTTACCCTGACATGTCATCTGTGGATTCTTGGATGAGGCAGTAGTACAGCTCTCATTAAAGTGTGCTAGGAGGTCCCATCAGTCGAGTGACTGCTGCTTTATCAGTGTTGCCGTCTGAATGATATCGGCACCGGGCATCAGCTTGGCCGACAAAGGCTTCAGCCGGGTAAATGGTTGACGGGCTTCGTCATTGGTCTTTCACTGTTGGTCTGATTCTCTTTTCAATTGTGCTTTCACCCTTGTTCATTTTCAAGGTGTCAACAACCGTGTTACCGACGCTACCCCACCTTCCCGTGCTACAGGCGAGGAGGATCGGGAAAGAGGAGGACGAGCAGGCGGTGAGGAGTGTGCTGATTATGTGGGAGGTGAGCAGGGTGCGCACCCTACCAGCAGAGGTTGAGGAGGTTCCAGAGACACGACAGGCTTACCTTAGGGAGCTTAGAGAGATACGTCCCCGTGGGGATGCCCAGCGGGGGACAGAGTGATTGTTTTATCTTTTTATGATGATATGGATATGGATGTTTAGAGTTTGATATGAGAATGAATAAGATTGATGATTGAGATTATTTTGAGTTTGCACATTCTCTGATGTGATTGTGTGCGTCCATGGCTTAGTTGTATCTTCGATCTTCTGTTTGCCCATGTGCTTACACAAAATGAATAAAGTAAAATAGGTTAAATCTGTTTTAGGCTTGACCCCTTGCCCGCGGCAAGTTTAGAAAGTGACCAATCCTTGATTTTGGTCAAGGGGGCAAGCCTTATCAACATAGGCAAAAAAACACAATGACAAAGTGCAATGCATGCGATGAATATGAGAAACCAAAATCTTTTTGGAGGTTTTGAAATATTTGATTTCTTTGAGTTTTGGAATATTTGATTTTTTTTTTGGTTTTGAAATATTTGATTTTTTTTTGTTTTAAAATATTTGATTTTTTTGGGTTTTGAAATATTTGATTTTTTTTGGGTTTTGAAATATTTGATTTTTTTTCTGGTTTTGAAATATTTGATTTTTTTTGGAGTTTTGGAATATTTGATTTTTTTCAGGTTTTGAAATATTTGATTTTTTTTGGAGTTTTGGAATATTTGATTTTTTTTTAGAGTTTTGGAACCAGCTCAAGCTTAAATAACAGGGACCATCTCATCTCGCTATGGACTTCCCGGACTCAGCACGTGCGAAAAGGGGGCCGCCTGTGGCCGGGGTCAACTTTGCTCAACGGTGTTTCTGCTGAGGTCATACCCGAGGTGAGATTTATTCCTTGGAAAATCGAAAAAGATTGAGTAGTGAAGCTGGTGGTAGGTGTAGAGGTTTTAGGGCTTGAGTTCTTCTCAAGACACCCCCCTTTTAAAGAATCCGGTCTGTTGCGCCGGGGCTCTGTGTCCGTTATTGAACCTACATCCGCTCTAGGCACGCGTACGACCGGGCTCATAACGTCCCGCGGGGAAACTGTACTGCCACTCTTGCCATGCCTAGTTGTATTATTTGGGGATTTCGAGAGCCTCGAGCTTTGTGCTTTCAGCCTTGACTTTTGATTTTGCCCCTCTTCTTTCCCCCTTTTTTTCTTTTTTTTTGCTTTTCTTTTCCTTTTCTTCGCGAAATAAGGTCTTAACGGGCTGCCCCTATTTGAGACCTCTTTTAGAGGGGGGGTCTAGGTCAGTTCTCGCCCCTTTTATTCACCACTTGCCCCTATTTTCAGCCGAGAGAGAGGAAATACAAGGATCTTCACTTTCCCCAGGGATGGCCAAAGGAGAAACGGTGTCGGACAGCACAGGAGAAAACCGAACCACGGGTGGCTGTGTAGTGTGTGAGATGCTGGACCCAGGTCCTCCTTTCGCGATCAGGTGGGGTACACCCCGCCATCAAGCCGTTGCTGGTTTTGACTCTATGGATAGAAACGTTTTAAATATAGCCCATTCCACGGGTTTGGCAATTCTTCACCCTCTGCGTTGATTAGACGATACGCATTACCCGGGTAAGCTTCCTTGATTACGAATGGCCCTTCCCAGTTGGGTTGCAGCTTAGACCTGGGACCTGCCGATCTGATGAATTTACGTTTCAACACCATATTACCCACTTGAAATTTTCTTTCAATGACCTTCTTTTGAAAATATCGCGAGACACGCTTTTGATACACCGAAACATGATTGGCCGCATTCAGCCTCTTCTCGTCTAAGAGTTCAAGTTGGACTAACAGCGCCTCTCGATGTTCGTCAAGATTAAGTTCTTTGTCCAGCTGCACTCTTAGGGAAGGGATCAAAATCTCATACGGGAGCACCGCCTCCATCCCATAAGTGAGAGCAAAAGGAGTCTGCCCTGTAGGGGTGCGGACGGAGGTGCGATAGGCCCATAGAGCTTCTATCAGTTTGTCGGCCCAATCAGCAAATTTATGCGATTCGCATGTTTTCTTGATAATTTTGAGAAGGGTTTTATTTGTGGCCTCAGCTTGGCCATTACCTTGAGGGTAGTATGGTGATGAATGATGCAAAGCTATATTAAATTTCTTACAAAGGTCGCGGAGTTCTTGTGATATGAATTGAGGGCCGTTGTCGGTGACGATGTCGCCTGGCACTCCAAACTGTGAGATGATGTTCTTCATAATAAAGCGGCATACTGTGGTGGCTTTGATCTCTGCATATGCTTCAGCTTCCGCCCATTTGGTGAAGTACTCTGTAGCCGTTAAAATGAAGGATTTCTGCTTGACTGCAGAATTCGGGTCATCGAGGGGTCTGATGATATCAAAGGCCCACATGGAGAACGGCCAAGGAGCAGAAAGAGGATGAAGAGAGGAAGCAGGCGCATGGATTTTGTCAGCATGGAGCTGGCACTGGAGACACCTACGGACATAGGTGGAGCAATCTTCTTCTAAGGTTGGCCAGTAATAGCCCTGCCTAAGAATCTTCTTTGCCAACGCCTGTCCATTCACATGCCCTCCACATTCGCTGGAGTGAGCTGCTTCTACTACTTTCCAAGCCTCCTCGTCATCTAGACACCTCATTAGAACTCCGTTCAGAGCCCGCCTATATAACTCACTAGCAACAATTGTATATCTTGCAGCGACTCTTCTAATGGCCTTTCTCTGTTCAGCATTCGCAGCCTCTGGAAATGTACCCTCCCTGCAATACTGCTCAATTTCATAGAACCACGGCAATCCTTCTTCTTCGATGATTTCCTCAAGCTCAGTCAAGGATACTTCTCTCACCTCCTCCCTTTCTATCTTCTTCTCTACAGACTTCCTAAGGTTGTCAAACCAGGGATCCTGCGGGGAAGGAACATCTAACCGCTGGACCACAATGGTCTCCGTGGCACGACTGAGGGGGAACGCGAGGGAAGAAGCGAGTGACGCAAGTGCGTCAGCCAAGATGTTTTGAGAACGAGGAGTATGAATATAGATAAGTTTTCGGAACTGCCTAGCCAAGAGCGTGACCAGATCTTGATAGGGCTTAAGCTTAGGGTCACGGGTGCGGTAAGTTGACAGAACTTGACGCAACACCAATTGAGAGTCTCCTATGATGTTAAGGTATCGCACGCCCATGAGGTAGGCGTGCTTCAGACCGGCAAGGAGAGCCTCATACTCGGCTATATTATTAGTGGCAGGGAATGAGAGTTGATAAGCAACAGGGATGGTTACTCCCTCCGGAGTGAGGAGAACGACGCCAACTCCGCTGCCCTGGGAATTGAGAGCACCATCGAAATGAAGAGACCAGAAAGGAAGATGAGTGATTACTGCCAGGTGTTCATCAGGGAACTCGTCCTGGATTGAATCAGTACGAGGGATAGGAGAATGAGCGAGGTGCTTAGCAATAGCATATCCCTTGATTGCTTTCTGAACAATGAAGGTGATGTCAAACTGGGAAAGAAAGCTCTGCCAGCGAGCTAGTCTGCCAGAAAGGACAGGCTTTTCCAAAAGATAACGAATGGGGTTCATTCTAGAGATCAGCCTAACCTCGTGGGCGAGGAAATAGTGTTTAAGCTTCTGAGCTACCCACACTAGCGCCGCACAGGTCTTCTCCATGGCAGTATACTTAGATTCAGCAGGATTAAATAACCTCGAGAGGTAGTATGCTGCTCTTTCCCTTCCTTCGTCATCTACCTATGCCAAGACAGCTCCTAGGGAGTCCTCAGTCATAGAAATGTACAATATCAGGGGTTTCCCAGGGACGGGTGGTTGTAGAACCGGGGGATTAGAAAGGTAAGCCTTAAGCTCCTCATAGGCCTTTCGGCATTGTTCATTCCATTCAAATTTTGTGCCTGCCTTTAACAGTTCATAAAATGGGCGGCATCTTTGCGAGTGTTGAGATATGAACCTCCTTATAAATTACAAACGCCCAATCAAGCCTCGAAGTTCAGTAATGTTCTTTGGTGGCGGCATTTCCATGACGGCCTTTACTTTGTTTGGGTCGATCTGAATCCCTCGTTTACTAACTATGAATCCAAGCAATTTCCCTGACGCAACTCCAAATACATATTTCTTCGGATTCATTTTTAACTTATATTCCCTTGCCCTTTGCAACACTTTGGCTAGAATGGCGGGGTGTTCTTCTTGAGACCTCGATTTGACCAGAATATCATCCACGTAAGCTTCCAAGTAGACATGCATCATATCGTGGAAAATAGCCATCATCGCCCTTTGATAAGTGGCACCTGCATTCTTCAATCCGAATGGCATGACCACGTAACAGTATGTGCCCCAACGCGTAGTGAACGATGTCTTTTCTTGGTCTTCTGGAGCTAGAAGGATTTGGTTATATCCAGAATAACCATCCATGAAAGAGAGGGCTTCGTATCCAGCTGTGTTGTCGACTAAGACATCGATGTGAGGAAGTGAAAAATCATCTTTTGGACATGCCTTATTTAAGTCCCTAAAGTCAATACAAATCCAGATTTTACCATCCTTCTTCATTACTGGGACTATGTTTGCCACCCATTGTGGATATAGTACAACTCTAATGAACTTGGCCTTATGCAATTTATCAACTTCTTCCTTAATTCTCAAGGCCATCTGAGGGTGGAATCTTCTCGCCTTCTGCTTAACGGGTGTTGCCCCTGGTTTTAGGATCAATCGATGTTCAACCAGTGCAGGGTCAAGACCTGGCATGTCCTCATAGGACCAGGCAAAAGAGTCGTTGTACTCCCTCAAAACCTTGATAAGCTCCTCTTCGACCTAAGGAGGGAGGTTAGCAGAAATAAGTATGGGCCTGGGATCCTCTTCTATTCCTAGATTAATCTCTTTAGTGGGCTCATCTACTGCCGAGGAAGGTTCGTCAAACTTCTTTAAGCCTTGTGCGTATAAATCGACGGTGTCACCCACCTCACTTTCCTCATCATCAGCTGGGTCCTTTTCATTCACGATTTCATATACCCCTAGTTCATCATTGCTCCATACCCCTTCCAATTCTTCATCATCTTCCAAGACGATCGCGAGTTCTACAAATTCAGGGCACTTCAGAAGGGCGTGGCATCTTTCAGCCAGATCTTGCAGAAACCTATCGGGAATGGTTTTGGGATGACGCGTCACAGGGCGTGCCGCAGACGTGGATGGGCTGACTAGACTCGAACTAGACTCTACTCCCTCTGACTCGACTAACCTAGGAGACTCTGCATACTGTACATTTACCCTAGGAGAGAGGAAATCTATTGGAAGAGAAACAGGGGTCTCGTGCCCCTGGGAACCTGAGCAGAACATAGCGTAATCTTCCATTGAGACCTCCGTTTTGAAATTGACATTTTTTTTGGAGGCCGGAGGTGATCATGCAGCAAGAGGAGGAAGAAGACGGCGGAGGAGGTAACTGCATGGGGAACAATTCGGCAAATATGCAATCAAAGAAAGGATCAGAAGAAGAAAACCACATGTCATGGAGCTGAGCTCCGGGGGGAGGAGGAGTAAATAATGTTGAAAGATCAATGGGCCGGCAATGCCCACAAACACAAGGAACAAACAAAATTTCGGGCCTCTCCGTGAAGTGTGGTTCGACCAGGATCGGAGGAGAACGGGGAACAAACCCCAATTGTTGGAACCAAGAGGCAAGACGAGATGGAGACATAGAGTAAGAAATGACAGAGCTCCCCGCTTCCCGTGGCCCCTGGCGAGCCAATGGCATCGGAGGACGCCTTACCAGCTACGTCTCCTTTTCCTTCGGTTTGCTCCTTTTTTTCTGAAACAACTTTTCAAAACAACCAGACCAATCTTCTAGGTCACCAACCACTCTTTGCAACGGCGGTGGCGCCTCAGTGACAACACAGGCCTCATCTGCCTTTTCTTTGAGACTGGACGGCGATTCCTTCAAGGTACCTGACTGTAACGGCCCTTTTACAAAATGTTGCCGGTAGTCCCATGTTAATGGCCCAGAGTCTCCAAGTACTGACATTGAGGATTCACGGTAACCGAGGCCTCGGCGGCCCATCTTCCTTCCTTTGGGAATGGGGTTCGTCCGGCCCTGTAACTGTGCACCAAGCCCCTGGCCCGGCTGATAACCCAATTTCAAAATCATCTGCCATCCTTTGGAATCTCTAATCTTGGATTTGACTTTCACATTGACTGGCGCAGTGGTGGGCTTGCGTGACGCATATGCCCATGAATAATTCAAATCCATTACCGACAGAACCGGCCTATTGGTGGGCCAGAGTGTAGGGAGAATCTTAGCCGCTATGGCATCAACATTTTGGACTTTGGAAATACTTTTTACCTTGACCACCCGCCCTTGGAATGGGAACTTCAAGCATTGGTGGGCAGTGGAGGGTATGGCATTTAAACTGTTCAACCATGGACGACCCAGTATGGCTTTGAACATCGGGTCTATGTCCAATACATAAAATTCCACGTTCATGACCAAGGGCCCTAGCGGCCTGTATAGTCACGACCCCGTGACAAGAACGCCTGGAATTATCATAGGCTGCTATTGTAGTCGGTGTTGGATTGAGCATGTCTTCTGAGATATTGCAGGCACGGAGGGTACTTAACGGACACACATTTATTGATGCTCCTGTGTCCACAAGGGCAGACTCCACGGCCACTTTGTTTAGGGAAATGGTGATGCACAACGGCATCTGCCGTGCCTCAGGGGGTGCCAGTTCTGCTTCAGAAAATGAAATGGAAGGTCCCTTGGTAATTGTTGCCAAAACCGACGGCATGCTATCTACTGCCACGTCCTCGCTCACCATAACTTTCTGCAGGAAAGTCTTCAAGGCGTCCTGGTGTAGTGGCGACCTCTTGATTAATTCCAAGACTGAGATTTTGGCCGGCATCCGATCTAAATGCTGCAATAAATCATATTTTGTGCCCGGCACAGGGTCTACTTCTTCTGTTTCAGCTGTGGGGGAATGAGCTTGGAGGTTAGGTGCAGACGCACCGGAAGGGGAAAAAATTCTCTGGAAGGGACGCCCGCTCCGAAGGGCGCACTGTGATGCTGGCCCGGCCTGAGGTGGACCCCTGCTCGGTCTGGTGGAGTTGGTGAAAGGCGTGGTAATGGGGGTGAGGATGGCGGAAGTGGGTCTAATGGGCCCTGGCGAAAGGGAAATGGGTGAAGGGTTAAGCGGAGGGGTAATGACGGAGGGTACAGTGGGTGGTGGCGAAGGGACTGGTGGAGCGAAGGGGAATATAACGGGCTTAATGGGTGGCATGGAGGGAGCAATGAGTGGTATAGTGGTCAGAGTGGCGGGTCTGAGGATGGAGGGGAAAGCAGGCGCAAGGGAATGGTTGTGGTGGAAGGCTAGAAGGTGTGCGGGGGTCTCATCATCAAAAGTCCACCCAGCGCTGGGGGTTGGGTGCTGGACAATACTCACTTGTGCTGGAGCCGGTGCCGGCGGCTATTGTTGTTGCTGAGGAGCGGGTTGATGTACTGGCATGGGATTGTGATGGATCCCGAGGTCTTGTTGTTGCTGCTGGGGTTGCTGTTGCTGCTGGGGTTGCTGCTGCTGCTGCTGGGGTGCTGCCTGTTGCGGCCTGGCATGTCTCTGTCTTTGCTTGATATCCTCAATCAATTGGTGCATCTGGGCCCAATCGATCCTCTGGCCCTCATGCAGGTCATACACCAGGTCTCTGAACTGATAGCATCGTTCTATTGTATGCCTGGGTTGCCGATGGAATATGCAGTATTGAGACTGATCGGCTGCCGGATTCCAATTTGGACGCTCAGGAGGCAACTGAAGATCACCAGTGTACATTAAGGCAGAGAAAATATCGGGCAAAGTTTCAGGAAGAGGAGGGTAATGGGCCCTCTTTGGACTCGGTCGAGCAGATCCATAGGCGGCAGGGGGTGGAACATTGTTGTATTGTGGCGGCCGCTGAGGCTGTTGGGGTGGCGGAGGTACTTGTTGCAGATATTGCGGGACTTGGAAGGCGGGCTGGGGAACTTGCGTAGTGGCAAACTGGGGGTTGCGTGAAGGCTGGGGGAAGCGGGGTGGAGCGGCCTGGTGGGGGAACTGAACAGCCTGGACCTGCTCATTAATCTGTACTCCCTCCGTGACGGGGCCCTGGGATTTCCTGGGAGCCTTGGGTTTCTGGGCCTCAAATAAGGAGTGGATGGGGGAGTCTTTGAACTGGGTTTGTATGAACCGAGCTCTGCTATATAACTGGTGCATGTTTGAGATATCATTCATTGCCAAGATGTTCTTGAATGTTGGCGTGGCGTTGGAGATCAGCAACTTCACTTTCTCTTCCTCCGGGATCTGCCCGGGCACACGTGAGGCCATCTACCTCCATCGGTCTGCATAGGTTGCAAAGTCTTCCTCCGGCTTCATCTTCTCGGCCACCAAGTCAGTAAAAGAATATTCGGGTCCGACCCGATCTTGAAATCTCTAGATTAACCTTTCCTTGACGGTCTTAAAACTCTCGGCCTCCTCCATGGGAAAAGTATAGAACCATTCCAGGGCGACCCCCTCCAACGATCGGCAAAATAAATAAGCCATTAGACGGTCATCTTGCTGGAATTATGCTGACTCATATAAGAACTCACGGACATGAATGAACAGGTTGCCATTCCTGTCATATTTGCGGTACACGGGGAGCTCAGACTGAGAAGGAAAACGAATGTCCCTGAAGTTAGGGATAGGGACATCAGCAAGAGATTGCGGGCCGACCCGCTTGTGGAGGAGGTCGATTTGTTGCTGCATAGCAGCCCATTTGTCAGGAGTTTCCCGTTCCCGGGAAGGAGGAGAAGGAGCAGGAGGAGCAATACCCGGATAGGTGGTTAAAGGATAAGCTGATTGAGGGGGGGGCCGTAAGAGGGATAGTGGGCCGAGGAAGGGCCCATATCCGCGTGAGCCAACTGGGCTGTCCCTGATCGCAACCTAACGAGATCTGCCGGGGCTACGAGGGCCTGTGGTGACGGAGAAATCATGGCATATGGATCAAGGTAAGGAACTGAGGGGATCGGAGACTTTCCCTTATCGAGCTGCTGATGGGCCGAGGTGGAAGCCTGGCCCATGTCCATATTGGAATAGCGAAGGGCCTGAGGTCGGACAGGAGTAAGGTCGATGGGAGCCACAGAGGTGGTCCCAACAGCGGGAGACTGGATGGCAGCGGCAGTCGTGCCATGAGAAGGAATTGAGGTTGGCGCATCGGCCCCTTGCAAAGCCTGCCGGATGAGATGGAGTTGGGTAGGGTCCAGCTGGGCCATCATATTGAGGATTAGATTGGCTGAATTCTGATTGGACAGATTTGAAAGAGAGGGTTGGGAACCTTCGCCAAGAATGGTTGGGAGGGGAGGGGCAGTCCCCTCTCCTCCTTGCAGGTGGGCGACCCTAGGTGGGTCCTCAAGAAGGCCACGAGGAAGGGAGTCCTCGTGGGACTGAGAGAAGTCGTACGACGACATGGAAGATGACGAATCGAACAAGGGGTTGGAGTATGAACAGAAATAAGAACCAACCCTAGGAGGTGATCGTGAGGGAAAGAGACAATCCCACATGCACCAAGACACCTAGGACTAGGACCGACAAAACTAACCGACCAAACCTACAAAGCAAATCACAAGCATGCAATGGAAGGAAGAGATGAGATCCGAATCACCCAATTATGCAATCAAGTTATTAAATGATGCTCGTCAATTTCTTCTGATTTCCTCTTCGAACCTTAGGGAGTTAATGAAAGTATAAGTTCTCTCAACCACTAGGTGCCTAACTGGGGTAGGTAATGAGGAACTGTGTGACTCTACAAGGATCTCTCACTCGCGGATGTAAACCCTAGACTGGTGGTGGATGTGGTACAACCTGCCCGGCGTCCGTGTGGGAATCCACGGCTCACGGGGGCTTACGGAGGTCCTCGGCAAGGTCCCTAGTCGGCTCCAAGGAATATGGAGATGAGAGGAAACCCTACCTCGGTAGGAATGCAACTACTATGAGAAGAAATGGATGCTCCTATGTGCACCAGGGTGCATGCATAATCTAGCCTAGCAACTATCAATCAACGAGCAAGTATACGCATGAACAACAAAGAGAATGATAATGCAACTATGATGAGGGAGCAGGGGGAAAAAGCAACAACTAGCACCAGGAGCAGTAAATATCGTAGAATATACCAATCAACATACACCGTAAGCGCACTGTGACAGAAGATGAACGGCCCTTATGCGACCGCTCCACCAGTAAAATGGTCTTTCTAGGACCGTGTAATCCAGGGAGAAAACAACAGCAGAACTACGGGATAATCACAGGATACTGAGAACACGAGGCAGCAGTGGCAGGAAAATACCTGGAGAACGGTCTGTATTCAACCGCTCAATCCTTTGCACGGTCGTCCAGCAGCCGCGTGCCTACAACCAAAACAGAGCGAAGCGTACCTGTGCTGAAGCGATGGACGGCTAGATTCAAACCGCTCCAAGTGCTTGACGGCGTGTCAGGAACCGTCTAGGACAGGAAAGAGGAGAGAAGCTGGCTCTGGCCGCAGGGGACGGACGGTGGAGATTCAACCGCTCCTACGTACGGGCGGCTCAGTATCAACCGCGCACGTCCCAGGAGGCAGAAAACGCTTCCAACCTACAAATCCCTCTTAGAAGAAAACTTGCACAACAAATAAGGGAGGTCAGCAACTCAAAAGCACGATGGGCGTTAGGTGTCCCACCGTGATCGCCACAAAAGGGGATGTAGATATATTTTTCTCCTCCTACTAAAGATCAATATGCATCATGAGTGGAATAATATGCGACGAGCAAATAACAAGGATAAGAGGAGAATAGAGAACAAAAGGACTGTGATCGCCACAAAAGTGCCGGAAGGGATGGACACGCCGTACCTTGGAAAGAGGGGGAGTACTCGCCTAAGCTGCAGCGTTGAAGAGATGAACGGCTCTTTGAGGGCCGCCTACTGGATGTACGGTCTTACGATAGACTGCCTAAGTGCGCTGCAGAGGGTGCGGGAGGAACTACCACTGGAGGACGAACGGCGCTCTGTTGACTGCACCAACAGGATGAACGGTGCTTTCTGCACCGCACACGATGTTGAACGGTTGTATGAAGACCGCACAAGTCCACCACGCAGTAAGTTGCAAGGGGTCCAACCTCCACCCTCTCCGGCCGGCCAGAGGGGATGGGCCTCGTGCTGATGATTGCTGACCTGCAAAACAATGTAAGAAACACGCAGAAAAGACCTAAATTAGAACTGGACGGTGTAGTAAATGTCAATGTAAGAAGAAATGAACATAAACAAATGGCAAGGGGGATACCTGGGGGGTTTTAAACCCCTAAGGTGACGAAAGCATGGGTGGATGTGTGCATGATAATGAGAAAGAATGGGGACGTAGGGAGAAAACAATGCATGCAATGAAGGGAAAGTGATGAAAATTATAAACAAAGAGACCCAAGACAAAACTACTTCCTAAACCGGAGGCTTGTATGGACGTAGAAAGCCTCCCTCCTTGGTGCTAGGTCACTCAAGAATGCGGCAGGGCTTCGCCGTCGACCAAAATTTTCCCCCCTCTTCAGTCCGGCCATTAGGGTCTATTTATAGAGCCTAGAAAGCCAGCCCCGAAACTAGGGTTTAGAGCTATTTTTAGGTCAAAATCATAAAAGATAAATCATAGATATTATCATAATCTCTTATCCAGTCGAAACGGCATCAAAAAAGGTTGATTATCCACGGAGAAATCGACAAGAGAAGTCAGGGATAAAACCATGCATAAAAGGGATAAAAAACTGTTAAAAATCCCCACTCGATAGGATGCACGGTCTTACGATAGACCGCTCAACATGATGGGCGGTCCATTACAGACCGTCTAATACTGTCGGTGGAAATTCAGAAAACCAGGAAATTAACCCAATTATCGCTCGAACTGACCGAAACGTCCGCCGTTGGACACTGAAAGATGCACGGTTCCACTAAGCCCGTTTAAATGTAGGGCGGCCAACCATCGACCGTTCTAACCCTGTCGGTGATAATTCAAATAATTGGATAATTATCTGAGAAATTGGCACGCGTAGGACTCTGAGACATAGGCGGTTTAAATTCGCCCGTCCATTTCTTTGAACGGGCCTGAGAGGGCCGCACAAAAGCCTGTTGGTGAATATTCAGAAAATCCTCAGAAATTAGCCAAAATGTATGAACGGTGTGGGTGCAACCGCCCCAGTCCTGAACGGCTAATGTTGGACCGTTCATGCTCTTGGATATTTGACTTCATAAAACCCGTTCATTTAATCAAAGCTAAGGTCCAATAAGCCCTGAATTGATACGGACTTTAACAAGGATGGAGGCTACCCATAAAATGGGCCCAGGACGTGCCACAAAAAATGGCCCAATGAATGATGGTCATATTAGGGCATCAATTAATGGGAGTAAGAGAAACAATTCCACTTATCGGCATAAAACGGGTGTCAACAGTGGGCTTGGTCTATCCTGGTGGGTTGGGGTAGGAAAAGGTTGGTGGTGAGTAAGGTGGGTGGGTATAGGAAGGGATCAAAGGGGTCATGGTAAGGGTCACCTAGGGAGAGGAACTCTAGGTCCTCATGGTCCTCACATAGTGGTGAGTCATCCTCCTCTAATCGAACAATTGGGTCAAAGTTCATGAATGGAGGGCTTGATGTTCTACCCGAGATAAGCAACTCTAGTTTGCGGATAGCATCGGGCTCATCGGGTGTAGGGAGGAATAGAAGAAGGTCGCTAGTGTAGCAACCCACAGTGTAAATCGAGGAGATGGACTCGACACATAGGTGTAGGAGGTCAAGGCTCCTAGGTCGGTCGGCTACAGTGGTCAACATGCCAGTTAACTCCATTTGTCAAGATAGACCCTTAAGAAGATCCCCTAATGTTTCCACTTGATAGGATGATTGGATTATGGTGTGATAGGTGGATAAGGGTACTATAGGAAGGTTTTGTTCCATCGGAGGACAAACATGGGCCATGATATCTCTAATTGGGTTCTCCTTCAGCCAACATAAAAGGAGTTCTCCTAAGATGAGCTCGGCCCCAACTAGGGAGGGTGGTGTAGGGTGAAGACCACTGTGTGAGGTTTCGTCTTCAACTTGGACATGTGTTTCCCCCACAGTCGGGATGGTGAACATGGTGTTCTCCTCCTCTAGGTGGTAGGGTGTGTGAGCCAGGGCACTTCTTACACATGGGATGGGAACTTCCCGGCCTAACTCATGACATTGTGACTCGTATTCTTCTTCCCAATCGGGGGAGGCCTCATGTACCTCAATCTCATTCTCATCCCTTTGGGGTGTAGAGGTTTTACTCTCCAAGGGAAATGGAAGGTCTTTTGGGGATGGGGTGATGATAGCTGGTGTGGGGTGCACCCGGGGTGGTGAGGGTGTTCGAACTTGGGTTGTGTTTGGGAGTGGAAGAAGTGGAGACCTAAGTTGGGGTAGGATTGGGGTTGGTAGTGGAAGATGGGTGGGTTGAGGAGGATTGGGTTGATTGGTTTTGGGGGGTGTGTCTCTCTTAGGGGAAGATGGAGGGGTGGTGGTGGGGACCGTGGAAGCTTGTGGGGTGTGGGTTTGATAGAGGATTTTGAGTTGGGTGGTGGCCAATTTGGTTTGAATGGTGGTGGTGATCGGGATTGGAATCATTTGGGGTGGTGGAGTTTGGGCCCTAAAGGAGGTCTTGGGTTGACTGGGAGGGAAAGGGGGAGTGGGAGTGCTCCTCAGGTTATGGTTCTCAAGGTAGGAGTGGGAAGGTCGGGGAGTGAAGATCTTCCTAACCTCAATCTTTATCTCTTCCCATGAGTCTATGGGTCCTTTGGCTTCCCATCCAAATTCATCCCGTGGTGACCAAGCTCTAGGGTTGTGGTTCCTTTTTGCTTCAAACCGGTCAAGTCGGGTGGTGAGGGTATCTATATAGTTATGAATTTTGTTAATGACAGTGTCAAATTGGTCCATGGGTACTTGGGGCATCTCCCTAGGGTGGTCATGCAATGGAGTGATGGAAAACATGATGCAAGGGAGACTCAAATGTCAATGCCCTAGGACTAGACTCGTAGAGATAAGTCTAAAACTTGCTCTGATACCAAATTGATGTGACACACTAAGGCAAATGATGAAGAATGCAGTAGGTGAATGTGGGCCCTTGGACCTTATTCGCAAACACAATCGTAAGACTCGAGGTTGATTGGAAATCGCCGACCCACCGTGCACACCCGTTACCCGTGGTGACTCGGTGATGCCGAGTCGAGGTGGTGGAACAAGACCCTTGCCGGTAGAGGGCTAGCAAGGCTATGGTTTTCCCTCCTGAGGGTACAGTGCCCAAAATCAAGGGCGGATCAGGTGCCTTGAGGGCATTGGGTCACTCTCTCACTTTAGCCCATGGTGACCGCACATAAACTGGAAGCTCCCGAGAATGAGCGCTCTCTCACCGACCAGCGGACTAGTTTCACAGATATTAAGTGAAAAAATATAGAGGAGAGCAAGGGCAGAAGCTCACCTGGCTGGTTTGAAGAAACCAACCCCGTTCGGAGACAATGGGCGAGCGAGGAAGTGTGGGTTCCCCGCACACTGCGCCGATGAAGCTTCGGCCAAAGACCTGCTAGTATAAAACTACTCCTCGCACAGGAGGGTGATCGTGGGGTGGGGAAAATAGAGGTTACATTCAAACACTACCTCCACGCAGGGAGAGGCGCTAAGCCGGCCAGGCGGGGTGGGGAGATTTGCTTAAATTGCGCCGATGGAGCACCCTGTCGAATCTGCCCAGGTCTGGAACAGCAGGATAGGGAGTCGGTGTAGTCACCGCTGTGCACTCCCCCATTCTCAGAAGTGGCCGAAACCAGTTCCGAATTGTTTCTAACTGACCCTGGTACGCTGGTGAATTTTGGTGGATGGCTCCTTCGTCACCACCGGTCGGAGTGGACCCTGGAACAGGTGCTCTGCGCTCTGACTTGTTCTAGTTCCAGGATGCAGTAGCAGAAAGATCTGGGTGCCACGACCATCCTGAAGACCGAACGAGGCGAGACCAAATCGAGAACGACCGCAGACGAGTCCTCTTCGAATGGCCACCAGGGAGGGCACCAGACGATGTCGGGGAAGAGAGGGAGAGCCCGTTGAGTGGGGAGGTGTCTGGTCAGGTCCTGAGTGGCCTGATCTGCGCCCCCGGGGGAGAAAAATTGGAAAATGTTCCTCCGGATGCCAAACGGGATGCTGTCTTCTGAGCATGGAAGTAGATTGGATGTAGAAGACCCCAGCCGGACGACGTCTTCATAAGTGATGGGGTGTGGCCGTGGGAGCTTCTGCACTGCAGCTCTGGTCCAGTTTCAGGTCCTGGTTGCGCAGTCGGACGAGAACGAACCCTCCGGACAGTAGGGATGTCAGATGCCGGAGAGACCACCTCGGCTGCGAAGCTATTTTGACGAACTTTCCGTCGATTTATGGTACGCCTCCAGATGACGCCGAATAACCTCGGGGCAGGTTCTGCAAGTCGGGCTCCTGCTGCTTCCTGCGAACTGGACAGAGCAGGAAGGTGAATGATGTTGGTAATGGTGGGGAGGGGTGAAGGGACTACAATGGGGAGAGGGCTAATGGCTGTGGGGCTTGGATGGGGGTGAGTAGAGATGGTGGAGAGGCTGGAGAAGAGGTCTGGGTCGCAGCTAGCAGGTGGAGGGGGAGGGAGGTGCGGCCAAGGGTGGAAGGTGAGAGAGAGGGGGGGCGTAAATGGGCTTAGGGGAATGGGGAGATGGGTTAATGGAGGGGTTAATGGTGGCCTAGGGAATGGGAAGGGTTACCTTGGGGAGGGGAAGGGGTGCTTGGGGGAAGGGATTCTCCCTTGGGAAGGTGAAAGGTTGTATGGGGAAGGGGAAAGGTTGCTTGGGAAGAGGGAGAGGTGCCTAGGAGAAGGGGATTCCACCTAGGGGTTGGAGGGGGATTAAATGGGAGGTATGGGGAAGGGGGAGGGGTCTTAATTAGAGGTGAATAGGGAGGAGAGAGAGTGAATTTCAAAATTGGGGGTGGAGAGGAGAGAGAATGGGGTTCGCCCCCTTTAGAGAGAGAGAGAGAGAAATAGAGAGAGAGCTAGAGAGGTAGAGTGAGAGAGAGAGAGAGAGCACAAGGGTTTCAATATTCAACTCAAATTTTTTCATTAGTTCCAAATGGAGGGTTTGGAGTCCTATTTATAGGGAACTCCAAATTTATAAAAAGTCCCTGCTAAAAAGACTAATTACACATTTCTAGGGGGAAGGGGGCGTAAGTGGGCCAAGCCCAAGTGATTGGGCCCATCACCCACATGATGACTACTAAACTTAGGAACATAACCACATAACATAGGTACTGGACTCAATTAAAAGATAAATTACATCAAGATGACTCAAAATAAAGACAAGAAGTACACCAAAGTGATCCATCAAAGTGCTGTGGAGGCCTGGATGACATGGAGCTCAAGTCTGGCCCACATCGAAAGGAAGGGAGGTCCCGAGCCAGAGGGAATCATGGGTGATGCCCTGATCAGAATGTCTGATTAATTGGTTTTTAATGTGAATGGATTGATCAATGTTGAAATCAGGTTTTGAATATGTCAATCTGAGTTGTAAGTGCATTTTGATTGATCTTGACACCATGTTCCTCGTTTCGTGAAGTTTCAAGTGTGTTTTAATTGAGCTTTTCCACTGTCAGGAAAAGTGTTGACCCATGGGGTCGACACTTTATATTGGGTTATGCTATTTTAACTAAAACAGAATCCCCGGTAAAAAAGGTCGACCCCATGGGTCGACACTTTCTACCCTGGGTCCTGATTTCGTCTCAGGATAGAACCTCGTGAAAAAAAGGTCGACCCCATGGGTCAACACTTTCTTACTAGGTTCTGGATTTTATGCTTTTGGCAGAACTCGTTGGTACGAGTGTCGACCCTAGAGGTCGACACTTTTTCTGAGACGTCCGGATCGTGGTTTCCGGATTGACTTCGAAATTCCCATTATAAGATCCGTGTGCTTGGGGTTTTTACACCTATATCCTTAGGGTTTCACCCTTGCCTTAGGTGTGGTTTAGAAAGGTTTTCTCATGGGGCTTTATGTCTTCTATTGTGATTTTTCCTCTTGTATATGAAGCTTCGATCTCCATCGGTGGAGGGACATCCCTTGGGGGCTTAATGTTTCTATCTGCTTGTAGGAAGAGGAGAGGGGCGTCGCACCCTGTTGGAGGAGGAAGAGGAAGTCTCTGAAGACGCCATCCACAAGCACCCACTCCGATCTATAGTCCAGCTTCTTGTTCATCGCAAGCTTCCTAACTCGAGAGCTTCCTCCAAGGCTGGCCGCTTCCACTCCATGATTAAAGCTCTCCAGCGAACCCTACCTTCTTTTGAAGGGATTCTTGGGATATTCAAAGGGGGAAACACTATATATCTTCTATCCACTTACTTGTGATATCCTTTTTAATTAAAGCATAGTGTTGAGCATATCGATTAATCTATTCTTGGTGTTTGCAGATATGATAGGAGCTTGGATTTGAAGGAACACACATTTAATCTTCAAGAAGGAAGATCGTTTGCTCCGACTACCTCTGGATTCAGCCTTCTCCAACCTAAGCTTCAAGAAAGATCTGCTTATTTCTATTGGAGAACCAAGGAGATATTTCTACATCCTCTGATGTTTATTTCCATGAGTGCTTCATAGTTTTTTTTCATTTACATACTGTTGTGGGCGTTATTGTATATCCTTTCTGTTTGTTAAACTCTAAATATCATTGTGTGTGTGTGTGGACGGAGCTGCGTCTCCATGTGGTTTATTGTCCGGGGTGAGTTCCCCGACTGTGTGTGTATGTGCGCTGCAGTGGCAGCGTGTTGGGGCCAGGCCCCGTGTGTGTTTTGCTGCAGAGGCAGCGTGTGTGGTGTGGGGTTCGTCCTCGTGTTGCTACTTCGGTAGCGTGTAGTGAAGCCTCACCCGGTTGGGTGAGGGGTGGACGTAGGGAGCCCGTCATGGTTCCGAACCACCTTAAAATCCTTGTGTCGTATGTGATTTCCTGTGTGATTGTCTTTTCTTCTATCTCCCTTCACAGGTACACTATATAGGTTTTTAATTCACTACATTGTCACACACTGCTACCTCCGTTATCTGTGTTGAGCGTAATTCTCTTGATAGTTGCTTTAACTATTCGAGTGAGATCGGAAAGCTTGAGATAATATCTTTAATCTCACTTGAGTATTAGTTAATCAATGCAGTTTATTTTAATTCTATTGTGTTTAGCTAAGAAAGTTTTTTAAATCCGCCATCTCGTCAAGGGGACAATTCAACCCCCCTTCTTGTCCGCCATCTCTCTGAGCCAACAATTGGTATCAGAGCCTCGTCTCTGATTTTTTAGTCGACCTTGCGGTCGTAGAGTAAAGATCTTTTCATGATGGCTAGTTTAAATGTTATTCCTGTCTTTGATGGTTTTGATTACGCTGCATGGCTTGGAAAACTTTTTGTTTGGATTACTAATACTAATCCGAAGCTTATGAGTCTGATTACTCATGGTCCACATATTTTGCCTAAAAATGAACTAAAATGGACCGACGAGCATAAAAGAATGAATTCTGAAAATGTTTATGTTTTGAATGTTCTTAAAGCTACAATATGTATTCACAAATTTTCATTTGTTTCTAATTGTAGATCTGCCAAAGAAATTTGGGACGGGCTAAAGGAAGTCCAAAAAGAAAATTGCAACGATGGTGACTGCTTGGTGGCAAACAATGACACTGAGTGTCAAAGTAAAGAAAGCACCAAGGTATCCTCTGACTCTAATTCTGATGATGAATTAAGTTTTGAAGAATTAATGGATGCCTATGATGACTTGCTTGATAGATATAAGGCATTAAAATAAAACAAAAGGTTGAAAAAGAAACATGACAACTCTTCATGTGGGAAATGTATTGAGCTTGAAAAATTTGTTGAATCTCAAATGCTTGATGAAGAAGAACTAAAAGAAATGATTGCAAACCTTAGATTTGAAAACAACTCCTTGTTGGAAAAAATTTCAGAACTTCAACATATGGGAAAAGATAATGAGAATCTGAAAGAATTGAATGGTGCTATGTCTGAAAATTTACTTGTCCTTGAAAAAGAAAAATGCATGTCTGTTGATAAATCTGAATGGTTAAGGGAGTTAAGACATGAAATTGAAAGCTTTAAAAATGTGAATGATAGATTTGAATGCAATGAAACTATGAATAAAATAGTTGATGAAAATGTGAGTTATCAAAATGAAAACCTTGCTGAAGAGATTGAGAAGTTGAAAGATCAAAACAATCTTCTGATTGATAAAATCCACATGTTTGAAAAAGGGAAATATATAGTTGTTGATAATCTTGAAAAGTCTCAAGTTTTAGAAGAAGAAATTACAAGCTATAAAACTGTTAATTCTTTGTTAAATGAGAAGCTTGCATTGTGTGAAAAAGAAATTATTGAATCTAACTTGCATATCTCATCATTGGAAGATGAGATCAAGAATTTGAATGAGTCCATGTGCTTGTATGATAATGAGAATTCAAAAGAGAAAAATGTTGCTGTTCATTCTTGTTTGCATGAAAAACATTCATTTGTTAAACATGCTCATGCATCAAGAAAACAAAGAAATGTTTCATGTTATTACTGTGGGAACTATGGTCATGAAATGTATGATTGCTTTCTGATGAAAATTGATGATGATGAAACATTAAAGTCAAGGTTGATAAATGTTGATAGTCCTAAAAATCATGACAAATTCATAGAAAGGAACCACAACATGCATTGCTTCTACTGTGGCTTAAATGGCCATGTTTTTGAAAATTGCTTCACTAAGAAAAGTGATGATGAGTGGTCCATGAAGAGAAACTTCTCTTGTCACTATTGTGGTCAAGTTGGACACATGATGGATAATTGCTCCTTGTTGAAATATGATGAAAGGTGATCCATGAGAAGAAAATCTTCTCACTGTTTTTATTGTGGCCTGAATGGACATTCAATGGATGATTGTGCCATGATGAGGGCTGATGATGAATGGTATGAAAGGAAAAATAAAAAGAATATATTTGGTCATGTTAGAGCTAACCCCTCGGGACCCAAGATGGCTTGGGTACCCAAATTGCCAAAATGAGAATTTATTTTGCAGGGACGCCTTGAGGTCAAGAAATTTTAATAAACAAAGGGCTCTCAAGGTGAGAAAGAAAATTGGCTTGGAATTGAAAATCAATTTGCCTAGGTTCACTTTCAAAAACCTACAAAGGTAAAAACTTGTGTTTGGAGCTATCTCACATTTTTTGAGTAAGTCTGGTTTTTTTAATGCTTCACTTTGGATATACATAGTTAGTTTTCATACACACCTTCACTTTTGCTTAGTAAATAAAAATTTGGTTTTGAACGCTTTACACTGTGCATAGAGTCCTTCATACTCTTGCTTACTTCTTGTAAATAACGGTTCACATGTGCATACATAGTTCACTTATGCATACACAGGTTGCATACTTACTTTTATGCACATATCATACACATCATTGCATACTTGTGAATAGGAATAATTTTTCATTCATCTTTTCAAGTTACATGCATATACTTGCATATACTTCATACTCGTGTGCCTGAATGCCATGATTATCCGGTGTATCAAATGATGATTGTGGAAGGTTGGATTATGTCCAATTGAAAACTTTCTTCACGCGTGATGGTGATCTTCGGACCTACGTTCTCCGCCACGTACTGGAAATCAACATGCTTGAAAACTTCAGTTCAGTGCTTGTTTGAATGTATATAATATACAACAACTTTTTGACTCCTTCTATGACTCATCCCTTGCTAAATGAAATTGCATTGATTTAGACATGTTTGTAACATGGCATATATTAAGGGGGAGATTTTTTATAACCGTGCATACATTTAGGGGGAGACATTACTGTATTGAGACTAATTCATCTTTTACATTCAATACAACCACCCACACAAAATACACCTTTTTGATATAATGATTCAATCTAATAAGGATTATTATTTTCTACTCTACACTTTTGAGGACTGTTGATTCTATACAAGGAAATCACATATCTCGTGAGGTAATGAATGTTTACCCCTCCAAAAAGTCGTATAAGTGGAACGTGGATCCGAGTAGCCGGGAATCCCCCTTGAAATAAAGGAGGAAACTCGCGGCGAAAGGAGAAACTAATCCATATAAAAATAAGTGTGATTTGCCACCGAGTAGCCGGGAAGTGCCCCTGAGACAAAGGGTACAACTCGCGTCGAAAAGTGTCTCATCCACATCATAAAAGTGACGAAACTGAGTAACCGGGAATTGCCCCTGAAACAAAGGGCATGACTCGTGTCAAAAGGTTAGTCACACCATTTTTAGTAATTAAAAATTAGGGTCATACGTAGCTACCAATATTCGAGCATTGTGTATGGAAGTGTATGGATGAGAAATTCTTTTTAGTGTTCTTTAGAAAATATGATTTTCCATATTGACTTGATTTTCATTGCTCAAGCTTCACTTATGCACCTTGGGTTTGATTGTTTGAATGTCGCTTATGAATCAGTCATCTTTCATGGTTAATGTAGTACTTTATTTATATAAGCACAACTTTCTTAGTATTGTTCATGCACTTCATGTTCAACGATCAATTGCATTATCCTTACACCCGTCCCGAAGGGACTTGCATGAGTCTATACTTAGTTATGCATGCTTGAGTGCCTGAATGCTTGATCCGTTTGATCATCTCATATCTCATACCATAGGTTGCATCCATAGGTTATACTTGTAGATAATAGGTTAAATAACCCATTGTCGATTGATTTTTGGTACTTGACAATTGGGGAAGAATAACGTGCTTTTGAGCACAATGCACTTTGTGCATACTTAGTTTTCAGATTTTGCATATAGTTTCCTTATACTACTTGTGCATAATTAGTTACACATATACCAAAAATTACAAAAAATTAGCACTTGCACTTAGTTCACACATCTGCTGATTGCATATCAAATTCCAAACTTTTGCTTGGTTCTCAGTTCATACACCTTCCCTTCATGGGAAGTTAATTGCGGGGTTCGTGCGCTTTTGTCTCACTCGTTTTTGAAAACTTCATAGTTACTCCTAAGTCTCCCATTTTTTTTGATAATGCCAAAGGGGGAGAGAACTTTGAATAGTCACAATATATTGTCATCATCAAAAAGGGAGAGATTGTTGGGTTCTATGCGCCCCCTCGTTGTCTTTGACAATGGTTTTGATGATTCCAATATATTGTGTGTTTTATGCTTAATGGCATTTTCATGATAAACAAGCTAACATGATGATATCTTGTTTTGTAGGTTGAAATTCAAAGGTCCTTCCTGAATACATTTATGAAGTCGACTCATGAATGTTGTGCATGAGGATTTGGAGCTTTCATGTGGATCTTGTTCATACTATCTTGATTGGGGTTAAAAGCCCTTTCATGTTCCTAGACTTATATTGACTGCATTTCAATGTGGGAAGATTGGTTATATTGCATATGACTTCATGTTTGCTTTTCATAATTGTTAAGTGATAGTGGTTTCTCAGCTTGCTTAGGAATGCCCCTATCTATGATTGGATTGAACTTGAATAGCTATGCATTGGACTGCTAAACCTGTTTACCATTCCCTTGGGATGGGTCGACCCCATGGGTCGACTCATGGCTCCTTGAGCCTTAATTCTCACCTTGTTATGAAGCATGGTCGAACATGGATCTGAACTTTGCTTATTGATTGGTTTTTTGCCTTGAACTACATGTATATTTTGATTAATGTGGGCTTTGATTGATACATGATTGGTTGATAAAATTATGTTCTAAATATACGGCTTATTGACTTGCTTTGAATTGACTTGAAGTTTTATCTTGATGAATTTCAGGTTCTGAATGGATGTTTGGACTAACATGTTAAATCTTGATAAGTGACCTTAGTTAGGACTTAACATTGTTGAATGAACTTAGTGAATGAGAAGGTCACTTGATTTGTTCTAGTTTCAATGGATGCATTGGTTGAGTAATTAGATATGGGTTGACTTGAGAATTTCATTTGATGAGCTGCAGATTGAAATTAATGAGAATATGTATTGTGCAGGATCGATGAGGAAACAACGTTCAAATCCTAGAAATAATGGTAAGAACACAATTGGAGGTCGATCTCCAAGTGGTTGGATTGGCATTCGTTCAAAGCTGGAAAAGACACAATTATTGTGAAATTTCTATCAAAACTCATATGCCAATGGTAAGAAGATTTGATAAAGTGTATCTCAATATGCATGGATTGATTGCTAATGGTTCAGAACTATAGATATGTTCAAATCTGGAAAATTCAGGTTCGTTGTGGAGTTTTTCATTCAAATACTCAAGGCCATGGTAAGAATGTCTGATTAATTGGTTTTTAATGTGAATGGATTGATCAATGTTGAAATCAGGTTTTGAATATGTCAATCTGAGTTGTAAGTGCATTTTGATTGATCTTGATACCAAGTTCCTCGTTTCGTGAAGTTTCAAGTGTGTTTTAATTGAGCTTTTCCACTGTCAGGAAAAGTGTCGTCCCCGGTAAAAAAGGTCGACCCCATGGGTCGACACTTTCGACCCTGGGTCCTGATTTCGTCTTAGGATAGAACCTCGTGAAAAAAAGGTCGACCCCATGGGTCAACACTTTCTTACTAGGTTCTGGATTTTATGCTTTTGACAGAACTCGTTGGTACGAGTGTCGACCCTAGAGGTCGACACTTTTTCTGAGACGTCCGGATCGTGGTTTCTGGATTGACTTTGAAATGCCCATTATAAGATCCGTGTGCTTGGGGTTTTTACACCTATATCCTTAGGGTTTCACACTTGCCTTAGGTGTGGTTTAGAAAGGTTTTCTCATGGGGCTTTATGTCTTCTATTGTGATTTTTCCTCTTGTATATGAAGCTTCGATCTCCATCGGTAGAGGGACATCCCTTGGGGGCTTAACATTTCTATCTGCTTGCAGGAAGAGGAGAGGGGCGTCGCACCCTGTTGGAGGAGGAAGAGGAAGGCGTTGAAGATGCCATCCACAAGCACCCACTCCGATCTGCAGTCCAGCTTCTTGTTCATCGCAAGCTTCCTAACTCAGGAGCTTCCTCCAAGGCTGGCCGCTTTCACTCCATGATTAAACCTCTCCAGCGAACCCTACCTTCTTTTGAAGGGATTCTTGGGATATTCAAAGGGGGAAACACTATATATCTTCTATCCACTTACTTGTGATATCCCTTTTAATTAAAGCATAGTGTTGAGCATATCGATTAATCTATTCTTGGTGTTTGCAGATATGATAGGAGCTTGGATTTGAAGGAACACACATTTAATCTTCAAGAAGGAAGATCATTTGCTCCGACTACCTCCGGATTCAGCCTTCTCCAACCTAAGCTTCAAGAAAGATCTGCTTATTTCTATTGGAGAACCAAGGAGATATTTCTACATCCTCTGATGTTTATTTCCATGAGTGCTTCATAGTTTATCTTCCTTTACATACTGCTGTGGGCGTTATTGTATATCCTTTCTGTTTGTTAAACTCTAAATATCATTGTGTGTGTGTGTGTGGACGGAGCTGCGTCTCCTGTGGTTTATTGTCCGAGGTGAGTTCCCCGACTGTGTGTGTGTGTGTGCTGCAGTGGCAGCGAGTTGGGGCCAGGCCCCGTGTGTGTTTTGCTGCAGAGGCAGCGTGTGTGGTGTGGGGTTCGTCCCCGTGTTGCTACTTCGGTAGCGTGTAGTGAAGCCTCACCCGGTTGGGTGAGGGGTGGACGTAGGGAGCCCGTCGTGGTCCCGAACCACCTTAAAATCCTTGTGTCGTATGTGATTGCCTGTGTGATTGTCATTTCTTCTATCTCCCTTCACATGTATACTGTATAGGTTTTTAATTCACTACACTGTCACACACTGGTACCTCCGTTATCTGTGTTGAGCTTAATTCTCTTGATAGTTGCTTTAACTATTCGATTGAGATCGGAAAGCTTGAGAGAATATCTTTAATCTCACTTGAGTATTAGTTAATCAACGTAGTTTATTTTAATTCCATTGTGTTTAGCTAAGAAAGTTTTTAGAATCTGTCATCTCGTCAAGGGGATAATTCAACCCCCCTTCTTGTCCGCCATCTCTCTGGGCCAACATTATGCACTCAAACTTTAAGAGCAATCAAGTTCAGTACACATATTGTCACTAGAGAATATACGTTGATCAGACGCCAATATCCCTAAGCACTTAGTGTGACTAACAGTCATGCTTTATAATGTACAGAGTTAACTTGACACCTCATGACATATCTCAACTCATTTTATTGATGAGTGAGATGTATTTCTCACTGTGCAAGCCATTGCTCTGTTTAATTTTTAATCATTATTTCAGCAGAGATAACTATGGCACTTCATGACTCAGTCCTTTGGACATTGTTTCTTAGTGACCAAGATCATTGCTCTGACAGCTTTTAACCCCTAAGATATTTTAGAAAACTCATATGTTTAAAAACAACGCTTACCCCGTGTATCTTAACTAAAGATAGTCATGAATTTAAAAATTTTCGGATTTCAGAAGATTTTGTGAGTAATAATATCAGATATTCGGTTAAGATTTATTAAAAGAATGATCTAGATATTTTCAAGTTTTCCACATCCAAACTTAATGAACACATTAATTTTAAACCACCTGAAACTTCCAGACATTCATAAAACCATATAATAGAAGATTCCCTTAAAAGTTTTTAGATTTATGATCAAGGTACACAAATTGAAATCTTCTCAAGTTTCAGACTTTTTCAACAAGATTCAGTAGCAGTCAAATTGTGAATTGAAAACACAGACATCAAGGAGCATGCATGTATGTGAAGGCACATGAATTTCAAGCATGTAGCAAAGATAACCAGGATAATGCAATACAGTTGTAGATTTTAATGAAATGACCATGAGATTTCAACAAGATTTGTCTGGAGAGCAGCAAGATTAATGTCAAGTTTGACAAAGACTTTTCAAGTTATGTGAGGCACAGAATGTGCAATGAGTATGAGAGTCACTTGAAGTCAGTTGGCTGAAGTTATGACATGTATGTTCAAGGTTCAGAGACTGAAGGGTTTCAGATAGACCAGCTCCCCTAAGATAATGCAGAAACACTATACAGAATATACCAAGAACATGAGAATAGCTGATGAATTTAGAAGATTTCAAGATAGACAAGTGAAATTCAGAATTGCAAATTCAGATTTCAAGGAGGTGGGATGTATTCCACTCCACAGCAACACAAAATGTTGATCAAATATGATCATAGCCAGGACAACAGCTCAGGCTGAAGATTAAATCACTGGTTTACCACAAAGGGCAGATTGGCCGACCGAAATCAACAAGGAGTGAAATGACATGATTTATGCTCCCCTTGACTATATGCACTCAAAGAGTCTTTTTGGTATTTTCAATATACGTGTCATGCAATCAATTCTGAAATCAGTGTATGCATGAGGCTAGTATTTATTCATGCAATGGACATAATATGGCCTTGTTTAACTCCCCCTTTCTATATGCAACATATGACTAGACTATGAAGGGAGTTATTCTAACCAAACATGCATGAAGCACAAAAAATTACCTAGGCTGACTCCCCCTATCTATATGCATCTATTAACTGGACTCTGAATGCAGCATATGTAGAACATTGAACTCTAAGAAAATATGCTCATGAAGGTCTAGACTACTCTATGTGCAAATTTTTGACCAATGATACTGGGTAGAGGACTTGGTCTAAAAACTACCTCATACATAGTAAGAACTTCCAGACAGATTGCATTTGCCCTTTAGTAACTTACCATTTGATATATCATAATGGTCATGCATGATAATGCAGTGGAGGTGCAGTCCTATGTGCATCTTCAATTTTTTTTATGATAATTGTCTAAACAAATATGTATGCGAATGAGCATGTGTGCAAATGAGCATTTTATGCATGTGATAGCATGTACGGATCAAATTCCAGCTATTCAGATTTTTCAGAAATGCAACTTATTTTCGGTGATTATGCATTTTGACAAATATCAAACAACTGTAATTGGCATTGGTATGCATCAAATGCAGACAACCTTTTAATCTCATATATGCACACATCACCCAGCATTTGCATGGACAAGGAGAAGATGCAAATGGCAGATGCAGTTGTGATCATGTATGTATGAGATCTTAATTGACATATTAAGCATGATATTCAGCTATCAAAACAAATTCAGGTGAACAAGCCTGTAAACCGCAAAGTTGGGGTTTTACCTTACTTGAGCGCCTTGATTTATTAAACCCCCTTTTTATTCTCCATCCCAAGGCACTCCTACAAACAGCATCTCATTTTGCATTCTTAGGAACCCAAGTCTCCTCGGGTCCTTCAGTGACAGTAGCACCTCTGAATGGTGCTCTCCTCATTTTCAACACTTGAGAATCATCAAGCCTCGTCAAATAGCAGTTACACATGGAATGTCCTAACTGTCCACAGTAATAACATGACATAACAAATTTTAAATTCTTTTTATGCACATTATTATAAGCATGGAATCTTTGTGCATTAACATGAAAATTTCTGTTATTTACATGGAGGTTTTGTTTTCCATAACCTGCCAACCAGCATTCAGAAGCTCGGTGGCTAGATTTTCCACAATCAAAGCATCCAAAATATTTTTTCGTAGACACAAATTTGTTTCTGCCAAAATCAATTTTGTTTACAGGGAATTTAACAAATTTAGAATTAAATTTCTTTCCCTAAATATGCCAACAGTCCTGGACTGTGTGGTCATGCTTCCCACATTCAAAACAGGAAGAAAAGTTTCTTCTCTTAATAACTGACCAGCACTCACTAGCCAGATGGCCTGGCTTCCAACAGTTGGAACACATAGAAGATTTTCCTTTGAAAGTAAATTTATCTTTACCAAAGGCATTTTGTTTTGTAGGGAATCTAACATGTTTAGAATGGGCTTTTCCCTGGGCATGCCAGCAATGGGCAGCAATGTGGCCCATCTTGCCACAATAAAAATAATGAATTTTCTTATTCTAAAATGTATGAGTTTGTTTTAGAACATGGGATTTAGCATTTAAGTTCCTAGCATGCATTGTGTTGGCATTTAGATCATCCTTTTTCATCAGTTTACAGTCATTCATCAAATGGCCGAGCCTACCACAGTAATGGCATGAAATTCTCTTCTTGTGTGCATAAATATGTGTGGTGGTGTTGTGGACAGGATGCATATTTTTAACATGAGTGTGTGTAGGCTTGTTATGTAAATGTCCATTTCCTTCAGCTTTTTCAGTAGGTTTCTGACTTTTCTGAATAGTAGCTAGATTTGGATTTTTCTGTGCAGTGAACTGAAAAACCAATGAAATTTTGATGCTGGTTTATTCTGAGCTACTTACAAGTGATGTATGAATTTTTTATCCAAAGCTCTTCTTATTTACTGGATTATATCACAGCCCCTCTTTCTAAAAATTCACTTTCATCCCCAGCAGCTTATCCAAATTATCTTGACCTTCAACAAATCTAGATAAAGAATTCTTTAGGTCCTTAATCTCATCATCCAGAGATACAATATGTAATTCATAACCAGTAATTTCTTGTTCACTGTAATTCACACATCATTTAGCACTTTGTTTGCAGTTTTATAGTTCTCAACTTCTTGTTCCAGATTGTGCAGTTTTTCAGACTCTTTTATACAGAATGATTTTCCTTTTTCTATTGTTAAGAGTTTTTCAGAAATAGCAGAGTTAAGATGTTTGTGTAACGACCCGAGAATCCGATTACCGGGAAGGCCCGATAACCCGAGACTCGTACCGCCACCCACGAGTCCGAAGACTCGGAAGGGTTAAAAGGATGGTGTGGAAACTACATAAGCATCACAGATAATTGCAGAAAATAAATTAACAATTTACATGGTCCCCAATAAAGAACAATAATAACAGCAGTCCACGACTAGTACAGTGACAAGAAAGAAAAGTACAGCTACACGGGGCATCCCCCGGCTCTGACCTCTGGCACTACCTCTGGGCACCCGCACCACGCTGCGCTCCTGACGCGCTCCCCGAAGGTGGCGCCTCACCTGAAACACGGTGAAAACACGCAGGGAATGAGTCTCAGAATAAGACTCAGTAGGGATCACTCGAACCCTACCTCAAAAACGGGAAACCACTACTCTAGCGGTAGAAAAGTACCTCGGAAAGGAAAGCCCTGTACTCTACAGAACTAGACCCTACGGCACGCAAACCGACACACGTGCCACGGTACGAGAAGACCGAAACTCAACGGTCGAACCGCCAAAACCCGAAGGTCGGAAACACACGACTGACAGTCTAACACTCCGTACTCGACAGGAGTACCACCCACTAGAAGCACAGCCGGTAGCGTCCCCTGACGTCTTACACCGCACCGCAGGTGAACCGCCTGACGTGGTAGGTCCTACCCGAGGCGCAAACACCGTACAAGTAACCACAAACAAGTGACTAGCTGGGGTCACGCCCGTCGACGTGGGTCCAACCGCCCCCAACCACGTGTGCACACACAGACCACGCGTCCTAGGTCTGGCCCTCTGACCGGTTTTCCCCCGCAGCCGGACTCTGGCTACGACGAGGGGCCTACGGTAACCGGTCCACAAACCGTCTCGAAAGGTGGGTGCCCGTACACCACTCCCAGGTGAGACCAGCACCTCGTACTGGTGGGCTACGACTAGTGGAGGGTCACTGAAGGAGTAGACTCTCGAGTCAACGGAAAACAACGTCCGAAACCGACAACGTGTGGGAATCACCCCACGCACCAGCCCCGTCGCACGGTGACCATGGTCGAAAAGAAACAGACGCACCGCCCACGGCCAAACTCATGACCAAGGCAAACGGAACCTCCGGACACCAAAGACACGGTCACGGAACTCCACGGGGTGCCCGGGACGCACACACGGCCCAAGGGGAACACCCAACAACGAACCAAATCGCGCTAGGGATACCTAGCGCGACAGGGCATGTCGCGCTAGGGTCCCCTAGCGCAACAAGGGTTGTCGCGCTATGGCCCCATAGCGCGACACGGACCATCGCGCTAGGGATACCTAGCGCGACAGGGACCATCGCGCTAGGTCCTCCTAGCGCGACAATGATGATCGCGCTAGGGCCCCATAGCGCGACACGAACCGCCAAACTGTTCATCTTCTCCGATGAACGCGCTCGGTCGGGGCAGCGCGACCTCCAAGAACGCGCTACTGGAGTATAGCGCGTTCTCAGTCCGCGGCCGAAAACGGTAAGAACGCCCAAAAATTCTAACCACGCCCCCATACCTCCATAGGAGAGGGGGAAAACAAAGGGGAAGACCCCTGGGGACCCCTAGCATGATTCTAGGCCCTCAAAACACGAATCCATGCATCGAATCCATAGATCGGGCGAGCTCTCCCCAAATCATGGAAAAACCCAAAAACGCTCAAATGATCCCCTCTCGGCCTCCCCGCGGCCTATAAATCACGGAAAAGAACGGCATGAGGCTAAGGAACGTCACCCTACCTCAATGGAGCGAATGCTCCGCCGGATTGATCACGAATCACGAAGAATGCTCGAAGCTTCACGAACTCCCCACGCTTCCCACGCTCGCCGCACGCCCACGAGATCGCCTCACCGTCGCCCACGCGTCCGCGCCGTCGCCCTGCCGCCGTCCGTAGCTGGAGAGGGGCTCGCCACGTCCGAATGGGAGAGAGGGAGAGAGAGAGGGCTCACGGTCGCGAGAGAGAGGAGGAAGAAGAAAGAGAAAAGGGAAAGAAAAAGAAAAAGGAATTAGGATTTATAGAAAATCCGAATTTTCAGAAAAATACCAAAAAATAGAAAAATACATTTCTGGAATCCTCGGAACGCACCGATCGCAATGGTACCACTCGTGCCCGGGTGAACGGCCCAGTTAACCTGCAGCGAGCGTCCGAAGGAAAAGCCGAAACACACACCGGGAATCGGAAAACACACGCGGAAAAGCCACAGAACGCCTCCGGGCCTCCGAAACGACTCCGGATCGCGCCGATCCGAACACGAAAGATGTCCGAAACGAAATTTCGGACACAACAGAGCTGGACGCTCCGAAAACCAGATCCGGGACCCACGAAGAAGGATCCGAAAGGTCCGGGATATTACAGCCCTCCCCCCTTAAGGAATTTCGTCCTCGAAATTGAGAACAACCAAAGGGAAAAGAAGAGGAAGACTCACTCAAACAGATACGGGAACTGCTGACGCATCTCGTCCTCACGTTCCCACGAAGCCTCACCACCAGAGTGTCGCTGCCACACGACCTTTACCAAGGGAATGACCTTGTTCCGCAGGCGCTGCTCTCGCCTATCCTCCACACGGATCGGAAACTCTGGGAGAGAAAGATCTGGAGTCACCTCAGGCCAAACAGAAAACTCGAGCACATGAGAGTCATCGGGCATATACTTCCGCAACATCGAGACGTGGAACACGTCATGCACCGACGCCAACTCAGGAGGTAACTGCAACCGGTAAGCAACCTCACCGATGCGTTCCACAATCGCGAAAGGACCAATATAGCGGGGACTCAGCTTCCCACGCCGTCCAAAACGCATCACCCCCTTCATCGAAGAAACTCTCAAGAACACATGATCGCCTACGGCGAACTCGAGAGGCTGCCGCCTACGGTCAGCATAGCTCTTCTGCCGACTCTGGGCCGCCAACATGTTCTGACGAACCAGGTGCACAACATCCACACATTGCTGCACCAATTCCGGTCCCGTCAAAACACGCTCACCCACCTCAAACCAATCAAGCGGAGTCCGGCAAGGACGCCCATACAGAGCCTCATAGGGAGCCATGCCGATGCTCGAATGATAGCTGTTGTTATAGGCAAACTCCACCAACGGTAGGTGATGAATCCAACTCCCCTGCCACTCCAGGCAGCAGGATCTCAGCATGTCCTCCAAAGTCTGAATGGTCCTCTCAGACTGACCATCTGACTGTGGATGATACGCCGAGCTAAATGCCAACTCCGTGCCAAGAGCTCGCTGGAAACTCCTCCAGAATCCAGAAGTGAAGCGCGGATCTCGATCCGACACGATCGAAATGGGAACCCCATGCAACGGCACGATCCGCTCCACATACAGACGAGCCAACCTGGACACGCTCCAGCTGACCTTGACCGGTAACAACCGCGTCACCTTCGTCAGCCGATCCACCAGTAACCAAATACTGTCCTGCCCACTCGGGGTCCTTGGCAACCCCACCACAAAATCTGTGGTCACATGGTCCCACTTCCAAGCAGGAACATCCAAGGGCTGGAGAGTACCTCCTGGTCGCTGATGCTCCACCTTCACCTGCTGACAGATCAGGCACCTGGTCACAAATTCGGCAACATCTCTCTTCATGCCAGGCCACCAAAACTGCCTCCGCAAGTTCCGATACATCTTCGTCGCACCCGGGTGCACAGTGTACCTGCTCCCATGAGCCTCGCGTAACACCGCATGACGAACCTGCTCCTCCGCTGGGACGTACAACCTGCCACGAAACCTCGCAGCACCGTCCTCGCCGAGCTCCACATCAGCCATCGCAAGAATCCGGGGCAACTCAGGGTCCGCATGCTGAGCCTCTGTCACCTGACGACGGATAGCAGGAGTGACAGTCAGACTCGCAAGCACTGCCAACCCTCGCTCCTGGGGAATCTTGAGCCTGAAGGATACCTCGGGCACTTGTTCCCAGAGCCTCCACTTCCTCAGCATCAAGGTACTGACCGCAACCTTCCGACTCAAGGCATCGGCAACGACATTCATCCTGCCCGGCTGATAAGACAGGGTGAAGTCATAGTCCTTCATGAACTCCATCCAACGCCTCTGTCTGAGGTTCAGATCTCTCTGCGAGAACACATACCTCAAACTCTGATGGTCAGTGAACACCTCAAACTTCTCGCCGTACAGATAATGCCTCCAGATCTTCAGCGCGAAGATCACCGCCGCCAACTCAAGATCATGGGTAGGGTAGTTCTCCTCATGGGGCTTTAGCTGCCGAGATGCATAAGCCACCACTCTACCATGCTGCATCAAAACAGCACCCAGTCCAACGCCGGAAGCATCTGTACACACCACAAAACCTCCCGATCCAGAAGGCAAAACCAACACCGGAGTCGAGGTGAGCAACCTCTTCAGTTCACTGAAGCTCTGCTCACACTCCTCGGACCAAACGAAAGGCACATCCTTCCGCGTGAGCCTCGTCATCGGGGTCGCAATGTGGAAAAAATCCTGGATAAACCGGTGATAATACCCCGCAAGCCCCAAGAAACTCCGAATCTCCGTCACCGACCTCGGCCTCGGCCACTGCATCACAGCCTCGACCTTGGCGGGATCCACGGAAATGCCATCACCAGAAATCACGTGCCCCAGAAAGTGCACCTCGCTGAGCCAAAACTCGCACTTGCTGAGCTTCGCATACAACTGGTGATCTCGCAACGTCTGCAGCACCACACCCAAATGGTACGCATGCTCCTCAGCAGACCGCGAATAAACAAGGATGTCATCCACGAAGATGACCACGAACTGGTCCAAATACGGATGAAACACCCTCTGCATCAAGTCCATGAAGGCTGCTGGGGCATTGGTGAGCCCAAACGGCATCACCAGAAACTCATAATGCCCGTACCTCGTACTGAACGCAGTCTTCTCCACATCGGACTCGCGAATTCTCAGCTGATAGTAACCGGACCGCAAGTCAATCCGCGAGAACACTCGCGCAGACTGAAGCTGGTCGAACAAATCATCAATCCGCGGCAACGGATACTTGTTCTTAATGTTCACGTCATTCAGCTGCCGATAGTCAATGCACAGCCGCAGACTACCGTCCTTCTTCTTCACGAACAACACGGGCGCACCCCAAGGGGAAAAGCTCGGACGAATGTACCCCTTGGCCAACAGTTCCTGCAACTGCGCCCTCAACTCCCTCAGCTCTGCGGGGGCCATACGATAGGGAGCCTTCGCCAAAGGTCCCGTACCAGGTACAACCTCGATCACGAAATCGATCTCCCGCTGGGGAGGTAATCCAGGCAACTCCTCAGGAAAAACATCGGGAAACTCGCACACCACCGCAATGTCCTCGACATTCGGCTCCATCCGGTCAGACACAACCACAGACGCGAGAAAACCCTGACAACCTGAATCAAGCAATCGACGGGCTCGAATAGCAGAGATAAGAAATCGAGAAGAGGTGGAACGGATACCTTGGAAATAGAAGGTCCGCTTGCTCGGATGCTGGAAGTAGACCCTCTTCATCCCACAATCCACCACCGCTCCATGAGTCTCGAGCCAATCCATGCCTAGAATCACGTCGTAATCCCGAAGCTGCAATGCATACAACCTGCCTGGCATACTCCGCCCATCGATCCACACCGGAACCTGGTCGAAGCAATACGGAGTGACCATAAAGTCACCCGAAGGCAACTCCACTGCCAAATCACAGGACAACTGGGTCACCGGCTCCTCGACGCTCGACGCGAAATCCTCCGAAATAAACGAATGAGACGCGCCAGAATCAAATAAAACCCGAGCCGCACAACCCAAAATCTGAACGGTACCTTCCACGAGCTGCGACGCCACTGCCTCTGCCCTGGTCAAGTGCGTGATCTGGCCACGAGCCCTCTGCCTGCCTCCCACGCTAGCTGACCTGGGTAGCGGCGGATACTGTCCCTGCTGCTACTGCTGCTGGGGAACCTGCTGCTGCGGCGGCCTCTGAGGACAGTCACGCGCCATGTGCCCTGGCTGGTCACACCGAAAACAGATGATCGGCGCCGTGCACTGCCTGCCTGGGTGGGTACCACCACACCGCGGACAAGGTCCTCGCGATCCACCCACTGATCCCTGACGCTGCAAAGGAATCGGCTGCTGTACACTGCCCGATGAAGCTTGCCCTTGATCCTTGGGCTTCTTACGGAAACCCTTCTTCAAGAACTTCTTGACCTTCGAGCTAAAAGACGCAGATCCTGTCACTGAAGCTGCCGATGCCGGTACTCCTGAACCACCCGACGCATGCTGGAAGAAACCCTGCTGCTGGGTAGCCGACTGCTGGCTGCGACCTGACAAAGACTGCCCCTGGCTGATCGGTCCTCGAGTCCTCTGCATATCCATCTCCAAGGAAATCGCAACACGAGACGCCGTCTCTAGATCAGTGGCCCCATTCGCGATCAAATGGTGCCTCAGCTCCAACCTCAAGCCCTGCACAAACTGCGTGGTCCTCACCCTCTCATGCTCCATGATATGAGGTGCGTACCGACCCAGCTCGACAAATTGGGCCCTGTACTGCAACACGGACATGTCACCCTGCACCAGCTCCAGAAACTCCCGCATCCGCTGCGTAGCAACGACGTCTGGACAGTACGTACGCTCGAAAGCACTGACAAAGTCACCCCACTCGACCTGCTCAAGTGGACGAAACTGAAAGGACGTCTTCCACTCGGAAGACCACCACCTCCGAGCCGTACCCTGCAACTGGTTGTAGGCCAACCCCACTCTGTCCTCGGCAGTACTCTTCGCAGAACTGAACACCCGCTCCATCTCATCGAGCCAATCGCGAGCCGCATCAGGGTCTGCCTGGCCGCTAAAGTAAGGTGGATGGAACTGCATGAAGTCCCTCACCGCTCGGCCTGGCCCACCCCTGACTGACGAGCCCTCAGCAGCCTCTCCGCCAAACTGCTGAGACATGAGATGGTACATGCCACGGAAGAAATCCTCGGCCCCCGGAGCCCTCGCAGCATCCGCGGCCTCGGTAGCTCCCGGAACTCTGCTATGCTCCTCCTGGTCCCTCTGGACCCCCTGCTGGATCTCCTGACCTCCAGCCGACTGCCCCTGCTGAGAGCGAGAACTCCTCCTCGGCGCCATCCTCGCTCCTGAAGCACAAGACAGAAACACGGAAACGGCAATGTCAGAATAAAACACGCGGTGCCCAATGCCAGCGTCACATGTACATCATCGTTGTGGACTAGTGGACCACTACAATTACCTATGATTCCCATGTAATTCCACAACCGCGCTCTGATACCAGCTGTAACGACCCGAGAATCCGATTACCGGGAAGGCCCGATAACCCGAGACTCGTACCGCCACCCACGAGTCCGAAGACTCGGAAGGGTTAAAAGGATGGTGTGGAAACTACATAAGCATCACAGATAATTGCAGAAAATAAATTAACAATTTACATGGTCCCCAATAAAGAACAATAATAACAGCAGTCCACGACTAGTACAGTGACAAGAAAGAAAAGTACAGCTACACGGGGCATCCCCCGGCTCTGACCTCTGGCACTACCTCTGGGCACCCGCACCACGCTGCGCTCCTGACGCGCTCCCCGAAGGTGGCGCCTCACCTGAAACACGGTGAAAACACGCAGGGAATGAGTCTCAGAACAAGACTCAGTAGGGATCACTCGAACCCTACCTCAAAAACGGGAAACCACTACTCTAGCGGTAGAAAAGTACCTCGGAAAGGAAAGCCCTGTACTCTACAGAACTAGACCCTACGGCACGCAAACCGACACACGTGCCACGGTACGAGAAGACCGAAACTCAACGGTCGAACCGCCAAAACCCGAAGGTCGGAAACACACGACTGACAGTCTAACACTCCGTACTCGACAGGAGTACCACCCACTAGAAGCACAGCCGGTAGCGTCCCCTGACGTCTTACACCGCACCGCAGGTGAACCGCCTGACGTGGTAGGTCCTACCCGAGGCGCAAACACCGTACAAGTAACCACAAACAAGTGACTAGCTGGGGTCACGCCCGTCGACGTGGGTCCAACCGCCCCCAACCACGTGTGCACACACAGACCACGCGTCCTAGGTCTGGCCCTCTGACCGGTTTTCCCCCGCAGCCGGACTCTGGCTACGACGAGGGGCCTACGGTAACCGGTCCACAAACCGTCTCGAAAGGTGGGTGCCCGTACACCACTCCCAGGTGAGACCAGCACCTCGTACTGGTGGGCTACGACTAGTGGAGGGTCACTGAAGGAGTAGACTCTCGAGTCAACGGAAAACAACGTCCGAAACCGACAACGTGTGGGAATCACCCCACGCACCAGCCCCGTCGCACGGTGACCATGGTCGGAAAAGAAACAGACGCACCGCCCACGGCCAAACTCATGACCAAGGCAAACGGAACCTCCGGACACCAAAGACACGGTCACGGAACTCCACGGGGTGCCCGGGACGCACACACGGCCCAAGGGGAACACCCAACAACGAACCAAATCGCGCTAGGGATACCTAGCGCGACAGGGCATGTCGCGCTAGGGTCCCCTAGCGCAACAAGGGTTGTCGCGCTATGGCCCCATAGCGCGACACGGACCATCGCGCTAGGGATACCTAGCGCGACAGGGACCATCGCGCTAGGTCCTCCTAGCGCGACAATGATGATCGCGCTAGGGCCCCATAGCGCGACACGAACCGCCAAACTGTTCATCTTCTCCGATGAACGCGCTCGGTCGGGGCAGCGCGACCTCCAAGAACGCGCTACTGGAGTATAGCGCGTTCTCAGTCCGCGGCCGAAAACGGTAAGAACGCCCAAAAATTCTAACCACGCCCCCATACCTCCATAGGAGAGGGGGAAAACAAAGGGGAAGACCCCTGGGGACCCCTAGCATGATTCTAGGCCCTCAAAACACGAATCCATGATCGAATCCATAGATCGGGCGAGCTCTCCCCAAATCATGGAAAAACCCAAAAACGCTCAAATGATCCCCTCTCGGCCTCCCCGCGGCCTATAAATCACGGAAAAGAACGGCATGAGGCTAAGGAACGTCACCCTACCTCAATGGAGCGAATGCTCCGCCGGATTGATCACGAATCACGAAGAATGCTCGAAGCTTCACGAACTCCCCACGCTTCCCACGCTCGCCGCACGCCCACGAGATCGCCTCACCGTCGCCCACGCGTCCGCGCCGTCGCCCCGCCGCCGTCCGTAGCCGGAGAGGGGCTCGCCACGTCCGAATGGGAGAGAGGGAGAGAGAGAGGGCTCACGGTCGCGAGAGAGAGGAGGAAGAAGAAAGAGAAAAGGGAAAGAAAAAGAAAAAGGAATTAGGATTTATAGAAAATCCGAATTTTCGGAAAAATACCGAAAAATAGAAAAATACATTTCTGGAATCCTCGGAACGCACCGATCGCAACGGTACCACTCGTGCCCGGGTGAACGGCCCAGTTAACCCGCAGCGAGCGTCCGAAGGAAAAGCCGAAACACACACCGGGAATCGGAAAACACACGCGGAAAAGCCACGGAACGCCTCCGGGCCTCCGAAACGACTCCGGATTGCGCCGATCCGAACACGAAAGATGTCCGAAACGAAATTTCGGACACAACAGAGCTGGACGCTCCGAAAACCAGATCCGGGACCCACGAAGAAGGATCCGAAAGGTCCGGGATATTACAGTTTGAGTCTCTCATTTTCTAATTTTAATTGTTCAACCTATTCACTATTGTTATTAGATTTGGAATTCAACTCTTCACTCAGTCTTTCTTCTCTTTGTTCAATTTCCAATTTTTCATCCAACAAATTTTTGTTCTCTTCCCCCAAGGATTAAGTTTTGATGCCATTCTAAATCACTGTGAAGGCTTTCATTTATTTTCTTCAGAAATTCACATTTATTACAAACTGATTTATCAGAGGAAGTTGTTTCAGCTTTGTATTTTTCACATTATTTCCTAAGACATTCATTCTCAGATTTTAGAGCATTCATTTCAGAGCTAACATACTCAAGATCTTTCAACAGTTTTTCATTCTGAACTAAATTATTGATATGAACCTGATCATCATCAATCGAGTTAAATTTTTATTTTAGTTCAAAATTTTCACATTCAAGTTCTTGATTTTCTTCTGTGTATAAGCCAATTTATTTCTTAAGCATTTGGACATCAGACAAGCATGCATCATAGGACTGTTTCAGTTTTAAGCAATTTTCACATGAGGACTCTGAACTATTCTGATCAATTTTCTTTTTAAACTTTTTATATTATTTTCTTAACATTTCATGCGACTCTAATAACTCTCCATATGCATCCTGCCAATCATCTAAAGTATAATTCTCGAAGGGATTTACCTGATCATCATCCTCTTCTTCATTTTGGCTGCTACTTTGATTACCTTTCTCCGCCATTAGACATTCGCCTTCATTTCCTTTATCGACGGTCTTCAGTCTATCCAGCATCTCTCTTGCAGATCTGCAATCATAAAAACAAGAATGGAATGCCCTGTTAGTAGCTGCCTTCATCATCTCCAAAGCTTTTTGGTTTTCACCACTCATGGATTTATGGCTGTCAGTCCATTGGGACTTGTTCTTTGATAGTCTGTGTGGACCGTGAGTAATGATCTTCCACAGATTAGGATTAACAGACTTGACAAACATGTGCAAGTTGTTAAGCCATAAGTTAAAACTAGTACCATCAAAAATCGGTGGATGAGCCATGGATCTAAGTAACAAACAGTTTCAAAATAGTATGCTCAAGACAATAATGCACCGGAAACTAGCAGGATCCTCTACAGATCGTTGGATCTGATGAATCAGAGACCCGCTCTGATACCAATTGTTAGGATGCTAGGCACGGATTCAGAGGGGGGTGAATGAATCCTCTTTTACAAACTATGGAATTAAAGCTTTTAACCAAATCTTGTCCTACACAAACTGGACAAGGAAGCCCAGATGAGACTTATGGCTCACACTGAACAAGCTTCGAACACTTAGCGTATAGCAATAGAGAGTTAATAAACACAAACGATGAACCAGTGGGGAATGATGATGATAAGAATTCACACAAACAAACAAACGCTTCACAGAAGAGAAGGATCAAGCAAACATAATATCAAACATGTTGCCCCCTAAACAAGCAAGTAAAAGACCCTGTGAAGGAGACAGAGGAGATGGAACACACCAAAGCAAACCACTACACACGGGATTTTTTAGGTGGTTTGATCTCAGACCCGAGATCTACATCCACCCCCTACTCCAACCGAGTGAAGCTTCCCTTGCTCCAAGCAAGAAGTAGACTCAGTCTACAAACAACCGCTGCCTTACAGCTTGGCCCAGAGGAACACTCTCCTCTCTTCCTCCAAACCGGAGGGGAACCACTAGTGACACCCCGTCACTAGCAACCGGAGACACCAGTCTCCCTTCCTCTAACTAGAGGGGAAACTGTGAGTGACACCCAGTCACTCACACCCGGAGACACCAGTCTCCCTTCCTCTAAATCCTCAGAGGGGAACTGGAGATCGCTCTCCCTTCTCCTTAATCCCAAGGAGGAACCCCGACCTCAACCCAGATAATCGGAATGACAAACTAGAAAATGAAGACAAACGAAAATTACAGACGAGGAAATAAAATGTAGCTCTCAATAGAGTAGTGCAGTTCAGGATTTGATCCTACAACTGACGATCACATATCTTCAATCTGCTCCTCTAAAATCTCTGGCTCTCCTCTCTCTTTCTCAGCACTCTCACTCTAATCTTTCTTACAGAGTTTCTGGCTCACTCTTTCTTCTTCTTCTGCTATCTCTTCTATTCTTTCCTCCGTGGCTATTTTCTTCTTTGCTCTTCACTCTTTCTTTTCTGATGCTCGCTCTTCGATGGCTTCTTCTTTCTTCTCTCTCTCTCCACTCTTGGAAGCTCTCCGAGTGCGTAGAGGGAAGATTCCCGCCAAGGCTCCTTGGGTGACAGATGGCAGAGTGCAGGTGGTTGACCTTTCTTGGAGATCATGAAGCCTTGGATCATGTGCTCCAATAATTGAGTCTTGGATCACGCGCACTGCTTTAAGTTCTGCCAATCAGATTAGAAGCATTTCAACAAACATGTTACGTGTAAGGGTTAATACTTAAGCAAAAGTGTAATGTAGATATATGATCAGGCTTGTCATACAGGTGTTCTGCACAATGCCTTAGAGCATAACAGAAGATGCACAGACTTGGTAGCATGAAGACAATAAGTGCTTCGATCTTAATCTAGCATCTGCATGGACCTTGATGCATAGTGTGCACTGACTTGAAACATGCACAGACCATGTGTGCACAGACTTTCAGACCCTAAGCACAAGGGTTCTGATATAGCCAGCAAATTTGTACTAACTTAGATATGCAGTAAGAGAGATGTGCATCGACTAGGTTCAACATCACGCACGGACATGCACTGACTTGTACATGCTGAATGCAAGAAGTGCACTGACATTATATACACACAAGGCAAATGTGCATGGACCTATGCATGCGAATGTCACAAAATGCACCGACTCAGTTAAGTGTAGACTAAGGCATGCACAGACTTAGTGAGCATATATGCACATACCTATATGCATAAGGTAGAAGGTGCACCGACCTTCATATGAACATGTTTGGATATGCACTGACCTTGTATAGCACATAGCGCAGCTAGCACCGGCCTTGTATTTGCATCAAACAGTGACTTGCACCGACTGTATGGTAATGCCAAAAGGTTCACAAGTGCACCGACTTTGGTATGCATGCTAGATGTGCACCGGCGTTATGCACAGACCTTCCATGTAGACAACACAGCATGCACCGACCTTATGAGCATATGCACGGACCTTAGTTAGGATATAAGCATACTAGCATCGACCTTAGCTAATATACAAACATACTAACATCGACCTTAGCTATCAATGACTTTAACGCAGACAAACTCAAGGTAACACAGACCTTGATATGCTTGATACTCTACTAACATCGACCCTAATGCAAACGTACTCAAGGTAACACAGACCTTGATATGCTTGATACTCTACTAACATCGACCCTAATGCAAACGTACTCAAGGTAACACAGACCTTGATATGCTTGATACTCTACTAACATCGACCCTACAGACACTAACTCAGACCTAATGCATGAATTGTTTTATACTAACATAGACCTTACATGCAGAATGCTTGACTAACACTGACCTCAGTTGCATGTGGTCTATACTAGCATCGACCTTTTGAGTAGAGCAGACAGTATGAACAACAACCTGATGAAGTTCTATGCATCATGAAAATACATCAATCTGAAAATGCACAGTGCAATGACCAAATGTATAATCAATTGCATATTTCATCAACATTCAATTTTCATGCAACCACATGATGACTTATAGTGTTTGCTATCATCAAAACCACAGGGACACAACAGTCTGACCTTTCGGTCAGAGTTGGCGCGAGCCCTGGCCTGGGCCGCCTCACTACTCTCCATCTATGCCAAGTAATCGGCGATCTCGGCCCCTAGTTGTGCCATGAACAATCCTCCCTTCATGACCCTTTCGAGGAGCATTGGAGGGGAGCAGCGCCGAAACTCGTCTTGAACGGACGGAGATGCCAAAGGTTGGCAACGCTCATACAGGGAGGCCTGGATGGCGAATCACCCCTGTTGCAAGACAGGACACCTCCTTGGAGGGTCAATGTCGGGATGTCCCCCTCGGACATCCCCAGACTCAGGACTGCGGCACTTGGCTTGGTCAGGATCCCTAAACCGACCTCCTCCTCCCTGCGCTATCCGACGGGCTCGGATGGGATCCCTTCGGCCGAGACTGGTACCTCCGACGGGGAGACTGGAGATGCCGAGCAATGGGCACCCTTAGTCGGAGGCTCCTCAATCGTGCGTGGATCCTTCATCTTCTTCCGCCTGCTCCGCTCGGTGATCAGGGCCTTCATCGAGGCTAGCAGTAGCCGTTCCTCGGGGGCTTTGTGCTTAGACCCTCGTCGCTTCGGTTCCCCCTCGAGAAGGACCCTCTTGCCCTTATCTTGGGCACAGGAGGGGCCCTCCGGAATCGGAGGGACGTCTTGGGCAGCCACCTCTTCCTGATTGTCAACCTCCACATGCGTTTGATGATCCTCGCCAGTGCCACGGAGGGGCTCTGTCGACCAAGGGCGGATTATCAAAAGAAAGTTCAGGAAAATGATGTGTAAGATTAAGCATCCAGAATTTTTACCCTCGAGAGGCAACGCAAGGTGCCCATAGCGCTAGATATTGGCCAGAGACATTAGCTCCGCGGTCGACTGCCAATTACTTTAAAGAATCTTAACCTCCTCCTTTGTCTCCGGAAGAATCACTGGATGCTTCGTCGGGAATACGGGGTGATAATTCGGCAGGATAGGGAAATTCCAACTAGAATCTTTATTGGACCCTATCCAAAAAAATTGAGTTTTTCACCCTTTGTGTGAAGAATCCTGAGGAAAGAGGGTAACACAATTCATCCCTCTCCTGGCCTGAAGGTAAAAGAAGCCCTTCCCAGCATGAATGTGCTCCTTCAGCTCATAAAAAGCGTGAAAGAGGTCAAGGGATGCGGCGAGGCCGCTTAAGCGGCAGAGGATGATGAAAGAGAAGATAAAATATAAAAGTTGGAGACCAACTGGACGGGAGCAAGCTGATAAAAATCCAGCAGATTGACAACAAAGGGGTGGAGAGGAAGACGAAAGCCCCACTTCCATGCCAGAAGGAAACTACAGAAAAGACCCGAGCAGGTACCCAGACTAGACTCATGGGGCTTAGCGGGAGAAAAGAAATACCGCCAAGGAAGTTGGAAACGAATCTCAAGCTCCTTCACTGCTGGTTCAGACAGTTCGCTGCAGAGATGTTGGCTAGGCGTCAGATCTGAGCCTCCCACTCCCTGCTCGAGTTCCTGAACTTCGTCTTCTTCGTTACGCTCCGCCATGAGAGATTGGGAAGAAGAAGAGGAAACGCTAGAATCTGACGAACGGGTAGGAGGAGAGAGCTTGCGGATCACCTCTACGATGATCTCCGCTAGTTCCGCAAAAGCTTGGGCTATCTCTTACTCCCTCTGATTATCCGCTCAGTGCATAAAGCCCAGTACGAACTCACAGAAGCGAGGAAGGAAGAAAAGCCCTAAATGGAGGAAGCGTGGAGTGCAAGAACATAGGCCATTTATAGGACCTAAGCTGCCCTGAGAAGAACCGCCGCGACATTTCGGACTCCAAGAAGGGCACCCCCGAGCCGGTGCATAATACATCATCATTACGCTCGAGCCCCCATATGCCAAGGTAGCCGTATTAATGGCCCCTGAACCTAGAAGCAGGGACAACTCGCAACGGCCAGTCTCTATCCGAGCCAATGCGTAACACCGCGTCATTATGCTCGAGCCATACTAATGGCCCCTAAAAGCAGGGACGGCCCACAATGGTCAATCCCCATTCGAGCCACAACCGCAGTCGGCACATCCTCTACTCTCCGAGCCCATCTCCGGGCTCGGGAGTAGAGGGGGGGGGGCAAGGGGAGAGGGATAAATTTGTGGCCCAAAAGATATACAGCCCAACATGGCCCAACAAGACCTGCAGAGTCCAACGGGTGACAGCCCCCTTATTGGGCCCACTCAACAGGAAGCCCAAATCGCCCGATATAGCCCATGCCACTTCTTGGCTCGGAGGTCTAAATAACGGTTGCTCGGGGAAAGCCTGAAGGGCGGCCGAGCGTAACCGACCAAGGGAAGCCCACATTTAAGGGGTAACGTCCCATAAACACTCCCTCTTCCCTTGCCCTCAAAAGAGAATGAACCGCTATATAAATCAAAGGAAGCCCTCGGGAAAGGTAAACCATTCTGAGCACTCTCAGCCACTCAAATTGGTGGAGAGCGGTCTCGTGCCCACCCCCTGCCTTCTTCCTCTTCTCCTCCGCACAACTTATGCATCGGAGGGTTTTCTTCAGGGTTACTACCCTGAGCCCCCTGATCCTTTTCCCACGTTGCAGAATTCTAAGTAAGCTTGGCTACAATCAGTGTTCGTCCAGATCGGACGGCTCAGGCTTCAGCGCGAGATCACGCCTCTTCACTAACGTATACTCTTTTTTATTTATTTTTTAACCACGGGGAGCCCTAACTCAAGGTTAACCGATACTAACTCATGATTTTTTAGAATTAAATATGAGTCAGATAAATTCTCCCGAAAGTAGAATTTAAGACCTCCCAACCATGAAACTAAATCATTATTATCATTAGAGCCGCTCGAGGTCTTCATCTCTAACTTATTATACTCACCTTATGGGAATCTAGCTAATCAGAACTGTGTCCGTTCCTAACAGAAAATTAAGATCTCTTATTTTTTGGGTAGGACTTATTTTGTTATTCTCACCGTTAACCGCTATTAAGAGATATTAGCACATTAACTTTCAATATTTCGAGTCATTTAACACGTTAAGATCTTAAAGTGTTAAAATGTTATAAGTTAAAGTGTTAACACCTTACAATCTTCACACTAAAGATAAATTACGTCAAAAAACAAAGGATGAAACATGTCTAATTTCTTGACAGGGACCAAGTTGCAAATAAGATGTTCCGATAAAGAACGTCAATTAATTTTTTTTTTTTTAAAAAAAGCAAGAGACTTTTTAAGTACTGTTTTTTGTACGATCACTTGCGTACTTCGAATTATTCGAGAATATGTTGGGCAACTTCCGTGGTTCACATGATCTAAAAGTCTTTGGTTAATAAGATGTGGTTGGTTTGGGTTAGGGGGGGGGGGAACGCAAGGGTACAAATTGAGCTTTAAAATAGTGGGAGCGCTAGAAAATTTAGATACGTGGACACGGATTTCAGAGTCTTATTCTATCATAATAACTAAATGAGAGTTTACAGTCGCAAAAGACTACAATAAAAATCACATTTTGACTACAAGAGTCGAGTTATGTTTGGGCCGTGCTGATACTGTCGATACGAGTCTCTCTTCGAGTCCAAGTCCGAGTCAATACGAGTCAGCATACATCGTACCGTATGTAGATCGGACGGACGGACTAGATATGCATCGCCGACACGGCCAACCTTGATGCGCACTAAATTATGTCGGTGTTGTTACACCTTGATCACGTCGTTAACAATCGAAGGTGAGATGGTATTTGCTTCCCACATTTTTACCGCATCCAATAGTCCCGTGTTAAAATGGAGATAAAAATCATAACCTCCGTTTATAATAATAGTAGAGCCCTCCCCGCTCATCCAATATCCGTCGCACCTGAATTGAATCAAAGCACCTGTGAACTAAAGACAGACGGGTAGAATCTTATCCACGAGTTAAGAAGGTTTGAGAAGTCCAGTCAGGTGGCTTGCAGAGGCAAATTGATGAGCTCGACAAACGATGGGGTCCGAAGGAGCCTTCTGAATGTGTGGCACCAATGTGCATGCGGCAAGGGGGGAAATGATGATGCCTCTATTACTTTGAGCCACCGCTGTTGACAACCAGAAGTAGTGACTAGAAATGCCAAATAAAATAAGATGAATTGCCCGTTGCCCAGCAATAACAAAATAATCAAAAAAAAGTTCCAAGGAACAGGAAGGAGGAACTCTTGAGTTCCCTGGACCAACCCCCCACAAAATTACAAACGAACTGTTGGGTACTCAAACCTCAAAAGCCAACCGCAGTATCACACAAAGACCCGGTTCAGAAACAATGAACAAGAAAGAGGATGGGATGAAGTAAAATTGAACCGTCCAGTTCTGAGATGCTGAGATGGGGGGATACAATCAATGGGCGGCTAACACATCTGTTCCTTGGAAGCACAATCTCCGGAGGGACTCAATACGAGAGGATGATGGATTCTATCAGGTCATGAAGAGGTGCAAGCTCCCCTTTCTCGATCAGATGGAATTCCTGCATGGAAAAACACACCATTAGATCTTAAGCAAGTGTGCACCAGATATTATTCTGCAAAATAAACATCACCAAATGTGGAGGTCACTGCAGCCACCTAGAAACACAGATGAGAAAGTTCTCTACCACTCAAAAAAAGATGTTCCAAAACACACCATGAAGCTTTATCATCGGCAGCATCTGCAGAGTTTCAATGGGAAGTAAACACAAACTCATGGAAGTTGTGGTGATTCTCCTCTCTTCAGTTCTCCTACATTATTTTTTGTCCAAAGTCTTCTAGACCATGAGTGCATTCGTCAACAACTTGAGATGTGCATCCACATCCTAAATACTCCTCCTTTTTACTAGATTATCAAGCAAACTATGCACGGTAGTTTTGCAAAAACTACCAGGATATGCAATTTTGTTAAAGAGCCTCTGACATGCTCTACTCTATGGGAGGAAGCACTAAGGTTGGCATGAGATGCTGATGTACAAGATTGCCCGAACCGTATGCGTATGCCCCTCAATGGATGGATGAACAAACTAGTTTAAACTTAGTTGGTTACCACAGTGTCCTCAAATGGTCGGTGATATTGTCCGGGAAATGAATATTTGGTTTTCAAAACAAAAAAAAAGAAGAGGACAAATATGTGACACACGGATAAAATTGTGCTGAAGTCAACCAATTAAATGCAATCAAGAAACTGAGCTTCTGATGTACGGTGAAATAATCCAGACTTCCATTCCTAGACCTAAATATAAACAGGTTTTTGCTGATCGTTCTGATCCAGCTAAGAAAGGAATGTACCGAATGCTTTGAAGAATGAAGCAAACTTACCCACGTGAATAAAGTAAAATGCTTAAAGCAAGTGTTGAGATGAGCTTCTTCCTTGAGACTCACAATCTTCTGGAAGTGTGAGTGATAAATGTGAGCATAGACCCTAAACAAGCGCTTGAAGATTGTTTTAACAATTTCCCAGAAATTGGGAGGGAATGGTGACCCTGAAATATACATCAACAAGTTTAAAATTTGTGTTTCATCAGAAGTTTAATGTTTCTTTGATGAAGAAACTTAACAATATGAAATACCAAGTTTTTGAGGAAATATAGTCTCATCGTCAAGCTGTTCTGCAATCCAATCCATCAAATACTCTACGTATTTTGGTGCAGAGACTTCTATAGGTTTCTTTATCTGGACTCCATCAGCCCACCTATACTCAAACCTACGGAATGCGACAGAAAATAAACCACAACGCATTAATAAGAATCAGTTTCAAATGGAGGCTCGGGATATTGGACAAAAGACCTATATACTTCAAAGAAGAAACAGGTATGAATATAATAGGTGATAGCTATTTTTCTCCCAACCATCTTGGCACACATTACCATAGCAAGTAGCAAAATTTAGAAACTCTATGCCAGAATCTATGTACATTATTGGCACAACTTCACCAATGACATCATATCCTATAGGCAACATTATGTTTCAAAGCACCAGAGAACACAGATGTAATTAACTTATTCTGCGCAGATTTATCTTAGGCTTATTAAAGTATAACAGAATAAAAGTAAAATGTGCATTTAGAGTTGAATAGTTCATCATCAGCAAGATCATAATTTTATTTAATCATATCAAATAACAGACCACTATCTATCATAGTTCACCTATCCAAAAAGATGATGAAACATCCGAACAATGAGTTTGCTGTATATCGATCAGGTCAAGATTCTTATTAGGACCAGTTACAGTCCAACTAATTGAATTCTATAATGTTCAATTATGGACGGAAATAGAAGAGGTCAGTTCATGATAAGAATCTGATGATCCAAAAGACATAGTATGAAAAAAGTCCGTTGATCACATCTTGAAGGGATTTCTCAAGTCACCAAATTTATCCAGATCCAAATCCATATTTCCTTTGTTGAGACATGTTTCCCAAAAAAGCAACTTAATTTAAGGATACTACCACCATTTTCTAAGTCAATGTTTTCATCATTGTGCAATCAAGCCTCTAAAGAGAAATGAGGGTCCAATATATAATAGAGAGATGCACATCCAGCAGTAACCCATATTTGTTGGAGGGATGACCATTACCAAACAGCCGTTTTGAACATGCATGTCAGCCAACTTTTCTTTGAACAACCCGTTTAAAGTCTAAACAGCAGTGAGCACCACTTTGGCAATTCTACATCCGCACCCCTTATATGAACAACATCAAGTATAATTCTTATACAAAAAAGCACCGGAACAATCATAGTATATCCTTATTCCCGGCTAACTTTCTATCTAGTTAACTGTCACAGAAGAGGTTTTCACAAGATGTAAATCTTGGGGGTTGGGTGTCATATTTAAAACATCTGGGGCCTTTCACATGTGATTTCCTAATGGCGTCTTATGCTAGAAGCCCCAAGTGTAACTATACACATGCAAATATGTATATAAGCAAATACACTCGTGGACAAACCCATCTTTCCTCATTTCACATTTTTTATATTTTAATATGTCTAGCATGAATACTGATCTTGATGCAGTATCATGATATTGAAACAGAGTTTCATTGATGAAGAAGTGGATTTTAAAAATTTCGAAGGAACATTACCTAGACTTCGGATTGATCTTTTAACTATTCTTCATCTGATGTTTACTTTGATATTCAGAGAGAAAAATATGCATGATATGCAGCACTTTCTTATAAAGTATGTTGGAGAAGGGATGAGGTTCATCTTTCTGGTAACATGCTGCTTCACTAATCCATCCCTGGCGCCAAACCAAATGGTAATGGTGTAAAGCTGAACGGTTACGATATAAATGGTACAAATGAATGGGTGGGGAAGCCCTAATGAGCAAGCCCAGCTCTGGTAACATGTTAAAGGCCCAAAGTCTAACCCAAAACCTAGGCATTGAGTTAAGGGAATCCTCTACAAATAAAGAGGGAAGGCACCCACAGATTTTCCGATATGGGGCTAAACTTCGACACCATCAAATGAAATACAAAAAGAAAATCTTATATCCAGTTATTGTAAAATAAAAATAAATTTCCATTTCAAAAGATATAGAACAATTTTTTTTTTGAACTCCTAATTGCACTGACCACACAATATCCACTCTGTTGTTTATAAAGAAGTAAGCTAGCTGTTAAATACAAAGAATAATATGTGGACTGGCACAGGAACAAAAGCAGTATGCATGAATTTTATGTTGGTCATGCAATCACTTAATATAGCAAATGAGACACCAGAAAACAAGCATATTTCAATTTTGTTAATCAGAGATGACAACTGTGGGGATTAGAGATTTTGAGGCTGTAAATTGAATGGCATCCAAATGTACCATAAATAAGAAAGTTGTTCAATGCTTGAGAAAACAATGCCAAATATCCACTCTGTTGTTTATAAAGAAGTTAGCTAGCTATTAAATACAAAGAATAATATGTGGACTGGCACAGGAACAAAAGCAGTATGCATGAATTTTATGTTGGTCATGGAATCACTTAATATAGCAAATGAGACACCAGAAAACAAGCATATTTCAATTTTGTTAATCAGAGATGACAACTGTGGGGATTAGAGATTTTGAAGCTGTAAATTGAATGGCATCCAAATGTACCATAAATAAGAAAGTTGATCAATGCTTGAGAAAACAATGGCAAATATCCACTCTGTTGTTTATAAAGAAGTTAGCTAGCTGTTAAATACAAAGAATAATATGTGGACTGGCACAGGAACAAAAGCAGTATGCATGAATTTTATGTTGGTCATGGAATCACTTAATATAGCAAATGAGACACCAGAAAACAAGCATATTTCAATTTTGTTAATCAGAGATGACAACTGTGGGGATTAGAGATTTTGAAGCTGTAAATTGAATGGCATCCAAATGTACCATAAATAAGAAACTTGAACCTAAAAGAACTTGATCAATGCTTGAGAAAACAATGGCAAAACCGCTTGCGCGTAATAATAAAATTGCTTCCCTTCTTACAATATGTGCGATGAGAAATTGGCAACATGGTAATAGATAGTTACTTTGGTCCTGCTGTCATCGTGGGGCAGCTAGATGATGTGCAAAATTCAGTGAGGGTGCCATACAGAAGATTCACCTGATTGAAGAAATCAACAGCTGAAAAACAAAAAGACAAATAAGAAACAGAGAAAGATCATCTAAAAATGATTTCTTTAAGAAAACAAATAACCATTAGCCACAACAGCTGAGAAAAAGAAATGCCACAGAAGGGACAGAGACTATGCTACAATTTCCGTCAATTACGACCGAAAAATCACATAGCAAAAAATAATGAGTTAGATGTCATACTGTTGACGGCTAGCCATTCATTAAGATCTTCTCCAGGGGGGAGCCTAACAGCTTCCTTTAGATTCCCACTACCCAAGGTGGCATCTATATGTCTTTTAAGCTGTGCACCCTGCTTGGTCACAAAACAAGGGACTGTCATCAGAAAATATGTCCAACATGTTAAACTGAAAAAACACCATGCACCACACTAGCCCATCTCAATATTTTATCTAAGGGGCTAAAAATTGATGAATATTTCTTTCGTGTGCTTCCATTACATCGACGAAGAGGTACGCGGAATACTAAGCCTCTAAGAAAACCAAAGAATATAATGAAAGTTGATGGTCCAGTTTGAAAGTTCATGTTACACGATCATATGGGAGCATGCAATCACAGAGCAAACTGAATTCATTTGATATCGACACATCTTCGTCTAAAAAGTGCATGCTATATTATGCACAAGGAAACAATCTGCAGAAGAAGGAAAGGCTCCAAAACCTTGTTCCCTGACGGTGCATTTTTCTTCGGCCGGAACGTCTTCTGGTTCCTGTTCACACATCAGAACTCCTGCTTTGAGACGAAGTCCAGCTTAACAGAAACAACAGAGCACAGTCGTGAAGCCGACACAATAATCATGTCGTCACAATTATGAGACATGCATAACTCAAGCCGATCATGCAATAACCGACCGAACGCAACAAGCAATCACGGAAGAGATCAAAACAGGAAAGATCGACAACAAAATCAAAACTCTCTCTCTCTCTCTCTCTCTCTCTTCCTTCTTTCTCTCGAAAAACAGCACCTCCTCTCTTTCTTCTCCCTTTTAGCAGAGATTTAAGGATAAACCGACAGGTATTGGAAGGGGGGGGGGGGAAGAGAGAGAGAAACACGCCAGCTTGCCGGGATGCCGCGAGCAACCTTTCCACGGCCGCCGGCACATTAGAGACGAAAAACCCAACAACCAAAACCAACGCATGCAGAGAGAACCACGGAGATACACACACACACACACACACACACACACACACACAGAGAGAGAGAGAGAGAGAGATACAGACACAGACAGAGAGGCGACGACCTGTTGCCGAGGCCGAAAAGGCTCATCTTTGCAGGGAGACGACGGAGAGACGCTTGTCCTCCCCCTGCTCTCCGTCCCTCCTCCCACCGGCCTCCCCTGTTCTCCTCCTAGTCCTCCTCCCTCCTCCCCCTGGCAGCAGCCACCACCAATGGAGGACGATCGTGGGAACGGAATTGTCTGTTGGGGAGGCCGGGAAAAAAAACCACCATTTCCCCCCCCCCCCCACAAGGCTCAGTTTTAATACTACCCGGCAACGCCTGGCGCGTGCAGAGAGAGAGAGAAGGTTAGAGAGAGATGGGGGGGGAGGGAGGGAGGGAAGACAGACTGGCAAAGGGGAAGAGGGTGGCGCCTCGCCGGGTCATCCAGCCAGCTTGCCCGGTTGTTCCTATTTAGTTGTCCTTTTAATAACACAAGAAGAACATATCTTTGTTAGATTTTGCATAGAACAGCTTTTTCTTTGCCCTTTTTTATTATTATTATTCTTGCAATGCTAATAATAGTAACTAGCCTAATACAGGTATTAGATGATCAGTGGCCCAAGAACAGCTCGTCAAGGACACATTTATCCATTTGGGTAACTTTTTTTTATTTCTATTTTTTAACATCATGTAGGGATTGGGTCATAGGGAGATCAGTGCTCGTTTCCATGGCCAACAAACATATATATGTCAAGCCCAACTGGGCAACTTGCTTTTGCACATGTGGGGCACGTTCTGCCATCCATTCTGTGATCTAGGGTAGGATCGGGAAGTCTTATTTCTAAAATAAAATTGTGGGTTTTATGGATTTTTAGTGTTGAATATTAATTACGTAAGAAATTAGTTAAACCATATGTAAGATATTTCTAAATTTTAAATGTCTAATATGAGATAACGACGGGTATCATTAAAAACTGAAAGTGTTATCTTAAATGATGCTCTCTGTACTTATGAGTTCATGACAGATGTCATTTGCAATGTGACGATAGCGAAATTGACATTATTAATGCCATTTTCTATTCTTTTAAAAATGGATCCCTTTGACGTTGAGTTTATTATACAATTTGAAAAAAAAAATTGATCTTACTCGATCGTGTGACATCCAACACATTATATATACCAATGCTTCAAGTATTTTAGATTTAAAAATATTCTACGTATATTTAAATTATAACTTTGTGTATATACTTTTAAAAGTATATTTTATAATAAATAAATCCTTGCCTTATTAATTCGAAATAGTGTAACCACTTTGATCAAGGTAGCATCAATTGTCACGTTATCGCATTATAACTTAATAGCAAGATCAGATATTCATCCATTTGGCTCTGCTTTTCATTGTCCGTAGGGAAAAAAAGACACTTTCACACCTAAACCTAAATAGCTGCTTAAATTAATGCTCATATATATATATATACACATATACATATACAATGAGCCACATATTCTCACATTTATTATTATTATTATTATTTCATTATCTAGATTAGAACGAAGTTGGGCTAATTAAAACTCAGCCCTACTCACTTAACACCCCGAGCTTGAGATTTAATAGCATATTGCAATTATCAAATTCAGTGTGGACAAACCTAAAAACAAAAATGTACAGACAGGATTAATATGGCGGGGAACCGCACATCATGTATATTCATAATAATTACTCTCCTCGGTTAACTTTAAATGGCTGTTTAAATAAGTAGATGCAAAGTGGGTCTCCCTCCCTCCCTCCCTCCTCTGTCATCATATATAGTTATTATTGTTTGGGTTCCATTCACAGGCGAACATGTTAAATGTTTATTACAACTGTCATAATTAGACGTTTCTTAATTTATAATAAACCAAGGTTTAATTATTAGGTTCTCAAAGCAAACATAAATATTATTAATTATTGGAAATGAAAACATGAACGAAGTGGTTGTGGTAATTACACTCCCTAGTGGCAACAACTGAAACATGCATGAGAGGAGGACTAATCATCGCTGTTGGGTCCCACGATCAATGACACCCAAGAGGGGGGTGAATTGGGTGATTATAAATTTTAAGGAAACTCTTCCAGTTTTAACAAGTGTAATGAAACAACAATTAAAATATCAAATCTTTTTAATAGCAAGTTAGATAACATCTTACACTAATCCTCACACTAGACGACAAGACGAATGCTGCGTGGTGGAGTAAATTCCTTTCAACAAGATTAAGGAAGTTAATTAAGCCAAGAAAAAGATTCTCTCAATCTTACCGTTCTCACACGATCATATAAAAGGGTTCCACAATTAAACCAAGACAGTGCGCAAAGTAAACCACAATACACAGAGATTTTAAGGTGGTTCGGGACCACGACGGGCTCCCTATGTCCACCCCTCACCAAACTAGGTGAGGCTTCACTCGGGGATAAATCCCCAAACGGAGATGACGCTCCAACCACACACGCAGGACGACGCCTGCACACACACACGGGGACGTGCCCCAATGCACACACACACACACACGCACGGAGACGTAGTCTCCAACACAATCCAACAGGCGGATCAACAAAGCGCACACACGCTGCGACAAGTGCAGCAAACCTCACACACACGTAGATCTAGGAAGACCTACGCACACACATGAATCCAATACGACACACACAAATGACCACGGATCCAACAACGATCCACACACACTTAAGTATGCAGTTTATAAGAGATACAAATCTGAAACTTAAAACACAATAAGACTCAGTTGAGAAAAACTCCTGATTTTGGCTCCCCTTTGAATCTATGTTGTTGATCTTGAATGTGGCTTCAATCTACACTTGAACGGAGGTTTAATCTGTGCTTGCTTGGCTCTTCTTTTCTTTGGACAGCACTCTCTTTATCTCCCTTGGATCTTTCTTGACTCCCATTAGATCGTTCTTGAAGGATGATGAAGGATTCTTGCACAAATGATGCTGTAGCTTGATTCTCTATACAACTTCTGGTTGGAGATCGATTGGAAACTTGTTTGCAGCTTCTTCCTTTCACATTCATACTCAAAACATTGTGGAAGAGGCCCTGGAGCTGCTGCTTGCGACCTGCACACACAAGGATAGAGAGGAATTCAAAATTTCAGATCTAGCTTAGTCCCTCCTTAGGGTTTTCAATCCAATAAGATGTTTTATAAGTTTAGGATAGTCAAAAGACAGTCTAGGGACCAGATCCACATTTTGTGGAGTGATTTGAGGAAGTTGGACTCGGATTGGAAAACTTTAGGAGCAAGAAAACGGTGGTCAAAAAACACGGCTGGAGGTCGGACCGGAATGGGTCGACCCTTGGGGTCGACCCTCGAAGAGGGTTTACAAGTCCAGGAGCAATGGGTCGACCCCTGGGGTCGACCCTCGTTCTACCAGAATCTGGTAGGATGGATTTTTTACAGGGGTCGACCCTCGGGCTAAACAGAGCCCAAAACAGAACCATATATTGGTTCTGGTTTACAAGGGTTGACCCTTGGGGTCGACCCATTGAAGGGTCGACCCCAGGGGTCGACCCTTTGAGGCAGGGTTCATAAAATTGGTTCTATTTTGAACAGAACCTGAGAGGGTCGACCCCATGGGTCGACCCCTTCTTGTTTGGGCCTGAAAAATAACTAAAACCACCATCAAATCAATGGGAAATAATTGATTAAATATTACCATAATCCCATAAAGATCAACCATGATTTTTCATCCTGAAAAACATGATAAAGCAAGAGGTTAGATAAAGATCAAAATATATGGGTCATGCATTAACATATGAAGCTAGTTTTGAGACCGAGACCCAAATGACATGAAGTATGAACATGAAAGCACTAGCATGAGACGCATAAATATTTTGATAATATTTTCATCTTAAGATCCTCATATGAGTTCTAACTTCAGTTCAGAGCAACATTTATTCAATCATCTGGGAGCATTTAGATCTTGCACAAATCAAGGGCATAACTTTGTCATTCTTTAATCACTGCAAAAACAACACCACACTTGTATATGATTCAAAGGCTTTCAATTCAATTACTACAAAATCTCACATCTGAAAATGGTTTCAGTTAAGCACTCATGAGTTGCATGTTCAGTCCAAAAGTTCAGAATCTAAGCACACTTGCCATTTGAGGAATGATTGAATTTGTATGAGTGAAAGTGACGCGGGACGGCGTCGGGGGCAGGATCGACGGCACTCCGATATCACGAACAGGACGGATAACTTGCTACCTCACGCAGCTCGACCTCACACCGGACGGTCTCACACCGGACGACACTCAAATCTCACAAGGGAGAAATGAGGGAAGGAAACACACAAGAGGGAAATGCCTCTCACGTAATACAAACTTCTTTCAATTTCATCATATCAAAACATACACCCTTAGCCTTCCTTATATAGGAGGAGGCTATAACACTTACACCTTTTAAACTTTCTAATTGCACATATGTCCTAGCCTAATAAAGCAAAGCCCACCAACCAATATTTGACTTGGACCCTAATAAAATACAATTCTTTGACTTTGTAAAAATAAAATAAGATAGGGTGGTTTAATAATACAAATACCACCATACACACAGATACACAAATACGTATAAATACGTATTCAGGATGCCGGGTCTTCAATCGAGTCTCCGAGCCATAAGCTCGGTGCAGTGGCCGTGCGGCGTCGGCTCCAAGCATTGGGCCCGGTAGTGGGCCCGGTGTCCCCACCAACCCTCCCGGGGTGGCTGGAACTCGACTCCGTCGAGTAAGGGGGGACACTGCTGTGGTAGTGCTCTAGCAGATCTGGATCGAGGCACTGGAGATCCTCCTGGCTGATCCAGGAATCATCAGATGGTGGACGGTCCCGCCAGCGGACAAGGTAGCGCTGGTACTCCCTACTCCGTGTAGTGGTCACATGCTCATCCAGTATCCTCCCAATATGCTCGCGCGGTGCTCTCAAGGATGTGGGACGCACAGGGGTGGGCTCACTCTCAAGGGGAGGAGAAGGCTCGAAAGGGTCACTAGGAATCGTTGTGGGTTCCTTGTAGGCCACTAGGTCTGCCACATTAAAGGTCGAGCTAATCCCCTCTTCGGGAGGTAAGTCCACAACATAAGCATTGGAGCCAATCTTCCGCAGAATTGGGAAGGGTCCATCACTACAAGATTGTAACTTTTTAACGGCTCCCGAGGGGAGTCGTTCGGGCCGGACCCGTACCATAGCCAAGTCACCTTCTTGAAAGTTATGGTGACGCCTATGCGAATCAACTGACTCATGCAGACTAATGACGTGCTGTGCAAACTCTTCGGCTGACTTGGACAGTCTAGACTCGAGTGGAAGGTTGGGTATGGTGGACCCAGGGGCAAGCTCAATAGTGTGTTGTACATCACGCATGGGAGGGAGTTGAGAAGGTAAGTCCTCGAGGACGATGCCTTGGAAGTCCGGTAGTATGGCCGGGTCTTCAGTTGGGACTGAGACTCGAGACTCCTCGAGTGTGATGGTGACGTCAACAGCCAAAATAGAGGCACCCTCAGCAACCTCTTTGTCTATCTCATCGATATTCATGGAGTCAAGGCACCTAACTAGGTCATGACTAACCTTAGGGGCCTCAGAAACGGGTGTGATAGATGCAGGAGAAGAGGGAAGTGGAGGTTTCCCTTCAGTGGGAGTTTGAGGATTCTCCTGAATTTTGGGAGTTCCAGTGGGGGTGGAGGTGGAACTCTTTCCCGGGGTCACCTTTGGGGGTGCCGGGTACAACTGAATCTTCTTCCCGTTGTGGGAGAAGGAACACTGATTGGATCGACCAAAGGTAGCGAGGTCTACATCATAGATCCATGGTCGTCCTAAGATGACGCTCCCAGCCTTCATAGGCATTACGTCACATAAGATTTGTCCTTAGTAGGACTAGAATTGGATGAGAATGACACATGTGGTGGTGACTTTGATAGAAGTGTCATCAACCCAAGCCACGTTGTATGGCCTTGGATGAGGATGCGTAGGTAGACCTAAACGGGAGACAAAGTCTGAAGAGACTGCATTGATACAGCTCCCATTGTCAAGGATTACCTTACAAGGATGAGAGTTCACCATGATGTAGGTTTGAAAGATAGAGGTTCGACACCAATCGTCCTCCTGGGGTGTTGAGATACAGTGAACTGCACCCAATCTTTTCTGGCTAGAACTCTCAAAAATGTCTTTTACTTGCATGTACTCGACATGCGTGCCATCAAATATTATATCCATTCCCTCAAACTGGGCGATGAGGTCAGGATCGGCCATATATCTTTCATGTTCCATGCGTTCTAGACGGCCTGATGAATTCCTAGACCAACGTGGCATGCACGAGCTTGGACCTAGGTGATGCAATCCTGAGACCAAAAATTAGCAAGTTGTGGACCCAGCTGATATACAAAGGGTCAATATGAAGGGATCGGTCAGGGAAAAGTTGCTCGCCCGTAAGCGAAGTAGTTGTGGAACTACCTCCTGACAATTAGGGTCCCCTAATGTGACAGTCTAGGGCCTTAAAGATAGGTGCATACAAGCTCTTGCTTTCCGTCCACGGCGATGCACTCAGGAGATTGGTTGCATGGATCGGGCTCTCTCTCACTTCGTCACGTGGCAATTTGAAAAGATACTAAATGAGCAAGTTTGGAGCGCGTACCTAGCTAACTGAGAAGTCAAGCTCCGACCGGAGATGAAGGCGAGCGGGGACGTGCGTGCCCGTACGGCGTCGACGAAGCTTCACGGTTACAATGAATTCACGCCGCGCAGAGAGGATTTAATTATTACAAAACCGCGTGATTTTAAAATTTTTCCCACGCAGGGGAACAATTAGCCTAATTTCTCCGCGTAAGGAGACTAAGAGAAACATACGTGCCATAAATTACGGAACGTTTGTCGATGACCCAGTATCTCGGGTGTTGTTCGAGCCTCCGTTGTGGACTTCAGGCGCCACTTCAATCTTGTTAAAATAACATATAGAGATATATATATATATATAAGATTATATATATATATAGAGAGAGAGATATATATAAGATTATATATATCCCAAATATATATATTATATATATAATTAACACACTCTTTTTTTTCTCAAATTTTAATCTCTTATTTTTTGACTTTTTCAAATCTCTCTTTTTTTTCCACACGTTTTCTTTTCAACCCTCTTTCTTTGACTTTTAAACCCTTTTTTTTTTCAAACCGTCACTTTTTAAATCGGGTTCACGGGGTTGGTGGTGGCAGTCAAACTCGGTGGCCGAACGCGAAGGGGCGTGGTTAGGCGCGGGCCCAGGTGCGGGCCCGTACGTCGGCTGGGGCGGCCGGTCGCGGTCGGACGCGGGCCTGGTGCTGGCCATGTGGGCTAGCGGGGCGGCTCCAGGCGTTGGCGTCCACGTGGTGATCGTGGAGGGGATGGCGGGCGCCGGAGGGGCTGCGGGCGCGAGCAGCGCCGCGCCCGACGGCGGTGGCGGCCGCAGCGGGTCGCAGACGAAGGCGACGGTGGGGGGGAACGGCGGTCGGCTCGTCGTTCGTGGGCGGCTACGTCCGGTGGACAGGACCTGCAGACAGGCACGGGGCGCGGGCGGGGAGCTCGCAGACAGTGGCAAGGCGCGGCCGGGCCCGGGCCGGGAGCGGGCCAGGCACTGCGGGCGGGCGCAAGGGCGCGAAGGCCGCTGCTGGGGTGGGCGCAGGGGCGCGCAGGCGGCGGCGCAGGGGCGCGCAGGCGGCGGCGCAGGGGCGCGCAGGGGGCACTGACGCGCTGGGCGGGCGTGGGGCACGCGCGTGGCGGGCGCGGGGCACGGTGCTCGACAGCGGGAGCGGTGCGCGGGGGCCGGGCCCTGGCGACCTTTGCGGCGGGGGGGGGGGGGGTTTAAACCCCGCACGGGTGACGAGGTCGCCGCCCACGAACCCCCTCTCTCCCTTTTTTTTTCTTTTCATTTTTTTCTTTTCTGCCGCGATGAACGAGAGAGAGAGAGAGTACAGAGAGAGAACAGAGAGGGAAAAAGAGAGAGATAGAGATAGACAGACAGAAAGAGAGAAACAGAGAGAGAGAGAGAACACAGCATTTTTTTTTTCTTTTGCTTAATTTTTTTTTCCTCTCAATCACAGATCTTTCTGCTACTCTTCTTCCTTTTTGTTTCTTTTTTTTCACTCTAGCAAACTAGAGAGAGAAAGAGAGAGACGTCGGGGACGTCGGAGATGCCGTTGTTAGGCTCTGATACCAAATCTGACGCGGGACGACGTCGGGGGCAGGATCGACAGCACTCCGATATCACGAACAGGACGGATAACTTGCTACCTCGCGCAGCTCGACCTCACGCCGGACGGTCTCACACCGGGCGACACTCAAATCTCACAATGGAGAAATGAGGGAAGGAAACACACAAGAGGGAAATTTCTCTCACGTAATACAAACTTCTTTCAATTTCATCATATCAAAACATACACCCTTAGCCTTCCTTATATAGGAGGGGGCTATAACACTTACACCTTTTAAACTTTCCTAATTGCACATATGTCCTAGCCTAATAAAACAAAGCCCACCAACCAATATTCGACTTGGACCCTAATAAAATATAATTCTTTGACTTGGTAAAAATAAAATAAGATATGGTGGTTTAATAATACAAATACCACCGTACACACAGATACACAAATATATATAAATACGTATTCAGGATGACGGGTCTTCAATCGAGTCTCCGAGCCATAAGCTCGGTGCAGTGGTGGTACGGCGTCGGCTCCGAGCATTGGGCCCGGTGTCCCCACCAGAAAGGAAGATGATGATCCTTTCAACAAGGATAAACAATGAAATAGAAATGATTTACACAATGACAAGCAATCAATTCATATCAATGAATCACTAATAAATCCACGTTGGAATGGGCAAAAAGAGCAAGAACATTAGTCTTAACATTCCTACACTAAAACATGCATGAAGGTGCATGCATTCTAGCCCAATAACAGTACCTGCAAAGCAAGATAGCAACATGTGAGTTCGTTTGTCATGAAGACATTTTCCATTAATCAATCACACAATATATTGTGATTATCAAAACCACTATCATCACACATGAAGTTTAGTTATTATCAAAATCATAGCTCAACAATCTCCATCACACATGAAGTTTAGTTATCATCAAAACCATAGCTCAACAATCTCCTCCTTTTTGATGATGACAAACTTAGTGATGAATGATGACAATCTTAGTGAAGATGGCAAACAAAATGATTTTTCTCCTGTCACAGGCAATCCTGAATCACATGAAATTTCACATGAAATTTTTGGAATGTTTTTCTCCCCCAATCATGAAACCAGCAATTATGAATCACACGACACACGAAATATTTCTCCCCCTTTGACATTATCAAAAGGCGGGGTAATGCCAATCATTCTCCCGCATGAAGAGGAAATTGTAGCATGATAAAGGAGCAAGGAACAATAACCCACATTTGAAATTCTGATGAAGCAGGAGTAAATTATAAATAAGTGGGTTCATGGAATGTATGGGAGGCACCAAATCATATTTTTGTTGATTTTCATGTTTGTAGATTTTTAGTTGTTTTGTGATACCAATAGTTGAATTGAGAGGATACCAATTGTTGATTACTTGGACGTGCCAAGATGAGTAGAGTGGATTCTGATCTTTCTCCCCATTGGCCAAACAAAGCCTAAAGTTAATTAAGCAAGTGAATAGCATGGGAAGTCCACTCAATTTTTAGTTTTCAGTATTTTCCAGATTTTTTAATTTTTGATTTGTGGTTTGAAATGCATGAGATGCAACTTATGCATGTGATGGCATGCAAGATGCATACACAAGTAAACAAATAGATACTTATATATACATGCAACACAGCTCCCCCGTACTTATTTAATAGGGGATGGGTATAAGAAAGATGCAAGAGAGTCATGACAATCGGAAGACACATGTGTAGCACATATGAGATTTTCTAATCATATAGGAGATTAATGCAATCAATCAACTTTCTGAATATATATTAAATCAAATTCTCAGATGTGTAAGTGAGTAACATGAAAAAAAGATAGTTTTAATATGGATATTTAGACTTTCAGATCAACACAGGGAGACATTTTATAGACTGCACTTCAATTTTGAGAACAGCGTATTGGAGGCTACGCTCTACCACAATGAGTTTTCACCATCATTTTTTTTTCAACTTAACCAGTTTCACATGATAGTCAGAATTTTTCAAGAGTGATCAGGTTCAAAATGATTCCTTTTTACGCGAGTAGACGCATTGAGCTCATGCCAGAATCCCCAGTTACTCAGAATACTGAACCATTTCACCTCATTTTGAATAGAGATACTAGTCCACACTTTTCAGATATGAACCACATCACGTCTCAGGTGACATGTGCCCAGTTTACTCAGTGAGACCGAGCATTGCTCTGCCGTTCATTTTCATTTCAGATTTTTCAACAAAGATAGGTAGGTAACTTTTTCCTCAACTGTCTCTCCATCATACATGCAGCAAGTTTAATATCTCAAGAGTGTTGAAAAGAAATTCATATATCCTTATCTTTAACATTCATTTTCACATTTTTTACAAGAAGTGTGCAAATTTGATCCAGCATGTATACCGAAAATATCATGAATACATAACAATACAACTCCCCCTAAATACATGCACTTTTACTCTCCCAGAGTGTACAATATGAAGCACATCGATAATGACTCAATTGCAACATTATTTATCAAGAAGGCATAAGGTCATAGAAATTTCAAGGATGGGGGTGAATAGCATATAATAACACACAAGCACACATTGGGAGTTTATGCAAATGCACTATGACATGCATGCGAGCAATGTGATGTCAATTTGATACCAATTAAATGGATAATTTGATACCAATTGAATGGATGCCAACAGAATGAACTAAGTGCGACTAATGCATGAGTTCTAATGCAATGCAGAAATTAACATGGGTGCAAAGTTTGTGTTTTTTATTTTTCATTTGAGTGAACTAAATGCACCTAATGCATTGAATTATGATGCCTGCAACCTATAACTATGTGAGAGTGGAATGCAAGTTATTCTGGCAAGATGAGAGCTTTATTTCCAATCCTGTGTAACAGAAATCCTATTGAGATCATCCACATTCTATTCAAGAATCAACAAATATTTTTATGACATGACCTTTATGAATAAGGGTGCATAAATGATCAAAATTAGGTAATGCAACCCAAATTTCAGAATTGTTCAAAAATAGATTTTCAAAGGTCTTTTACAAGTTTTGAAATGAGAATTCATCCATTAACCAAATGTATGTATAATTTAATCACAAACATATTTTTAATTTACAAAGCACAACTCAAGGATTCATTCACAAATCAACCAATCACAAGCCAGTCAAGATCTGGTACGAGGCAGAGATTTTAGTCCAAAGACCCAACTCAACGCATAGGGAATGCTTCCAAGTGGATATAATCCACTCTTTCACAAACGCTATTTGATATACCAGATATGAAATTCAATTCAAATGTCATTCAATAACCAACCACTTCATGCACATCTCTCAAGATTTTCATTTGGTTAAATCAATTAAGTATGCTCATCACATCAAACTATATTCAACCAATTTGTTGTTATGTTAGATGGATGCAGTCTATCTCCACGAAGTGTGGATCTAGAGGGGGGTGAATAGATCTAATGTATAATTTTAAAACACAGTTGAGCTCTAATGCGGAATTTAAACAGATAACTGTTGAACGACAGAAAGAACACTATGAAGAGTGTCGACACATGCAGCCACACAGTAAATCACAAGCAATCTCACAAACACAAGACACCCAAGATTTTTAGGTGGTTCGGTCAGAGACCTACGTCCACCCCACACTCCAACTAGAGTGTGGATTCTGCTGACTCACAGCTTGAACAGCTGGGCTTCATAGCTTGCCAACAACCGCTGATACACAGCTTCGCTGGGCTTTACAGCTTGCCGACCAGAGGAACAGATCCTCTGCAACTGCTGGACAATACAGCTTAGCCGTTCGAGACCAAGTCTCGCCTGCTGAGGATTACAGCTTCACCTGTCCAGTGGAAACCTCCACTGCAATTGCTGCCTCACAGCTTGATAACAAAAGTGTATCGAAAGTAAGAAAAACATAAACAAACGAAATGTAAAAATAAGATGAATGTAGCTCAAGTATGAGCAGAATCAGCTCTGGTATCTGAACCAAGAGTCTGATTTACAAGACCTCTCGAAAGCTCTCTCAACTCAACTCTCTCAATCAAACTCTCTCAACACATCTCTCTTTTCTCTCTTTCTTTTCTTCTCTGCTTTTCTTCTCTGTGGATCTCGATGGCTCTCTGCTGCTTCAGACTTTCAGTCTCACTGTATAGACTTTGCCACTTGTTCGATCAGCCTCCTTCTGAAGAAGAAAGCTCATATATATACCAGCAGCAGATTGGATAAGGGCGTGTGGCTTCCACATTTCCCGCCCAAAGAATTCGCTAGATCCGAGAAAATTTCATCCACATGGCAGCATCCTGGATGGGCTGCTTCCACGTGTCACCATCTGGACACCTCGTCCTTCCTTGGATCACAAGCCAAGTCATCAATCTCAGCCAGGAGTCCCTGTCAGACAGAGGATCGAATTATCAGTTTAAGTATAAACCCTGTACAGACTTTGTAGAGTGTAATGCATTGTATAGACTTCACTGTATAGACTTTGTGAACTCAAATGCAGTGTATAGACTTTGTGAATGCGAATGTAATGTACAGACTCTGCAATGTATGGACTTCATATATGCAGTGCTATGCGATGTACAGACTTCCTATATGAAGGCAACCACTGTACAGACTTGCTGAAGTGTAATACAATGTGCAGACTTTGAAGAACATTCATCAGCCAATGTATAGACTAAGGTAATGTAAAGACTTGCCAGTGTATGGACTTGATGAGCATGTAGCAATGTGCAGACTTTAATGCATGAAGGAGCAATGTGTAGACTTAGACAGACACAACGTGCAACAATGTATAGACTTTAAAACACTAGATGCACGATGTACAGACTTCAACTAAAATGATGCACAATGTACAGACTTGAATGCTGTGCGATGTACAGACTTCATGTTATGCATGAGACTCTAAGGAAGATGGATGATGTATAGACTTAGCCAGCCTTCAGCTCGATGTACAGACTTCATGAATGATGCATGCAATGCACTGGACGATGTATGGACTTAGCCGATGCAGACTAGTCTGATGTACAGACTTACTCGTTGTTCAAACTTCATGAACGATGTATAGACTTGTCAAAGAAAAGGTTGTACAGACTTGCACAGTTCTGGGATGTATGGACTTTATCTGAAAGCCCAATGTACAGACTTGCAAAACTGAATGTAGGTAAAGATCCCAATGTATAGACTTCACCTCGAGCAAGCTACAATGCAGTGTATGGACTTTGAAGAATGATGCATGACGCTGTACAGACTTCACTAATGTATGGACTTAGCTTCATGCATGCTACAGTCCAATGTATGGACTTTGAATGACAGTACAAGCACTGTATAGACTTTGAGCACAAACACCACAATGCAATGTATAGATTTGCTAGTTATGTGAGCTGCAGTGTATGGACTTTGCCCAATGCATAAGACGCTAAGTGAGACGGACAGTGTATAGACTTAGCCAATGCAATGTATAGACTTACTGAACTGACTCTGCATGAGACACTAAGTAAGACGGACAGTGTATAGACTTCACAGCTCAAGTGAGACGGTGGATGTACAGGCTTTGAAGCTCAACTGAGACGGACGATGTATAGACTTAGCCTGTGCGAGCAATGCAGCAATCCAACCGATGTACAGACTTGAGAAAATGCATGCTACAGTGTAGACTTTGAAGAGGATGCATGCACCTCAATGTACAGACTTGCTGGATGTGTGAGCTGCAATGTATAGACTTGACTGCCTGCAAGCATGTATAGACATTATCGTGCAGACAGGACCTCACATGCATTAGTGTATAGACTGTATGCCTGATGGATGCACTGATGCAGTATATGCACAGAGGAAGCAATGCACCGATGCAATGCATGCACATAGCATGTATTGAACTGAAGCAATGGATGTATAGACTTATGTTCTCAACGATGCACAAACACAACACAATGTAATGTATAGACTTTGAGTGTATAGACTTGTGTGTGTGTGCAATGTGTAGACCTGTGAAATGCATAGAACACACAGACAATCTGATGAAAATAATTTCATCAAAACATAAACAGTTGTCAATCAATCAAAACAAGTTGTTGCCAATAAAGTGAAGCATATTGTCAACATCATCAACACAGAGGAGTCACAACAATCTCCCCCTTTTTGATGATGGCAACACCCTATCATATAGAATAGTACTATCCTGTCATACAGATGTATTTTGATGAAAGACATGAATTGTTAGTCAGATTTGTCATGCAGATGCTATGAATGCATGTTGAAATGAAAACAGCTCCCTGCTAACAAGATCTCCCCCTATGCCATAATCATGATGCATACACTACCCCTTTGTCAAATAGTGGATACACTCCCCCTGGAATGAATTCATCAAACAGACAAAATATTCTCCCCCTTTGCCATCAACAAAGAGGAGGGAAAGTTATTATAAGGGAAGGAACAAGAGAGATCATCTGACTGACATTCTGAACAAGTAGTTCAGGAATAAGCATTCTAAAGCACAGAGTCTTCAGTCATATGAATTTAGAAAATACTTTGAGATAGAATTCTGGTTTAAATGTTATAAAATTTGTGTTCATGCACTACAATTAATGGATAAGTTTTCTGTGCATGATAAGATAATAAACCAAAATCACATTTTCATGGGAGATTCAGTTTCAGAATATCTTACTTTCGTAGACTCATTAAAAGTTGTTAAGAGATACCAGGTCATGTATTGAACATAAACAAATTGACATCCTTAAAAATTCTTTTGAAGGAACAGCATTTTTCATTGTATTTCATTAAGGGCATTCAGGTACCATTTATCTTTTTGCGTAAGGGTATATGTTTATCAGACGCCAATACCCCTAGATACTCAACATTATGGACCATTCTGCCTATGATCAAACTCAATAGAACTGATTTACACCTTTTTGTGTGAGGGTACACGTTTATCAGACGCTAGTTACTCCCAGGTACTCAGTGAAACCACCCCATTATGTTGATCATTTATACAGAGATAACTGATACACTTCATGACTTAAGTATAGTCCATTTCTTTGATGGATCACTTAGTTTCTCAGTAATTTACAAGTCATTGCTCTGCCAATTATGTTTTTCAATTAATTTTCAATGTTTGCCAATATTTTTCTTAGCTGTCCTTTAATTGTTTCAGAGTGACTTGTTTAAGGACAATACACAAACTTAGCTTCTCTAACATGATTTCAAGTGAGTTTTCAGATTTCAGATATAATTGGCTTTGTCTGATATGTAATGAAATAAGGGTTGAGAGCTTTATCAATTTTCAGCTTTCTTATTTACTGATTGCAATCTTTAAATTGTAAAGTTTAAAAAATTTAAACCATTAAGTCAGTCTTCAAGCAATTAAAGTTCTTATAAATGAAGAAGTTTATTTTTTATTGCTTAGAAATCAGAACTGACTAACAGATTGCCATATTGTCAGACTCAACTCATTCAGGGTCAAAGAATTTAGATTTCAATAAATTTGATGACCATTCTGAATTTCTAACAATACTCCCCCTGTCTATATGCATGTGACTTTAGATGAGAGAGAGACCTTAGACACAGTCATGACTAGATGATATGCAATGATGATCATGAGTGTGATGTCCCAAAAAAATATGAATGTTATGCATGATAATGAGTCTGTTGCAACATTCAGCATTCACAAGGTTTATTCAAGTCATCAGAGAGTTTATTCATTATGCTGAAATTTACACAAGCCAAGTTCTCTTCTAAGAAATTTAAACCTTTCATTCCCAATAGACTTAGTAAAAATATCAGCAATTTATTTTTCAGTTTCAATGAAGTTCATTTCAATTTCCTTTTTATTTACAACATCTCTAAGAAAATGGTGTTTTATCTCTATATGCTTAGTCCTAAAATGATGAACAGGATTTTTAGCAAGGCATATAGTACTAGTATTATCACATAACATTGGAATACATCCCAATTTTATCTGATAATCATCCAGTTGGTGCTTGATCCATAGTACTTGGGCAGCACAATTACCAGCTGCAACATATTCAGCTTCAGCTGTAGACAAAGCTACAGTATGTTGCTTCTTAGATGCCCAAGATACTAGACAGTCACCTAGGAATTGACAATATCCACTAGTGCTTTTTCTATCTACTCGACACCCAGCATAATCTGTATCAGTATAAGCTAGAAGTTCTAACTCACACTTGCCAGGATACCAAAGACCTAGCTCTTGGGTGCCTAGTAAATATCTAAAAATCCTTTTCACTGATTTAAGATGTGATTCTTTGGGACTAGCCTGAAATCTAGAGCATAAACACACTGAAAATTGAATGTCAGGCCTAGATGCTGTAAGATATAGAAGGGATCCGATCATACCTCTATATAGCCTTTGGTCCACTGGTTTACCTTGAGGATCTTCATCCAAACTGGTTGAGGTACCCATTGGAGCAACTATTTCCTTGAGGTTGTCCATTTTGTACTTCTTCAATAGATCCCTTATGTACTTGGACTGAGAGATGAAGGTACCATCCTTTGATTGTGTAACCTGCAGTCCAAGAAATAGTTTGAGCTCACCCATTGAGCTCATTTCAAACTCATTAGTCATAATTTGAGAGAATTCCTCACACAATTTGGGGTTAGTTGACCCAAACACAATGTCATTCACATAAATTTGAATGATAAGAATATCTGAATGACTCACCTTGGTGAACAATGTTTGATCAACTACACCTCTTGTGAATTTCTTATCAGTGAGGAATTTGCTCAACCTGTCATACCAAGCTCTAGGAGCTTGCTTTAAACCATAGTGAGCTTTTCTGAGTTTATAGACATGATTAGGGAAGTCTAAGCATTCAAATCTAGGAGGCTGCCTCACATATACATCCTCACTGATTTCCCCATTTAGAAAAGTAGATTTTACATCCATCTGCTGAAGATTTATTCCTAGAGAACATGCATAAGCCAATAATATTCTGATTGCTTCTAACCTGACTACAGGGGCAAAAGACTCTTCAAAATCTATTCCAAATTCCTGATTATACCCTGAGCTACAAGTCTGGCCTTATTTTTAATGACATTCCCTGATTCATCAGTTTTATTTCTGAATACCCATTTAGTCCCTATGACTGTTTCATGATCAGGAGGTGGAACCAAATGCCACACCTTATTCCTATCAAATTGATTGAGCTCCTCATGCATGGCATTAATCCAATGCACATCTTTGAGAGCACAGTCAATAGACTTGGGTTCTACATTTGAAACAAACGCATATGCATTCAATTCATTTTGAATCCTTAAGTGGCCTCTGGTCCTAGGGGGGTCATGCAGATTTCCAATTACATTATCTACAGGATGATCTTTAAGCTATCTAATGTTAACAATTGGATTATCATGAAGTTCATTTACCTCCCCCTGAACTGTAGGCTCTTCTTCATTAAGCTCTTCATTTCCTTCCTCATCTTCGGATTGGTATGCAGAATTTCTTTCTTTCAGAATATCACCACTGTCTTCATTCCTACATTGACCAATATTAGTCTTTAATAAGGATTCATCAAAAACTATATGTGGAGATTCTTCAACAGTTTTGGAATTCAGATTATACACTCTATATGCTCGGGTGTTTTCAGAATAACCAAGAAAAATTCCTGGTTCACCTTTAGGTTCAAATTTGTCAAGGTCTCTTTTATCATTTATATGTATAAAGCATTTACACTCAAAAATCTTGAAGTGAACAATAGAAGGTTTCTTACCCTTTATGATCTCATAGGGTGTTTTCTGGGTAGAAGGTCTTACCATGGCTTTGTTAATTACATAACAAGCAATATTTACTGCTTCAGCCCAAAACCTTCTTGGTAGACCACCTTCAACCAAGAGTGTACGACCCATCTCCACTAGGGTTCTATTCCTTCTCTCCACAACTCCATTCTGCTCAGGTGTCCTTGGTGAGGAGAACCTATGGTTAATTCCATTTGACCTGCAGAATTCATCAAACTGTGAGTTTTCAAACTCACCTCCATTATCAGTCAAAATATTTTCAATTTTCTGGTTTTTCTTAAGATAGAACTCCTGAAATTCTGAGAATGCATCACTTTTATGTGATAAGAAATATACCCAAGTATACCTAGAGAAGTCATCTACCATGACAAACCCATACTTCCTCTCTGATAAGCTGACAGACCTAGTTGGCCCAAAAAGGTCCATGTGTATCAGCTCATAGGGTTTAGAAGACAGATTTTCTGTTATAGATTTAAATGACTTTCTAGTTAACTTTGATTGAGTGCATGCATCACAGATTTTATTTTCTTTCTTAAAGGAAACTTCAGGAAGTCCTCTAACCATGCTATGCTTATTTAATTTATGCAAAACAGTGTAACTAGCATGACCTAACCTACGATGCCATAAAAATGCTAAGTCTTATCTACTAGCAGTAAGGCATAGGTTAGAATGTTGAATATCATCTAGATCTATCATGTAAGTGTTATTTATCCTCTTACCAGAAAATTTAACAGTTTCGGAATCAGGTTCAAAAACTTTGCAACATTGAGAGTCAAAAAGTACTTTGCATCCTTTATCACATAGCTGGCTGATACTAAGTAACTTATAAGCTAATCCTTCAACCAGCATGACATCCTCAATGCAACAAGTAGTACACTTACCTACCTTACCTATTCCAACAATCTTACCCTTTGTGTTGCTACCAAAGGTGACAAGGCCTCCTTGTTTCTCTGTCAGCATGCAGAACTTGGCCTTATCCCCTGTCATATGCCTGGAGCAGTCACTATCCAAGTACCACAAATTGTTCTTGGCTACTAGGCATACCTGCACACACAATCAGGTAGAGAAGTTTGGAACCCAAGACTGATTGGGCTCCAAAGAAAATGAAAATCAATTAAAACAGGAAAGCAGACTTTTAGGAATCCACATTTGTTTGAAACAGTTCTGTTCAGTGGATTTTCCAGATTTCTTTTTGTTTTACTTTTTCTTGTTGACACTAGCATGATTATTTACAAATTGATTATTTCTGTGCCAGTCCCCTGGCTAGGATGTATTCACGAAATTTTGGCCATAGTAATCATTGGGTTGACTGTAGAAATGTTGGTTCCTTGGTGTCCAATTGCCATACCCACTAACCCAATTTCTGGTGTAAGGTCTATAAGACTGTGTAGCCTGATGTCCATGACCTATAAACCTTCCTTGAGTCCTAGTCCATCCTAACCTATTTGGATAGGTTGACTGTGCAAAGAAGTGAGACTGGGCTCTAGGTTGTGAGAAATGTTTGGGTTGAGCTCTAAAAGCATTCTGCCTCCCCTGCACCTTGGACCATGCTGACCTATTCATAGGTGTGTATTGGGTCTTTTTCAGAGGTGGTGGTGATGGTGGAGACTTGGTGACCTTAACATGGGGTTTATAAGACTGTGTAGGTTGACCCATAACCTGAAACTGAGCTTTGGGATTTTCTTGGATGTGCTAGCTCTACTAGGCTCACTCAGCTTTTGTTTGCCCTTCTCCTCAGCACTGGGCTTTTTCAGATTAGCAGTTTTGTTCAATGAAATGTTTGAATTCATGCTAATTAGAGGTCCTTTCTCTTTTTGTGCAACAAATGAAATAGTTTTCATTCCAAAGGTTTTTGTTGCACTAGAATTAAATCCAAGGCCCTCTTTTCTGAAGTTGACCTTTGACCCTAACAAAGCATTTAGGTTATCTGCACCTTGGGTCATTTTCTCAATAGTCTTAAGCTTGTCCTCATTATCCTTTTGAATATCTTCAATGGATTTCTTAAGTTCTGTATTCACACTTAGGACAGCTTGATATTTTTCATTCACTATTTTTATCTCACTCTCACATTTCTGAATTTTCAATTTCAGTTCATTAGTTTCCTTTTCTAACCTCTCATTTTCTTCTTTAGAGGCTTTTGACTCATTCTTGATTTCTTCTAATTCAGAACATGTGAGTTTCAATTTTTCATTCTCAGATTCTAGACATGTAATTTTATCAGTTAGAGTTGTATCATTTTGCATGGAGTTAATCTTTCTTCTTAGATGCCTGTTTTCCTTTCTAATATCATCAGCTCTATCAGCTATGTCATGGTAGGCATCTACCCAATCAGCAATAGTGAAATTTTTGAATCTAGTGATTACCTTATCTGAGTCCTCCTCTCTGTCTTTAGAGCTTGTTGCCATAAGGCAAATGGGCTGTTCAAATTCGGCTTCACTGTCAGAGGTATTGCTCAAGGAGCCTTCATCTTCATCACTCCAGGTGCTAACCATAGCTCTCCCTTTCGTGTTCTTCTTCTTTGACTTGTCCTTGTATTTCTGATTCTCTGGACAGTCAGCTTTCATATGGCCTGTTTTCCTGCATTGATAACAAGTATTAGTTTCAATTTTATTTGCAAGGTTATGTTTATACCTTTTATCCCTTCGGCCGCCACTGTACTTCTTTTGGCTGAATCGTCATGCTCCTTTTCTGAGGAACCGCCTGAACTCTCTGGTCATCATTGCCATCTCAGTACGAGTTATATCTTCTTCATTCATGCTCTCCTCGGATGATGAACTGCTAGAGCTGGATTTGCTGGCACCAGCTTTCAGAGCGATTGGCTTCTTCTTCCTCTCAGCTTCTTCTATCTTTGGCATATTAATCTCATATGCCATCAGCGAGCCAATTAGCTCATCAGCCCTTGTGGTTCGTAAATCCCTTGACTCCTCCATCACTGTAGCCTTAGTATGCCAAGCATGAGTCAGGGAGCGCAATATCTTCCTCACTACATCGTATTCTGTCTGAGGTTTCCCGAGACCTCTAAGACCATTTGTGATGATAGTTAATCGAGAGTACATCTCCTTGATAGTCTCGTTTGGCTTCATCTTGAATGCTTCATATTCAGACACAAGGAGATTAGCCTTCGTTTCTCTAACCTGAGAAGTCCCTTCATGAATAACTTCTAGTGCATCCCACATCTCCTTAGCTGAATTGTAAGCTGATACCCGAGAAAATTCTGTGGGGTGCAGAGAGCACTGAATGGCGTTTATGGCACTCTAATTTAATGTAGACCTCCTGATCTCTCCTTGGTCCAGACTTCCTCATTAGGGGACAGCTCATAAGGTCCCTTGCTTACTACCTTCCAGATCTCGTAATCCTTCGCCCTCAGAAATACTTGCATACAGTTCTTCCAGTATGCATAGTTAGATCTATCGAAGAATGGGGGCTTTGTGGTTGAGTGTCCTTCAGCTATCATCCCTGGTGCATCCATCTTTGCCTTTCCTCTTCGGGCGGTAAGTCCCTGTAGAAGAGTATGACTCTGATACCAACTATTATGTTAGATGGACGCAGTCTATCTCCACGAAGTGTGGATCTAGAGGGGGGTGAATAGATCTAATGTCTAATTTTAAAACACAGTTGAGCTCTAATGCGAAATTTAAACAGACAACTGTTGAACGATAGAAAGAACACTATGAAGAGTGTCGATACATGCAGCCACACAGCAAATCACAAGCAATCTCACAAACACAAGACACCCAAGATTTTTAGGTGGTTCGGTCAGAGACCTACGTCCACTCCACACTCCAACTAGAGTGTGGATTCTGCTGACTCACAGCTTGAACAGCTGGGCTTCACAGCTTGCCAACAACCGCTGATACACAGCTTCGCTGGGCTTTACAGCTTGCCGACCAGAGGAACAGATCCTCTGCAACCGCTGGGCAATACAGCTTAGCCGTCCGAGACCAAGTCTCGCCTGCTGAGGATTACAGCTTCACCTGTCCAGTGGAAACCTCCACTGCAATTGCTGCCTCACATCTTGATAACAAAAGTGTATCGAAAGCAAGAAAAATAGAAACAAACGAAATGTAAAAACAAGATGAATGTAGCTCAAGTATGAGCAGAATCAGCTCTGGTATCTGAACCAAGAGTCTGATTTACAAGACCTCTCGAAAGCTCTCTCAACTCAACTCTCTCAATCAAACTCTCTCAACACTTCTCTCTTTTCTCTCTTTCTTTTCTTCTCTGCTTTTCTTCTTTGTGGATCTCGATGGCTCTCTGTTGCTTCAGACTTTCAGTCTCACTGTATAGACTTTGCCACTTGTTCGATCAGCCTCCTTCTGAAGAAGAAAGCTCATATATATACCAGCAGTAGATTGGATAAGGGCGTGTGGCTTCCACATTTCCCGCCCAAAGAATTCGCCAGATCCGAGGAAATTTCATCCACATGGCAACATCCTAGATGGGCTGCTTCCACGTGTCACCATCTAGGCACCTCGTCCTTCCTTGGATCACGAGCCAAGTCATCAATCTCAGCCAGGAGTCCCTGTCAGACAGAGGATCGAATTATCAGTTTAAGTATAAACCCTATACAGACTTTGTAGAGTGTAATGCATTGTATAGACTTCACTGTATAGACTTTGTGAACTCGAATGCAGTGTATAGACTTTGTGAATGCGAATGCAATGTACAGACTCTGCAATGTATGGACTTCATATATGCAGTGCTATGCGATGTACAGACTTCCTATATGAAGGCAACCGCTGTACAGACTTGCTGAAGTGTAATGCAATGTGCAGACTTTGAAGAACATTTAGCAGCCAATGTATAGACTAAGGCAATGTAAAGACTTGCCAGTGTATGGACTTGATGAGCATGCAGCAATGTGCAGACTTCAATGCATGAAGGAGCAATGTGTAGACTTAGATAGACACAACATGCAACAATGTATAGACTTTGAAACACTAGATGCACGATGTACAGACTTCAACTAAAATGATGCACAATGTACAGACTTGAATGCTGTGCGATGTAAAGACTTCATGTTATGCATGAGACTCTAAGGAAGACGGACGATGTATAGACTTAACCAGCCTTCAGCTCGATGTACAGACTTCATGAATGATGCATGCAATGCACTGGACGATGTATGGACTTAGCCGATGCAGACTAGTCCGATGTACACACTTGCTCGTTGTTCAGACTTCATGAACGATGTATAGACTTGCCAAGGAAAAGGCTGTACAGACTTGCACAGTTCTGGGATGTATAGACTTTATCTGAAAGCCCAATGTACAGACTTGCAAAACTGAACGTAGGTAAAGATCCCAATGTATAGACTTCACCTCGAGCAAGCTACAGTGCAGTGTATGGACTTTGAAGAATGATGCATGACGCTGTACAGACTTCACTAATGTATGGACTTAGCTTCATGCATGCTACAGTCCAATGTATGGACTTTGAATGACAGTGCAAGCACTGTATAGACTTTGAGCACAAACACCACAATGCAATGTATAGACTTGCTAATTATGTGAGCTGTAGTGTATGGACTTTGCCCAATGCATAAGACGCTAAGTGAGACGGACATTGTATAGACTTAGCCAATGCAATGTATAGACTTACTGAGCTGACGCTGCATGAGACACTAAGTAAGACGGACAGTGTATAGACTTCACAGCTCAAGTGAGACGGTGGATGTACAGGCTTAGCATGTGCCAGCAATGCAGCAATCCAACCGATGTACAGACTTGAGAAAATGCATGCTACAGTGTAGACTTTGAAGAGGATGCATGCACCTCAATGTACAGACTTGCTGGATGTGTGAGCTGCAATGTATAGACTTGACTGCCTGCAAGCATGTATAGACATTATCGTGCAGACAGGACCTCACATGCATTAGTGTATAGACTGTATGCCTGATGGATGCACTGATGCAGTATATGCAGTATATGCACAGAGGAAGCAATGCACCGATGCAATGCATGCACATAGCAGGTATTGAACTGAAGCAATGGATGTATAGACTTGTGTTCTCAACGATGCACAAACACAACACAATGTAATGTATAGACTTTGAGTGTATAGACCTGTGTGTGTGCAATGTGTAGACCTGTGAAATGCATAGAACACACAGACAATCTGATAAAAACAATTTCATCAAAACATAAACAGTTGCCAATCAATCAAAACAAGCTGTTGCCAATGAAGTGAAGCATATTGTCAACATCATCAACACAGAGGAGTCACAACATTTGTCACAGCATGCTAGTAAATGACAACTCAAGTTTTTAGAATCAACACTTGTCATCTAAAGGTATCACCAAGTGACAAAAAGGCCATTGCATGAGTTGATAAGGATGAATTACCTTGGTTCAGAAGATAAGATTGGAAGCCTTCAATCACTATGATGATCAACCTCGCGGAGGTTGATATTTCAGATTTTACTTTCTTACCTTTGCCTTGAGAATCCTTTTTCTTCAAAGTCTTTCACCTTTTGAACCCATCCTTCGTTAACAGAGATGCGCACTTTTCATACCATGCCTTGCGTACTATCAAGATCACTTCCTATATCCCGGTGGTGGATTGAGGAAATTTTTATCATTTTCATCCTTGCAAGGTATTCCTCATTTGATTCAAGCTTGGTCACGGCCAGCCCATCAGCATTTGGATTTTGGGAGTGTAATTTGCATTCAAGAACAACAGAGTTGATTTGTCAATTTCGATTCAAATTGATTAGCAATGACATGACAAATTCATTTTAAACAACCAATATCCCCTAGACAACTCTAGATGCAATGCATGACTCATGTGTGAACCTAAACATTAATCTCATATGATGAATGTGGTTGCTCCCCCTTAGTGTGTGCATGAATGCAAGATGTTCAGTAACAATCCAATGCCATATGCAGCCTGTAACTAATTGACTCATAGTACCGGGCGGAGAACTTAGATCTGAAGATCACCTCACGCGTAGTGATAGCTTTCAGACAGGCAAAATCTGCCCTTCCACATGTCACCATTTGATATACTATGTAGTCAAGGGTGATGAAGGTAGGAGGATTGCTATGCATTATGACATGAATTCAGAATGTTCAACTTATGCAAGACAGTGCGTGAAAGTGTATGCAAACTCAAAATATGTAGTGAAATCATGATCTGAAGAATCTTCAAGCTCTCCTACAATAAGATGCTATATGACAAGTAATATGTGCACAAATATGCAAACAACTATGAATGAAATGCATGTGCAGACATATGCAAGATTACATGACTACATGACCCAGAGTAAGTCAAAACATGACAGAGTCACTACAGAAAGTAGGAGGGATATCACCTGATCTTCAAATTCAATTTTTGATTTTTATTCCAACCTGACTTATGCCATTTGGCCCATGTGCCTTACCTTCTTGATTGAAAATAGATTTCATACTTTACACTCCATGGCACGCCTGCAAATCAGATTTCTTATTTGACATTCTTAGGTACCCAAATCATCTTGGGTCCTTGTGGGTTAGCAGCATCTTTGGCACGTGGCTTCCACTTCTTAACAACACTCAAATCATCATTTTCCTTTAGAAATCACTCATGCATGTTATGTCCAAATTTACCACAGTAACTACAACATGACTTCAAGAGTTTAAAGACATGAAAATCATTTGAAGCATGTGACGTCATATTCACTCTTCTCATTTGGTTAACCATTTTGTACATTTGAGCATGATGTGTTGAATGAAAATTCTTTTTCTTTGTTAGTAGCCAACAGTGTGAAATTGTATGACCTCTTTTACTATAGTGATTGCAATGCATAAGAGATTTTGTAGTAAATGATTGCTTTGAATTTTTGGAGCCAGTTCTGTTCTTGCAAGCTTTCAAATCATCATTTTTCATAATGAAACAATCATGCATCATGTGTCCAAGTTTTGCACAGTAAAGACAAGAGACATTTCTTTTCTTAGATGCATGGAAGTTTACATGAATGTTTCTAGCATGCACATTCTGGACATCCACACTCTTTTTCAGATTTGATTGAGTTCTTGACATGGTGTGTTCATGGGAGTGAGATGTGGAGGTGCTGGGTGCACACGTGATATGAACAAAAGAAGTGTGTAGCTTGCTCTCAAACTTCTTTTTGTTCACTGGATTAAAACCCAGCCCTTCTCTTTGAAAGTTCACTTTCATGCCCAGTAATTTATCCAAGTTTTCTTGGCCATTCACAAATTTAGACAATGAAGCATTCAAGCCAGAAATTTTTTTTTCAAGAGATGAAATGTGTAATTCAGAATTGGCAAGTTCATCTTCACAAGTGGAAAGACTAACATTCAACATGGCATTGGTAGTCTTGAGGCATTCTACTTCTTGCCTAAACTCATCCATATTTTCACATTCTCTAACGACCACAGATTTTCCCTTTTCAAGTCTCAACAATCTTTCAGACATGGCATTGTTCAACTCCTTTAGTTTTTCATTTTCTCTTTCAAGTTTCTTATCATGAGTAAATTCAATTTGGCCAATGTCCATTAGACTCATTCTCTTTTTCAGCTCCTTATTTTCATTTCTTAAGGAAGAGATTTGATCTTTGTGAATTTTAATGTCAAACATGTAACCATCAATCAATTCCTTAAGGTGTGAGCATTCTTTGCATGATGAATCACTTTTATTTTGACCAACATTCTTTTTCAATTTTTTATTTTCAGATTTTAACTTCTTGTATTTTTCACCAAGCTCTTCATATGCATTCAACAACTCTTCATAGTTAAAATCATCTTCATAATCAGAGTCAGAGTTTACCTTTGAGCTCGATTCACTTGGCTGACCACTCGCTTGTTCACTCGTGCCCGCTACAAGACATCTGTCTTTAAGCTCCTCCTTGAGATCTGCTAATCCATCCAATATTTCCTTTGCGGATCTACAATGGGAGACAAAAGGAAAATAGTTAGAATCAACTGCAGCAGTGAGCAACTTCAAAACCAAGCAATTTTGATCATGTATGTGCTTTTGATTTTCAGTCCAGACATTTTTGTCTTTAGGCAATTCATGAGAACCATGTGAAATAAGCTTCCATAGCTTAGGATCATATGAGTTGACTAGACTACACATCCTTCCTAACCACAAATCAAAATTACAGCCATCAAACACGGGTGGTGAGTTCAAGGTGTACATCATGGTGGTCATTGATCTGGATCACTCTAGATCGTTAGATCTATGAAATTAAAGCCTTAGCTCTGATACCAATTGTTGGGTCCCACGATCAATGACACCCAAGAGGGGGGTGAATTGGGTGATTATAAATTTTAAGGAAACTCTTCCAGTTTTAACAAGTGTAATGAAACAATAATTAAAATATCAAATCTGTTGAACAGCAAGTTAGATAACAGCTTACACTAATCCTCACACTAGACGACAAGACGAATGCTGCGTGGTGGAGTAAATTCCTTTCAACAAGATTAAGGAAGTTAATTAAGCCAAGAAACAGATTCTCTCAATCTTACCGTTCCCACACGATCATATAAAAGGGTTCAACAATCAAACCAAGACAGCGCACAAAGCAAACCACAATACACATGGATTTTAAGGTGGTTTGGGACCACGACGGGCTCCCTACGTCCACCCCTCATCAAACTAGGTGAGGCTTCACTCGGGGATAAATCCCCAAACGGAGACGACGCTCCAACCACACACGCAGGACGACGCCTGCACACACACACGGGGACGTGCCCCAATGCACACACACACACACACGCACGGAGACGTAGTCTCCAACACAATCCAACATGCGGATCAACAAAACGCACACACGCTGCGACAAGTGCAGCAAACCTCACACACACGTAGATCTAGGAAGACCTACGCACACACATGAATCCAATACGACACACACAAATGACCACGGATCCAACAACGATCCATACACACACAAATATGCAATTTATAAGAGATACAAATCTGAAACTTAAAACATAATAAGACTCAGTTGAGAAAATCTCCTGATTTTGGCTCCCCTTTGAATCTATGTTGTTGATCTTGAATGTGGCTTCAATCTACACTTGAACGGAGGTTTAATCTGTGCTTGCTTGGCTCTTCTTTTCTTTGGACAGCACTCTCTTTATCTCCCTTGGATCTTTCTTGACTCCCCTTAGATCGTTCTTGAAGGATGATGAAGGATTCTTGAACAAATGATGTTGTAGCTTGATTCTCTATTCAACTTCTGGTTGGAGATCGATTAAAAACTTGTTTGCAGCTTCTTCCCTTCACATTCACGCTCAAAACATTGTGGTAGAGGCCCTGGAGCTGCTGCTTGCGACCTGCACACACAAGGATAGAGAGGAATTCGAAATTTCAGATCTAGCTTAGTCCCTCCTTAGGATTTTCAATCCAATAAGATGTTTTATAGGTTTAGGATAGTCAAAAGATAGCCTAGGGACCAGATCCACATTTTGTGGAGTGATTTGAAGAAGTTGGACTCGGATTGGAAGACTTTAGGAGCAAGAAAATAGTGGTCAAAAAACACGGCTGGAGGTCGGACCGGAATGGGTCGACCCTTGGGGTCGACCCTCGAAGAGGGTTTACAACTCCAGGAGCAATGGGTCGACCCTTGGGGTCGACCCTCGTTCTACCAGAATCTGGTAGGATGAATTTTTTACAGGGGTCGACTATTGGGGTCGACCCTCGGGCTAAACAGAGCCCAAAATAGAACCATATCTTGGTTCTGTTTTACAGGGGTCGACCCTTGGGGTCGACCCTTCAATGGAAGGGTCGACCCTTTCAGGCAGGGTTCATAAAATTGGTTCTGTTTTGAACAGAACCTGAGAGGGTCGACCCCTTCTTGTTTGGACCTGAAAAATAACTAAAACCATCATCAAATCAATGGGAAACAATTGATTAAATATTACCATAATCCCATGAAGATCAACCATGATTTTTCATCCTAAAAAATATGATAAAGCAAGAGGTTAGATCAAGATCAAAATATATGGGTCATGCATTAACATATGAAGCTAGTTTTGAGACCGAGACCCAAATGACATGAAGTATGAACATGAAAGCACTAGCATGAGATGCATAAATACTTTGATAACATTTTCATCTTAAGATCCTCATATGAGTTCCAACTTCAGTTCAGAGCAACATTTATTCAATCATCTGGGAGCATTTAGATCTTGCACAAATCAAGGGCATAACTTTGTCATTCTTTAATCAATGCAAGAACAACACCACACTTGTATATGATTCAAAGGCTTTCAATTCAATTACTACAAAATCTCACATCTGAAAATGGTTTCAGTTAAGCACTCATGAGTTGCATGTTCAGTCCAAAAGTTCAGAATCTAAGCACACTTGCCATTTGAGGAATGATTGAATTTGTATGAGTGAAAGGAAGATGATGATCCTTTCAACAAGGACAAACAATGAAATAGAAATGATTTACACAATGACAAGCAATCAATTCATATCAATGAATCACTAATAAATCCACGTTGGTATGGGCAAAAAGAGCAAGAACATTAGTCTTAACATTCTCACACTAAAACATGCATGAAGGCGCATGCATTCTAGCTCAGTAGCAGTACCTGCAAAGCAAGATAGCAACATATGAGTTCGTTTGTCATGAAGACATTTTTCATTAATCAATCACACAATATATTGTGATTATCAAAACCACTATCATCACACATGAAATTTAGTTATTATCAAAACCATAGCTCAATAATCTCCATCACACATGAAGTTTAGTTATCATCAAAATCATAGCTCAACAATCGCAACCTTATAATTTTCTTACTTTTAATTAGCAATGGTGACCACGTACTACCATTGTAGTAGTACTGAAACATGGACCTTCCCGATCGATCATCCTATGGGGCGCCTACAAGATCTAGCAAAATTAAACGAGCTTATATAATTTTATGATGAACATATATAGTTATAAAAATTTGTCAACTGCAACCAAACAGCCCCCATCAAGGATACTCTCTTTTTTTTCAAAAGTCTTGGGAGTGCCAACTGTGCCAGCGCTGTATGGATTAATTGGCTGTTGGTGGGCTTGGTGCAAAATCCAATCCGGAAGCAGTGCAGTGCAGTGCAGTGCAGTGTAACTTCATCCATAACCACATGTACAGCTAGCGGTGCTTGGTCCCATACATTGCAGCAGCTGCTGCTCCCGGTGGCTTCTTTTGCAAAGTGGTGAAGTGTGTGCGCTCCACACACACACACACACACACACAGCTGTTCCTTCTCCCTCTCCCCCTGTTAGCTAGGCTAGGTATAAGCTGTGCTTAATATCCTCACGAGGCCGCAACATTGCGCAACTCACAACCTCATTAATTTCATTGAGCTGTGTACTGTCTGTCACCTACGACGGCCACAGCAACAGCTAGCCCCATCCTCCACCACATCGATCGGTCACAATCAGAGAACAGCAGGGTGAAGGCAGGAATTAAGCCCATCCTTGTACCGCAGGAGGGGGCCGGGGCAGGAATGCCATGAAGGCCATGTGCATATGATCACATGTTTGCTTCTTGAATTGCTCCACCGGAAATCTTGCCATCACTACTTCTGGGGGAAGTCTCGGCCGGGTGACTACTAATTAGAGGCTCTAATTATATAAAGAAGGTGACAGTGGCAGCTGTGGGGGAGAAGGGGGAGGGGGAGGAGAGGAGATCCTCCTTGTCCGTCCCGTCCCAAAGCTAGGCTGCGTTTCACATGCGGAGTGAGGTCTTCGATCCCTACATGTCCCACTGCAATGTTCGTCCAATTGATGGAGAGGGAGGGCGCCACGGCCTTCATACCTAATAGTGTGGTTTGACGCCTTGTCGTGGGAGACGGTGACCCCTCTTCCTGTGTCGATCAAATGCGACATGCTACCGTGCAAAAGGTCTCGCCTTTCCATTTAGCAAGGCTAATCTATAATACGGAGAGGCAAAAACAAATCACATGCTCGTCGGGATGATATCTACCTTTTTTTTTGTGTGTCATTAGAAAGTAGACATTTCATTTCACTAGAAAGAGAAGAATATGTACAAGCAGTTCGTAGGCAACAAGCCACCGAATATATAGTGCCGCTTTGATAGGAGGTTATCCCTCACTTGTCCAGGGGATAACTCTCATTTTGTTCCTTTTTTAATTTGACAGAGAGATATAAATATTCGAGTTAGATTGAAGGATAATCTTAATCTAATCTGGATAGTGTGACCTACCTAAACAGGTGGAACAGGTTAACCCACCTCTCTTATCAAAGTACATGGGAGTAAGTGGAGTGACAGACTAATCTAAGAAGGATATCCCTCTATTTATCTAACCCTCTATCAAAGCGACGCTATAAAGTCTAGCCCACGGAGTCAGATAAACTAATTAAACTCTTACGTACGTAGAGATGTGAGTCCGAGATTTATTAATTCTTTTTGTTATGTTTCTCTCGTCGTCAAAAGATAAATAAAACTTGGTGGACGCAAGTAAAAGAAGCCTCAGCATGACTCGCCCAAGGTTAAAGGGTGAGCATATGAAGGGAGCCACACATGCAAGCATCTGGCAGCCACGTACATGCATGTACAGAGATCTTTGGAGGAGCTGTCCCCAAAGTGAGAGGGTGGGGAAGAAGCGTCGGAGCACGAGGGAACTCCATCAAGTCCGTACACGATAGCTACATGAATATCAGCATTGTCGATCGATCGACTTCAAAAACTTGCGGAGAGAGATAGCCGAGAGCTGTGATAAGTTTCCAAACATCTGCCCGATTCCCACACCAAATGTGTGCCAGCCAGAACCCCGATTCCAAACATCTGCCCAACAAATGAGTGAAGAATGAGCACGGGACTGGTTGATGCGGGAGAGACGAAGAGATGCCATACTTGAGATGAAATCGTTTATGCCTTCAGATGGATATATATATATATATATATTTAAAAGTGGTGACAGACTATAATCTGGTTTAACCTTTTATGAAAAGATGGGAGATTAAACTAAGATTTATATATCACGATAGGATAGACCCGTACGTATTAGAAGGAACATAGTTTTGTACGAGTCATCGGGGGTACGTAGGTGAGAGCACCCCCTCCCTCCCTCCCTCCATGGGGGGACTCGACATAAAGGTGTCACCGACGTCCCCTATATTATTAGATGATTGACTCGTGACTCAAAATCCTATATATATTACATATTATATGAGTCGACCTTATCACATTGACTCGGTAGGATACGGCAAACTATGATCAATGGCAGCAACCGCATCACCCTTGGGTTTTTGCCAATTTCTTCCCAGCCGCACCCCTTCCACAACTGCCATCATCTTCTCTCTTATCTCTCTAGTTGTAGAAGGGCCTCGGTCCTGTGTGATTCTGAGGCTCTTTGGTGGCTCCTCGTCTTTTTGCTTTCCATCTCTCTCCTTTTTTTTTTCAATATTTCGCATCCTCTTTTTCTTAATAGACCTTATGATGCCCCCTTTTGGGTGCGTGTAAGACATATCTCAACGTCTCTCTAGGGGTGCTTCTTGAGAGATATTGGGACGTGTTTTTCATAGTACCGGTATATCATCTCATCTCTTATTCCTCTTCTCAATATTAAAAAAAAATCTTATTTATACCCCCTTTCATTATTTCGACCCCGTTGTTTAGCTCCTCCAACAACCTGCATGCTCTCGATTTGCCCCCAAAGTACTTGCGGATATCTTTTATTACAAGATTTATAGAAATCACTTCACAGCCATCTCAAGATTTTTTAAATTATGATTATCTTATAATTAAGTCTAATCAAATTTGATAATTAAATTTTAATTTATTTAAAATAAAAATATAATAAATAAGAGATTGAGGTAGCCTTGTCTTATTTGACCACCCCGGCCGGTTAATTTATTTTGATCGAATAAGTTATTATCCACTATTAACTCTTTCCTTTCTTATCTTATCCGACTCCCAATAATTAATTATCCTATCCTAATGATACCACCAAAGTTGATTGAGACGAAATAAGAGGAACAAATGGAAGATTTTCAATCTTGATCTGTCTCGTGAAGCCGTGGGCTGGCAATTTTCTCTTATCCAGGGCAATCTCAGCTGGATTTTTGGCATCATCTGCAGAGGATTAGCCTCCGGCAGACAGCCATTGTGAATGCGGAGCTGTTAATTAGATATTTGATGGATCTGGGTGTGACCCAAAGTACTGGAACGATAAGATGAGCGTGACAACGTCCTCCAACCGGTGGTCTCGTCGTGACACAGCTAAATTCGAGGTGTGTTTGGTTTCTTCACGGCACCTTCAGCGGGGGACGTCGTTCGATGTGTTCCAAAAGATTATGAAGCAATGCGAAAATGTTAGTTCATAACAAAAGTTTAAAATTCTAAAACCTGCTTGGCATAACGTTTTGTCCAATTTATTTTGATGTTTAAAATTATTAAAAATTTAAAAGTAGTTCTTAAATTAATTATAAACTACTACTTGGTTGTAGCGATCATTGATCCTTGAGTTACGATATCGATATTGCATCGGGTATTCAACATGGTCTCAGCAAGGATGTCATCTTTGGCCATTTTTCAAAGGGAATAATTATATATTCTACGCTACAAGGTTTGACAACGTGTCGATCTGATATACTGCGCGTCGCACGTATCTAATCGCATCATCCGAAGGTCGACGCGATTTATGTGCAGTGCGTAATCGATACATTATTTATATATTTTATTTTTTAAATATTATATTTCATATATTATAATGAAAGTGCACGATGACTTCGTTGGTTGGTTGTCTTAGACCCTGTTTACTAATCGATTGGGGTTAGCTTACTCGACCCTGGAGGGTCGAGTAAGTCAACCGACCCCGGTTAGCATGCATGAGTGTGAGGAGGAGGTGGGTCCCGTCGCGACATTCTCTCTCATCTGTTTACGTAATCGTCCGACAACTCTATTGTCAAAGCGGCCGTTAAGGTCTATGTGCGAGCGCTTGAGTTGGGTTTGAGACTCACGATTCTCACTTTTCTTTGTTATTTTTTAAACTATTCTTTTTTAATCTTTAAAAAAATAAATAAATTTTTATTTTAAATTTTAATTAACAACTTAATGACCCTTTTTAAATATTTTTAAATAATTATAATATTTTTATTAATAAAAGCTAAAATAATTTAAACGTTACAATATCCTAACACTATTCATTTTTATCTCATTTATTTTTAATTTATTTTTATTATATTTATTAAGTAAATATATAATGGTAAGTAAAAAACTATATTCAAAAAAGAGTATTAAACTTATTAATCAAAATTTAAAAGTGAGCAAACCATTTCTATTAAATGAAAGATTTTTTTTTTGAAGATTAAAAAAAATAATGACTCGTGCCGATGGCAACAACAGAGAAGAACTAACTAACGTCGTCGGTGGAGAGAAGAGAGAGAGAGTGCATACAGTGACAATAATATCTTATTTTATGGAGAGAGATGATGGAGATTTTAAGATTCGTAAAAAATAATAAGAAAGATATAAAATCCTCTAAATTATAATTTTTGTTATTTAAATTTTAATTTACTTTTATTAAAAAGGTTAGTTAAAATATTCTTAAAACTTTTCAAAGAATAGAGCAAGTAATAAAAAAAAGACCTTTGTAAGTTTTGAACACATGATCTGCACAAATTACACAAAATATTTTAACCAAGTCACACTTAAACATTTATCATATTTTTATTCTAATATATATTTATAAAAAAGTATATTTTTGACTAGGGTTTAAGGTTTAAAAATTATTGTTAAAGATGAATATACAGATATCTCCTCTCTAAAAATATATTAACATATATATTATTATTATTTTAAAGAAAATTTAAATATGTTATCGTAATTAACTTCCGTCGATCGAATATACTTGAAAGATGCTAAGATTCTCGTTATATGAATATATTTTGACAAAAAGACCTTTCTGTTCACTGTCGCAAACTTCCGTCGACGGAATGTTGAATTACCCTCCCATTTTGCTATCTCCACATATGTTTTCCATGTGCGAGAGGCTTGTTAATGCGCGTCAAGACGGATTGAAAAATCTCGTGTCGAAGATAAGAAAAGATGTAAAGACAATCATCATTAAGCTTACATATCTATAAAAAGTACCAAACAATGATGCATTGACATGCTCAACTGCGTTTATATTTACACACGAGCATGGCTAATTAAGATTCGCTTAATTATATTTGTTTTGTAGTTTGTCCATGTTCATTTGATAACATAGAAGCGCGTGTAATTTTGTTTGAATGAACTAGATAACAGAAAACTAAGAGTTATTATAGACTGATTTTGTATTTAACAAAACTGTATAAATACTTTAAGACAACTGTACGTGAAATACTCTTTATAATGGCATCTATATATATCTTAATTTGGATGAGCTGGATGAGTGAAAAATCTAAAATAACTCTTAAACTGATTTTATTTTTCATTAATTTACTTTAGTGTGTTATATATATATGCAACTAAAATATAGTTTAAAATCAGAAAGTTGATCCTTCTGCAAATTAAATTAGGAAATATTATGTTAATTTAATTTATATGCAATGCAACAGAATATGTATGTGAATATACTTTTCACGGCAATTATGATACTTTTGATGGATACTGAAAGTACTTATGATAGCTGTGTGTCTACGACGACAAGTGTGCCATTGGATGACCTCCAACAAATTAAACAATTGGTTAAAGTGATTTTATATTTAAAACAATCAAATTCGATATATTCAGTATCACTGTATCTATGCCTCTAAATGAGCTCATTGCTTGAAAATAATTTTAAAAAGAAAATCTTAAAATGAGTTTTTTTTTTTTGCATTGGTAAGTGTGCTATATAACCAGAATAGAGTTTATAATGGGAATTTTGTTCCTTCTTTAAATTAAATAAGAAAATATTATTCTAATTTAATTTTATGCAATACATGAAGTCATTGCCATGAAAAAACCAAAGGAGGCAGAACTAAAGTGTTAAATTAATTTTAGCATTCAGAAAGATCATGCATACGCTTGAATTAATTTTTATTTAAGATGAATATATGAAAAAATCCTTGAAAATGGTATCTATGCCTCTAAATGAGCTTGAATAGCGAAAATATTGAAATATAACTTTTACATTTTTTTACAATAAATATGATAATTTGGATGCACACGAAGATTACCTAAAATAACTATAAAAATAAATTATATGTATATAGAATAAAAAGTTATTTTATAAATAAATTATTATTAAATATAATTTTATAAAAGAATTACTCTAAAAATTTATATTAGTAGACGTACCACTGCCTAAAATCATCTTGCGTAAATATGTCATTTTTATCTGCAATAATATCACTTTTTGTCAAAAAATTGTAAAAAATCTCGCTTAGATGACTTTATATTATATTTATGCACTATTTAATTTTTCATAGTGGTATCTCTACTATTATATTTATTATAAAATTATTAATAATAATAATTTATTTAAATTTTTTTAGAATTATATAATTACCAACAATTTTATGGTTATAAGATATCTAACAATCTTTAATTAAAGTATATATGTATAATGAAATATAAAAGTTTCTGGGAGTATATTAGCGATGATTATTCCGTAATGCGTAGTGCACAACCGAATCGGCGAGCGAAAAGGTTTCCAGAAATGGAAACGAGCAAAATTTTCATTTTGGAGGGCTATTCTTGGGTTTCACCTTTGAATATATATGAAAAAACAATGGGTGATATATAGATTCCGGTAAATTCGAGTAAACATGCTAACCAATTTCTCCTCGACAGTCTGTCTTTTAATTCCCATATAGGAAGTTCCTCCCTCAAGATTAAATGGTAATGAAAAAGTGTGGGAGTCCAAAGATACTTGCGATTAGAAGGATCGCATCGAAAGGACCGAGACAATAAATAAATATATATATATATATATATATATATATATATATATATATATATATATATATATATATATATATATATATATATATATATATGGTGTGTTTGTGGTTTTGACGTGGGAGTGGCAAATTAAGATTCTATGTTGTGTTGGCAAATTACCAATTGGCCAGCCAGCCTTGTCCGTGCCGTCAGCACTACCTACCCTGGCCCAGCCCAATCTTCGTGTTCTCTTTGACTCGTGAGGAAAATACTACACTATTCTCTATATCAGAGAGGATGTAAGTACTTGATAAAAAATTATTGAGGATGTCTGGCATTGAACTCCCCCTATTAGAAAGGGCATGTAAATACTTGGTAAATAAGATTATTTTGGTCCCAAAAAGCAACGCTTAAATTATATATATATATATAATCAAGGGCAGGACTGGTACACCAAATTCTGTAAAGCACTACTTGCCATTCACACGGGTTGAAACCTACCTGGTCGGTATATTAGAGGGCTTAGATTCGAGGGTTTATATAATATTTAAACCCCCAAGATATATATCGTCCCCGTCATTTTGGGGGTCTCTTGTCTTTGATTAAAGTTGTGTAACATCTTAAATAATTAGAGTTTGAGTTATTGCACGTGTAATACTCTTTATTTTTTAATTTTTTTTAAGTGATTTTAACATCAAGTTAATTTAATATGTCAGTCAATAATTTTTTTTTCTACGTAATTCTCACGTCAGGTCACGTAGTGACATGTTCGGCACATTAATTTAATTTAACTTGAGTCATTTATTTTTTTAAAAAAATAAAAATTATTATAAATACAACACTACAGGTGTTATCTTTTGGTGGGCACGTGACGCAGTGGTCTCAGACAGTAATATTTGGTATCGGGATAAGTTGTAGTGGGAATAAGTGTAAGTCATTTTGGATTAATTTATTTCTATTCTTATTCTCATATGTGTTTGATACACGAGAGGATAAATATGTTAGTATTCTTATTATTCATTTAGTAAAAAATAAGGATAAGAACGAGAATAAGTGATAAAAATAGATTATTTTACCCTTCTTATCCTGGGTTAAAATATAATATTATTCTTCATTTGGTTGAAATTAAGATGACTTAAAATTTTTTCAAATCTTCAAGTTATATTTAATTAATAATAATTATTATGATTATGCTTAATGATAAACTTAATTAATTATATTTGATGATCTTGATTTCTAATAATAAAAATATTATCAAATTATTTTTTTTGATTAGTTACGATTAGCATCCTTAAAATTAGTATTTAAGGTATTTTTAAGTTTCTAATAATAATTAATGACAATGATATTATTATTTTAAAATATTAACAAATTAAAATTTTTGATTACTTATGATTAACATAAATAAAATTAGTATTTAATGTATTTTTCAGTTTCTAATAATAATTAATGATAATGATATTATTATTTTCAAATTATTTTCTTTTGATTGATGATTAATTAACAATATTATAGGATTTGTTAATGTGTTTATCAATTCTACTCTTGATTATTAGTATTGACAAATTAATAATTTTATCAAATCATCATCAATAGTAATAATATTTTTAATAACAATTAATAATAATGACATATTTATATTGATATATTATGATATATTAATAATGATATATTAATAATAATATAATATGATATATTAATAATGATATATTATTATTTTAATAATATTTTTAATAATAATTATTAATAATGATATATTAATATTGAGATATTATGATATATTAATAATGGTATATTAATATTAATAATGATATATTAATAATAATATATTATGATTTATTAATTATGATATATTAATAAAAATCATATACTAATAATGATATATTATTATTTTAATAATATTTTAAATAATATTTAATAATAATGATATAGTAATATTGAAATATTATGCTATATTAATAATAGTATATTATGATATATTAATTGTGATATATTAATAAAAATGATATATTATTATTTGAATAATATTTATAATAATAATGATATATTAATATTGAGATATTATGATATATTAATAATGATAAATTAATATTAATAATGATATATTAATAATAATATATTATGATATATTAATAATAATGAAATATTAATAATGATATAATATGATATATTAATTATGATATATTAATAATAACATATTATGATATATTAATTGTGATATATTAATAATAATGATATATTAATATTTTGATAATATTTTTAATAATAATTAATAATAATGATATATTAATATTAATAATGAGGGGGAAGGGCGCGCCATGCACAAACCTCCTAGCGGCGTCGCTGGGAGCTCACCTGCACGTGCTCCACACGCGCGGAGGACGGACGTGTGCTAGTGAACGCGAAAATGTGCGTACCGGTGCAAGTTTCAACCCACGCCCTCTCTCCCACGCGAGGGAGAGGGGCGTCCACCACTACGCCGCATCGTACGGAACGTCTTGGTTTTTCTTTTTTCTGATAATAATAGAATGATAACTTGCATACACAAAGGATAGATAGTAAAGGCCGATAATTACAATAAATGAATGAGTTTCATTTGGTGCATGCTCAGATATAATTACACGTCGCTCGCGGGATAAGAGGATTTTTTATTTTTCTTAAATTATACTAAACATTATACTAGCCTCTAGATTCACTTGACTTACACGTCGGTATAAAGTGCATCCAGATCGGATGATTTAAAAAATTAAAATAAAGATCAATAATTAATATTATATTATTCTCACTTTTTAAAAAGATTGAGCGCCATCTAACGGAGATTTGCCTTGTAAAGTCATGTGGTACGACTGAGTCCAGAGGTCAACATAACATTTTAAAAATAAAAAAATAATAATTCACTGCACACCAAGTACCCCCCAGGTGCGCAGTGAGTGTTACAATAAATAACTAGAGTTTCCTCTAAGTTTTTTTGTCGTTTTGTTTTGAGTTTGGTCTGACGCGACACAAAAGACCAGAACTGACCCTGTCCATGTCGATGGATGACACTGTAAATAAGAGTTTTATTAAAAAATAAATTTTTTACACAAAAAATATTATTAAATGAGAATTTATAAAAGAATAATTCCTGTAATTATGTTGGCCGACGTATCACCGTGTAAATATGAATTGTGCAAAAGAACTCGTATTGTTTGCGGACATATCACTTCTCGTTGTCAAAAAATTGTAAAAGAATCATATTTAAATGATAGTTATGTACTATTTGAATTAACTTAGTGATATATATGTTAATATATTTTTAAAAATAATTTTTTTATAAATTTATCTCTAACTTCATAAAATATTTAATTATTTACCCTATAATTTAAGTCATGGAATTATTACTTCTTCGATCTAAAGAATGCATGAACTAGTTATACTTTCACTTTTAACTAATTTTTAAATATTATATCATTATAAGATAATCAATAAACTTTGCAATAAAATTTAATGCTCTTGATCTATGAAATGCAAGGCCTATAATTATTGTTATATCGCTATATAATTACTATAATTTTTAAATTAAAAATAGATTCACGTATATTTTTAAAAAAATACATGAAACTTAATAGTAGACTCGATCTGAGTCCAAGTCGAATCGACTCCTACCGAATCAAGTCGATTTCGACTCAATACTTATCTACAGATCAGCAAACCTTTGATCATAGTTGGGGCGGGGACAGCCCACTCAAAATCTGAAATGAGACTACACCAGGCTTTGTTTCAGCCTATTTTATTTATTTTGTCAGTCAAATGACCCCATCGTACATATAAGCTGGTTAAGAACACGTGGCTCTGCAGCATACTTCTCCAACACAAGGAAGACTTGGATCAAAAATTTACCTCTCAATGTATGAAAAGAAAATTTTCTCATAAATTAATGGAGATCTGTATTCCTGTTCTCCTTGCATCTGGCAAGATTTGTGAGGAGAATTAATATTGTTCTCTATTACGGGTGTCAAATGGGTCCAGTCTAGGTCCCATCTGAGCAAACCCCAACGAGATCGTGACTCCACTCAGACCAGACCCGGTAACTTCTTTGGACTATAAACCCATACACATCTTTGATTTTATTTTTGACTTTTACTGATTACACCACTCATGTTGCATAAAATCTAAATTAGAATTTGTCGTCTAATTATGTAGAGCTATTTATTTGGCCCTTCGTATATGAATCCACTGTCACGTCTCAATACGAAAAATCGGAACGTAACAGTTATAACATTCATGTTAATCAGAACACGATAATAATCACGAGAACATAACCATAAAGGAAACTCATTTGAGTCGCAAACTTCTAACTTTATTGATAATTCAAAGGTTAATTACATCAACATCCATCCGACTCCAACTAGACCATTGATCTAAGACAAAATTCAAAAGAAACAAGAAACCTTATATGACAACTCCTTTATTTGACCACTCTAACAACGACTCGATTCAAACACCGACAACAACTCAAGACATCAAGAAAAGAAAGACACGACAAGACATCTACACAGGAACACTCCAAGAGCACGCTCGCCCTTCCCCGTCAGATTGAAGATCCTCATCCGAGCTACCTAAAAAATAATGAGAAAACTGGGTGAGATAAAACTCAGTAGGAATTATATCTCTGTGTCAGGCAAACTTTAAGTAATTAACATTTTAATAAGATTCACTACACTTAGACTGAGAATAATAATAATCTCAAAACAGGGATAATAACGGGAATTAGAACAAGTGCATGTAACAAGAACTATCATGTGATTGGCCATATCAAGCACGCATATATATTCAGGTATTCAAGTCATATAGTGTCATGTAATTGAAGAGAGATTGAATGTCATAGATTTATCACGTAAGCAAGTACTTCGGTGTAATGTCGCACCTTATCATTACAACTCCCATGGGCAACTAAAACTTTCGAGTGTTCCTCTCAGGACCAGACGGGGCCCTTTAATGGTGCACTGGCATTGAGGGGTGGATCCAAGATCCAAGTAAAAATCTAGGCATTCATTATTTTATGGCCAAGAATTTCAAGGACTAGCTCATGTATCCAAAGATAACAAGAGTAGCGAGAAGAGAAATGTTCAAGCCTATTATGTCAAAAGGGGTAAGTCATTAGGAAAATGACTTAGGAATAGAAATCATGTTTATTACAATAATGAGGTTATGGAATATCCTCCAAAGGATGAGAATGTCAAGGAAGATAGCCTTGAAAGGCTGGAATATGGACTAGACTAGGTTATCCATAATACAAATGCTGGGAACAGAGGTCCGAGAAAAATTGGGATGCACGCGGTCTAGCCCATGACCGCGATCTGAACGCGTCCAACACGATGGCCACGATCAAGGTTAACAGGGCTAAGTCATTAAAGAATGCGGTCTGGTGGTCCACTGCCTTCTCAAACAGAAGGCAGAACGCGGTCCCTGTTCAGGCCGCGTTCAGAACAGTGATGGCAGAACTCAGACAGAATCCCGTTCTACCCTTCCAAAGGCTGGTTGAACCCTATCCTACACAGTAGGATGTGGATTCCAGTGAGTTTTAAGGTTTTTGGGTTACAACCTGCTCGACGTCCTAGTGGGAATCTCAGACTCGCAGAGACTTACGGAGCCTTGATGTAGTAGTTCTAATTCGACGGAAGGAATATCCGATGGAGGGTTCTAGCTACACTAAGAATTGAGGGTGTACAGTAACACAGAAACCAGTAATAGCGGTAAATTAATGCCACCAGGTTGGCACGGCCTTCAAACAAGACTTCTTCAATTCTTCTCTATGGAAAACACCGAAGAACAATAAGGCTAGCATGTCATGAAAGTATAGAAGACTGATACATCTAACAAGTTGACACGGTAAAATATTCTACACTTTTACTGCACAAGATGACATGGATATGATATATGTAATACCCTGGATCCTTCAGATCGGAATCGGAGAGCTTTCGGAGCGCTTTTGCGGGTCTCGGATCGTGTTTTACGATCCACTCGGATTTTTTTCCTGTATAACTTGTGGAACCCCGTGGAGAGTGAACCGTTGAGTTTAGAGACTCCGGGACATTACAGGTGCATTGTGCTCTTTCCGAGGATCGTGGGGGCTATTTCTCCTTATTTTTGTGATTTTATGAAATTTTGGGCCAAAAATCATATTTCACAAATATTTCTATTTTCTTTTTTTAAAACCCTCACCTCTCTCCTATCTCCTTGTAATATCTCGGACCTTTTGGATCTTTTTTTGTGGGTCCTGGATCTGGTTTCTCGGAGTGTCAGACTCCGTTGTGTCTGAAATTTTGTTTCAAACATCTTTCGTGTTCGGATCGATGCGATCCGGAGTTGTTTCGGAGAACTGAAAGCGTTCCGCGGCTTTTTCGCGCGTGTTTTTCGATTACCGGTGTGTGTATCGGTAATTCCTTCGGAACCTCGTTGCGGGTGAACCGGGCCATTCACCTAGGCGAGAGTGGTACCGTTGCGATCGGTGCGTCCCGAGGATTGCGGAAATGTAATTTTCTATTTTTCGATATTTTCCAGATTTTCCAGATTTTCCTATAAATACCCCCCTTTTTCTCTCTCTTCCCCACCCTCTTCTTCTTCTTCTTCTTCCTCCTTTCTCCCCCACTGTGCGACGCCCTCTCTCCCTCTCTTCTTCATCCGGCGCGACCGCGGCGAGCCCCTCCGGCTGCAGACGGCTGTGGGCGACGGCGTGGTGACGACGACGACGGCGAGGTGATTGTGGAGGCGTACGTGAACCGTGGGAGCTCAAGGAAGAACGAGGGTTTTCGAGCATTCTTCACGATTCGTGGTCGATCCGGCGTGTCTCGGGACGCAATTGAGGTAGGGTGACGTTCCCTAGCCTCTAGCCTTCCTTTCCCGCGATTTTTAGGCCGAGGGGAGGCCGAGAGATGGGATTCCTTGCAGGTTTGGGGTTTTCCATGATTTGGGGAGAGCTCGCCCGATCCATGGATTCGATGCATGATTTCACGTTTTGATGGCCTAGAATCATGCTAGGGGTCCCCATGGGTCTTCCCCTTTGATTTCCCCCTCTCCGGTAAAGGCATGGGGGAGTGGCCAATTTTTTTGGGCGTTTCCCGCCGTTTCACTCTCGGGCAGGTGTGACGGTCCTTCCAGTGACCGTCACACTATGTAACGTGCCCAGATGGGTGCGTTATAGCCCTAAGTGCAGCCAAGTGGGGTCTGTGGGCTGTGACGGTCCCACGATAGACCGCCACGGTGCTGTGACACACCTAGGTTGGACCGTCAGGGGCGTTTGACCGTTGGCTGCCGACCGTTGGGTGTCAAGGCATGTGACGCACCTGGCTTGGCGTGTCACAGCCATGTGACGCCCCTATGTGGGTGCGTTAGAGCAGACGCATTCCCACGTTGTGACGCACCAGGGTTGGTCCGTTACACGCTGTGACACACTGAGTGGCACGCGTCACAATTGTTCTCTATTGTCTTGTGACGCGCCAGGGTAGGCGCGTCACAGACTGTAACGCACCATGGTATGTGCGTTACGCCCTGTTTTGCACCGAGCGTGTGACGCCCCTGCGTTGGGCCGTCAGGTGATTGTGACGGTCCTGCCTAGACCGTCAGAGCCTGTGACGCGTCTAGGGTAGACCGTTAGGCTCTGGGTTACCCCGGGTGGTTCACAACTCCGTTTCTGTTCCGAGCGTGGTCACCGTGCGAAGGTGCTGGTACGTGGGGCGGTCCCCGTACGTTGTCGGATGCGGACGTTGTTTTCCATCGACTTGAGAGTCTACTCCATAGTGACCCTCCACTAGTCGTAGCCTACTTACACGCGAGTGGTCCCACCAGGGAGTGGTGTAGAGGCTACCCTTAGAGACGATTTGTGGACCGATTTCCGTCGGGCCCCGCGTCTACTAGCCAGAGTCCGGCTGAGGGGAAAACCGGTCAGAGGGCCAGACCAGGGATGCACGGTCTGTGTGTGCACACGTAGTTGGGGGCGGTTAGACCCACGCCGACGGGCGTGACCCCAGCTAGTCACTTGTTTATGGTTACTTGTACGGTGTCTCAGTTCCCGCTGGGCCGGAGGGAGACACCTGAGGCGTGACTAAGACGTCAGTGGATGCTTTCGGCCTTCCTTCTAGTGGGAGGTACTCCTGTAGAGTCGGTAGTGACAGACCGTCAGTCGTTGAGACTTCGACCTTCGGGTTTTGTCGTGTTAGCCGTGGTGTTCCTGTCGTTCCTCCGTGGCACGCGTGTTGGTTTTCATGCCGGAAGATCGGAGTTTTGTAGACAGTAAGGTTCCCTCTCGGAGGTACTCGCTTACTGCTAGCGTAGCGGTTTCTCCGTTTGCGAGGTAGGGTTCAAGTGATCCCTACTGAGTCTTGTTCCGAGACTCATTCCCTGCTCGTTTTCACCCCGTTTCAGGCGAGTCGCGGCCTCAGGGGAGCGCGTCTGGGGCTCAGCGTGGTTCAGGTGCCCAGCGTTAGTGTCAGAGGTTAGAGCCGGGGTATGCCCCGTGTAGCTGTACTTTTCTTTCTTGTCTCTGTACTAGTTGTGGACTACTACTGTTGTTATTTTATTGTTATCTTGTGGACCATGTATCATGTAAACTGTTAATTTATTTCCTGCTTAATAATATAACTGTTCATTTCTGTAATTATTTGTGATACTTGTGTAGTCTCCACACCATTCCTTTAACCCTTCCGAGCCTTCGGGCTCGTGGGTGGCGGTACGAGTCTCGGGTTATCGGGCCTTCCCGGTAACCGGATTCTCGGGTCGTTACAGCTGGTATCAGAGCAGCGGTTGTGGTATTATACGAGATTCATAAGTAATTGTGGTGGTCCACTAGTCCACAGCGATGATGTACAGTTGACGCTGGCATCGGGCATCGTGTGTTTTTCTTGACCTTGTTGTTTCCGTGTTTTCTGTCTTTTGCTTCAGGAGCGAGCATGGCGCCGAGGCGGAGCACTCGCTCTCCTCAGGGACAGTCGGCTGGAGGTCTGGAGATCCAGTAGGGGGTTCAGCGAGATCAGGAGGAGCATAGTAGAGGGCCACCGGGTGCCGCCGAGGCAGTGGATACTGCGAGGTTTTCGGGGGCCGAGGATTTCTTCCGTGGCATGTACTAGCTTATGTCTCAGCAGTTCGGCGGAGAGGCTGGTGAGGGCTCGTCGACCAGGGGTGGGCCAGGCCGAGCAGTGAGGGATTTCATGTAGTTTCATCCACCTTACTATGGCGGTCAGCCAAACCCTGATTTGGCTCGGAGTTGGCTTGACGAGATGGAGCGGGTGTTCAGTTCCGCGCGGAGTACTGCGGAGGACAGAGTGATATTGGCCTCCAACCAATTGTAGGGTACGGCTCGGGAGTGGTGGTCTTCCGAGTGGAAGACGTCTTTCCAGCTTCGTCCACTTGAGCAGATTGTGTGGGGCAACTTTGTCAGTACTTTCGAGCGTACCTACTGTCCAGAGTTTATTGCTACGCAGCGGTTGCGTCAGTTTCTGGAGCTGGTTCAGGGCGACATGTCCGTGTTGCAGTACAGGGCCCGATTTGTTGAGCTGGGTCGGTATGCACCTCATATCATTGAGCATGAGAGGGTGAAAACCGCGCAGTTTGTACAGGTTTGATCGCGAATGCGGCCACTGATCTGGAGACAACATCTTGTGTTGTGGCTTCTTTGGAGATGGATATGCAGAGGACTCGAGGACCGATTAGCCAGGGGCAGTCCTTGTCGGGTCGCAGCCAACAGTTGATTACCCAGCAGCAGGGTTCTTTTCAGCTTGCGTCGGGCGGTTCAGGAGCTCCAGCATCGGCAGCGTCGGCGACAGGATCTGTGTCTTTTGGCTCAAAGGTCAAGAAGTTCCTTAAGAAGGGTTTCCGTAAGAAGCACAAGGATCAGGGGCAGGCATCATAGGGCAGTGTACAGCAGCCGGTCCCGTTTCAGAGTCAGGGATCAGTGGGTGGATCGCGAGGACCGTGTCCACGGTGTAGTGAGCATCACCCAGGCAGGCAGTGCACGGCGCCGATTGTTTGTTTTCGGTGTGACCAGCCAGGGCACATGGCGCGTGACTGTCCTTAGAGGCAGCAACAGCAGTCGTTTCCTCAGCAACAGCAGGTTCCCCAGCAGCAGTAGGGATAGTATCCGCCACTACCCAGGTCAGCTAGTGTGGGAGGCAGGCAGAGAGCTCGAGGCCAGATTACGCACATGACCAGGGCAGAGGTAGTGGCGTCACAGCTCGTGGAAGGTACCGTTCAGATTTTGGGTTGTGCGGCTCGGGTTTTGTTCGATTCTGGCGTGTCTTACTCGTTTATTTCGGAGGATTTCGCGTTGAGTATTGAGGAGCCGGTGACCCAGTTGTCTTGTGATTTGGCCGTAGAGTTACCTTCGGGTGATTTTATGATCACTCCGTATTGCTTCGATAAGGTTCCTGTGTGGGTGGAAGGGCGGAGTTTACCGGCTAGGCTCTATATGTTGCCGCTTCAGGACTTTGATGTGATTTTGGGCATGGATTGGCTCGAGGCACATCATGCGTTGGTGGATTGCGGCTCGAAGAGGGTTTATTTCTGGCGACTTCACGGACCCACCTTCTATTTCCAAGGTATCAGGTCTTCCTCTTCCCGCTTTCTTATTTCTGCGATTCGAGCTCGTCAGTTGCTTGATGCGGGTTGTCAGGATTTTCTCACCTCCGTGGTTGTGACTGACCGGATGGAGCCGGATGTCGAGGACATTCCGGTGGTGTGCGAGTTTCCCGATATTTTTCCGGAGGACTTACGTGGATTGCCTCCCCAGCGGGAGATTGATTTCGTTATCGAGGTTGTGCCTGGTACGGGACCTTTGGCGAAGTCTCCCTACCGTATGGCCCCTGCTGAGTTGAGGGAGTTGAGGGCGCAGTTGCAGGAGCTGCTAGCCAAGGGGTACATTCATCCTAACTTTTCCCCTTGGGGTGTGCCCGTGTTATTTGTGAAGAAGAAGGATAGTAGCTTGCGGTTGTGCATTGACTACCGGCAGCTGAATGAGGTGACCATTAAGAACAAGTATCCGTTGCCACGAATTGACGATTTGTTCGACCAACTTCAGTCTGCGCAAGTGTTCTCACTGATTGATTTGTGGTCCGGTTACTATCAGCTGAGGATTCGCGAGTCCGACGTGGAGAAGACTGCATTCAGTACGAGGTACGGGCATTATGAGTTCTTGGTGATGCCGCTCGGGCTCACCAATGCCCTCGCAGCCTTCATGGACTTGATGCAGAGGGTGTTTCATCCGTATTTGGACCAGTTTGTGGTCATATTTGTGGACGACATCCTTGTTTATTCGCGGTCTGTCGAGGAGCATGTGTACCATTTAGGTGTGATGCTGCAGACGTTGCGAGATCACCAGTTGTATGCGAAGCTCAGTAAATACGAATTCTGACTTCGTGAGGTGTACTTTTTGGGGCACGTGATTTCTGGTGATGGCATTTCCGTGGACCCCGCCAACGTCGAGGCAGTAATGCAGTGGCCGAGGCCGAGGTCTGTGACGGAGATCCGGAGTTTCTTGGGGCTTGCGGGCTATTATCGGTGGTTTATCCTGGATTTTTCTCGTATTGCGGCGCCGATGACTAGACTCACGCAGAAGGACGTGCTTTTCGTCTGGTCTGAGGAGTGTGAGCAGAGTTTCAGGAAACTGAAGAGGTTGCTCACCTCGGCTCCGGTGTTGGTTTTACCTTTTGGATCGGGAGGCTTTGTGGTGTGTACAGATGCTTTCGGGGTCAGATTGGGTGCTGTGTTGATGCAACATGGTAGAGTGGTGACTTATGCCTCTCGGCAGCTGAAGCCCCACGAGGAGAACTACCCTACCCATGACCTGGAGTTGGCGGCTGTGATCTTCGCGCTGAAGATCTGGAGGCATTATCTGTACGGCGAGAGGTTTGAGGTGTTCACTGACCATCAGAGTTTGAGGTATGTGTTCTCGCAGAGGGACCTTAACCTCAGGCAGATGCGATGGATGGAGTTTATGAAGGATTATGACTTCACCCTGTCTTATCAGCCGGGCATGATGAATGTCATCGCCGATGCTTTGAGTCGGAAAGTCACGGTCAGTACCTTGATGTTGATGAAGTGGAGGCTCTGGGAATAAGTGCCCGAAGTTTCGTTCAGGCTCATTATTCCCAAGGAGCCAGGGTTGGCAGTCCTTGCTAGTCTGACTGTCACGCCTGCTATCCGCCGTTAGGTGACAGAGGCTCAGCATGCGAACCCTGAGTTGCCCCAGATTTTAGCTTTGGCTGATGTGGAGCTCAGCGAGGACGGAGCCGTGAGATTCTGTGGTAGGTTGTACATCCCAGCTGAGGGGCATGTTCGTCGTGCGGTGTTGCATGAGGCTCATGGGAGCAGGTACACCGTACACCCGGGTGTGACGAAGATGTATTGGAACTTGCGGAGGCAGTTCTGGTGGCCTGGCATGAAGAGAAATGTTGCCGAATTTGTGGTCAGGTGCCTGACCTGTCAGCAGGTGAAGGCGGAGCATCAGCGACCGAGAGGTAATCTCTAGCCCTTAGATGTTCCTGCGTGGAAGTGGGACTACGTGACCACGGATTTTATGGTGTGATTTCCGAGGACTCCGAGCGGTCAGGACAGTATTTGGTTGCTGGTGGATAGGCTGACTAAGGTGACTCGGTTGTTACCGGTCAAAGTCAGCTGGAGCGTGTCCAGGTTGGCCCGTCTTTATGTGGAGTGGATCGTCCCGTTGCATGGGATTCTCAGTTCCATCGTGTCGAATCGGGATCCGCGCTTCACTTCTGGATTCTGGGGGAGTTTCCAGCGAGCGCTTGGCACGGATTTGGCTTTTAGCTCGGCGTATCATCCTCAGTCAGATGGTCAGTCAGAGAGGACCATTCAGACTTTGGAGGACATGCTGAGATCCTGCTGCCTGGAGTGGCAGAGGAGTTGGATTCACCACCTACCGTTGGTGGAGTTTGCCTACAACAACAGCTATCATTCGAGCATCGGCATGGCTCCTTATGAGGCTTTGTATGGGCGTCCGTGTCGTACTCCACTTGATTGGTTTGAGGTCGGTGAGCGTATTCTGACGGAACCGGAGCTGGTGCAACAGAGTGTGGAGGTTGTGCACCTGGTCCGTCGGAACATGTTGGCGGCCTAGAGTCGGCAGAAGAGCTATGCTGACTGTAGGCGACAGCCCCTCGAGTTCACCGTGAGCGATCGTGTGTTCTTGAGAGTTTCTCCGATGAAGGGGATGATGCGCTTTGGACGGCGTGGGAAGCTGAGTCCCCACTATATTGGCCCTTTTGTGATTGTGGAGCGCATCGGTGAGGTTGCTTATCGGCTGCAGTTACCCCCTGAGTTGGCGTCGGTGCATGACATGTTCCACATCTCTATGTTGCGGAAGTATATGCCCGATGACTCTCATGTGCTCGAGGATTCTGTTTGGCCCGAGGTGACTCCAAATCTTTCTCTCCTAGAGTTTCCGGTCCACGTGGAGGATATGCGAGAGCAGCACCTGCGGAACAAGATCATCCCCTTGGTTAAGGTGGTGTGGCAGTGACACTATGGTGGTGAGGCTTCTTGAGAGCGTGAGGACGAGATGCGTCAGCAGTTCCCTTACCTGTTTGAGTGAGTCTTCCTCTTCTTTCCCCTTGAGTTGTCCCCAATTTTGAGGACGAAATTCCTTAAGGGGGGAGGGTTGTAATATCCCAGACCTTTCGGATCTTTTTTCGTGGGTCTCGGATCTGATTTCTCAGAGTGTCCGGCTCCGTTGTGTCCAAAATTTTATTTCGGACATCTTTCGTGTTCGGATCGGTGCGATCCGGGGTTGTTTCGGAAGCCCGAAAGCGTTCCGCGATTTTTCCGCGCGTGTTTTCTGATTACCGGTGTGTGTTTTGGTAATTCCTTCGGAACCTCGTTGCGGGTGAACCGGGCCATTCACCTAGGCGAGAGTGGTACCATTGCGATCGGTGCATCCCGAGGATAGCAGAAATGTAATTTTCTATTTTTCGATATTTTCTAAAATTTTTGGATTTTCCTATAAATACCCCCCTTTTCTCTCTCTTCCCCACCCTCTTCTTCTTCTTCTTCTTCCTCCTTTCTCCCCCACTGTGCGACGCCCTCTCTCCCTCTCTTCTTCGTCCGACGCGACCGCGGCGAGCCCCTCCGACTGCAGACGGCTGTGGGCGACGGCGTGGTGACGACGGCGACGGCGAGGTGATCGTGGAGGCGTACGTGAACCGTGGGAGCTCAAGGAAGAACGAGGGTTTTCGAGCATTCTTCGCGATTCGTGGTCGATCTGGCGCGTCTCTGGACGCAATTGAGGTAGGGTGACATTCCCTAGCCTCTAGCCTTCCTTTCCCGCGATTTGTAGGCCGAGGGGAGGCCGAGAGATGGGATTCCTTGCGGGTTTGGGGTTTTCCATGATTTGGGGAGAGCTCACCCGATCCATAGATTCGATGCATGGTTTCACGTTTTGATGGCCTAGAATCATGCTAGGGGTCCCCAGGAGTCTTCCCCTTTGATTTCCCCCTCTCCGGTGGAGACATGGGGGCGTGGCCAATTTTTTTGGGCGTTTCCCACCATTTCACCCTCAGGCGGGTGTGACGGTCCTTCCAATGACCGTCACACTATGTAACGCACCCAGATGGGTGTGTTACAGCCCTGAGTGCAGCCAAGTGGGGTCTGTGGGCTGTGACGGTCCCACGATAGACCGCCACGGTGATGTGACGCACCTAAGTTGGACCGTCAAGGACGTTCGACCGTTGGCTGCCGACCGTTGGTTTCTGACTGTTGGGGGTCAAGGCATGTGACGCACCTGGCTTGGCACGTCACAGCCATGTGACGCCCCTATGTGGGTACGTTAGAGCAGACGCATTCCCACGTTGTGACGTACCAGGGTTGGTCCGTTACACGCTGTGACGCACCGAGTGGCACGCGTCACAGCTGTTCTCTGTTGTCTTGTGACGCACCAGGGTAGACGCGTCACAGACTGTAACGCACCATGGTAGGTGAGTTATGCCCTATTTTGCACCGAGCGTGTGACGCCCCTGCGTTGGGCCGTCAGGTGATTGTGACGGTCCTGCCAAGACCGTCAAAGCATGTGACGCGTATAGGGTAGACCGTTAGGCTCTGGGTTGCCCCGAGTGGTTCGCAACCCCGTTTCTGTTCCGACCGTGGTCACCGTGCGACGGTGTTGGTACGTGGGGCGGTCCCCGTACGTCATCGGATGCGGACGTTGTTTTTCGTCGACTTGAGAGTATACTCCGTAGTGACCCTCCACTAGTCGTAGCCAGCTTACACGCGAGTGGTCCCACCAGGAAGTGGTGGAGAGGCTACCCTTAGAGACGGTTTATGGACTAGTTTATGTCGGGCCCCGCGTCTACCAGCCAGAGTCCGGCTAAGGGGAAAACCGGTCAGAGGGCCAGACCAGGGACGCACGGTCTGTGTGTGCACACGTAGTTGGGGGCGGTTGGACCCACGCCGACAGGCGCGACCCCAGCTAGTCACTTGTTTGTGGTTACTTGTACGGTGTCTCAGTTCCCGCTGGGCCGGAGGGAGGCACCTGAGGCGCGACTAAGACGTCAGTGGACGCTTTCGGCCTTGCTTCTAGTGGGAGGTACTCCTGTCGAGTCTGTAGTGACAGACCGTCAATCGTTGAGACTTCAACCTTCAGGTTTTGTCGTGTTAGCCGTGGTGTTCCGGTCGTTCCTCTGTGGCACGCGTGTTGGTTTTCATGCCGAAAGATCAGAGTTTTGTAGACAGCAGGGTTCCCTCTCCGAGGTACTCGCTTACTGCTAGCGTTTCTCCGTTTGCGAGGTAGGGTTCGAGTGATCCCTACTGAGTCTTGTTCCGAGACTCATTCTCTGCTCGTTTTCACCGTGTTTCAGGTGAGTCGCGACCTCAGGGGAGCGCGTCTGGGGCTCAGCGTGGTTCAGGTGCCCAGCGTTAGTGCTAGAGATCAGAGCTGGGGTATGTCCCGTGTAGCTATACTTTTCTTTCTTGTCTCTGTACTAGTTGTAGACTACTGCTGTTGTTATTTTATTATTATCTTATGGACCATGTATCATGTAAACTGTTAATTTATTTCTTTCTTAATAATATAACTGTTCATTTCTGCAATTATTTGTGATACTTGTGTAGTCTCCACACCATTCCTTTAACCCTTCCGAGCCTTCGGACTTGTGGGTGGCGGTACGAGTCTCGGGTTATCGGGCCTTCCCGGTAACCGGATTCTCGGGTCATTACACTCCTCCTCACTGCCATTCTCTCACTCTCTCCCTCCGTTCTCTCTCCTCTCCATTCCTATCCCCCAGGCGCAGGACCGTGGCGGAGGTGGACGAGGCAGGCATGCTGTGGAGACATCGTGGAGCGTGAAGGCGCGAGGAATGGAGCGTGGCATTGGCACGATCCTGTTTCGTGAATTCAAAGCTGGGGTGAGTTCGTGTGATGGTTTTCGGCATGGATTTGACCTTTTCGACACGCGAGATCTTCGATGGAGGTAGGGGGATGGATACTCTACCTCTTTCCTGCTTTTCCTCACGATTTCAAGCCGATAGGCGCGAGTATGAGTGGGTTTTCAAGTCTTAAGGGTGAAAGCATGTTTCAGGAGTGTGAGACGAAATTGCCGTTGCAAGCGATGGTTTCTAATTTAAATGGTAAAATTTGAACCCCTGGAATGTCGAGATTCGATTCCCTTCGATTTGGCTAAATTTGTGCACGATTTGGGGCCGGTATGAGGCCGGATGCCACTGGAGAAGATTAGGGCCATCAGGGAGTGGCCCGACTCCCGCACACTCCACGTTGTCTGAAGTAATCATGGCTTAGCGACATTCTACCGTCGCTTCATTCGTGGCTTCAGTTCTATCACTGCCTCGATCACAGATTGCATTAAGAAGGGGGCGTTTGTATGGACTAAGGCTCCAGCCACTGCATTTCAGGACATTAAGGAGCGAATGACCCAAACACATGTCCTTGTGTTACTTGATTTTTCTAAGGTGTTTGAGGTCACATGTGACGCTTCTGGAGTGGGTATTGGTGGAGTGTTGAGCCAGGAGTCCCACCCCATCACATTCTTTAGCGAGAAGCTGAATGATGCCAAACTGTATTATTCCACATATGATAAAGAATTTACGCAGTCGTCCAGGCGTTGAGGTATTGGAGGCATTATCTTTTGCATCAGGAGTTCGTCCTCTTCTCTGATCATGAGGCCTTACGATTCCTCCATATCCAGAAGAAGCTGAACACTCGCCATAGTCGTTGGGTGGAGTATCTCCAGGAGTATACTTTTGTGCTTAAGCACCAAGCGGGGGCGGAGAACATGGTAGCCGATGCGCTGAGTCGGCGGATATTGATATTAACCACCATGAGTGTTGAGGTGGTAGGCTTAGAGGGGTTGAAGGACGCCTATGTTGATTGCCCAGACTTTGGTCCGATCTACGCCGTCCTTCAGGCAGGTCCATCGCGTGATTATAGCGAGTTTGTGCTTTAGGAGGGTCACCTATTCTGGGGTGACAAGTTGTGCATCCCACAGACTTTTGTTTGTGACTTTCTTACGTGGGAGATGCACGCGAGAGGTCTTGCTGGCCACTTCGGCCGGAACAAGACCATAGAGGCGGTTGAGCATAGATTCTATTGGCCTAGCTTGAAGAGGGATGTGGCTCGCATCGTGGCCCAGTGCCGCACTTGCGCTATGGCCAAACAGAGGAAGCAGAATACCGGCCTCTATACTCCCCTCCCCGTCCCGGACAGTCCATGGCAGGACATTAGCATGGACTTCGAGCTGGGATTGCCCCGCACCCTCCAAAAGCATGACTCTATCTTTGTGGTCGTAGACAGGTTATCCAAGATGGTATTATTCATTCCATGCTCCAAGACTTCTGATGCCACTAGAGTTGCCGGTCTATTCTTTTCCCACTATGTCTCTAGGTTTGGCCTCCCTCGTACTATAGTGTCAGATAGGGATGTGCGATTTACTAGTTATTTTTGGAAAACCTTATGACACATGATGGGCACCCAGCTGAAATTTTTCACTGCATATCACCCCCAGACCGATGGTCAAACTGAGGTAATTAATAGGAGTTTGGGGGATCTTCTTAGGTGTCTGGTCCGAGATCGAGTCAGGGATTGGGATTTGGTCTTACCCTTAGCAGAGTTTTCCTACAACGATTCGGTCAATAGGTCTACAGGCATGAGTCCCTTTGAGATTGTCACTGGCCGTAGACCTAGGAAGCCCATAGACCTAGTTCTATCTCCCATATATCCAGTCCCGTGTGTTTGAGTTAGCCGAGTCCTTTGCCGATCATATTAGACAATTGCATGAGCATGTGCGTCGTGACATTGAGTCCAGCAACGCATGATACAAAGAATTGGCTGATGTCCACAGGCACCACCGTGAGTTTCAGGAGGGCGATTATGTCATGATCAGGGTCAGACCTGAACGGTTTCCCTTGGGAGCCGTGAATAAGTTGCACGCTCGCGGTACCGGTCCCTTTTGGGTAGTGAGGCGTGTCGGATCAAATGCATATGTTGTGGACTTGCCAGAGGATTACGGGATCAGCTCCATTTTCAACATCTCAGATCTCGTCGCTTATAGGGACCCAACGATGATACCCCGTGAGCCCTTTGAGCCGTCTCCACCCATTGTGAGTGACATCACCCCAGAGCGTCCACCTCCCGCCTTGTTACCACAGCAGCGTGAGCAGATAGAGGATATACTAGATGAGCAGGTAACGACTACTCGAGGTGGAGTGTATCAGTGCTACTTGGTGCGATGGAGGGGACGGCCCGCATCCGATGACACTTGGATCACCTAGGACGAGCTATAGAGGATAGATCCAGATCTGCTGGATCGATACCAGAGCGACCCGGACCCCTACTCGACGGGGTCGAGCTTCTCCCACTCGAGGAGAATTGGTGAGGACACAAGAGCCAGAGTACGGCTCGACTCAGCGAGCCGCCGGTACCGGACACGCACCACAACTCGGTCGACACCGACCTCTTTGTGGCTGGGGGACAATCTAGAGTCTCCATCGGAGCTTTGATATTTTAGTACATATTTTTGTATGTATTTATATTTTGTACGTATTTGGTTGTATTTGGTGTGTATTTGGGTTGTATTTTGGTTTGTATTATTTTAGGTTTAATATTGGGTCAATGGGAGAATATTGACCAAGTATTTTATACTTTTGGTTTATTATAGTTCAAGGGGGGATTAATATGGTCCAAGGGGAATAAATTAACCAAGCCATTTATGTTGACTTGGAGAGAGGGGCGCCCCCCTCTTTGTCCCCTTGTGGGATTAATTTAATCACCCTTGTCCCCCATTTCCCCATTATATCCTCTTGACCAAGGGTATCTTAGGTCATTATCCTAGGTCTAGGGTTTAGTATAAGATGTCTCTTGTTGCATTTTGATCAAAATTAATGAAGAATATATTATGAAATTGCCTTGGGCGCCCCCCTCTCTCTCTTGTTCTTCCTTGTTCTTCCTCTTCCTCTTCCTTGCAGCAGCAAGTTCCAGGTTCCCAAGTTTATCTCTTCCTCTGAGTACCAGGTTCGACCACCGCCGCCTCCGTTCGTGCCGCCATCAAGCCGCCACAGCCACTTCTCCGAGCTGCTGTCCTGAGCTGCGACCTGTAGATCTGAAGGTTGAAGAAGAAGCCATAAATCCAGATCTGACCGTCAGATGAAGCTGATTTTTTGATGGTTGGTTTCCCTAGGTCTCCTTCAATTCCAGTTTAAATTTCACACCAATTAGGTTTTGTTTGCCCCTCCTCCCAGTCGTTTGTTTTCCCCTTTCACAGTCTACCTGTGTGCAGATCTGCGAGGTAGTCTGTTGGTAGTCAAATTTTCCACCCCCTCAAACGTTCTCATAAAAATACAAAAAAAATCATGGTGTGACCACCTCCTTCCCCCCTCTCTCCAAAAAAATCCCCAAGCCCTATATCCTCCATTTTATTTTCGGTCAAACCCCATAAACAAGAAGATCCCGTTCTGCCCTATCAGTTCTGTATTCCGAGCCAACATCAGTCAGCATGTTACAGTAAATTTCATTTTCGATTCAACCGTTGGATGGACCTGAGGTTCTAGCATGTTGAAGATATTTGAGTGCTCTACGCAATGGCACTCATTTCGTCCCGATCCGACATCGGATCTGGGCGTGGCGTCCGTTTTTGCGTAGGCGCGCATTTTTACTCCGAGAGTGGCCAGCAAAAAGGGGTTGCCGGATAAATCCCAGGGAAATACGCCGGGATAGCTTCAACGACCGCCACTCTGGGGGGTCGACCAGGGACCCTCCGCCTTCATCTCGGTGAACCACCGCCTTCAGAAACTCTCCGAAAGTCAAGGTCCCTTTGGACATCCCTGTTCGCTATCCTGTCGGCTAGTAATTTGTAGAACTAGAGCCGCTGCCCGCCACCGCCCAGAACCCGCCGCCTTACTACCCGTCAACCCAAGTTTGGTGCTCCCGACATTATTGTGTAGCCCTTTACCTCCCTGCATAGAGTGGGTGATAAAATCACTGCTGTAATTAAATTTTATTGCTGTACCCGGAGTTACGGAACTTGGCCGGGACGTCTTCCCCACGCCCCGAGCATGGAGGTACACTCGCCGCCCACTTTATCTTGCTTGCTTATTTAGTATACGTTCTAGATGCCACTGCATGTGAGTAGTTTATTTCCTAGCTAGTTAAATTTAGTCACCGCTCTGAGTTGTGAGAGCGACACCCATCCCGTGACTCAGTCCGAGGACGAGATTGAGCTGACCACCCGATGATGAGAATCAACACTGAGCACTAACATTTTATTTTACATTTGTTTCCTTTTTATTTATATTTATATCCTTGTCTAATTGGGTTTACAATTGTAAGGCATTATAAGCCAAAGGGTTAGTCATTAGAAATCTTTGAGTTTCTTTGCAAAAACGCCTTTGGGTTTCTATGTAAAATGTCAGTAGGTCCAGTAGGGCCCACACCCTCTTTCCCATTTGTCCACATAAGATCTAGGACCCATGTGGGGCTAGTTCAAAGTCTAAGATTGGACTTGGACCAAGGGAGGGACAAGGTGGTAGAAAATTCAAAGTGGACTACCCCTTAGTCAATTGGGCGCCCCCTCCTTTGTCCTCTCTTGTAATTTTTTTAGTTTTATTTCTTTTGACCACATGGGGGAAGAAAATGCTATCCCTGATTTGCCCCTTCCTAACCCTAAATCTAGGGGTAGTTTATGTCTTTTTTCCATTTCTATATAACCCATGTATTTTGTGAATCCCTTAGCAATTAATGAAGAGAAAATTCAATTTTTGGTGAAGAAGCCATAGGGCGCAACCCCTCTCTCTCCTCTCTCCCCCTTGGAGCTGTGAAAGGTCAAATTTTCAGAGGTGTGAAGCCTCCCCATCTCCCCCTCTTTGAGTGAGAAGCTCAGCACCGCCGCCGCCGCCGCCATTGAGCCGCCATCGCACCACCACCGCCGCCGCTGCCGCCATTGAGCCGCCATCGCACCACCACCACCGCCGCCGCCGCCATTGAGCCGCCATCGCACCACCACCGCCGCCTCGTCAGAGTTCTATCCATCCCTGGATAGAAGCTTGAAGCCGGATTTTTATCTCCCAACCAGGAGATCTGTTCGACCTCAAAATTTGAGGGTTTGTTCTTCCAGTCATCCCCCATCCCCAGTTCAAATTTCGTGTCATTTCGCCTTCGTTTAGTATTTTTCCCGTAATTAAGTTTTCCCCTCTAACAGGATGCCAATCAGCAGATCTACGGGATAGAGTCTGTTGTTGTATTTTTCCTGGCCCCTTAGTCTTCTCCAAAAATTTCCACAAAAATCATACGTGTTCCTCTCATCCCCCCCTTCAACCCATAATGTTCCCAGAGTCTATATCTAACGTTTTTAGGTCGGTCAAAATTTAGTCTTAGACAGATCCTTTTCTATCCTGACTGTCTGTAATTCGAGTTAGTAAAAAAAACTTTGGGAACAGTCGTTTTCATTTCTAATCCGTCTACTGGATGGATCTGAAATAATTATGGGTTGTAGCCCTTTGAGTCCTCCATCCAACGGTACAAATTACGCCTCGATCCGACACCGTATCTGGGCGCAAAAAATCTTTTCATGGAGACGCGCATTTTTGATCCGAGAACAGGCCAGCAAAGGCAGCAGCAAGTTAATTCTTGCAAAATTACTTCAGCGTCGATTCAACCGCCGCCGATCTCGGGGATCGAAGGGGAGTCTTCCACCGACGTCCCAGCTAGCCGCCGTGACCATAAGGTGACCGGAAGCCGTCGTCCCAGTAGCCGAGTTCGCTTGCTATCCAGCGGGCTGAACTGAGTTGTTGAACCGAGTTGGTGTAGTACCGAGTCGGACCAGCAGCCCGTCTCCGGCCCGAAAGCCCTTTCGGCTTGCTGCCCGTCAACCCGAGTCACTACTCCCGGGTCGCCATTGTAGCCCTTTACCTCCCTGCGTGGAGTGGGTAATTAAATTCACTGCTGTAATAATTTATTTACTGTGTACCGGGAGTACGAGTTTCGGCCGGGGTCGTCTTCCCCACGTCCGGAGTGTGTAGGTATCGTTTCCGCTACCCTCTTTGGCATTTGCTTTACTCGTATATACTTTTATATGCCGCTGCATGAGTGATAGGTTAATTAGCTCGTTATATTATTTCAAACACCGCTGTGAGAGAGTGAGTGTGACCCGTCCCGTGACTCAATCTGAGCACGTGAAAAAGTCAATACCCAAGACTCATTGCCGGTTTCTCAACCGCGCACATCCGCACGTTTCCCTCGCTTAGGGACGTCCGCGAGCTAGAGTCCCTTGTTGTCTCGAGTCGCGTCCCGTCCCGCATCACCCGAGACTCAAAGCCGGTTTCTCAACCGTGCAGATCGTCACGTTTCCCTCACCGGGATGACTGTTAATTTAACGCTTCTTGTTTGGGGCATGTTCGCCACTTCAGGAGCTCTTTATGTAGTGCCCCAAAATTTATATAAATAATTTCTATAGAATTTTTTTAGAATTTATTAGGAATTTATAAAGGCCAAAATAGATTAATAAATGAATTAATATTGGGATTATAAGGCCCAATTATGTTAAATAACTAGTCCAGCCTATTTAATTGAAACCCAATATGTTTATGGACTAAGCCCATTAAGTTTGACCCACATTCTAGAAGGTTATTTAGCCTATTCACGAATTTTAAGGATAAATACCCATTTATTAGATAATTATATGGATAAATAAATAAAAGAGTTTAAATTTTATTGAATTCTGCGCGCATGGGATGTAGCGATCTATCGTGCGACCGCCACAGTCAGGTAACATGCCTACCTTCCACCGTTATGCTCTGTTAGTTCCGTGAAGTGAAGAACAAGCAAAAAGATTGAATTTTTACTAGTTTATCTCTTAGGGATAGAGATGGAAAGACTAGTAGAGGTGCTAAGGACTCTTAGAAGTCAATCTAAGTTTTAACAAGGACTCTAGAATCGATCTAATCCTCAAACCCTAGTCAAAACCCTATAAATAGACCCTAGTTTTGACCTGCGCGACCCCTACTTTGGCTCGCGTGGAATTAAGGTAAGGAGTCATAATTTCTGGTAAGTTCTTTACAACTTTTTGTTTAGAATACTTTAGACTAATAGCTCTCAAAATTTCGTGCTAGGAGATCAACTACATAAGAAGTTAGAAGCTTCCAAAGTTGTTGGTACGACCTTAGCAACCCAGGAATCTGAGCAAAGGTCCACTGAAGATTAGGGAATTAGATCATCAAAACGAGGTATTTAGGGTTTGATTCTTTAGAACTTTTTGTTCCCCTTACTTTCATCTTCTTACCCTCAAAATTTCACGTCCTTAGGTCAAGAGGTTGAGGAGTTAGAGCGACGAGAAGTTGCTGAGAAACTATAGGAAGAGAAGAACTAGGGCGTGACTTGCAGTCCCAAATTCGAAGTTTAAAGCCCAGAAAAGAGGTAGGTCATCTCATGAATGGCAAGAATATCATGTTAGGGATAAAAGCCCTCTGATTTTGATTGATTTCATGCATTCTAGACCATGAATTCGTGTTTTAGTTTGACCTATGCATACATGCATGTCTTGAGCCTTAATCAAAGATAAAATATATTATCTTGTTCAAATCACTACAATCTATGCATCTAGATAGCCTATATATTTCGTTTCTCATGACTGGAATATTCTAAGTATTTTGACTTCCAACCATGACATATTTTCAGTCTTTTACCTTCTATATCCTGTCAGCAGAAGCTCTGACGGATTAAGGTAATACCGTCACATGATTGTAACGGCCTTACGATCAGCCGTCACACCCTATGTTATATTTAAATTTCCCTGTTGTCTCTGACGGACCAAAGTCAGTGCGCCACAATACTATAACAGCCCCACAATAAACTATCACAGATGTATAACGCGTTTGTCTTAGACCGTTAGAGTGCTGTTTTCTGTCAACCCAAGATAGGACTGAGGACAGCCAAACTTACTTATAAATAAGCCTAATTATCTAAGTTTTGACCTGTTTCATGACCTTGAGTTTATTAATTGATTCTTGGTAGGAAATTGCATGTTTAAAGCATCTTGAGTTATTTTAAGTTATGCTAATTTCATTGCCTAAACTCTATAGTTTTGAATTTAAACTATGATTTTCAGTATTGTATTGACGAAGCTTTATCATGGTTCCACATCATTACACATTCTTTTTTTTATATAGACTCATTTCTTTAAGTACATGGCATATATTCCGGTATATGACCATTAGTTCACACTTTGCACTATAGGAACATATTCTTGAACTTGAGGACCTCTCTATTGGATATTCCTTCCAATGGACTAGGAAGTCTAGTTTCAAGGCCTCCGTAATTCTCCGCGAGCCTAGGATTTCTCACTAGGACGCCGAGTTGGTTGTACCATGAAAGCCCAATTGTTAGAAAGCACCATCGAAGTTTCTGGTTCTAGATATGTAACAGATCCATATTAGACCGTCATGCTCATATAACGGCCTAATATATGACCGTCACATTTACTGAGTCCGTTTTATTGTTTCTGGATTCAGTCGTTCTAACGGATCAATGATAGACCGTCACAATCATGTAACAGCCCATTGATTGACCGTCATAGTTCTTGAGTGTTTTAACCCGAGGTTTGACCCAAGGGTTGATATTCCAAAGTTCCTAGATAGACTATTGATGGTCTAGGACTTATCATATTGTTCAAAATACTTAATTTTAATTTATGAAAAATAAGGAATGTACCGTTATGCTGCCGAATTATTTCCATAAGCATAACCTTATTTTAATTCATTCTTGACTCGCATTTCTTAATTGAGGCGTTCATTCATTGAACTATTGTTATCATGAACTTATTTGAACTTGTTATATTATTGGCCATATTTTATTACTTGAAACGTGGAAGTAGCTTGATTTATACTTGAAGATGCGATCGAGCACTGATTGTGTTCAAGGGCTCTATGCTTGTCCCCTCGGCTGATTGTCGGAAACATACTATTATAAACCATGAGGTATGATGCTACTGGCGTCGCATTGCGCTGGGAGTACTTTCTCTATAAATAAGTGAAGATCCACGGGCATCATGAAAATACTTGTACATGACTTTCTTCCTTGATACATGATATTCCACAGAAATTCACTAAATACTTGCTCATAAGCAAAAGATGTTTGGGTGATGACTATGTGGTATTGCTAGTACATTCTCGTTACATTCTTGTTCATGAAAGATCATATCATATTCTTGTTATATTCTTGCTAGTTCATACTTGCTCATTCTATCTTAAATGATCGTCTTTTGTTACTTTAGTTATTCGCATGATTTACGCAGTCACATGATTTTATCTTAATCTTTAGAGCCAAAAATGCTAATTACTTAAATATTACTAATCATGTTGATGCGAAGATATCTACTGGGTAAGTGTGCTCATTATCTATTTCCAATCTTTTCAGGAGATGGAAGTGAGTCGGGATCGGATTCGGAACGTTCAAATAGCGGGTCCGAGAGTGAATGAAGAATGAGTGAAGACTTAGGAAGTCTACATTATTTAGATTGAGTCTATGTAATTTTCTTATTTCTTGAGTCTAGTATGATGAATAAAGTTGAAAGAGTGATTGTATTTGAATATTTGATTTGATTATTAATGAAATAAGTTGAAGTTTGAGTAAATATTGTGCAATTACATTTATGTGTGTGATTGTCTTGCGCTCTGATCATTCTTGCTTGCAAGAGGCTTACCATGTCGGCTGTTCGCGTTCCTCGAGCTAATCTTCCGCTGTAATAAAATGCTCGGGGTGTGACAGTTAAGTTGGTATCAGAGCCTAAGTCTCAGGACTTAGGAAAAAGAGTCATGTCATAGGATAAGTCCAAGGTTAAGGACCCCTACCTATAAACTATGGAAGAAATTTCCATACCCATGTGAGAATTGGGTAGAGCCCGGGATAAGATAGTTAATTAGCTTTAAGATAAATTTTCTTCCAATTCCACGAGAAATAACAAGCTGTTATATTTCTCTCAGGTACCTTATTTTACAAATGGCTCATCGTGTAGATTGGAATAGCATGAAACAAACCATTGCCGGCCTTACTCATGCATTGTAAACTATGACCCAGGCAGGCGCAGGGGCAAGGGCTGGCGACTTACATCACAATTTCCGGAGTTTAAACCCTCCACGTTTTTATGGTTCTTCTAATCCGGATGAGGCAGAAAACTTGATTGACGAGATGAACTGCATATTTGACGTCATCCAATGTACCGATCAAGAGAAGGTGCGTCTTGCAACTTTCCAACTCAATAAGGATGCCCGTACATGGTGGAAGTCGGTTCCGGCACCTCCAGCCGATGCACCTCATACATGGGATGGTTTTCTCACTTTGTTCCGTGCTAAGTACTTTTCTGAGCATGTGAAAGAAAGAAAGGCTATGGAGTTCGCCTCTCTTCGATAAGGAATGATGACAGTCGCGGAGTATGAACTTCAATTCTCCAGACTAGCACCTTATGCACCGCATTTAATCAGTATCGATCTATTGAAGGCTAATCGGTTTATGGACGGGTTACGACCCGGTTTTATTCAGCAGCTCGAGACCCAAAACATCCGTACTTATGCAGAAATGGTACAATGGGCATATTTATGTGAAAGGACCTTAGAGAAGGTCGAGAAATTGAAAGGAAAAGGAGAAGAGTCCAGCCGACAATCTGATCGGCGTTATAAGAAAGAAAAATTCAGCGTCACGGAACCTCACAAAAGCCATGATAGTAAGAAGAGATCCAGGAGTGGGAACGGTGAAAGTTCCCAGAAAAATAAGAAGATTAAGGAAGAGGAGAAACAAGTCACCACGGCTTGTACTTTTTGCGAGAAGTTCGGCCATTCGGCGGAAGAATGTTGGAAGCGCCTTGGTGCTTGTCTACGTTGTGGAAGCAGGGAGCATCGTATGCCAGATTGCCCCCTTATGAAGTATCAACCGTCTAGTGGTGGACGTAGGAGGTAGGCTCGCCTCAACGCTGTTCTAGAAGAAGAGGAAGCGCCCAGGGATGGTGGGCTTATGGAAGGTACTCTTTAAATTTGTTCTCATCCTGCATTTGTGCTATTTGATACTGGTGCCTCTCATTCTTTTATCTCCACTATTTTTACAAAAATATTACCAATTGCAACAGTTCCTCTACCTTCAGATATTGCTATTACCACACCCTTAGGATTTGGAACTAAGCTTACCGAATATTATCCTGATAGTGAGGTGATAGTAGAAGGTCACAATCTCTCCGCAAACTTAGTATGGATTGACATGAAAGGTTATGATGTCATTTTAGGGGTAGATTGACTTATAGATCATGATGCTGATATTAACTGCCGAAATAGGATTATATCCTTTCGAAAATCAGGTCTTCCAAGATTTTCTTTCCTTGGCATTAAGTATAAGAAACATCCCACCATCATATCCTCTCTTCATGCTTGTAAACTTATCTCGCAAGAATGTGAAACTTTTCTTACTTCTGTCATTGTTACCAAATCCAAGGAAATCATCCTAGCAGACATTCCTATTGTAAATAAATTCCCAGATGTGTTTCCACCCGAATTACTCAATTTATTACCCGAGAGGGAAGTAAACTTCACTATTGAACTCATTCCAGGAGCAGCACCTGTTTCTATATCCCCTTACAGGATGTCCCCCATGGAACTTAAGGAACTAGAAAGGCAATTACATGAATTGCTAGATAAGGGTTTCATCAAACCTAGCACATCTCCTTGAGGTGCGTCGGTGCTATTTGTCAAGAAGAAGGATGGCTCTCTCAGACTATGCATAGACTACCGGCGACTGAATCAACTTACAATCAAAAATAAGTATCTGTTGCCGCGTATTGATGAGCTCTTCGATCAGCTTTCAAAAGCAGAGTATTTTTCTAAAATAGACCTCAGATCAGGTTATCATCAGCTTTGAATTAAAGCAGAAGACATTTATAAATCGGCTTTTCGAAGTCGCTATGGCCACTATGAATTCGTGGTAATGCCGTTCGGGTTAACAAATGTCCCAGCAGCATTTATGCAACTTATGAACAATGTTTTCCAATCATATCTGGACCAGTTCATCGTTGTCTTCATTGATGACATCCTGGTATATTCCAAGACAAAAGAGGAACATGAAGAACATCTGAGAATAACTTTGCAAACACTTAGAGAACATAAACTCTATGCCAAGCTTAACAAGTGTGAATTCTGGCTCAATGAAGTTTCATTCCTAGGCCACATTATTTCAAAAGAAGGTATCGTTGTGGATCCCTCTAAAGTCGAAGCTGTCAGAAATTAGAACCGTCCAACGACTATATCAGAAGTACGAAACTTTCTGGGTCTAGCTGGTTATTATAGGAGGTTCATTAAGGACTTCTCAAAGATTACAGTTCCTTTAACTAGACTCACAAGAAAAGAAAATCCTTTTGTCTGGTCCAAGGAATGTGAAAAGAGTTTTCAAACTCTTAAGAATCATCTTGCTACAGCTCCTATTCTATCACTACCGGTGGAAGGTGGTGGATTCGAAGTATATACGGATGCATCCGGCATTGGCTTAGGGTGCGTCCTCATGTAAAATGGAAAGGTAATCTGTTATTCCTCAAAACAATTAAAACGTCACGAGGAAAATTATCATGTGCATGATTTAGAATTGGCAGCCGTTATTTTTACCTTAAAAATTTGGCGTCATTATCTCTATGGAGAGAAGTTCACGGTCTACTCAGACCACAGAAGCTTGAAATACTTATTCTCTCAAAAGGAGCTTAATATGAGACAGAGGAGATCGTTAGAATATCTCAAAGACTTTGATTTTACTATTCAATATCATCCTGACAAGGCTAATACGGTAGCAGATGCACTCTGCAGAAAATCAATGGGAATGCTATCAAGTCTTATGATTAGTATGACTAATCTTATTCCTCAATTTGCTCAGCTGAAATTAGATATTGACAGGAAGGAAGAGGATTGTTTCATAGCCAATATCCGAGCTCAGCCTACATTGATAGAGGATATGGTCAAGCTGTAAAATGATGATCATGTATTACTGGAGATTAAAGTTAACATAGATCAGAGGCCGGATTTCTCTATTGCCAATGACGGAAGATTGCTATTTAAGGGCCGAGTGTGTGTACCGGACCATGAGGATATGAAGAAATTGATCTTGGATGAAGCGCATAATTCCAAATACGCCATTCATCGTGGTGGTACAAAAATGTATCAAGATCTCAAAAGAAATTTCTGGTGGCCCAATATGAAAAGGGAAATAGCTAATTTCATGTCTCACTGTCTCACATGTCAACAAGTTAAGACAGAACATTTTAGACCCGCAGGTAAATTACACCCCTTGAATATTCCCGAATGGAAATGGGAGAGTATAGGGATGGATTTCATCATGGGTTTACCTAAGACCAGAGGAGGACACGATGGTATATGGGTGATCATAGACCGATTGACTAAATCCGCACACTTTATACCAATAAAACTTCGATGATCTGTGGATATTCTAGCAGCTTTATACATGAAAGAAATTATCAAATTACATGATAGATATCCTCGATTCACATCACAATTCTGGAAGGGTCTACAACAGTCACTAGGGACTAGATTGAATTTTAGCACAGCATTTCATCCACAAACTAATGGTCAGACGGAAAGAATAAATCAGGTGGTAGAAGATATGCTCAGGGTTTGTGCTATTGATTTTGGAGGAAGTTGGCATCATCACTTGTCTCTGGTAGAATTTGCATATAACAATAGTTATCAGGCCAGCATACAGATGGCACCCTTTGAAGCTTTATATGGAAAAAGCTGTAGATCACCAATATGTTGGAATGAAATAGGGGAAAGGTAATTTCTAGGCCCCGACATTATCAGGGATTCTTCAGAGAAAATCAAGCTCATTCGAGAAAGATTGTAGATGGCACATGATAGGCAAAAATCTTATGCTGATAATCGAAGACGCGACTTGGAATTTCAAGTAGGAGACCATGTGTATCTCAAGATTTCTCCAAGTCGTGGTATTCAAAGATTTGGCATCAAAGGCAAGCTAACTCCAAGGTTCATTGGCCCATTTGAAATTCTTGAAAGGATCAGTGAGGTGACTTATAGACTGACTTTACCTCCACAATTAGCAGGAGTTCATGACGTATTTCACCTCTCTATGCTGAAAAAGTATGTATATGATCCTGACCATGTTATCACTTATGATAATTTGGAGATTCAGAAGGATATGACATACGAGCAAATGCCAATAAGGATTCTGGAACGGGAAGTGTGTCAACTAAGGAATAAAGCTATTCCTATGGTTAAGATTCAATGGAAGAAATCATGGCCGACCGAAGCAACTTGGGAAACAGAAGAACCCATGCGGAAAAGATTTTCGGAACTATTCAACTGTAAGTACACTCTTCACAATCTATATATATATTGAATTTGGGGACCACATTCTTCTAAGTGGGGTAGGGTGTAGTGCCCCAAAATTTATATAAATAATTTATATAGAATTTTTTTAGAATTTATTAAGAATGTATAATGGCCAAAATAGATTAATAAATGAATTAATATTGGGATTATAAGGCCCAATTATGTTAAATAACTAGTCCAGCCTATTTAATTGAAACCCAATAAGTTTATGGACCAAGCCCATTAAGTTTGACCCATATTCTAGAAGGTTATTTAGCATATTCATGAATTTTAAGGATAAATACTCATTTATTAGATAATTATATAGATAAATAAATAAAAGAGTTTAAATTTTATTGAATTCTGTGCACATGGGATGTAGCGGTCTATCGTGCGACCGCCACAGTCAGGTAACATGCCTACCTTCCACCGTTACGCTCTGTTAGTTCCGTGAAGTGAAGAACAAGTAAAAAGATTGAATTTTTACTAGTTTATCTCTTAGGGATAGAGATGGAAAGACTAGTAGAGGTGCTAAGGACTCTTAGAAGTCAATCTAAGTTTTAACAAGTACTCTAGAATCGATCTAATCCTCAAACCCTAGTCAAAACCCTATAAATAGACCCTAGTTTTGACCTGCGCGACCCCTACTTTGGCTCGCGTGGAATTAAGGTAAGGAGTCATAATTTCGGGTAAGTTCTTTAGAACTTTTTGTTTAGAATACTTTAGACTAATAGCTCTCAAAATTTCGTGCTAGGAGATCAACTACATAAGAAGTTAGAAGCTTCCAAAGTTGTTGGTACGACCTTAGCAACCCAGGAATCTGAGCAAAGGTCCACTGAAGATCAGTGAATTAGATCATCAAAACGAGGTATTTAGGGTTTGATTCTTTAGAACTTTTTTTTCTCTTAGTTTCATCTTCTTACCCTCAAAATTTCACGTCCTTAGGTCAAGAGGTTGAGGAGTTAGAGCGACGAGAAGTTGCTGAGAAACCACAGGAAGAGAAGAACTAGGGCATGACTTGCAGTCCCAAATTCGAAGTTTAAAGTCCAGAAAAGAGGTAGGTCATCTCATGAATGACAAGAACATCATGTTAGGGATAAAAGCCCTCTGATTTTGATTGATTTCATGCATTCTAGACCATGATATCATGTTTTAGTTTGACCTATGCATACATGCATGTCTTGAGCCTTAATTAAAGATAAATAATATTATCTTGTTCAAATCACTACAACATATGCATCTAGATAGCCTCTATATTTCGTTTCTCATGACTGGAATATTCTAAGTATTTTGACTTCCAGCCATGCCATATTTTCAGTCTTTTACCATCTATATCCTGTCAGCAGAAGCTCTGATGGATTAAGGTAATACCGTCACATGATTGTAACGGCCTTATGATCAGCCGTCACACCCTCTGTTATATTTAAATTTCTCTGTTGTCTCTGATGGACCAAAGTCAGTGCGTCACAATACTGTAACGGCCCCACGATAAATCATCACAGATGTATAACGCGTCTGTCTTAGACCGTCAGAGTGTTGTTTTCTGTCAACCCAAGACAGGACTGAGGACATCCAAATTTACTTATAAATAAGCCTAGTTATCTAAGTTTTGACCTGTTTTCATGACCTTGAGTTTATTAATTGATTCTTGGTAGGAAATTGCATGTTTAAAGCATCTTGAGTTATTTTAAGTTATGCTAATTTCATTGCCTAAACTCTATAATTTTAAATTGAAACTATGATTTTCAGTATTGTATTGACGAAGCTTTATCATGGTTCCACATCGTTACACATTCTTTTTTTTATATAGAGTCATTTCTTTAAGTACATGGCATATATTCCGGTATATGACCATTAGTTCACACTTTGCACTATAGGAATATATTCTTAAACTTGAGGACCTCTTTATTAGATATTCCTTCCAATGGATTAGGAAATCTGGTTTCAAGATCTCCGTAATTCTCTGCGAGCTTGGGATTCCCACTAGGATGCCGAGTTGGTTGTACCATGAAAGCCCAATTGTTAGAAAGCACTATCGAAGTTTCTGATTCTAGATATGTAACGGATCCACATTAGACTGTCATGCTCATATAACGGCCTAATATATGACCGTCACATTTACTGAGTCCGTTTTATTGTTTCTGGATTCAGTCGTTCTAACGGATCAATGATAGACCATCACGATCATGTAACGACCCATTGATTGACCGTCATAGTTCTTGAGTGTTTTAACCCGAGGTTTGACCCAAGGGTTGATATTCCAAAGTTCCTAGATAGACTATTGTGGGAATAGATTTATTCTTTATTTATTTATTGTTTTATTGATTTGTTAGTTGGTTTATTAGGCGTGCCAGTCACCGGAGTGACAATTTTATTGTGAGCTCGATCTGACTCAGTCAGTCGATTGTGAAGTCCGAGTCGGGACCAGAAGTCCGTCATACCATAAAGGCTATGACGTTAATTACGTCCTTCCAAAGAAGGACAACCCTTGATTAATCGCCAAAGTAGAAGGATCCCAGGGGCAAAACCAATGTGATAGGTATGCTCATTCATTTGCAGGATAGAAGATGCATGCAGATGATCACGTGATGCAAGATATGATATATCAATACACGGAGTAAATCCGACAGCATATCCCCTTATCTTGGTCTATGCCAAGTGGGAATATAGGACATCCATCCACGGAGTGCCGAGATAGAAGCCAAAAGAAAGATGGGCGTAGCCCGAGATCCAAGAGGATCTAGATGCGACGGGACAATACCCATTATTATGGTATTTATTGATATCCCCTTAAGAAACCATTGGAGGACATGCGGTGGCAGAACTCCAAGAGTCAGTAGGGTTAGAAGAAAACATCACGGTCAAATGGTATAATGTGGGGGTAGAACCCCGTTAATTTAGCTCCCTTAGACTTGGATGAAGAACCATGATTCCCCGTGATGTGATAAGAGTGGGCCTGAAGGCAAATGAGGTTGAGACATCGAGTTTAGACTGAGTTTAGGGCTCATTAAGGATGCTCGGAAGTTAAGTGTTTGAATAGTAGATGGTATTGAGGTGAACCAGCACGGAGGGGAGCCGGCGCGGTGGGATCCCGGCGCGGTGGGCAGACGGCACGAGGGGGTTCCCGGCGGGATAGGAGGCTCAAGGCAATCGGCACGGTAGGCAAAACGGCACGGCATGGCAATCGGCACGGAGGGAAACTGGCCTCGGCGCCCCCCCCACCCGGCACGAGTTTGGCGCCGAAAAGTGTTGGCGCCGGGAGGAGGCGGCGCCGGGAGGAGATGGCGCCGGTGGCCATTTTGTTGGTTTTCTTCATATGTTATGAGGGGTTCTATTGAGGAGGGCCTCTTGTGCTTAATCAGGGCTTCATGGGCTCTGGTAATGATGTTTAGGTAAGCTGAAAGGGGAGGAGAAATTCATCCACAGAAGGTCTAGGGAGACCATGTGACAATCAATGGAAAATCTCATGATGATCATGTTCCCCTTGTACAGTGGGCAAAGGTCCATGAGATAGTCTGTCTTAGGCCTCTGTCACACAGCAGGGGGTTTATTTATCAGTTTAACGAAAACATCACACGATATGACAAAGCAATGATCGTGAATGAATTTCGACAGCATCTCCCCTTAGTTTGGACTATGCTAAAAGGGGAGTATGGGACATCCATCCACGGAGTACCGAGATGGAAGCCAAAATAAAGATGGGCGTAGCCCGAGACCCAAGAGGATCAAAATTCAGCGGGACAATGCCCACTCATGGTGGTGTCTCATTAATATTCCCCTAAAAGAGACCAATGGAGAGCATGCAGTGGCAGAACTCCGTGGCCCGACGGGGTGAAAGAGGGAAATCGAAAATCCAGATTGAAATGAATGTAGGGGTAAAACCCCGTTAATGTAGCCCCTCCGCACTTCTTATGAGATTAGGGTATAAAATTCAACGATATTCATTCATAAAAAAATTCATGTATTTATTCGTACATTCACATGAGTACATGTATACGTATAGATATACATACACACATAATGTGTGTGTGTATATATATATATACATATATATATAGCCCAAATAAAGAATGGTCACACTCACTATGCATGTTTAATCATGGATGGGTTAAATGGGGATTTTACGCGATGGCTCTCGCATGCACAATAAAGAATTATTTATGCATGCATATGTTATATAGATATACCTTCATATATACATGCATGGTGATTGGGCTATTACACTATATGCCAACCTGACATTAGTAAAATTAGTGGGTGAGGGCTTATTAAGGCAACAGAGATGTATTAATGGGGTTAGTGAATGGCCGATCACTATTCACGTGTAAGTATACCGTTAATGGGGGCCATGCATTGAATGGGTTTTATTTGTTCAGACGAGTTCTTATAAAAGCAAAGCTTTACGTGGGCACCTATTGCATGCACGCATATGAAACGTTGGAAAGGAAAGAAGCGGACACGGCGGGATTCACGTGCTCGGCGCGAAAATGGGAAAGAGGTCTCGGCGTGGAAACGGAAAGGATTCCCAGCGCGGGAGGTAATCGGCGCCGGTTTGGCGCCGAGAGCCATTGGCGCCGAGACTAGTTAAAAGGGGATTTTTGAGATTTAAGATTTCATAAGAGCTGCCGGGTGAACGGAAAATTATCAGGAAAACACAAACACCAGATCATAGCCGGGCAAAATTACTTTCCCTCATGATTTGGGAGGACGCCGTGTGAGAAACCAACGGTGACCGAGTGCTCACGAGCAAACATATATTAAATGCATGATAGAAATGACGGAAATAAATCTGTGACAGAGGGGTGGTTTGATTGCTCCAGAAAAGAAACTGTGAGCATCAGAGTGCTTCGTGGAGCATGGAAATCAATACAGATGGCACTTGAGCCAAACAGAACCATCTCGGCGGACAGAACGAAGCAAGCTGTAGCCAAAACAGAGTATCGTAAAACCATTTGTTCGATCACCTCATTGTACCTCATCCATTTGCGGAAGAAGCAGAGAGCATGCCACACACTCGACAGTCTCTGACCTCCGTTTGAGACATCTACGGGGACGACGTCGGAAAATATGGTTAAAACCAACTAGCACTCGTGACATGAGATCATGAGAGATGAGCATAGAGGTGACAAAGAAAAAGAGATGCATCCACATGGAAATAGAGGGAAGACCCGTGGAAATCGATAGTCAGAACCAATTTCATTCAATTCATTCATTATCAGCAGCTCATATATGGGATCGGAAAGACAACTTTAGAAGAAGAATTGCATAAAAAAAATGGGGGAGAGGGAAGAATGTAGCCCCGAAGGGCATTACATGGTGGGAGACCCACCTTTCCTGCAGGGGGAAACCCACCCCTCTCTTTTCCTCCTTGGACGAACCTCCCTCTTTCTCCCTCGATGAGTTGGTGGCTCTCTCTTTTCTTCTGTCTTTTTTTTTATATCACCCGTCCGCCGCTGGCCTTCTTCTCTTGTTGTCTCCCCCACCCTCTGCTCTCTTGTTTCTTTGTCGAACCTCAGCCTTTATAGTGGGTCACAAAACCCTTGAAGCATCGGCGCGCTCCTCTTGTATGGTGCTCTCGGCGCGCCCCCTCTTCAGTATGGGCTTCGACGTCCTTTTAAACTTTGATATGGTCTGGGTGTCTTTGTGGGCTTAATGGGCCCTTGTAGCCTCTCCGCCTCTTCCTCTATCCCTAGAAAATAAGGAATATAAGATGATTTAGTAGGAAAAAGATGTTGACAATATATATATATATATATATATATATATATATATATATATGTATATATTGTTATTATTTTATCATTTTTCATGTGTCAACAAATGCCCCCCACTCGTAGGTGGCGCGAATGAGGGACGAGCGAGCGGGGCCTACGGGTGAAACCCGTTTGAAAGCGTGTCTTTTTGTTCATGCGAGCATGCAGGCATTCAACAGCAAGCATAAGCTAGATATATAGAATAGCTCCCCTATATCGGGGATAGGACAAGGACATCGCCTGTGATTCATAGACAGAGTGCGGCTCACAAGGCACAACTAAGGGAGATGTGCATGCGCAGAGAGGACATCACATAGAACATGTGCACAGCGTAAGCCACGATCTACACCCGAGGCTACTTCTCCATAGTGTGATAGTGCAAGTATGCGAGCAGCGAATCTTTGACGTAGGGATACGAAGATGTTCTAGATAACATTAGAGCATTGCTCTAGCGTCTACACACACAGCTGGGGTTCTCGATTTTCGGTAGCTTTGTGCAACCCCCTTAGCTTATTTCTAGCTCCGGACTTCACCGTTCGGCACGAGTCTCCTCATGTGTCTCAATGGGGATTCCCGGCTACTAAGATTCATCCTTTATAGCATTTTTATTACGGACGTCACCGTTCGGCGCGAGTCTCCTTATGTATCTCAATGGGGATTCCCGGCTACTAGGATTCATCCTTTATAGTGATTTTGTTGCGGACTTCACCGTTCGGCGCGAGTCTCCTCATATGTCTCAATGGGGATTCCCGGCTACTAAGATTCATCCTTTTATAGTAATTTTATTACGGACATCACCGTTCGGCGTGAGTTTTCTCATGTATCTCAATGGGGATTCCCGGCTACTAGGATTCATCTTTTATAGTGATTTTATTGTGGACTTCACTGTTCGGCGCGAGTCTCCTCATATGTCTCAATGGGGATTCCCGGCTACTAAGATTCATCCTATCATTTTTTCCTCTTTTTTTTTTTGAATGGGGGGCAGACAACTATTTCTTTATGATTACCCCTTATGTGGGTGCAGAAGTTTGAGCACACATATAGTGTTAGGAAGAACCTTCTTGCATCCCTATGATAAGAGACCGCTGAACACATTGTGGTGCAAAGTGTGGGAGTTTTGCTTTGGGTGTATCTCACGAGTTGCGTTAGCGACATAGCTATGACTTTTCCACTAGACGCATGCACTCAGCCAATACTGACTTTTCATCCCTTAGTGTATGTTGTGGCGCATATATGCTTAGAATCAGGCAGCTTTATTTAGCAAGGAGATGTGGTCCTAGAAAATTGAAGAAGGTGTATTATCTTATAGTATAAGCAAGCATGCAAGCATGGCCAACAAACACCCAAAATTTTGAAAGCAAGCAATTTTTCCTTTCTTTTTCTCTCTTTTTTTTATATTATTTTATATGTATGCATATATGTATATGTCACTATATATTCATTTATTTGTTCAAGCGCCTGATGCGAATACCTGCAAGTTGGTTATTCAAAAGCTAGTAGAATTGATAACAAAATATTGGAAAAGGGCTTTATGCAGCAAGTCCTGGCGGGACGAAGAGGGTTGGTACTGGCCAACGAGAGCCGTTTTATTCAGATGATGGACCTGGATTAAAGTGGAGTGGTAGGCCTCAACAGGGTGCCTTGGCCAAGGACGGGCAGCGGGTTTGACAGGGAGTCTAACCCGAATATAGAAAGTGGACTATAGAAGTCAACAGTTGGCAAGGGAAGCGGGCTATGACAGCCGAAAGGTAACATGGCAAGCTGGCTGTAAAAGCCAGGAGATAATGGGAGAATAGGATATGCAGACCTAGCGATAGCAGGGAAGCAGGCTTCAAGGGGAGCCCAAGTCATTGAGTTGTAGCAATCATCACAGTGGGACATGATGGTCATTGTTGAAGTAGGCCTAAGCCACAAGGGTAGCGAGACAATGGGCTTGAGGAGATGCTGGCCGACCTTGTCGATGATGACAAGGGTCATGAGTAGGTTGGCCGATCTTGCCGATGGTGACAAGGACCGGAAAGGGTAGATGGTCTTGCCGATGGTGGCAAGGACCGGAAAGGGTAGCGACCGATCTTGCCGATGGTGACAAGGGTCGAAAAGGTAGACGGTCTTGCCGATGGTGACAAGGACCGAAAAGGGTAGATGGTCTTGCCGATGGTGATAAGCACTGGAAGGGGTAGCGACCGATCTTGCCATTGGTGACAAGGGTCGAAAAGGTAGACGGTCTTGTCGATAGTGACAAGGACTGAAAAGGGTAGCGACCGATCTTGACGATGGTGACAAGGGTCGAAAAGGGTAGACGGTCTTACCGATGGTGACAAGGACCGGAAAGGGTAGTGACCGATCTTGCCGATGGTGATAAGGGTCGAAAGGGTAGACGGCCTTGCCGATGGTGACAAGAACCAGAAGAGGTAGCGATCGATCTTGCCGATGGTGACAAGGGTCGAAAGGGTAGACGGTCTTGCCGATGGTGACAAGGACCGAAAAGTGATGATAGCAGGCCGTGGGGGCCAGGGTAGCAGGTTAAAAGAGCCAGAGGTAGCAAGCTGTGAGAGCCAAGATAGTAGGCCGTAGAAGCCAGGAATAAAAGAGCCAAGATAGCAATCCGTAGAAGCCAGGGATAGTAGGCTATGAGAGCCAGAGATAGCAGGCTATAAGAGCCAAGATAGCAGGCTGTAGAAGCCAGGAATAGCAGGCTACGAGAGCCAGAGGCAGAAGGCTATAAGCGCCAGGATAGCAGGCTACGAGAGCCAGAGACAGCATGCTTTAAGAGCCAGAATAGCAGGCCGTAGAAGCCAGGAATAGCAGGCTATGAGAGCCAGAGACATCAGGCTATAAGAGCCAGAATAGCAGGCTGTAGAAGCCAGGAATAGCAGGCTACGAGAGCCAGAGACAGTAAGGAATCGGGCTTGTGAAAGCCGAAAGGTAGTTTAACTGAATTATATGGTTGCGGGTCTTAGCCGAAGAGGCTAAGCCAGGATGTAAGATAGCTGAAACGTGGGATAGCGAGCTTCAGCCGAAATGACTAAGCTAAAGGACGAGATAGCTGAGAGTCATGATAGTGGGCTTTGGCTAAGCCGAGAGATAAGATAGCTGAGGTGTGAGGTAGCAGCTTTGGCCGGAATGGCTAAGCCGAAAGATAGGATAGTGGTCACATGCTGTGGGGAAGTGGGCTTCCAAGCCGACATCTAGGAGGATGGAATGTGAGTTGAAATTGAGGAGAGAGGGACTGAATAGTCACAATCAAGGGAAGTGGGCTTCGACGACAGGTCTAGGCCGTTGCATTGCATTGATCATTGTAATGGGACGGGTGGATAAGCCCTGATAGCACGCTTTGGCCTAAAATGGCTAAGCCGAGGGATGAAGTAGTTGGATGTTGGAATTGTAGCTTTGGCCGGAATGGCTAAGCCGAAAGATAGAATGGTCGAAAATTATGATAGCAGCTTTGGCTGGAATGGCTAAGCCGACAAATAGAGCAGTTGAAAATCATGATAGCAACTAAGCCGAAAGCTAGAATAGCTGAAAATTATGATACCAGCTTTGGCTGGAACGGCTAAGCCGAAAGATAGAATGGTCGAAAATTATGATAGCAGCTTCGGCCAGAATGGCTAAGCCGATAGATAGAGTAGTTGAAAATCCTGAGAGCAGCTTCGGTCGGAATGGCTGAGCCGGGGGACTAGATAACTAACAAATTATGATAGCGGCTTTGGCCAGGATGGCTAAACCGAAAGAGGAGATAGCTGAAAAATTATGGTAGCGGCTTTGGCCGGGATGGCTGAGCCGGAGGATAAGACAATTAACAAATTGTGATAGCGGTTCTAGCCAGATGATGGAATGGCTGAAAATGTATAATAGCGACTTCAGCTGTCATGGTTGAGTCGGGGAATAAAATGGCTGGAAGTTGTGAGATTTATGGTAGTGGGCTTCAGCCAAGGTGGACGAGCCGAAAAATGAGATACTTGAAATACATGATAGGGTGTTGGGCTCGCCAACAAGGATAGCTGGCTTCGACTGGATGTCAAAGGCCAGAAGATAGGATAGCAGATCCGGGTAGGATGTCGGACTTGGAAGCAATCTGGAATTGATGTTGCCTTGACGGACTGTCGAAGACAACCCATGCATCTGACCCAGACGGGAGATCTGTGTCAAAGGTAGAATCTCGATGCCAACCTGACAATATGTCAGAGCTGACAAACCTTACTCAGACGGTAGGTCTGGTGTAGATATATATTTCTCTCCTCTCTCCCCTTTCACTAAGGGTCAAAAGTGCGTCAAGGGCATGAGACAAGTGAGAGAAGGAAGAGAAAATAGGGAATGAAGCAAAGTACCATGATCGCCACCAAGATGCCGTACACGACAGGCACGCCGTACCTTAGAAAATGGGGAGACACTCGCCTTAGTGCAGCGCTGAGGAACGAACGGCTCCCTTAGAACCGCCCTATGTTGAGCGGTCTTACGATAGACCGCCCTAGGACGCTGCGGGGGATGCGGGAGGAACTGCTGCAGTGAGATGGACGGCGCTAGACGAACCGCGCTCCAGGGAAGAACGGTCGTTGATGCACCGCGCGTACCGATGAACGGCCGGAGGATAGCCGCTCAGGACCTTCACTCAGCAAGTTGAAAAGGGGCTCGACCTCCACCCTCTCCGGCCGGCCAGAGGGGATGGGCCTCGTGCTGATTAGATGCTGACCTGCGAAACAACGTAGAGACACAGAAGAAACACCCAGATTAGCCCTAAACAATGTAGTATGTATTCAAACGAGAATAATTAAGCATGAACAAATGAAAAGGGGAATACCTGGGGGGTTTTAAACCCCTAGGGTGACAAAAAACGGGATGGTTGTGTGCATGATAATGAGAAGGAGGGGGGGTACGCGGATGGGAATAATGCATGCAATGAAAGAAAACGGCGAAAGCTACAGAACGAAAGAACTATAAAGACTGGGCTACTCCCTTGACCGGAGGCTCGTGCGGACGTAGAGAGCCTCCCTCCTTGGTGCTAGGTCGCTCAAAAATGCGGCAGGGCTTCGTCGTCGACCAAAATCTCCCCCCTTTCGACGTCCGGCCCTTAGGGTCTATTTATAGAGCCTCGAAAGCCAGCCTCGAAGTCGGGGTTTTTAGATATTCTCGGGTCGAACTCACAAAAGATAATTCATAGATAATATCATAATCTTCCATCCACACGAAACGGCATCGAAAATGGTTGATTATCCGCAGAGAAATCGTCAAAATAAGTTGAGGATAAAACTATGAGATAAATGGGATAAAATCGGTTGAAAATCAGCAGTCGACGGCTTGAACGGTCTTACGATAGACCGCACACGGGATGGGCGGTCTTATTCAGACCGTCCATCCTATCGGTGGAAACTCGAATAATCAGAAAATTATCCCAACTATCTCTCGAACTGGCCGAAATGTTCGCCGTTGGACTCTGAACATATGAACGGTTGTATTGAGACCGTTTTAGTTTAGGGCGGCACAAACACGACCGTTTAACTCTGTCGGTGATAATTCGAATCGTTTGGATAATTCTCTGAGAAAGTGGGCGCTCGTAGGACTCTGAGATATAGGCGGTTGGAACAGGCCCGTCCATGATATTGAACGATCCTAATCACACCGCACAAAAGCCTGTCGGTGAATATTCAGAAAATCCTCAAAAATTAGCCAAAATATATGAACGGTCCATAGTCAACCGCCCACCTGCTGAACGGTTGAGGTTAAGCCATTCATGACCTTAGGCACTTGGTTCTCGCAAAATACGTTCAATTGACCAAAGCCAAGGCCCATTAAGCCCCGAATCACCACGAATTGCACCAAGGAGGGAGACGACCCATAAAATGAGCCCACGACATGCCACAAAAATGGCCCGATGAATGATGAACAACTCGAGTCATCAACTAATGGGAGTAAGAGAAACGAGTCAGCTTATCGGCATAAAACGGGTGTCAACAGATGCCCCTCCTTAACGTCCTCTTTGCAGGGGAGCGAGCGGAGGTGAAGCGGAGATGACACGGAACATGGAGACGAAGCAAAAATGCAGCGGAGTGGACCGGAAAAGCGGGCGTTAAGGTAAAACGACACCCGTTTCTACTAACAAGTGAATGAGAATCTTTCGGAAAGCCTTGAACCGAGCGTCAGGAGTAATTGACCAAAAGGCGACGCCAATCTAGAGAGACTAAACTAAACGAAATCAACTGACAAGACCAACCTCATGGGGGACACAATCCCGCAGTCCAACGAGGGGGCCACAAAAGAAAAAATGCTAAAGCTCCAGACGGGGATCTTTCAGTCAACCGACCCCAACGAACCGACCAAAGAAAACCTTCGAATTCGGAATGGAATTAGTTCATCTTACTCGAGCATTGAGACACACAGCTGACCATCACTTGACGGGACATTTCTTAAGCAGACTATGAGGCATGAAAGCTCAAAAGGATGCGCATGATGCATGCTGGGCTAAAAGTAAAAGAAATCGTTAAAACGAATGCGAAGAAAGATCAAAATATAAAATATTCGAGAGTAGTATTATTAAGCTGGGAATATCAGAGTCAAGATACCGTCCGCAACCACAGCGTGCGGATAGAACCGTCCTCCTCGTGGCATCCCAACTTAACGGCCTATCCGAAGGTTAGGTACATGAGCCTGGATCATCCTTGTTTTTGTTGAAGGGGAACATCAGATCCTGGGACACATAAGAAACCTGCCGGCTCTCGAACTAATATAATACCATATAATAATGCAATAAGGGTTTTAGGGATAGAAGGCCATACCTGACTTACCTGTGCAGGGGAAACGGCGAGACAAGCTGAAATGATGCTACCAAAGTGGTTAAGAGATGCATTTCCAAAGAAAATATTCAATATTCATGATCTAAATACATCAACCAGATATACGGCTGTATCTCAACCGTGCAATATTCCAAACGGCCCTACATTAGCCGTTCTAACCCGGCCTTCAAACAAACCTCACAGGGCCGGTTGCCAGTGATGAACGGCTGGTATGACACCGTTTATAATATGAACGGCTCCATAGGAACCGCTCGGGCATAGAATTCCAACCGCCTTGAAATTAACGGTCAAGAGATATATACGGTTATAGGCGCACCGTTCACAAAATGAATGGTCTAACGATAGGCTGTTCTTCTCTGCAACCTCGAAAAAAAGGGAACCCCCTCGTTTCCCTCCACCGTAACCGACGGTGGAAGGAAACGAAGGGGCTCAAACGCCCTCATTCACCCTCTCTCACTCTCTCTTCTCAACCTCCCTCCCTCTCTCAATCTCCCCCCCCAGCCCACTTGATGACCCGGACGAAACACCAGGCGGCCAGGCCGTCGGCCGCCGGTGAGGGCTCGCCGCCGTCGGAGCAACCGCCACCGCCGTCGGAGGAGGGAGATATGCCCGGGGTGACGATGGAAGAGCTCGCCATCGTTGCTGCCGACGAAGAGGCCCCTGCCGGCGAGGAGGAGGTTGCCGGAGGACCGCCGCCCACGGGGGCGGCCAAGAAACCACGCGATCCCGAGGTAGGTTCTCCCCACCTTTCCTCCCATTTCTTTTACTTTCGTTCCATGCATGTTAGTTCAGGGGCTTAGAGGGGTCTAGGGGGGTCGGTTTAGGGACCACGGAGGTCTCCCAGCCGGCCGTTGAGTTCCCTGCGCCCGAGAAGGCGGGGGAACGAGTGTCGAGGATGACCCGGGGACTCCGCGAGGCGTACGACTGGACAGCGAGGAACGCCGAGCAGGTTGCTGACTGGGCCGCACGAGGGCGAGTGGTGACCGCCCGGGCAGAGAGCGACAGCGCGTACTACACTGCGTACGCACGGCACTACCGGGACCAGGTGTTCCGAGGCGCCCACCGACCGGTACGACTTCTAAACTTAAACTTTGTCTATCATGCTTATGATTCTTATATGATGATGCACTAACACATGGACTTCTAAAATGTAGGTTGACCCTGTAGGACGAGTGGCAGAGCTGCAGGGACTCCTGCACTCCACCATCCGGGAGAGAGACGAGGCCCGGCAGGCCCTGGCCCTACTGGTGAGTTTCCTAAACCTTAGACTTTTTCAAATTATGCAGTTCTATATGATTATGATTATGCTTATGACTGACCTGGAGTATTTGGATGCAGCGCGCCGAGGGCGCTCAGAGGGCGGGACCAGACGCTCCTTCTTCCTCCTCCATCCAGACCCCAGCAGACCCAGCCGATCGGGATGCGGACTTCACTCGGATGGTAGAGCGGGCCAAAGCGGCCGAGGTGGCACTCGTGGAGAGGGTACACGAATCTCTACACTTCCTCCTGCTTATTTATGCTTATGAAATGTATGAAATGTGACCAACTGATAGTGATATGTGAATGCAGGCGTCCGAGCTGACTCGCCTCCAGGCGGAGCTGGAGCGGAGTCGGGTGGTGGCTCTGGAGGAGGTAGCCCGGGTGCGAGAAGAGGCTGCGCGGAGCCGACCGGTGGACACAGTGGAGATGGCACTCCTCCATGCCGAGCTAGAGCGACTACGGGCCGGTGCTACCGAGGCAGACCGTTACCGGGCAGAGGCCGAGCGTTACAGGAGTGAGGCAGAGCAGGCCCGTCTACAGGCTGCCCGGCTGGAGGGAAAGGTGGAGGGTATGAAGGAGGCGAGTCGGGAGCGCAGCAGGGCGACTGCGAGCTGCAGCCACGGCACCCACGGCTCCGTGAGGAGTTACTTCACTGGTTCCTCCGGCCATCGGAGGAACGAGGAGGAGGAGCGGCGCCGGCGGCGGCGTGATGAGGCGACCTCAGCGATGCCTCCCCCAAAGAGGCATGAGGGCGGTGGAGACAGCGACGGGGGCCAGGGAGAGGGAGCTGCTGGATTGGTTGTACTGGGCCCGTCTTTGTACATGATGTGACATGATTAGTGATATGCATGCCTTTGTTTTTTCGTTTGTTTTGTGGATGAATGTATGTATGAGTGGGCAAAATGAGTTTGAGGAGCGCGCTTTAGCCTGAGAGAGATGAGCGACGCACACGCCGACTTGAGTGAGATGAGTGACGCACATGCCGACTTGAGTGAGATGAGTGACGCACACGCCGACTTGAGTGAGATGAGAGTGCTCACGCCGACTTGAGTGAGATGAGAGCGCTCACGCCGAGTTGAGTGAGATGAGAGACGCTAAATGATTGAGACATGAGTGCAGCAGGTTAATTGGGGGGGCAGAGCATATGGACGGTTCTCCCATAGCCGTTCGTAGATAAGAACGGTTCTCTAAGGGCCGCTTAATTTTGTTGGAACGGTTCCGTAAAAACCGTAGGAATTCTGGAACGGCGGACTTCGGACCGCACAAGTCACCGGGCTCGAGCTTCCTTGGAGAGAAGGACGGTTGATGAGGGGCCGTACAAGGTATGGACGGTCTATCGTAAGACCGTCCAATCCCACGTCCGATTTGCCCGAGAGGGGACTCCTTGGAGAGTCCCCAGCCCGAGGTCAATGCGCCTTGAACTTATCACAACCCTATCTAAACCCGTCCTAGACTTATCCGGGCCTAATCCTAAGAGGCTTAGGCTCCCTAATGAACCCTATAAGTAGTAGGGAGGCCTGAACCCTCAACTCATTCATCCTCCCTCTCCCAAAGCCTAAAATCTTTGATTCTCGACACCTCAACATGATAAGGGCCTTTGATGGAAGTCCTGCGGAGGGTGCGTTGTTCGAAGGACCGCGGCCGGCTAGAAAGGAGCGGGAAGCGATTCAACGACTAAGCTTGATTCCTCGACATCTCAGTACCACCCCTATGAGAGAGGTAAGTTCGATCAGAATATGTTCATATTTCCATCTCTCAATTTCCTCTTATATCTCTTTACACCCTTTACCTTCTCCTTCTTTTCAGCTTCTTCCCGGCCCGAGACGCTTTTCTAGTTTAAAGTGGGTGGCTCCCATGGTCCGTGCATTGCCCCTCGGGGTGACCCACCTTCTCAAATCCTGGCACCTACACTCTCTCCTAGTTTTAGGTCAGAACTACCCTAAACTTTCTTTAGACTGGCATAGTATATCCGCTCTGATGGAGATTTGGCACCCTCAGACCCATACTTTCTTCTTCCCATCTTTTGAGGCCACTATCTTGCTAGAGGAGGTAGAGACCTACTTCGGGCTCCCTAGGTCCAAGGTGGGGGAGGAAGACTTGATATGCCATACCGTTGCCCATATAGACCCAAAACTCATCCTAGGGGGGTTCATACCTGATAGCGGGGATGTTCGTACCTTTGTGGGCCCTCGCCACATCCACCTCCTTCCTCTGAGCCAGTGGGTAGTGGAGCATTGCCGGAATAAGTGCGGGTGGGTTGAATCCATAGCCAAAGCTGCGTCCATTTGCCTATGCGGGGCCATCCTTTTCCCTTCAGCCGACCATGTCCTAGAGATCCCTTTACTCAGCACCATCAACGGCCTTTGGCAGGGGTTTTCCAACTCTCAGGCTGTCTTAGCTTACCTGTACGAGGGTCTTACTTCAGCAGCCCTAGGAGGTCCTCTCTTTGGTTCGATGATCCTATTGGAGTGTTGGATGGGAGTTAGGATGAAGTTTACCCTGAGGGAGGACATTACTTCAATTAGCAGGATCTTTGGGAGCCACCCCCTTTACTTCATAGGGGGTGCCTTTAGGTTTTCTCCACAGGTTGAGTGCAGGACGGCTGAGCTGAAGACCAGGGACGAGTGGCGCCCGTACATCAACAGGCTGCCCCTGGATCGGTTTGTGATGCGCCCGGACTTCCTCCATGATACCACCATCAGGCTACCGAGGAGAGCTGGCTTGGACCTGAGGCTTGTGAGCGATACTACCTTAGCGATGTACAGCCCACACAGATGCCACCTGTAGATTGGGTTACCCCGGACGGTGCTACCTACGCTACCCCACCTTCCCATGCTATAGGCACGGAGGATCGGGACAGAGGAGGACGAGCAGGCAGTCAGGAGTGCGCTGATCATGTGGGAGGTGAGCAGGGTACGCACCCTACCGGCAGAGGTCGAGGAGGCTCTAGAGACTAGACAGGCTTATCTTAGGGAGTTGAGAGAGATACGTCCTCGCGGGGATGCCCAGCGGCGGACTGAGTAATTTTCTTTTGTTTTTATGATGATATGGGATAGGATTTTACATCCGGACAGCTTGATATATGACATGAATAAGACTTGGTGAGATTGAGTTTGAGCTATGTAATACGATTATGATGTGATGTGATTGCATAGGCCAATGCGAGGATTGAACACTCATGCGGTCCCGAGTCAACTGCCCTTTCAACCTGCCCCTGCACACATGCAAACATTAAACAGATTAAATCTATTTTAGGCTCAGCCCCTTGCCTACAGCAAGTTAGGAGATAACCCTTTCTGGACTTTTGGTCAAGGGGGTTGAGCCTTATTAAATAGGCAAATGTCAAAAGTGCGAGAAATGCAGATGAATGCAAGAGGGAAACACGTAAGTTCTCTTTTTTGGAATATTTGATTTTTGTTGGATTTCGAAATATTTGATTTTTTTGGGTTTTGAAATATTTGGTTTTTCTTGGGTTTTGAAATATTTAATTTTTCTTGGGTTTTGAAATATTTGATTTTTTGGGTTTTGAAATATTTGATTTTTTTTTTGAATTTTGAAATATTTGATTTTTCTTGGGTTTTGAAATATTTGATTTTTTTTGGGTTTTGAAATATCTGACTTTTTTTGGGTTTTGAAATATTTGACTTTTTTGGGTTTTGAAATATTTGACTTTTCTTGGGTTTTGAAACTAGCTCGAGTCTCAATAGCAGGGAAGAATTCCAAGGCTCAGCACGTGCGGGAAGGGGGGACCGCGCGTGATCGGAGTCAACTCTGCTCGACGGTGCTTCTGTTGAGGCCATACCCGGGGTGGGATTCATTCCTTGGGAAAGTAAAAGATTGAGTAGAGAAGCTGACGATAGGTGTAGAGGTTTTTAGGGCTTGAGTTCTTTCCCAGGACCCCCCCTTTTCAAGGAATCTGGTCTGTTGCGCCGGGGCTCTGTATCCGTTATCGAACCTTCACCCGCTCTAGGCACGCATGCGACCGGGCTCATAACGTCCCGCGGGGAAACTGTACTGCCACTCTTGCCACACCTAGTTGCATCCTTTGGGGATTCAGAGAGCTTCGAGCTTTGTGCTTTCGGCTTTGCCCCTGTTCTTTCTTTTTTTCTTTCTGCTTTTCTTTTCTTCATTCTTTTTCTTTTGCGGAGCGAGGTCTTAACGGATTGCCCCTATTTGAGACCTTTCTTTAACAGGGAATCTGGGTCAGTTCTCGCCCCCTTATTCACCACTTGCCCCTATTTTCAACCGAGAGAGAGGAAATGCCAGGATTTCCACCTTCCCCAGGCATGGCCAAAGTAGAAACGGTGTCGGGTAGCATAAGAGAATACCGCACCACGGGGTCGTGTACTGTGTGAGATGCTGGACCTGGGTCCTCCTTTCGCAATTTGATGGGGTATGCCCTGCCACCGAGCCGTTCACTAGTTTTATTTTTTTGGATGAAAATGCTTTAAATACAGCCCATTCCACGGGTTTGGCAATTCCTCCCCCTCCGAGTTAATTAGACGATATGCATTGCCCGGATAAGCTTCTTTGATTACGAAGGGCCCTTCCCAGTTGGGTTGCAACTTAGACCTGGGGCCTGCGGACCTGATGAATTTGCGTGTTAAAACCATATTACCCACTTGAAATTTCCTCTCAATGACCTTCTTTTAGAAATATCGTGAGACACGCTTTTGGTACACTGAGACATGATTGGCCGCATTCAACCTCTTCTCGTCTAAGAGTTCCAGTTGGACTAGCAACACCTCTCGATGTTCATCGAGATTAAGTTCCTTATCCAGCTACACCCTTAGGGAAGGGATTAGAATTTCATACGGGAGCACCGCTTCCATTCCATAAGTGAGGGCAAAGGGAGTCTGCCCTGTGGGAGTGCGGACGGAGGTGCGGTAGGCCCATAGAGCTTCTATCAATTTGTCGGCCCAATCAGCAAATTTATGTGATTCGCATGTTTTCTTGATAATTTTAAGAAGGGTCTTATTCGTGGCCTCAGCCTGGCCATTACCTTAGGGGTAGTATGGTGATGAATGATGCAAAACTATATTGAATTTCTTACAGAGGTCCTGGGGTTCTTGTGAGATGAATTGAGGCCCGTTGTCGGTGACGATGCTGCTTGGCACTCCGAATCGTGAGATAATGTTCTTCATGATGAAGCGGCATACTGTGGTGGCTTTGATTTCTGCATAAGCTTCTGCTTTGGCCCACTTGGTGAAGTATTCTGTAGCCGTCAGAATGAAGGATTTCTGTTTAACAGCAGAGTTCGGGTCACCGAGGGGTCCGATGATGTCAAAGGCCCACATAGAAAATGGCCAGGGGGGCGTAATAGGATGAAGAGAAGAGGCCGGAGCGTGAATTTTGTCGGCATGGATCTGGCACTGAAGACACCTACGGACATAGGTGGAGCAATCTTCTTCTAGGGTTGGCCAGTAATAGCCCTGCCTAAGAATCTTCTTTGCCAAGGCTTGTCCGTTCACATGCCCTGCACACTCGCTGGAGTGGGTTGCTTCCACGACCTTCCAAGCTTCCTTGTCATCTAGGCACCTCATTAGAACTCCATTCAGGGCCCGCCTGTACAATTCACCGGCGATGATCGTGTATCTGGCGGCGACTCTCCTAATGGCTTTTCGCTGCTCAGCGTTGGCCGTTTCGAAAATATACCATCCTTGCAGTATTGCTCGATCTCATAAAACCACGGCAATTCTTCCTCTTCAATGATCTCCTCGAGCTCAGTTAATGAAACCTCTTTTATTTCCTCCCTTTCTATTTTCTTCTCTACGGACATCCTAAGATTGTTGAACCAGGGATCTTGCAGGGAAGGAACATCTAGCCTTTGGACCACAATGGTCTCAGTGGCGCGACTTAGGGGGAGCGATAGAGAAGAGGCGAGCGACGCAAGGGCGTCGGCCAAGATATTCTGAGAGCGGGGAGTGTGAATATAGACGAGTTTCCTGAATTGCCTGGCCAAGAGCATGACCAGATCCTGGTAGGGTTTGAGCTTAGGATCGCGGGTGCGGTAGGTTGACAAAACTTGACGCAGCACCAGCTGGGAGTCTCCTATGATGTTTAGGTATCGTGCGCCCAAGATGTAGGCGTGCTTCAGACCGGCAAGGAGAGCCTCATACTCGGCTATATTGTTGGTGGCGGGAAATGAGAGTTGATATGCCACGGGGATGGTCACCCCTTCCGGAGTAAGGAGAACAGCCCGGACTCCGCTGCCCTGGGAATTAAGGGCACCATCAAAGTGGAGGGACCAGAAAGGAAGACGAGTGATCACCGCCAGGTGTTCATCGGGGAATTCGTCCTGAATGGAATCAGTGCGAGGGATAGGAGAATGAGCCAGGTGCTCGGCAATAGCATATCCCTTGATTGCTTTCTGCACGATGAAGGTGATGTCGAACTGGGAAAGAAAACTTTGCTAGCGAGCTAGCCGATTAGAAAGGACCGGCTTTTCCAACAGATAACGAATGGGGTCCATTCTTGAGATGAGCCTAACCTCGTGGGCGAGAAAGTAGTGTTTAAGCTTCTGCGCTACCCACACTAGTGCTGCACAGGTCTTCTCCATAGCAGTGTACTTGGATTCAGCAGGATTAAATAGCCTTGAGAGATAGTACGCCGCCCTTTCTCTTCCTTCATCATCTACCTGTGCCAAAACAGCTCCTAGGGAATCCTCAATTACAGAAATGTACAGGATCAGGGGTTTCCCGGGGATAGGTGGTTGTAGAACCGGGGGATTAGAGAGGTACACCTTGAGTTCCTCATAGGCCTTTTGACATTGTTCATTCCACTCGAATTTCACGCCGGCCTTTAACAATTCATAAAACGGGCGGCATCTTTGCGAATGCTGAGATATGAATCTCCTGATAAATTGCAGACGCCCGATCAAACCTCGAAGCTCAGTGACGTTCTTCGGCGGTGGCATTTCCATGACGGCCTTTGCCTTGTTTGGATCGATCTGAATCCCCCGTTTACTAACTATAAACCCGAGCAATTTCCCTAATGCAACTCTGAACACACATTTCTTTGGATTCATCTTTAACTTGTATTCCCTAGCCCTTTGCAGTACCTTGGCTAGAACGGCGGGGTGCTCTTCTTGTGATCTCGATTTGACTAAAATATCATCCACATAAGCTTCTAAATAAACGTGCATCATATCGTGGAAGATAGCCATCATCGCTCTTTGGTAGGTGGCACCTGCATTTTTCAACCCAAATGGCATAACGACGTAGCAGTATGTGCCCCAAGGTGTGGTGAACGAGGTCTTTTCTTGATCCTCCGGAGCCAAAAGGATTTGGTTATACCCCGAGTAGCCGTCCATGAAGGAGAGGGCTTCGTACCCAGCTGTATTATCGACCAAGACGTCGATGTGAGGAAGTGGAAAATCATCTTTTGGACATGCCTTGTTTAAGTCCCTGAAGTAAATACAGATCCGGATTTTACCATCCTTCTTCATCACCGGGACTATGTTCGCCACCCATTGTGGATACAGCACCACTCTAATGAACCGGGCCTTATGCAATTTATCGACTTCTTCCTTAATCCTCAAGGCCATCTGCGGGTGAAATCTCCTTGCTTTTTGTTTGACGGGTGTTGCCCCGGGTTTGAGAATCAGCCTGTGTTCGACCAATGCGGGGTCAAGACCTGGCATGTCCTCGTAGGACCAGGCGAAAGAATCGCTGTACTCCCTCAAGACTGTGACAAGTTCCTCTTCGACTTGGGGAGGGAGATTGGCGAAAATAAGTATGGGCCTGGGGTCCTCTACTGTTCCGAGGTTAATTTCTTTAGTGGATTCATCCACTGCTACGGAAGGCTCGTCGAACTTCTTCAAGCCTTGGGCATATAGGTCGGCAGTGTCATCCATTTCATCTTCCTCATCATCAGCTGGGTCTTTCTCATTCACAATTTCATATACTCCCAGTCCATCCTTGCTCCATACCTCATCAATTCCCTCATCATCTTCCAGGATAATTGCGGTCTCCACGAATTCCGGACATTTCAACAGAGCATGACATCTCCCAGCCAAATCTTGTAGAAATCTATTGGGGATGGTTTTAGGAGGGCGCGTCACGGCGGGTGCCGCAGACGTGGATGTACTCTACCCTGACTGACTCGATCAACCTAGAAGACTCTGTACACTGTACATCTAATCTAGGGGAGAAGAAATCTACCGGAAAAGAAACAGGGGTCTCACGCCCCTGGGAATCTGGGTAGAACATAGCGTAATCTTCCATGGAGACCTCCGTTTTGAAGTTGGCATTTTTTTTTTGGAGGCCGGAGGTGATCACACAACAGGAGGAAGAAGGCAGAGGAGGAGGAAGTTGCATGGGAAACAATTCTGGGAAGATGCAGTCAAAGAAAGGGTCCAAAGACTTAAACCACATTTCATGGAGCTGAGCTCCTGGAGGAGGAGGAGTGAATATGGTTGATAGATCAATGGGCGGGCAGCGCCCGCAAGCACATGGAACGAATAGAATTTCGGGTCTCTCCGCAAAGTACGGGTCGACCAGGAGTGGAGGGGAACGGGGAGCAGAATCCAACCGTTGAAACCAGGAAGCGAGACGGGATGGGGACATAGAATAAGTAGTGATGGAGCTCCCCGTCTTCCGGGGCCCCTGGCGGGCCAATGGCATCGGAGGGTGCTTTACCAGCTACGTCTCCTTCTTCTTTGGGTCACCCTCTTCTTCAGAAAACATCCTTGTAAAGCAATTAGCAAAGTCTTCCAAGTCACCGGCTAGCCCTTGCGGTGGTGGTGGCGGATCGGCAACAGCACAAGCTTCGTCTATCCTTTCTTCAAGGCTGGGTGGCGAGGTCTTCAAGGTGCCGGGCTGCAACGGACCCTTCACAAAATGTTGCCGGTAATCCCAGGTCAACGGCCCAGAGTCCCCAAGCATCGACATGGAGGATTCATGGTAGCCGAGGCCCCGGCGGCCCATCTTCCTTCCCTTGGGGACGGGGTTGGTTCTGCCCTGCAGTTGTACGCCGAGTCCTCGGCCTGGCTGATAGCCCAATTTTAGAATTAGGTGCCACCCTTTGGAGTCTCTCATCTTGGGCTTAACCTTCACATTGATTGGTGCAGCGGTGGGTTTGCGCGACGCATACGCCCACGAATAGTTTAAGTCCATGACAGATAGAACAGGTCTGTTACTTGGCCACAGTGTGGGCAGAATCTTGGCTGCTATGGCGTCAACGTTTTGAACTGTGGAAACACTTTTCACCTTGACCACTCGCCCTTGGAATGGGAACTTCAGACACTGGTGGGCGGTCGAGGGGACGGCATTCAAACTATTCAACCATGGATGACCCAGAATGGCTTTGAACATTGGGTCTATGTCCAACACATAAAATTCTACATCCATCACTAAGGGCCCTAGCTCGGCCTGCACAGTTACCACCCCGTGACAAGCACGTCTGGAGTTATCATATGCGGCTATCGTGGTTGGTGTCGGCTTGAGCATGTCCTCTGATATATTACAAGCACGAAGGGTACTCAATGGGCAGACATTTATCGATGCCCCTGTGTCCACAAGGGCGGATTCCACGGCTGTTTTGTTTAAAGAGATGGTAATACATAACGGCATCTACCGTGCCTCAGGAGGAGCTAGCTCTGACTCAGCAAATGCGATAGAGGGCCCCTTTGTGATCGTGGCCAAGACCGCGGGCAGGCTATCCACCGCCACATCCTCGCTCACCATAACTTTCTGTAGGAAGATCTTCAGGGCGTCTTGGTGGAGCGGCGACCTCTTGATCAGTTCTAACACTGAGATTTTAGCCGGCAGCCGGTCTAAGTGCTGTAATAAGTCATATCTTGTGCCCGGCACCGGGTCTATCTCCTCTGGTTCAACTGTAGGGGAGGAAACTGCAGGGTTTAGTGCAGATGCACCTGGGGAAGGAAAAATTCTCTGGAAAGGACGCCCGCTCCGAAGGGCGCATTGCGATGCTTGCACGGCCTGGACTGGACCCCCGCTTGGCCTGGTGGGGTAGGTGAATGGCGTGGAGATGGGGGTGAGGATGACTGAAGTGGGTTTACTGGGCCCTGGTGGAGGGGAAATGGGCGAAAGGTTAATCTTAGGGGGAATAGTGGGAGGCATGGCGGGTGATGGTGAAAGGACGGATGGAGTAGAGGGGAATGTAGAGGGCCTAAGAGGCGACGCGGGGGAAGTGACGGGCGGTGTAGCAGCGGATCTAAGGATGGAGGGGATGGCAGGTGTGGGAGAGTAGTGGTGGTGTAAGGCCAAGAGGTGGGCGGGGGTCTCATCATCAAACGTCCACCCAGCGTTGGGGGCTGGGCGCTGGACCACATTTACTTGTGCTGGAGCCGGTGCCAGCGGTTGTTGTTGCTGCGGAGGAGCGGGCTGATGCATTGGCATGGGATTTTGATGGATCCCAAGGTCTTGCTGCTGCGGTTGAGGTTGCGGTTGCTGTTGGGGCTGTTGCTGCTGCTGCTGCTGGGGCGCCGCCTGTTGCGGCCTGGCCTGTCTCTGCCTCTGCTTGATATCCTCAATTAGCTGGCGCATCTGGGCCCAATCAATCCTCTGGCCCTCATGCAAATCATACACCAGGTCTCTGAATTGGTAACATCGCTCTATTGTGTGCCCCGGTTGCCGATGGAATATACAATATCAGGATTGGTCGGCAGCTGGAGGTCACCAGTGTACATTAGAGTAGAGAAAATATCTGGCAAGGTCTCCGGAAGAGGGGGGTAATGAGCCCTCTTTGGAGCCGGTCGAGCAGAGCCATAGGTGGGGGGTGGAGGAACATTATTGTACTGCGGGGGCCGCTGAGGCTGTTGAGGTGGCGGAGGTGCCTGTTGAGGGTATTGCGGGACTTGGAAGGCAGGCTGGGGAACTTGCGGAGCAGTGAACTGGGGGTTGCGCTGAGGCGGTGGGAAGCGGGGTGGAGCGGCGTGTTGGGGGAACTGAACGGCCTGGACTTGCTCGTTAATTTGTACCCCCTCAGTGACGTGGCCCTGGGTTTTCTTGGTGGCTTTGGGTTTCTGGGCCTGGAATAAAGAATGGATGGGGGAGTCTTTAAATTGGGTTTGGATAAACCTAGCTCTGCTGTATAGCTGGTGCATGTTTGAAATGTCATTCATTGCCAGAATGTTTCTGAAAGTTGGCGTAGCATTGGAAATTAACAACTTTACTTTTTCCTCTTCTGGAATCTGCCCGGGTACCCGTGAGGCCATCTGTCTCCAGCGGTCTGCATAGGTTGCGAAGTCTTCTTCCGACTTCATCTTCTCCGCCACCAGGTCAGTAAAAGAGTACTCGGGCCCGACCCAATCCTGAAACCTCTGTATAAACCTCTCCTTGACGGTCTTGAAATTCTCAGCTTCCTCCATAGGCAAGGTGTAGAACCACTCCAACGCGATCCCCTCCAGAGACCGGCGGAATAAATAGGCCATCAAACGATCGTCTTGCTGGAATTGCGCGGACTCGTATAAGAACTCCCGGACATGGATGAACGGGTTGCCGTTCCCATCGTATTTGCGGTACACGGGGAGCTCGACTGGGAAGGAAAACGTAGGTCCCTGAAGTTAGGGATAGGGACATCGGCAAGAGATTGCGGGCCGACCCGCTTGTGGAGGAGATCAATTTGTTGCTGCATGGCAGCCCACTTGTCAAGAATTTCCCATTCCCGGGAAGGAGGGGGGGGAGCAAGAGGAGAAGTACCTGGATAGGCGACCAAAGGATAAACCGACGAAGGAGGCGGACCATAAGAGGGATAATGGGCTGAGGAAGGGCCCATATCCGTATGAGCCACCTGGGCCACCCCTGACTGTGACCTAGCGAGGTCCGCCGGGGCCGTGAGGGCCTGAGGCGGTGGAGAAATTGTAGGGTACGGCTCAAGATAAGGAACAGAGGGGATCGGGTACTTCCCATTATCAAGTTGCTGATAGACCGAGGTAGACGCCTGGCCCATTTCTATATTGGGATAACGAAAGTTATGAGGGTGGACCGGAGTAAGGTCAATCGGAGCCACAGAGGTGGTCCCGACCACAGGAGATGAAGTGGCGACATTGGCCGTGGCATGAGCCGGAACTGAGGCCGGGGCATCGCCCCCTTGCAAAGCTTGTCTGATGAGATGGAGTTGGGTGGGGTCCAACTAGGCCATCATATCGAGGATCATACTGGCTGAATTCTGATTAGGCGGGTTTGAAAAAGAGGGTCGGGGACCCTCGCCAAGAGAGGTCGGGAGTGAAGGGGCCGTCCCCTCTCCTCCCTGCAAATGGGCGACCCTAGGTGGGTCCTCAAGGAGACCACGAGGAAGGGAGTCCTCGTGGGCCGCAGAGAAGTCGTATGACGACATGGAAGAAGAAGCGGAATCGAACAAGGGGTTGGATTAGGAATGGAAATAAGAATCAACCCTAGGAGGCGATCGTGGGGGCAGAAGGCAGTCCCACATACACCAAGACACTTGCTACTAGAACAAGCAACACTAAATCAATCAAATCTACCAAGCAAGTAGTAAGCATACAATGGAGCGAGATGAGAGCAGAATCACTCAGTAATGCAATCAAGTTCTTAAAATGATGCTCGTCAGTTCCTTATATCTTTGGGTTAGAACCTTAGTGGATTGATGAAAATGTCAATTCTCTCGACCACTAGGTGCCTGATTGGGATGAGAACGAGGAACTGTGTGACCCTATCGGGACTCCTCACTCGCGGATGCAACCCTAGACTGGGGTAGATACGGTACAACCTGCCCGGCGTCCGTGTGGGAATCCACGGCTCACGGGGGCTTACGGAGGTCCTCAGCAAGGTCCCTAGTCGGCTCCAAGGAATATGGAGACGAGAGGAAACCCTACCTTGGTAGGAATGCAACTAATTATGGGAAGATGTCGATGCTCCTATGCGCACCGGAGTGCATGCACAAACTAGCCTAGCAGCTATCAATCAATGAGCGAGTATACACACGAGTAATAAAAGCATGGTGATGCAATGATAATAAGAGAGCAGGGGGAGCCAAATGAACAACACCAGGAGCAATATATATATCAGCCGAAAGAACTAAGCAAGATGAAATAAATGCACTGCGACAGGAGATGTGCGGTCCTCCTCTGACCGCGCTAAGTACTCAGGCAGTCAATATCTAGCCGTAATGTATGAGCAGAAAGCAAGGGACATACCAGACAGACAGCCGATAGTCACCCGCTCACACACTTGAACCGCCGCCTCACAGCCGCGTATCTGCCACCTAAAAAGTACAGCGTACCTGTGCCTGAGCGCGGGACGGCTGTGTGAAAGCCGCTCAAACGGATGGACGGCGTCCAGAGAGCCGTCTGCAATAGGAAAGGCCGGGGTAGATAAACCTGATGGCAGAGTATATGAGCGGTGGGGTATCAACCGTGCGTATGGGTAGACGGCCCTGGACGAACCGCGTGTGCGCCAGAGGACAGAAACTGCATCCAACCTGTAAATTACTCCAAGGAGGAACCTTGACAACGACTAAGAAGGGTCAGCAACTTAAAAGCACGATGGGCATTAGGTGTCCCACCGTGATCGCCACAAAAGGGGTGTAGATATATATTTCTCTCCTCTCTCCCCTTTCACTAAGGGTCAAAAGTGCGTCAAGGGCATGAGACAAGTGAGAGACGGAAGAGAAAATAGGGAATGAAGCAAAGTACCGTGATCGCCACCAAGATGCCGTACGCGACAGGCACGCCGTACCTTGGAAAATGGGGAGACACTCGCCTTAGTGCAGCGCTGAGGAACGAACGGCTCCCTTAGAACCGCCCTATGTTGAGCGGTCTTACGATAGACCGCCCTAGGACACTGCGAGGGATGCAGGAGGAACTGCTGCAGTGAGATGGACGGCGCTAGACGGACCGCGCTCCAAGGAAGAACGGTCGTTGATGCACCGCGCGTACCGATGAACGGCCGGAGGATAGCCGCTCAGGACCTTCACTCAGCAAGTTGAAAAGGGGCTCGACCTCCACCCTCTCCGGCCGGCCAGAGGGGATGGGCCTCGTGCTGATTAGATGCTGACCTGCGAAACAACGTAGAGACACAGAAGAAACACCCAGATTAGCCCTAAACAATGTAGTATGTATTCAAACGAGAATAATTAAGCATGAACAAATGAAAAGGGGAATACCTGGGGGGTTTTAAACCCCTAGGGTGACAAAAAACGGGATGGTTGTGTGCATGATAATGAGAAGGAGGGGGGGTACGCGGATGGGAACAATGCATGCAATGAAAGAAAACGGCGAAAGCTACAGAACGAAAGAACTATAAAGACTGGGCTACTCCCTTGACCGGAGGCTTGTGCGGACGTAGAGAGCCTCCCTCCTTGGTGCTAGGTCGCTCAAAAATGCGGCAGGGCTTCACCGTCGACCAAAATCTCCCCCTTTTGACGTCCGGCCCTTAGGGTCTATTTATAGAGCCTCGAAAGCCATCCTCGAAGTCGGGGTTTTTAGATATTCTCGGGTCGAACTCACAAAAGATAATTTGTAGATAATATCATAATCTTCCATCCACACGAAACGACATAGAAAATGGTTGATTATCCGCAGAGAAATCGTCAAAATAAGTTGAGGATAAAACCATGAGATAAATGGGATAAAATCGGTTGAAAATCAGCAGCCGACGGCTTGAACGGTCTTACGATAGACCGCACACGGGATGGGCGGTCTTATTCGGACCGTCCATCCTGTCGGTGGAAACTTGAATAATCAGAAAATTATCCCAACTATCTCTCGAACTGGCCGAAATGTTCGCCGTTGGACTCTGAACATATGAACGGTTGTATTGAGACCGTTTTAGTTTAGGGCGGCACAAACACGACCGTTTAACTCTGTCGGTGATAATTCGAATCGTTTGGATAATTCTCTGAGAAAGTGGGTGCTCGTAGGACTCTGAGATATAGGCGGTTGGAACAGGCCCGTCCATGATAATGAACGGTCCTAATCACACCGCACAAAAGCCTGTCGGTGAATATTCAGAAAATCCTCAAAATTAGCCAAAATATATGAACGGTCCATAGTCAACCGCCCACCTGCTGAACGGTTGAGGTTAAGCCGTTCATGACCTTAGGCACTTGGTTCTCGCAAAATACGTTCAATTGACCAAAGCCAAGGCCCATTAAGCCCCGAATCACCACGAATTGCACCAAGGAGGGAGACGACCCATAAAATGAGCCCACGACATGCCACAAAAATGGCCCAATGAATGATGAACAACTCGAGTCATCAACTAATGGGAGTAAGAGAAACGAGTCAGCTTATCGGCATAAAACGGGTGTCAACATCTGGGACAAGGGTAGAATACAGACGTCGACCCGACGAGATATCAGGACCGACAAACCTTGCTCGGACGGCGTGTCTGGGACAAGGATAGAATATAGACGTCGACCCGACGAGATGTCGGAATCAACAAACCTTGCTCAGGCGGGAGGTCTGAAACAAGGGCAGGATATAGACGTCGACCCGACGAGATGTCGGAATCAACAAACCCTGCTCAGACGGGAGGTCTGAAACAAGGGCAGGATATATAAATGGGCATTGACTCGACAGAATGCCGAAATCAAGCAACTCAGTGAAGACGTGGGGTCTAGGCCAAGGTTAAAACTTAGCCGACTGGCGAGGGCTAAGAATGGTACCCTCCAAAAGTACTCCTAGTACAGACCAGCCCATAGTGCAGGCTGTGTTGTCCGGTGGGACTATTGATGGATTTGACTATGTTGTTATAGCGCCGGTGGGGCTAGGGATTAACATCTGGGAGCTTGGCCAAGGCGGGGTGCCTTGAGCAAGAGGGAAAAGGTTTATGGGCCTAGCTCGGCGAGGCTTGATGGGCAGAGTCTCATAGCTTGACGAGGGCGGAGTGCCTCAGGCCAAGATAAGGGATAGCTCGATCAGGGCGGAGTGCCACTAGACCAAGGTGGAGGTAGCTTGATCGGGGCGGAGTGCCACTAGACCTGGGTGGAGGTGGCTCGATCCGGGCGGAGTGCCACTAGACCAAGGTAGAGGTAGCTCGATCCGGGCGGAGTGCCACTAGACCAAGGTAAGGGGTAGCTCGATTAGGGCAGAGTGTCACTAGACCAAGGTGGAGATAGCTCGATCCGGCGGAGCGCCACTAGACCAAGATAAGGGGTAGCTTAGTGCCACTAGACAAAGGTGGAGATAGCTTGATCCGGGCAGAGTGTCACTAGACCAAGGTAAAGGTAGCTTGATCCGGGCGGAGTGCCACTAGACCGAGGGAAGGGGTAGCTCGATCCGGACGGAGTGCCACTAGACCAAGAAAAGGGGTAGCTTGATCAGGGCAGAGTGCCAATAGACCAAAGAAAGGGGTAGCTTGATCAGGGCAGAGTGCCGCTAGACCAAGATAAGGGTAGTTCGGCTAGGGCGGAATGCCACTAAACCAAGGAAAGGTAGTTCGATCAGGGCGGAATGCCACTAAACCAAGGAGGAATAGCTCGGTCAGGGCGGAATGCCACTAGACCAAGACAGGGGTAGCTCGGCTAAGGTGGAATGCCACTGAACCAAGGAGGGATAGCTCAATCAGGGCGGAATGCCACTAGACCAAGATAGGGTTAGCTCGGCTAGGGCGGAATGCCACTAGACCAAGGAAATGTAGCTCGATCAGGGCGGAACGCCACTAAACCAAGATAGGGGTAGCTCGGCTAGGGTAGAAGGCCACTAGACCAAGATAGGGGTAGCTCGGCTAGGACAGAATGCCACTAGACCAAGGAAAGGTAGAACTTAGCTAGGACAGAGTGCCGCTAGGCTAAGGCAGGTGACACTTAGCTAGGGCGGAGTGCCACTAAACTAAGGTAGGTGGGACTGAGATAGGGCGGAACGCCACTAGTCTAAGGTAGGTAGAGCTTGGTCAGGGCCGAAGGCAACCAGACCAAGGTAGGTAGGACTTGGCCAGGGCGGAATGCCACTAAACCAAGGCAGGTAGAACTTAGCTAGGGCGGAGTGCCACCAGACTAAGGCAGGTAAAACTTAGCTAGGGAAACGTGCCACTAGACTAAGGTAAGTGAAACTTAGCTAGGGCGGAGTGCCACTAGACTAAGACAGGTAAAACTTAGCTAGGGCAGAGTGCCACTAGACTAAGGCAAGGTAGAGCTCGGCCAGAGCGGAATGCCACTAGACCAAGGTGTGTAGAAGTTAGCTAGGGCGGAGTGCCACTAGACTAAGGGTATGTATAGCTCGGCCAAGGCGAAATGCCACTAGGTCAAGGTGGGTAAAACTTAGCTAGGGTGGAGCGCCACTAGGCTAAGGCAGGTAAAACTTAGCTAGGGCAGAGTGCCACTAGGCTAAGATAGGTAGAACTTAGCTAGGGCAGAGTGCCACTAGACTAAGGTTGGTAGAGCTCGGTCAGGGCGGAATGCCACTAGACCAAGAGAAAGATTTAATGGGCTCGGTCCAATGGAGCTGATGTGAGATGAGAGCTCAACGAGGGCGGAATACCACAAGCCAAGGGAGAGGTTTTATGGGCCCGATCCAATGGGACTGATGGGCAACATCTAGAGCTTGGCGAGGGCGGAGTGCCACAGGCCAAGGGAGAGATTTTATGAGCCCAGTGGGACAAGTTTGGTATCTCTTAGCATGTTTGTGTAGCTGTTTGTGGTGGAATGCCGAAGGGTGGCAAGGATGTATTAGTTATGAATGTGGGTTCCACACTGGGGATAGAGGGTCAATCCCGGTGGGACTAATGGAAAGCATTTCACAGGATAAGGAGGAATCCCGTTCTAACATTGAATGAAATGCAGCAAATGGGTCCTCTAAGCGAGGAGCTCGAAATCTTTAGCAGTCGAGCTTGTCGAACAGTTAGCATCTGCAGCGGGTTGTCTAGTTCACGATGGGATGTTGGTGTGCCCTGAATAATCCCGTTCTCTCTTCTTTTAGCTTTGGATGCCCCCATGCTGGGGTGGATAGTCAGAGAGTTCATTCTCCTTTTAATGCCCCTAAGCTAGGGCGGATAGCTGAAGACGAGTTGTTCAAAGCACGTCTTTCCATTGGGTAGCTTGTTCGCTCCACGAGTAGTTGTGTAGGCAGACAATAGCAGGGAAATCCGACCGTTGGACTCCACCCTCTTCTCTTTTGTTGGCAGACCCCGAGCGGGGAATAGAGTCTTGCTGTGCCTAGCGGCACCTCAGAGCTTGATTGCGGCTAAGCATATTTTCATTCTTGCCCCCCCTTGCTTGGAGAGAGTTGAGCATCCATTATTGTGTGCTGAAGCATATAGAGCAGCGGCTACGTTGTGCAGGGTCATTTCATTTGGAAGGAGATTCTTCCTTGCATCTTTATCATTTTGCAGTTGGCCCTGATATGAGTGGACTCCATTCTTGAGTTGATGGCTTGAATAAAGAGGGCAACACATCGAGCAGTAAAGCATCATCCTTTCTTTTATTCCTGGGTTTATTTCTTCTCTTGTCCTCAGCAGTTGCCCGGAAGATGGTGCAACAATTGCATTTTGTTCGGCTTCTTACCACAGCGGAGGGACCTTGGGATCCATCTTAGAAGGTGTACCGTCCCGATTGATGTACGAAAACTGTGTTAGCCGTCATCTTGAAAATGGGCATCAGGTGAGGGCAAGGTGGATCCACCCTATATTCTCCAAGTTGTAATTCACCACTTTGGACTAAGTCTTCCATGATGTCTTTGAACATATAGCAATCCTCGATGAGATGTCCCCTCTTTCGATGGTAGGGACAAAATCGAGGGTCATCTTTTCTTTCGATGTCATTTGGTCTCTTGAGCTCCGGGAGGACGACCTTGTTATACTCAAGGGCCCACTCAAACAGACGCTGGGTCTTATCTTGCGGAAAGGAGTATGGTCTTTTCATTCTTGCCCTTCGTGAAGGGAGTTTTTGTTCAGCAACCTTGGTAGAGGAGGAGCTAGTTGCCTCCTGTGCTTTCCTCCACCGACGCTCGAAGACTAAAAAGTCAAGTGCTTCTATTCCTTCTAGTGCCGGCTGTTCTTCAATTGGCTTGTGCACTTGAATTGGAGGTGTAAAAGCCGGGCAGTATTTGGCTAGAAAGGCTTCAATTTCAATTGCCACATCTTCTAATTGGTCAAAGGTTTTGACTTCGAGGCCAATTACTCTTTGTAGGATCTCTTTCCTCAGATTGCGCTTGCATAGCTGGACAGCGTCCTTGTAGCTTGGCGGATGTTTGCATCTCGCACTGAGATTCTTCCAACGTTGAATGTAGTCCGAAGTAGACTCATCATCTTTTTGTTGGATCATATATAACTCTGCTTTGGTGACTTCTTCCTCAGCGGATTTTATCTCAGTTGCTTGTTCTATTACTAGCTTGTTTGTCATGGTTGTCGCCGCTAGATTCCGGCGTAAGCCAGCTGATTGTGGAGGTGGCATTGCATGAGGCGTGGAAGCTGCCCCCTGACATGCCTGGAGAGCTGAGGGGTACCCGGGGGCCGCGTGGTATAGCTGCCATGGACGGGTGTTTCCGTCGTGGCCTTGTGTTGACTGTGGCATAGCTGGTTGCAGTGAGGCTTCAAATGATTTAGCGTCACCTCGTAGGGCTTCGGATGAGGGTCCTGCCTGCCCGAGTGTGACAGGGAGTAAGCCCATCTCAGTCAATCTTTTTCTTAGTGTCTCCACTTCTTGTATTTTCTGATAGAGCTCCATCATCAGAGCGGAGTTAGCTTGGTAGGAGCTGGGAGTGCTATTTCCCGTGCTGATTCCAGGTGGGACTAGCAGCATGTCATTGTCGGCATGGGACACATATGGTCCTGTATGAGTGGATGTTCTTGCCCCCATGCTCTCATGTTGAGGAGGGGTATAATAGCATGCTTCTTCAGCAGGCGGTGGAGGATGCCCCCACCCTTCCTGAGTTTGATGGTGAGAGATAGGTGCTGCAACTTGACCTGCCCTTACCGGTGTGTAGCATATTTCTTCGTCATCTTCTTCAGCAACTCGGCTCGCACTAGGCAAGGCCGATAGGGTATTGCAGGAGAGGACAACGCCGCTCCCTCTATCTCTTGACTTATTCTTCTCTTGCCTTTTCGTAGTTGGCACCTGGTGTGTGATGCGAACTATGGCTGTCTCTTGAGACGACAGCTGGCATAGGGACACTGTATTGATTGCTCTTTCCATAGTAGGTAGCTCATGCGGGCGAGGAGGATCAACCTTATAGTCGCCCAGTTGTAGCTCCCCTCTTCTGATTAGCTTTTCAATAGCGTCTTTAAAGACGTAACAATCTTCAATATGGTGCCCAACCATCTGGTGATATGGGCAGAAGCGAGGATGATCCTTCTTTCTAGCATCTTCCGGTCTCTTCGGCTCTGGTAGAGTAACCTTGTTATTTGCAACAGCCCATTCGAAGAGGACTCGAGTCCTCTCCTTGGGAAAAGAGTAGAATTTTTTCATCTTGGCCCGCAAGGACGGGACTTCTTGCTGCTCAGCTAGCTTAGCGGGAGGAGGGTTAGCCACCCCTTTTTCTTTTTCTTCTTGTTGGTTGAATGCTTTGAAGTCAATTGTGTTAACTTCCTTGGGCGATGGCCACTCGTCAATAAACTTGCCCTTTTGGCTTGTAGCAGTTGGAGTAGAGGGAGAGTTGGAGATGAAGGCTTCAATCTCCGCGACCACATTATTTAGCCGGTCGAAAGACCGTATTTCAATTCCGATCATCCTGCTGAGGATTTCCCGGCTCAGATTCTGCTTGCATATTTGCACCGCATCTTCTGGATGTGGCGGTCGCTTGCATCTCATACTGAGATTCCACCATCTTTTGATGTACTCCAGATCTGACTCATCATGTCTTTGCCTGGATGCATACAGCTCGGCCAGTGTGACCTCTCTTTCAGCAACATAGAACCGCTCTCAGAACTTCCATTGCATAGCTGCCCAGTCGCTTATAGAGCCGGCCGGTAGATTGGAATACCATTCAAAGGCCAGGCCTGTCAGTGAGGACCCGAAGAACTTTAGCAGGTAGGCTTCATCTGTTGCCAGATCACCCATTACTATCATATAGTAAGCAATATGCTCTTTAGGAGAGCCATGCCCGTTGAACTTTTCAAACTTGGGCGGCTTGTTGATGCCAGGCGGGAGCCTCTTTGCGACATACTGCGGCGGATATGGCACCTTGTAAACATCAATAGTGCTGATATCACCATCTGTCCTCTCGGCCAGCTTCATTTCAATTAGTTGTCCCACCATTGATTTACTTACCATGGTTGGGTTCACCGGTGCCGGGTGGCGATGTGCAGGATGCTTTATAGAGGGAGTGAGTAGAGCTTCGACATGAAGTGCCGACGGCTCCGTTGGTGGCAACTGCTGCACTGGTGGAAGAGCTGGTTGCACCAAGGGTGGTTGTAGGGAATGTGGCTGTAGAGCGGCCTTTCCATAGCCTGTTGCTTGAGAAGTAGTTTGGGGTGTAGCATCGACTGGGTTAGGAACTTCCCGGGATGATTCAGTATGCACGTCCTGTTGCCAGGGAAAAGGGGCTTGTTCATTTCTTTCATTTAGTTGCGTCTTCAAGGCTTCGATCTCTTGCTGGTAATTTTGTAACATCATTAAGATGGTTGGGTCTTGCACTGCCATAGCGGAAGTACCCTTGAATGCTTCGCCCGAAACATCTTCAAACGAGGCTGGCAGAGTAATCTCTTCTTCTTCAGAAGTCACCATGTTGACAATTGAAGTAGTGATAGCTTGCTTCTCTTTGACTGCTTCAAGCATTTCTCTTGCAGCTTTGCCTCTTCTTGTCATTAGCCCGGGCCTTTCAGCTAACTTGGCCAACTCTTCTGACTCTTCGGGTAGGGCCCCATATCTGCTAGCCACCCCTGCCATGTTGCAAGTGAAGACTTGGGTTCTTTTTTTTTGCCCCCAGATTGTCTTCTTGGCTTGACTAGGGAAGGTTGACTTTTCAAACATTGATATCCTTTTATTCTCTTCATGCTGTGGAGAAGCTTCAGAGTACTTGGCTTGCAAGCCATCTTCATATTCATTCATGTTCATGAATGACACCGTTCTTCTTCTTTCTTTGCCTTCTTCTTTTCTTTCGGTGCTAATGGCGCGGAGTAGCCTTTGCCGACTTAGGAAAGAACTTTCTAAGCCATAGAAGTAATTCTGGACCACTTGGGCCATTCCTTCTTGATTGTGCCCTGGAGAGCGGGCAGGAATTAACAGTTGGTCTTGCATCGACGGCATGTAGGAGTGCCGCGATAGTCTAGTAGATCCGTTCGATCTTGTCGAACATCGGAGAACATTGGTCTGCCTGGCACAGACCCTATGAGCGGGCAAAGAGGCTACTGGCATGACCTCTTCTTCCTTGAGTGCAGCTTTATTGCCCCCACACCTGGGGTCCTTAATAATTGATGTTGAATCTTGTGTGGTCGAGGCAGAACCCTGGGTCCTCTTGGGAACCCACACTTGCTTGAAACTTGGTAGCTTGGGAGCTAGCTCCCCCCAGACATCCATGTCTAAATCGGCCTTCTGGCTTGCTAGCACCTGAAAGGGGTTGTGAACGGGAACCGCCGGGATGATATGCTCCGGCAATGCTTCAGTATGGCGGCCGTTTAGATAAATACGAACGCCACCAATTAGGACAGACTTCCCAGAAGCCGAGAGTCAGCCTCGGGAAACAAAAACAACTCTTCTTCTTTGATTCTTCTTCTTCTTCTTCCCCCCGGACGCCTTGTCACCGGCGGGGATAGCATGGTAGTCCACGTGGTGGACAAAACATGAGATAGTATGGCGAGATGGAGCGGTTCTCCGTGGACAGCTCACCTTTGTAAGGGCTACGGCCTTGGCCGCAGTAGTCTTGTCAGCTTCCTCTACCTCGGTCCTCAGCAGGTTGATGAAGGCGACTCTGAGAAAGTTAGGGAACCCCACCACTGGTGGCAGAGTTCCGAAAGCAGTGGGCACCGCCAGGTACCCGTGCTCCGCGTGGGTAGCGACCACTTGAGGGCCGAATGTAAGCGCGGCAAATCCACCAGCCATTGAGATCACGGCAAATCAGAATGAGCAAACGATCAGTATTTTGGGGAAGGCCTCCAGGCCTTCTACTTTGGCGAAGAGATGAAGGGAGACTTAGTCCCACCGGGCGTGCCAGCTTGTGGGAATGGATTTATTCTTTATTTATTTATTGGTTTATTGATTTGTTAGTTGGTTTATTAGGCGTGCCAGTCACCAGAGTGACAATTTTATTATGCGCTCGATCTGACTCAGTCAGTCGATTGTGAAGTCCGAGTCGGGACCGGAAGTCCGTCATACCATAAAGGCTATGACGTTAATTACATCCTTCCAAAGAAGGACAACCCTTGATTAATCGCCAAAGTAGAAGGATCCCAGGGGCAAAACCAATGTGATAGGTATGCTCATTCATTTGCAGGATAGAAGATGCATGCAGATGATCACGTGATCCAAGATATGATATATCAATACACGGAGTAAATTCGACAGCATATCCCCTTATCTTGGTCTATGCCAAGTGGGAATATAGGACATCCATCCACGGAGTGCCGAGATGGAAGCCAAAAGAAAGATGGGCGTAGCCCGAGATCCAAGAGGATCTAGATGCGATGGGACAATGCCCAATATTATGGTATTTATTGATATCCCCTTAAGAAACCATTGGAGGACATGCGGTGACAGAACTCCAAGAGTCAGTAGGGTTAGAAGAAAACATCACGGTCAAATGGTATAATGTGGGGGTAGAACCCCGTTAATTTAGCTCCCTTAGACTTGGATGAAGAACCATGATTCCCCGTGATGTGATAAGAGTGGGCCTGAAGGCAAATGAGGTTGAGACATCGAGTTTAGACTGAGTTTAGGGCTCATTAAGGTTGCTCGGAAGTTGAGTGTTTGAATAGTAGATGGTATTGAGGTGAACCGGCACGGTGGGGAGCCGGCGGGGTGGGATCCCGGCGCGGTGGGCAGACGGCGCGAGGGGGTTCCCGGCGCGATAGGAGGCTCAAGGCAATTGGCACGGTAGGCAAAACGGCACGGCATGGCAATCGGCACGGAGGGAAACTGGCCTCGATGCGCCCCCCACCCGGCACGAGTTTGGCGCCGAAAAGTGTTGGCGCCGGGAGGAGGCGGTGCCGGGAGGAGATGGCGCCGGGGAGATGGCGCCGGTGGCCATTTTGTTGGTTTTATTCATATGTTATGAGGGGTTCTATTGAGGAGGGCCTCTTGTGCTTAATCAGGGCTTCATGGGCTCTGGTAATGATGTTTAGGTAAGCTGAAAGGGGAGGAGAAATTCATCCACAGAAGGTCTAGGGAGACCATGTGACAATCAACGGAAAATCTCATGATGATCATGTTCCCCTTGTACAGTGGGCAAAGGGCCATGAGATAGTCTGTCTCAGGCCTCTGTCACACAGCAGGGGGTTTATTTATCAGTTTAACGAAAACATCACACGATATGACAAAGAAATGATCGTGAATTAATTTCGGCAGCATCTCCCCTTAGTTTGGACTATGCCAAAAGGGGAGTATGGGACATCCATCCACGGAGTGCCGAGATGGAAGCCAAAAGAAAGATGGGCGTAGCCCGAGACCCAAGAGGATCAAAATTCAGCGGGACAATGCCCACTCATGGTGGTGTCTCATTAATATTCCCCTAAAAGAGACCAACGGAGAGCATACAGTGGCAGAACTCCGTGGCCCGACGGGGTGAAAGAGGGAAATCGAAAATCCAGATTGAAATGAATGTAGGGGTAAAACCCCGTTAATGTAGCCCCTCCGCACTTCTTATGAGATTAGGGTATAAACTTCAACGATATTCATTCATAAAAAAAATTCATGTATTTATTCGTACATTCACATGAGTACATGTATACGTATAGATATACATACACACATAATGTGTGTGTGTATATATATATATACATATATATATAGCCCAAATAAAGAATGGTCACACTCACTATGCATGTTTAATCATGGATGGGTTAAATGGGGATTTTACACGATGGCTCTCGCATGCACAATAAAGAATTATTTATGCATGCATATGTTATATAGATATACCTTCATATATACATGCATGGTGATTGGGCTATTACACTATATGCCAACCTGACATTAGTAAAATTAGTGGGTGAGGGCTTATTAAGGCAACCGAGATGTATTAATGGGGTTAGTGAATGGCCGATCACTATTCACGTGTAAGCATACCGTTAATGGGGGCCATGCATTGAATGGGTTTTATTTGTTCAGACGAGTTCTTATAAAAGCAAAGCTTTACGTGGGCACCTGTTGCATGCACGCATATGAAACGTTGGAAAGGAAAGAAGCGGACACGGCGGGATTCACGTGCTCGGCGCGAAAATGGGAAAGAGGTCTCGGCGTGGAAACGGAAAGGATTCCCGGCGCGGGAGGTAATCGGCGCCGGTTTGGCACCGAGAGCCATTGGCGCCGAGACTAGTTAAAAGGGGATTTTTGAGATTTAAGATTTCATAAGAGCTACCGGGTGAACGGAAAATTATCAGGAAAACACAAACACCATATCATAGCAGGGCAAAATTACTTTCCCTCATGATTTGGGAGGACGCCGTGTGAGAAACCAACGGCGACCGAGTGCTCACGAGCAAACAGATATTAAATGCATGATAGAAATGACAGAAATAAATCCGTGATAGAGGGGTGGTTTGATTGCTCCAGAAAAGAAACTGTGAGCATCAGAGTGCTTCGTGGAGCATGGAAATCAATACAGATGGCACTTGAGCCAAACAGAACCATCTCGGCGGACAAAACGAAGCAAGCTGCTGCCAAAACAGAGTATCGTAAAACCATTTGTTCGAGCACCTCATTGTACCTCATCCACTTGGGGAAGAAGCAGAGAGCATGCCACACACTCGACAGTCTCTGACCTCCGTTTGAGACATCTACGGGGACGACGTCAGAAAATATGGTTAAAACCAACTAGCACTCGTGACATGAGATCATGAGAGATGAGCATAGAGGTGACAAAGAAAAAGAGATGCATCCACATGGAAATAGAGGGAAGACCCGTGGAAATCGACAGTCAGAACCAATTTCATTCAATTCATTCATTATCAGCAGCTCATATATGGGATCAGAAAGACAACTTTAGAAGAAGAATTGCATAAAAAAAATGGGGGAGAGGGAAGAATGTAGCCCCGAAGGGCATTACATGGTGGGAGACCCACCTTTCCTGCAGGGGGAAACCCACCCCTCTCTTTTCCTCCTTGGACGAACCTCCCTCTTTCTCCCTCGATGAGTTGGTGGCTCTCTCTTTTCTTCTGTCTTTTTTTTTATATCACCCGTCCGCCGCTGGCCTTCTTCTCTTGTTGTCTCCCCCACCCTCCGCTCTCTTGTTTCTTTGTCGAAACTCAGCCTTTATAGTGGGTCACAAAACCCTTGAAGCATCGGCGCGCTCCTCTTGTATGGTGCTCTCGGCGCGCCCCCTCTTCAGTATGGGCTTCGACGTCCTTTTAAACTTTGATATGGTCTAGGTGCCTTTGTGGGCTTAATGGGCCCTTGTAGCCTCTCCGCCTCTTCCTCTATCCCTAGAAAATAAGAAACATAAGATGATTTAGTAGGAAAAATATGTTGACATTATTTATATATATGTATATATTGTTATTATTTTATCATTTTTCATGTGTCAACAACTATTGATGTTCTAGGACTTGTCATATTATTCAAAATACTTAATTTTAATTTATGAAAAATAAGGAATGTTCCGTTATGCTGCCGAATTATTTCCATAAGCATAACCTTGTTTTAAGTCATTCTTGACTCGCATTTCTTAATTGAAGCGTTCATTCATTGAACTATTGTTATCATGAACTTATTTGAACTTGTTATATTATTGGCCATACTTTATTGCTTGAAACGTGGAAGTAGCTTGATTTATACTTGAAGATGTGATCGAGCACTGATTGTGTTCAAGGGCTCTATGCTAGTCCCCTCGACTGATTACCGGAAACATACTATTATAAACCATGGGGTATGATGCTACTGGCGTCGTATTGCGCTGGGAGTACTTTCTCTATAAATAAGTGAAGATCTACGGACATCATGAAAATACTTGTACACGACTTTCTTACTTGATACATGATATTCCACAGAAATTCACCAAATACTTGCTCATAAGCAAAAGATGTTTGAGTGATGACTATGTGGTATTGCTAGTACATTCTCGTTACATTCTTGTTCATGGAAGGCCATATCATGTTCTTGTTACATTCTTACTAGTTCATACTTGCTCATTCTATCTTAAACGATCATCTTTTGTTACTTTGGTTATTCGCATGATTTATCGCAGTCGCATGATTTTATCTTAATCTTTAGAGCCAAAAATACTAATTACTTAAATATTGCTAATCATGTTGATGCGAAGATACCTAATGGGCAAGTATGTTAATTACCTATTTCTAATCTTTTCAGGAGATGGTAGTGAGTCGGGATCGGATTCAGAACGTTCAAATAGCAGGTCCGAGAGTGAATGAAGAATGAGTGAAGACTTAGGAAGTCTACATTGTTTAGATTGAGTCTATGTAATTTTCTTATTTCTTGAGTCTAGTATGATGAAGAAAGTTGAAAGAGTTATTGTATTTGAATATTTGATTTGATTATTAATGAAATAAGTTGAAGTTTGAGTAAATATTGTGTAATTGCATTTATGTGTGTGATTGTCTTGCGCTCTGATCATTCTTGCTTGCAAGAGGCTTACCATGCCGACTGTTCACGTTCATCGAGCTAGTCTTCCGCTGTAATAAAAGGCTCGGGGCATGACACTTTAGGTGTCGCGATATTGTGTTGTTGCTGGTCGCGTCGTCTTTTTAGTCGCGTCATCTTAGAGAGTCCAAGGTTTGCTTTTAGCCCGAGTCGAGTCCTATTGTCGTCCCGCATCAGGGCCACTACTCATATTGTGTGCGAGGTGTGAGAGTTTCGTCTAGGGTGTATCATGCGAGTTGTGCTAGCAACATAGCTACGACACTTCCCCTAGCCGTATGCACTCACTGAGAATTGACTTTCTCCATCTCTTAGTGTGTGCCTTGATGCACGCAGACGTAGAATCTGGGCAGAGTTATTTAACAAGAAAGCATGCGATCTTAGAAATTTGAAAGAATTGTATTAATGCTATACTACAGGCAAACATGCATGCGAAACAAGCAAGCAATCAAACCATGTTACACTCATTTTTTCTCTTCTTTTTTTTTGTTTTCTCCTTTTGTTTTCTCTTTCTCTTTTTTTTCTCTTTTTTCTCTTCTTTTTTTTCATTTTTTAATTTTCTTCTTTTTTAATTTTCTTTCCCTTTTTTAATTTTTATTTTCTTTTGTATGAGGCTTAAAAGGCACACCCGCAGGCCGACAATTTGAGAGGTAAGTGGCTGATGCTGCGACAATGGAGATAAGGTGTCATATGTTGTTGTGAATCCCCAGAGGGATCAAGGGTTGGTATGGTACAAATGGGGGATCTTTTCGTTCATTGGTTCGGTCATGTAATACCACGGTTTTAAAAATTGAAATAAAATTGAAATGAATGAATTTTGGAATTTAATATTTAATTCCTTGGTGAATAGGACAAGTGGAAATTTGACTACCTTATAAAAATCTAAAAAAATGGTAATTTGGTAAAGGATAATTTATTTAACAACTTTGTCTTCTATGGTCGACCCAGCAAAAATCCGTAACTAGGTCTAATCATTGGTTTGAGCCCAAAGTGCACACTTACCTAACCTTAACTTAAACCACAAAATTAGGGCTTAATACTCCGTCAAATGAGCCCAAATCGGTGGCAAATGAAAGGCCACGATCTATGGATCATTTACCCTCTGCCAATTCATCGAAACCCTAACCCTAAAACTTGTAATCGACCGAGCTTGGGTGAGGTCAACGATTACGGCGCCGTTTCCAATCACTCCACTTGCTCCAACGAATTATCCCAGCACGGAAGGATCCAGAAGGTGTATGAGCTATAAAAATAAAGCTCTGGAATCCTAGAATTCTTTGAGAGCAGTGGCGGCCGCATTGGAGATCGATCTAGGGAGATCTCTTGTGATTTGTGGAGACGTGTCGGCGTCCCTTCTTCTTCCTTTCTTCTTCCTTTTTCACTCGATTGAGGAAGGTAATAACGAGCCTAATATAAAGGGTTATATATGGATGGAATCAGCGTCTAGTCCTCTTTCTTTTGAGTCATAAAGCCCTTAATTCCATTAGGTATTCTGCGCTGATTTAATGGTTTGGTAGAGGCATGTCAGAATTAGGGAAGAACTTGTTCCCATTGATTTCAGTAGCGATTTCATGCTGTAAATCTAAAATTGATTCATGCATCTTGTAGAGTTTTTCATGCTCCTTCTATTGGCAGTAAAAGTCCCAAATTCCATGTTGTATACCCTTCGAATTTCGTGTTTTATTGTAACCCTAAAAACCTCACCGAGGGCGGGCTAGGGTTGGTTCGATCGGATTTTACCAGACTTGGACGGTCTTACGATAGACCACACATCCTGGATGAGCGGTCACTTCATGACCACACATCCTGGGATGGGCGGTCCTCACCTTACCACATATCTAGATGGACGGTTTTACCTGGACCACACAACCCTGACAGGATGTGCGGCTCCCAGAGGACCACATATCTGGATGTGCGGCTCTCAGAGACCACACAACCCTGACAGGATGTGCGGCTCCCAGAGGACCACATATCAAGATGTGTGGCTCCCAGAGGAGGACTCCCAGAGGACCACATATCTGGATGTGCGGCTCTCAGAGGACCACACAACCCTGGGATGGGCGGCCATCACTGGACCGTCCAACCCAATGGGAGGCCCTCACTGAACCGTTCAACCGTTCAGTCCAGTAGGTGTAAGGCCTTGTAACGACCGCACATCTATGCAGAATGACTTAGTGTGAGCTTTACATGATTCATATTAGTATCTTAATGGATAATTAGTAAATTAGAAACCTATATGACAAGTGGTAAATTATGCAAGTAAATTTCTGTAAAATGCATGCTAATTATTCCCACATGATCTTGTTCATTATCATTATCATCTTGATTAATCTTTTTGGCAATCAAATTAATGTAAATCATGATCCTTGATAAATTGACATGAAAATTAGGACTAAAATGAATGCTAGGTTGCTTGACAGCCATACTACTCCAGTAGAACGGTTTGACCAATTTATCGACTTTTAATAAGTCATTAGCCCTATTAGTCGTGCTAGCCTTGAACTTACCTCCGGACACTCCATCCGGCGGACTTAACATCATCTTGGGATCTCTGTATATCCCTGCTAAGAACCTAATGAACCACTAGAAACATCGATTTACGTGACTGAACCGCTGGATTATAAGTCTTGGATCGAATTGGGCTAAGAGAGGCATGTGCGGCCAGTAGTGGACCGCATATCCTTATAGGCGGCCCAATAACGACCGCATATTCTTGGCTTATGCCATTAAGTGTTGGTCGATTAACCTTGATCAATCTTCAACCAAAACATTAAGCCCTGGACTGACCAATAGACAGTAGACTAGGCCGTGGTTTAGCTTTACCCTGTCTTTGGCAGCCCGGAGTCCAATAGGGTGATTTCTTAGCCTTCTAGCCAAGCCGGGGTGGTGCGGCTGGAATATGACCGTTCAAACCTTATGCGGATTCTCTTGGACCGCATATCTTTAATACGGCCCCGTATGGCCCGTACATCATGTTCATGGGTCTTAAGGTCTCCTGGACCTGCGCGGCCCAGAACTTACCGTTCATCCTTTAGAGCGGCACACTGTCAGCCGTTCATTCTTGACCTCGTGGGCTGAGTTTCAGTCCATCTCCTGTAAGTGCGGCCCAGTGTTAGCCGCATATATCCTTTGAGCGGCCTCTATATGACCGTACATCTCTCAGAGATGAGTTTTTTCGTATTTTGTGCTCTTGAATCCAAGGACATATTAGTCCTTTAAATCTTGAACTTCTGGACAGTAATTCCTCTGATTATTTGGCCATAAACTTGACTACAATGTCTAGACGGAACTTGGGATCTTGGATCCGATAAATCAATGCCAACGCATCATAAGGGCCCAGTCTGGTCCTGGGGAGAGCGCCCGAAAAGTACTTGTGCCCATGAGACTTTTTAATGACAAGGTGAGGCATTGCACCGAGTGCATGACTAGCATGATGTCTACGACAGAAATCTCTAGTTATCTCTTGTTACTTGATCGTGCTTGACTTCTTTAAAATACTTGATGCTGGCCATTTCCTCGTTACAATTTCCTGTTACGCTTGTTACATGATATTCTTGTTGAAATCTAGGTATCTTATATTTTCTTGACCTTGCAAGGTCTTTATCACGTTGTTTTTCTTCTGTATCGTCATTTCTTTTCTTATCATTTCATATAAAATGGAATAATTGGTTAATTACGTAAACTTGCCTGTTATTATCTACTTAGCGTTCGCTCATATAGTTGTCTTTCCCTTTTTCCAGGCAGCTCAGGTGACGATGCGTTTACCGTTGGGGATGGGCAGGAGTGATGATTGGAGTGTACCAGTTCTAGATGTTGAGTTGGCATAGTTATCCTACTCGTAGTTGTGCCTTAGAGTGTGTTTAGCTACAGTTATGATATTATTATTAAGTTCTTATTGCCTCAGTTGTATTAAAGTTGGTTTAAGGATATTGTACTAGATTTGAAATGTTTCATGACCAATAAAGTTATCTCTTTTCATAGCACATGTGTTAATGCTTAGATTAGCTTATCATTATTTCTAGCTATTTCTTACTGTACGTTCTGATATTCCGCGTCAAGGCATGACACTTTAGGTGGTATTAGAGCCTAGGTTTCACATTCCTAGGTTTTCTTAGTTCTAGGGGTCTAAGTGATGATTTAGGACCCATAACCTTGTTATAAGTCTAAGAACCCAACCTGGTGAGATTTGGGTAGAAACTTGGGTTAAGTTCATACCTTAATTGTGATATTATCTATTTTTAATGAATCTAAGTAATCTATTCCACGTGTAGGCCTTTGCAATGGCAACTGATCGCGCGGAATGGAGGAACTTACAGCGCACGATTCAAGGCCTTACTCAAGTTTTGCAACAAGTGGCCCAAGCAGGAACTACAAACCATGGCATTGGTGATTTATATCGGAACTTTCGGGGGATGAATCTGCCGAGATTTGGTGGCTCGACTGACCCTGATGAAGTCGAGCACTGTCTAGAAGACATGGGAAGGATATTCGAGGTAATGCAGTGCAGCAATCAAGAATGCGTCCTTCTATCAACCTTTCAACTTGAACGTGATGCAGGAACATGGTGGGATTCAGTGAAGGCTACCCTTGGTGATCAGCAAGTCACATGGGAGGAGTTCGAGGAATTCTTTAATAGCAAATACTTTTCTAATAGAGTGCAAGAGAAGAAGGCAGCGGAGTTCGCGGCTTTGAAGCAGCGAAATCTATCTGTGGTAGAATATGAAGCTCAAGTTTCTCGGTTATCCCGATATGCTACTCACTTGATATCCACCGAGAAGATGAAGGCTAAGCGCTTTCTTAATGGACTGAAGCTACTATATATCAACCAATTGGCACCAATGGAAATCCCAACCTATTCTGAGATGGTGAGAAAAGCTCAAGTCCTAGAAGATACTCTAGAAATGACGGAGAGAATCCGTGAAAAAAGTGCAAGGAAGGAACAACCTACGGGTTTCGGGAATATCAAACCCGAGTATGGCAGGAAGATGCCCATTAGTGGGTCTGGTTTGTAGAGTGGGTCCGGATCGTGGAAAGGCAAGATGTCGAAACGTGAAGACAAGAAGCCTGGCCCTATTGTTCCATTCAAAGGAGTGTGCAAGTATTGTGATCGTCCAGGCCACAAGATGGAGGAGTGCTGGCGCAAGTTGGGCGCCTGTTTGCGATGTGGAAGTAGGGAGCACCGTATCCCTGACTGTCCTCTTTTATCTGAACAAGTTATGCCGGCGAAACGACAAGGCATCAAGAAACAACAAGGCAAGCTCCAAGCTCTACAAGCAGATGAGGCAGGAACCACTGAGGGTGGTGGACTCGTCGAAGGTACTCTTATTATACTCGACAAGCCAGCATTTGTTCTTTTTGATACTGGTGCCACACATTCATTTATTTCTCAGAGTTTTGCTAAGTCTTTAGCTGTGAAGCCTATTTTGATGGATTCTCCGTTAGAGATTTCAACCCCTTTTGGTACTAGATCAGCAATTCAGTATTTCTATCATTCTAGTAAGGTTATGATTGATGAAGAGAATTTTTCAGCCGATTTAGTTTGCATGGACATCAAGGATTATGATGTAATCCTAGGAGCAGATTGGTTGGCTAAATATGAGGCAAATGTTCACTGCAGTTCTAGCTTTGTGTCTTTTACTAGGCACCCGAGAGTTTCTCTTGTGGGAGTTAAACACCATAACTCCGTATCACTTATCTCGGCTCTTCGAGCTGATAAGCTGATGAAGCATGGATGTAAAGCTTTTCTAGCCTTTGTCTATGCAACCCCTGAGCAGCAGATCGAGATTAAGGACATTTCTGTTGTCCGAGATTTTCCTGATGTCTTTCCAGAGGAACTGCCAAGACTTCCGCCTGAGCGAAAAGTTATCTTTTCTATTGATCTCATTCCTGGCACATCTCCTATTTCCAAAGCTCCTTATCGTATGTCTCCTGCGAAACTGAGGGAATTAAAGCAACAGTTGATGGAATTGCTCGAGAAGGGTTTCATTCGTCCAAGTACTTCCCCTTGGGGAGCCCCTGCATTATTTGTCCGGAAGAAAGATGGTTCGATGAGATTGTGCATCGATTATCGACAATTGAACCAGCTGACTGTCAAGAACAAATATCCATTGCCGAGGATTGATGAATTATTTGATCAGATAGCGGGAGCTCAGTATTTTTTTCAGATCGATTTTCGATCTGGATATCATCAGTTGTGGATTAAGGAAGAGGATATCTATAAAACAGCTTTCCGCAGTAGGTATGGTCATTTTGAATTTGTCGTTATGCCTTTTGGTCTAACGAATGCACCAGCAGCTTTCATGCAGTTGATGAACAATGTATTTCAGCCCTATCTTGATCAATGGGTCGTGGTATTCATTGACGATATCCTGATTTATTCCAAGAATGAAGAGGAGCATGCTGAACATCTGAGGATGGCATTGCAACTATTGAGAGATCATCAGCTATATGCCAAGTTCAGCAAGTGTGAATTCTGGCTGCAAGAGGTGTCTTTTCTCGGACATATCATCATGAAGGAAGGAATTTCTGTTGATCCTTCAAAGGTAGAGGGAGTGAAGAATTGGGATCAGCTTACCAGTGTGAATGAAGTTAGAAGTTTCCTAGGCCTAGCAGACTACTACCGAAGATTTATCCAAGATTTCTCTAAGATTGCGGTACCTATGACAAGATTAACCCGTAAGGAGAACAAATTTGATTGGTCAGAAGATTGCCAGCGAAGCTTTCAGACTTTGAAGGAATGTTTAACTACTGCACATGTATTGGCTTTACCTTCTGGTGAAGGAGGTTTTGTCATATACACTGATGCTTCAGGTATTAGTTTAGGCTGTGTACTCATGCAGCATGGGAAAGTGATTGCCTATTCTTCTAGGCAGTTGAGAAAGCATGAAGAGAATTATCCTATTCATGATTTGGAACTAGCAGCGGTGGTATTCGCCTTGAAGATATGGAGGCATTACTTGTATGGAGAAACATTCACAGTGTTTTCAGATCATAAGAGTCTGAAATACTTATTTTCTCAGAAGGAACTGAATATAAGGCAAAGAAGATGGTTGGAGTACTTGAAGGACTTCGACTTCTCAATTGAGTATCATCCTGGAAAAGGCAATGTTGTGACAGATGCATTAAGCCGGAAGCCTGTAGCTAAACTATCAAGTCTCATGTTACAAGAGTGGAGGCTACTGGAACAATTAGCTAGCATGGACCTTAATGTTGACAATGATCGGGTTAGGATTGCACAGATTCGACTTAAGCCCGAATTGTTGATAGAAATCAAGTCTTTGCAAGATAATGATCCCGAGCTAGTAGAGATCAAGGGAAGCTTGAGCAGCAGACCTGACTTCATGATAGCTAACGATGGAAGATTGTTATTCCAGGGTAGAACTTGTGTACCTCATGAAGCTGAAATAAAGAACAAGATTCTTGAGGAAGCACATAGATCCAGATACACCATTCATCCTGGAGGTACTAAAATGTTCAGAGATTTGAAAAGATTCTTTTGGTGGACGAATATGAAAAGGGAAGTTGCAGACTTCATGAGTAGATGCTTGGTTTGTCAGCAAGTTAAGGCTGAACATTTCAGACCGGCAGGAAAATTGAAACCACTCGACATACCCCAATGGAAGTGGGAAAGCATTGGCATGGACTTCATTATGGGTCTACCTAGGACTCGTGGTGGACTTGATGCAATATGGGTGATTGTCGATCGATTGACAAAGCCAGCTCATTTCTTACCCATTAAGTCTAAATGGACAGTTGATATATTGGCTGCTTTGTATTTGAAGGAAGTGGTAAGGCCCCATGGCATACCAGTCAGTATTGTGTCTGATAGAGACCCCAGATTTACTTCACATTTCTGGAAGGGACTGCAAGAGTCTCTGGGTACTCGTCTGAATTTCAGTACTGCTTTTCATCCACAGACAGATGGACAGACTGAAAGAACCAACCAGATAGTGGAAGATATGCTTAGAGCATGCATGATTGATTTTGGAGGCGGTTGGAGTGATCACTTGGCATTAATTGAATTCGCCTACAACAACAGTTATCAATCCAGCATACAGATGGCTCCTTTTGAAGCATTGTATGGAAGAAGCTGTCGTTCCCCAATATGTTGGGATGAGGTAGGTGAGAAACAATGACTTGGACCGGATCTTATTTCAGAATCATCATAGAACATCTGTATTATCCGAGACCGGTTACAAGTAGCCCAATCAAGACAGAAGAGTTATGCCGACAACAGAAGGAGAATATTGGAGTTTCAGGTTGGCGAGCATGTATATTTAAAGGTCTCTCCTACGAGAGGGATTCGAAGATTTGGCATTCAGGGAAAGCTAAGTCCGAGATATATTGGTCCATTCGAGATCCTGGATAGAGTGGGAGAGGTTGCTTACAGGCTGGCTTTACCGCCTCAGTTGTCTGGCGTACACAATATTTTCCATGTGTCTATGTTACGGAAATATGTGTATGACCCCACTCACATCATTCAGCATGTGGATTTCAAATTGAAGGAAGATTTGACCTATGAAGAAAGACCTATCAAGATTCTGGACCGGAAATAACAGCAACTCCAGAATCGTTCCATACCGATGGTCAAAATTCAGTGGAGTCGGCGTGGGACCGAAGAAGCTACTTAGGAGTCTGAAGATACTATGCGGAAGCGGTATCCCAACTTATTATAGGTGAGCTATCTCATTCCCTATTTTCTGTATTCAGTGCAGTGAATTTGGAGGACCAAATTCTTTAAAGTAGGAAAGGGTGTAATACCTCGGTTTTAAAAATTGAAATGAAATTGAAATGAATGAATTTTGAAATTTAATATTTAATTCCTTAGTGAATAGGACAAGTGGTAATTTGACTACCTTATAAAAATTTAGAAAAATGGTAATTTGGTAAAGGACAATTTTATTTAACAACTTTGTCTTCTGTGGTCGACCCAGGAAAAATCCGTAACTAAGTCTAATCATTGGTTTGAGTCCAAAGTGCACACTTGCCTAACCTTAACTTAAACCACAAAATTAGGACTTAATACTCCATCAAATGAGCCCAAATCGGTGGCAAATGAAAGGCCACAATCTATGGATCATGTCCCATCTGCCAATTCATCGAAACCCTAACCCTAAAACTTGTAATCGACCGAGCTTGGGTGAGGTCAACGATTGCGGCGCCGTTTCCAATCACTCCACTTGCTTCGACGAATTCTCCCAGCACGGAAGGATCCAGAAAGTGTATGAGCTATAAAAATAAAGCTTTGCAATCCTAGAATCCTTTGGGAGCAGTGGCGGTCGCAGTGGAGATCGATCTAGGGAGATCTCTGGTGATTAGTGGAGACATGTCGGCATCCCTTCTTCTTCCTTTCTTCTTCCTTCTTCACTCGATTGAGGTAGGTAATAATGAGCCTAATATAAAGTGTTATATATGGATGGAATCAACGTCTAGTCCTCTTTCTTTTGAGTCATAAAGCCTTAAATTCCATTAGGAATCCTGCGCTGATTTAATGGTTTGGTAGAGGCATGTCAGAATTAGGGCAGAACTTGTTCCCCTTGATTTCAGTAGCGATTTCAAGCTGTAAATCTAAAATTGATTCATGCATCTTGTAGAGTTTTTCATGCACTTTCTATTGGTAGTAAAAGCCCCAAATTCCATGTTGTATACCCTTCGAATTTTGTGTTTTATTGTAACCCTAAAAACCTCGCCGAGGGCGGGCTAGGGTTGGTTCGATCGGATTTTACCAGACTTGGACGGTCTTACGATAGACCACACATCCTGGATGGGCGATCACTTCATGACCACACATCCTGGGATGGGCGGTCCTCACCTAACCACATATCTAGATGGACGGTTTTTCCTGGACCACACAACCCTAACAGGATGTGCGGCTCCCAGAGGACCACATATCTGGATGTGCGGCTCTCAGAGAACCACACAGCCCTGACAGGATGTGCGGCTCCCAGAGGACCACATATCTGGATGTGCGGCTCTCAGAGGATCACACAAACCTGGGATGGGTGGCCATCACTGGACCGTCCAACCCAATGGGAGGCCCTCACTGAACCGTTCAACCCTTCAGTCCAGTAGATGTAAGGTCTTGTAACGACCGCACATCTATGCAGAATGACATAGTGTGAGCTTTACATGATTCATATTAGTATCTTAATGGATAATTAGTAAATTAGAAACCCATATGACAAGTGATAAATTATGCAAGTAAATTTTTATAAAATGCATGCTATTTATTCCCACATGATCTTGTTCATTATCATTATCATCTTGATTAATCTTTTTGGCAATCAAATTAATGTAAATCATGATCCTTGATAAATTGACATGAAAATTAAGACTAAAATGAATACTAGGTTGCTTGACAGCCATACTACTCCAGTAGAACAGTTTGACCAATTTACCGACTTTTAATAAGTCATTAGCCCTATTAGTCGTGCTAGCCTTGAACTTACCTCCGGACACTCCATCCGGCAGACTTAACATCATCTTGGGATCTCTATATATCCCTGCTAAGAACCTAATGAACCACCAGAAACATCGATTTACGTGACTGAATCGTTGGATTATAAGTCTTGGATCGAATTGGGCTAAGAGAGGCATGTGCGGCCAGTAGTGGACCGCATATCCTTATAGGCGGCCCAATAACAACCGCATATTCTTGGCTTATGCCATTAAGTGTTGGTCGATTAACCTTGATCAATCTTCGACCAAAACATTAAGCCCTGGACTGACCAATAGACAGTAGACTAGGCCGTGGTTTAGCTTTACCCTGTCTTTATCAGTCCGGAGTCCAATAGGGTGATTTCTTAGCCTTCTAGCCAAGCCCGGGTGGTGCGGCTGGAATATGACCGTTCAAACCTTATGTGGATTATCTTGGACCGCATTTCTTTAATACGGCCCCGTATGGCCCGTACATCATGTTCATGGGTCTTAAGGTCACCTGGACATGCGCGGCCCAGAACTTACCGTTCATCCTTTAGAGCAGCACACTGTCAGCCGTTCATTCTTGACCTCGTGGGCTAAGTTTCAGTCCATCTCCTGTAAGTGCGGCCCAGTGTTAGCCGCATATATCCTTTGAGCAGCCTCTGTATGACCGTATATCTCTCAGAGATGAGTTTTATCATGTTTTGTGCTCTTGAATCCAAGGACAGATTAGTCCTTTAAATCTTGAACTTCTGGACAATAATTCCTCTGATTATTTGGCCATAAACTTGACTACAATGTCTAGACGGAACTTGGGATCTTGGATCCGATAAATCAATGTCAACGCATCATAAGGGCCCAGTCTGGTCCTGGGGAGAGCGCCCGAAAAGTACTTGTGACCATGGGAGTTTGTAATGACAAGGTGAGGCATTGCACCGAGTGCATGACTAGCGTGATGTCTACGACAGAAATATCCGGTTATCTCTTGTTACTTGATCGTGCTTGACTTGTTTAAAATACTTGATGGTGGCCATTTCCTCGTTACAATTTCCTGTTACGCTTGTTACATGATATTGGTGAGGACACGCGTCACACTTTACGACGGAGTACACGGATCTCGCCGGCATCCCTTTGGCTCGGCGACCAGTTGGCAGATTAGCGGAGCTATCATCACTTATTTTATGCTTTGGGCCATGTTGGGCCTTGGTTTAGTCCGTGTGTGGACAATTTTCTTTCAGTCATGGACCTTTTTTTAGGCCAATTAGGCTTTATTTGTGTTTTGTAGGCTTGCTAGAGGCTAGGGGGGTTATTGGGCCACTTCTTGGTTCACTTCTCTGGCCCACTAGGGCTGTCCACTTTCCCCCCCCCCCTGGGCCCACCTTGGGAGGCGCGCCCCACCTAGGGTTAGGGTTGGGGGGCGGACCATTCCCTCCCCTCTTGGAGGGAATGGCAGCCGCCCTTCCCCCCCCTTGCCCTCTCCCTCTTTTGGCCGCCCCCCCCACCTTTCACTCCTAGAATCTAGGAGATTTGAATGCCCTTCCCCGGTTGTGGCCGCCCCCCCCCCCCCATCTCCTTTCCCCTTGGCTAGGGTTTAAACCTAGCATCTCCCCATCCCATATAAAAAGACCTTGTATTTTCTTTTCAAGAAGGTAATGAAGAAATTGATGCTTGAGTGTTCATTGTGGAGTGCCACATTGTGAAAAGGGGCGACCCCTTCTTCTTCCTCCTCCTTGAGGGTGCGACGCCCTCACCTCATCTCCAGTCCTTGGGTGCGACGCCCAGGGGTAGGAGACCTCCCCCAAGGGATTCCACGCCAGCAGCCTTCAATCATCGTCCACGGCGACGAGTTCGGTGGAGCGACGGTGCACGCAGGATCGTCATCCTCTTCCCCGGGCGTCCCTGTGCTGACAGCAGATTTGGTGTCCAGAGATCGGTCCGGTGCGTCCGCTTCCCGGCAGCGTCTCATCCGAGTTTCTTCACGACTTTCGTACCCCTTCCAATCATCTTTCCAACCCCACCGGCCTTGGCCAAAAATTCCACCCACAGAGAAAGTTGTCTTTACAGACACTTTCGTCGCGCTGACGACCTCTCTGACAGTCTCGCCTGTGACCCGAGACGACTTGGGTCCCCGTTTGCATGCCTCTCCTACCCCCAAACACCGCCAGTCCCTTCATAACATTTGTTCCCCTCCCAGTTACGAATCCAGCCCCTCTGGCCTCGCCTTCAAACTCCATCGGGGTAAACTTTTGTCTTCAAGCACACTTTTAGTGCGCAATCCTGCGCTACAGTACCCGAGCGGGACTGTCAGCAGCGGGCCTCCAAAGGGGGTACCATTTCCCGTCCTCGGATCGATCTGCAACTTGGTAGGTCGACTCCTCACATCCCACCACACCTCCAGTAACCATCTCGGGCCGGAACTCCTTCTGTACCCTTGCGCCATTACCACCCCACCCACGGTCACAGGTCAGACTGTCCTGAAGTGCAGTCTGTGCACCCCTGTTGTCATGCCCTTCGCACCCAATCCCTCCACGGGACCCCATCGGCCACCACTGCCCCTGGATAGCCGCCCCTGTCAGCCTTCCACCAGAGAAGACGCCGCCACAAACACTGTCCGGACGGCCGTGTACCAACGCCATCTCTGCCTGCTGTCACAGGGACCAGCCAGCAACCTCTCGCCGGACCGACATCCCCCCAAGGCCGTAGCAGCAGCGTGGGGCCCCTCCATCCGGCTCGGCATCCCAGCAGTGCCCACGGCGACGTGGGCCTCCTCCTCAAAGGCTACTACAGGAGCGATCGGCATTGCGAGGGTCGGCATCCGGCTTCATCCCCGACCTCGGCTGCTGCCCGTCAGCCCGTGCGCCGGCCGCCCCGTGTGTAGCTGTGGTTGTAGCCTATTACCTCCCTGCGAGGAGTGGGCCCTTTTGATGTTTGTATTAGTTCTCTCACGCGTGTATCGGGGTGGTCGGACTCGGCCGGGGTTCCTTCCCCACGCTTAGGCGTGGAGGTACGTGTCTCGCTCCCGCCCGTAGTACTTGCTTATCACGTATATGATTGATTGTGCCGCGCGAGTGAGTGTAGGGCCTAGCTAGTTTCATTTATTACTGCTGGTTGAGAGAGACGAGAGCGGCCTTTTCCCTTGGCCCTAGTCGAGCACTGAGCTCGGACTAGACTCCCGTGTCATCCAGCGGCTTCTCGCCCGTTGTGACCCCGTCGCGCCTCCCTCCGTGGGACGGCCGTGGTTCGGAGTTCTGTTGAGAGACGCCTCCGCCCGGAGGGATTTCACGTTAGTCGGTCACACCGGCTTACCTTGTCACGTGCGCGTGCTGGTCGCACAAGTCATAGTCTTAGATTAGTTGCATTGTTGGTCAGTCCCGCATCAAATTTTGGTATCAGAGCATAGGGAACCAGTTTGTTCTTACAAATTGGGGTCTTAGGCCATTTGAGTCATTAGATTTGTCTTAGGTTCTTTGCATCCTTAGTAGTCCTAGGCCAATTGAGTCTCATCTTGCATTTGAGTCCGTGTCCCATTTTGTGGTCGTGTCTATTTCACCCTTGTTCCCTAGGGTCTTGCATGCCCACCCGGCGTGGTACTTCCTACCACCGCCCGCTCCCTATGGCTGATCCTAGGAACCCCGTACCCAGCGATCTCTCCATGCAGGAGATGATGCAGACCATCATGGAGTCCATGAGACATGAGATTAGGGGTCAGACCGACCGGATAGAGGGCCAGTTGAAGGTCATGGAGGACCGAATGGGAGATATGGAGGACCGGATTGAGGCCTCTAACCGGACCATTCAGGGTCTAGTTGATCGCCCCCAGGGTAGAGTCCCACCCGTAGATGTTCCCGAGCAGGCCCATGGCCAACGTGACCCTGCTCTTCGACCCAACCAGCCTAGGGGAGGCGACGGTCATAACCGTGGTCGACAGGTCCACGCACGTGAGGTAGAGGACTTTGGGTCCGATAATGAGAGTGAGGGTTATGGCCGTGGACGACAGGGCCGACGGTACCATCGGGATGAGGATGAGGAGCGTATCCTCCGATCTGTGCGAGTAGATCCACCCTCTTTTGATGGGTCCTTGGACCCTGACCTGTTTAGTGACTGGGCCACTAGCATGGACCGCTATTTCGAGTGGGTAGACATGGCCGAGCATAGGAAAGTCAGGTTTGCCAAGATGAATCTGGTTGGCAGGGCCCAGACCTACTGGGCTACAGTTGAGAGTTTGATTGGGCAACGGCATGAGCCCCCGATTGAGACTTGGGAGGAGATGAGGGCGAAACTAGAGCAGAAGTATGTCCCCCGATCCCACCGCCACCGGCTCATTGATCGGTGGCAGAGTCTTACCCAGGGGAATCGGCCTGTCATGGAGTACATTGCCGAATTTGATGAGTGCCTGCTGAGATGTGGGGTCAGGGAAGAGACTATCATGACGGTAGCTCGATTCCGTCGGGGTTTGAAACGGCACCTTCATATGGAGTTACTCCGCCGTCATGTGCAGACATTAGAAGAGGCCTACCAAGTGGCCCGCGAGATGGAACAGTTCGAGTTAGATTTTGCTCCCGCCCAGCGCCCCACACCCACCTATTCTCGAGGAGCGGATCCTCGCGCCACTACGGGGCAGTTTTCTAGGGGACCCTTGACCCGACCTCAGGATATTGCTAGGGAGACCCCTCGCCAGGACCTTGCCCCTAGGCCTCGCCCTCCCGCCCCGAGGGACTTCCTCCCTCGACCCCAGGCCCCTGCCACCGAGGTTCCTCGCCCTCAGCAGCCTGCCATTCCTACTAGGTCCCAGTTTCCACCACCCCCGGCTCGTCGTGATGACAAGGGGAAAGGGCCGATGACTGGTGGAGCACCGCAAGGCCCTAGGCCTCGTGGTGATTGCTATCGTTGTGGAGGAGCCGGTCATTACGCTGTTCAGTGCCCTACCCGACAGCAGACCGTGGCTCTAGGAGAGACATCCGCAGGGGAGACCGTACCTGAGGTTGAACCTGTTAGCTATGAGGCCGACCTTGAGCTCGCGGAGGAGTTTTTCGATGAGTTGTTAGAAAGCGAGCAGGTCGACACCCAGGGTACGCAGCACCAGGATGATGTTCAGCTGGGAGTTGTTAGGTGTATTTTGACCCAGCCTTTGGTGAGTGATGACTGGCGTCGCACCACCATCTTTCATACTTTCTGCAGACTAGGAGGGAAAGTCTGCAAGGTGATTATAGACAGTGGGAGTTGCATCAATGCCATCTCCACGGGCACAGTGAAACGCCTAGGATTGACCCCCGTGGACCACCCCTCCCCTTACCGTGTGTCTTGGGTAGACACTACCTCCATTCCGGTCAGACAGCGTTGCCTAGTGCCCTTACAGTTCCACGCCTACCAGGATGAGATCTGGTGTGACGTCTTGCCTATGGAGGTAGGTAGTATCATTCTAGGGAGACCTTGGTTGTTTGATAGGGATGCCACCCTCCATGGTCGTTTGAACACATGCACTTTTGATCACAGCGGCCAGAGGATCACCCTTCACCCTTCCCAGCCCACACGTCCTCCCGTTCGGGGACCCACCGGTCCCAGCACTCTGAGCACTGATGTCCTGGGGCCCAGTGCCCCTTCCCCAGCCCAGGACCCAGCCCCACCCATTGCTACCACTGGTCCTCCGGCTAGGAGGTTGATGTTAGTCAGCTCCCGGGAGATGGAGCGCGACTTTGCGAGAGGAGATCCCATCTTTGCTGTAGTAGTCCGCGAGAGGCCTAGAGAGGCAGAGGGGGAGTCCCCACCCGATGTGGCTGCTATTATTCAGGAGTTCTCCGATGTTTTCCCCGATGACCTTCCCGAAGGTCTTCCTCCCATGAGAGACATCCAGCATGCTATAGATTTGATCCCGGGGTCCTCATTACCCAACCTGCCACACTATAGGATGAGCCCCACTGACCACGCTGAGCTCCAGCGCCAGGTGAATGAGTTGATGTCTAGGGGATCTCTCCGAGAGAGTATGAGTCCGTGTGCCGTCCCCGCCCTACTTGCCCCCAAGAAAGACGGTACTTGGAGGATGTGCATAGACAGCCGTGCTATCAACAAGATCACGGTGAAATATAGGTTTCCCATTCCCCGTCTGGATGATATGATGGATATGATGGCGGGAGCCACTGTGTTCTCCAAGATTGATCTAAAAAGTGGCTATCACCAGGTAAGGATCAGACCTGGAGATGAATGGAAGACGGCCTTCAAGACCAAGGATGGTCTTTATGAGTGGCTGGTCATGCCCTTTGGGCTGACCAATGCTCCCAGCACCTTCATGAGGCTGATGACTCAGGTCTTGCGACCCTTGATAGGAATCTTCGTGGTAGTTTACTTCGATGACATCCTCATTTACAGCCGTACCCGGGAGATCCACTTAGACCACCTTCGGCAGGTCTGTTTGATTCTGAGGAGAGAGAGCTTATTTGCCAACCCTAAGAAATGCGCGTTCATGACCTCTCAGGTCACCTTCCTAGGGTTCATTGTTTCTAGTGAGGGAGTGTCTGCCGACCCTGAGAAGGTCAGGGCAATTGTTGAGTGGCCCGAGCCTCGTACCCTACGTGATGTCCGTAGCTTTCACGGACTGGCGACCTTCTATCGCCGTTTTATCCGAGGCTTTAGCTCCATCACCGCCCCTATCACGGACTGCATTAGGAAAGGGGCCTTTGAGTGGACCAAGGCTGCTTCAGCCGCTTTCGCGCTCCTCAAAGAGCGCATGACCCAGGCACCCGTCCTTCGTCTTCCAGACTTCACGAAGGTGTTTGAGGTCTCTTGTGATGCCTCAGGGGTAGGCATAGGAGGAGTTCTTAGTCAGGAGACCCATCCCGTTGCATTCTTTAGCGAGAAGCTGAGCGATGCGAAACTGCGTTACTCTACATACGATAAGGAATTCTACGCAGTTGTGCAAGCTTTGAGGCATTGGAGACACTATTTGTTACATCAGGAGTTTGTGTTGTATTCTGATCATGAGGCACTCCGATATCTCCATGCCCAAAAGAAGCTCAACTCTCGCCATAGCCGATGGGTCGAGTTCCTCCAGGAGTACACATTTGTGCTGAAGCACAAGGCCGGTGTGGAGAACCGGGTTGCTGATGCCTTGAGCCGCCGTACTCACCTATTGACCACCATGAGTGTGGAGGTGGTTGGGATGGATAGGATGAGGGAGCTGTATGCCGATTGCCCGGATTTCGGTCCGATGTTCACCACCCTCCAGTCAGGTCCGTCCCATGAGTACCCCGACTATACGTTGCAGGATGGCTACCTTTTCTATGGGAGCAGGCTTTGTGTCCCACGGACCTCGGTCCGTGATTTTCTTACTTGGGAGTTGCATGCTGGGGGTCTAGCCGGCCACTTTGGCCGGAATAAGACCATTGAGGCCGTTGAGTACCGCTTCTTTTGGCCTAGCCTGAAGCGGGATGTTGCTAGGATTGTGGCCCAGTGCCGCATTTGTGCCTTGGCCAAACAGAGGAAACAGAATACCGGCCTTTACACTCCCCTCCCAGTGCCAGATAGTCCATGGCAGGACATTAGCATGGACTTTGTCTTAGGCTTGCCCCGTACCCTCCGCCGACACGACTCCATTTTCGTGGTGGTGGACAGATTCTCTAAGATGGCCTTGTTTATCCCATGTTCTAAAACATCAGATGCCTCTAGGGTTGCCCGTCTATTCTTCACCCATTGTGTCTCTAGGTTTGGGTTGCCGCGTACTATTGTGTCAGATAGGGATGTTCGCTTTACTAGTTATTTCTGGAAGACCCTATGGCACATGATGGGCACACAGCTGAAGTTTTCTACTGCTTACCACCCCCAGACCGATGGTCAAACAGAGGTTGTGAATAGGAGTTTGGGGGATCTTTTGAGGTGTCTAGTGCGTGAGCGTGACCGGGATTGGGATTTAGTTCTCCCTCTAGCGGAGTTTGCTTACAATGATTCGGTCAATAGGTCTACTGGTTTGAGTCCTTTTGAGATAGTCACTGGTCGTAGGCCTAGAAAACCGATAGACTTGGTCCCATCCCCTGTCCAGGCCCGTGTCTCAGAGTCAGCTGAGTCCTTTGCTGAGCATGTTAGGCAGTTGCATGAGCATGTACGTCGTCACATTGAGGCCAGCAACGCACGATATAAGGAGTTAGCTGATGTGCATCGACGCACGCGTGAGTTCCGCGAGGGAGAGTATGTCATGATCAGGGTCAGACCTGAACGGTTCCCTTCGGGGGCCGTAAAGAAACTCCAGGACCGCGGTGCCGGACCCTTCCGAGTTCTGAGGCGGATTGGGTCTAACGCGTATGAGATTGAGCTGCCAGATGATTATGGGATCAGTTCGACGTTCAACGTCTCTGATCTGGTGGCCTATCGGGATCCAGCAGTGATTCCCAGTGAGCTTCTTGGGCCTCCCCTTCCTGTTGTGAGCGATACACCTTCTGAGAGTCCACCTCCTCCAGCCCCATTACAGAGACGCGAGCACATCGATTGTATACTGGATGAGCAGGTGACCACCACCAGGAGCGGGGCCTACCAGCGCTTCCTAGTGCGTTGGAGAGGGCGCCCTGAGACAGACGACACCTGGATCACGCGGGGAGAGCTGGAGCGGATTGACCCGGACTTGCTGGAACGTTACCTGAGCGACCGTGACCCTTACTCGACGGGGTCGAGTTCTTCCCACCCGGGGAGAATTGGTGAGGACACGCGTCACACTTTACGACGGAGTACACGGATCTCGCCGGCATCCCTTTGGCTCGGCGACCAGTTGGCAGATTAGCGGAGCTATCATCACTTATTTTATGCTTTGGGCCATGTTGGGCCTTGGTTTAGTCCGTGTGTGGACAATTTTCTTTCAGTCATGGACCTTTTTTTAGGCCAATTAGGCTTTATTTGTGTTTTGTAGGCTTGCTAGAGGCTAGGGGGGTTATTGGGCCACTTCTTGGTTCACTTCTCTGGCCCACTAGGGCTGTCCACTTTCCCCCCCCCCTGGGCCCACCTTGGGAGGCGCGCCCCACCTAGGGTTAGGGTTGGGGGGCGGACCATTCCCTCCCCTCTTGGAGGGAATGGCAGCCGCCCTTCCCCCCCCCTTGCCCTCTCCCTCTTTTGGCCGCCCCCCCCCACCTTTCACTCCTAGAATCTAGGAGATTTGAATGCCCTTCCCCGGTTGTGGCCGCCCCCCCCCCCCATCTCCTTTCCCCTTGGCTAGGGTTTAAACCTAGCATCTCCCCATCCCATATAAAAAGACCTTGTATTTTCTTTTCAAGAAGGTAATGAAGAAATTGATGCTTGAGTGTTCATTGTGGAGTGCCACATTGTGAAAAGGGGCGACCCCTTCTTCTTCCTCCTCCTTGAGGGTGCGACGCCCTCACCTCATCTCCAGTCCTTGGGTGCGACGCCCAGGGGTAGGAGACCTCCCCCAAGGGATTCCACGCCAGCAGCCTTCAATCATCGTCCACGGCGACGAGTTCGGTGGAGCGACGGTGCACGCAGGATCGTCATCCTCTTCCCCGGGCGTCCCTGTGCTGACAGCAGATTTGGTGTCCAGAGATCGGTCCGGTGCGTCCGCTTCCCGGCAGCGTCTCATCCGAGTTTCTTCACGACTTTCGTACCCCTTCCAATCATCTTTCCAACCCCACTGGCCTTGGCCAAAAATTCCACCCACAGAGAAAGTTGTCTTTACAGACACTTTCGTCGCGCTGACGACCTCCCTGACAGTCTCGCCTGTGACCCGAGACGACTTGGGTCCCCGTTTGCATGCCTCTCCTACCCCTAAACACCGCCAGTCCCTTCATAACATTTGTTCCCCTCCCAGTCACGAATCCAGCCGGCCTCGCCTTCAAACTCCATCGGGGTAAACTTTTGTCTTCAAGCACACTTTTAGTGCGCAATCCTGCGCTACAGTACCCGAGCGGGACTGTCAGCAGCGGGCCTCCAAAGGGGGTACCATTTCCCGTCCTCGGATCGATCTGCAACTTGGTAGGTCGACTCCTCACATCCCACCACACCTCCAGTAACCATCTCGGGCCGGAACTCCTTCTGTACCCTTGCGCCATTACCACCCCACCCACGGTCACAGGTCAGACTGTCCTGAAGTGCAGTCTGTGCACCCCTGTTGTCACGCCCTTCGCACCCAATCCCTCCACGGGACCCCATCGGCCACCACTGCCCCTGGATAGCCGCCCCTGTCAGCCTTCCACCAGAGAAGACGCCGCCACAAACGCTGTCCGGACGGCCGTGTACCAACGCCATCTCTGCCTGCTGTCACAGGGACCAGCCAGCAACCTCTCGCCGGACCGACATCCCCCCGAGGCCGTAGCAGCAGCGTGGGGCCCCTCCATCCGGCTCGGCATCCCAGCAGTGCCCACGGCGACGTGGGCCTCCTCCTCAAAGGCTACTACAGGAGCGATCGGCATTGCGAGGGTCGGCATCCGGCTTCATCCCCGACCTCGGCTGCTGCCCGTCAGCCCGTGCGCCGGCCGCCCCGTGTGTAGCTGTGGTTGTAGCCTATTACCTCCCTGCGAGGAGTGGGCCCTTTTGATGTTTGTATTAGTTCTCTCACGCGTGTATCGGGGTGGTCGGACTCGGCCGGGGTTCCTTCCCCACGCTTAGGCGTGGAGGTACGTGTCTCGCTCCCGCCCGTAGTACTTGCTTATCACGTATATGATTGATTGTGCCGCGCGAGTGAGTGTAGGGCCTAGCTAGTTTCATTTATTACTGCTGGTTGAGAGAGACGAGAGCGGCCTTTTCCCTTGGCCCTAGTTGAGCACTGAGCTCGGACTAGACTCCCGTGTCGTCCAGCGGCTTCTCTCCCGTTGTGACCCCGTCGCGCCTCCCTCCGTGGGACGGCCGTGGTTCGGAGTTCTGTTGAGAGACGCCTCCGCCCGGAGGGATTTCACGTTAGTCGGTCACACCGGCTTACCTTGTCACGTGCGCGTGCTGGTCGCACAAGTCATAGTCTTAGATTAGTTGCATTGTTGGTCAGTCCCGCATCAGATATTCTTGTTGAAATCCAGGTATCTTATATTTTCTTGACCTTGCAAGATCTTTATATTACGTTGTTTTTCTTCTGTATCGTCATTTCTTTTCTTATCATTTCATATAAAAATGGAATAATTGGTTAATTACGTAAACTTGCATGTTATTATCTACTGAGCGTTCGCTCATATAGTTGTCTTCCCCTTTTTCCAGGCAGCTCAGGTGACGATGCGTTTACCGTTGGGGATGGGCAGGAGTGATGATTGGAGTGTACCAGTTCTAGATGTTGAGTTGGCATAGTTATCCTACTCGTAGTTGTGCCTTAGAGCGTGTTTAGCTACAGTTATGATATTATTGTTAAGTTCTTATTGCCTCAGTTGTATTAAAGTTGGTTTAAGGATATTGTACTAGATTTGAAATGTTTCATGACCAATAAAGTTATCTCTTTTCATAGCACATGTGTTAATGCTTAGATTAGCTTATCATTATTTCTAGCTATTTCTGACTGTACGTTCTGATATTCCGCATCGGGGCGTGACAGGCCAACAATTCCGGGCCAATAGTAAGGTGATGGTCGGCCTAGATTGAAGGTCGTGACGCCAAAAGACTTGGTTTGGATGTAAGGCCGCAATGCCAAGGTAGAAGGGTCTTTTTGTTCATTGGATTGGATGATAGTTACCGGGCCAATGATGAGATGACTTGTCGGCTTAGATAGAAGGTCATGACGCCGAATGACTTGGCTTAGGCGCAAAGCCATGACGCCAAGGGATAGCATTTGCCTGCTAAGGCAAGGAGCCATGACGCCGGACCACTTGGCCTAGACTGAAGGTCATGATGCTAAGGGAGAATCTTAACCGGCCTAGGCGGAGAGCCATGATGCCGAACAACTTGGCTTAGCTGGAAGGCCATGACGCTAAGGCAGACTATTAACCGGCTTAGGCAGAGGGCAATGACGCCAGACAACTTGGCCTAGACATAATGTCATGTTGCCAAGAAAGAATGTTAATCGGCTTAGGCAAAGAGCCATGACGTCGGACAACTTGGCCTAGACGGTACGTCATGTTGCCAAGGTAAAATATTTACTGGCTTAGGCGGAAGGCCATGACGCTAAGATAAAATATTTATCAGCTTAGGCGAAAGGCCATGACGCCAAGATAAAATATTTACCGGCTTAGGCGGAAGGAGCCATGACGCCGGTCAAGGATGTTTAACAGCTTAGACATAAAGTCATGACTCTGTACAGCTTGGCTTAGGCGGAAGGCCATGACGCCAAGATAAAATATTTACCGGCTTAAGCGGAAGGAGCCATGACGCCGGACAATGATGTTTAACAGCTTAGACATAAAGTCATGACGTCGTACAACTTCACTTAGGCGGAAGGCCATGACGTCAAGATAAAATATTTACCGACTTAGGCGGAAGGAGCCATGATGCCGGACAAAGATATTTAACGGCTTAGACGTAAAGTCATGACGCCGTACAGCTTGGCTTAGGCGGAAGGCCATGACGTCAAGATAAAATGTTTTCCGGCTTAGGCGGAAGGAGCCATGACGCTGGACAAGGATGTTTAACGGCTTAGACATAAAGTCATGATGCCATACAGCTTAGCTTAGGCGGAAGGCCATGACGCCATGATAAAATATTTACAGGCTTAGGCGGAGGGCCATGACGCTGGACAAAGATATTTAACGGCTTAGACGTAAAGTCATGACGCCATACAGCTTGGCTTAGGTGGAAGGCCATAATGCCAAGATAAAATATTTACTGGCTTAGGCGGAAGGAGCCATGACGCCGTACAAAGATATTTAACGGCTTAGACGTAAAGTCATGACGCCGTACAACTTGTCTTAGGTGGAAGGTCATGACACCAAGATAAAATATTTACTGACTTAGGTGGAAGGCCATGACGCCGGACAAGGCTTTTTTGTTGGTTTACGTGCCAACCTAGACGAAAGGTCATGATGCTGGTGATAAAGTGGTCTTTTTGTTCACCAATCTAGATGGAAGGGCAGAGCCATAGGTAAAAAGGGTCTTTTTGTTCCCCGGCTAGGCAGAAGGCCCGAGCCAAAGGTGAAGGGGGTTTTTTTTTTGACTAGTCGAACGGAAGGTTCGAGCCAAAGGTAAAAGGGACTTTTTGTTATATGGTCAGACGGAAGGTCCGAGCCAAAGGTGAAAGGGTATTTTTGTTGACTGGTCAGACGGAAGGTCCGAGCCAAAGGTAAAATGGTCTTTTTGTTGACTAGTCGGATGGAAGGTCCAAGCCAAAGGTGAAAGGGGCTTTTCGTTGACTAGTTAGATGGAATGTTCGAGCCAAAGGTAAAAGGGTCTTTTTGTTCTATGGTCGGACAGAATGTCCGAGCCAAAGGTGAAAAGGGTCTTTTTGTTGTATGGTCGGACGGAAGGTCCGAGCCCAAAGGTGAAAAGGGGCTCCTTTTTTGTTAACTGGCTGGACAAAAGGTCTGAACCAAATCTAGAATATGAACGTCAACCCGATGAGATATCGGAGTATGTCTAAGACGAGGGCCAAAAATAGTGCATTATTGTCGATCTGACATTATGTCGAAACCAACCAACCTGGGAGAGACATAGGTTCTGGGCCAGGGTAGAATATAAAATGGGAGTTGACTCGACGTCATGTCGAAGCCAACGAACTTGGCAGAGGCGTGCGGCCTAAGCAAAGGGCATAATATAAAATGGGTGTCGACTCGACGTCCTGTCAAAGCCAACAAACTTGGCAGAGACGTGAGGTCTAAGCTAAGGGTAGAATATAGAATGGGTGTTGGCTCGACGTCTTGTCGAAGCCGACGAACTTGGCAGAGGCGTGAGGCCTAAGCCAAGGGCATGTCGAAGTCAACGGGCCCTGCCTTGATAGAAGGATTGGGGTGAGGGTAGACTAGATTGTAGGCATATGAGAGGCCCAGACCCAGAGCCAAATATCGACGTCAACCCGACGAGGTGTCGGAGTCAACCGACCTTGCTCAGACGGAAAGTTTGAAACAAGGGTAGAAGGTGTAGGTGAAGATGTCAACCCGACGTCATGTCGCAGTTGACCAACTTGGCGAAGACGTGAGGTCTAATCCAGGATAGAATATGGACGTTGACCCGTGGAGATGTCGAGATCAACAAACCTTGCCCCGACAGAAAGTCTGAGACAAAGCGAAAAGGTCTTTTCATTGATTCATTTGTTTGGATTTGCTGAGTTCATTGAATTTGTTAAGTTTATTGGGTTTATTGGATTTATTGGTTTTGTTGAACTTGTTGGGTTTATTGAGTTTGTTGGTTTAGTTCGTTGAGTTTATTGGGATTGTTGAATTTGTTAAGTTTTTTGAATTTGTTGGTTGAGTTTATTAAGGTTTATTTGGTTTGTTAATTCGCTGAGTTTGTTGAGCTTATTGTGTTTGTTGAACATTTTGTCAATTCCATTGAGTTTATTGATTTTATTAGGTTTATTGAGTTCATTGATTTATTGAGTTGATTGATTTTGCCTAGTTTATAGTGTTTATTGAATTCTGTTGTATCTATTGAGTTTATTGATTTTATTGGGTTTATTGGGCTTGTTGGGTTTATTTAGTTTACTGAGTGTATTGGGCTTGCCGGGTTTATTAGTTCCCCCGAGTTTATTTGATTTGTTTGATTTATTGAATTGATTAGATTTATCGTGGTTTATTTAGTTCACTGGATTGATTGATTTATTTTGGTGATTAATTTTGTTCTATTTATTGGGTTTATTGAGTTCGCTAAATCTGTTAAATTTATTGGTTTGTTAGATTTGTTGAGTTTGTTGATTCATTAAGTTTATTTTAAATCATCATTTTCATTTCTTCATTTTTTGTTTATTTCTTTCTTCTTTTTGTTTCTTTTTTTTGTTGTGCTTTTTTTTTGTTTTTTGTTTGGTCTCCCTGGCGCATACTCGTCTATGGTGCAGGATATTTATTCGGTGGGACTATTGATGAAGTTGAATGTTTATTGTGTCAGTGGGGCTAGGGAATGGCATCCCAGAGTCCTAGCCACAATGAGGTGCCTTGAGCCGGAGAGGAAGGGGTTCATGGGCCCAGTTCCATGAGGCTAGGGGTAGTTTTCGAGCTCGGCGAGGGCGGAGTGCCTCAAACTAAGAAGAGGCTTTACGAACCCAGCCCAGTGGGACAGAGGTTAATTTTAGGGCTCGGAGAGGGCGGAGCACCTTAGGCCAAGGAAAAGGTTTTTTTGACCCAGCCCGATGGGACAAAAGGTAGTTTTCAAGCTTGACGAGGGCGGAGCACCTCAGGGCAAGGAAAAAGATTTTATGGACCCAGCCCGACGGGACTGATGGGCGAAGATTTTTGGAGCTTGACAAGGGCATAGTGCCTTATGTCGAGAAAAGAAAGATTTTATTGGGCCGCCATTGGGCAAAGGGGTCCGAATCGGTAGTGGTGGGAAAGTCCCATGAGATAAATTTGGCATCTCTTGGTGTATCTGAATCATTGTTGGCCGAACGCCAGAAGACAACGAGAATACGTTGGCCGGGGACATAGGTCCAAATCAAGGGTAGAGGGTTAGTCCACCGTGGGACAAGTGGGGAGTAATCCCGTAGGATGGGGCGAATGGGGAAACCCCATTGACCCCATAACTTCCTTTCTTCTTTTCTCTTGCATTCATTATTGTTTCTTTTTTTTTTTGGAATTGGCAACTCTGATGGCGCTGCCAGTGTAGTATAGAGTCGTTATCCTTCATCTAACAGACCAAGGCGGGTGCATAGGAGAGCGCCCACCTCCTCAGAGAGGGGATGAGTGGTTCGCTCCACCATACCGATATCACAATGGTAGTTTATTATTCAGCACGGACCAAATCATGAGGGGAGTGATATTTCCCTCAACAGATGCAGCCATTAAGGCCTCCATTTTTTTCTTTCTTTCTTTTTTTTGAAAGACCCAACCTCTCAGAGATGGCATCTCAAATATAGTAGGCGGAATTTCATTCGCTCTCTTTTTTGCTCATTATCATTTTTTTTTGAGTGCCTGTCCCCAAAATAGGCCATTTCCTTTCCTTCTTCTTTTCCTTCTTCTCTTTTTTTTCTTCCATTTTTTTATCCGCATTCAAGCTGTGGGGTGATGCTAAATGCTGGCTTCAGCCAAATCTATGAGGGACAGTTGGGGCAGTGATGCTGTGTGGGGCTGCTCTTTTGAAGACGGGTATTTGATGAGGGCACGGTGGGTCCACCTTGTACTCACCTAACTGAAGTTCCCCTTTTTGGATCAGGCCTTCGATAATGTCTTTGAACACATAGCAATCATCAATAGGATGCCCCAACATTTGGTGATAAGGACAGAAGCGTGGATCGTCTTTTCTTACGGAATCGCCTGGTTTCTTCGGCTCCGGGAGTACCACTTTGCCGCATTCACATGCCCATTAAAAAAGAGCCCTAGTATTATCCTTGGGGAAGGAGTAGGGTTTCATCATTCTGACCCTTAATGAGGACCCTTGTTTTGCCGGCTCGGTGGAAGAAAGGCTGGGTGCCTCTTTCATTTTCTTCTTCTGTTGCTCGAAGGCTTCCAAATTTGAAGCGCAAGTTTCTTCTTTCGCCAGGTATTTGTCGGTTGGTTTATTCTTCTGGCTCGAGGCTGTAGAAGCCGGGCAAAGCTTTGCCAGAACTGCTTCGACATCGGCCACGATGTCACTTAACTGTTCAAAGGTCGTGACTTCAATGTCAATGACCCATCGTAGAATTTATGTTCTTAAATTTTATTTGCAAATTTGAATAGAGTCCCCATAGCTAGGTGGATGTCGGCACCTTTCATGGAGATTTCTCCACCTTCTTATGTAGTCCCTGGCGGATTCATTATCTCTTTGTTTGGCTACTTGTAATTCGGCCTCGGTGACTTCCTCTCCGGCCATTTTTGTATTTATTGTTTGTTCTGCCCTTGGCTTGTCTATTATCGCCAGACCTTTTGGGCTCAAGTATAGGGCATTTAGTTGCATATGCGACCCCATTGGAATCATCTTCCGAGACGCTTCGATTGCCCCCTGACATGCCCGGGGGACTGGATATTGGAGTGGCTGAGGGAGAATACCCCCTGTGCATTCAGACATCATTCAGAGCATGGCTGGCCGTGTTGAAGCTTCAGGCGAGCTGGCACTAGCTTGTGTCGCCTTATGTAGATGTCCTGCCGATTGCGACATAGGTGGACTTAGATTCATTTCATTTAGTCACCTTTACAGCATTTCGATCTCCTGCTGCTTCTGGTATAGCAGTGCAACCATGGCCTGGTCTTGGCAGGAGGGGCCGGGAGTACTATCTTTCACCTCCGGTTTGACTGGGGTGAGTGGCATCCCGTCATTGTTACCGGACATGCCCAATTTCTTTGAGATGAACTCCCTAGGTTTTATGCCTCCGAGCCGAGGAGGAACGGGGTATTGTGCCCTCTTGTTGGCTGGTGGGTGTCTTGATAATTTTCCAGATCCAACAATATGGTGGGAGGCAGAAGCTTTAGCCTGATTTGCTCCCTTTGGTATAAAGTAAATTTCTTCATCTTCCTCATCAGTAGCTTGAGCCACACTGGACGGTGCTGACAGCATGTTACAGGAGAGAGCAACATATTTTATTTTAGCTTTCGTATTCTTATTTTCCTTCCCCATTATGGCTGACATCTGCCCCCACAATGGGTTGCTCGGTGTATTGAACACCCTTGCCTTTTCTTTAGTTTTTTTTGTTAGCCGGTGGGACTCATTGCGTCTTTGAGGGGCATGCCTCTTGAGCTACATAGGCTGACTCTTGAGCTGCTCATGTTCATCTAGCCCGTTTATAATGATTTGTAGCCGTTCCGCAGCTGAGCTGGTTTCTTCATGCATTTGTACTGTGGTTTGTTTCTTTTTTTTATCTGTTGGCCTTCTGATAGCTACTGGAGGGGCTATTTGAAGGCAGATCGGAACAATGGGCTAACCAAGGGGTCGAAGCCACCACAACCGAAAGCCAAACCAACGAAGAAAACACCCAAAAGGCAGTCGCGGTTGCGAGCTAGCCGCGGTTCTCAACAAGCCGCGCTCACCTAGACACGGTTAGGGACTAGCCGCATTTACACCAGTCGCGGTTCCTGATAAACTGCTTCTGGCCTATGATCGGAAAACACATAAAGAGAGAAGGAGAAGACATAGTCGACGCTTCATGAAGCGGAGTCGACTCCAAAACAGATGCGATTCTCATATAACCGCGATCATCCAGACGCGCTTATGCATTGACCATGAGCATCCCAGTCGCGGTACGCCAAAGATCGTGTCTAGAAGAAGACAAGGCAGGTGGAGACGAAGATAGGCAGACGCGGTTTCAAGCCAACTGCGGCCGTCAAACGCGGTTGAATGCTGACCGCATTCTCCCACCGCCATACACATCAAACCGACAAAGCCCAAAAAGTGGTCACGGTTCACGACCAACCGCTACCAAGGTCGAGAGTCGAACGCGGTTTCTGCAGAACCGCGTTCAGCCTCCAGCCTAAAATCTGCAAGACCTCACAAAACCCAGTCTTTCCACGCCCCAATCGCTCCTAAACGACGGGGAAACATCCCTAGAGTCGATATCAACCTTCCACAAGCCGGAAGGGATCAAACTAACCACAAAACGGTTGAAAATGGGCGATTCCCACGAATTGACCCAAAACGAGTCACGCGAGCATTTGGCCTCATACGGGCCCCAAATCAAGCTCAAACAGAATTAAACTGGCGGGAATCGAATCCCAACATGCCATGGGTTCATATTTTACCATTTAATGTGAAAACCATCGCCTGGAACGGCGAACACGGCTCACACCCCCGAAACATGATTTCACCCTTAAAGCTAGAAAACCCACTCAAACTGACACCGTTCGGCTCCAAACTGCGAGGGAATACAAGAAAAGAGTAGGGTATCCATCCCCCTACCTCCACAAAAAATCTCACTCGCCGAAATGGCCAAACCATGCCGAAAACATCACACGAGCAACACACGCCGGCTTCGAATCCACGAATGGGATCGCGCCTTCTCCACACTCCATTCCTCGCGCCATCACGTTCCACGACACCTCCACGGCATCTCCACGTCATCCCCGGGCCTCCTCCCTCTGCAACCGGAGCAGAGGGGGAAAGAGGAGAGAGAACGGAGGGGGAGAGAGTGAGAACGACGGGAGGAGAGTGTGGAAAGGGTTAAGAAAAAGAAAAAGGAAAAGAAATTAGCAATATTTCCAAAATCTAATTTTTGGCATAAAATTTCGTAAACTCATAAAAATATGAAAAAATAGTCTCCGCGATCCTCGGAACGAGCACAACGCACCTGTAGTGTCCCGGAGTCTAAAAACTCAATGGTTCACTCTCCACAGGATTCCACAAGTTATACAAGGGAAAAACTCGTGTAGATCGTAAAACACAATCAGGGACCCACGAAAGTGCTCCAAAAGCTCTCCAATTTCGATCCGAAGAATCCAAGGTATTACACATGCTATAAAGTCAAAGGATATTGGAAGCAGGCTATAAAGTCGAAGGATATTGGAAAGTGGCATATAAGGCCGAGGGATATCGGAAGTAGGCTGTGAAAGCCAAAGTATATCGGAAGCAGGCTATAAAGCCGAAAGATATTGGAAGCAGGCTATAAAGCCGAGGGATATTGGAAGCAGGCTATAAAACCAAAATATATTGGAAAGCAGGCTATAAAGCCGAAGGATATTGGAAGCATGCTATAAAGTCGAGAGATATTGGGAAGTAGGCTGTGAAGTCGAGGGATATTGGAAAGCAAGCTATAAAGCCGAAAGATATTGGGAAGCAGGCTGTGAAAGTCAAGGGATATTGGAAAGCGGGCTATAAAGCCAAAAGATATTGGGAAGCAGGCTGTGAAAGCCAAAGTTGGGGTAGTAAGCTTGGACTGAAAGTCTATGCCATTGAGTTGTATTGGCTATCACGGTGGGACGGACGGATTAGTCTCGATAGTGGGCTTTGGCTAAAATGGCTAAGCCGAAAGATAAGATGACTTACACAAGTGGAAGCGGGCTTTGGCCGGCATTGCTAAGCCGAGAGATAGGATAGTAGAAACATTAATAGTGGGCTTTTGCCGTAGTGACTAGACTGAGAGGTAGGGTAGCAGAAGTACATGATAGCGGGCTTTTGGCCAACATGGCTAAGCTAAGAATAGGATAGCAAAAACATGCAACATCGGGCTTCGGCCGTAATGGCTAAGCCGAAAGACTGAATAATGAACCCCTACAAGATGTCAGGATCAAAAGCAGAATAAGGTAGGTGTTGACTCGACGAAGTGTCAAAGTCAACGAACTTGGCAAGGGCGTGGGCCCAAGCCAAGGATAGCACAATCGGCAGACAGGGGCCAAGGGTTGATCACTACCAACAATACTTTCATTCTTTTGTTGATCATCATTTTTTATCTCCTTTTTTTATAATATTTTTTTCTTCTTTTTGTCGGCATCGTCATCATCATTCATTTCATCGTTGCTTTACATCATCATCGCCCCGGGGGGAGAAGAATCCTATTCTTCTCATTACATGAAGCATAGCAAGTGAGCCCTCCGAACAAGGGGTTTAAATCGACCGTCATGCTGCCAGCACTCGTAGCAGGTTGTCCAAGAATTTTCTTTTATAACGCCAACGGGCCCTTAGCATGCCCCGATATTTGCATATCTTCAGCGGGCCTTTAACGCGCCTAAATAGAATTACAGGTTCAGCGGGGCCTGAATATGCCCAAATAATTTTGCAGCTTGAGATGCCCCCAGGTCGGGGTGAATACATAGAGGAGCTGCTCATAGCATGTCCTTGCATTGGGTAGCTTATCCCCTTCATGAAAAGTCATGTAGACAGGCAGCAGCGGGGGATCCGGTCATTGGACTCCACCACTTTATCTTCTTCATATTCGGTTTCTTGAACGGAACCAATGGTGACAACTTCTCTTATCTTCTCTTGTAGCAGTAGCCCCCAGGACGGGTGTAGATTGATGTAGCATTTCTGTTGACCATGAGGAAGGAAGAGTCCTCCGGTGACTCTGGAGTATGCACAGCAGCAATTGCATTTTGCTGGGCCTTTTAATTCTGAGAAGGTATTTGTCTCAGACTCTCGCACACAGCTTCATCATTCGATTGCCGGTCCTAAGATCGGCCAACCCCATTTTTGAATTGGTTGGCTTGGGTGAAGCCGACGGTGTATTGAGTAGCGGAGCGATAGCACTTTTCTTTGTTTCTAGTATCTGTCCCCAGAGCGAGGCACTATTCATTAACTTGTCCGGTTCGTTGCAACAGCTCAAGGGGTTTGAAACGCCCTTTAGAGCATGTGTTGTTCCGGCTGATACAGGGAGGCCTTGATGGCCATCGTATTAAAGTCTGGCATTTAATGAGGGCACAGCGGTTCCACCTTGGATTCGCCCATTTGTAATTCACCTTGGTTGATCAGGCCTTCTATGATGTCCTTGAATATATAGCAGTCTTCAATAAAATGTCCCAACCCTCGTTGGTAAAGGCAAAATTGGGGATCATATTTTCTTTCGACCTCATTTGGTCTCTTGGGCTCCGAGAGCACCACCTTGCCATATTCGCTGGCCCGTTCGAAGAGGATCTGAGTCTTGTCCTTTGGAAAATGATCCCCAATTAAAAGAGGCGGTTGGCCCTTTCTCCACCAAGCCCCTCGAGCGGCGAGTTCCCGATCATTTGGTGATACGGGCAAAAGCAGGGATCATCCTTTCTTCTAGCGTCTCCCGGTCTCTTTGGTTCCGGGAGAGTAACTTTGTTGTATTGAGTGGCCCAGTCAAACAGGGCCCGAGTCCTCTCCTTAGGGAAGGAGCACAGCTTTTTCATTTTGGTCCGCAAGGACGGGCCTTCCGGTTGTTCACCAGACTCAGCAAGGTGAGGATTAGCAACCCCTTTGTCTTTATTCTTTTGTGGCTCGAATGCCTTGAAGTCAATTGTATGACCTTCCTTTGGCGCTGGCCGTTTATCAGTAGACTTGGCCCTCTGGCTTGCAGCAGTGTGGGAAGAGGAACCACTGGAGAGGAAGGCCTTGATCTCGGCCACCACATTGTTTAGCCGGTTAAAGGACCTGATCTCAACCCCGATCATCTTCTCAAGGATCTCACGCCTCAGGTTTTGTTTGCAGATTTGAACTGCGTCTTCTTGATGTGGCGAGTGCCTGCATCTCATGCAGAGCGTCTTCTTGATGTGGCGAGTGCCTGCATCTCATGCAGAGATTTCGCCATCTTTTAATATAATCCAAAGCAATTTCATCATTCTTCTGCTTGGAGGCATAGAGCTCGGCCATGGTCACTTCTCTCTCGGTGACGTGGAACCGATCCCAAAATTATCGATGCATGTCTCGCCAATCATTGATTAATCTAGCCGGAAGGTTTGAATACCATTCAAACGCGAGCCCTGTGAGGGTGGACCCAAAGAATTTTAACAGATAGGACTCGTCGGTCGCCAGATCTCCCATTACGTTGATGTAGTAGGCTATGTGCTCCTTCGGAGAACCTTGCCCATATGAATTTGTCAAACTTCAGTGGCTTGCTGACACCGGGATATAGTCTTTAGGCAGCATAGTGGATCGGGTACGGCACCTTGTATACATCGAACAAGGCATAATCATCACCGCCTCAATCTGCTAGCTTCTTTTCGATCATTTGCTCTATCAATATTTTATTCATTATTGTCGGGTCAACAGGACTTGGACAGAATTGAGCTTGTTGCATCAGCGGCGACATTGGCACAGTTGGTTGAGGTATAGTCGCAGTTCCTTGATGTTGAGGAGCAAGCTGCGGTGTCGGGGTCATGCCCCCAATGTAGTCATGTGCCGGCTGAGAGGCCATTATCAGAGGGGAAGCTTCAAATTCATTAGCACCTCGCTGTGAGGTTTCAAGAGGGAGCTCAACCTGCCTCGGGGCCAGAGCATGTACGCTCATCTTGCTGAGTTGCTTCTTTAGTGTCTTGACTTCTTGTTGATATTTTTGCAGCAGCATCATCATGGTGGCCAGATCGGGCATAGAGGAGCTGGAAGGATGACCTTGCCCTTCCGCTGGAATATTTGAAGCAGGTGCTGGTCCCTCGCTGTCATCTTCAGCGGTGATCACATTTACAGTCATCGTGATCAGATATGCGCCGGGCTCTCTGATGCGGGCCGGCGCCGTCTCAGCTATAGCCTCTTCTCTTATGGTAGCAGGCTCCTACCCTCCGGCGAGCCTAGTAACCTCATCATAATTTGGGGGCGAAACCCCATAGCGGCCGGTCATTCCAGCCATGTTGCAGGTGAAGACTTGGATGCTTCCATTCTTCTTTATTCTTCTAGTGAATGGTCTCCGGAGGATAGCTAGCCTCTCGAAGATCAAAATTCTTGCCCCCCAGGCTTTATGAAGGCGAAGAGGTGTTGCAGCGGCATTGGCGGCCCGTCAGCCCTGCTCCTGGCGGAGTATACAATTCACAATGGTAGAACACCTCCCCTGGTTGGGCATGAGTAGCAGATGCCGACGAGGGGTGAAATAGGGTCGTCATCCCAACCCATACATCTTTCTTTGGTCCTCTTTGGCAGACCCTCTCAGATTCTCTCCGTATGGCAGGATAGCATGGGTCCTCTTGGGCACCCAGATCTGCTTGAGCTTGGTTGGTCTTGGGGCCAACCCTCCCTTTGTCTTAGACTCCGAACGGTCCATCTTGAGTTGGGCCAGCGCTTCAAAGGAATTGCGCACCGACACTGTTGCAACCACCTTGTCGGGCGTAATTCCAGCCTGGCGGCCATTCAGAAATACTCAGACTCCTCCGATGAGCACGGACTTGCCCGAAGTAGATAGCCAACTTTGCGATGTGCCGGCATTCTTCTTGGCCGCCCTCCTGGCAGCCGTGGTGAGCTTCCGGTTGGCGGAGGCACGGGAGTAAGTATGGTGAACATAGCAGCCCACCGCAGCAGCATCAGTCAGGGTCACCTCTACAACGGCGACCGGTTCCATCTCCTAGACATCCAAGAGCTCCACGAAGGCTACCCCCAAAAAGTTGGGGAAGCCCACAACCGGTGGAAAGTCGCCGAACTTGATTGGAACGGCCAAATACGCTTGAGTGGCATGGCTGGCAACAACAAGAGGTCCAAACGTCACAGCCATCACGATCTTTAGAATGCAACTCCTGCAATTGCAGATCAAACAATTAGTATTTCAAGAAGGGGCCGTAGGGCCCTTAGTCTTGGCGAGGAGATGAAGGGTGGCTTTGGTCCTATCGAGCGTGCCAAACTTTTCGACGCACTTTTTGACACGTTTATTTGTTTATTCATCTGTTTATTCATTTAGTTCATTTATTTATTTATTTAGTGCGTGGACGTCCCAATCACAGAGTGACGATTTATTCGGACTCCGAAGAAGCCACTGGTGCGCGTCGTCTGACCAGTCAGATGAAAGTGAGTGTTGTGTCGGGACCAAAATCCGTCGTGGCATAAAAGCCACGATGTTAATTACATCTCCCCGGAGGGGAGAGTACCCTTGATTAATCACCAAGAGAAAGGGCCCTACGGCCTAAAGAATTATGTTGATGAAATGAGATAATGAAATTCACAAAACTACGTTAAAATTCCCCGCACTGGGGTGTAAACGTTCAAGTCATGTTGGTCGCTCATGGACCATTTCATGTTCGGACGAAAGTCCATATTCAAAGCGTCACAAAGCCACAAATAGTCTTCGGGCGAATATCTGTCGAGACACGGTAAGTTTGATATTCAATAAAAGAGTGGGGTTGGACCCCAATGAGAAATGGGTCAGGTTTTAGAGATATATTGGCCCAAAGCAAGGTCGGGCCATGGCCACGACGGGGTGTAGAAACCCGATAAATAAAGATGAGAAGTAATTTTTTTAATTTTATTCTATAAATAAAATATTCATGAAATAGTTAAATTACATTTTTACTATATGAAATAAACTAGTTAAATGAATTTACTTGAAGTAAATAGAGATTAAATGCTTTAACCCTTAGATAAATCATAGGAAGCCCAATAAAAGTCCATATAATGGGATAGGATTACAATTGACCCATTGGATAACCCATAATGGGTTGGATTAATAGATTAAAGGATTTATTAAAGGATAATTAGATCAAAATTCGTAACACATGTTTAATATGGCATTTAAGGGATTATAATAACCCCATTTCTAGAAGATTGACTCAAGAATCAACCCTTACCTACCATTCCACTTTAGACAAGCCGAAATTACATTATTTTCACACCTATTCACACCAAAAGTGGGCTAGATTAGGAAGAGAAATTGATTTTTTTTCTTCTAATTTCAGACTTAATGGGTTAAGTAAAATTAGGTGAGGAATCTTGATAAAATTGGCCATGTTTTGGCTATAAATAGAACCCCAATCAACTCACAAACCATCCCTGGAGGCCTAAGCTATACTAGTTTGAAGATTGAAGGAGATTTGAAGGAAGATTTGGGAGAAATCAAGGGTTTCATCTTATTTGGGGATTTTTCTTACCTCGTCTTTAGATCTGCAAAAAAGGTAGGTATCTTTCAGGCTAAATTCTAATTAAAGGATGCTAGATTGTTCCCTTTTCAATGCTCTTTCCATTGATACCTTATTGATTAAATTTCATTGAGAAATGAGTGAGTTATTGCCATTTTAGTGAAGAAAAATTGAAAGTAGCAGAAAAAGTGTCGAGTCGACCTTGTAGGTCGACACTCGGGATCGAGTTTTATGTAAAAAAAACGGAACTTAGTGACAAGTGTCGACCTCCCAAGTCGACACTTTTTCACGACTGATAAGTGTCGACCTCCCAAGTCGACACTTTTTCACGGCCGTTCTGTTTTAAGAATAAAACCGCACACGAGAAATAAGTGTCGACCCTTGGGGTCGACACACCACACCACGATTCGATTCGATTCGACCACACCACACCACGGTGCGGTGCGGTACGGCACAAATAAATAAATAAATAAATATACTAAGATTTTCGTATCTATTTAATTCAACTCACAACTCGAGCCCACATCCTATGTCCCTTGGGTCCTGACCCAAGGGTGAGCTCTCCAACATATAAAACCATGAAAGTTTTCAAAACTTCCAATGCGGGACTAAAGATTAGTCACTATACGATAGAGATTATAACATTTGGAAATCCACGTTAATCATATACTTTTAAGTCACCAAAGGTAAGGAAAGACAATATTAGCATGTTTTGATTCTTACAACATGTTAAAAATTGTTTTTTGTAGAATAAAATTATTTTTGCATGTAAAAATCTATTTTTAATCATATTAGTAAATTAATGCATGAAAAATATTTCCTGCATGTTAAAAATGACTTCCAACATGATAAAATTATTTTATACATACTGAGATAATAAAAACTACTTTCAGCATGTTAAAATCTATTTAAACTTTTTTTGCATGCTAAACCTAATTTCTTATTAAATAATTAGTAAATTGATGCATGAAAATTACTTCTAGCATGATAAAATTTCTTCTAGCATGATAAAATTATTTTTAGCATGTTAGAATTATTTTTAGCATGTTAGAATTATTTTCAGTATAATAAAGCTATTTTCAGCATGATAATTCTATTTTCCTATCAAACAATTAGTAAATAAATATAGAAAAATAATTTTCAGCATGATAAAATTTATGTTGTTATCAGAGAATTTTTGTAATCAGCATGGTAAACTTATCTCTATCATCTTAGCAGTAAATTAATGTGTGAGAATTATTTTAACATGTTAAGTATTAATTTTAGCATGTTAAAAATTAAATTCAGCATGAAAAATTTATTTTTATCATATTATCAATAAAGTAACATATGAAAATCATTTTCAACATGTTAAAATTCTTTCAGCAAGTTAGAATTATCTTCGGCATAAAAATCTATTTTTCATAACAAAATTCTGATTTTTAAATAATAAATCACCATTTTTGGCTAAACTAATGCATCTCTAATGTACAAAAACTTCCTGAAAATATGTCTAAATACTTGTAAACTAAATGCACACAAGATTAAACTATGGAATTAAATTAATTCTATTAAACTCTAATTACTTGAATTTTCTTCCTAGTTATCGTTCTTTCTTGAATTCCACGACTTAATGTCGTTAAACATTATGCCTTAAAATTATTATTCACTCCTCTTGCTACTTCTGAGATTTTGTCAGATCTGTACTTTTTACAAATGAGCTTATTCTTGAAATTCATTGGTCATAGTGTTATGTGGATGTCTAAACATACTTGAGATCTTTTGATCCAATGACCCAATGCCTGGCATTAATGGGGCCTGGTCCTGGGAGGAGCGCCCGAAAGTACTTGTGCCCATGTGAGTTGATTGACCACGGTGTGGCATTGCACCGAAGTGCATGACTTGCTAGATTATTTATGACATTTCACACTTCGTTATTGTACTTGTTTACTTGTTACTTGAAATTGCTTGAAATTACATGATATATTTGACTTGCATGAAATGGCCAAATTCTTTCATGATATTCTTTACATGTTCAATATTAATTACTTGAAATTATCTTGGAACCTTGTTATCATGTTATTACTTGAAATTCCGTATACAATTTCCTACTTGCTATTCATGATCTTAAACACTTCCCGATTTACTTGGAAAAATATCTAAAATGATAAATACTTAAATATTACGTGATTATAGAGATATAAAATCCTACTGAGCTCTTTGCTCACCCTACGTTTTGGTAAATTGTTGCAGGAAATGAAAATGAACAAGGGAATGGATATGAGTGAGAGAGTGATTTTCCTTTTACCTAGGTTTGTGTAGGTCATTAGTATTTTTATAAGAAGTATGTATTTTAAATTAGAAGATTGTAATTGCCTTTATGGCTTATCAATTAGTGTTGTAAATTTCATTTTGATGGAATAAAAGTATCATTTCTCATTCATTTCTGACTTTAAAAATTAAATTGTGCATGCTCTGATCGACACGCTTGTTTACGACTCGCTCACACCCTCGATATTCCGCGTCGAGACGTGACACGGGGATAGTCCCCAAGGTCCAAATCCAGCCTCCAGGAGCATCGTTGATATTCCCTTGTCTAGGTTCCAGGGGAGATGAGATCCCTGAAATGCTCGTCGAGGCATGCGTGTTTTGCATTTTATTTTATTAGTTTTAATTCCACTTGCATGTAGATGTTATTCCACTTATGTGTTTTCTTCTATTTATAGATTGTATTATCATGGTCCTTTCTTTATTATTTATTACTTATATCTCTTTATTATTATTATTGTTGTTGTTGTTTATTATTATTATTATTATATTGCCCGGCCCAAGGCCGGGTCGACTCTGCCTGAGGCAAGGTCGACCCTGCCTTGGGCTGAGTCGACTCTGCCTAAGGTAATCGACTCAGCCTAAGGGCCCAGGCATTTCTCTTTTCATGTTTTCTATTTTCTTATTTTTGAAGCAGGGGGGTCCGGTCGGCCGAACTAAGAGGTCGGTCGACCGAACCTCCTAGAGGCAGGGCGGCCTGCTAAAGGGGTCGACGAAGCTAGGGGTTGCGTCGACGCAGCCACTGGTTGGCCGATTGAAAGAACTGTTCGGTCGACCAACGCAGCAGGCAAGTCGACCTGGAGGCAGCACAGGTCGACTTATAACGTGCCAGAGGCAAAATTCCATCTGCTCGATCTTTCGACAGATTTGTTCATGTTATGGGCTCCACCTGTGAGGTAAAAGGGATATGCATATGTATGGACATGCACATGGGAGGGGTTTAATTGCATATTTGAGAAAGATAATCTCCGGTACGTGGCGAAGTATTTCACTCACGCATGGTGACGGCTTTTAGTCGAGCATAACTTGACCTTCCATGGGTCATCATTTTATATACCGGGAGATCGGGGCAAGCAAGCATACGTGAATGGGATATGCATGGGGAGTGGTTTACATTCATAAGGGAGGCGAGCCCCAGGGTGCATATAGAAGCGAATGCATGATATGCCCAGATTTTCTACAAATATGGGAAGTCTCCCATTTATTCTTCCTTTTGTTAATGATGAGTCGGCGGGGTATTTATGCAGGTCTATACATGTATGATGCCTGGAATGTATGCATGACCTTGGTTCTCTTTTGTTCAGGAAGTGTACATTGCAGCAGTCCATATCAGTGGTACCTCTGTCCAGCACTTTTGGATTCTCCATGGTTCTTTGTTGTTTCAGCCGAAGCTTCTTGTCATTATTTATTTCATTTGTTTGTTGCTTCTTTTTGTCTTTAACATGATGTTAGTCTGGCAAGATTTAGGCTGCATCTCCCCCGGACCCAAATGCTTGGGGGAGTACAGCAGGTACGCATCCACTGACAAATCTGACATAGCCCTGAAATTATATGAGTGCGCACAGAAGTTGCAACACTCGAGGCTAGAAGGTCCACTATTTAATACCACGGCCTCACAGGTTTAACCCACGGAAAGGGGCCACCAGTTAAGCCTTGCAAAAGAGGGGGAGGCTACCGGTCAAGTGGGAGAAGGCGCTACCGGTTAAGCTCCATAGGGCCACCCATTAAAGCCATTTAATGGCCCCATAGGTTAAGTTGTGGGGATTCCTGTAGACACGCCATTCCTGACATCTCCTGAGAAAGTCGCATATTACTATACGACGCTCCGCGACGACTTACGCATTTTGAATCACTTGAGTGCTTCCTTTTCTTGGGTATTCTTCTGCCTTTTTCGGCATCCGGAACCGTCTCGTTGCGGCATTCGGACGGCATCAACACCAATCGGACGCACCGGAAGGTTCCAGAACCAGGAAGATGGTCTGGCGGGCGACCGCCGAAGCCTTTTTTAGGGGACCCGGGGGGTCTTCATGGAGGCGTCTAGGCTCCTGGACGCCTCCATTGCTTGAATTTATTTAATAACACAAAAAATACATAAAAAATATAAAAATTAATGGCGGCGTCCAGGCCCATGGACGCCTCCATGAAAATAAATATAAAAAATACAAAATGCCAGCTTTGGTATAAAAACAAAAAAACAAAAACAAAAACAATATATTTATGGAGGCGTCCAGGCCCCTGGACACCTCCATCAACTCACTCACGGGGCCCCGCCCACCGAACGACGGTTTGTCGTGTGTGAAAGAATCCAAATTATGGAGACGTCCAGCCAGCTGGACGCACCCATTTCTGAATCACGGGTCGCCGCTCCAAAACCACGCGTTGTGCCAAACCGTGTGCGTCTTTCGGTGGAGTTCGGTGGATGTTATAGAGGCGTCCGGGACCCTGGACGCCCCCAAGAAAATATTCAAAAAAAATGAATAAAAATAGATTAAAATATTAGTTCGGCCCTGATGGAGGTGTCCAGGGTCCTGGACGCCTCCACCCTCCGGAGCCCTATAAATAGAGGCCCACCCCCTCAGTTCTGGAAGAGCGAAGCAGAGATCCGATAGGCTGCCGGAGCCCAGAGGCTACTGGAGTCATTTCTTACCCGTGGGGTCTTTTGTAGGTGGAGGTTCTGCCAGCTTCTCGGGTGTCCAGGCTCGCGAGAGGAAGGCTATCTTCGTCCACCACGCTTCCACGTCGTCCCTACGCTGCCGGAGCTCCGCCGGATCTCACCCTCGGCTCATCCAATAAGCCTTTTCTTCCCCTTTTTCTCCATAGTTCTTTACATTCATCATACTGCATCCTCTATCTCCCTACATAAGGGCGCCGTCTCTTGCATACTTCTTGCATTCATCATCGCATTTTCCGCCTACTCGAGTCCGAGAGGGGTTTAAAACCACACCAACCAGGTGTGTGTTAGGTCACGATCTCGTTACTTTTATTGCAAGGAATTGTTACTACACTGCCATTTTCTAATTCCGTTCGTTTATTGTCTACTATTTTGCAAGGGTAATCAAGGAAAGCCCTCTCCGTCAGCCGGCCGAAGGGGGAGGAAGAAGCAACCCGCCATCTCCCGCTCTTGAGGTAGGCGCGATCACTTTCTTTATTTTGGGGTCTTTTGGCCCCTGGCGATCACATCTTGTTCTCGAGGCCGCGGCGAGTCACTTCCCCAATGGCCGTTTAAATTTCCGTTCTTATATTCTCTTTATATTCTGTTATATTCTGCTCATATTCTCGAGGCCGCGGCGAGTCACTTCCCCAATGGACGTTTAAATTCCCGTTCTTATATGTTATATTCTTATCTATTCATGTTCTCGAGGCCGCGGCGAGTCACTTCTCCAATGGCCGTTTAAATTCCCGCTCTTATATTCTCTTTATATTCTGTTATATTCTTATCTAGTCATATTCTCGAGGCCGCGGCGAGTCACTTCCCCAATGGCCGTTTAAATTCCCGCTCTTTATATTCTCCTTATATTCTGTTATATTCTTATCTGCTCATATTCTCGAGGCCGCGGCGAGTCACTTCCCCAATGGCCGTTTCAATTCTTGCTATTTAATTTCTGCACCATTCCCGTCGCCCCGAGGCCGTGGCGAGTCACTTCCCGCTATGGCCGTTTAACCCCGATATCTTGCTATATTACATTTGTCCCGCTCGCCCCGCCGGAGCAATCTCCCGTGGTGGCCCCTTCTATTTTCTCTTATTTTTGTGTTGCAGCAAACAAAAAGGAGCCCGCGCGCTCCGCGTCTTCTTCGCTCCCCGAACCGCGTGACGTCACTCACAGATTGGCGATCACGGTGGGACCTCTACTGCTTCCTTTTGGCTACCCTTGCAAGTTCGGCACCGTCCGTGCCTCTCCACCTTGGCGCCCTTGCGCGCCCCCGTTGTGCTCACGGCAGCACTGTCAGTTGTGATTGGTTGGGTGTTTATCATATGTTTGTTATTTCTGTTGTTTTCTTACTCTATATCTCTGTCAGCATTCTATTGCATACATCCATCCCCCTTTTATATCCTTTTTCATTTTTTCTAAGGATCACCCTTTCCCAGTGAAGGAAGGACTCTCCGTTTGAGAATTCCTCTCAACTGACTAGAATCTCCTCCACTGGGACCTCCGTAAGTCCCCGACATCGAAGAATCTCCTCTTCGTTCACTGGGCTGGTTGTACCATTGAAGTTCCCCGGAGTTAGTCATCCCATTCGTGGTGAGACGAGAGACCCTAGCTGACAGGGCGGTGAAACAAAAATAAACTAGGGTCCCTGTTTTGTGTGAACTTCGGATCTCGCAAAAAACAAAAAAAATCATCAAAATCAACACACACAAAAAGGCGTAAAGGCATCCAGTTGTTTGATAATCTCTGCTACCTGCTTGCTAGTGTATGTTTTTACGTTCTGGGAAAACTGTGAGCATGGCTCACGAGTCTTTTGAGGAGAACCACCCTAGTCGTGGTTTGACAATCGACCCGCGAGTCTATGCTATGGACTCGGGTCCTTCTCATGAGCTGTAACGACCCGAGAATCCGATTACCGGGAAGGCCCGATAACCCGAGACTCGCACCGCCACCCACGAGCCCGAAGACTTGGAAGGGTTAAAAGGATGGTGTGGAAACTACACAAGCATTACAGATAATTGCAGAAATTAAACAGTTATAATATTAAGCAGGAAATAAATTAACAATTTACATGGTCCACAATAGAAATTAACAACAATAACAATAGTCCACGACTAGTACAGTGACAAGAAAGGAAAGTACAGCTACTCGGGGCATCCCCCGGCTCTGACCTCTGGCACTACCTCTGGGCACCCGCACCACGCTGCACCCCCGACGTGCTCCCCGAAGGTGGCGCCTCACCTGAAACACGGTGAAAACACGTAGGGAATGAGTCTCGGAACAAGACTCAGTAGGGATCACTCGAACCCTACCTCGTAAAATGAGAAACCACTACACTAGCGGTCGGAGAGTACCTCGGAAGGGAAAGCCCTGTACTCTACAAGACAAGACCCTACGGCACGCAAACCGACACACGTGCCACGGTAAAAAGACCGAAGCTCAATGGCCAAACCGACAAAACCCGAAGGTCGGAAACACACGACTGACAGTCTGACACTCCGTACTCGACAGGAGTACCACACACTAGAAGCACAGCCGGTAGCGTCCCCTGACGTCTTACACCGCACCGCAGGTGAACCGCCTGACGTGGTAGGTCCTACCCGAGGCGTAGACACCATACAAGTAACCACAAACAAGTAACTAGCTGGGGTCACGCCCGTCGACGTGGGTCCAACTGTCCCCAACCACGTGTGCACACACAGACCTTGAGTCAGTAGGTCTGGTCCTCTGACCGGTTTTCCCCCGTAGCCGGACTTTGGCTACCGACGAGGGGCCTACGGTAACCGGTCCACAAACCGTCTCGAAAGGTGGGTGCCCGTACACCACTCCCAGGTGAGACCAACACCTCGTACTGGTGGGCTACGACTAGTGGAGGGTCACTGAAGGAGTAGACTCTCAAGTCAACGGAAAACGACGTCCGAGTCCGACAACGTGTGGGAATCACCCCACGCACTAGCTCCGTCAAATGGGGGCCACGGTCGTAGAAAAATGGACACACCGCCCACAGCCAAACTAATGACCAAGGTAAACGGAACCTCCGGACACCAAAGACACGGTCACGGAACTCCACGGGGTGTCCAGGACACACACACGGCCCAAGAGGAACACCCGACAACAGGACAGAACGCGCTAGGACTCCCTAGCGCGACAGGGAAGATCGCGCTAGGGCCTCCTAGCGCAACAGGGAACATCGCGCTAGGATCCCCTAGCACGACAAGACAGGTCGCGCTAGGACCCCATAGCGCGACAGGAACCGCCTCCTGTTCATCTTCTCCGATGAACACGCCCCATCGGGGCAGCGCGACGAACAAGAACGCGCTACTGGAGTATAGCGCGTTCTCAGTCCGCGGCGGAAAACAGTAGAAACTCCAAAAAAAACAAACCACGCCCCCATGCCTCCACAGGAGAGGGGGAAAACAAAGTGGAAGACCCCTGGGGACCCCTAGCATGATCCTAGGCCATCAAAACACGAAATCATGCATCAAATCCATAGATCGGGTGAGCTCTCCCCAAATCATGGGAAAACCCCCAAAAGCTCAACCACGCCCCTCTCGGCCTCCCCGCGGCCTACAAATCACGGGAATGAACGGCAAGAGGCTAAGGAACGTCACCCTACCTCAATGGAGCGAATGCTCCGCCGAATCGCCCACAAACCACGAAGAAAGCTTTGAAAAACCCTCGTTCCTCAAGCTTCCCACGAGCACCGCACGCCCCCACGATCGCCTCATCGCCGCCCACGTCGCCGCGCCGTCGCCCCGCCGCTGTCAGCAGCCGGAGAGGAGCTAGCCGCGCTCGAACGGGAGGAAGAGAGGGAGAGAGGGAGGTCACGGTTGGGGAAGGAAGGAGGAAGAAGAAGAAGAAGAAAGAGAAGGTGGAAAAGAAAAAGAAAAGAAATAGGGTTAAATAGAAAATCCGATTTTTCAGAAAAATATCAAAAAATAGAAAAATATATTTTCAGAATTCTCGGAACGCACCGATCGCAACGGTACCACTCGTGCCCGGGTGAACCGCCCGGTTCGCCCGCTGCGAGCTTCCGAAGAAAAAGTCGAAACACACACTGGGAATCGGAAAACACACGCGGAAAAGTCGCGGAACGCCTCCGGGCCTCCGAAATGACTCCGGATCGCGCCGATCCGAACACGAAAGATGTCCGAAACAAAATTTCGAACACAACAGAGCTAGACGCTCTGAAAACTAGATCTGGGATCCACGAAGAAGGATCCGAAAGGTCCGAGATATTACAGCCCTCCCCCCTTAAGGAATTTCGTCCTCGAAATTGAGAACAACCCAAGGGGAAAGAAGAGGAAGACTCACTCAAACAGGTACGGGAACTGCTGACGCATCTCATCCTCACGTTCCCAAGAAGCCTCCCTACCAGAGTGCCGCTGCCACACCACCTTAACCAAGGGGATGACCTTGTTCCGCAGGCGCTGCTCTCGCCTATCCTCCACCCGCATCGGAAACTCTGGGAGAGAGTGATCGGGAGTCACCTCAGGCCAAACAGAATCCTCGAGCACGTGAGAGTCATCGGGCATATACTTCCGCAACATCGAGACGTGGAACACGTCATGCACCGACGCCAACTCAGAGGGTAACTGCAACCGGTAAGCAACCTCACCGATGCGTTCCACAATCGCGAAAGGACCAATATAGCGGAGACTCAGCTTCCCCCGCCGTCCAAAATGCATCACCCCCTTCATCGGAGAAACTCTCAAGAACACGTGATCGCCCACGGCGAACTCGAGGGGCTGCCTCCTACGGTTAGCATAGATCTTCTGCCGACTCTGGGCCGCCACCATGTTCTGACGAACTAGGTGCACAACATCCACACATTACTGCACCAATTCCGGTCCCGTCAAAACACGCTCACCCACCTCAAACCAATCAAGTGGAGTCCGACAAGGACGCCCATACAATGCCTCATAAGGAGCCATACCGATGCTCGAATGATAGCGGTTGTTATAGGCAAACTCTACCAACGGTAGGTGATGAATCCAACTCCCCTGCCACTCCAGGCAGCAGGATCTCAGCATGTCCTCCAAAGTCTGAATGGTCCTCTCAGACTGACCATCTGACTGTGGATGATACGCCGAGCTAAATGCCAACTCCGTGCCAAGAGATCGCTGGAAACTCCTCCAGAATCCAGAAGTGAAGCGTGGATCCCGATCCGACACGATCGAAATGGGAACCCCATGCAACGGCACGATCCGCTCCACATAAAGACGAGCCAACTTAGACACGCTCCAGCTGACCTTGACCGGTAACAACCGCGTCGCCTTCGTCAGCCGATCCACCAACAACCAAATACTGTCCTGCCCAGTCGGGGTCCTCGTCAACCCCACCATAAAATCCGTGGTCACATGGTCCCACTTCCAAGCAGGAACATCCAAGGGCTGGAGAGTACCGCCTGGTCGCTGATGCCCCGCCTTCACCTGCTGACAGATCAGGCACGTGGCCACAAATTCGGTAACATCTCTCTTCATGCCAGGCCACCAAAACTACCTCCGCAAGTTACGATACATCTTCGTCGCACCCGGGTGTACGGTGTACCTGCTCCCATGAGCCTCGCACAACACCGCACGACGAACCTGCTCCTCCACTGGGACATACAGCATGCCACGAAACCTCGCAGCACCGTCCTCGCCGAGCTCCACATCAGTCATCGCAAGAATCCAGGGTAACTCAGGGTCCGCATGCTGAGCCTCTGTCACCTGACGACGGATAGCAGGAGTGACAGTCAGACTAGCAAGCACTGCCAACCCTGGCTCCTGGGGAATCTTGAGCCTGAAAGATACTTCGGGCACTTGCTCCCAGAGCCTCCACTTCCTCAACATCAAGGTACTGATCGCAACCTTCCGACTCAAGGCATCGGCGACGACCTTCATCCTGCCTGGCTGATAAGACAGGGTGAAGTCATAGTCCTTCATGAACTCCATCCAACGCCTTTGTCTGAGATTCAGGTCCTTCTGCGAGAACACGTACCTCAAACTCTGATGGTCAGTGAACACCTCGAACTTCTCGCCGTACAGATAATGCCTCCAGATCTTCAGCGAGAAGATCACCGCCGCCAACTCAAGGTCATGGGTAGGGTAGTTCTCCTCATGGGGCTTTAGCTGTTGAGATGCATAAGCCACCACTCTACCATGCTGCATCAGAACAGCACCCAATCCAATGTCGAAAGCATATGTACACACCACGAAACCTCCCGATCCAGAAGGCAAAACCAACACCGGAGCCAAGGTGAGCAATCTCTTCAGTTCGCTGAAGCTCTGCTCACACTCCTCGGACCAAACGAAAGGCACATCCTTCTGCGTGAGCCTCCTCATCGGGGTCACAATGCGAGAAAAATCCTGGATAAACCGGCGATAATAACCCGCAAGCCCCAAGAAACTCCGGATCTCCGTCATCGACCTCGGCCTCGGCCACTGCATTACTGCCTCGACCTTGGCGAGGTCCACGGAAATGCCATCACCAGAAATTACGTGCCCTAGAAAGTGCACCTCGCTGAGCCAAAACTCGCACTTGCTGAGCTTCGCATACAACTGGTGATCTCGCAACGTCTGCAGCACCACACCCAAATGGTACGCGTGCTCCTCAGTAGACTGCAAATAAACAAGGATGTCATCCACGAAGATGACCACGAACTGGTCCAAATATGGATGAAACACCCTCTGCATCAAGTCCATGAAGGCTGCTGGGGCATTGGTGAGCCCGAACGGCATCACCAAAAACTCATAATGCCCGTACCTCGTAATGAATGCAGTCTTCTCCACATCGGACTCGCGAATTCTCAACTGATAGTAACTGGACCGCAAATCAATCCGCGAGAACACTCGCGCAGACTGCAGCTGGTCGAACAAATCATCAATCCGTGGCAACGGATACTTATTCTTAATGGTCACTTCATTCAGCTGCCGATAGTCAATGCACAAGCGCAGACTACCGTCCTTCTTCTTCACGAACAACATGGGCGCACCCCAAGGGGAAAAGCTAGGACGAATATACCCCTTGGCCAACAGTTCCTGCAACTGCGCCCTCAACTCCCTCAACTCAGCGAGGGCCATATGGTAGGGAGCCTTCGCCAAAGGTCCCGTACCAGGCACAACCTCGATCACAAAATCGATCTCCCGCTGGGGAGGTAATCCAGGCAACTCCTCGGGAAAAACGTCGGGAAACTCGCACACCACCGCAATGTCCTCGACATCCGGCTCCATCCGGTCAGACACAACCACGGACGCGAGAAAACCCTGACAACCTAAATCAAGCAATCGACGGGCTCGAATAGCAGAGATAAGGAATCGAGAAGAGGTGGAACAGATACCTTGGAAATAGAAGGTCCGCTTGCTCGGATGCTGGAAGTAGACCCTCTTCATTCCACAATCCACCACCGCTCCATGAGTCTCGAGCCAATCCATGCCTAGAATCACATCGTAATCCCGAAGCTGCAACGCATAAAACCTGCCTGGCATACTCTGCCCATCGATCCACACCGGAACCTGGTCGAAGCAATACGGAGTGATCATAAAATCACCCGAGGGTAACTCCACTGCCAAATCACAAGACAACTGGGTCACCGGCTCCTCGATGCTCGACGCAAAATCCTCCGAAATAAACGAATGAGACGTGCCAGAATCAAATAAAACCCGAGCCGCACAACCCAAAATCTGAACGGTACCTTCCACGAGTTACGACGCCACTGCCTCTGCCCTGGTCATGTGCGTGATCTGGCCTCGAGCCCTCTGCTTGCCTCCCACGCTAGATGACCTGGGTAGTGGCGGATACTGTCCCTGCTGCTGCTGCTGCCTCTGCTGCTGGAGAATCTACTGCTGCGGCGGCCTCTGAGGACAGTCACATGCCATATGCCCTGGCTGGTCACACCGAAAACAAATAATCGGCGCCGTGCACTGCCTGCCTGGGTGGGTCCCACTACATTGTGGATAAGGTCCTCGCGATCCACCCCCTGATCCCTGACGCTGCAAAGGAATCGGCTACTGTACACTACCCGATGAAGCCTACCCTTGATCCTTGTGCTTCTTACGGAAACTCTTCTTCAAGAACTTCTTGACCATCGAGCCGAAGGACGCAGATCCTGCCACCGACGCTGCCGGTGCCGGTACTCCTGAACTACCCGACGCATGCTGGAAGGAACCCTGCTGCTGGGTAGCCGACTGGTGGCCGCGACCTGACACATACTGCCCCTGGCTGATCGGTCCTCAAGTCCTCTGCATATCCATCTCCAAGGAAATCACAACACGAGACGCCGTCTCTAGATCAGTGGCCCCGTTTGTGATCAGATGGTGCCTCAGCTCCACCCTCAAGCCCTGCACAAACTGCGTGGTCCTCACCCTCTCATGCTCCATGATGTGAGGGGCGTATCGACCCAGCTCGACAAATCGGGCCCTGTACTGCAACACGGACATGTCACCCTACACCAGCTCCAGAAACTCCTGCATCCGCTGCGTGGCAACAACATCTGGACAGTACGTACGCTCGAAAGCACTAACGAAGTCATCCCACTCGATCTGCTCAAGTGGACGAAGCTGAAAAGACGTCTTCCACTCGGAAGACCACCACCTCCGAGCCGTACCCTGCTACTGGTTGTAGGCCAACACAACTCTGTCCTCGGCAGTACTCCTCGCGAAACTGAACACCCGCTCCATCTCATCAAGCCAATCGCGAGCCGCATCAGGGTCTGCCTGGCCGCTAAAGTAAGGTGGATGGAACTGCATGAAGTCCCTCACTGCTCGGCCAGGCCCACCCCTGACTGACGAGCCCTCACCAGCCTCTCCGCCGAACTGCTGAAACATAAGCTGGTACATGCCACGGAAGAAATCCTCAGCCCCCGGAACTCTCGCAGCATCCGCGGCCTCGGTAGCCCCCCGTGGTACTCTGCTATGCTCCTCCTGGTCCCTCTGGACCCCCTACTGGATCTCCTAACCTCCAGCCGACTGCCCCTGCTGAGAGCGAGAGCTCCTCCTCGGCGCCATACTCGCTCCTGAAGCAAAAGATAGAAAACATGAAAACGGTAAGGTCAAGAAAAACACACGATGCCCAATGCCAGAGTCACCTGTACATCATCGCAGTGGACTAGTGGACCACTACAATCACCTATGATTCTCATGTATTTCCACAACCGCGCTCTGATACCAGCTGTAACGACCCGAGAATTCGATTACCGGGAAGGCCCGATAACCCGAGACTCACACCGCCACCCACGAGCCCGAAGACTCAGAAGGGTTAAAAGGATGGTGTGGAAACTACACAAGCATTACAGATAATTGCAGAAATTAAACAGTTATAATATTAAGCAGGAAATAAATTAACAATTTACATGGTCCACAATAGAAATTAACAACAATAACAATAGTCCACGACTAGTACAGTGACAAGAAAGGAAAGTACAACTACTCGGGACATCCCCCGGCTCTGACCTCTGGCACTACCTCTGGGCACCCGCACCACGCTGCACCCCCGACGTGCTCCCCGAAGGTGGCGCCTCACCTGAAACACGGTGAAAACACGCAGGGAATGAGTCTCGGAACAAGACTCAGTAGGGATCACTCGAACCCTACCTCGTAAAATGAGAAACCACTACACTAGCGGTCGGAGAGTACCTCGGAAGGGAAAGCCCTGTACTCTACAAGACAAGACCCTACGGCACGCAAATCGACACACGTGCCACGGTAAAAAGACCGAAGCTCAACGGCCAAACCGACAAAACCCGAAGGTCGGAAACACACGACTGACAGTCTGACACTCCGTACTCGACAGGAGTACCACCCACTAGAAGCACAGTCGGTAGCGTCCCCTGACGTCTTACACCGCACCGCAGGTGAACCGCCTGACGTGGTAGGTCCTACCCGAGGCGCAGACACCGTACAAGTAACCACAAACAAGTAACTAGCTGGGGTCACGCCCGTCGACGTGGGTCCAACTGCCCCCAACCACGTGTGCACACACAGACCTTGAGTCAGTAGGTCTGGTCCTCTGACCAGTTTTCCCCCGTAGCCGGACTTTGGCTACCGACGAGGGGCCTACGGTAACCGGTCCACAAACCGTCTCGAAAGGTGGGTGCCCGTACACCACTCCCAGGTGAGACCAGCACCTCGTACTGGTGGGCTACGACTAGTGGAGGGTCACTGAAGGAGTAGACTCTCAAGTCAACGGAAAACGACGCCCGAGTTCGACAATGTGTGGGAATCACCCCACGCACTAGCTCCGTCAAATGGGGGCCACGGTCGGAGAAAAACGGACGCACCGCCCACGGCCAAACTCATGACCAAGGTAAACGGAACCTCCGAACACCAAAGACACGGTCATGGAACTCCACGGGGTGTCCAGGACACACACACGGCCCAAGAGGAACACCCGACAATAGGACAGAACGCGCTAGGACTCCCTAGCGCGATCAGAACACCCGACAACAGGACAGAACGCGCTAGGACTCCCTAGCGCGACAGGGAAGATCGCGCTAGGGCCTCCTAGCGCGACAGGGAAGATCGCGCTAGGGCCTCCTAGCGCGACAGGGAACATCGCGCTAGGATCCCCTAGCGTGACAAGACAGGTCGCGCTAGGACCCCATAGTGCGACAGGAACCACCTCCTGTTCATCTTCTTCGATGAACGCGCCCCATCGGGGCAGCGCGACGAACAAGAATGCGCTATTGGAGTATAGCGCGTTCTCAGTCCGCGGCGAAAAACGGTAGAAACTCCAAAAAAAATCAACCACGCCCCCATGCCTCCATAGGAGAGGGGGAAAACAAAGGGGAAGACCCCTCGGGACCCCTAGCATGATCCTAGGCCATCAAAACATGAAATCATGCATCAAATCCATAGATCGGGCTAGCTCTCCCCAAATCATGGAAAAACCCCCAAAAGCTCAACCACGCCCCTCTCGGCCTCCCCGCGGCCTACAAATCACGGGAATGAATGGCAAGAGGCTAAGGAACGTCACCCTACCTCAATGGAGCGAATGCTCCGCCGAATCGCCCACAAATCACGAAGAACGCTTTGGAAAACTCTCGTTCCTCAAGCTTCCCACGAGCACGGCACGCCCCCATGATCGCCTCACCGCCGCCCACGTCGCCGCGCCGTCGCCCCGCCGCTGTCAGCAGCGGGAGAGGAGCTAGCCGCGCTCGAACGGGAGGAAGAGAGGCAGAGAGGGAGGTCACGGTTTGGGAAGGAAGGAGGAAGAAGAAGAAGAAGAAAGAGAAGGTGGAAAAGAAAAAGAAAAGAAATAGGGTTAAATAAAAAATTCGATTTTTCAGAAAAATACCAAAAAATAGAAAAATATATTTCCGGAATCCTCGGAACGCACCGATCGCAACGGTACCACTCGTGCCCGGGTGAACCGCCCGGTTCGCCCGCAGCGAGCTTCCGAAGAAAAAGTCGAAACACACACCAGGAATCGGAAAACACACGCGAAAAAGCCGCGGAACGCCTCCGGGCCTCCGAAATGACTCTGGATCGCGCCGATCCAAACACGAAAGATGTCCGAAACGAAATTTCGGACACAACAGAGCCAGACGCTCTGAAAACCAGATCCGGGATCCACGAAGAAGGATCCGAAAGGTCCGGGATATTACATGAGCCCTCGCATGAGGTGCAAGTTATTGCCGGGGACACATCCCCACCACAGGATATCTCTTCCTTACTGGGCGTCCTCGCCAACACGGAGCTTACCTCTGAACAGCTCCGGGCCTTCCAGACCATTCTGAAGGGGAAATCTATTTCCCCCACGCCCCAGGAATCAACTCCGGCCATCGCACCTCTCCAAGAGTCCGTGCAGGCCATTCCATCTCCTTCATTGGCGCAAGCCATCCAGTCTCCCTCGCTTCAAGGACAAGTGAGCCAACGACTACCCTCATTCCAGTTCCCGTCACAATCTCAAACTCCCGTTGTTCCCCACATACCGCTTCGGCCAGGGCCAACTGTTGGCGGTCTGACAGCTCCCTCCCATTTGGGGTTCCCCCCTCAAGTCTCTGGGAGACAGTTTCTCCCCCAGTGGCAAGTGTCACCTTCACCTCCAGAGAAGCTCGCCCAATCGCTCCTCAATAGGTTCAATCGCATGGATGAGCAGTTTCAAAATCTAAGAAGAATGGTGGACATGAAAGCCACCCCATGAAAGTCCACGTACTGCAGATACAATGATACCGGCAACCCCTTCATTCACCTCAAGGATTTCATGTATGAATCCTCCTATTGGCAAAACGACCAGAGGTCCCTGGCATACCTCTTTCGGAGATCATTGGATGGTCCCGTGCTAGAGTGATTCTATTCTTTGGAGCCCCGCGAGGCCGAGAATTTTGAAATAGTCCAGAGAAGGTTCTTGCAGAAATATAGGGATAGGGTCGGTCCCTCACTCTCCATTACCGACCTAGTGGCCGAAAAGATGAAGCCCGACGAAGATTTTGTCCGCTATGCTGATAGATGGAGGTCTCTGGCGGAAAGAATAAGGGATACCCTCTCCGAGCCCGAACAAGTGAAGATGATTGTGTCTAATGCAACCCCACAGTTCAGACACGTCCTGGCCATGAATAAACTTACTACAATGGAGGAACTCTATGAAAGGGCCCGGTACATCCAAACCCAGTTAAAAGACTCCCCCATTATGAATATGTTTGAGTCGCCGAAGCCCAAAGTGATCAGAAAGACAGGCGCTGGTGTCCCGGGCGGAGCCACAGAAGGGGTCGTGACAAATGAGCAAGTGGGTGCGGTCAACAATGCCAATTATGCAGTCAACTCAAGGCCTCCACAAATGCCCCGACTTCCCCTCCAACCAGGTCCTTTCCCTCTTCGTCCTCCACCCCAAAATAATCCACCCCAGGATAATATGCCTCCATTACGTCAACCTCAGCAACAACAACCACCGCTTCAGTACAACCAAGTTCCACCCCCGGGGAACTATGGTCCCCAACAGCAACAAAGGAGGCCGGTCGGTCCCAAGAGAGCCTACTATCCACCATTGCCAGAAACCTTAGCAGACATTTTTAATGCCCTCATGGCATCAAACCAACTCGCCCTACCCAGAGAAAGGCCCGTGTGGCCCCGGAATGTTGATACCTCTAAATACTGCGTCTACCACAGGCAGCCAGGACACACAGTAGATTACTGCTTCCATTTCAAAGATTACATCCATGATATGAATGATGAACATCAAATAGATTGGGATGAAATGAGAAGATATGTCGCGGCTCTCAAGGCTAGGAGACCTCCTCATAGGCCACAGCAGCAGTTACAACAACAGCAGTTACAACAGCAGCAGCAGCAGCAACCACAACAACAACAGCAGCCTCAACATGCCCCACAACAACAGCCCAACATTGGAATAATCCAGAATCCATTACCGGAGCACCAACAGCCCAATCATCAGGTTAACCCCATCTCCTCCTTCCCGGAAGTCGGGAGAGAGCAGGTGTGACACCAGGAAAGTACCTCCATTCTTTCTACCGCCAATCCTATCATCACACAACACCCTTGCCTTGCTCGGGTAGCACCTCTCTCTCATCAACCCGCGTTAATATCGCCTTCACCATTTCCACTACCATTACGCCCTCTCATCCGCACCCCGATCTCCTATCAACCGACACTCTCCACTACGCCTTCACACCCTCTCATCTTCTCTCACTCCCCCACTTTACCATCCACCTCTACCACATTTACCCCTACGCCTTCTAAACCCCATATCATTCGTCAACCATACATAACACCATCTTCCTCCACCATATCACCACTAATACCTTCAAAACCACTCATTACCCATCACCCACCTCAAAATCATTGCCCGCTTCAAGCCCTACCCACTTCTACTTCGTCTCCACCTCCACCTTCCAGACCCCTTATCCTTCATAATCCGTGTGATATCCCCTCTACCTCCACCATGCCTCCACCTAACAAACCCCTCATCAGAATCCCTGCTCCCGTCATCACCCATGCTTCATCAACCATTCCTCCACCACTACCCCTCAAATCCCTGTTAAAACCCACTGCTACCCCCACAGAGGTACAAAAGCCGCAGGCAATGGTGCTCCGGAGTGGAAGGATTTTCCACAGGGTTTTCCCCCACAACAGTCAGAATCCTGAGCGATCTCAGCCAGAGAAGGATGATGGAGAACAACCAGAAAGAGCTATCCCTGGAACACAGTATGATCTATTGAAACACTTGGACAAGACACCTGCTCGGATCTCCATCCTGGAGCTACTTCAAAGATCCACATCCCACCAGGCGGCCTTGATGGAATATCTTCAAAAAGTCATGGTTAATGAGGACCTCCCCATGGAGAAGATTTCGACCGTCCTGACCCCAACAGACACACAACCGGCCATCATGTTCCATAACTACGAGCTCGCTCCCAAGGAAGCTCGACAATATGTATTGTGCATTTCAATAAAAATTAATGGGGTATCCATAAACCCGTGCCTTGTAGACACGGGTACGTCCATAAATGTGATCTCCATGGACACCCTTCAGTTATGTGGGGTCAACGAAGAACAAATAAGACCTTCCTCGATCACGGTCACGGCTTATGACAATAGCAAAAGGCCTCCGCAGGGGATGATTATTCTGAAGGTAGAACTAGGCCCCATGTCAATTCCCACGGAATTTCATGTCCTCGACATGGACCCCATATTCAAGGCTATACTGGGTCGCCCTTACATCGAAGCCATGGACACTGTGCCTTCCACCAACCATCAGTGCCTGAAGTTTCCTTACAATGGGAGGATTATTAAAGTGGTCAGTACACCTATCCTTCACACAGTGGATGCTATCAACACCTCTCTGCCCTCTGTTTGGCCGTCTCATCGGCCCATATTGTCACTACTGGACGTACGTGATTCATCTCACGTTCCACTAGCACCAAAGGAGCCGGTCAGGACAACCGCAACATCATATCTCCCTTTTCACTCCAAAGGGTGGGAGATTATGAGGAACATCGGCTACCAACAGGGTAAAGGTCTGGGCGCACAGTTACAGGGTAGGCTCAAACCGCCAAAGGAAATTAGGCCGAACCACAGGTTTGGCCTAGGCTTCAAAGGACCGTTCAAGGCAGATTGGAAGCCCCTCACATGGACTCTATCAAACCACTTCAACAGAGGGCCCGTTGTTCAGATGGGAGATTACCCACAAGAAGCATATGGGGGATCACATGCTGTATATTTGGCTAAAAATGTCCGAGGATCACCAAAAGAGGCAAGATCAAAGATCCGGAATACGAGTGGAACAAATGGTTCGACATACGGGACATTTCCGTTGCACTGGAAAGGATGTTCTCATCTCCGCAGCTTGAAGGACCACCATTGATCTCCGAAATACCAGAGAATATTACCACTCTTGCCAAGGTTCCAAACTATCATCGTCCTCGCCAGAATGACCCTATCATCGACGGATCTTCATCCGTCCTCAACATTACCGTCGACGGCTCATTAGCCGCCATCTTCTCTATCCACTCGTCTCAGCCTTTGCTGATATCTTCTTCCTGGGCCAGACAATTGTCTGATGATCTTCCCAGATCCCCTTCTCTGCTTACATATCTACGCAGGATTCTCAACCCGTGCCAAGTCTTCAACCATGATCTGCTCTATGAGCCTCACAATCCTCTAGCCATAACCACTTTCCTCTCTCCTCCAATCTCTTTTCACTGCTTTGTCATTAAAAATGAAAATGAAAAAAAAACGTCAATTTTCAAACTCCCCAACAACACATCTTCGTTGAGGAAACCTCCTACATCTCCCACGGTTGCGTACCGCCCTGCAGACCACCCGTCCAAGGTCTGATGAGCGACCTTTTCTACCCCTCCTCTGAGGGGTCTTCTCCTCTACATTCTACACCATCCTCTTCGTCTTCCTCTTCTTCTGTAAATATTGTCAGCCAATCTAGGAATGATAGGCCAAGGGTAGTACCTAGGAAGAAATCCAAGGGTAGGCAGATCCCTCGTCGATTCCTCCTGGATTTGGCCGCTAGGTGTCAGGCCCTTCTTGCCATCCCCCAGTTGTTAGAAAATCCCATCCAGCTACCGGAAATAGAATATGATGGCGACTGTGCATTTGATGAAGGGTATGGAGTCTACGAGATCACGGATGAAGAATGCCCCACTGAAGATGAGGGTGAAGAATATGAGGATGCGGCGGGCACATACGCAAGTGGAATGAGGAGATTCGACGAGCCGTCAACCGCCGTAGAAGAATCCACCAAAGAAGTCAACTTGGAAACTGAGGAAGACCCTAGGATCATCCTCATAAGTGACAACCTACCACCCTCTGAAGAAGAGGTATTAATTGAGGTTCTCAAGGAATATAAGGACACGTTTGCATGGAGCTACGAGGATATGTCAGGTCTAGATTCAACCTTGGTCGAACACCATTTAACCCTAAAACCAGGGACCGTCTCGGTAAAACAAAGGTTAAGGCGTTTCCACCCTCAGATGGCTTTGAAAATGAAAGAAGAGGTCGATAAGCTCCACAAAGCCAGGTTCATTAGAGTCGTCCTTTATCCTCAATGGGTGGCAAACATTATCCCGGTCATGAAGAAAGATGGGAAAGTCAGGATTTGCATCGACTTCCGGGACCTTAACCGCGCGTGTCCAAAGGATGATTTTTCCTTGCCTCACATTGATGTGTTGATCGATAACACGGCAGGTTATGAGACCCTCTCATTCATGGATAGATTTTCAGGATACAATCAAATTTGTTTGGCAGAAGAGGATCAGGAGAAGACGTCATTAACTACCCTTGGGGAACATATTGTTACGTGGTCATGCCGTTTGGGTTAAAGAATGCTGGAGCTACTTACGAAAAAGCTATGATGGCCATACTTCATGACATGATGCACATATATCTGGAAGTGTATGTGGATGACTTATTGGTAAAATCAAGGACCAGGATGGAACATCCAGAAGTTTTGGCTAAGGTCTTGCAGAGGTCAAGGGAGTTCCAATTGAAAATGAACCCGAAAAAGTGTGTGTTTGGTGTGTCGTCGGGTAAATTGCTGGGGTTCATTGTGAGTAAAAGAGGGATCGAGATAGATCCCGACAAAGCCAAGGTCATTAGGGATATGCCGCCTCCCAAGAATTTGAGGGAAGTCCGAGGTTTAATCGGGAGGTTGCAGTTTATTCGTCGGTTTGTGTCCCAACATTCACAAAGGTGTAGACCTCTCTACGAGTTGACCAAGTCAGGAGTAGAATTCCACTGTAATTTTAAATGTCAGAAAGCTTTTGAAGGGTTGAAAGAATATCTGGCTAGTCCACCCGTTCTCATTCCACCCAAACTAGAAAAACCTCTGATCCTTTACGTCTCAGTCTTGGATGACCCCGTGGGAGCCGTCCTCGCACAAGCTGATGAAGAAGGTAAGGAACGGGTAACCTATTACTTATCCAAACTTCTCAATCCCAGTGAGCAGAAGTACACCGTTATGGAGAAAACCTGTGCTGCCCTCGTTTGGGTAGTGCAGAAATTGAAGCACTACTTCTTGGCTCATGAGGTCCACTAGATTGTTCGAATGAATCCTATCAAATTCCTTCTGGAGAAATCCGTCCTTACGGATAGGATAGCACGCTGGCAAAGTTTTCTCTCTCATTTCAACATCACCTACATCCAGCAAAAGGCGATTAAAGGCTATGCCATAGCTGAGCATCTCGCTCACCATCCTCTTCCCAAGTTCGATCCCGTCCAATCAGAGTTTCCAGATGAGGAACTAATGTCTGTCAACCAATCAGATGAGCCAATGTGGATGCTATATTTTGATGGAGCTCTGAATTCTCAAGGGAGAGGAATCGGCGTCACCCTCCTGTCGCCTGAAGGCCTCACATTCCCATTGGCATATTAGCTCAAATTTCCAGTTACCAACAATATAGCCGAATATGAGGCTCTTCTTGTTGGCCTGGAACTTGCCCATTCTTTTCGTATCACTGAGTTGCGAGTCGTAGGTGATAGTCAACTCATCCTTCGCCAGGTGCTCACTAAATATAACACTCGCGATCCCAAACTCAAGCCATACCAAGAACTCACTGCTACCTTTGCCAAACTATTCACCAAACTGATCTTTGTTCATGTCCCTCGTCATCAGAATATTCTCACCGATGCCCTCACCTCATTGGCATCATCCATAAGGTTCCCTCTAGGAAGATGGTTTGAGTCCATTTCCATCTACAAACTTCACGCCCCTGCAATCGATGTTGCTTCCTACGTAAATATCAAAGACAGGATAGCAAGGAAGATCCTGCAGGAAGATATCCTTGAGAAGAGGGAGATCATGTTGGCAGAGGTTGAACAAGAACTAGCTGATGAAGAGAAACCATGGTTCTATGAAATCGTCAAATATTGCCAAGATCAGTCTTATCCTGAAGGGGCCACCACAGAGGATAAGAAAGCCATAAGAAGGGTGGCTCAGAAATACACATTGGTTGGAGGTCTACTCTATAGAAGGAGCCTTACTGGTATTCTGTTAAGATGTCTTGGTGACGATGAGGTTTGGAAATGTGTAGAGGAGACACACTCGGGTGTGTGCGGTGGCCACGTGAATAGTCAGATGCTCGCCAAGAAGATCATTCGTCAAGGCTTTTATTGGCCCACTATGGAAGAAGATTGTGCTGTTTATGTCCGTAGGTGTGTCAAGTGTCAACTTCACGCTGATAAAATCCATTCACCATCTTCCTCACTTCATCCAATATCCTCCCCGTGGCCTTTCTCTATGTGGGCATTCGACATCATTGGTCCCCTAGGTGATCCCAATTCCCTCACCAAGTAAAAATCTTTCATCCTTACTGCGACGGAATACTTCACCAAATGGGCCGAAGCCGAAGCTTACGCGAAAATCAAGGCGTCAACAGTCTGCAAGTTCATCATGAAGAACATCCTCGCCAGATTCGGCGTCCCAAGCACAATCGTCACCGACAATGGACCACAGTTCATTTCTCAGGACCTATACGACCTCTGCAAAAGGTACGCAATTGCATTGCATCATTCATCTCCTTATTACCCACAAGGTAACGGCCAAGCGGAGGCCACCAATAAAACATTGCTCAAAATCATCAAAAAAACCTGCGAGTCTAGTAAGTTTTCAGACTGGCCAGAAAAACTTATCGAAGCCCTATGGGCCTATCGCACCTCAATCCGTACCCCTACCGGGCAGACTCCATTTGCCCTTACTTATGGTATGGAAGCTGTAGTCCCGTACGAGACTCTGATCCCTTCTCTCAGGGTATAATTGGACGAGGAATTTCCCCTCGACGATCGTCGTAATTCACTCCTCGCCCAGTTGGAACTCTTGGATGAGAAGCGGCTGGCCGCTGCCGAACACGCGCGTGTGTATCAAAATAGACTCGCTTACTTTTACCAAAAGAAAGTCGTTGAGAGAAAATTCAAAGTCGGTGAGATGGTCGTAAAAAGAATTTTTTTCAAACCTGGAGGGACGCGTTCTAAGCTCCAACCCAATTGGGAAGGACCATTTGTAATTCAAGCCGTGTACCCTGGCAACGCCTACAAGCTAGTCAAAGCCGAAGGGACCGAGTTATCCCACCCTTGGAATGGGCTTTATCTTAAAAAATACTACCCTTAGCTTAATGTCAAAACATAAACAAAAAATGATGAAAAGATAGAAAACATCAAAAATAAAGAAATACCGAAAACCACTAAAAATATGGAAAATTCAAAATGCCGATGCCTGACAGTCACCATGTAGTTAAGTCCCTGCATCTAACCTTCATGTTAGGATAGGGCCCATTAAGGCTTGGTAGGCACCGGGTCTTGATTTGCCAGAACCGTGGAGATCCCTGTCCGGCCACGTCGGCCTATGCTCGCTCGAAGGAAGCTAACATGTGCTCACTTATGTATTTTATTCAAAAAAGTCGGTAGCATCACCTACGGTGGGGAATCCACCCAGAAGATCTCCGGAAGCTGTAATCTTTATTCTTTTCTCTTCGACCAAATGAGACAGTCGGCGCCCTTAAAATGCTGAGCATGAGAAACCGAAATTCAAACCCCAAAGGTAAGAGTAGGATCCATTTCCTCGAGCATCGATCAGAGCACAAGAAGAGGGCAGTGTCCCCGCAGGCATACGAAAAGGGAGCCCACAAACGGCAAACAACTATATCTCCCTCACAAAAAGAAATACAAAATCAAAATCAAGAGAAAAGCCTGGTCGTGACCGTGCCTGTTGCGATAAACGGAACCCCTCAAAGCAAAAGTCTAAATCCACAAAAGGGGCTGTGGAATGTAAAAGCTCGAGATTTGGTCCGAAGTTATCCGAAAGGAAAGAGTTAATGGGCCCTTATTCGCTCGTCGGGTTAACGGTTTTGCCGATCCTCTCAGGAGGTTTATCCCCCACACTCTTCCTTCTTCCTCTAAAGATGAAGGTTCAATGGAGTTTCTGAAGGGTGAAAACTACACAGGGTCTGCGACCTTATTTTAATATACACGTTTGGTTGCCTACTTTGAAAAGCAAAAGCTATCGCTGCGAAGGAGTCTCCGTGTTTCTGGCTGGTCAAGACCCCTGTTTACCACCTTGATGTCTTCTTGCTTAACCTTGGGCTTAGGCCAATGCAAGTGCGTCACCTATGGGTGTGACGGCGTCTTATTCCGGGTCAGCGTCGCGCGGTTGGTCGTTAGAGTTCCAGGGTGTTCCATCATATACCATCTAGAGTTGTAAGGAAATAGACCCGGATCGGGCAAATCTCTTACCTCAAACACCTTTTGGGTGAATCCCTGTGGTCGGAAGCGACTGGGAGCCTAAGCATGGCATGACGGTATTGTCATCAGGGTAAGTCTTAGCGGGCGGGATCATCATTCGAGGGGTCTAGAGGTCCAAATCAACCTAGATGTGCACTTAGGATACCTGGGAGGTTAGTAAGAAATCCCTGTCTCACGTAGGTTAGGTGCCATTTGGGTGCTTGCCAGGCGTTAGCAACAAAAAATTGAAATGATAAAAACACCCAAAAAAAGGAAAAAGAAAAAAATGTAGATATATGCAAAACAAAAAAAATGATATAAAAATAAAACAACAAAAAAATGCAAGAAAAATAAAAATGACAGAAAAAAAAACACATTTCCTATGACTGCATTTGCATGCAGCATCCCACTTCTAAATTTCGCTTGCATCCGTGTGTTTGTGTGCTGCATTCATCGTCATATCTTTATCTTGCCTTTATTAATAAAGGCTTGGCCCCTTGACCAGTTATCAAGGACAGTCACAGTGACCATTTACTTATTGAGCAAGGGGCCAAGTCAGAACAGAAATTCTGATTTGTTTGTTTCAGTGATATGTGCAGGGATTCAGGCAACAGAAGTAAAGGTGAAAACCAAACAAATCGAACCTTGTATTTTATTCCAAAAAACTAAAAAAAATTACATCAAGTTCCGCCCTCTCTCTCTGCATTACTCGTCCCACTACTCTCCGGGCAAAACGCTCTCAAAGGTGCTACCCAACTACGAAAAGCGGTACTCCTACCGCTCTGTACTCCCCTTCCTATTCCCACACCCCGGCATTGATCCACGGAAGCAGCAGAGAAGCTACCAACACGAAAGCCACGCTCTCGTGCTCTTCGGTAGCGCTCATCACCATCTCTCAACCACTGTTCAACAAGACCAAGGCTGATTCGGAGTTCGAATAGTTGGGCCTCCATGGCCCTTCGTTCCTCCCTTTCAGTCAATATGTTGGCTCTTTCTCTCTCTGCATCTCTTTCTCTCTCTGCACGTTCTCTCTCGCGGTCTTCCCTCTCCAACTGGAGAGTGATCCTCAGTTCCACGGCATCCCTAGAGGAGTCTTCATCAAGATGACGCCGCAGTTCCCTCTCCAGTTCTGCTATCCTAGCCTCCTTCTGCGCAGCTTGGGTAAGCGCTTCTTCCGTCTCCTTTTCCTGCCGAGTGTACCATCTCAGATACGCGATAAGGCGTAAATAAAGAGAACTCAACACTGAAACTTTTACCTGTATAGAGAGCATCCCTTCTGCCTCCGCAACACGCTGCGTGGCATGAGCAAGTTGCTCATGAAGCAAGTCAAGTTCTAAGGTGGAAATCCATAAGCTGGAAGAGGCACCACCTACTCCCATCACGGGGGAAGCCGCGCCAATCTGAGCATGCTACGACTGCGTGAATTAGCAGCCAACATCTGGAATCTGCGGTTCTAATTAGGAACGCACTGTACACCTACCAAGGCACTCATAGCTCCGCGGGCATCGCCCAACCGTTGCTCCATCTCTGCCAAGCGAGTTCGTAAATTCGCTATCATGGTATCACGGATATCCTGCAGCCATACGAGTCAGCATTTCCACCAGAAAACCAAAAAGGGAGAAAGAAGAAAAGAGAAAAAGGGGAAACCTACCTCCACAAGTCCCCGGGGTTGGAGCCGCTCTGCGTACTTTGTCCTATATAGACGCAAGTAGTCCTCGCTATCCTGCGCATGTGATTCTAAAATCGTGTCACCCCGTTGCCACTCTTCATACTGTTCAGGGAACCGCACGCGCCAGTCAATGCAGGTCGCCGGTCCTCGCGTCTTTCTCCCGACACGAGGTGGCGCAACCGTATCCACCCATTCCTGAGCCAATCCTAAAGTCCTCATAACCAATCGTAGCCGAAGCGGCTCGATTTCATTTAGGCAGTGCATCCACGATTCCCGTCTGAACCGGACATGACTTTCTAGAACCCACGGCTGGTCGGCATCGACCATGTCTGAGTAGGGACTCCAGTTTACCATCGCTGCAGGGAACTCCTGTAGCTCCCGCCTTAGCACCATTAGTTGGTAGGTTAGGGGTGCCGCACTCATGATGGGTTCCCACCGCCTGGCTAGCGGCACCATCGCGGGTCGCCAATGCCGAGCTCTCCCCATGGGGAGGTAATAATAGCTCTATAGCTGCTCGGCGCAGGTCATCAGTACCTTGCAAAAACACAAAAAAATACAAAACAAGTAAAACCAAAAATACCTGGATAAATGGTGTAAAACCACTCACAGTCATCTCACGGTCCGCTTCTTGGAACAGACCTGCAAACAAGTGCGCCAGCATGGCAGCTCCCCAGGCATAGTATCCTACTCTTTCAAGGTCTGACAGCAGCTCCAGGAAGCGACATTGGATACCGTCCCCTTTCGAGCTCAGTACCAATCTCCCCAAAAGGAAGAGGAGAAATCTCCTCAAATCTATGTTGCATTTTTCCCAGTTGTCGAAATCTGTGCAGTACACAGCACGGCATCCTATTTCCATCCTTTCCATAAACTCTTCTGAGGATTCGTCGTCCCGCCGACGAGTGTCGATGAGCCCTAATGCATCCATGAGGGACGCCCTAGCTACTGACCTGTTTTTCCGACCATCTAGGTCCAAACCCAGTAGCTTCCGAGCACCTTCTCGGTAATCCGCATAAGTGACCCCGGTCACTGCCTCGCCCTCCACCTTCAGGCTTGTGATCCGGACCACATCCTCCAAGTTGGGCACCATGTGCCCCCAGGGCATCAGGAATGCCCGGCTCACTGGGTCCCATCTCTCACACAAGGCTTGGATCAGGACCAGGTCGAGCTGGATCGGCTTGATCCGAAGAAAGGTGCCGCATCCCATCACGTCTAACCTGGCCTTCTGAAAATCCGGGAGACCCCTGTATGCGGCCACTGCTAACTCCCATGAAATGTGTGATTTCATCACACTCTGTGCGTGCATAAGAAATGGAGAGGAGGTTTGGTCAGAAAGAGAGGAAGGGAGAAAGAATGAGAAAAGGGCAGGAAAGCTCAGCTTACGAGTTGTGATTGGGCCCTTTCGCTGAAGTGCCCTTCGAGGTCCGAAAGCCTCCTAGAAATACTACCACTGGACCTGCTTCTCTTCGGGGAATGGGAAGATTCGCCCTCCATCCAACTCTCAGAATTTTGAACTCCTCCTCTCCCGTGAGAACTTGTGCTCCTCGAGTTAGCTCTCGATATACCTGGGAGGGTAAAAGGGACAAGAATTTATAGAAATGGAAGGAGTGCGGGCCAAGATTGCCTCCATCACCTGTTAATGATAGCCCTCGCGATGAGGCACCTGCCATGCGGTCCCGTGTGTCACTTCACCGCTCGCACAGGATGATTGATTGGACGAAGAATATGACGACTAGCCTCCTATGTTGTCTAGGGATACCCTATCATGTTTTGGAGGACGTCCGCAAAGTTTGACACAACATCCGGGAAAAGGGACTAGGGCCGTCATTATTAACTTCGACGGCAGATTCCCGTGGAAAATGGTCACAACAAGACGCGATTCTCCGCTTAGGGTGGAGTCTCGGCAGACCCATCACATGGGAACAGTGCAAAGGAGAAGAAGTGTAGGGAAGAAGGAACGCACAAGAGAACAAACAAGCATCAGAAAATCAAATCACTCCATTAATAATTCTACATAAGCTGTCATAAACACTACAATCATAGAGAGGTGGCGGGTCCACTAGCTCGCCAACTCTTGCCATTATTTTCATGCTCGTCCCTCTAGGCGTCCCTCTCCTCTCCCCTGAAGTGAGGGTCCCTCAGAAGCCTCCTGGATCCCCGTGCAGGAGCACCCGCCTCGCCTCGTGGCGCCGGCTCCACAGCAATGACTCGCTGCTCCTTCCCTAGTGTGGCGAAGAAGCCACTAGCGGCAAAGCGACCAGACTGGCGCAGTCGCTCCATGAACTCTCACACTCTCTCGTAGCGCGTCTCCATCTCTCCTAGCCTCTACACGACGGCCTGAAGGCCCAGCTAGAGCTCCCTCACTTGGGCCTCCAAGGCCCTCCTCTCGGTCTGATCCCGCTGTCGCTCGGACCTTCTCTCGGCTTTCTCTCTCTCTGCCTCTCTCCTCATCATCTGTAGAAGAACCCTTAACTCCAGGATGTCTAGAGAAGGTCTCTCCTCACTGCGATGTCGCAGCTCTGCTACAGTCGTCACCCAGGCATCACGCTCCTCTTCCGCCCGGGCAGCCCGAGCCACCGCACCGGCAAGTTGCTCCCGGAGGGAGGCAATCTCAAGAAAAGGGGTCGAGGAACTGGAAGATGCGCCGCCAGTCACTCCCACCATCGCTGTCTGCTGGGCATGCTGGAACGAACAAACAACAGCCGTCAGCTAAGCTCCACATTTAAAAATAGAAAATACAGCACTTAGCTTACCAAGAGCGACAGTTCCTGTTGAGTGATGGCCAGCTGTCGCCTAACCACGGCTAATTGGGCACGCGGCCCGTCGACGTCACGTGTATCCCCGGCTTGGGGAAGCCCCGCATAACTCTCTCTCTCTGCTGCCGTAGGAACTCGGCACTGTCCTGCACCAATACGCTCCCTTGCTGTCCAGGGAGACGTATGCACCAATCCTCGAGCTTCGCCTTACCGCGACTCTCCTTCCTGACGCGGCTCGGCTCGTCTGCACTCGCCCACTCATCGGCCAGGCCCAGGGTCCTCGCCATGTCCTGCACCAAGAAAGAAGGGCCTCGCATCATAACAAAGAACGCGTTCCTTGTCTAGGACGCGTCCATCATTTGAATGCAACACTCGCCGAACCCTTTCCCCCTCGCACGGCTCACTTCAAAACTCAAAATGGATCAAAGGAGAAGATCCGAGGACCTACCAGACCGTGTTCACCTCCTTCCGCACCATCAGGCCCCTCGGGTCCCTCGGGGGCCCGAAGCGGCCCTTCCTCCTCCATGGACGCCGTTCCGTACTCTTGCGTGTCCCTCCTCGGGCGAGGAATTCCTCGTCCCTCTCCACCTTCACCATGGTCGGGCCCACCGAATTCCATCGATCAAAAGAGGAGGAAGACGAAAAGGGGGCGAGCGAGTTTCGGCGGAAGGCGGGCTCGTTTGCGGGTAAGGCACGCGAGAAGAAAGGCCATCCGGTGCTTTAAATTTGAATTCGAGGATTAAGACGCGTCCTCGCGCCTGGACGCGCCCAAAAAGGGGGAGAAAGGAAACAGAATCCCCCCGTGCAAAGCGCAGTTCCCCGCTGTTCAGGGCAAAGTCTCGTAAGGCATGCCTCGAAACAACTCGGTGCAGCAGAAAAGTGAGAGAGGAAAGGTACACACAACACAAGTAAGCCATTTTCATTTCATATAATAGTCGAAAGTACATCATGCAGTAAGGAGGGTGGAGCGTACAAGTAACTCTCTAACTCTCACCACCACCCTCCTGGTCATCTCTCTCCTCCCTCCTCTGACGGGGATCCCTAGGGGGCCTCTGCGACCTCTGTGAACCCTGAGAAGCCGTGCTCGCCTCCCCAGGGGACACCATGCCAGCCTCCAAGGTGCGACGACGCTCCTCGACCGAAGAAACTAGAAAGCTGCCCACGGAAAAGGAACCAGACTGACGAAGTCGCGCGCCCGCGCTCCTTGGCCCTCTGATACCGCTCCTCACTCTCCCGAAGTCTCCCATCCGCCGTGCCAAGACTCAATCGGAGCTCCCTCACCTGGGCCTCCAAGGCCCTCCTCTCATCCCAATCTCCATGTCGCTCTGCCCTCCTGTACTCCCTCTCTTTCTCCATGATCTCCCTATCCCTCTCCCTCTCTCTCTCTCTAGGATCTCCCTATCCCTCTCTCTCTCTCTAGGATCTCCCTATCCCTCTCCCTCTCCTCTCTCTCTCTCATCGCCTCTCTCCTCGACAGCTCGAGGGTAATCCGCAGATCCAACACGTCACGAGGGAGCTCCTCAGCCTCCAGTCGCCGCTCCTCCTCCAGCTCCACAATCCGGGCGTCACGTTCCGCCACCCGAGCATCGCGCTCCTGCTCGGCACGAACAGCACGGGCCAGGGCCTCCCGAATCTCGGCCACCTGTCGAAGCACGCATGCACCGTGAGAGAGCAGTGATGGAAGGAAAGCAGCTAGAAGAGGGTCAGGGCCAAGCAAGCACTCACTCGAGCCTCGCGGTCACGCTCGGCCTCCTCAGCCCAAGCCACCGCATACGCCAACTGCTCCTGAAGGGCAGAGATCTCCGGGGGAGGGCCCCACGAACTGGAACCCGCTCCACCAACCGTCCCGGCTGCCGCTATCTGGTGGGCCCGCTGAAACACAGAGCAAACAATAGTTAGAGGCCAAGTATCAAAAATCCAGGTCACAAAAAATGCATCGCATAAACTCACAAGGATCTCCAACTCCTGTCGGATGGCCACCAACTACCCCATGGCGTCTGCCAGCTGGGCCCGCAGGTCAGCAATCATGTTGTCACGAGCATCCTACATTACACATAAGTTAGTGCCACATGCATATACATATAGAAGGGTGAAGCATTTTCATTTCACTTACCCCTGCCATACCACTAAGGAAGAGGCGGTCCCCGTACGTAGCCCGGTACCGTCTCAGGTAATCAGTACTGTCCTGTACATGGGACACCACTGGGACCCCACCCTGCTGCCAGTCCTGGTACTGTGCCAGGAAGCGCGTACGCCAGTCCACGATCTTCGCCTTCCCCTTGGTCTTCCGCCCGATGCGGACTGGCTCATCTACATCGACCCACTCTCGGGCCAGCCCCAACGTCCTCATAACCAGCCTCAGCCGAAGCGGCTCGATCTCGTTCAGGCAATGGACCCACACGTCCCATCCGAAACGAGGAAGACCCGCTACAACCCAAGGCTGGCCAGCGTCGCCCATGCCCAGGTAGGGTCTCCACACCACCTGCATCACCATACATACATCATGTTAGTTACCATTCAGTCACATGCATAAAAACACAAAAAATCATATGCATCATACCATGGCCTCGGGATACTCGCTCAGCTCCCAACGAAGTGACGCCAGCTGGTAGTTGTGTGGTGCCGCTACCACGATCGGCCTCCACTGTCGCGCTAGAGGAACGGCTCTCTGTGGGAATGGATTTATTTATTTTATAATTTATTTGTTGATTTGTTAATTGGTTTATTAGTTGGTTTATTAGGTGTGCCAGTCACCGGGGTGACAATTTTATTATGCGCTCGATCTGACTTTTAATCAGTCGATTGTGAAATCCGAGTCGGGACCCGAAGTCCGTCATACCATAAAGGCAATGACGTTAATTACGCCCTTCCTAAGAAGGACAACCCTTGATTAAACGCCAAAAATAGGAGGAAGGTAGCGGCAAAAATGAGACTCAAATGAGAGAGAGGGTTGGTTCATCAGTAGGGCGTTAAATGGCCTGAGTGAAGCAAGGATACATCAAATGCGGAGCAAATCCAGCGGCATGTCCCCATTACCTTGGACTATGCCAGATGGGGATAGGAAACCACCCATGCAGCGGCAGGATGGGATCCGTAAAAGATCGGGTATATCTAACCCGGAATCCAGATAAGGACCGGTGCGACATGACACACCCTGTACAGGCGCGATGTCTTATTGATATCCCCCTTCGGAAGACCATCGGAGAACATGCAAGGGCAGAACTCCATGGGCCAGTGGGGTTAGGAGAGAATACCATGATCACACAAGGTGATGTGAATGAATTTTGGCAGCATATCCCCTTTATCCTGGATTATGCCAAGAGGAGATAAGCCATCATCCACGGGATGCCGGGATGAAAGCCGGAAAAGAAGGGGGCACCAGGCCCGGGGCCATCGCCCACATCCATAGCATCGATTGATGTTCCTTCGGAACCCGTCGGGGCACATGTAGTGACATGGCCCTTTAGGTCCATAAGGTTATAAAGAAATCCGGATCGGAACAGAACAATGTAGGGGAGGTCCTCCCCATTGATTTATTTCCTGAGGGATGCCAAATGCTCTCTGTGTATTCCTCGGGTGGGTACAACATGAGGATCAAGGTTCAGACCAAGAAGAAAGAGGTCCTCGGCGTGAGGGTTCAGAAATATGGCATGGCTTCTCGGTGTGGGCTGAAGGGAGCTCCCGGCGCGCCATGAAGGGCGTTATCGGCCTAGGTCAAAGGGAGGAAGAAGAGGATCTCGGCGCGAGAGTTCCCGGCGCGCGCCGCGCCGGGAACTATTCACGCCGAGAAGGTGCTGGGCTTGAGCGCCGTGAGGGCTTATGGGGTTTTACGGTGCTCTGTTCTAGGGATTTTTCTCAGGATTCAGACAGTGGCTGGGGAATGGATTCAGGAGGCAAGTGAGGAAAGAGCCAGGGGTTGTACCAAGTTGTCAGCAAGGAATCATAGGTGAAAGGGGTTCGAGAGATCAGAATCACAGGGCCTTCGAACTCTCAGGAACAGGCTTCACGCCATTCGTATTGCCGACCATCCAAGAGATCGAGAAATAACGGTTTCTGATCCCTGCAGTGGCCCTGGTGGCTTAAAAAATTTGGAGAAAATCACGGACTCCGCGACGTTTAAATCATCGATGGCGTTGAGGGAAAAAAAGGGGGGAAAACAAAGCCCGAAAATCCACAGTGAGATTGGGGCTTTGTTGGCTCTGTCCCATCTTAAACAGGCATGCATATAAAGGGGAGCCGACAGACGATTAACGTGTCGAGCTTGGATGAATTGAATTGGGCGGCATATCCCTCGGGCTTATAGACATGCCAAATAGGGATAGGAAGCCATCCATGTAGCGACGGGATGGAATCCAGATAAACAGCGGAGAATCTTCCCCTTTGAACTCCCTGCTCGGTTGGAGGGTCTATGATATTCATTTTCCCGAGGGATAGAGTCAAGCGGGGTGCGTATCGATCACACTCCCTTGGCCTTCCGGGGTTAACCCTACCTGATAGAATTTCGACAGCGTTTCCCCTTCTTTCGGGTCATGCCAAAGGAAATAGGCCGTCATCCACGGGTACGGGATGATGACCGAAAAGAAGGCTTGGGCTCCCTGATGATGTAGGTGCCCATGGCAATGCTTGCTATCCCCTCAAGAACCGTCGGGGCTTATACAGTGGTATGGCCCCTTAGGTTATGGGGTTATGAATGGATTTGATCTAAGATGATGTAGGGGAGGTTTCCTCCCGTTAATCTCATCCCTGAGGTACATATGGCGACCATGAATATCCCCTTCAGCCGATATAACAGGTTGGACAAGGGCTGAAAAGCAGATGAGGAGACAGGCTCCTGGTATGAGCGTATCGGCCTGAAAGGAGGATCTCGGCGCAGATTGATTAGCCAAAGAGGGGATCTCGGCATAGGAAGATGAACAAGCAAGGGGGTTCTCAGCGCGCTGGTTCCCGGCGCGCTCACCATTGCGCCGAGGGCTGTTGCTGCCGCCGAGGCCCAGTGGCACCGAGAAGCTCCGACAGCCCTGTTTTGGAATTCAGATTTGATTGGGACCGTATCTGGGGATCAAATCAGTCTGGACTATGGACTTCGATGCCATGGCATTAGGGTTTTGCTGAGGGACCGAAGGGTCAAGGTCATCACTTATCAGAACCTCCTGGGATTGCATTCGTCTACAGACGGGACACATCTTCTATAACCAGCAATTCAGGAAATCAAGAGATTGATGTCTCCGATTCCTAAACAGCTTGGGGGCCTCGCAAGAAACTCAGATGCCTACGAAGAATCTGCCATCGAGACAGGAGGGGAGAGGGAAACAGGACCCAATAACCCATTAGATAAGGATTGGGGCCCTGACTTCATTCCTCTTTGAAGCACAGACTCACGGGGATGACTCTGAAAACTGAGACGTCTAGAATACTGGACGTTCAGATGAAAGATACATTCATAGAAAGACAGAGGGCAAAACTTTGATTGCCTAATATCAAGCACGGCAACCACTAAATTTCATTTCATCTCATTATCACCACTTACATCGACTGCAAGGCTAAAGCCGAGAAACGGGTAAGGGGAGGAACAGAGGCAGGGAAGAAAAGAACTCTCGACCTCATCTGAATAGCTAAAGCATGAAGGCATATATCATTACATACAGAGGAAAGCAAAATAAAAGCAAACATGGGGGGGAGGGGGGAGCATTGACTCCTCTCCCTCCCCCGAGCAGCCCACCTGGAGCTTCTTCTTCTTCTTCTCTTCTTCTTTCTTTCTTTTCAGAGGGTGACAGGTGGGAATGCCACCAGCTTAAGATGAGGGTAGCTTGGTTAGGGCGGAGTGCCACTAGACCAAGAAAAGGGTAGCTCGGCTAGGGTAGAGTGCCGCTAGACCAAGGAAACGGGTAGCTCGGCCAGGGCAGAGTGACGCTAGACGAAAAAGGGTGTAGCTTGGCTAGGGCGGAGTGCCGCTAGACCAAGGAAGGGGTAGCTTTGCTAGGGCGGAGTGCCGCTAGACGAAGAAATGGGTAGCTCGGCTAAGGCGGAGTGCCGCAATACCAAGAAATGGGTAGCTCAGTTAGGGCGGAGTGCCGCTATACCAAGAAATGGTAGCTTGGCTAGGGCGGAGTGCCGCTATACCAAAGAAAGGGTAGCTCGGCTAGGGCGGAGTGCCGCTAAACCGGGAAAAGGGTGCAGCTTGGCTAAGGCGAAGTGCCGCTAGACCGGGAAAAGGGTGTAGCTCGGCTAGGGCGGAGTGCCGCTAGACCGGGAAAAGGGTGTAGCTCGGCTAGGGCGGAGTGCCGCTAAACCAAGAAATGGGTAGCTCGGCTAGGGCGGAATGCCGCTATACCAAGAAATGGTAGCTTGGCTAGGGCGGAGTGCCGCTATACCAAGGAAAGGGTAGCTCGGCTAGGGCGGAGTGCCGCTAGACAAAGAAAGGGATAGCTCGGCTAGGGCAGAGTGCCGCTAGACGAAGAAAGGGTAGCTAGGCTAGGGCGGAGTGCCGCTATACCAAGAAATGGGTAGCTCGGTTAGGGAAGAGTGCCACTAGACCGGGAAAGGGGTAGCTTTGCCTGATCACTCGGGGAATGTCGGTCATGCCGCATGATACAGTTTTAGATGTCTTCCGTTGAGTGGTGAGAATTGGATTTCCCCTCGATGGTTAACAACCACGTAGGCCCCTCCCTCGTAGACCCTCTGTATCACATAAGGACCTTCCCAGTTAGGATTCAGCTTTCCTTTTGGGTTGGATGCCATGACTTCTTTTTTCTTGACCATGACAAGGTCACCCTTCTTGAATTCTCGTCCTCTTATGAGTTTGTTGAATGCAGCGGCCATGCGGGCCTGATACATTTGAATACTCTTCTAGGCTTGGAGGCGCTTCCCTTCCAATTCAGCCAGTTCTTCTAGTCTTCTTTCTGCATTAGTCTGTTCGCCACGGGCTAGGCCATATTGGACTGCCACTCTGAGTGACGGGACTTCCAGCTCTAGCGGAACTACAGCCTCTGAGCCGTATACCAGCAAGTATGGTGAGCACCTTGTAGGTGTCTTGAAGACGGTGCAGTATACCCACAGAGCTTCATACATTTTCTCTTCCCAGTCCTTCTTATTAGAACTGACGACCTTGGCCAGCAAGGTGCAGAGAGTCTTGTTAAAAGCTTCTGCCAATCCGTTTGCCTGTGGATTGTAAGGAGTGGAAGTTCTCCATTCGATCTTGTACTTCTCAGCAAGCCGATAGACCTTCTGATTTCTGAAATGACTTCCATTGTCAGATATTATTCGGCTAGAGATCCCGAACCGGAAGATAATGTTCTGCTTGATGAATCTGGCGACCAGTTCACCAGTCACTTCTCTTAATGCTATAGCCTCCGCCCATCTGGAGAAGTAATCTGTTATGGCCAGTATGTACTTATGTCCGGCCGAGGAAGTCGACAGTGGCCCGACTACATCAGTTCCCCATTGTACGAATGGCCAGCTGGGAACTGTAGGGTGCAGAGTCGTAGGAGGCCTTCTAGGCACAGTAGCATGCTCCTGGCATTTCTGGCATGATTTTGCAAATTTACAGCAGCCTTCAAACATGGTGGGCCAATAGTAGCCCAGCTTCTTGATTTCTATCTTCATCTTGGGACCAGCCTGGTGGGCACCTGCTATCCCAGCATGTGTTTCTTTCATCGCTTGCCAGGCTTCCTCAGTGGACAGACAGCGGAGTAGAATCTTCTTGCGTGCATCTGCCATTATTCGGAACAGAATTCCATTCCTGAGTTCATATGAATCTTTGATTCTTATGAGTTTCATCTTTTCTTCTCTTATCTGCGGCAGTTGTTGGTGTAGAAACCACTGCAGCAGGTGCTGTCTCCAATCAGGCGCTTGTTCTGTGCTGATGGTGGCAACTTCTTTTTCTTCGGGGCACCCTTCTAGCATACTGGGGACCTGCCGCCGGTTCATAACAACAATGTTCAGTGTTTCATTTGGTGGGACTGCTAGTGAGCTGGCCAGCTTTGCCAGTGCATCAGCTTGGGCATTGTGCCCCCGGCCCACATGCTTGAGCTCAATATGATAGAATTTCGCGATAAGGCGCACAGCTTTCTGGTGGTAGGGATTCAATTCTGGCTTCCGCACTTCAAACTCCCCTTGGATTTGTTTTATGATCAACATTGAATCCCCGAATACCTGAAGCATTTGGATACCCATGTCGAGGCTGATATGCAGACCGATTATCAGAGCTTCGTACTCAGCTTCGTTATTGGTGCAGGGCTTGTTTATAGAACAGGAAGTATGAACGACCTCCCCTTCTGGTGATTTCAGCACAATACCGGCTCCAGCCCGTATTCTGGTCTTTCCATCAGAGTCTGTCTCTGTTCTAGATGCTCCATCAAAGAATAGTTGCCACATAACTGACCGGGTCTGGCAGGCCTCGAGTGTCTCATCATCGGGTAACTCAGTCCCTAGCATATCATTTTTCGGCACAGGATGCTCTGCGAAGAAATCAGCCACGGCCTGTCCTTTTATCGCCCTCTGGGGTGTATAGGTAATATCGAATTCCATCAGGATCACTGCCCACTTGCCCAACCGGCCTTTCAGTACTGGCTGAGTCAATATGTATTTGGGCGGGTCTGCTGTAGATATCAATCTGACTTCATGTGATAACATATAGTGTCGGAGCTTTTTGACAGCAAAGACTAGTGCCAAGCAGGTCTTCTCTATGTAGCTGTAGCTTTCTTCAGTTCTAATCAGCGTCCTACTTAGGTAGTACAAGGCTTGTTCTTTGCCTTCTTCATTTATCTGTGCCAGCATTGCCCCCAGAGAACAGTATGTGGCTGTGATATACAGTATCAAGGGCCTGCCCTTAATTGGTGCCCCCAGCACCGGAGGGGTCTTGAGGTATTCTTTTAGCTTCTCAAAGGCTTCCTGACATCCATCATCCCATAGGAACGGCACATCTTTCATCATGAGCTTGTGAAAGGGGTGGCATCTTCCCGATAGATTTGATATGAATCGTCGGATATAGGCCAGACGCCCTTGCAGAGATCTCAGCTCGGACAGATTCCTTGGCGGAGGGAGCTCCTGGATAGCCTTAATCTTGGATGGGTCAATTTCAATACCCCTATGACGGACAATAAACCCGAGGAATTTTCCACTGGACACGCCGAAGGCGCACTTCATGGGATTCATCTTGAGTTCATATTTGCGCAGCCTCTAGAATACTACCCTCAGGTCTTGCAAATGGTCTTCTCTTCTTTTAGTTTTTACTACCAAATCATCAATGTAGCACTCTACTTTATTGAAGAGCAAATCATCAAAGATCCTGGTCATAGCTCTTTGGTAGGTAGCGCCGGCATTCTTGAGGCCAAACGACATCCTTTTGTAGTGGAATATCCCCTTCGGGGTACGGAATGCAGTGTGCACTCTGTCTTCCTCAACAATCCAGATCTGGTTATATCCGGATGACCCATCCATAAACGATAGGGCCTCATGACCAGTAGTCGCATCGATCATCACTTCAGTGATTGATACTGAGAAGTCATCTTTCGGGCAAGCCTTATTAAGGTCCCGGAAATCAACACATATTCTGATCTGCCCATTCTTCTTCTTTACGGGCACTATATTGGCTAGCCATGTAGTGTATTGATTTTCTTCAACAAAGCCTACATCAATTAGCTTGTCAACCTCTTTGTTAATCTGATTTATTAATTCAGGGCGCATTCTCCTGGAAGGCTGCTTTACAGGGCTAGCCTCTGGGTTTATCGCCAATCGGTGCTGTGCCACATCAGAACTCAGTCCCGGCATTTCATCATATGTCCATGCAAAGCAGTCCCGGAATTCCTTCAAAAACTGTATATACTGTTCCCTGGTAGCTGGCTCCAGCAATGCACTGAGGAATGTCGGCCTTGGCTCATCTGCGGTTCCCAGATTTATTTCTACAAGCTCATCGACGGTGGCCTGACCTCCATCTTCGACCTCGGGCGGGGCTTCTTGCAAGTCAATGAACCCTCCCGGGATATAATCTTCTTCAGTTTCATGATTTTCTGTTTCATCATACTGGTCATCAGCGGTTGCTGGCTCATCATATATGGCCAATATTGCTGTATTCTGTTCAGTACGCCCCGAGGACGTAACTGGATCAGCAGGAAACTCGAAGACGGAGTCTTCCACCCTTAGAGGCTCTTCTGATGCAGACTCCCTTGAGAGATCATCATTCTGCAGAGCCCGGACTTCTTCCAGGATGCGCTCAAACTCCAAGCATTCCCTCAGCTCTTTGGCTGCTTGGTCTTCATCCGGGATTCCCGTGTCAAACTTTGCTTCAGCATGGAACAGATCTTCTTTGCAAGGTAGGTCTTCCCAGCACCAATCTTTCTTTGCTTCGTCAGACGTCCCCGTCTCCGGCCGACTGTCTGGGGCTTCATTGTTCATTATGGATTGATAAATGATTTCTTCATCTTCCGAGGGGTATTTGTCATATCCTACCTCGGGAGAGTCTTCATGTTGTTAGGAGACAGATATGACATCCACCTCAGCTTCACAGTATTCTTGAAGGGTATAACCCAATCCTGGGTGCTGAGTGATCTTCCTTAGTTCTTTATTATCCCGAGGCGGATCCCATAGCTCCTGGAACGCCTTCTTTTGGGCAGCAGGTTGTAGTGATGGCATCTGCATCTTAGAGAACATCTGCGAAACCCGTCGGGTAGCGTAGTCTAAGCCTGTAATTGGCACCATCTGGTTTGCAGCCTCTTCAGGGACCATGCAGTCTTGATCATCTTCCTCGACTGACTCCCCAGTGTAGAATATGGTAGGAGGCTCGCAGAAGCGAGGGACTTCCATAGTCTTTAGTGGTAGCACCGTCTGGTATTCAAGGTTGACGATGGGTTTGAATAAACCCTGCGGCACCTCCACTTATGTGTACTTTTCTTTCATTTCTTCATTGATCTCATCCGGGTGAATGCTAGGAGGAGTGATCCGAGCAAAGTCACCGGCATAAGAGATGTGCGATACCTCATGCTTTTTAATATAGCCCTTTAGTGGCGGTGGAGACCAATTTCTTGCCTTCGTCGCCGGCTTTTTCTGGCTGACCACAGCCTCTTTCTCTTCATCCTTTTGCGACACCTCCGTGTAGTAGGATGCATCGAGCATATGGCACTCGAATACTTCGAAGGGATGCAGATCCGCAAACACCCTCTCTTCTTTTCCTTCATGGCAGTATTTAATGCATTGATGTAGTGTGGATGGCACTATCTGATATTCATGCAGCCACGGTCTCCCCAACAGGGCCTTATATGTGGTGTTGGAGTCGATTACATAGAATCGTACCACGGTAGTGAGGTCGCCTAATGTGAGGTTGAAATCAGCCACCCCAAGAGGTGTTTCACATTTCTGATTGAACCCTGCAATTTTCATATCTCTGACCTTGGTAAGCTGCAGGTCAAAGTAATATTTTTGGTAGATGCGGTATGGGAGAATGTTCACGGCAGCCCCGGGATCTATCAGTATCCTGTTCAGTGGCTGACAGTTCAGGGAGCCCCTCATATACAGCGGTCTGTTATGGCCGGAATTCAGAATCAGCATGTCATCCTCTGTGAATGTAACTGACGGCCCGGAATTCACTTCTGTCAAGAGTGCTTCATATTGTGCCGGCGACTGCAAGGCATCAACAATTGCTTGGCGAGCCTCCTTACTCAGAGAGAGAATCTCCCAGATGGAGAATCTGGTAGGGAGCTTTTTTAGCATTTTCATGATCCGGCTGCCCACCCTGACATTAGACAGTCTCATTTCCTCTACCCATCGGGGCTTTGGAGGTTCATGTGGTGCCCGTGGCCTTTGCTGCCCAGTGCTGGCCTCGACCTCTGGACTGACTTCCTGGGAGGATTCTTCTATAGCAATGGCCCCTGGTGCCGTCAGAGGGTTATCCCCTTCTTTCTCATTCTGCTTGTAGGCTACAGACGCCGATTGCTGGGGTCTCTTGCCTTTATCTGGCCCAGCCTGTATCGATTGCCCGTCTACTAGACTAGACAGAAATTCCAGAAATGTTGGAGTTTGACCTCCTTTCTTCTTCTCTTGGTACAAGCCGGTAGGGGGAGGAACCTGGACACCTCGTACCTCTGGTTCGGGAATCTGGTAGGGTTGTTCCCCTCTGAACATAATGTTATGATTAGCTGGTGGTGGGCACCCCCACCTTCTTCCGGAGCGCGTTGCATGTACCGAGGTTGAGGCCTCGGCATGGTTGGCTTCTAGCGGGGCATTTGATGTTTCATCCTCATCATCCTCCCCGGGCGAGGTAAAGAATGCTGACAGAGTGTTACACTGTACTGTCGTGACTTTCTTTCCCTTTTTGGACTTGGGCCATCTCTTCTTCTTCTGGGAATTTGGCTTTGCCAGCTCCTGCCCCCAGAAGGGTTCAGTCTCAGCTTTTTCTTGTTCTGCCTCTGACTGCTCTCTAATTTTCAATTCTTCGAGCTGTTCCCAGAGTATACAGTCTTTCACCAGCAGGTGCCCGGGCTTTTTCTGTTCATATTCATCGAGCCCATCAATATACTGCTGTAAATGCCTGGCTGCAGGACTTACTTCCTTATGTGCAGGTAGGGGGACTTGTCTTCTCCGGTTATGCGTGGGGATCCGGATGACTGGCCCTATCTCAACTGTGTGCCATACTGGCTTTACTGGAGGCAGTTCAGATCTTGGTGTGACACTGAGGATAAATGCTCCATTGGTTTTGGCTGCGGGAGTCTTCTTTCTGTTCTTTATGGATTTCATCTGCCATCCTTCCTGATCCTTCAGTGGGGTGAGGAAGCAAGCTTCATAAGTATGCCTGGTACATTCTTCAACGGCCTCCTTAGGCAGCTGCTAGTAGATTGAAATCATATTGGCGGCCATTTTTAATGTCGGAGGCTCATGTGGACGAGGTGGCTTTACCTGGTAATCTCCCAGCTGTAGCTCGCCCTTTTTGACCATGCCTTCCATAATATCTTTGAAGACGTAGCAATCTTCAATCGCGTGCCCCAGCGCACGGTGATATGGACAGAATAGTGGATCACCTTTCTTCGCCGCGTCATCGGGTCTCTTTGGCTCAGGCAATGTTACCTTGTTGAACTTGCATGCCCAGTTGAATAGTGAGGCTGTCTTATCTTTCGGGAAAGAGTACGGCTTTCTCATTTTGTTTCTCAGAGATACCTTATCTTTTCTTTCTGCTGTGTCTGCTGGTGGGGGAGCTTCATCTGCCCCCTTCTTCCCTTTCTGTTGCTCGAAGGTTCTGAAATCGACGGTGTTGGCCTCAGAGTGCGTTGGTCGTCGATCATTAGATTTCCCTTTCGGCACAGTTGGAGCATTGGTGATCGGACGCTTAGACAGGAACGTCTCGACCTCCGCTACTATATTGTTCAATCGGTCAAATGTTCTGACATCTCCACCAATCATCTTTTCCAGTACCTCTCTCCTGAGGCTCTGCTTACATATTTGCACTGCATCTTCTTGATGAGGAGGTCTTCTGCATCTCATAGCTAAGTTCCTCCACCTTTTGATGTAGTCCAGTGCTGTTTCATCTTGATTTTACCTGGTCGCATATAGTTCGGCTATTGTAATTTCTCTTTCCGTGACGTGAAATCTGTCGCGAAACTTTCTTTGCATATCAGGCCAATCGGTCACTGACCCAGCCGGCAGGCTTGAATACCATTCAAAGGCTATCCCGGTGAGGGATGAGCCGAAGAACTTAAGCAGATAAGCTTCATCAGCTGCCAAGTCACCCATGATTGTGGTGTAGTAAGCTACGTGCTCCCTGGGAGAGCCCTAGCCATTAAACTTTTCAAACTTAGGCGGCTTACTGACGCCTGGAGGTAGTCTCTAGCAGCATATTGGGGAGGATATGGCACCTTGTACACATCATAGGTACTAACATCATCGCCAGTCTTCTCAGACAGCTTCATCTCCACAATTCTTTCAATCATCAGCTTGTGGGCTACGGCTGGATCTATGTCTTCTGGGAAGAAGTGAGCTTGTTGCTGACTATGAGGAGTTGTCATCACAGTGGCGCGCAAGGTGGGCGCGGTAGGCTGTGTCTGAGACGCAGAGGGCTGAGCTACTGTTTGCTGTGGAACAGGTTGGCTTGGTGCTTTGCCCTTATCAGCCAGGAGAGGATTAGCTGGGATAGCCGTCTCTGTTGAGCTGGAAGTATGCCCCACATGCTCGGCTTGCTTGGAGACCGGTGTAGCTTCATGTCTCTCATTGAGCTGTCTTCTGAGAGCATTGATCTCCTACTGGTATCTTCTGAACATCATCTGAATCATGGGATCCAGGGTGGACGGGATCTGTACATCTTCTGAAGTCCCTTCAGCATCATCAACGAAGGGATTATCTTCCTCTTCCGTTGTCACCACATTAACTGTCATAGTGATGATCTTGCAGGCTTCATCATTAGTCTTCATCTTATCTTTAGCCGCTTGGCCTCTTCTTGTGACAGGCCCGGGTCTGGTTGCCAGCCTGAGTAGCTCGTCCGGTTGAGTTGGTAGCATGTCTTGCCCTTTGACAAGCCCGGCCATATTGCAGGCAAAGATCTGCATCTTTTCCCTCTGCCTGAAGACTTTCCTTTTCATCTGATCGGGGTATTTGAGCCGGTCAAAGACTGATATTCTTTCTCTGGCTTCTTCCCTATGCAGGTCTTCTTTCCCATATCCGGCCCTGCGACCTTCCCCATAATCATTGGAATCGGAGGAGGAGACTCCGAGCATCACTTCTTGAAGGGTTTCTTCCTCTTCTTCATCCACGGTGCCCAGGGCACGAGATAATCTTTGCTGACCGAGGGCAGAGTTCCCCAGGTAATGGAAGTAGTCTTAGACTACTTGTTTCATCTCCTCTGGGTTGTGCCTTTGTGGCTCTGGTTGGAGCATCAGCCTTTCCTGGCCTCTTTGCTGATGAGCCAGTCTTGCCACCTGAGCATTCAGATGCTCGGCTTTGGAATATCTAAATATATCAGCCTATCTGGCATAGGCTCTTGGTCTTCTTGAAATGGCAGCAGCGACTGGTTCGCTTGTTCTCATTCTTTCTTCTTTCTCAAATCTTCTGTCGCCATCCTGGCAGCAGTTGGCAGCAGCATCATAGTTCTTCCTTTGCCATCTTGTGCCCCCAGCCCTGGGATGGGGGACCGAGAGGTCTTGCTTCTGCTCATATTTTCTGCCCCTCATCCTGGGGTGAACAGTGGTCAGATTTCTTTTTTCACTTTCTTTCTCATCTTTCTTACCCCAAGTCCTGGGGTAAACAGCAGCATCATCTCTTATGTCTTTTCCTTCTCTTCTTCTACTTCCTGCCCTGAAGCGGGCAACAACATCCTTGGTAGCTTTCCCCTCATCCCAAGTTGGGGCCCAGCTCTGAATCTTCTTTGGTCGCCAGACCTGTTTATATCTTGCTGGCTTGGGCGCCAGCGGCTTCTTCTCATTAGTTTCCCAGTTGGCCCTCCTGGTGGCCAGAACTTGGAACTTGTTGTCGATCTGGACGGTCGGGACAATCCTGTCCGGCCGAACTTCTCTCGGGCGACCGTTGAGGTTCACCCTAACGTCACCCATCATCATCGTCTTCCCAGAATTTGAAAGACGACGGTTGGTAGCAGCATACCGGCTCCTCCGGTTAGTTCTTTTCTTCATTTGGGCAGCAGCGGGGACCGTGTCCCTCCTTTGAACATGATGAACATAGCAGGCGACGGCTGTCGAGGTCATCCTCTCTGGTAAGCTACCCTTGTTATCAGCAGTCTTCATCGGGGCACTTGTAGCAGTGCCTTGCTCGTTGTTGTCGACCTGCAGAAGGTCGGTGAAGACGAGGCCCAGGCAGTTGGGCAGCCCGACAGCGGGGGGCATCGACCCGAATGACAGCGGTACCGCCAGGTAACCCTCTCGGACATGCACATCGATCGGTTGTTGGTCGAAGCATACGGACATGATTCCAGCAGTCATTGTAGCTTCCTGAAAATAAGGAAAGCGCATAGAATCAAAAATTTGAGGGGGGCCCGCTGGGCCTCCTATTTTTGGCGTAGAGATGAAGGGAGACTAGGTCCCACCGGGCGTGCCAGCTTGTGGGAATGGATTTATTTATTTTATAATTTATTTGTTAATTGGTTTATTAGTTGGTTTATTAGGTGTGCCAGTCACCGGGGTGACAATTTTATTATGCGCTCGATCTGACTTTTAATCAGTCGATTGTGAAATCCGAGTCGGGACCCGAAGTCCGTCATACCATAAAGGCTATGACGTTAATTACGCCCTTCCTAAGAAGGACAACCCTTGATTAAACGCCAAAAATAGGAGGAAGGTAGCGGCAAAAATGAGACTCAAATGAGAGAGAGGGTTGGTTCATCAGCAGGCGTTAAATGGCCTGAGTGAAGCAAGGATACATCAAATGCGGAGCAAATCCGGCGGCATGTCCCCATTACCTTGGACTATGCCAGATAGGGATAGGAAACCACCCATGCAGCGGCAGGATGGGATCCGTAAAAGATCGGGTATATCTAACCCGGAATCCAGATAAGGACCGGTGCGACATGACACACCCTGTACAGGCGCGATGTCTTATTGATATCCCCCTTCGGAAGACCATCGGAGAACATGCAAGGGCAGAACTCCGTGGGCCAGCGGGGTTAGGAGAGAATACCATGATCACACAAGGTGATGTGAATGAATTTTGGCGGCATATCCCCTTTATCCTGGATTATGCCAAGAGGAGATAAGCCATCATCCACGGGATGCCGGGATGAAAGCCGGAAAAGAAGGGGGCACCAGGCCCGGGGCCATCGCCCACATCCATAGCATCGATTGATGTTCCTTCGGAACCCGTCGGGGCACATGTAGTGACATGGCCCTTTAGGTCCATAAGGTTATAAAGAAATCCGGATCGGAACAGAACAATGTAGGGGAGGTCCTCCCCATTGATTTATTTCCTGAGGGATGCCAAATGCTCTCTATGTATTCCTCGGGTGGGTACAACATGGGGATCAAGGTTCAGACCAAGAAGAAAGAGGTCCTCGGCGTGAGGGTTCAGAAATATGGCATGGCTTCTCGGTGTGGGCTGAAGGGAGCTCCCGGCGCGCCATGAAGGGGGTTATCGGCCTAGGCCAAAGGGAGGAAGAAGAGGATCTCGGCGCGAGAGTTCCCGGCGCGCGCCGCGCCGGGAACTATTCACGCCGAGAAGGTGCTGGGCTTGAACGCCGTGAGGACTTATGGGGTTTTACGGTGCTCTGTTCTAGGGATTTTTCTCAGGATTCAGACAGTGGCTGGGGAATGGATTCAGGAGGCAAGTGAGGAAAGAGCCAGGGTTTGTACCAAGTTGTCAACAAGGAATCATAGGTGAAAGGGGTTCAAGAGATCAGAATCACAGGGCCTTCGAACTCTCAGGAACAGGCTTCACGCCATTCGTATTGCCGACCATCCAAGAGATCGAGAAATAACGGTTTCTGATCCTTGCAGTGGCCCTGGTGGCTTAAAAAATTTGGAGAAAATCACGGACTCCGCGACGTTTAAATCATCGATGGCGTTGAGGGAAAAAAAGGGGGGAAAACAAAGCCCGAAAATCCACAGTGAGGATTGGGGCTTTATTGGCTCTGTCCCATCTTAAACAGGCATGCATATAAAGGGGAGCCGACAGACGATTAACGTGTCGAGCTTGGATGAATTGAATTGGGCGGCATATCCCTCGGGCTTATAGACATGCCAAATAGGGATAGGAAGCCATCCACGTAGCGACGGGATGGAATCCAGATAAACAGCGGAGAATCTTCCCCTTTGAACTCCCTGCTCGGTTGGAGGGTCTATGATATTCATTTTCCCGAGGGATAGAGTCAAGCGGGGTGCGTATCGATCACACTCCCTTGGCCTTCCAGGGTTAACCCTACCGGATAGAATTTCGGCAGCGTTTCCCCTTCTTTCGGGTCATGCCAAAGGAAATAGGCCGTCATCCACGGGTACGGGATGATGACCGAAAAGAAGGCTTGGGCTCCCTGATGATGTAGGTGCCCATGGCAATGCTTGCTATCCCCTCAAGAACCGTCGGGGCTTATACAGTGGTATGGCCCCTTAGGTTATGGGGTTATGAATGGATTTGATCTAAGATGATGTAGGGGAGATTTCCTCCCGTTAATCTCATCCCTGAGGTACATATGGCGACCATGAATATCCCCTTCAGCCGATATAACAGGTTGGACAAGGGCTGAAAAGCAGATGAGGAGACAGGCTCCTGGTATGAGCGTATCGGCCTGAAAGGAGGATCTCGGCGCGGATTGATTAGCCAAAGAGGGGATCACGGCATAGGAAGATGAACAGGCAAGGGGGTTCTCGGTGCGCTGGTTCCCGGCGCGCTCACCATTGCGCCGAGGGCTGTTGCTGCCGCCGAGGCCCAGTGGCGCCGAGAAGATCCGACAGCCCTATTTTGGAATTCAGATTTGATTGGGACCGTATCTGGGGATCAAATCAGTCTGGACTGTGGACTTCGATGCCATGGCATTAGGGTTTTGCTGAGGGACCGAAGGGTCAAGGTCATCACTTATCAGAACCTCTTGGGATTGCATTCGTCTACAGACGGGACACATCTTCTATAACCAGCAATTCAGGAAATCAAGAGATTGATGTCTCCGATTCCTAAACAGCTTGGGGGCCTTGCAAGAAACTCAAATGCCTGTGAAGAATCTGCCATCGAGACAGGAGGGGAGAGGGAAACAGGACCCAATAACCCATTAGATAAGGATTGGGGCCCTGACTTCATTCCTCTTTGAAGCACAGACTCACGGGGATGACTCTGAAAACCGAGACGTCTAGAATACTGGACGTTCAGATGAAAGATACATTCATAGAAAGACAGAGGGCAAAACTTTGATTGCCTAATATCAAGCACGGCAACCACTAAATTTCATTTCATCTCATTATCACCACTTACATCGACTGCAAGGCTAAAGCCGAGAAACGGGTAAGGGGAGGAATAGAGGCAGGGAAGCTAAGAACTCTCGACCTCATCTGAATAGCTAAAGCATGAAGGCATATATCATTACATACAGAGGAAAGCAAAATAAAAGTAAACATGGGGGGGGAGGGTGGAGCATTGACTCCTCTCCCTCCCCCGAGCAGCCCGCCTGGACGCCCCAAATAAGGTGGATTCTATATATATGGGGGGCCTCCCCCCCCCCCTTGCTCATTTACTGTTCATTCAGACGACCCAGTCAAACCAGACGACCCATTCTTAGTCCCAATGGAGCAAGGAGGCCCGAGCCAGGGTGGAGAGAAGCGGAAACGACGGGCTCGTCGTCCGAGGAGGCTGAGGGATGATGCCGAGGAGGCTGCAGCGGCGGAGGAGATTGCCGTGGAGGAGGAGGCTCCTCCTTTGGCTGTAGAGGCTGCAGTAGATGCTGGCGACGCGGGGGAGGACGATCACGACCCGGTAAGCCCTTCGGAACTTCAATCTGTTGGTTTAATAGGCTGGATAGGCGGACGAGAGGCCATGTGGTGAGGGCCGGTGAGTGAGGGAAGGAGGCGTCCAGGTGCCTGGACGCCTCCACATTTTCTTTTTTTCTTTTTATTTATTTATTTATTCACGTAAATAATAAAATAGGATTAAAAATAAGGAGGCGTCCAGGACGTAGGACGCCTCCATGATAATATATATATATATATTATTTATTTTTGTTTTTAGTTTTTTCTAAAAATAAAATAAAGAAAATAAAGAGGAGGCGTCCAAGGGGTTGGACGCCTCCAAGAAAACATAAATATTTTTTATTTTTTTTAAAAAATAAAATAAAAAATAAAATAAATAAGTAACATATACAGTGTTATTGTTTATTACTATCCATGCTGCTGATGTGTTGCCCTGTTGGTTTTGTGGTGTGCAGGGCCTGATGAAGGGCCGGATCAGCTGGTCTCTAGTGGTGGCAGCGTACCGTGGGCTGCCAGACTTCCAGTGGGCACGTGTGGACGCCATGGGCTTTGGAGCCTTCCTCAGGATCGAGCCCTTCCGGCTCGACCTTCCTCTTATCCAGGCATTGAGGGAGCGGTGGCATGCGCCGAGTCGGGCGTTTCTGATGCCCTGGGGGCACATGGTGCCGACGCTTGAAGACGTAGCTCGGATCACCGGGCTACGAGTTGACGGAGAGGCGGTCAGCGGGGTCACCTACCCCGACTACCGAGAGAGTGCCCTGGACTTGCTGTGGTTAGAGACGAGCGTGACCGACAGAGACAGCAGGGTAGTCGGCCGAGTGGAGATTATGGAGGCGCTCGGATTCGTCGACCCGCACCAGCGGGTTAGCGAGACTAGAGCGGAGTTTCTGGCCCGACTGGAGGGAGATGCCCGTGCAGCTTTTACCCAGGACCCGAGCGAGAGGGAGCTGGTGGATCTAGACCTCCGGAGGTTCCTCTTCTTCTTCCTGGGCCGCCTTCTGCTGGGGACGAAGGGGGATGGCATCCACTCCCGCTTCCTCGGGATCCTGGCGGACCTTGACAGAGTGGGGCACTACGCGTGGGGAGCGGCTCTGCTTGCCCATTTGATTGCTGATCTCTCCCAGACTTTAGAGAGGGAGACGACAGTCAGCAGCTTCGCACCTTTTCTCCAGGTACACAATTTATTTATGCATTTTACCGTAGTTAAATATGCAATCACTCGTGCTAATGATGTATGATGGATGCAGGTGTGGAGTTATTACTACTTCCCGATGGGGAGGGCCAGGCAGGGGAACAGGAGAGTGTTGACACCGGAAATATAATCAAACATAAAGATGAGACAAAAGATCAGATTGAATCAGAAATGAAGACCCGAGGAACTCCTGCAAAACTAGGATTACGGAGAGTCCATTACTGAAGCTGTCACCCGGCTGAAGCCCTCCCCGGCCAAGCTGATGTCCGGTATTGTCGTCGCTCAGATGGCAGTACTGATGAAGAACTGCAGTCCACTGACTGATGAAAATCTCCAGAAATATTCTGATGAAGCTATGCTAACTCACCAATTGATGGGCCTTCGCCTAGCCTGACGGACTCGAGGGACCGACAAATGAAGGGACAGATTAAGCGGCTTTAACAGCTCAAGCTTACTGATGAGGAAGCATAAAAGACTAAAAGATCTAAATGGGCCCAGCCGTGTGGCGCCGAGAGCCCAACAAGACCCATATGAGGAAGGGGCGCCGGGAAGCCTACTGCCTCCGAATAAGGCGCACCGGGAGCTCATCAACAGTGCGCCGAGATGATCATGCCGATAGGGGTAGAGGGTGGTGTTATAAAAACCCCCTTTTCTCTCTAAAAGAAGTGAGGCGAACAAAAAAAAGGAGAGAGATAGAAAAGCCAGAAGAGACCCTACTGAAAAGAAAGAAAGAATAAGAGAAGAAGAAGAAGAAGCTCCAGGTGGACTGCTCGGGGGAGGGAGAGGAGTCAATGCTCCACCCTCCCCCCCATGTTTGCTTTTATTTTGCTTTCCTCTGTATGTAATGATATATGCCTTCATGCTTTAGCTATTCAGATGAGGTTGAGACTTCTTTTCTTCCCTGCCTTTTATTTTTTTTCAAAATTCAAAAAAATTAGGGGCGTCCAGGCGCCTGGACGCCCCCAAAACAAAACTAAAAAAAATTAAAAAATAAAAAATTAGGGGCGTCCAGGACCCCGGACGCTCCCAAAAAAAATAAAAATTTCAAAACGAAAAATAAAAACGTAGGGGCGTCGAGGCCCCTGGACGCCCCCATAATAAAAATTTCAAAAAAAATAATAAAAGAGAAATAAGACAAGAGTATGTATATAATCCAAACAAAAGCACAAAATAAAAACACAAAGAAAAAGAAAAATCACCAAAAAAATAATAATTAAGGGGACAAGGGTCTAAAACATCCAAATGCCAGATTTTATTCCATCAGAAAAGCAGAATGAGCTACATCAGGGGCTTAGGCGCCTTAGGCCTTAACTTCCCCAGTTCGGTTACATAAGCCCTCCACAGCTCGCATTCTTCCCCCACATGCGCTAAGGCCTTTCCCGCAACACTTGTCTTCCAGGGTGCTTTGACTGCCTTCACTTCCTTCGCGTCCGCTTCAGTGCCCAACTCCCTCTTCTTCAAAGGAACGATGCCAGTCGGTAGCGGGAACGAATGGCGTGGGATGTCAATCTGGAGGCAGCACCGATGCGCATTATAAAGGACGAACTCTGTCGCGCCGATCAGTTGAAGATCAACTTTGGGAGAAGGCCTCATGAGGAGATCAAGCGAAAGCAAACATGCCGGTGCGCAAGTGAAGAAGCTTTGTGTCACGGTGCGGAAGTGAGACCGCCAGTCTTCACGTCTCTTTAGCCACGGAACACGGTTCGCCACGATGCCACCGAAGCCTAACACGTCAGCTATATGATAAAGGGGGCTTTGTTGGAAGAGCTTCGAAGCGGTTGGCATTCCCTCACGGTGATCAAACTTGAAATGCAAATCCAGCCAGCAACTCAGGACAAGTGCGCAACCAAAAGGAGGCTTACCCATGCTCGAGGTAGTAAGGCCACTATACAGGTAGGCAAGGACAGCGGGTCCCACCCTCTTTCCACGCCAGATCCCGCAGATAGCACTCAGTTGGTCTTCCTCCACCATGTTGTCGATATAAGGAAATAAGAGAGCACCCGCCAGACAAATGGTGAACCCTTTCATGATTCCCTCCAAATAGTCATCATCTGGTAACCCTCTCAGGGCCTCCATGGCCCATTCCGCGAGCTTTTGCAAATCAATTCCCTTTTGAGTACGAACCTTTCGGGCTGCGTCGGGCGGCATGAAGCTTCCAAGGACGCTTTCGGAAGTCCCCCGTGTCAGCATCCGCATAGCCTTCACCTTCCCATCACTCTTGAATTTCTTCAATCCAAGCAGAAGTTCCACCTCCTCGAGGAGGATGGTCGCCTCGAAGGTCGGGAAGATAAAAGTGTGGGTCTGGGGATGCCAGATCCCCACTAGTGTGCCCATAGCCGCCCAGTCCATACGAATCTTCTCGTAGTGTTTGGCGTGAATAAGGAGCCCCTGCAGATGCCACTTCGAGAGTATGGCCCTCATGCCGATGGAGATGTTGGAAGTTAGCTTTGAAAGCCATGGCAGTTTGGAAAACTTCCTCGGACCTGGGAAGAGTGGATATGGCTGGAAGAGAAAAGAAAGAAGAAGAAATGAAGGCAGTAAGAAGAAGGTTCACGTGGAGAAATTTGAAAAGAATCAGCTTACCATATGCGACATGATTGTCCCACTCAGATGACCCTCGAGGTCGGAGAGTCGCCTGATCTCGCTGCTAGGCCTGCTCCTCTTCATAACGCGGGAAGACTCTCCTTCCATCCTGAAATCTCTAGATTCTCCTCTCTTTCCTCTCCCGAGCTTCCAAAACCCACCTTGATGCTTTTGAATGAACTAGCCTAAGGGGAGTTCTTATAGGAAGGGTAGGGCGCTACAGGACGGAACATGTCACATCAGCGGTCAGTGTCAGGATTTAGGCTAGATCTCCTTTCCATTGTGGTGCGATTCTGTTATGATTCTGTTACTTTCTGATGTTATTGATCCATGCTGGCCTGTGCAGGTTCTACTAACGGACGTCTTTGTCCTATCTCTTGTCCCACCTTTCAATGGTTGGTCCCACCATGTCATGCATCATAGTATATGATACCTACGCTACTAGAACATGTCAAGGACCTTGCGGCCCGAACGAATCTGGGATTTGAGTTCCCCTTCAACAAAAACAGTGATGATCCCGGAAGAATTTGGGTTGTACGGATAGGCCGTTAACTTGTGGTAGCATGGGGACGACGGTGCCATTCGGTGAATTGGTGCGTGGATAAACGGGCCCCAGCCCAGTATTGGCTCACCGGATCGGTATCCTGACCCGTTCTTAACAAGTTGACAATATTATCCTTGGCTATTTTCTATTTTAGTTTTTTTTTAATTTTTATTTTAACCCAGCATGCATTCATATAGGACTTTGATTTATTGCGGAAGATCATTCAAGTGATTCGATTGCGAAAGCCGCTGTGCTTCAATTCTTATAAATATGAGATATTCCACTCCGAATGAAATACTGAGTTTCCTTGAAACGGCCCTACGTTACTCTTCCAAAGGAGACCCTTGTTTGGACAGACTCTCAGATATTTCTTTACTTTTTACCTTGTTTGACCCACCTTGGCCGCAGCACTTCCACATCGGCTGGTAACCGCTCACCAAAGGTGAAACCTGCAGGTTTATGACCTAGGTACTTCCACACCGAGAAGTTGGTCTCCTTTATTTTTCGTGCCTGAGCACACATCTCACCCTCCCTTATTTGATCTCCGTCCAAGTAATCGTCAATATTTGAAAGACCTTCTTCAAGGTCGCCTCATTGAAACTTCAGGAAAGATTCCAAACAGTAACGTCAAAAGCGTGTCTCATCACACATTGGCATCAACTTATCAGTCCGCCCCCACTTCATTTCACTCCACTTCGAAACCATTCCACTACGTGTCGCTCCCTTGCAAAGCAGACGCCAAGGCGGGGCAGCTGTAGACACGCCATTCCTGACATCTCATGAGAAAGTCGCATATTACTATACGACGCTCCACGACGGCTTACGCATTTTGAATCACTTGAGTGCTTCCTTTTCTTGGGTATTCTTCTGCCTTTTTCGACATCCGAAACCGTCTCGTTGCGGCATTCGGACGGCATCAACACCAATAGGACGCACCGGAAGGTTCCAGAACCAGGAAGATGGTCTGGCGGGCGGCCGCCGAAGCCTTTTTTAGGGGACCCGGGGGGTCTTCATGGAGGCGTCCAGGCTCCTGGATGCCTCCATTACTTGAATTTATTTAATAACACAAAAAATACATAAAAAATATAAAAATTAATGGAGGCGTCCAGGCCCCTGGATGCCTCCATGAAAATAAATATAAAAAATACAAAATGCCAGCTTTGGCATAAAAATAAAAAAACAAAAACAAAAATAATATATTTATGGAGGCGTCCAGGCCCTTGGACGCCTCCATCAACTCACCCACGGGGCCCCGCCCACCGAACGACGGTTTGTCGTGTGTGAAAGAATCCAAATTATGGAGACGTCCAGCCAGCTGGACGCGCCCATTTCTGAATCACGGGTCGCCGCTCCAAAACCACGCGTTGTGCCAAACCACGTGCGTCTTTCGGTGGAGTTCGGTGGATGTTATAGAGGCGTCCGGGACCCTAGACGCCCCCAAAAAAATATTCAAAAAAATGAATAAAAATATATTAAAATATTAGTTCGGCCCTGATGGAGGTGTCCAGGGTCCTGGACGCCTCCACCCTCCGGAGCCCTATAAATAGAGGCCCACCCCCTCAGTTCTGGAAGAGCTAAGCAGAGATCCGATAGGCTGCCGGAGCCCAGGGGCTACCGGAGTCATTTCTAACCCGTGGGGTCTTTTGTAGGTGGAGGTTCTGCTGGCTTCTCGGGTGTCCAGGCTCGCGAGAGGAAGGCTATCTTCGTCCACCGCGCTTCCACGTCGTCCCTACGCTGCCGGAGCTCCGCCGGATCTCACCCTCGGCTCATCCAATAAGCCTTTTCTTCCCCTTTTTCTCCATAGTTCTTTACATTCATCATACTACATCCTCTATCTCCCTACAAAAGGGCGCCGTCTCTTGCATACTTCTTGCATTCATCATCGCATTTTCCTCCTACTCGAGTCCGAGGGGGGTTTAAAACCACACCAACCAGGTGTGTGTCAGGTCACGATCTCGTTACTTTTATTGCAAAGAATTGTTACTACACTGCCATTTTCTAATTCCGTTCGTTTATTGTCTACTGTTTTGCAAGGGTAATCAAGGAAAGCCCTCTTCGTCGGCCGGCCGAAGGGGGAGGAAGAAGCAACCCGCCATCTCCCGCTCTTGAGGTAGGCGCGATCACTTTCTTTATTTTGGGGTCTTTTGGCCCCTGGCGATCACATCTTGTTCTCGAGGCCGCGGCGAGTCACTTCCCCAATGGCCGTTTAAATTTCCGTTCTTATATTCTCTTTATATTCTGTTATATTCTGCTCATATTCTCGAGGCCGCGGCGAGTCACTTCCCCAATGGCCGTTTAAATTCCCGTTCTTATATGTTATATTCTTATCTATTCATGTTCTCGAGGCCGCGGCGAGTCACTTCCCCAATGGCTGTTTAAATTCTCGCTCTTATATTCTCTTTATATTCTGTTATATTCTTATCTATTCATATTCTCGAGGCCGCGGCGAGTCACTTCCCTAATGGCCGTTTAAATTCCCGCTCTTTATATTCTCCTTATATTCTGTTATATTCTTATCTGCTCATATTCTCGAGGCCGCGGCGAGTCACTTCCCCAATGGCCGTTTCAATTCTTGCTATTTAATTTCTGCACCATTCCCGTCCCCCCGAGGCCGCGGCGAGTCACTTCCCGCTATGGCCGTTTAACCCCCATATCTTGCTATATTACATTTTTCCCGCTCGCCCCGCCGGAGCAATCTCCCGTGGTGGCCCCTTCTCTTTTCTCTTATTTCTGTGTTGCAGTAAATAAAAAGGAGCCCGCGTGCTCCGCGTCTTCTTCGCTCCCCGAACCACGTGACATCGCTCACAATTCCCAGCAGTTAAGTCCGTGCAGAGAAGAGCGCCATCGGTTAAACTGCGTGTGTCCATAACAGAGCCACTGGTTAAACCCAGTAGCTCAACATAAGGCCTATAGGTTAAACGCCAGGGCAGGGCCACCAGTTAAGGCCATAGATGGGCCTGCCTGTTAAATTTTCAGGAGAACCCACCGGTTAATGCATTATGTGAAGCTGAGGAAAGGGCTCATCAATTGAACCAAGAGAGGTGATGTGGCATATCGCTGTGAGATGCCCTCATCAAGAGGGCCACTGGTTGAATATAGAAGGGGGCTCACCGGATAAGTCCATGAGGACTACACCGGTTAAACACCTCTTCTCGCCGGTTAAGTAGAAATCCTGTCGATTAAGGTGTCAGGCCCCTTCAGGAGGAGATAAGGAACCATACCAAATAGAAGAAGACAGCGGATGAGAAAAAAGGGGAACACAAAACTTCAGGGAGGCATCCCCAGGGGAGACTGGCTTTAGAGCCCTACCCACTATGTTGGGCGGGCCCTAAGCCACCTCCAAAAGGAGGGCTATCCCAAGTGTTCATACTGTGAACACCACAAAACTAAACTCCTGATGATGGAGAAAAGCTAAACCAAGCGAAGGGAGGCCATCCTCCACTCAGAAACACACAGTTAGACAAAATAAGAAAGAAATTCAAATGAAGTTGCAGACAAGGGGATACGGGGTAGGGACATGGCTCTACCCTTGAACATTCTCAACCTTTCATTCATCTTTCGCTAAATGCATAGTACATAAACAGGGAAAAGAAATACAGGGGAGATGGAAGAACACCAAATGGTATCTTAAAGGGGGGAATACAATGGAAGGGGGAGAGGAGTATTGACTCACTCTTCCCCTGGCTCCCTCTCTTCTCACCTCTGCTCATAGACCGTCTTCTCTTTTTTTTTCTTCTGCCTCCCTCCCAGCAGTGTTTAGTTGAGCGTAGAGTATGTAGTGTGTGTGGGGCTCTATCCTCCCCTTTTGCTTCGTTCAGCCCCCTATTTATCGGGGAGTAAGCGAACAAGACTTCGCGGGAGAAAAGGTCCACTGAAAAATGCCCTGGGCTTTCCTGAGCTCCGCTCCTCGTACGTCGCCTACCATATTCCCCATTTGTAGTGAACATGCCGTTGCATACTGATGGACGGGGTTCGAAGCTATCCCGGAGGGGAAAGCCTCGCTATCCACGCACGCTGTGCGCCGGACGACGGGTCTTCCATGGGGTATGGACCCCTCGTTGGGGGAAAAGCCTAGCGGTCATGGGGTAGGTCAGCCCTGGCCTTTCCCAGCAAGGTTGACGGGAACTGCCGTTGCCACCGTTCAAACGAGTGAGCAGCCCACCGGTTAAAGCCCGTTGAAGGGCTGTTGAAGCCTGCCGGTTAAGTGAGCTCCAGGGCCTGCCGGTTAAACGCGTTGAGGGGCACCACCATTTAAATGGGCACTGGGAGCCCACTGCTTAGATGCGTTGAAGTGGCCACCGGTTAAGTCCGTTGAGAAGCCACCTGTTAAGCGCATTAGGCGGCGCCACCGTTTAAACGCGTTGAAGGGGCGCCACCATTTAAAACTTGTTGGGAAGCCGCCGGTTAAGCATGTTGAGCAGCCCCCACCGGTTAAATGCCTGAAGGGGAGGCACCGTTAAAGTGGCAGTGAAGCCACCCGTGGAGCATCGCGCGGGGCACAAGCATGGGAGCAGGGAGGAGCAGAGGGAAACATGGAGGGAGTGTGAGAGGTATAACCGATGGGGTGTGTGAGAATGATAACCGATCGGGGGTTTTGAGGAATTAGCCAGTGGGGGGTGTAGCCACCGGTTAATGGAGGGGGAAGGCTCACCGCTTAATCCTCCCACTCAGGATCAGTCGATCGAAAGTCTAGTTCGGTCGACTGAACCGGCGAATAGGTCCAGGTCAGGTTTCATTTGTCTTTCATTCTTTTGTGTTTTTTGTGTGTGTTCTCTCTTTTCTTATTTTTTTTCCTCTTTTCTTTCTTCTTCTTCTTGCTACTCGATGTCTTCTCCCAGGGAGCTTACTACAAAAAGAACAATGCGAAAATTTTAGCGTCCACAAGGGCAACCAGCCCTCTGGCCGCCCAGCCCTTGTGCAAAACCCCCTGGGCAGCCACCCCTGTGGCCGCCCAGAATAGGGCCTGGGCAGCCACAGCGCTGGCCGCCCAGAGGTCTGGGCGGCCAAGGCTATGGCCGCTCAACCCACTCAGGTGGGTAGTCATCTGGCCGCCCTGCTGGGCAGAGATGACAGCCCAGCTGGCCGTCTCTGGAGCAGGAACTTTCGAAACTCAACCGGAAGGCCTTCCCAAGCCCGTCTCGCCCCCATTGCGAGCGGGAACCCCGAAAAATCAAGGGGAACTGGTCCCCGACGAGGATGACATTCGATAAAGCCGATCTAAACTAGAAATTGTAAAGAATCGGACCGATTCGAACTACATCCCCAAACATGGCATTTTAACCCAAAAACATAATGCACCCCACTCTCTCACCCAAATCACCGCTGATCGGAAAGGAAATGCGAGAGGGGAGCTAGGGATCCATCCCCCTACATCGACGAAGCTTCAAACCTCAAATGACGCCTTCGAACCACGCCGGAACCGCCCGATCTCGAACACACGCGCGAAGAAGCTCGGCCCCCCACGTGCACGCACGAACCACCTCTCCCGCACCCGCCTAGCCCGCCATCGTCGTCGAACACGCTCTCCCCCGAGCTCACCGTCTGCAGCCGGAGAGGAGGGAGAGCAAGCCCTACGATCAGAAGCGGAGGAAAGTGAGGAGAGAGAGGAGCGAGAGTGGCATTTAACAGGAAGAAAAAAAGGTTTTGAGATTTTCCCAAAACCCCAGAAAAAACTAAAATTGCAAATACGCCCATTCCTCCCGCATAAACTCCTAAACACCGGTGTAAAAATCCTGAAAACTCGCGGTTTAAACGAAATTCAAATTTTGACAATTAAAAATTAATATATCCGCCAAAAATAAATCTGCACAATGGGGAAATAAAGATCTGAAAAATCGGGGGCGTTACATCACAAGTGTGTGATCCGTGTGGTGGTGGTTGGTATGTGTGGCACCATTTGTATGTGTTTGGTGTGTTTAGCACCGTGTGTGTGTGGTTGGTGCGTGTAGCACCGTGTGTGAGTGATCATTCACCCGTGTGTGTTCACGTAGATAGTGAGTGAAAAAATCCTAAGGTTGGGGGAGTGGATGTAAGTTTCACCATGGGGTGAAACCAAACAACTATAAAAATTGTGGTGTCTCTTTGTGTGATTGTTCCTTATCTCCTTCTCCATTATTCACAATTTTCACACGTGCATGATCTATCACGCTAGATTAAATAGCATGCAACATCGATAATCTTAAAATAGAGTGAATATATCATATCTAAATAAGTAGATCTAATAGTATACGTTTTTTTCGTGAAAATCAGACATACTTTTAAACAAATCCAATTCACCCCTCTCTCCCTCTTGATTTTTCATATCTTTGGACCAACATTTCTTACCTCTGTCTATGTAGCCCTCAACGAGCGAATTCAGCATGATCATGGCCTCCACTGTGATGAGGAGGCTGTGGTTCCCCCAACATGGTGGTGGTGTTGGCATCATCAATGGCTTAGGGCAGTAGAGATATGGTCGAATGCCCTTCGACCATACCTCATTTGATTTTGTGCCATTCAACGGCGACCTCGACGAAGCCCACACGTTGGCCCAGGTCATGATGGAGATGGAGTACTCTAGACGATGCCACCACCATCTCCGAGTCCCCCAGGGCAATGGGAGGAGGAGGCCAATTTATGGTTTTTTTCCCCTAAACCCTACCGACTCCTCACAGACCCAATAATCAAACCCAAACTAAATCGGTAAATCAAGCATTGTAAAAATATCATGTCTGAATTGATATTAACAATGATACTATTTCTTTTACTAAAATATGACAAAAATGTCATCATTGTAACCCCGTTACCATATGTGAACCTAATCGTGATTATCTTTAACTAGACCTATGAAAATACAGTAATGCCCAAAGTCAACTCTCTTAGGATTAGAGAGGACTTAGTCACCTCTCTCTCTCTCTCTCTCTCTCTCTCTCTATATATATATATATATATATATATATATATATATATATATATATTGGAGAGGGGAGGAGAAGAAACTACCTTCCTCTTTGAAACTTAATAAAGGGTACCTTCATTATAAGATGACCAACTACTATTGAGAATAATAGAATCGTCGGGAAATACTCATCTTCTTGACGATGGAAGTTAACTATGCTGATATTTTTATAATCTTTTAATAAAAATAATAGATTTTTATAAATAAAGTATTATTAAATATAAATTTATAAAAAATCACTCTCGAAAATATATTAATAAATATATCACCGCGTAAAATCATATTGTGTAAATATGCCATTATTATTTATAGACATATCAATTTTTGTCAAAAACTTGTAAAAAAATCATGCTCAAATAATATTACATAGTATTTATGTACTATTTGATCTTATACAGTGGTATATTTGTTAATATATTTTTAAGAATAATTTTTTTACAAATTCACTCGTAACAATGATTTATTTGTAAAAACACCTAAAAATAATGATATTTATACCAATATCAAGAATGATATTTTCATAATTTCACTTTTAGAGATGATTTTGACGAGGAAACCCCTAAAGATAATGGGGTATAAGATTGTGTCTAGACCCACTTATAGTTATATTGACGGGTCTAGGTAGGGACCCAGGTAAAAAGATATGTTTGACAGCCCCGTCTCTATTTTGCTAAAACTTTGGCTCATAAAAGACACGCTTGTTTACGAAGAAACATTGAAGTTGCTTGGAATTTGACCTTTTGATATCTACGAGGATTTGTACATACTTGATAGCTACTACTAAGTCACTTGGTCCAAAGAGATATGTATACGCTACAAAAAGTCTGGCAACGCCAGTAGAACAGACTTTGTAACGCACTCTTCGTCACATTTACTGAAAGCTTAGATGGCTGCATTATCTGTTGAAGATGATGGGTTTGAATACACCGATTTATGTGTACGAACAAATCTAAAACGACCGGATAACGTAGCGAAAAATTCAATCGAAACACAATCACATGAAACACCAGGATTTACGTGAAAAATCCCTCCAATGCGAAGGGGAAAAACCACAGGCAAGTCACAGGAGAAAACTTCACTATGACCAATAATAAAAGTACAAATAACTCAGATCTCTTGTCAAGACTTGAGTTTGATTGCAAGAGAGTAACTGGGATATAAACACAACTGAACTCTCCTACTTGATCACGGCAGAACACACTGCAAACCTAATCTTCCCTGTAGTGAGAACCTTGTTCAGCTGATGGAGATTTTCCATGCTCTTCTTCTTCTTCTGCAACATCTTCTTCCCCGGAGCTACAGTAACCCCTTTCCTTCACCCTTGATGGCCTCTTAGATCTCACATTGTCTCTTCGGTTTTAGATCCCAATAAGATGTGTTATACATCTAGGATGGTCAAGGGACAACCCAGGGACCAGATCCACCAAACCTGTCAAATCCCATGACTTTTGGGATTAAATAAACCAAGTAAAAGATTTATTTTCGGACATGGAACAAAAGGTCAAACATGGCTGCCTCGGGGTTGCCGGTCAACCGGACCTACAGTGGCGGTCGACCGAAAAATCTCAGTCCGAGATCTTTTACTCCATGGGAAAATCGGTTGACCTGAAATGACCCGGCGGTCGACCGGTTTCGGTCGACCGAAAATTCCCTGTCGGTCGACCGTTGGCTGAAAATGGGCTACATGCCCAACAACCACCCCCTTCAGCCCATAAGGGAGGCTACCCCGTGACTTCTCAGTGTGTAGTCATGCCGACCAGTCGTCGGCAAATCTCTTGCCTTTTTTTGGCAAAGTCTTCGTCAACATGTCTGCCCCATTGCCGTCTGTGTGAACTTTCTGGAGCTTCAACTGCTTCTCTTCAAACACATTTCTAATCCAGTGGTATCTGACATCTATGTGCTTTGACTTGGAATGAAGAGTTGGGTTCTTGCATAGGTGGATGGCGCTTTGGCTGTCACAGTACACCACATAGCTTTCTTGTTTCAGCCCCAATTCATGTAAGAATTTTTTCATCCACAACATCTCTTTACAAACCTCTGTAGTAGTAATATATTCCGCCTCTGTGGTGGAGAGTGCAATACACCTTTGCAACATGGATTGCCATGAAACAGCTCCCCCTGTAAAAGTAAGAACAAAACCTGATGTGAACTTCCTTGTATCAATATCTCTTGCCATATCTACATCTGTGTAACCTATGAGAACAGGTGATCCACCCCCAAAACTTAAACAAATTTTAGAGCTACCCCTGAGATATCTAAGGATGCACTTCACTGCTGCCCAATGCTCCTTTCCTAGATTTGCAAGAAATCTACTAGCAACACCTACTGCATACGCTATATCCGGCCTCGTACATACCATTGCATACATCAGACTTCCGACTGCTGAAGCATAAGGGACTTTCTGCATTTTCTCCTTCTCATCTTCATTTGTTGGACTCTGCTCTGAGCACAACTTAAAATGACCTGCAAAAGGAGAACCAACTGACTTTATATTGCTCATACTAAACCTGTCCAATACTTTCTCAATATATTTCTCTTGTGACAACCATATTTTCTTGGCTTTTCTATCACGAGAAATCTGCATGCCTAGTATTTGCTTTGCTGGCCCCATGTCCTTCATTGCAAAGGACTTACTAAGTTCCTTCTTCAGCCTGTCAATCATAGACATATCTTTCTCAAGGATAAGCATGTCATCAACATATAATAAGAGAATAATAAAATTCTCACCAAACCATTTGATGCATACACAATGATCTGAAGTCGTTCTTTTGTATTCATTTTCAGCCATAAATGAATCAAACTTCTTGTACCACTATCTTGGAGCTTGCTTTAGTCCATACAAGCTCTTTCTCAGTCTGCAGACAAGATTCTCTTTACCTATGACTTTGAATCCTTCTGGTTGCTCCATATATATTTCCTCGTCTAAATCACCATGGAGGAAAGCTGTCTTCACATCCAACTACTCAACCTTCAAGTCCCGACTAGCAGCAAAACCTAGAGCAACACGAATAGAAGACATTTTTACAACAGGAGAAAAAATTTCTTCAAAGTCAATACCTTGCTTTTGACCAAAGCCTTTTACAACTAATCTGGCCTTGTATTTTGGTTGAGAACAATGCTCTTAAGTCTTCAATTTGAAAACCCATTTATTTTTTAATGTCTTTCTCCCCTTTGGTAGTTGCATCAAATCATAGGTGTGGTTCTTCTGTAGACCATCCATCTCTTCCTGCATAGCTTCTAACCACTCATTCTTCTGCTCACTTTGCATTACTTTTTGGTAACAATCTGGTTCACCTGTATCAGTAAGCATTACATACTCATCTGTAGGATACCTTTTGGAAGGCTGATGTTCTCTGGAAGATCTTCTCAACTGAGGTTCTATATGAGGTTGCTCCTCATCTGCTTCCTGCTCTACATGTTCTACAGGTAAGTCAGCATCTACCTCTGTATCATCTTCCTGCTGATCTCCCCCATCACCCTGACATACTGGAGGGGAAATTGGATCACAATCTGCTAAGCCTTCTTCAGAAGTCTTGGGTGGTACCTTTTTCTTGAAATCTTCAAAGGTTTGATCTTCAAAGAAAATCACATCTCTGCTTCTGAATACTTTCTGCTTTACTGGATCCCAAAGCCTGTAACCAAATTCATCACGTGAGTACCCAAGAAAAATACATTCTTTTGTCTTACCATCCAACTTGGACCTTTCAATGTCTGGGACATGTGCAAATGCACGACAACCAAACACTCTCAAATACTTGTAAAAGACATCTTTTCCTGACCATACGTGTTCAGCGACATCACCATCTAGAACTGTACAGGGTGACAAGTTGATAACGTCAACTGCGGTCCTCAATGCCTCATCCCAAAATCTTTTGGGTAGCTTGGCTTGTGAAAGCATACATATGATCTTTTCCATGATGGTGCGGTTCATCCTATCTGCAATTACATTGTGCTGAGGTGTACCAGGAACTGTCATCTCATGCTGAATGCCCTGTGACCTGCAATAATCATTAAATGACCCTATATACTCACCACCATTATCTGACCTTATGCATTTCAGCTGTCTCTCTGTCTCCCTTTCAACCCTGGCATGAAACTCCTTGAAAATGTCAATAACCTGATCTTTAGTCTTCAAAGCATAAGTCCAAACTTCCCTTGAAAAATCATCTATAAAGGTGACAAAATAAAGTGCACCACTGATATCTGGAACATTAACTGATCCACCAGGAGTTTTTATTTTTAAAGGGCCACATACATCTATATATACACGATCCAAGACATGCATCTTTCTAGACAATGTAGGACTAGTAAAGGAAACTCTATGTTATTTTCCAGCCAAACAATCAATATATGAGTTCAGATGTGTACCTCTGAAGTCTGGTAAGACTTCTTTCTTGGAAAGAATATGCAATCCCTTCTCGCTCATGTGTCCCAGTCTCCTATGCCACAAGTCCATACTGGAATCTTTCTCAGTAGCATTCAACTGATCACCACAAGCTTGAACCTGCAACCTGTATAAGGTATGACATTTCTTCCCAATAGCAACAACAAGAGAACCCTTGCTAAGCTTCCATTTACCCTTGTGAAATCTGCTATCATAGTCTTCATCATCTAACTTTCCAACTGAAATTAAATTCAGCCTCAAATCAACCACATGCCTCACATCCTTAAGTACCATCTTGCAACCAAGATTGGTCTTTATATGAATGTTGCCCATGCCAATGATGTCTACCGTCCCATGGTTGCCCATCTTGACGACACCAAAGTTTTCAGTCTTGTAGGTGGCAAAGAACTCCCTCCGTGGTGTAGCATAGTAAGAAGCATCTGTATCAATTATCCACTCGAGGTCTTGACATACGAAAGAAAAAATATCATCAGAAGTAGACAAAATCAGATAATCATCACCTTACTCTGCATTCTCTACTTCTTTTCCCTTTTTATTGTTCTTCTTCGGTTGCCTACACTGATTCTTGAAATGCCCTTTTTCTCCACAGTTGTAGCAAGTAACGTCCTTTCTTGGCCTTGACTTACTTCTGCTCTTCTGTGAATTTCCTCTCCCTCTAGACTTTGACCTTCCCCTATTCTCTGAGACAAGTGCCTGTGAATCACTGTGAGAAATTCCTGAATTCTTTCTTCTCAACTCTTCATTCAACAAACTGCTTGTTACTTGACTCATGGAGACAACTCCATCTGGTGCAGAATTGCTGAGAGAGACCACCAGTGTCTCCCAGCTTTCTGGCAACGAACTGAGAAGTAACAATGCCTGTAACTCATCATCAAGAGACATCTTCATAGAGGATAACTGGTTAGTGATACTCTGCATTTCATTCAAATGTTCAGTAATAGAAGTGCCCTCTTTAAATTTTAAATTGACAAGTTTTCTAATCAGGAAAGCCTTATTTCCAGCTATTTTTCTTTCATAAAGACCCTCCAACTTTTTCCATAGAGAGTGTGCAGAACTCTCAGTGGAGACATGATGAAAAATACTATTATCAAGCTATTGTCGAATAAACCCGACAGTTTTCCGATCTAACATTTTCCAGTCATCGGGTGACGTTGTTGCGGGCTTTTCACTATCTCCTTTCAATGGACCATACAGATCCTTGCAATACAAGAGATCCTCCATTCTTGGTTTCCATATCATCCAGTTGTTTCCGTTTAAACTAATCATGCGGGATGAGTTACCGGCCTCCATGTTCATACAAAAATAATCACAAACTTATCTAACAACAAGCTCTGATACCAGTTGATGGGTTTGAATACACCGACTTATGTGTACGAACAAATCTAGAACGACCGGATAACGCAGCAAAAAATTCAATCGAAACACAACCACATGAAACACCAGGATTTACGTGGAAAACCCCTCCAATGCGAAGGGGAAAAACCACGAGCAAGTCACATGAGAAAACTTCATTATGAACAATAATGAAAGTACAAATAACTCAAATCCCTTGCCAAGACTTGAGTTTGATTACAAGAGAGCAACTGGGATATAAACACAACTGAACTCTCCTACTCGATCACGGCATAACACACTGCAAACCTGATCTTCCCTGTAGTGAGAAGCTTGTTCAGTTGATGGAGATCTTCCCTGCTCTTCTTCTTCTTCTTCTTCTGCAACACCTTCTTCCCCGGAGCTACAGTAACCCCTTTCCTTCACCCTTGATGGCCTCTTAAATCTCACATTGTCTCTTCGGTTTTAGATCCCAATAAGATGTTTTATACATCTAGGATGGTCAAGGGACAACCCAGGGACCAGATCCACCAAACCTGTCAAATCCCATGACTTTTGGGATTAAATAAATCAAGTAAAAGATTTATTTTCGGACATGGAACAAAAGGTCAAACATGGCTGCCTCGGGGTTGCCGGTCGACCGGACCTACAGTGGTGGTCGACCGGAAAATCTCAGTCCGAGATCTTTTACTCCCTGAGAAAATCGGTCGACCTGAAATGACCCGGCGGTCGACCGATTTCGATCGATCGAAAATTCCCCGTCGATCGATCGTTGACTGAAAATGGGCTACGTGCCCAACAGAAGAATGTGACAATTAAAGGATGTGATAAAAAGGGCATAATATAATAACATTCCTCTAACATCTATTCTTAGACGTGTATCTCGAGTGGATCGAATGGTAAAAGGTCGTGAGTTCTTCGACGGTCAAAACAAAAGAGTCTTACGTGACTTACATTTAATCTTCTAAAAATGTCAATCCGAGATTTGAGAGTATCGTTAGATTCTCCGTCGTCAAATAATAAAAAAACAATAATGTACTCTTCGTAATTTCAACTAGGGACATAATGGCAACTTAGAAGTTGGAGCTCACCGTGATTCACGGTGGGATCATAGTATACGCAAACCGCCGGGACATATCATCGTCGTCATCTCGAGGTGTTATTTTGATAATTATGATAACTTTGGTATCCAAAATCTATTATATTGACCGATAATAGCAGTCATAACCAGAGTTTCTCGTGAAATTGTTTTTAGAACGACATACATGTGAGGATGAAAAAAGTAAATTAAACCAACTAGTCCGAGGTCACATGTTTAACGTGAGTTTTGAGGCCCAGAGTTATCGATGTTGGGGACTGACGTACCTTATCTTCTCAGTTTGGGCTGACCCAAATCAAAAGACGAGAATCTGGGACTCTGACCCAGTCCACGCCGTTGGATTCCATCGTCATTCGTCTCCGTAGCAGTGTACCCGTCGTTCGTGGCCGTGAGCCTGTGACTGGCAGGTCTGACGTCACGCGGAACTCGATTGTCTCCATGCGGACTAGGTAGGGGATGCAATGCATTCCCCGGCCCACTCGCCTCACATGCCCTTCGTAAAATCTGCTGGTCCATGCTCTCTCTCTCTCGATCTCTCTCTCGAGCGACACAGGTGTTATTTGTTTCGTTGTTAAACGCGCAAGTCTTAAGATTTTACAAGTAATTCCTATGATTTTAAAATAAGAAAATGTTCTGCTTGGATGAATGTAAAATAAAACATGGCATTTCATTAGCTTTTTTTTTTTTTTTACAATTGTGGCTTATTTTACCTCTAGTATTCATTTTGGATGGGTATACATGGTCCATAATTAACTAAGATCAAAACAATTTAGTGCCACGTGGGTCAACACCAACAATCCAACTATAATCACAATTATACTACTTCACAATCTAACAAATAACTAAAAAGTATCATAAAATGAAAAAAAAAATCGTGTAGCTTTAATTGAAGTGCTTTACGGTTAACCAAACAAGCCCATAACTAGGCGGAGCCATGACACGAATGAAAGCTAAGAATAGTACACATGATATTGGTAAAATTATCGTTTTACATGTAAGTAAGGAAGGTATATACGAAATTAACTCCTCAATTTATAATGTTGATTTTATTTTCTTGTAGACTCATGACCTACTAATAGATAATTAATACGCCTCTTCAGATTAACCTCGTATGTATATTACTTTATTGGAAATTACACAGGAGATCAAATCATCAGGGATTCTGAATTCAGCTCTTATCATTTTGGCAGCTTGGAAACGAATAAGAGAATGGACAAGGTTGCAAAAGTAGTTGGGATCCGACCGTTCACGGGGAGAAAATCCGGGTTCTAAATTTTTGGGCTCCTCCCCAACATTCTAGCTTTCAAAAATACGAATAGTTATGCTCGGTATATACTCAGACCAATTACACGTACAGGGTGCACCAAACAACTTATTTTTTTAATATATATATATATATATATATATATATATATATATATATATATATATATATATATATATATATATATATATATATATATATATGGAATTCACATCCTCTTAATTTATCGTACAAGATGCACTTCCATCTGACGGTATAAAAAATTAAAATAAAAAAATTGATTAAAAAAAATTGAGCCCAACACTACTCATTAAATTTGATTTTTATTTTTTAAATTTTGTTAGACGGTGGATGAGAGTGTGTCTTATACAATAAATTAGAGAGACGTGAGTCTCACAGTATAAAAAATTTTAAAAAATAATATACTTTAATGCACACTCTGACTATATAATTAATATTTTAGAATATGCACTAAATATTTTTTAAATGCAAATATCTACTGCCTCCGTCGTTACAAGGTCACGAAGTCTGCGGGATCTAAAATGCCAGAATTTAATGGAAACGTCCAGTCATTTGGAAGTGTGTCGAAGCTGTCGGATCCCACTTAAATTAAATCCACACGTACGCCTCACGTGCAAGCCAGTTTATCGAGCGTCATATTGCATTAAACAAGTTAACGGTGTATGACCCAAAATCATAATTATTTTTTTATATCACCCATGTTGAAACTATCGGACTGTCGTATTCAAAGACTTTAGCATAGAAAATAAAGGAAACATCTTATTACATTGAAATTTTATTTTTATTTTCCTTCGATGCGAGCTTAATTAATTTGTGTGCTAGCGAGAGACGGCATTATCTTCGTGTGATGTTTGTGGCTCCTACCCATTCATTACAAGAGGAAGCTTGTTGTGCTAGCGACACACGGTCGAGTTGTATCCAAAGAGGTGAATATTGCTCATCTTCCTATTCTCATCATCTAATAATACCCTCTGCACTCTTTTGAAACAGCCACCTCATCTCAAGGGAGTGTTGTGTGGGCTTACGAGGATGGCCGTCACCCGTCCCTTTCTCGTTTGAACCGTGTTCCACGTTGGGTTTCAAAGAGTGGGAAACACTGAGAAATCGTCGTAATTAAGGGTGATTATTATTCGAGTTTAATCTGAAAATTAAATCGAATCAATAGATTTGGTTCGATTTGATTTAAGTTAAAATTTAAAAATTTTCGATTTGAATTCAAATCGAACCGTATTAAAAAATTTGGTCTGATTTGATTTTAAAATTTAGGAAATCAAACCGAATCGAATAACTCGAATTTAAAGATATTTTTGTCAAGTTAATATAAGTGTACATGTAACTATAAAATTTCAATCCTCGTCATCCTGATGGTTTCCGACTCTATGAAATATGTTTCAAATCACCTTCCATTCTACTATAACTGAAGTTATTAGTTTTTTATGTGAAAATATTATGAAACTTGTTCTTACAAGTTATAACTTTTTATGTTATATTGTTAATATTTACTTTATTTAGTAGAAATTTTTCTACCATGTTGAACCCATTGGTGAGCTTGATAATTTAGTTTAAATGTTGACAAAACTTGTGTACATGCTTGTGTGCATGAGGTATGGAAAATATCCATTAAAGATTGAATGGTGATCAAGGATCTAACGAAATACATGATAACCTTGCTTTGCAAGACTGACAGTTATGGTAAATATAATTCTGGACTAAAATGGATTGAACAATCAAGTATCTTGTCATCCACAGCACAAAACAGGTTCAAAGATTCCGTTCATGTTCACAGTCCATCCTTTGGTAAGGCTTTATTTTCATAAAATCATCTAAGTGAATTTCTAGGTAAGTGGGGAGTAAGTGTCGACACTCGTTGATTTGCATCATCATTGCACTGACTTGCCCTTGCATGCACCGACTGTCTTAGCATTTGTTTAAAAACATGCACCGACCGTCCTTGGCATTTTCATAACTTGCACAGACCCTATCTTTGCACCGACCTACTCTTTCACAATGTGCACCGACCTTGTCATATATGCACCGACCCTTGTCTCTGGGTCTTTCACAATGTGCATCGACCTTGTGCATACTATGCACGGACCTTGTGCATACTATGCTCAGACCTTGGTCATACTAGAACATACCTTAGTCTATCATATGCACCGACCGTCCCTAGCATGTTTCATAATATGCACCGACCATGTAAAACTTGCACCGACCCATCCTCTTGCTTGATATAAGGTGCACGCCCATAGGCTTCAAAGAATTTGCACCGACCTTCTTATGCTTGTGCACATATGCACAGACCTTGTGCTACATGCACAGACCTTGCTCCTTATTGCTTCAATGAACTTGCACCGACTTTGTCTATAGGCTTCAAAGAACTTGCACTGACCTGGTATAGTAATACATGCTCCGACCGTGCCTTTTCATATGCATCGGCCATGGGATAATACGCACAGACCTAGTTTGTGTATTGGTTTTTTTGTGTGTTGGCAGTGCGCCTTAAAAAGAGTGTCGACTCTAAGAGTCGACACTTCTTCTGGGCTTTCCGGATCGTGTTTTCCCGATTGATTTCGAACACCCCATTTCCTGATCCGATTGTCTTGCCTTTTTACCCCAGTACCCTTAGGGTATAGTTGAGTATCTTAGAAGGGTTTGACTAGGGTTTTATAAGAGCTTTGTGATCTTTTGAACCTCGTATGCTGCTATATATATTCATGATGTGGACTTCGAAATAAAAACATACGAAACACACGAGTGCTAATGTTCTATCTTTCTTGCATGAGAAGAAAGGGGAGAAGGAGAGGAGCTGAGCAAAGACTCTGGGTTTTCATCTACTTCCGATCGTTTCTGGAGTTCGTGATTGAAGAAGAAAAGGAGCGGAACGAGAAGGGGAGCGCAAGGACGTTCTCATCGTCGACATCTGACTACCCTCCGACCCGAGGCTTAGAGAAGACATTCTATAGCCCTTTCTTTCCATGGAGATTTCATTCTACATCTTGTTTGTGCTTAGTGGAGTCATTAGCTTCAAGTTTCTATGCTTGTATTGAATATATCTTGTTTTCCAAATTTAACTCTGTAAGTCTGTTGACCGTCTGTGAACGGTCGTGTTACTTTTGTGCCACGGGTGTTGCGGCTAGTGTGTGTGTGACTGTTGATCCGTGTAGGACCGTGTAGGAGACGTTGTCTCCGTATCTCTTGGAGCGAAAGCTCCGTGCGCTTCATTGAAGCGAGTGGATCCTCACCGGTTTGGTGAGGGGTGGACGTAGGGCCGGAGCCCGTCGTGGTCCCGAACCACCTAAAAAATTTGTCTCGCATCTGTGTGTCTGTGGTTTGCCTATATATATATATATTGTTCTTGTTGATCGTGTGAGAACGGTAAGCTTGAGAGAATTAATTTCTTTATAGCTTATATTTCGTGCAATCATTTTCTGTGTTGGTAGTTATTTCAACTCGCTGCGTTAAAATTTTAAAACTACCACTACGTTTGGCGGGGACAATTCAACCCCCCTTCTTGTCCATACAAGAACCTAGAGACAACAATCTGGTATCAGAGCGGGTCTCAGATTTTAGGACAACCTCACGGTTGTTGAGAAAAGATCTCTTAGTATGGCCAACAAGGGAATGGTCCCCGAGAGACATTCGATTCATAGACCACCCTTCTTTGATGGGACCAACTATCCCTATTGGAAAAATAGAATGACTAGTTCATGCGAGCACAAGACTATGACCCATAGAAGGTTATAAACAAAGGTCCTTACGTTTTACCTTCTAATGAGGATGGATGGGAAGAAGAGCATATCAAGAAATCATGTGCGAACTTTAAAGCTATGAATATTATTCAGTGCGCGATACACCCTAATGAATACTCACGTATTTCTATGTGTTCATCTGCGCAGGAAATGTGGAACAAACTGAAGACGATCTATGAAGGTATTTCAGAAGTACGGGAGACTAAAGCAAATCTGTTGGTTCGGGAGTATGAGCTTTTTGCAATGAAACCCGAGGAGAATATATCTCAAATGTATGCAAGGCTGAGCGAGATCACAAACAACTTGAAGGCATTGGGAAAGGATTACTCGAATCAAGAATTTATGAGGAAGGTGTTGCGGTCACTCACACCGCCATGGCACACAAAGGCAACGGTTATAGAAGATTCAAAGGATCTCACCACACTCACGGTGGATCAACTGATAGGATCATTGATGACTTACGAAATCAACATCATGAAGTTAGCTGAGGATGAAAGCAAAAAGAAGAAGATGATTGCATTGAAAGTTAATCCAGGATCGTCTGATGAAAGCGATGGAGACTCATCTATGGACAGTGATGAGGAAGAGCTGATGGCTCTTGTAACAAGGAATGTCAGAAAATATTTCAGAAGAGCTAGAAGAGATGGAAATCTCCCTAGAAGATTCAGGAGGAGAAATTTCAACAAGAAACTCGAGCCGAGCAAGAAGGAAGAAATTATTTACTATGAGTGTAAGAAGCCTAGCCATATGAGGGGTCAATGCCCCGAGCTCCAGAAAAAGCTGAACAAGAAAAAGTCAAAGAAAGGAAAAGTAATGAAGGCAACATGGAGCGATGAGGGTTCAGATAGCTCAAAATCCGAAAGTGAGAAGAATGGACTGGACAAGCTAGTCCAGAATCTCTGCTTGATGGCGGATGAGGATAACTCTTAGGTAAATTCCGACTCTAAAAGTTTTACTGTTGAACAATGGCATGAAGTTTATGCAGACTTATATCAGAAATATAGGAGGTCTAAATCAGATGTCAAAAATCTGAAAAAGAAAATTTGTGATTTGATCTAGTGTTATGTCCCTGTGGTTTTGATGATAGCAAACACTATGAGTTGTGCCCCTGTGGTTTTGATGATAGCAAACACTATGAGTCATTATTTGTCTGCATGAAATAAGTGATTGATTGATATTGATTGATTGTGCATTTTGCATATTCACTGTTCAGTCTGAATACATGTTAGGCCAGTGCAATTGTTCAGTGTCAATGCATCTCGGTATAGTTTGTTGGATGCACTTTAGCTCATAAGCATTGTAAGGATCAAGGTCCGTGCAGACCTCATCAATGTGCATTTCAAGGTCAATGCATTCACTTTCGTTCAGCACATTATGTCGATGCATACTCATGGTTCACCATGCTAAGTCAGTGCTCTTTGGTGTTTAAGTCAGTGCAGGGTTAATTCTCTAAGGCAAAACACAAGGTCGGTGCTAATCTATCTAAGGACGATGCATTTGTGTCTCAATGCATGTAATGCATCGCATGCTATGTCTAAGGGAGTACAAACAAGGTCAGTGCAATGTCTTATCTGAGCACGTTGCATTACGTCTCATTTGCACTTGTGTCTCTGACTGCGTCTCTGTTTGCGTCTTAGCACACCCAGTGTCTCATGGGTCTAAGTCTTAGCGTCTCTATTTGCGTCTTATGCTCAGCTGTGACTATGACTGCATCTCTTGCGTAGATACGTCTCATATTGCGTCTCACATGTTATGTGAGACCATGGCTGCGTATCACATTGCGTCTCTCTTGCACATTCAGTGCATGCGTCTCATGATGCGTCTTTGGCGCCTGTCCTAGCGTCTCTCTCTCGCCTGCGTCTCATGCACTAATGGTTTTGCATCTTTTATCCTAAGGCTCACAACATCAGTGCATTTGTACACTCAGTGCAAGTTCTGCATTAGACATAACAAAACCTTGCCTCGGTGGATATTGTGTTCATGCTCACATTAAGGTCTATACAAATCCCTGTTCACTCTGCATAGTAGATCAGTGCACGTCTCTATGCTAAGGTCGGTGCAGTTTTGTGGTTACAAAGTCCGTGCTATCTCTTGTAGCACGGTCGGTGCAAGGTTTGGTTTCAAAGGATCAAGGTCGGTGCATTCCTATCTTTACCTACGTTTGAGCTATACAACGTCTGTGCTAAGGAATATAAGGTCGGTGCAAGTTTCTTTGTTTCGTTCATACATACACTCGGTGCATACTTTGCTTATATGCATTACAAGTCCGTACACTCACTGTTCAACTCGATGCATATGTTTGTTGCTTCTTAATAAACCTCGGTGCATACTTGGTTTATATGTATTGCTAAGCTCGGTGCATACTTTGTGTAAATATACATGGTCAGTGCTAGTTTTGCATGAGGTCTGTGTTGCCTTGCATTGTCCCGTGCACTACGTCGATGCTAGTTAGCCTTGCCTCGCATGTAAGGTCTGTGCTAGCTGGATTTACTTCATGACTGAAAGGTGTTTGATGAAATTCCTCTTACTTTACTGACAGGGACTTAACTGAGAAAAGGCCTAGGCAACCAGGATCGAACATCTGCTCAAGAGACTTAAGTGAAGCACGTGTTCCAGAATTCTAGAAGCTAGCACGTGATCCAAGGCATACACCTCCTGGAGATTCTGACATGTGGCTCCTTGCTCTCATCTGATCGTGACACGTGGACTCCAAAGGAACACTACTTTGGGCAGGAAACGTGGTTTCCACACGCCTATCTCTCGGAAGCCTCTATATATAGTGCCTGGTCGCTCAGAGAACAAGCAAGCGAGAATAGAAGAGAGAGGAAAAGGTTTTCAGAGTGGCTTGAAGAGGCTATGCTGTAAAAGAAGATCTGATGTAGCAGAGAGAGAGAGATCTGAGAAAGGAAAAGACACAGAGAGAGTTGCAGATGTGAAGAAGAGAATTTAGAGAGCAGAGAAGAGAGAAAGAGAGAGCTCGAGAGAGAAGAGAGAAGTGATAGTGAAGCGGCTGAAGCAAATTGAAGATATGCTATCTGTTGGCTCCTGGATCAGATCCAGACCAACTTGATCGTGCGAGAGCTACATTTTATGTTTCATTTCCAGCTTTCCGGTGCTGTGATTTTTATCTTTTATTTTCTTTAAATCCTTTCTTTCAAGCTGTGTGTCAACGGTTGCGGAGAATCTGTTTCTCTGGACAGCAAGCTGTGAGGTTCAGCGTTGTAGTGGATCGGTTCCTCTGGATAGCAAGCTGTGTTGCTCAGCGTTGCAGAGGATTGGTTCCTCTGGACAGCAAGTTGTGTTGCTCAGCGGTTGTAGGCAAGCTGTAATGCCCAGCAATTTAAGCTGTGTATCAGCAGGAAGTCTCACTCTGGTTTGAGTGGGGGATGGACGTAGGTCTGCGGGCAGTAGACTGAACCATCTAAAAATCCTTGAGCATTGTGTGGTTTGCATCCTTGTGTCTTCAGCGCTAGATGAATGTTTAGGATCATCCCATCTATGGTTCTGATCGAATAGATTTCAGGCACATGCATAATTGATTTGGTTTTATCTATGACTTAGACTTAGAAATCTGCATTCTAGCAGTCCAACGGTTTGATCAAGTGCATCATTGAATCTCTTCTTTTGAAGAGCTCAATTGGTCTTTATTTCGTAACTATGTCTAGTTATAAGTTTTTAATTAGGCAATTTATAGGGGAGATTCATTCACCCCCCCTGAATCTGGGCCTAGCGCCCCAATAATTGGTATCAGAGCGGTCTCTGAGTTCCAGATCCAACGATCTGCAGAGGATCCTGCCAGCGTTTGGTGCTATTTTTGGGTGCGGTTTAACGGTCTTAGTTAATTGCTTTGAATTGCTTAAAATCTGTTTTGATGGCTCATCCTCCAGCATTCTCTGGTTCACATATTAAATTCTGGCTGTGTCTCATGCGTAAGCATGTTAACTCTGTGAATCCCAAACTGTGGAAGGTTATCTCTCACAGTCCACATGAAATTCCTAAGGATAAGTTCAAGTGGACTCATGTTCACAAGTTGAAAATGATAATAATGTGAGAGCTCTAAATCTAATGAAGGTTGCAATTGATTCTGATGATTTTTCTTTTATCTCAGGTTGTAGCACGGCAAAGGAAATATTGGATGAACTGCTTCGCATCCACAACGAGCAGGAAGAAGAATGTCTCATGGCAAGAAGGAGTGATCAATCAGATGAGTCGCAATCCCAGGTAAACTCTGAGACCGAGGATATTAGCTATGATGATTTAGTTGCCATGTATGACCATCTACTGGATAAATATGAAAGAGTTAAATTAGAAAAGAGAAAATTAAGAAAAGAGAAAAAAGCTGAAATCACAAGTCTAAAGGTTGAAAATGAAAATCTAAAATCAGAATTGAAAAATAAAGAAGGATCATGTGAAGATTGTTCATCTTTGAAAAAATTGTGTGACAACATAGAATCTGATTTGAGCCTAAAAGAAACCTTGATTGATTCATTAAAAGAAGAAATGTTGCTTAATGAAAAAGGAAAATCAGTGTTAAAGGAGAAGGAAATGGATAATCAAATAAAGCTCCAACAAGAAATTGAATCATTGAAAAATTTGAATGTTGCTTTGCAGCAACAAGTCATCTCGTGTGAATCAGATCTATCTAAGTATGAGCCAATGTAATTTCCTTGATATCAGAGATTGATGAATTGAAAGCTTCTTTATCTAAGAATGTTGATGGACATGATAATTTGAATAAATTACTTGGCTCTAATGTGAATTTCCAAAAAGAGGGACTTGGGTATGTGCTTGTTAATAAGAAAGCTAATGAAAAGAAGAAGTCAATTGTGTTTGTAAAAAGTTCAGAACATGCCAATTCCTCTAGTTCTTCCATTTTTCAATTCACTGCCAAGAAAATAGAAAAACAGAATAAAAATCAGAAAAAGATTGTAAAACAGAAAAGGAATAAAAATGCTCCATTCATGAATGATTTTGATAATTCTGTGCATCATGATCATAGTTCTCACACACACTCACATGCACATGTCTTGAATAAGTTGCATGCCCATGGTAGATTAGTATCATGCCATTATTGTGATAAAAAGGGCCATGTCATGGATGACTGTAGAATTTTGAGGAAAGAAGGAAAGATGAATTGAGTGCTGGTAATCATGTGAAAGTGGTTAAAAATAATCATGTGAAGAATTCTGTTAGAAGAGTTTCTAATGCATGTTTCTATTGTGGGAAGTTAGGTCATGAGATGGATGATTGCTTTACTATGAAGGAGGATGATCTAAATAGTGGTAGAATTCATGCTAAGAATTCTCATTCTAAGAAACCCTCTTCTGTTCGAACTGAAAGGCTTCAGTATTATTACTGTCAAAAGATAGGTCATCTTATGTGTGAATGTAGATTAATGGAGCATGATGACCTCAATGCTAGAAAATTACATGATAAGAATGTTCATGCTAAAAATCATACAAATCGTAAGAAGAACATTCAATATTTTCATTGTGGTAAATTGGGCCACATTGCTGCTCAATGTTGGCATAATCAGGGAAAGAAATTTCGTTCTGGATTTGTTAATTTCCCTGTTAACAAAAATATTTTTGAAAGAAATAAGTTTGGTTCTAAGGGAAAGCACCTTAGGTGCTTTGAATGTGGAAAACATGGCCATACAGTCAAGAACTGCTGGCATGCTCAGGGAAATAGATTGAATTCTAAATCTATAAAATTCCCTGCTTTCTATTCTTCTGCTATAAATAACTTAATTGATAAAAAGAAAAACTCTTCATGCTTTGAATGTGGGAAGCCAGGCCATAGAGCTGCTTATTGTTGGCTGGCTGGTGTTAGTAAACAGAATTTTCACTCTGCTAATAAATTTCATGACAACAATAATTTGCTTGAAAAGAATTTGAAATCTACTGCATCAAACCATTACTGTGGTCAGATAGGTCATTCAATAAATGATTGCTACTTGATGAGATTTGATGACCTTCACGCACAAAAACTGTTTAGAACACATGCTCAAGGTGTCACTGTTAACTCAGGACCCAAGACATCTTGGGCACCTATGTGTGCAAAATAAATTGATGTTTTGCAGATGTGCCTTGGGTTGAAGAATAAACTGGGGTAATAAACCAAGGCACTCAAGCATGAAAACCCCATGCATGCACTTTGCAGGTTGGTTATGTTAACTCTACTCAATGTCTATCATTGAAGCCTTTCTGTCTTTGATTACTGCATATCATGTTAAATTTGCTTTTGCATATTCATTCACTATCTGCTTTGTCAAATTTGAGCTCTCCGAATTCGGCTCATCTAAAATTTATGTTTTGCACTCAAATCTGTGGATAGACATCCTCTAATTAGAATTTTCTAAAAATCTCTGAATTTCACATAATTAGTGTTTTGATGTTTGTCCGAATGTGCATATGAGTGAATTGCATATACATATATTTGACATACAATCATTGAAAATCTGATACACTTAGGACTATTGGTATTACATTGTCATGCATGACCACTATGGTATATCAAATGGTAAGCTACTAAAAGGCAGATGCAATCTATCTGGAAGTTCTCACCATGTGTGCGGTGGTCTTTTTGATCAGGTCCTCTGCCTAGTACCATGGGTCATATTGTATATAGGGTAGTCTGAATAATCATGAGCATGAGTCATAAAATCATAGGTTCAGTCTTCATTGCAAATATTGCATAAAGTCAGGGGGAGTCTGTCTAGCTCTTGCATGTCTTCATGCCACATGTTTCTTGCATAGTCACTGAAAATCTGATAGGACTACATATGCCCCCCATGCATCCATAAGCATAGTTCATGACTTCCCGTACATAAAGTCCCATGCATTATCTTCATGACATATATGATGATTCAATGTATTTAGTTAGGGGGAGTCAATGCATTGCATACATGTTGTCAAATGCATACACTTATGTCAGAATTCATTGCACATCACTCATATTGAAAACAACAAGATTACATTCATTAAGGGGGAGTATTTAACAAGATTATGATCTACTGGCTATTCATCTAGTTTCTTGTTATTTCAGTCAGTCAACTAAAGCTCCCATCCTTATCTTGAGATCATCCATTTCATGTATCTCAACTTGACTCTGATTTGATTTTGAATCTACTGAGCTGGTCTTTCTTGAATAAATTTGTCTGATGGACCTCTGGATATCTCTGATTCTCTTTGATACATTCTTTGCTGCACCTATTAATTGTCATGATTGGAAGTGTCGACACAGTGAGTCTACATCATATTGGAAATGCTTTGTCAAATGTCGACATCTTCATTGTTGTGCTCATCTTTATTACATGCTTGAAACTCTTGTGGAGTTCACAACTTGACTGCTGCTGAATCTCATTGAAAATTCAGAAGATTTCAATTCGTATACCTTGATCATAAATCTAAAGATCAATTCATTAAAGAATCTTCTATTATACAGATTTATGAATGTTTAAAAGATCATATTGGTTTAAGTCTAATGTATTCATTGAGCTTGCCTATGAATATCTTGAAAATATCTGAGTCAACTTTAATAAACTTTAACCAACTATTTCATGTTGAATCTTGTAAAATCTTCTGAAATCTGAAAATGTTAAAATCATGGCTTTATTTGATTGAATTATATGAAATCAATATTATTTTTAAACATCTGATGAATTTGAAATGTTCCTAAAGGTAAATTCTGTCAGAGCAATGATTTTGGTCACTGAGAAACCATGTCCATTGACCATGAAGTCTAGAGGACTATGTCATGAAGTGCCATAATTAACTCTGCTAAATAAAATTCATTAAAAAATCAGGCAGAGTAATGGCTTGAATACTGATAAATATACCTAACTTATCAATGAAATAAGGTGAAGTATGTCATAAGGTGTCAATACTATCTCTGAAGTATGATAGTTAATCATACTAAGTGTTTAGGGATACTGGCGTCCAAACAACATGTATCCTCTAGTTACAAGGTGTGTACTGAACTTAAATGCACCTGGTAAACTTGCTATGAAAACTTGTATTGTGCAAAAAGAAAAAATCTGAAATTATTTGAAGAAGTATGACTGATCCTCAGGAACCAAATCTGAATTCCTTCATGTTGTTTAACCTCAATACTAATGATTGTAATTTCTAAAGAAGTCATTGAAATTGACTGAGTAAGATGAAGGGAGGTTAATCAAGATATAAATATGAGGCTTGGTTCACTTTTATTAAACATTGATGTTCAGATATGAGTACAGAACTTTATTGACAAACTGTGTATACATCATATTTAAACAATGATGTTCAAATAAAAATTCATAAGCCCCTATAATGAAAGAGTCTGAACCATCCGTTTATTCAGATTTATGAAATAAGTATCTTATTGAAAATATTCTATTCCATGAAAATCCAGCCTTTGCATCCTATGTTGAAATTCATCATGACCAGAACTCATTCTTGATTGCATCTGTGTTTTTCTTGATATATGCTTATCACTTCTTCCACTCTAAATCAGCCTGATTTCTGGTATTAAGGGACCCTATCCTTACTTCTATTCACCTTACATTTTCAAGGGATGGTAGAGATACATGATTTGCATTGTTTGGCAGCTTTAGTTCATTTGGAAAGGGGGAGATTTGGTCATGACTCAACCATATCATGCATGTTTTTCTATTCAGCTACTCATTTTATCAAACTATCATTTCTTTTTGATGAAGTCAAAGGGGGAGAATAGTTTGACATGTGCTGTGTTGGTGTAACTCATGTCATAGTGTTGCTAATAGTGTTGCCATCATCAAAAAGGGGGAGATTGTTGTGCCCCTGTGGTTTTGATGATAGCGAACACTATGAGTTGTGCCCCTGTGGTTTTAATGATAGCAAACACTATGAGTCATTAGATGTCTGCATGAAATAAGTGATTGATTGATATTGATTGATTATGTATTTTGCATATTCACTGTTCAGTCTGAATACATGTTAGGCCAGTGCAATTGTTCAGTGTCAATGCATCTCGGTATAGTTTGTTGGATGCACTTTAGCTCATAAGCATTGTAAGGATCAAGGTCCGTGCAGACCTCATCAATGTGCATTTCAAGGTCAATGCATTCACTTTCGTTCAGCACATTATGTCGATGCATACTCATGGTTCAACATGCTAAGTCAGTGCTCTTCGGTGTTTAAGTCAGTGCAGGGTTAATTCTCTAAGGCAAAACACAAGGTCGGTGCTAATCTATCTAAGGACGATGCATTTGTGTCTCAGTGCATGTAATGCGTCTCATGCTATGTCTAAGGGAGCACAAACAAGGTCAGTGCAATGTCTTGTCTGAGCACGTTGCATTACGTCTCATTTGCACTTGTGTCTCTGGCTGTGTCTCTGTTTGCGTCTTAGCACACCCAGTGTCTCATGTGTGTAAGTCTTAACGTCTCTGTTTGCGTCTTATGCTCAGCTGTGACTATGGCTGCATCTCTTGCGTAGATACGTCACATATTGCGTCTCACATGTTATGTGAGACCATGGCTGCGTATCACATTACGTCTCTCTTGCACATTTAGTGCATGCGTCTCATGCTGCATCTTTGGCGCCTGTCCTAGCATCTCTCTCTCGCCTGCGTCTCATGCACTAATGGTTTTGCATCTTTTATCCTAAGGCTCATAACATCGATGCATTTGTACACTCAGTGCAAGTTCTGCATTAGACATAATAAAACCTTGCCTCGGTGCATATTGTGTTCATGCTCAAATTAAGGTCTATACAAATCCTTGTTCACTCTGCATAGTAGATCAGTGCACGTCTCTATGCTAAGGTCGGTGCAGTTTTGTGGCTACAAAGTCCGTGCTATCTCTTGTAGCACGGTCGGTGCAAGGTTTGGTTTCAAAGGATCAAGGTCGGTGCATTCCTATCTTTACCCATGTTTGAGCTATACAACGTCTGTGCTAAGGAATATAAGGTCGGTGCAAGTTTCTTTATTTTGTTCATACATACACTCGGTGCATACTTTGCTTATATGCATTACAAGTCCGTGCACTCACTGTTCAACTTGATGCATATGTTTGTTGCTTCTTAATAAACCTCGATGCATACTTGGTTTATATGTATTGCTAAGCTCGGTGCATACTTTGTGTAAATATACATGGTTAGTGCCAGTCTTGCATGAGGTCTGTGTTGCCTTGCATTGTCCCGTGCACTATGTCGATGCTAGTTAGCCTTGCCTTGCATGTATGGTCTGTGCTAGCTGGATTTACTTCATGACTGAAAGGTGTTTGATGAAATTCCTCTTACTTTACTGACAGGGACTTAACTGAGAAAAGGCCCAGGCAACCAGGATCGAACGTCTGCTCAAGAGACTTAAGTGAAGCACGTGTTCCCAGAATTCTGGAAGCTAACACGTGATCCAAGGCATACACCTCCTGGAGATTCTGACACGTGGCTCCTTGCTCTCATCTGATCGTGACATGTGGACTCCAAAGGAACACTGCTTTGGGTGGGAAACATGGTTTCCACGCGCCTATCTCTTGGAAGCCTCTATATATAGTGCTTGGTCACTCAGAGAACAAGCAAGCGAGAATAGAAGAGAGAGGAAAAGGTTTTCGGAGTGGCTTGAAGAGGCTATGCTGTAAAAGAAGATCTGATGTAGCAGAGAGAGAGAGATCTGAGAAAGGAAAAAACACAGAGAGAGTTGCAGATGTGAAGAAGAGAATTCAGAGAGCAGAGAAGAGAGAAAGAGAGAGCTCGAGAGAGAAGAGAGAAGTGATAGTGAAGCGGCTGAAGCAAATTGAAGATCTGCTATCTGTTGGCTCCTGGATCAGATCCAGACCAACTTGCTCGTGCGAGAGCTACATTTTGTGTTTCATTTCCAGCTTTACGGTGCTGTGATTTTTATCTTTTGTTTTCTTTTAATCCTTTCTTTCAAGTTGTGTGTCAGTGGTTGCAGAGAATCTGTTTCTCTGGACAGCAAGCTGTGAGGCTCAGTGTTGCAGAGGATCGGTTCCTCTGGACAGCAAGCTGTGTTGCTCAGCGTTGCAGAGGATTGGTTCCTCTGGACAACAAGCTGTGTTGCTCCGCGGTTGTAGGCAAGCTGTAATGCCCAGCAGTTTAAGCTGTGTATCAGCAAGAAGCCTTACTCTGGTTTGAGTGGGGGATAGACGTAGGTCTGCGGCCAACAGACTGAACCATCTAAAAATCCTTGAGCATTGTGTGGTTTGCATCCTTGTGTCTTCAGCGCTAGATGAATGTTTAGAATCGTCCCATATATGGTTCTGATCGAATAGATTTCAGGCACATGCATAATTGATTTGGTTTTGTCTATGACTTAGACTTACTTAGAAATCTGCATTCTAGCAGTCCAACTGTTTGATCAAGCGCATCATTGAATCTCTTATTTTGAAGAGCTCAATTGGTCTTTATTCCGCAACTGTGTCTAGTTATATGTTTTTAATTAGGCAATTTATAGGGAAGATTCATTCACCCCCCTCTGAATTCGGGCCTAGCACCCCAACATGTAGCTTTTATGAAATGCAAATTGAGAAATTCAAGGATGAAAAAGAAGATTTTGAATCTAAGCTATCCTTGTATGTGGATGAACTAGAGTGTCTAGAAGCAGAAAAACAACATGTGTATGAAAATGTTGAGAAACTGAAAAATGAGAATGCTCAATTGGTTATGGAGTTGGATGAGTTTAAAACTAGGTTGAGTGAATGTGAAAAATTCTATAAGGATGTTCAAACCAACTTCAATACCATGCAAAATGAACTAAAGAATCTGAAAGGTGTTGTTCAAAAAGAGTTAAAAGGAAATGAGAAAATGTTTGAAAGTGGTGAATCTAGCAATGAAAATGCTAGGAATGAGAGGAGAGGTGTGGGACACTCACCCACTAAGAAAAATTCATTTGTGAAAAATAGATTTCAAAAATCATTTGATTCATATGGTTATAATCATGTTGACTCATGCATGAACTCTTATGTTGATAGATCATACATGCATAGGGGTCGGCCTAGAAAGCCAAATCTTACTTGCTTCTATTATGGAATGTTCGGCCACTCGATGTATGTGTGTGATCTCATGAGAGCCGATGATAAATATTTTGAAAAGAAAAATGGAATGCATTTTTCTCATGGTAGGACTAACACTTCGGGACCCAAGCTTGCTTGGGTACCTAAATCAACTTGAGAGTTATTTTGATTGTGCAGGTCTGTCTAAGAGCCAAGTGGAACAAATGGTATCTTGACAGTGGATGCTCGAGACACATGACGGGAAATAAGGAACTCTTTTCAGACTTGAAGGAAAAGGATGGCGGATTGGTCACCTTTGGCGGGAACGACAAAGGTAAAATTATGGGAATTGGACGAATAGGTAAGGATTCGAACCAATCCATTGAAGAAGTCTTACTTGTAGATGGTTCGAATCATAACTTGCTTAGCATTTGTCAACTTTGTGACAAAGGTCACAAAGTCATTTTTGAAAACACACACGGCTCCATTGTACATAAGGTTTCTCATGAAATAAATTTTTTTTGTCTTAGAGATGGAAATATCGATTCTGTTGATTTTGAAAGTTCTCATAACGACAATCTTTGTCTAGTTGCTAATAAGTCGGATGATGCATGGTTGTGGCATCGGCGACTTGGACATGCTAGCTTTAGCATTCTTTCTAAACTATATAGAAAAGACTTGGTAAGAGGGTTACCAAAACTAAATTTTGCTGTAAATAAAATCTGTGATGCATGTGCTATGGGGAAACAGACCAGGGTGTCTTTTATATCCAAAAATATTGTCACCACCACTAGACCCCTTGAACTCCTTCATCTAGATTTATTTGGTCCCACTAGGAGACACAGTCTTAGAGGGAAACTTTATGGGTTTGTTATTGTAGATGATTACTCAAGGTTCACTTGGGTATTATTTTTAACTCATAAGAATGATGCTTTGCAGGAGTTCGGAGATCTTTACAAGAACTTACAAACTGATAAGGGATATCAAATTAAAGCTATTCGGAGTGATCATGGGAGAGAATTTGACAAGCATGACTTTGATGATTTTTGCAGGAAACAGGGGTTTTCACACAACTTCTCAGCACCAAGAACCCCACAACAAAACGGAGTCGTGGAAAGAAAGAATATGACGCTCGTGGAGATGGCGAGAACCATGCTTGCTAAAAATGATCTACTAAGATATTTTTGGGCTGAGGTGGTGAGCACGGCCTGCCATATCATCAATCGAGCCGTGGTAAGATCTATTCTAAAGAAAATTTCATATGAGCTGTATAAAGGTAAGAAGCCGAATATTACATATCTTAAACCTTTTGGTTCTCCAAGTTTCATTTTGAATAACTCTAAAGAACATTTGGATAAATTTGTCGCAAAGAGTGATAGAGGTATATTCATTGGATATTCGTCATCATCTAGAGCATATCGAGTATATAACCTACGTACGCTTGTGGTAGAGGAAAGCCCTCATGTGATCATTGATGAATACACTTTAAGACTATCTGACAAAGATAATCACTTTATTGATATAGGGCATGAAGATGGAGAAGAAAAGAAAGACAAGAAAAATCAAGACGTGGATCAAGCGGAGTCGAGAAATAAAATGATGAAGCTCCAACCCAAAATGAAGAACTCCCCAAGCAATGGACGTTCCACAAGGACCACCCTCAAGACAATGTCATAGGGGAAGTGGAACAAGGAGTAAGAACAAGGGCTTCAATCAGGGAAGTTGAAGAATTTGATAATCTTGCATTTCTTTCCGATATTGAGCCCAAATCTGTAAATGAGACATTAAATGATAATTTTTGGATCTTGGCTATGCAGGAGGAATTACACCAATTCCAAAGGAATAAGGTGTGGTTTCTTGTGCCCAGACCTAAGAATCACCCGGTGATAGGAACTAAGTGGGTCTTTAGAAACAAACTTAGTGATCAAGGGGTGGTGATTGGGAATAAAGTCTGACTTGTAGCCCAAGGCTATAGCCAAGAATTAAGAATTGATTTTGATGGATCATTTGCACCCGTGGCTAGGCTTGAGGCCGTTAGAATATTATTAGCATTTGCATGCTCTAGGAATATAAAACTCTTTCAAATGGATGTTAAAAGTGCTTTTCTAAATGGTGTAGTGAAAGAGGACGTCTATGTTGAGTAGCCACCAGGATTTGAAGATGAGAAGAACCCGGACCAAGTGTACAAACTTGACAAAGCTTTGTATGGTCTGAAGTAAGCACCCCATGCGTAGTATGAAAGGTTAAGTACATTCCTTTCGGAAAATGACTTCAAAAGAGGTAATATCGATCAAACCCTTTTCATTAAGAGTCACAATGAACACATGCTTATTGTTCAGGTATACGTTGATGACATTATCTTTGGAGTCACTTCTGATTTATTAAATGATGATTTTGTTAAATTGATGCAATGGGAGTTTGAGATGAGTTTGATGGGGGAGTTAACTTTCTTCTTGGGTTTGCAGGTGAAGCAGCAAAAGGATGAAATTTTCATAAAAAAGAGGAAATACACAAAAGAGCTCATCAAGAAGTTCAAATTCGATAATGCACACAAGAAACCGATGTCAACAACGGTGAAATTGAACAAGGATAAAAAAGATAAGTCTGTCGATCAGAAACTCTTTAGAGGCATGATTGGATCTTTGTTGTATTTGACTGCTAGTAGGCCGGATATAATGTTTAGTGTTTGCATGTGTGCGAGATTTCAATCCGATCCTAGAGAACCACACATGTTAGCGGTCAAAAGGATTTTCAGATATTTGCTAGACACCACGGATCTTGGTCTTTGGTTTCCTCGTAGTTACAGTTTTGACTTAGTAGCTTACACTGATTCTGATTACGCTGGATGTTTAGTGGATCATAAAAGCACGAGCGGGTATTGTCATTTTCTTGGAGGATGTATGGTTTCATGGGCCTCTAGGAAACAAAACACAGTGGCATTATCAACTACCGAAGCCGAATACATGGCTGCTGGTAGTTGTGCAGCCCAAGTGCTATGAATCCAACAACAGTTAGTTGATTTTGGTATTGTTTTAAATAACACACCCATTCTTTGTGATAACACCTCTGCCATTAATATTTCCAAAAGTCCTATTTTGCATTCTCGCACAAAGCACATAGAGATTAGACATCACTTTTTGCGAGATCATGTGAGTAAGGGTCATTTTGAGCTTATACATATAAATACGAAAAACCAACTTACAGATATTTTTACAAAACCCTTAACTCCAAAAAAATTCACTCAAATAAGAAGAGAACTTGGAATTTGCTATTTGAATGAGTAACTGTGCATATTAGGATTTCATACACTTTTTGCTTATTTTGCAAATAATATTTCAGGTTTGCATATATTCAACTTCTTGGTTTAGGTCGCACATATTTTGCATACTTGTGAATAGGAAATAACTCTTCATTATCTTTGTATTTACATGCATCTGCTTGTACATACTTTATATACTTACGTGCCTTATTGTCATGATTCTTCGATATCTCAAATCTTGAGTTGTGGAAGGGTGGATTACGTCCATCTGGAAGCACTCTCGACGCGTGAGATGGTCTTCAGACCTAAGTTCTCCGCCGCGTACCGGAAATCACTTTGCATGGACATATCATACAAACCCTTGCTTGACTGCATGTATATATTTTAAAAAATCATTCCTTGAAAATTTTTTAAGATCTCACCTCCTTGTTAAATAATCATGCAGTGATTTTAATCTTTTGCATCGTGTCATATACAAAGGAGGAGGATTTATTTCTACTGTGCATACATTTAGGGAGAGTCATAACTATGTCTAGGTAAATTCATTTTCTATATCCAAAGTAATTACCCATACCTTATTCAAAAATGATGCATATGACTTTGATTGATAAGATTTCAGATATTCTTTTTAACACTTCAAGGGAAACAAACTTCTACATGGAAATTAAGAGAATCGTGAGGAAAAAGCTGCCTACCCCACCATCTTCTATAAGTGGAATGTCAAACCGAGTAGCCGGGAATCCCCACTGAAATAAATGAGGAAACTCACGTCGAAAGGTGAAACAAAAATCCACATTGCGCGATGAATCCTAGTAGCCAGGAAATCCCATTGAGACACATGAGGTGCCTCACGCCGAACGGTGAAGTCTAATAAAAAGAAACACAAAGAGGTTGTGCGAAGCTACCAATAGTCGAGGATCAAGATGGAAGTGTAGAAAGAAAATAACCCTCTAGTGTTTTCTAGAAATTCTGTTCATATCCATAGTTTGAAGTTCATTGCTCACTTACATAAATTTCTATTGGGTATTTTTGTGATGAATGTGTACCTTGAATTTATTCTTATCATGGTCTATGTAGCACCTCGAGCATATGAATACACTACCTTTTTTGATTATGCTTCATGGGACACAATTTGATTTTGAATCAACTGTTCACTCTTTATCCGTTTACCCCATTAAGGGAGAATTATTCATATGGTACATGCTTGCTTGACCTTCATGCTTGCTTGACCTTCATGCTTGCTTGCTTGATTGCTTGCATGAATAACTTTAAAATCGCGATCATACACGTTCATAGTAAATTTAATAACCCCATTGTCAACTAGTTTTTGGTGATGACAAAAAGGGGGAGAATATAGTGATATAGTGTGCATACATAGCTTTTCGGATTTTCATACATGTTCATAATGGTCAGACTTTCATACATGTTTATAATGGCCTTAGATTTTAAGAAATATAGTGATATAGTGTGCATACATAGCTTTTCAGATTTTCATACATGTTCATAATGGTCAGACTTTCATACATGTTTATAATGGCCTTAGATTTTAAGTTCTCAAAAATGGTCATATGCACAACTTTTGCATTGTGAATATTTGTTTTTCAAGTGCATTCACTCAAACTATCTTGAACCATGCACAAACACATTTTCTGACTGATATCAAATTTTGAGCACACAATGCATGTTTTGTCATCATCAAAAAGGGGGAGATTGTTAGACCCCTTGGTGAGCTTGATAATTTAGTTTTAATGTTGACAAAACTTGTGTGCATGAGGTATGGAAAATATCCATTGAAGATTGAATGATGATCAAGGATCTAATGAAATACATGATAACCTTGCTTTGCGGGACTGACAGCTATGGTGAATATAATTCTGGACTAAAATAGATTGAACAATCAAGTATCTTATCATCCACAACACAAAACAGGTTCAAAGATTCCATTCATGTTCACAGTCCGTCCATTGGTAACGCTTTATTTTCAGAAAATCATCTAAGTGAATTTCTGGGTAAGTGGGGAGTAAGTGTCGACACTCAGTGTCGACACTCTTTGGTTTGCAGCATCATTGCACCGACTTGCCCTTGCATGCACCGACTGTCTTAGCATTTGTTTTAAAACATGCACCGACCGTCCTTGGAATTTTCATAACTTGCACAGACCCTATCTTTGCACCAACGACCTACTCTTTCATAATGTGCACCGACCTTCTCATATATGCACCGACCCTTGTCTTTGGGTCTTTCACAATGTGCACCGACCTTGTCATATATGCACCGACCCTTGTCTTTGGGTCTTTCACAATGTGCATCGACCTTGTGCATATTATGCACGGACCTTGTGCATACTATACTCAGACCTTGGTCGTACTAGCACAGACCTTGGTTTGTCATATGCACCGACTGTCCCTAGCATGTTTCATAATATGCACCGACCCTGTAAAACTTGCACCGACCCATCCTCTTGCTTGATATAAGGTGCACTGACCTTGCCCATAGGCTTCAAAGAATTTGCACCGACCTTCTTATGCTTGTGCACATATGCACAGACCCTGTGCTACATGCACAGACCTTATTCCTTATTGCTTCAATGAACTTGCACTGACTTTGTCTATAGGCTTCAAAGAACTTGCACCGACTTTGTCTGTAGGCTTCAAAGAACTTGCACCGACCTGGTCTAGTAATACATGCTCCGACCCTGCCTTTTCATATGCATCGACTATGGGATAATACACACAGACCTTAGTCTGTGTATTGGTTTTTCTGTGTGTTGGCAGTGCGCCTTAAAAAGAGTGTCGACTCCAAGAGTCGACACTTCTTCTGGGCTTTCCGGATCGTGTTTTCCGGATTAATTTCGAACACCCCATTTCTTGATCCGATTGTCTTGCCTTTTTACCCCAGTACCCTTAGGGTATAGTTGAGTATCTTAGAAGGGTTTGGCTAGGGTTTTATAAGGGCTTGATGGTCTTTTGAACCTCGTATGCTGATATATATATTAATGATGTGGACTTCGAAATAAAAACATATGAAACACACGAGTGCTAATGTTCTATCTTTCTTTCAGGAGAAGAAAGGGAAGAAGGAGAGGAGCTGAGCAAAGACTCCTGGTTTTCATCTACTTCCGATCGTTTATGGAGTTCGTGATTGAAGAAGAAAAGGAGCGGAACGAGAAGGACGTTCTCATCGTCAACATCCGGCTATCCTCCGACCCGAGACTTAGATAAGACATTCTATAGCCCGTTCTTTCCATGGAGATTTCATTCTACATCTTGTTTGTGCTTACTGGAGTCATTAGCTTCAGGTTTCTATGCTTGTATTGAATATATCTTGTTTTCCAAATTTCAACTCTGTAAGTCTGTTGACCGTCTGTGAACGTTCGTGTTACTTTTATGCCGCGGGTGTTGCGGCTAGTGTGTGTGTGACTATTGTTCCGTGTAGGATCGTGTAGGAGACGTTGTCTCCGTGTCTCTTGGAGCGAAAGCTCCGTGCGCTTTATTGAAGCGAGTGGATCCTCACCGATTTGGTGAGGGGTGGACGTAGGGAGTCCGTCGTGGTCCCGAACCACCTAAAAAATCTGTCTCGCATCTGTGTGTCTGTGGTTTGTCTATATATATATATATATGTATATATATATATATATATATATATATATATATATTGTTCTTGTTGATATATATATTGTTCTTGTTGATCGTGTGAGAACGGTAAGCTTGAGAGAATTAATTTCTTTATAGCTTATATTTCGTGCAATCGTTTTCTATGTTGGTAGTTATTTCAACTCGCTGCGTTAAAATTTAAAAACTACCACTACGTTTGGCAGGGATAATTCAACCCCCCTTCTTGTCCATACGAGAACCTAGGGATAACATACCCTATCTTTCTCTACTCTTGTTTGAATCCAATCTAATTTTTAAAAGGGGAGATGAATATGATTCAAACCGAACCAAACCAAATTAATTCGGTTAGATTCGGTTTGCTTTCAAAGTAATTTGGTTTGGTTTGGTTCGGGTTGAAGCCGTGATTCGGTTCAGTTCGGTTTGGTTTGAGAAAATTTCTCTTCAAACCAAACCAAACCAAACCAAACCGTACTCACCCCTAGCCATAACGATGGTCTCAAATCGGCATATCCCCATTCCTTTGCCGCACCGTAATTTTCTCCACTTTTTTATGCTGATTGCGGGCTCGACTATCGCACCAGACTATGCCGTCACTTCAGTGTTCGGAATCGGAGTACCTGTGGAGATAGACAAACAACAGAGGAGGAAGAAGAAAGGGGAAAGAAGAGATCAAGCCACAAGAACACAGAGATTTACGTGGTTCGGAGGTGATGTGTCTTCCTACGTCCACGGCCGCAGCAGAGTTTCCACTAGAATAGTCACACACAGATCAAATACAGAGAGAGAGTTCGCACCCTTTTATACAGGGAGATTAGGGCGCCATAAGTTAGGGTACCAAAGACAACAATGCCCATGTTATAAACATAAATTTTCTTCTGGGGGCTCCGCCCCAAAAATCTCCGCAAGGGGCGCTGCCCCCTTGACCCCCGCGACCTGATCGCGTGACCGCGCAGGTCGATCCGCGTGCGAGGGCGCACGATGGCGAGTTTGGGCTCCACACTCTAACAATCTCCCACTTGGAGTCTGAACTCCAAAAAGAAAACCAGCAAACATCTCAATGTGTTGATCCACCTTAATGTAGCAAAGGAAATACTTGCTGCGGCATCCCTCGATCAATCATTCATGGAGGCCTACTGAGGCTTTGCACAGTCTCAGTTTCTCTGTAGTCACCACCTTGGTCAACATATCTTCGGGATTCTCTGCCCCACGTATCTTTTCAAGTGACTTAGTCCCATCATCTAGTAGCTCTCTAATGAAATGATATTTCACCAGCATATGCTTTGTCCTTGCATGAAATATTGGATTCTTTGCAAGATGGATTGCACTCTGACTATCACAGAAAAGAATATTACTACCTTATTTTCTACCTAACTCTTCAAGAAAATTCTTTAGCCAAATCATTTCTTTGCTAGCTTCTGTAACTGCAATGTATTCGGCCTCAGTTGTAGAGAGAGCTACAATCTTCTGTAACTGAGAAACTCAGCTCACTGCGGTTCCACCCAAGGTGTAAATGTATCCTGTTGTGCTCCTTCTACTATTCGCATCTCCTGCCAAATCTGCATCCACAAAGCCTTGTAAATTGAGACCACTTAGTGTGAAACACAAACCCATACCTGTGGTACCTCTCAAATACCGTAGGATCCATTTGACAGCCTCCCAATGTTTCTTGCCTAGATTTTCCATATACCGACTCACTGCTCCCACAGCATATGCAATATCTGGTCTAGTACAAATCATAGCATACATTTGGCTACCTACTGAAGCATAAGGATCTTTGTTCATGTATTCATATTCCTCCTTTGCCTTGGGTGATTGCTCCTTTGAGAGCTTGAAGTGATTTACCAAAGGTGTGCTTACTACCTTTGCATCTTACATATGAAATCTGTTCAGCACCCTCTCAATGTAGCCTTCCTGAGTTAACTTTAAGGTTTTAGCCTCTCTATCCCGAACAATCTCCATCCCGAGTATCCTTTTTGCGAGTCCCAAGTCCTTCATGTCAAACACCTTTGACAATTGTTCCTTCAGCATGTTGATCTCTTGTATGTTTAATCCTGCAATGAGCATATCATCCACATACAAGAGCAAAATAATATAGCAGCCATCAAGTTTATTGAAATAGCAACAATAATCAACTTGACATCTACTAAAACCACTGCTGCACATGAAACCATCAAATTTCTTATACCATTGTCTGGGGGCCTGTTTCAAACCATATAGACTTTTCTTCAACTTGCACACAAGGTTTTCTTTTTCACGGACCTGAAAACCTTCCGATTGTAGCATATAAATATCCTCATCTAGATCACTATGAAGAAAAGCTGTCTTCACATCGTTCTAGATGCAAGTCTTCAGGTGCCACAATACTCAACACTAGCCTGATTGTGGTTAGTTTGACAACAGGAGAAAAAATCTCAGTGTAATCAACACATGCCTTCTGCTGGAAGTCTTTCACAACTAGCCTTACCCTGTACCTTTTGTTGCCATCACATTCTTCTTTGATCCTGTACACCCATTTATTATGGAGTGCCCTTTTACCCTTTGGTAAAGGAGTCAGTACCCAAGTCTGATTCTTCTGCAAAGAGTTCATCTCCTCTTTCATTGCATGCTCCCACTTGAAAGAATCATTCATTTGCATTGCTTCATTGAAACATTATGACTCACCATGCATTATCAATCAATAACAAGTAATGCAAAGAAGGAGGATATCTTTCAGTGGGTTTGGGTACTCTGTTAGATCTCCTTGGTGGTGCTACTGGTGTATAGGGTTCTAGTTGTGTCGTGACATCACTACAAGAAAGGCGGGATTTCAGATGGCCACATCCGTCTGATATCCGTCTGAAAATCCGTTACAAAACACCTTTGTAACGGATTTCAGACGGAGTCGGCCGTCACATATTCTTGGTCACAAATTTCGAACAATTTAATAATCCGTCACAAATTCCGTGTGAAATTTCACACGGAATATTTTCTGTGTGAAGTACCGTCTGAAATGCCGTGTGTAATTGCATATTTTAGACAGTATTTCAGACGGAAACTAATCCGTCACAAATTTCAGACAGAAATTTTTGTCACAAATGTCCGTCACAAATTTCTATCTGTAATCGCGCTTTTTCTTGTAGTGACATTCTCAGGACTAGTTTGAGTTCTCTTTGCAACATCTTTATCTAAGATTTCCTCCAGCTCCACCTGATCTTTGGTTTACTTCCCTACATCATCAGATTCTACAATAGATTTATCTTTGTACAAGACCTTTTCATTGAATATCACATTCCTCTCTCATATGATTTTTCTATTCTGATCATCCCAGAAGCGGTATCCAAAATCATCAGAACCATATCAATGAAAAAACATTTCTTAGACTTAGAGTCTAACTTGTCTCTGTTTTCAGAATTAATAAGCACATAGGAAGCACAACCAAAGACTTTTAGATGTGAAAGAGTTACCTCCTTTCCTGTCCATACCTCCTCCGGTAGCTTACCATCCAAGGGAACACACGGTCCTCTATTAATCAGGTATGTTGCTGTACTCACTACATCTACACAAAATATCTTGGGCAAACCAACATGAATTCTCATGCTTCTGATATGCTCATTCAGTGTTCTATTCATCCATTTTGCAACACCATTTTGCTGTGGTATTCTTAGAATGGTCTTATGCATTCGAATTCCATTCAGTGTGCAAAAATCTTTAAACTCCTTGTTGTCATACTCTCCACCATCATCTGACCTCAGACACTTGATTTTCAAGCGAGTTTCATTTTCAACCAGAGACTTCCACCTTTTAAAAGTAGCAAACACGTCAGATTTATTTTTCAGAAAATAAACTCATACCTTCCTGATGGAGTTGTCGATGAAGGTGACATAATATTATGAGCCTTTAAGAGATGATACCGATGAAGGCCCCCACACATCCGTGTGCACAAGCTCCAGCTTTTCAGACTTGGATGTCCTACTTACTTTGGAGAAGCTAACCCTTTTCTACTTCCCAAATACATAATCTTCACAGAACCCGACATCCACAGTCTTCAAACTAGACAACTTTCCCTTCGCCTGCAGTACCTTCATTCCCATTTCACTCATATGCCCAAGTCTACAATGCCAAGTTTCTGAATCACCACGAGAATCAGCCACTGCAGCTGTGTCTCTTGTATTTGTTGTCATGTACAGGGTACCCATCTTACTGCCTCGTGCTATGATCATAGCACCTTTGGTGATCTTCCAGGAGCCACCTACAAAGGTAGTGATATAACCTTCACTATCAAACTACCCCACAAAAATCAAGTTTCTCTTCAGCCCAGGTACATGTATGACATTATGCAACTTCCATACAGTCCCATTTGCTGTCATGATTTTCACATCTCCCTTCCCCACAATATCTGAGGGTTCATCATCAGCAAGATAGACCCTACCAAAATTACCAGCAACATAATTTTCAAGGCAATCCTTTTGTGAGGTAGAGTGGAAAGATGCTCCAGAATCCAAGATTCAAGATTCTATAGGGCTGTCAACACTCAAGACTAAGGCATCCTCTATTTCTTCTGTTGTTGCATTCACAGACTCTTCCTTTTGGTTTTGATTGTGATTTCGATTTTGGTACATCTTCTTTGGTGCTTTGCAATCTCTTTTCAAGTGCCCTTTCTTACCATAGTTCCAACAACCATCACCACGAAATCTTGACTGATTTCTTCCTTTTAACTTAGACCTACCTCGATCTTGACCATGATGATTTGCTCATCCCCTGCCTTCGACATTCAATGCAGAATTTGAGGATTCACCTGATTCTTTCCTGCGAATGTCTTCGCTTAGAATCAAGTCTTGAACCTCATCCAGCTTCAACTTATTTGAGCCTGAAGAACTACTCACAGCGGTCACAGTCGCACCCTAACTTTCTGGTAGAGAGGAGAGCATAATCAATGCCCTAACCTCATCCTCAAAGTTGATGTCCACCGAACTCAACTGACTCGTGATTAGGTTGAACTCGTTGATATGATCTGTAACAGAAGCACCTTCGACCATCTTCAAATTAAATAAACGATGCATCAAATATACCCTGTTAGAGGCGGATGGTTTTTCGTACATATTTGATAGCGCCTTCATCAACCCTATTGTGGTCTTCTCGTTCACGATGTTAAACGCGACATTTCTGGCCAACGTCAACCAGATGACCCCCAGAGCTTGTATGTCCATCATATCCCAATCTTCATTCTTCATCCCTTCCGGCATCGTACCACCAAGAGGTTGATGAAGTTTCATCTGATACTGATAGTCCTCGATCTGCATCTTCCAGAAATCAAAATCTTTGCCATCGAACCTCTCGATCCTGACCTTTCCCTCTTCTACAGCCATCGCTCCCACTACTCCCCCGAACCAGAATAAGGCTCTGATACCAGTTGTTAGGAATCGGAGTACCTGTGGAGATGGACAAACAACAGAGGAGGAAGAAGAAAGGGGGAAGAAGAGATTGAGCCACAAGAACACAGAGATTTACGTGGTTCGGAGGTGATGTGCCTTCCTACGTCCACGGCCGCAGTAGAGTTTCCACTAGAATAATCACACACAGATCAAATACAGAGAGAGAGTTCACACCCTTTTATACAGGGAGATTAGGGCGCCATAAGTTAGGGTACCAAAGACAACAATGCCCCTGTTATAAACATAAATTTTCTTCCGGGGACTCCGCCCTTGGAAACCCCCTCAAGGGGCGCTGCCCTCTTGACTCCCGCGACCTGACCGCGTGACCGTGCAGGTCGATCCGCGTGCGAGGACGCACGATGACGAGTTCGGGCTCCATACTCAAACATTCAGAAGGTGTGAAACCCATCGACCCGATCATCTTTCTCTCAATCATCTTCAACTATAAAAGGGTGTCTCAACAACCTTCTCCAGATATGGAAAAGAGGCTAGTCAACACGACAAGACCTTTCCTCGGAGCCATAGCCCTTCTGTCACGTCTATTCATGGCTGCTCACTTTGCCTCGTTAAGTCATCTCCACGTCTTGAGAACCCCTCTCTCCTCGTCTCACTTGTTTACTGATTTAAGTATCGAAAAATTTTCCTAAGGATATCTCACCTCGATGAAGATTTTTTGTGCAAGTTGAAACTCAACAAGGTACACTCAAGACCTTGGATGGTTTCTACTTCCTCGTAGAGAGACTCGGAGAGGCACAGTCACAACCCGTATACGGCATGGGTGTGCTTGGCCAAGTTCTTTGTCATGTGCAGGGAAGTCTATCTAGGTGGAAGGCGGCCACCAATCTAGTGAAAAGTCACCAAGGACGACTTCCAAATCTGCACCCGACCTAGAGAGGTCGGCATCGCCTACAAATATGAAAAATATTAAAAGATGTGGCACAATTAAGACGGCGTTGGCACGATACTCCTGAGCTAGGCATTGCTTCCCTATCTTCGTAGACTCAGGTCCTCGATAGAGCCGAACAAAAACAAACACTCTCGACCCATAAAGACGTAGTAGACCCATCCGTCCTCTCCCAATCGGATGGGTTACCAGACAGCGATGTTGGACTCGAGACTAGTGTTCGCGAGCCTCCCAAGATGGCTGCAAAGCCCAAGTAATTAACAACCCTTTAGAGGACCCCTCGCTAGTCGCCCGAGCGAGGTCTTCGTAGAATGCCCGGTGCACGCGTGCTGTTTCTTTTTATAGTCAGATCTGACGCTTGGCCGCCTTTGAGCATCCCAGGGAGCTTTTTCTTAGGCTCTTTATCCGAGCCTTGCCTCTCTTTTTCAGGTTATGTAATAAGCCAGTTTAACGTTACGTAATCAGTTCCCATTATGTATCAATAAAATGTACAGTGTTGATGCAAACGGATCAACGAGTATTAATATATAATATGCTCTTCCGTACGTCTACTGCATAGTTCCTTCATGGATCTATATCTATAACCTCTAGCAAGTTTAATGCCAATGTGTAGATTTTACGTGGGGGCAAATTAGGATACTCTAACCATGGCAAGGAGCACCCTCTAAACACTTACACCACCACAAAATCATGAGCACAGTCAAAAAAGACATTGAATTCAAAAGGATTGCTACATTCACAACAATGACGAGGACTTGGAGAAAAACAAGAGAGAAGACGCAGAGAAGGCAGGTACGCACACACATTACGTACCATGGGATGGATAGAGAACTCCCGGACGAACCATGCACCTCCCTTTAGAACGCGTACACATGAAAAATTTGGAGGAACACGCTAAACAAGTTGTGTGTGCGCGCGCGTGAGAGCGAGCGAGCGAGAGAGAGAGAGAGAGAGAGAGAGAGAGAGAGAGAGAGAGAGAGATGGATAATTAGTTGGTGCCGCCGAGCACAGCCTTCAGCTTCTTCACCTGGGCGTCGTCGAGGAAGGTGACCTTCTCGACCAGCGACGACGGCAGGCTATTGCCGAAGAGGGCTATGGGGGTGATCTGCAGCCCGGGGGTGGGGCTGCTGAAGCTGACGAAGCCGACGGCGGTGGTGCCGCCCGCGTTGATCTGGAAGTGCAGCAGGCCTTGGGGGAACACCATGACGTCCCCCTTGCCGAGGGTCTTGTAGTAGACGGCGTTGGAGGAGGAGATGAACCCGGCCAGGATGTACCCCTGCGTGACGAGCAGGAGCTCGTTGCCGGCCGGGTGGGTGTGGAGCGGGATGACGCCGCCGGCGGCGAGGTCGAGCCGGGCGAGGGAGATGCCGAGGCCGTTCACCGCGGGGAACTGCGCGGTGAAGGCCGGGCTCACCGCGGCCTTGATGATGTTGGTTGTGTTGCCGGCCTTGCCGAGGCCGGTGAAGACGAAGTCGTCGACCGTGACCGTCGCCACCTTCTTGCAGGGGTAGCCAGCGGGGGTCTCCGACGCCATGAGGTCGGCGACGCAGAAATCGGCGGCGTGGGTGGAGGTGAGGGCGAGCTGGAAGAGGAAGAGGAAGAGGAGCATGGTCTTGGCCTTCTCCATTTTTGCTCTCTACTACGTACTACTGGATATAAAGAATGTGTTTGTGGAAATGCGAGTGTGGAGGAGGAGTTTATTATATAGGCGAGTGGGGCCGGCCGGGTTTTTGGGGGGTGTTTGTGCTGGTAAGCTGTGAATTGTGATCTCGTGGGGCCGGGGTAGGTTTTTAGACCATGCAGTGGATTTCACGTGCATGAGTGAGACAAGGGGCTTTGTACATGAATTGGTCCTCCTGCCGTTGCGTGGTCCTCTCTGCAGAGAGGACTGCCAGGGATTCCTCTACGTTTGGCCTTGGATTTGATTGTACGTACGCACTGGCTTAATTAATCAGGTAAATCTTCCGAACTAAGTTAATACGAGGAGGGAGTCCAATTTTGTACAAATAAACGATAAAAGGGTATTATATATCTTATATGTGCTAGTTATATATAAGTTAGGATATATGAGGTCTATTATAAATAAATTATTAAATGATCATATAACAATATACATATATATTTATGACTAAAGAAATATATTTGACTCTTAATCGAACTTGTTTGACAGACATAAATGTGCCAAGCATTCCTGTGGTCAAGCTGAAGTACTCTTTTCGTAATCAAGTTAAAAACTTTGTTCCAATTTGACTCTTTTACCTAGTCGAATGAGTCAAATCTATAACTCCTAAGCGAGTCGGATCTCGCGCGTACGTCATGTCTATTTGATATTAAATAGACCTCGAAAAGAATCTGACTAGATATTAAATAGACTTATTAACTTTAGGCTAAAATCAACGAAGATTTATTCATTATTTGATGTAATATATATATATATATATATATATATATATGTATATATATATGACAACGAGACTGTAACTATGTAAATTAATGAATGTACTGGTACTTATCGACCCTAATTAAATTGGTCCGGATTTATTTTTAATGGTACTAATTATCGCAAATGATTGAGGTGACAGGTGCTGGTGTGAACGCATACTTTGGATCCTTGTGTTTTAAAATTAAGCTGGGACAAGGAAATGGAGTTTTTTTCCCCTTCATTTCCCCTTCTCATTAGATGACAAAAGAGGCTTTTTGTTTTCCCTCCCTTTCATGGCTGCCGTACGTCCCACCACAAATCGATTCCTTCCCGTGATCTTTGCACATTTATTGCTTCACGTGCAAGGGGAAAAATATATATATATATATATATACTCGCTTTGTTTCACGCCGGCTGATGAAAAGTTTGAAATGATGACGAAGAAAAGTAGGATGTGCTCGACGCGTACGACTTGTTCCCGACAGCAACTAATTAAACGGCCCCAAGTTTATAATTTTTATATATAAAAAAAGATTTGCCGAGGAGCATCGACATGCATAAGTATAATAGAATGACTAGTTGCATACAAAGCCTGTAAATCACTTTTTTTATTGTTTCACGTTATTGGAATGATGTCACGCATCCTTAATGTATGTATCCCAATGTGTACCACATGTATACTTATGTATTTTTGCAGAAGTGAGAAATATTATATTTTATTTAAAATAGTAATTTATATGAGTGAAGATAATCTATAAATGTGAAAATTACTCCATAAATTTATAGGGGTGAAATAGATTCTTATGGACTATTTTGCACCCCTATGAATTATTTTTCACTGATCTATAATTAATGTTTTTTCACTCCCTCGAGGTTAAACGAGGAACACATTGGGCTGAGTACAGAATGGCCTGGGTTATGTGCCGTCAACGCATTGAAAACACGTGATGTTATTCTAATGACGTGGATCAATCAAAAAGTGATTTGCAATGCTCGGTGTGCAACGAGTCATTCTTAAATATAAACATACTTTTAAAAGAGAGAGAGAGACATAAATCATCATATAATGAGGAGAGATCCGTACGCTGTCATCCATGGCAACAGAAAAGCGATATCACCAATTTTAAAATAATATCATTTAATTTTAAATTTTCGATCAACGCAGTTAAATCTTCTCTAATATCATAAATTCAACTATACATGAAAAACAATTCAAATCAATATCAAACATGCATATTATATGATACTAAAAATTATACCATCTAAACCCTTCATTTTATGTTCATCTTATGTATAATAAATAAATGTTAGAATCATATAATTTTTAATCTTTAAATTATTTACTAATAATAGAGAAGATTAATTTAGCGGTGTGAATTGAAAATTTAAAATTTAATCATGAGGTTTTAATTTGGAACAAGTGACGTTACTCTTCCGTTACCACCGATGCTAAGAAATAATTGTTGGAACCGTACGACTTTTAATCCTGAAGTTATTTACTAATAATTGAGAAGATACAACGATGTGAATTAAAAATTACGACTCCATTTGTACGTAGCCGGAGCTTTTTAATTTTACGTCCTTGGAATAGAGAAAATTGTTTCTCGCATGATCAAATTAAATCAGATATATATATATATATATATAGATCATCATTTAATTCATAAAAACTTTATTGGCACCAACCAAAAAAAAAAGAACGGGTCGACACTGACGATGATAATGACATCAACTCAAACGCCTAATTTGACTCCCTTTTCCACTGAATCAATGTCTCCTAGCTGCAGGGTTTCCTTCCTTATATGATTAGCAGCTGGCCATCATTTCTCTTAATTATAATATGCATCAGAAGAGTTGCTTCTTCCAAGGCTGAGAGCAGGCACTCAAATCGCCTTCCAAACCACCCCTGCAATAATTTGCGGGCTATATATATGTTTGGATGGATGCTGGTGTAAACATCCAAAAATGAGGACCACCCTGATCTCCAGCACATAGTAACAAACCCGACGGCATCTTGACAGCTGGGGAGGCCGGCCGGCGTGGGCACCAGACCCATGTTGTCCATCCTCCTCCCACCTTCCGAGTGGGGGGCAACATTGAGAGGTACCCTTGTGGCCAGCAGTGGCTTCCCTCCCAACCAGGCAGCTGGGGACAGGCAGGTTTAGCCACAAGACGGGAGGAGCCCAAAACTGGGAGGTCAACCCCATTAACTCGGGGCGTTCGGATATATGGATTAATGGAATATTGATTCGGATTTGGGGTTTTTGTGCCCTTCAACCGAAAAATGGAATCAGGGTTAATTATGTGGATCGAGAAGGTGAGGGGATAAGGTTGGAGGGAGGGGAAGGCATCGTCATCCATGTCTTCGTAAGGTGGGCATCGCGCGCCCCTTGCCACACCTGTGGATCCGCATATTCTCGTGACACCTTCCCCTTGTAGGGAGAGCCACAGGCATGGGGTGGGGGTAGCGGTCCTCCTCCCTTCACCATTCACGAGAGTACCCATCAAATATCATCGGATAGATAATTGTTGTTCTTTCTTAACAAATGGGCCAATGTTATAATAGACCTAGCTAGCCACTCGCTTGCTAAATGCGGAGATGCGTTTGTGTGTGTATCCTTTTTGTAAGTCTTTCGATCGGTGCACACAAGTCATGAACCGGTCAAATATTGTAGTTGACATGTTATCAGGTTATGGAGAATATTCTTTCTTTTTGAACTTACTAAAAACTACTCTTATACTCGACGAGTCGTTCCGTTGTTAAGACTCTCCGAGTGACCGAGGTTCAAATCCCGGCCGGGGGGGTGTCATGTTTAAAAGAGACTTACAAGAAAAGACAATATACAAGGTTCGGTTCTCTTTTTTTTTTTTTGATAAACACGTATAGCCTTATGCAGCATGCATGCATGATGCGGGACAGGACTGAAATGGGCTAAGACCTATGAATGCAACAAGTGCGGCCAGCACTCGCACGCCAAAGGTAAGCCGGGTGGCTGACCTCCGTGCCGTTCCTCCGGGTGGAGGCGTCTCTCAACAAGAAATCCAAGCCCACAGCCGTCCCTATGAGGGAAGCGTAGGGATCTCAGCGACTAAGGAGCCGCCGTGCGCCTATGGGAATCTAGCCCGAGCTCGGCGCTCGACTAGGGCCACGGAATGGGTGCTCTCAACTCTCGACCACGCGGTGACTAGCAAAAGAGCTAGGATCCTATACGCACTCACGCTGCATACTAGAGAGTATACTAGTAAAGCAAAATGCCAACAGTGAGGAGTATCGCACGTACCTCCACGCCTAGGCGTGGGGAAGGAACCCCGGCCGAGACCGACAACCCCGGTACACGAAAACGAGCAATAGTACAATCTCAATCACAAATGCCCACTCCTCGCAGGGAGATAACAGGCTACACAAGGAGATCCGGGGCTGTCGATGCACGGGCTGACGGGCAGCACTCGGTGAAGGGTTGGCCGCGAGGAGGTCCCATGCGGGGGTCTGCAGAGTCGCAGCACTGCGTGACTCGGCGGTGGAAGCTCCCACGACCTGCTCCGACGTCCGATTGAAGCGCCGTCAGTGATGGCGCGCAGCTAGGTCACGGGAGGAAGCCTCGGCCAAAGGGCGCGCACAGATTCCGTCCGTGGAAGCCGGGGGCGCACCTGCAAGCGGTGACTGGATTCTGCTCCCAGAACTGCGCGCTCGAGCGGGAAAATTCAGAAGAATTAGATCCGAAGGGCGAACGGGGCTCCGCTTGTTGTCGGATGACGAGGACGCAGAGCAGCAGGTCCCGATCGAAGGGTTCGATCAGATCTGGCCGTGGCTGGGAGCAGCAGGCTCTGGAATCCGCAGGTAGTCCTGGCGCCGGGTGGACAGGGCAGACTTGCGCGACCTCACGGGAAGAGACGCCACGAACAGCTCGGACGTCGGAACGAGGCGAGGTCGGCGGCGTTGGACAGAGGACGAAGAAAGGTACGACCGGTGAAGATCCCGCGTCCAAACTCGCAGACGTCCGTCCTGTGGAATTTTCGCAAGGAGGCGGACAGAACCAGGCTCGCAGGGAGAGGGGGTCTGCGCGCGCTCACGGAGAAAATCGCCACGGGTGATGCCGAACTCCGAATGAGGTGAGACCACCTCGCACGCGTCGGCGACTCGTAGCAGAACCACACAAAAATGGGCTGGTCGCCCAAGATCCTCACGAACAGGGGGTGGTCGTCGCTGCTCTTGGAGGAGAAATCTGGGCGCACCGAACTAGAACTTGAGAAGGGATAGAAGAGAAAGGGGCCCTCGGCGTCGCACCGAGGGATGGGGGGTCGCACCCCGAGCTTACTCCCGTCGCAGGAGTAAGGAGAACCAGAGGAGGGGGCGCAGCCACCTTCAGAAAAACTCTTCAATTTTCATTCATTAATTCCTCCAAAAGAAAATTACAAGGCTTATATATCCGGGGGGGAACTAGGGTTTCACCCTAGCCACATGGAGGGGGGGGGGCGTAAATGGAAGGGGGGGGGCGACCCAACCCTTCCCATTCAAGGAGGGGTGCGGCCATCCCTCCTCCATTCAAGGAGGGATCAAAGGGAGGGGCGCCCAAGGGGGAAAGGGGGTGGGAGATGGAATGGGGAAAGGGAGGCGCCCAAAAAGGCAAGTGGAGGGGGGAAGGGGGGGAAGGTGGCGCAGCCACCATGTATGAGGGGTGCGCCCTCCTCCCCAATCCCTAACCCTAATCCAACTAGCAATGGGCCAAGGCTAAGCCCAATAAGAAAGAAAAACAGTCCACTACTCCCTACACATAGTCTGATAATGTAAAGAACTAGATAATGTGTCCACGCAGGGACTAAACCTAGGCCCAACATGGCCTCAAATGAGAATGAAGGTCCACTAATAAAAGCCGTAGTCGCCCAGCCATAGAGATGTCGGCGTGCTCCGTGTGCTCCGTCGAGTGATGCGGCGCGTGTCCTCACCAATTCTCCCCGGGTGGGAAGAACTCGACCCCGTCGAGTAAGGGTCACGGTCGCTCAGGTAGCGCTCCAGCAGGTCCGGGTCGATCCTCTCCAGCTCTCCACGTGTGATCCAGGCATCGTCTGTCGCGGGGCGCCCTCTCCAACGCACTAGGAAGCGTTGGTATGCTCCACTCCTGGTCGTGGTCACCTGCTCATCCAGTATACAATCTATATGCTCGCGTGTCTGTAATGGGGCTGGAAGAGGTGGACGCTCAGAAGGTGTAATACTCTCAACAGGAGGGGAAGGCCCAAAAAGCTCACTGGGAATCACCGCGGGATCCCGATATGCCACCAGATCTGAGACATTGAACGTCGAACAGATCCCATAGTCGTCTGGCAGCTCAATCTCATACGCATTTGACCCGATTCGCTTCAAGACTCGAAAGGGCCCAGCACCGCGGGCCTGGAGTTTCTTCACGGCCCCCGAAGGAAACCGTTCAGGTCTGACCCTGATCATGACGTACTCTCCCTCTCGAAACTCACGGGTGCGTCGATGCGCATCAGCTAACTCCTTATAACGTGCGTTGCTGGCCTCTATATGACGACGTACATGCTCATGCAACTGCCTAATATGCTCTGCAAAGGACTCAGCTGACTCAGAAACACGGGCCTGGATGGGAGATGGAACCAAGTCTATGGGTTTCCTAGGTCTACGACCAGTAACAATCTCAAAGGGACTCAGACCTGTAGACCTATTGACCGAGTCATTATATGCAAACTCTGCTAGAGGTAGAACCAAGTCCCAATCCCCGACACGGTCACGCACTAAGCACCTAAGAAGGTCCCCTAGACTCCTATTGACTACCTCCGTCTGACCATCGGTCTGGGGGTGATAGGCGGTCGAGAACTTCAACTGGGTGCCCATCATGTGCCATAGGGTTTTCCAGAAATAGCTGGTAAAGCGCACATCCCTATCAGACACTATAGTACGTGGAAGCCCAAACCTGGAGACACAGTGAGTAAAGAACAGACGGGCAACTCTAGAGGCGTCTGACGTCTTGGAGCAGGGAATGAACAAAGCCATCTTAGAGAACCTGTCTACCACCACAAAAATGGAGTCATGCCGACGGAGGGTACGAGGCAATCCTAACACGAAGTCCATGCTAATGTCCTGCCATGGACTATCCGGGACAGGGAGGGGAGTATAAAGGCCAGTGTTCTGCTTCCTCTGCTTGGCCATAGCGCAAGTGCGGCACTGAGCCACGATGCGAGCAACATCCCTCTTCAAACTAGGCCAATAGAACCTATGCTCAACGGCCTCAATGGTCTTGTTCCGGCCGAAATGGCCAGCAAGACCCCCAGCATGCAACTCCCAAGTGAGAAAATCACGAACAGATGTCCGTGGGATGCACAACCTACCACCCTGGAATAAATAACCCTCCTGAAGGACAAACTCACTATAGTCACGGGAGGGGCCCGACTGAAGGGCAGCATGGATCGGACCGAAGTCCGGGCAATCGACATAAGCCTCTTTCAGCCTCTCCAATCCTACCACCTCTACTCCCATGGTGGACAACATCATCATCCGCCGACTCAGCGCGTCGGCCACCTTGTTCTCGGCCCCTGCCTTGTGCCTAAGCACAAAGGTATACTCCTGAAGGTACTCCACCCACCGACTATGACGCGCATTCAGCTTCTTCTGGGTATGGAGAAACCTCAAAGCCTCGTGATCAGAAAAGAGCACAAACTCCTGGTGTAGGAGATAGTGCCGCCAATACCTCAATGCCTGGACGACTGCATAAAACTCCTTGTCATACGTGGAATACCGCAGCTTGGCATCGTTCAGCTTCTCGCTGAAAAAGGCAATGGGATGAGACTCCTGACTCAAGACTCCCCCTATACCCACTCCAGAAGCGTCACAGGTGACCTCAAACACCTTAGAAAAATCAGGTAAGGTAAGAACAGGTGCCTGGGTCATGCGCTCCTTGATGCTCTGAAAGGCCGTGGCTGCAGCCTTAGTCCATGTGAATGCCCCCTTCCTAATGCAATCCGTGATCGGGGCAGTGATGGAACTGAAGCCACGAATGAAGCGACGATAGAACGTCGCTAGGCCATGGAAGCTCCGAACATCGTGGAGGGTGCGGGGCTCCGGCCATTCCTGAATGGCACGTATCTTCTCCGGATCAGCGGAGACCCCATCGCGAGACACTATGAACCCAAGGAAGGAAACCTGATCGGTCATGAAAGCACACTTCTTCGGGTTGGCAAATAAGCTCTCTCGCCTCAGAACAATGCAGACCTGCCTGAGGTGGTCTAAGTGGTGCTCCCTAGTGCGGCTATAAATAAGGATGTCATCGAAGTAGACGACCAAAAAGACCCCTATCATAGGGCGCAAGACCTGGGTCATCAACCGCATGAATGTACTAGGGGCATTAGATAGCCCAAAAGGCATCACTAACCACTCATACAGACCATCCTTGGTCTTGAATGCAGTCTTCCACTCATCTCCAGGTCTGATCCTAACCTGGTGATAGCCACTTCGAAGATCAATTTTAGAAAAAATAGTGGCTCCCGACATCATATCTAGCAAATCATCCAGTCGGGGAATAGGAAAACGATATTTCACCGTGATCTTATTGATCGCACGGCTATCGATGCACATCCTCCATGTGCCATCTTTCTTCGGGGCTAGCAAAGCGGGGACAGCGCAAGGGCTTTTGCTGTCCCTGAGGGATCCCCTACTCATCAACTCCTCGACCTGCCTCTGCAACTCGGCATGGTCCGCGGGGCTCATCCTATAGTGAGGGAGGTTAGGCAATGAAGAGCCCGGGACAAGGTCGATCTCATGCTGGATGTCACGCATAGGTGGAAGGCCTCCAGGGAGGTCCTCCGGAAAGATATCAGAAAACTCGCGTAAAATCGCAGCCAACTCGGGGTTTAGATCACCCTCGGACTCTGAGATGACATCACTCACCTCTCGAACAACAACAGCAAAGAGGGGACTACCACTAGTGAACTCTCTCTCCATCTCACGGGGACTAATCACCATCAACCTCCTAGTGGAAGGCTCCCCTAGGGTGAGGGTAGTGGAGGTGGCAGTAGCAGGCACCAAGGGTGGGGTAGGAGGGTCGGCCTTCCCCTGACGAGGGGTGTTCGTGGCACTGGGGCCGGCTGGCCCGCGAACGGCAGGCTCCCTAGGCTGGGTGGGGTGAAGAGTGATCCTATGGCCAGCATGGTCGAAGATGCAAGTGTTCGACCGACCATGGAGGGTGGCATCCCTATCGAAGAGCCAAGGCCTACCTAGAATAATACTACCAACCTCCATAGGTAGCACGTCACACCAAATCTCATCATGGTAGGTCTGAAACTGCAATGGCACTAGACAACGAAGCCTAACCGGGATAGAGGTAGAATCTACCCAGGATACCCGATATGGAGCAGGGTGGTCCACCGGTGTCAACCCAAGACGAGTAACCGTACCGGTGGATATAGCATTAATGCAGCTCCCACTGTCAATGATCACCTTGCAGGCCTTCCCTCCAAGCCTACAAAAGGTGTGAAAGATGGTGGTACGACGCCAGTCGTCACTCACCTGGGGCTGGGTAAGGATACACCGGACTACCCCTAACTGCGCATCGCCCTGATACTGAATACTAGGGTCACCGTCCTGCTCTCCCTCAAGTAACTCATCGAAGAACTCCTCGGCCAACTCCTGGTCGGCCTCATAACTGACTGGCAGAAGCTCAGCCGTGGGATCAGTGGGTGAGGGGTCCGTCACTACAAGCGACTCTCTAGTGGGGCATTTGTTCGCATAATGGCCGACTCCACCACACCTATAACAATTGTTGCGCGCCCCTGTGCTAGGAGATGCTCCACCAATCATCGGCCCTTTCCCCTTGTCATCATGACGGGCCGGGGGTGGTGGTAGCTGGGGTCGGGTAGGGAACGAGGGAGGCTGAGGGCGTGAGGCGGGGTAAGGTGGCTGCTGGCGAGGGGGAGGGAGAGTGTCCCTCGGCAAGGAAGGGCGAGGCCTAGGAACAGTGGGGTCCTGGCGAGGGGGTTCCGAGGGCCGAGCCGCCGGAAACCGACTGTAGGAACTGGGAGTGGTGCGTGGGTCGAACCCCCGCTGACTGGTGGTCCCCTGACGCGGAGTAGGAGTGAACTCCGCCTCAAACTGCTCTAGCTCCATGGCGACCTGGTACGCGACCTCTAAGGTGGTCACATTACGGCGAAATAACTCATACTGGTAATGGGGCCGTAGACCACGACGGAAACGAGAGACGGGCATGGCGCTCTCCTCCGTGACTCCGCATCGCAAGAAATACTCATCAAACTCTGCGATGTACTCGGACACGGTCCGATCTCCCTGGGTGAGGCTCTGCCATTTGTCAATGAGCCTCTGGCGATAAGTGGCGGGGAGATACTTTTCACGGAGTTTGACTTTCATCTCACCCCAAGACTCGATATGGGGGTCCTGACGCTGGAATATCAGACTCTCCACGTTCCTCCAATACGTCTGTGCTCGTCCCAGCAACTTCATTTTGGCAAACTTAACTTGCCGGTGGTCAGACATATCGACCCACTCAAAATACCGGTCCATGCTAGACTCCCAATCTAGGTAGATCTTCGGGTCCAGGGACCCGTCAAAAGTGGGAGAGTCCACACGAACGGTCCTAAGGGCCCGATCGTCCTCGTCATCCCTATGTGGTCGGTGACCACGGTGGCGTCGGCCATTCCCCTCATATTCATTGTCAGATCCGTAATCCTCAAAGTCGGGGACTCGTGGCCGTCGCTCCTCAGCCCGATATGGTGGGGCCTGGGCAGCCGCCGCCTGAGGGGCACGATCAACTCTAGGGGGGTCCTGATGGGGGACTTCCTCTACCCTCCCTATCCGCCCTAGCAGACCCTGGATGGATCGGTCAGAAACCTCAGCGCGGTCCTCTATGGCCTTGAGTCGGCCCTCCAGACGGTTGGTCAGGTCCTTAGTGGCTTGTTCAGAACTAGCCAAGCGCTCCATGATCTCGGCCATGAAATCCTCTAGAGAAGGGCCTCCTTGGGTGTTACCACGTGGGTCACCCATGGTGTCCGGGCGATGGTAATGGGTACCACCCCGAGTGGGCATGCAAAGGGACCTAAATGGAGACTCACTAAGACCTATATGGATGGACACATGCTGAATGGAATGCAAGACTCAACCCTAGACGCAAACCTATATGCTCTGATACCACTTTGATGCGGGACAGGACTGAAATGGGCTAAGACCTATGAATGCAACAAGTGCGGCCAGCACTCGCACGCCAAAGGTAAGCCGGGTGGCTGACCTCCGTGCCGTTCCTCCGGGTGGAGGCGTCTCTCAACAAGAAATCCAAGCCCACAGCCGTCCCTATGAGGGAAGCGTAGGGATCTCAGCGACTAAGGAGCCGCCGTGCGCCTATGGGAATCTAGCCCGAGCTCGGCGCTCGACTAGGGCCACGGAATGGGTGCTCTCAACTCTCGACCACGCGGTGACTAGCAAAAGAGCTAGGATCCTATACGCACTCACGCTGCATACTAGAGAGTATACTAGTAAAGCAAAATGCCAACAGTGAGGAGTATCGCACGTACCTCCACGCCTAGGCGTGGGGAAGGAACCCCGGCCGAGACCGACAACCCCGGTACACGAAAACGAGCAATAGTACAATCTCAATCACAAATGCCCACTCCTCGCAGGGAGATAACAGGCTACACAAGGAGATCCGGGGCTGTCGATGCACGGGCTGACGGGCAGCACTCGGTGAAGGGTTGGCCGCGAGGAGGTCCCATGCGGGGGTCTGCAGAGTCGCAGCACTGCGTGACTCGGCGGTGGAAGCTCCCACGACCTGCTCCGACGTCCGATTGAAGCGCCGTCAGTGATGGCGCGCAGCTAGGTCACGGGAGGAAGCCTCGGCCAAAGGGCGCGCACAGATTCCGTCCGTGGAAGCCGGGGGCGCACCTGCAAGCGGTGACTGGATTCTGCTCCCAGAACTGCGCGCTCGAGCGGGAAAATTCAGAAGAATTAGATCCGAAGGGCGAACGGGGCTCCGCTTGTTGTCGGATGACGAGGACGCAGAGCAGCAGGTCCCGATCGAAGGGTTCGATCAGATCTGGCCGTGGCTGGGAGCAGCAGGCTCTGGAATCCGCAGGTAGTCCTGGCGCCGGGTGGACAGGGCAGACTTGCGCGACCTCACGGGAAGAGACGCCACGAACAGCTCGGACGTCGGAACGAGGCGAGGTCAGCGGCGTTGGACAGAGGACGAAGAAAGGTACGACCGGTGAAGATCCCGCGTCCAAACTCGCAGACGTCCGTCCTGTGGAATTTTCGCAAGGAGGCGGACAGAACCAGGCTCGCAGGGAGAGGGGGTCTGCGCGCGCTCACGGAGAAAATCGCCACGGGTGATGCCGAACTCCGAATGAGGTGAGACCACCTCGCACGCGTCGGCGACTCGTAGCAGAACCACACAAAAATGGGCTGGTCGCCCAAGATCCTCACGAACAGGGGGTGGTCGTCGCTGCTCTTGGAGGAGAAATCTGGGCGCACCGAACTAGAACTTGAGAAGGGATAGAAGAGAAAGGGGCCCTCGGCGTCGCACCGAGGGATGGGGGGTCGCACCCCGAGCTTACTCCCGTCGCAGGAGTAAGGAGAACCAGAGGAGGGGGCGCAGCCACCTTCAGAAAAACTCTTCAATTTTCATTCATTAATTCCTCCAAAAGAAAATTACAAGGCTTATATATCCGGGGGGGAACTAGGGTTTCACCCTAGCCACATGGAGGGGGGGGGGGCGTAAATGGAAGGGGGGGGCGACCCAACCCTTCCCATTCAAGGAGGGGTGCGGCCATCCCTCCTCCATTCAAGGAGGGATCAAAGGGAGGGGCGCCCAAGGGGGAAAGGGGGTGGGAGATGGAATGGGGAAAGGGAGGCGCCCAAAAAGGCAAGTGGAGGGGGGAAGGGGGGGAAGGTGGCGCAGCCACCATGTATGAGGGGTGCGCCCTCCTCCCCAATCCCTAACCCTAATCCAACTAGCAATGGGCCAAGGCTAAGCCCAATAAGAAAGAAAAACAGTCCACTACTCCCTACACATAGTCTGATAATGTAAAGAACTAGATAATGTGTCCACGCAGGGACTAAACCTAGGCCCAACATGGCCTCAAATGAGAATGAAGGTCCACTAATAAAAGCCGTAGTCGCCCAGCCATAGAGATGTCGGCGTGCTCCGTGTGCTCCGTCGAGTGATGCGGCGCGTGTCCTCACCAATGCAGGAGGGCGCACACCATCTTCAGATAAGAGATGTGGATCCGCCCCACCACACTAGCATACGACCGATTTTATTAAAATAAGCATGTGTTGGCCACATAATTATATATAAATATGAATATATATGTTCTTTTGAAAAGATACTGGAGAGGGGGATTTCTGTAGCCCACCCAAAGAGCAGTCCAACAAGACCCAACAGGGTCCAACGAGGCAAGCTCACCTGAGTGATAGCCCACGGGGCCCACTCAGGAAAGGAAAGCCCAATGAACAAACACTCGAGGAACCAACTCTCCCCGGCGGCCCCTAGGCTCGGAGGGCCCGAGTGATGGTCAGGTCACAAGGAGGGTCCGGTCTAAGCCGTCTCCCCGCTCGGGAGAGACAGGCGCCAGCCGACCTATCCGACCCCCCCTTTTTCCGAGCTATGCTCATCGCCCGGACAGGGCTGGCGTTTCAATAGCTCGGCCGGACCAGACACTAGCCGTTCGTGCTGCCGTTAAGAGTCCCCAACGGACAGGGGAATCAAGAAGCCGCCAGGCTTCAAGGCGATAACGTCCCCACGATAAGGGCCATGAAAGTCCACGTTGAGTACGTAACTCCCGCCGGAGACCCCTCAGCTTACAGGACTCTTGAAGGCGGTATACTACTTAAGCCAGGGCTACCCTCCGGTAAGAGAAAAAAGGGAACTCCTGAGCAATCCGCTTCACCCCCTTTTTGGTGGAGAGGAGTCTCGCGCACCAGCTTTCCTCCTCCCCTCATTACTTCCACCGCAGCTCTACTGACTTAGCCATCGGAGGGTTTTGCCCCAGGGAGATCCCCTGGGCCCTCTGATACGTTTGCCTGTCTTGCAGTTTCATCTTCTGGTGATCTACGGCCCGCTCAAGACGCAGCGCGAGATTCTGCCTCTTCATCTGGCGCCGTCTGTGGGAAACGCACGAAGAGCCAAGATGGTGAGAAGAAGCTCAGGGAGGAGATCCGCCGTCGAGAAGGGTAAGGCCGTGGTGGCAGCGGGAGATGACCCCTCCAGGGCCTCACAGAACCCTCCCTCCAACACCAGCGTCCCCACCAACGGGCCGCCGCCCCCTCCGACGGTGACGGGGGTAGCCCCCAACGGCGGCAACGAGATCTTCCAGGCCCTCAATAAGAAGCTTGACGTCCTCGTGGAGCTCATGAGGGCCCAGGCGGCAAGGGATGCCAGGTCTCGCGCCCCGTCCGGGAGCCCCCCCCGTCGAAGTGCGTCCCAGCATACCGCTGGAGGTCGCTTCACCCTCCACGGTCAGCAGCTCATCCGCAACAACGCGGGAGGACCCTCGCAAGCTCCACCCCCGGAGCAAGAGGCTTCCTCCACACCCAGGAGAGGGAAACAGGGGGCGAGGCCTCCACGCCCGAGCGCCGACGGTCCTGAGGATCGCCTCGACGCTCCCCCCAGCCCCACGGCACGACCGCAGCCGGAACTATCCCTTCGGCTGAGGGATTTCTAAAGATGCTTCGCAGAGCAAGAGCGCGCCCACCGCGCCCTGCAGAAGACCTCTCTCCCGGAGGATGAGGAGAAATCCCCTTTCTCCGAGCACATCTTGAAGGCAGAGGTATCTCCCAGAACCTCCATTCCTACCTTCAAGCTCTATGATGGCCAGGGCGACCCAGCCGACCACTACGGCAGCTTCGACGCCCTGGTAACCCTGCATGGAACACCGGATCCTATTAAATGTCGAGCCTTTGAGGCCACCCTGGTCCAAGGCGCTCAGGCGTGGTTCCGGGCCCTCGCCCCTGGGTCCATCCGGGACTTCAGGCAATTCGGGCGAGTCTTCAAGGAGAGCTTCGCCGGAAGCGCCCCCCCGAGGTCAGTAGCGGGGCTCCTGGCCCTCAAACAGGCACAAGGGGAAAGGCTCCGGGCTTACGTCCACCGATTTAAATCGGAAGCCCTCAGGATTCCCCGCCTGGATGTGGCCTCAGCCACGACCGCTCTGACTAGGGGCACCCGAGATGAAAATCTCCGCCGCGAACTGGTCCTCCACCCTCCCTCGACCCTTGCCGAGCTAGTGACTCTGGCACTGCGCCACGCCAAGTGCGAAGAAGTACTCAGCGCCTGCCCAGACACAACCGGCTCAGGTCGGGAGGGGGACAAGAAGTGGGCCCCCGAGTCAAACCCTGGCTCGGGCAAGAAGCGTGATCGGGAGGGAGAGCACAAACGGAGGTATGAGCGGTACACCCCGTTGACCACGCCAGTCTACGAGATCTATGAAGACATCAAAGACTCGGGACTCCTCCGCCAGCCCGAACCAATGAGGTCGAAGAACCGCAAGCGCGACAGACATTGCCTGTTCCACGGCGACCACGGGCACCACATCGGCGACTGTCACCAGCTCCAGGATGAGATCGAACGCCTCATCCGTCAGGGGCACCTGGCCCGGTTCGTAGCTGGGCACAAAGAAGACAAAGACGCCGCCGAGGAGATCGACAACGCCCCCCGAGGGGTCCACATCAACGTCATCTCCGGAGGAACGGCATCGGGTGGCGACACCAGCCGAGGAAGGAAGCGCCATGCCGAGCGGGTCAGCCGGGTCTCAGAGCCCTCAGGGGGCCCGCCGAGGGAGCCCCAGGTCATAGTCTTCTCCGACCAAGATCTGGAAGGGCTAAGCACCCCGCATGATGATGCCCTCGTCATCTCGGCCACAATAAACCATTGTAACGTCGATAGGATTCTGATTGACAATGGAAGCGCCCCCGATGTATTATCTTATGACTGTTTCCTTAAGATGGGGGAAGACCCATCCAAGCTCCGCCCGATCCGAACCCCCCTTTGCGGGTTTAACGGCCTGGCCACCTACCCAGAGGGAGCCCTAAGCCTGCTGGTCACCATCGGCACCCCGCCCAAAACCGTTACGGTCATGGTGGACTTCATAGTGATCAAGGGTATGATAGCGTACAACGCCATTTTCGGCCGGAAAATTCTCAGCCGAATAAAGGCCGTACCATCTACCTATCACCAAAAAATGAAGTTTCCCACCAAAAACAGGTTGGGGGAAGTCCGAGGTAACCAGGCCACGGCTAGAAGGTGCTACAACATCTCGGTGGAAGCCTCAAGGCCGGACGGAGGGGATAAGGGCCCCAAGGGAATCGAAGGGAAGACCGTAACTGCCGAGCCCGGTGGCGAATTGCTAACGGTATTCCTAAACGATGACCCGGCCCTCGGAGTAAGGATCGGAGCCGACCTATCATCCAAGGAACAGCAGCAATACAAGAAATTTCTTTCTGAGTACGCTCAAGTCTTCGCTTGGGCCGATGATCAACTCCCTGGCATACCAGGGGAGACCGTGATGCACAAGCTCAGCCTCGACCCCACCGTCAGGCCCGTACAGCAACGGAGAAGAAAGCATGCACCCGAGAAGCAGGCGGTCATCAGGGCGCAGGTCACCAAGGGACAAGAGACAGGCCTCTTCAGGCCAGTCCTGTACCCTACGTGGCTAGCCAATGTCGTCCTGGTGCCAAAAATCACAGGCAAGTGGCGAATGTGCATGGACTTCACCGATCTGAATAAGGCTACCCCCAAGGACTGCTATCCACTACCGAGCATCGACCAATTGGTTGATTCAACCTCGGGCAATGAGATACTCAGTTTCCTGGATGCCTATTCAGGTTATCACCAAATCAGAATGAATCCAGAAGACATCGAGAAGACAGCCTTCATCACTGACTGCGGCGTGTACTGCTACACCCGGATGCTCTTCGGGTTAAAGAATGCCGGAGCCACATATCAGCGGCTGGTAAACCACGTGTTCGAGGGACAGTTAGGCCGGAACGTCGAGGCTTACATCGATGACATGCTCGTCAAGACCCCCAAGGCCCAAGACCACTTCGCCGACCTTGCTGAAACCTTCGGCACCCTCCTAAAGTACAACATGAAGCTCAACCCCGCCAAATGCGCCTTTGGAGTAAAATCCGGGAAGTTCATGGGTTTCCTAGTCACTCAGGGCGGGATCGAGGCCAACCCCGACAAAGTCCAGGGCATCCTGGACATGCGTCCGCCCATGTGCCTTAAAGACGTCCAGCGTCTGACGGGGCGTGTCGCCGCTCTCAGCCGTTTCCTGTCCCGTGCGGCCGAATGATGCTTGCCCTTCTTCAAATTGATGAGGGGGCCCAAGCTAGCATCTGCTACGTTCGCATGGGATGAGGAATGCCAGACAGCATTCGCCGAGCTTAAGGAATTCTTGGCCTCGCCACCGGTGCTCTCCAAGCCCGTCCTAGGCGAGGTCTTGCTGCTCTACCTCTCGGCGACGCCATCCACGGTCAGCTCGGTCCTAGTCAGAAATGACTCGGGAATCGAAAGACCGGTATACTACACCAGCAAGGTGCTCAGTGGGGCCGAACGGAGGTACCCCGCAACCGAGAAACTCGTGCTAGCGTTGGTCACCTCCGCGAGGCGCCTCCGCCCCTACTTCCAGGGGCACCCCATCACCGTGCTAACCGGCGAGCCGCTGAAGAAGATTCTGGCCCACCCCGAGGCCTCAGGGCGACTCGTCAAATGGGCCATCATGCTCGGGGCCTACGACATCTCGTACCGGCCGCGATCAGCAATCAAAGGCCAAGCGCTCGCCGACTTCATTGCCGAAAGCACCATCCCTACCGAGGACAGGCCTCCGACCACAACCGGGCCAGCCTGGGAACTGTTCGTCGATGGATCGTCCAATTCGGCAGGCAGTGGTGCGGGGATCCTCCTAAGGTCCCCCGAAGGGATAGAGCTACAGTACGCCTTAAGATTCAACTTTCAGGCGTCCAACAACGCTTCCGAGTACGAGGCCTTTATCTCGGGAGCACGCATGGCCCTACGGCTGGGGGTCGAGCGAGTCAGGATCCACACCGACTCTCAACTAGTCGCAGGTCAGGTCAACGGTGAGTATGAGGCTCGGGAGGTACCCATGATCAAATACCTTCAGTTGGTCCGGAGCCTGGCCCGATAGTTCGAGGGATTTGAGGCAGTCCGGATAGCTCGGGAGCAAAACTCCCGGGCGGACGCCCTCTCTCGATTGGCCTCCTCCCTAGACCCAGAAGGTACACGATCGGTCCTCCTAGAAGAGCTAGAGCGCCCGAGCATCGACACGGAGCTCCTCGCTGTTGACTCGGCCACCCCAAGTGACTGGCGCTCCCCCTACCTGTCCTGGCTACAAGACTCCCGAGAGCCCTCCGACCCTCGAGAAGCCCGGCGAATGAAGTATCAAGCTCGGCGCTTCGTCGTCCTCGACAACGCCCTCTACCGAAGATCGTTCTCCGGTCCCCTCCTGTAGTGCCTCGGTCCCGACGAGGCAGGCCGAGCAATCCAAGAGATTCATGAAGGCCTGTGCGGAGCGCACTCAGGGGCACGGTCGCTGGCCAGAATCCTATTACGACAGGGGTACTGGTGGCCCACCCTGCAGCGCGACTGCTCAGCCTATGTTCAACAGTGCGACCGATGCCAGCGGTTCGACCACTTGGTCCATCAGCCGGCTACGGAACTTGTCACCCTAGCCGAGCCTTACCCTTTCGCTTGGTGGGGAATCGATATCCTTGGGCCATTCCCAACGGCCCAGTCCCAGAAGAAGTTCATCATCGTCGCCATCGACTACTTCACCAAGTGGATCGAGGCCGAGGCTATGGCAAGGATCACCGAGACAGTCATTTGGGGCTTCGTTTGGAAATCGATCATTTGTCGCTTTGGCATCCCTCGAGTGATAGTAAGCGATAACGGTCGGCAATTCGACTCTCGGTACTTCCGAGACAGATGCGTCGACCTAAATATCTGCAACCACTTCACTTCGGTCGCCTACCCTCAGGCCAACGGGCTGGTTGAAAATGCCAACAAGACTATCTTGAAAGGCATAAAAACCAGACTCGGCAAGGCTAAGGGTAGCTGGCTCGAGGAATTACCTAGCGTACTGTGGTCGCACCGAACAACCCCCAGGACGGCAACCGGTGAAAGCTCCTTTTAGTTGGTATATGGCACCGAAGCCGTCATTCCGTTGGAGATCGCCAATCCGTCTCTCCGAGTGATCAGCTTCTCACCCGAGGCCAACGGGCAAAAATTGCTTGAGAACCTCGACCTGACAAGCGAACTCCGAGAGATCGCGAACGTCCGGGCAACGGAGTACCAGCGCCGCCTTACTCGATACTACAACGCCAAAGTCCGAGACAGACGTTTCCAACCAGGGAACTTCGTCCTCAGGAAGGCCGAAGCCTCTCGACCACTGGAGGCGGCGGGCAAGCTATCCCCCAACTGGGAAGGTCCCTACCGAGTGGTCGAGACGCTCGGGAAAGGTGCGTACAGGTTAGCGACAATGGAAGGGGAGCCTATTCCTCGGACGTGGAACGCAGCCGCACTACGCAGATTCTACTTTTGAAATTGTACAGCAAGATGGATAGAATAGAATCCCTGTTTCTTTTCATTCCAAACCATTGGTACATCAGGTAGGCAAATGCCAGTACATCACATAGCAAAAACAAAGCAAAAGTCCGTCTAAACATCGTTTCAAGGGGTCATCGCTCGACTGACTCGGTCTTGGTCTCCTCGCATCCAGCCACTGACTCTGCCTCGTGCGGAAACTGGCTCAGACAAAAGGTGGTCGAGCCAGTTGGCTCAGATGGCCCGTGACAAAGGTGACAGAGGGACTTCAGGAGGAAGGCCACCTTTAAACATTGAGGAAGGCCACCTCCCAAGTTGGCAACAACCAGGAAAAAGGAGCGCCGTGAAGGCCTCCCCTCTTCCAATCTGCCAACTCCTTGGAAGGAAGGAGAGAGCAAGCAGCCCCCGAAGAGTGAAAGAAATGAAGAGCAGAAGAGGGAGAAGGAGGCTGCAGACGGAGGAAGGCCTCGGTGAGGAGGGAGCCGGATATGCCTCCTCCCCTCACACGGAGGGAAGTGACGGCAGACTCCCCTGATGCCCCCATCCGTCCTCCACCTCGGCGTCCACCCGGAAGCCTCGCCGGAGCTAAGAAGAGGCCAACGGCGTGCGTCTAACACGCCGAAGTCCTCCCCAGATCTGCGCGGCGACCGTCGGACCCGTCTCGTGCACGCGCGGTGACCGTGGGATCCGTTCAACATCACAGGACAGCAGGAGCCAGCCGCTCCCCGTCATCGGCGACGTCGCCCTCCGAAGGATCCTCCATGCTCCGAATACAAGGGCACAACGCAGAGTGAAGAGGAAGGAACGAGGAAAAACTGTTAGAGAAAATCCCAAGCGGTGGAGAGGAAAGGGCGCCTTTCGGTCCTTCTTATAGGCCAAAGGAGGCTACACGCCTTAAATGCCCCCCTCGGAAACACGCCGAAGGATTTCTCCCTTGAACAGTCACCTCCAACTCCTCGTTTCCCGCCCTCGCGGGATTCACGAAGCGGCCTAACATTCAAAGCGTGAGGGGACGGAGGGACGCCCCATCAGAAACCTACCAAAACAGCGTGCGAAAACCGTGCAGGACATATCGGCACCTCTCAACCACTCAAGATTCGCCAACCAAATCACGGCAAGGATAGTACTCAAACAGAGCAAGTCATTTATTATCGTACCAAAAAGAAACCCTCTAAAAGAGGAAAGAGAGACAAAAAGGGGAAAGAGGTAAAATACATCAGGCCACGGGCCCACTTTGACGCTCGAGACCGGCGGAAGGAGATGCGTCACCCCCGGCGCCTTCGGTGACGGCCGGCTTGGACACTAACCTCGCCTGTGCGAGAACTGTCTCAGTCGTGAGCCCTCCCGAGACGCCCAGAGCCGGTGACCCCGACAGAGGCGACCCCTCAGAATCTTCCCCGACCGATGAAGAAGAGCTGGAAACTGACTCATCCGAGTCATAACACTAGCCAAAGGGGAACTCAACCGTGAAGTTTTGTTCATTGAAGCAGTCTACCGCACGGCGATAGCCCTGCTCGAACCCCTTTCGAGCACCTCGGTGTAGCGCTACCTCGTAGTAAGGTAGGGCGGCTTCCAACAGGTCGGCCGAGTAAGCATCCGAGCTCCTGTAACGCTCGATTGCCTCCGCCTCGATCTGTCCCGCCCTTCCGACGAGCTCGACCCGAGCCCGCTCCGCCTCGGCCGCACGTTCCTCTGCCCGGGCCCGGTCCACCTCAGCCTCAGCTCGGAGACGCTCCGCCATCTCCGCCCGATCTAGCTGCTCGGCGCGCTCGAGCTCCCAGTGATTGTCCAGTTCGAGGCGACGCAGACGCTCCTCCTCCAAGGATCGGCTTGCCCTCTCAAGAGACTCTCGGGTCTTGGCGAGCTGTTCGGTCAGCACCCCGGCTTCCAGTCGGCTCGCCCGCGCCACCTCTCGGAATGCGGAGAACTCCTGCCGGAGCCCCTCATGCTCCCCCTTTAGTCGGGCCAGCTTCCTCTCACATCCCCCGAGGGTCCAGGCAAGGTTCGACCGCTCCGCCTCCGTCCGTGCGTGCGCCTCCGCCATCAAAGCCGCCGACCGAGCTATGACCAGGCCACCCTCCATCAGAACATCGAGGATCCCGGAGGGGGTACTGCGCCTTTCTCCCCCCTTCGTCCTCGCGGCAATCGATCGGCAGACCCGATACAGGTCGCCCGTAATGCCGAGCCTTTCCAAGGACTCCGGCAAAGGAGACCGCTCCGCCCGGGGCACTCCACCAGAGGGCTCTGCTCGAGCAACGGGACCGGACACCTCGCGCGCCACGGTCGGTTGGGGTTGCGACGCCTTCCTGGGTGAACCCCCAACCTCGACCGGTGCCGCGAGACCAACCGCACCGAGAGCTCCAAGCACCTGGGGCTGCAACGCCCTCGCGGGCGAACCCCCAGCCCCGCCTGTCTCGGCCCACACCTCGGCGACTGGGACGTCACCGCCACCGGCCGACCCCCGGCCCTCGGTGTCAGCTACTTCAGCATCGGCCCCCTCTACCCCCGTGGGGGGGAGAGCCGACCTATCGCCGTCCTCTGAAGGGCCCCCGGTCTCCTCGACCCCCTCTGGCCTGGCAGATGGGGGAGCTGGCCCCGAGGGGTCGGCCCCATCTTGCCCCCGAGAGGGGAGCGCCGCCGAGCCAGAGTCGCCCCTGGCGGTAGGAGGGAGACCTGCCTTCTTGGCCCGTTTCTTGGCCTTCGCGGCCTCCCGCAACTTTCCCGCCATGGGATCCTTGCGCTTCGCGCCAGCTGGCCGTGAAGACCCCCCGGGGGCCACCCCCTTGCCCTTATCCCCACAGGAGCCTCCGGCTCGTCGGCCGCCGAGTCATCTTCTCCCAGATCGATGACCTCAGCAGTTTTCTCCAGAGGTTCCCGCCTCACGTCTACAGCAAAGAAAGAAGACCCGGTCAGGAGAAGAAAAGTAACTACCACCCTAGGGGAACAACCTAGAGGGCGGTACCTGTCGACGTCAACCGCGTAAGCAGACACCGTTCGATATTCTCCGGCGTCACCAGCTCCTCGGTCGATTGGCGGTTATCCAGCATATGGGCGGCCTGCCGCTCCACGTGGGGAGGGAACTCCTCCTGGCGAGAAGGAATGTTCGGATGGAAATTGGGCGAGATCTGGCATCTCCAAAACTTATCTGTCGCCTCCGCCTTCACCCAGAAGAATTGGGTTTTCCACCCCTTGTGCGAAGAATCCTTCGCCGCGAGGGAGATGCAACTCCTGTTCCTCCTCGCCTGGATAAAGTAGAAGCCCTTCCCCGCCGACGGGTGCGCCTTCAACTCGAAAAAATAATGAAAGAGGTCCATGGAAGGAAAAATATCGTGCTGACGACAGAGGATCCGAAAGGCGGAAAGGAGGAGGTACGAGTTGGCCACCAACTGAATGGGCGCCAACCGGAAAAATTCGAGAATCTGGAGTACAAGGGGCTCGAAGGGAAGGCGGAACCCGCTTTTCCAAGCCAGAAGGAACGTGCAAATGTGCCCCGTTCGGTCGTCCAGACTCGTCTCGTACGGGGCGGCGGCAGCAAAGCTATACCTGAGAGGCAAACGAAAGCGATGCTCCAGCTTCCTCACCTCGGTCTCCCCCAACTCACTACGGTTGGGGACGGGCTCCCGCCTCACCTGCCCGATTTCCAGAGGCGAACCAGTCATTGAGCCGGAAGAGGATCCCTTGTACGAGCTCGAGGACTCCGGGGGGGAAGGAAGTTGCCGGACCGCCTCCGCGGTTATCCTCACCAACTCCTCGAACGCCGTCGCAAGACTTCGCGCCTCCACTGTGCCCTCACGGTGCATCAAGGAGCCCCAAAAGCTAAGAGACTAAGGAAAGCCCGAAACCCTGGAAGCCTAGAATGACGAACAGCGCCCAACGCCTATAAAACCCTAGAGGGAGGCGGCGCGTCGTTCCGTGCTCCGAGAAAAGGGGGGCCCCTTGGTTTCAAATCCGTCAGGATCATCATTACGGGCCCCGGCGACCACTATACGTGGCTTCATAAACGCCAACAGAATTCCACCCACCTGAGCCACGCCGGTCCAAAGCCTCAAAAACTACTCAACCGAGCCTCCATTGCTCGGGAGTAGGAGGGGGACAAGTGGAGAGGGGGATTTCTGTAGCCCACCCAAAGAGCAGCCCAACAAGACCCAACAGGGTCCAACGAGACAAGCTCACCCGAGTGATAGCCCACAGGTCCCACTCAGGAAAGGAAAGCCTAATGAACAAACACTCGAGGAACCAACTCTCCCCGGCGGCCCCTAGGCTCGGAGGGCCCGAGTGATGGTCAGGTCACAAGGAGGGTCCGGTCTAAGCCGTCTCCCCGCTCGGGAGAGACAGGCGCCAGCCGACCTATCCGACCCCCCCCTTTTCCGAGCTATGCTCATCGCCCGGACAGGGCTGGCGTTTCAGTAGCTCGGCCGGACCAGACACTAGCCGTTCGTGCTGCCGTTAAGAGTCCCCAACGGACAGGGGAATCAAGAAGCCGCCGGGCTTCAAGGCGATAACGTCCCCACGATAAGGGCCATGAAAGCCCACGTTGAGGACGTAACTCCCGCCGGAGACCCCTCAGCTTACAGGACTCTTGAAGGCGATATACTACTTAAGCCAGGGCTACCCTCCGGTAAGAGAAAAAAGGGAACTCCTGAGCAATCCGCTTCACCCCCTTTTTGGTGGAGAGGAGTCTCGCGCACCAGCTTTCCTCCTCCCCTCATTGCTTCCACCGCAGCTCTACTGACTTAGCCATCGGAGGGTTTTTCCCCAGGGAGATCCCCTGGGCTCTCTGATACGTTTTCCTATCTTGCAGTTTCATCTTCTGGTGATCTACGGCCCGCTCAGGACGCAGTGCGAGATTCCGCGTCTTCAGATACATTCCTCTATATGTGGAGGTTCGTTCCGTGGGTGCGCATCGTATCAGATGATTTAGGTTCGAGTGCTGGACCTTTCCCCACTGACCGCAGTCAGTGTTGATTTACATCGATCTAACGTATGGACACCTTTGTTTAACAGTCAAAGAAATCTCAAAGTCCCCGACATAGGTCCATATGTTGAGGGCATGCTCGCTTGGGTGACTCACAATGACCACTCGTTTACCACCGACAGACTGACTAGACTAGGGTTTCGTCAAAGGCCTTTTAAATTCAAACAAAACCCTAGAATTTAGGAGCATGGATACAATTTTGCGAAAGCCATAGGCACTTTTGAAGTATAGTAGCGGAAAGTTTCCCGGACCTTGAGGGTATTTTGGTACTTTTACCTCTCCTAGGGGTATTTTGGTAATTTTATCAGGTCAGGGGTATTTCAAAAATTTCTGGGTTAGAACGAAAGTAGGGTTGGACCCCTGAGTTCCCAGGGCGCTGAGGCCATTTACAGAGGGTTTTAGGGGCTACTAGGTCATTTCTAGGTCGCAAGGGTATTTTAGTAATGTTACCAAACCCTACTCGGGCCTAGGTTTGAGACGGCACCCGGGTGTCGGATTAAGCTGATAGTGTCCTCGAACCAAAGGAGTGACGAGAGGCTTCATAGAAGGCACACATCTGTCAAGTTTGTCAGAGGAGTGGTATATTTCCAATTCCCACAAGTCGGGGGGTTTTCTTATAATTTTCCCTGATCGATGTACAGAGGAAATCTGTAGAAGACAACAGATTCATTTTTGGCCCAAGTGGATACAAAGGTTGTTGGCGAGTTGTCGACTGTACATCACAGAGATCCGCACTAACGCGGGAAGTAGGGGCGTAGCCCCAATTACAAGAAATTACAGGGTAAAACTGTAAATAATAGGACTTTTAGTTTCTCGCGATCCTGGGGAAGACGTTTCCATAATGCCCCCATTATCGAGGTGGAACCACATAATTTAGTTGCCCCAGGATGTAGAAACTTACAAACATAGCCCACGGAGGGGCATAATTACAAAATACCCCTTAGGGGCGTAAACACAAGGCCCGGGGACTTACCCCTCACAGGTCAAAACAAACGAACAAAATCCTTCACGCTTGGTGGATGCTCAACGTCAAGCGTTGGGTCTTCGATGCCCATCTTCTGGACCCTTGGGGGTCTATTTTATAGAAGTGGGGGGGCTATCCGGAGATGTTTTAACCCGTAGAGGTTAGATGGGATGAAAATGACCTCGGGAGGGTACCTTTTTTTCTTTGCTGTGAGAGAGAGAGAGCAGCGGGGCCCATACGGGGTTGGACCGTCCCGAGGTCAATTGACCCCAGGCGGGTTGGACCGTCCCGGGGTCATTTGACCATGGGCAAGTCTGCTTCGGGGTCAACTGACCTTGGACAAGTCTGTCCGAGGTCATTCGACCCTGGGCAGGTCTACCAGTGGCCAGCCGACCCCGGACAGGTCTGTCCGGGGTTGCTTGACCTCGGGTAGGTCTGTCCGGGGTCACTTGACCCCGGAGAGGCCCCCTCAAAACCCATGATGGCCCAATTAATCTGCATCTTAAGTGAGAGAGGGGGTGAGACTTCTCTTAAAATCACCAATGGCCAAGGAGGTGACCGGAACCGGGGGGGAGAGAAGGGGGGTGACCACACTCCATTTGCCATTTCACCCCGGAGAGGTCCATCCCTGCTACTATTCCGTCCCGAGAAGGTTTCTCACCTCGGAGGGGTATTTCTACTATGGCCTTCCACCCCAGGGAGGTCCCTATTGTATGCTTTGGCCCCGGGGAGGTGTACCTAGTCCCGGACAGGTGGTTTCGTTGCTGGATTTGCACCCCGGGGAGGTCTGTTGTTGCACCCCGGACATGTGGTTGCTCCTCCACCCCGGAGAGGTCTCAGTCCACCCTGGGGTAGGGGTGATCATTATTCGGGTTCAACCCGAAAACTAAACCGAACCGATAGATTTGGTTCGGTTTGAAATTTAAAAATTTTCGGTTTGGGTTCAAACCGAACCGTATTAAAAATTTTGGTTTGGTTTGGTTTTGAAGTTTATGAAACCAAACTAAACCGAATAATCCGAATTTAAAGATATTTTTGTCAAGTTAATATAAGTGTATATGTAACTATAAACCTTAAATTAAAAACTCCAATCCTCGCCATCCTGATGGGGTTTCCGACACTATGAAATATGTTTCAAATCACCTTCCATTTTACTGTAAGTGAAGTTCTTAATTTTTTATGTGAAAATATTATAGAGCTTGTTCTTACAAGTTATAACTTTTTATGTTATATTTTTAATATTTACATTATTTGGTAGAAATTGTCTACCCTATCTTTCTCTACTCTTGTTTGAATCTAATCTAATTTTTAAAAGGGGAGATGAATATGGTTCAAACCGAACCAAATCGAATTAATTTGGTTTGGTTTAGTTTGGTTTCAAAGTAGTTTGGTTTGGTTTGGTTCAGGTTGAAGCCTTAATTCGGTTCGGTTCGGTTTGGTTTGAGAAAAATTCTCTTCAAACCAAACCAAACCAAACCGTGCTCACCCCTACCCCAGGGAGGTCCCTATTGTGTGCTTTAGCCCCGAGGAGGTATCCCTGCTCCCGGACAAGTGGTTTCGTTGCTGGGTCTACACCCTGGGAAGGTCTGCTGTTGCACCCCAAACAGGTGGTTGCTCCTCTACCCTGGACAGGTCTACTGTTGCTCGCCCCGGGCCACCCCGGATGGGTCTGCTGTTGCTCAGTGGTTGCTCACCATGGCTCTACTGTTACACTGGATCTACACGCAGGTTGCTTTACCCACCCACCACGGACATGGTGTTGTTAAGGGGAGTCCAGATAGCAAGTTGCTGAGATGGGTGGTCCAGTCACCTCTTTTAAAGCCCCGCGGTGAGTTCTAATCACCCTCTTCGACAGTGGTAAGCTTAAGCAATATCTCACTCCCACATATTGTGATTCCTTGCTTGAAGAAAAGATGGAGGATTATCCTGGAGTAATTTGCCCCTTTTTTGTAGGCAAAAATTACTGCCAACAAATGCCCCCCACAGAATGTTCGTAAAAGCCAGAGGCGGAGGCGGACGGTCCATGCTCTCCGTAGTTTTTTTTATTTCTCCTGAGTCTTCATGACATGGAGAGATTATTGTAGGACTGCGCCTCACTTCTTTGTTTGCATGCCTGTATATTTCTTCTGCTCTTTCGGCTCCATTGTTTTGTTCTCGCAGCACTTGCAGTTATGACTCACCACAGTAGAGACAAAGATTCTTTCAGGAAGCTGAGAGTTGGTGCAGGCGTGTTTCAGTGAGGCGCACTAGTCTAGAAGTGATGTAGGTCTACCTCGGCGAAGCACTTTGACCTGAAGTTGATGTCGACCAACCCTTAGGGGTATACTGGCCAGAGCTAACGTATATCGTCCCCTAGGACTTATTAGCCTGAAATTGGATGCTGACCAATCTATGGGGGTGCATTAGCCAAAGTTGATGCGGACTGGCCCCTAGGGCATATTGATCTGAAGTTGATGTAGGCCTACCTCGACGAGGCTTGTTGGCCCGAAGTTGTTGTAGATTTTCCTCGGCGAGACTTGTTGGCCTGGAGTTACTGTGCACTTGCCTAGAAGAGGCTTGTTGGCCCGAAGTTGATGTAGGCCTGCCTCGGCGAGACTTGTTGGCCTAGAGTTGATGCGGGCCTGTCTCGGTGAGGCTTATTGGTTCGAAGTTGATGTAGGACTATCTCGGTGAGGTTTGTTGGCCTAGAGTTGATGCAGACCTGTCTCGACGAGGCTTGTTAGCCCGGAGTTGATGTAGGCCTGCTTCGGAGAGACTTGGTTGCCTAGAGTTGATGCGGACCTGTCTCGGTGAGGCTTATTGGCCTGGAGTTGATGTAGGCATGTCTTGGGGAGACACATCCGTCTGAGTCGTTGTTGATTGACTGTTGAGTTGTAATAGCTAGAAACTAACATTGGCGACCCTTGGGGGTGCGTTGGCCAAAAGTTGTTGTGTCGGCTAACCATTGAGGTGTCATTGAAGATGTGTCGGCTGTGTGTAGCCGAATATGTTGATGTTCCGGTTGACCATTAGGATGTCGCCGAAGATGTGTCGGCTGATCGCTGAGTCGTGTAGCCGCAAGTTAAAGCTGGCTAACCGTTGGGGTGTCGCCAAAGATGCATCGGCTAACCACTGAGGTGTGTAGCAGAAGGTTGAAGCAGGCTAACCGTTGACTTGTGATAGTCATAGTTGATGTAGACCAGCCCTTAGGGTGTGTTGGTCTGGGTTGATGTCGACCGTACACGGGCTAAGGCAGATACCATCCAACGCAGACTTGAGCACAGCACTACCCTGGGCAAGGGCGTCGTAACTCGTACATCAAAATTCTGTATATTTCATTTTGTTTGGAAAGGGCACTCATTGGATTTTGTCTCCTTTCTTTGTTTTACCTTCAGCTGGTGAGGCTTCACAGCTGCCTTAAAGTTTCCCGACTCTTGGGATAGAGTGGCCCGATGGTCCTCAGCTTGGTATAGTGTCGACAGAAGCTGACATGGGTGCTTGGCTTATTAAAACCCCCAATTACTGCTACAGGTTTATCCCCTCCCATCAGTTGAGGCCATGAGGGGCCACTTGGAGTGCTGCACCAAGGTTACCATGTATTCGGTCTTCCTCGGGTCGTCTGGATGACTGAGGTCACAGCCATGTGCGAGGAGTTTGCCCGCCTTCACATTATTCAGGAGCATAGACAGAGGATCCAGATGCATATCTGGCAAGAGGAGGAGCATATTTGTAGACTTTGGGCGGCCCAGGCCGAAGTAGGTGCCAAGGTCGAGGCCGTTCACGAGCGTGAGCAGGCAGCCTCCCGCAGAGTAGAGGAGCTTTTGCGAGAGGTCCGAGAGACCAAGGAAGAGCGCAGTCTCGCGCGTACCGATGTAAACTCTCCGCCGTAGGCTTGAGGGGCTCCAGGAGGAAGCTCTTAAAAGTGAGACTCACCTTATTGAGTTGAGGAGGAGCGAGTCTGGTGCTTGATGGGCTTTGGTACATTCTTGTACATAGGGCTTTTGTACTTTGCCCATTCTTGCCTCAGTTATCCTGAGGGCTTATCTCGGGCTCCTTTCTTTGACGACATTGATGAATAAAGGACATTGATGAATAAAGGACAGAGCTTAGTATCTTTTGCTTCTATACTCTTACGTGAATGCCTTCTTTTTTTCTTTCTTTTGTTTTCTTTTTTTTCGTCACTTTACCAGCCCTACCGCCCTTTCGGGTTTTCGCTAGGACTGGCCCTCTTTAGCTTTTTCCAATGCACCCTTGCGGATTTTCACATTGAGGGATACCCATTTTTGCCTAAGGCGCATCTTAGCTGGTTTAAAGTTTTTTTGCCTTTGATTGCTCCCCTAATGGAAGCAACTAAGTCCGCTGGGGCATCAGTAATTTTAGCCCTCTTTTTTTTTGAATATCTATAATGCCAAAAGGCAGAGACGGTTTGGCATCCCCAGAGGGACATGTGTGCCGCACTGGTGGGACAAGTCGGTGGATTTGACAGCCCTAATGAGACACGCTTAGTCAAATACAAAAATTGATGGACCGAATGCCCTTTGCTTTGTTGAGTATAGTTCGGCCACTGTGACCTCCCTCTCGGTAACATGGAATCTTTCCCTGAACTTCCTCTGCATATCCGACCAGTCGCTGATCGACCCGACCGGGAGGCTGGAGTACCATTCAAATGTGAGCCCTGTCAGTGAGGACCCAAAAAACTTCAACAAGTATGACTCATCGGTGGCCAGATCACCCATGACGGTCATATAATATGCGACGTGTTCTTTCGGGGATCCCTTCCCGTTGAACTTGTCGAACTTGGGCGGCTTGCTGATCCCTGGGGGAAGCCACTTGGTAGCATGATGTTGCGGGTATGGCACCCTATAGGCATCAAATGCGACGTAGTCGCCTTCACTCCTTTCTGCGAGCTTCAGCTCGATTATCCTTTCCACCATCATCCGGTTCATGACTGTGGGGTCAACTGGGTCCGGATAGAAGTGTGCCGGCTGCAGATACGGGGTGACTAGAGCGGTCGCCTGTGGAGGACGCAGCAGTGGGGATGTCTGGTGCAGTTGGGGGAGCACCGGCGGCATCAACGGTTGCGACTGTGGTGGCCGCTGTTGAGTTGTCGCCATGCTCGGCTCTGACGACTGAGGCATGGTGTAGAGCGGCGGAGGGTCGACATGATGGACCGCTCCCCATGATGATTCACCCTGGACCTCAGGCGGCTTGGAAGCTGATGACTGTTCAGTCTTCTTCATCAACTGTTTCTTCAGCAAGTCTATCTCTTGTCGGTATCTTTGAAGTAGCATCAGGACCGACGGGTCCATAGTTGCCGTGCTAGGGATAGCCTCTTTTGCTTCCCCGGACGTACCGTTGGGCAGAATGTCGAGGAGGATGTCATCGTCTTCTTCCTCCGTCACTACATTGGCGGTTAAGATAGCAGCTCCATCAATCCGCTGGTGATAACCCAGGGGTTGTTTTCCTTTAGCTGTCGCCAGGAGCTCCCTTGCGGATTCTGTTCTTCGAGTATTCGGCCTCGGCCTCGTGGCCAATTGAGCCAACTCGCGGGGGTCTTCGGGAAGTCCCCCATATCGACTGAATGTGCCAGCCATATTGCAGGTGAAGACATGCATCCCTCTTCTCTGTCGATGGACCCTCCTTTTAGCGTGATCCGGAAAGGTCAACCTCTCGAACACAGTAGTTCTTCTTGTCTCTTCTTCCCGCCACGGGGCAGTTTCATCGGCTTCGATCTCAAAGCCATCATCATAGCCATTGTCGTCAACCAATGACACCATCATCCTTTCTCCTGCATCTTCTTCAACTACCATTGAAGGGCAATAGTGTTCATTGGCTGCGGCTGCTTGCATCAATCGCTGCTGTCCAAGCGAGGGGTTACCTAGCCCTCGAAAATAATTCTTGATCAAATTGGCCATCTCTTCTCGACCCCGTTCTTGATGTAGCATGGGGGACAGTTGTCGACCTCCCGCAGGAGGGATGTAATCCAGCCGAGCCCTATCGGCAGGTTGCTGAAATCTTTGTCCCACAGTAGGGACGTTGGCTTGGTGGGCGTAGGCCCGGAAGCTTTCACGGCGCGGAGGATCCGCAACCACTTCTTCTTCTCTCGGGGCTAGGTCCCTTTCTTTCTGTCCCTCCACTCCGTCGTGAGCAGGGCGACAGTGGACAGGTGCTGCTTGGTGGACAGGTTGGACCCTTTTGGGGACCCATACCTGTTTAAACTTCTTCGGCCTGGGGGCCAACCTCTCTTGGCCGTAGCGGCCGGCCACTTCTCTTTCTGCCCTCCTTCCAGCGAGGGCTTGGTATGAGTTGCGGACGGGGACGACGGGGATGACCCGGTCCGGGACTATTCGTGCGTCGCGTCCATTGAGGAAGATGCGTACGCCACCAACCATTATGGATTTACCGGATTGAGATAGAGATCCGGTAACCATAGTAGTGCTCCTCCGGAGTTGTTTGCGCTGACGACCTCCGGACTTGTTAGCAGCATCGGGGCGGACCCCGTGGACAGCATGGTGCACCAGGCAGATGGCGACCAGGGTTGGACTCTTGGGCGAGTCGTGGCAGCATCGAGCCTTCAGATGCTCCATCTTCTTTGTAGCTCCCTCGACGGGCTCCGAGGGTTCCACCTCTAGCATATCCACAAAGGCTAACCCCAAGAAGTTGGGGAAGCCAACAGCAGCAGGGAAGTTGCCGAACACCATGGGCACTGCCAGGTACCCTTGCACATGACTGGCCACTATTGAAGGGCCGAAGCCGACGCCAGTCAATCCAGTTGTTGTCGTCATCGTTCGCCTGCCAAGACAAACAAACCAACGATCAGCAACCTTTGGGAGGGCCTCGAATCCTGAGTATCTCGACAACGAGATGAAAGGTGACACTGGTCCCACCAGGCGTGTCAGACTATTTCGAGGTTTATTTTTTTACCAGAGGTATTTTATCATGTATGTCCCACCGGGCATGCCAGAGCTTGTGGGATCATTTTTTTTATTTAGTATTGTTTGTTATACCCCCGGGGTATCTCATTGGGCCGATCAATCAACCAGTTAGTTAATAGATAACCAACGGGTTAGTTGATCGAGCAGGCGTGCCGGTCACATGAGTGACGAGTTTATTATGCGCTTATTCTGACCCTTATGGGGCGAGAGTGAGATTCGGTCGGGACCAGCAGTCCGCCACACCATAAAGGCTATGGCGTTAATTACATCCCCCGTAAGAGGGAAAACCTTTGATTAATTACCGAGATAGAGGGCCGTTCGAGGCCGAGACAAGATGCGAAGGTATGAACATGACGAGGTCACATGAGATGTCTCTATCTATCATGCAAGAGAGGCATGGTTCGTTAAATTGAAGACCTTTGGTACGTAGCGGAGGACGTAGGTCCGAAGACCACCATCGCGCATAGTAGAGACTTCCGATCGGGCATAACCCGGGCTTCCGTCAATACCATTTAATATACCCGAGGGTCCAGGCAGACATGCACACAAGATGTTCATGATTATGCTAAACATGGCAATAGAGTCATGCAAGTGAATAGTGATCAATCAAATTCATTAGACTCCACTAAGGGGGTCGAAAGTGGTAACATAAGCATGATGACGAAATAAAAGCGCTAACGGACATGATAGCAAAAATGTGGTAACAAGATAGCTCGGGCCTGAATAGCCCCTTTCTTATTCAATTTATTATTAGTTAGGGTCATTAATCTCGACTGTTGGAGACAAGGATCGCTCCGAGGGCGAGTGATTGATCAGGACATTACAATGATTCAAAACCGACGCGACCGTGCATAGGGATAAGTTTCCCGGCGTGGCCAAGCGTAGGTAAATGGTCTTAATACGACGCGGTAGGCATGGGGCGCGCCGATTTAGGGCGCGCCGGGAACGTGCCGTTTGAAAACAAAGTTTTATGAGTGTGAAGCTATTCCGGCAGGGGGGGGCGTATTAAGGCACGCCGGATTAGGATCGCGTCGTTTTAGCTAATTTCTGATAAATTTTGAAAGTATTTAGGTTTATTAGGGTTCTGTTGAGGGTTTTGAAGTTAATTGGAGTGATTACTTGTCCAATTAGAGTACAGGGCTCTTAGGGGGCGAAGTTATGAGCTAGTGCGAGGTTCATACTCGAGCACTAGGATTTATTGAATGAGAACAAATGTTTTATTTGAAACCATTCCACCTAGGTGATATTATTAGATGAAAGAGTTCTGCCGGAAATTGGGCAGCATCTCCCCCGTCTCTGAAGGACTGCATGGGAGAAACGGGGTCATACTCACTCGTGGAGTAAGCCCCTAAACAGTCGGTCTGCGTGGTGGCGGCCAGCAAAACCCCAGTCGGACAAGATACCCCGAGGACTAGCCTGCGAGGGGCACCATAGTTCCGTGGGTGGAAACAGAGGGATGAGGCAGCTATTGACGGAAGTAACACCCCGAGGACTGGCCTACGAGGGGTGGGCAACCTACAGCGTGCACTGCATCCACTAGCGGGAGGGCATTAGGGAGAGAAGCCCCGAGGACAAGCCTACTAGGAGCACTCATCCCTTAGCCACCACAGAACCCCGAGAGACTGTGGGTTTGATGTTGTCGGTCTAAAGCCCCTGTTGTTATTAGCCCTACGGCCCGTGGGAAGCGTCCATCATTCAGGAGTGGAGCTCCCTTGACCGATTGGCAACTCTGTGAAGCAGTAGAGAATATCCCCCTCCCCAGGTGATTAAGACAAAACCAACGGGACTCAAATGGTTTAGTGGCTGCGAACAATAAATGAGAAGAATGAGGGTATTCGGCATTGAAAGATCACCACTCACGGAGTTAAGGTGTTGATCCTCACGAGACTAGGTTACCATTCACAGAGGAGAAGGCAAGCAGCAGTCATGGAGAGAGGTAGCTGATATGCAGACTGGATGATTTATCTACATACGCATATGCTCGAGTGGCTGGAATGCATAATCACAAGATGGGTCTTACCGTTTCGGAGGCGGCTTCCAACTCCTCTGGGCAATAAAGCAATGCAAAGAGGATAGGGAATGGTAATCAGAGCTCGTATCAAAGCGGGAAGAGACATGTGCACAGGCATGGCTCTATCCACAAAGTATGCAGAAACCATCGGGTGAGGCACGGCCACGGCCTCAACGTGAAGGACCCGGGGTGGGGTCATCTCTATAGCCCATAACATCCCAGGGCATGTTCGGGGTCGGAGAAGCCAGAATCAAAAATCACGCGCGGGAGGAAACCAACATATACACCGACAGAGATAGAAATGGGTGAGAGAGAGAAGGCATCGAACATTCAATCTGCCAGCACATTCATATATTCATACCATCATCCCATCAACGGGGGAGACTAACACATATATTACAGATTCGGCGCTGGCATCATGGCACAACCACCGTATTCCAATTACAGAGAGGCTCGAAGAAGAACAACTCAAAAAGACGACGAGGGGCGGGGGGGGGGGGGGTTGGCTCATATCATCGCCATCCCCCCCTCTTGCTGACATTCGATTGAGAGGAAACAAGTCAGAGGACCGACGGGAAAACACAGATGACCTACCTATCCTAAGAACAGAGTATCGGGCTCCCCTTTCTTCTCTGGCTCCGGAGGGCTTCAGACAGAGGAGGGTAGGCGACGACAAAGAACCCTCAGTGAGACCCTGCTTCACTCGCAAGAAAACCCTCTCTCCCTCGAAGGTGATTGGCTCTTGGACTCCCTCTTCCTTTCTTTCAATTCTTTTCCAGTTCACCCTTTCGAACCCTTTCCTCCTTTTTTTGTTTCCAATTGGCCATTTATACAGGGACCGTTCCAGGTTTAATCCGGCGTGGGAATTGGCACGCCGGGGAAAGGAAATTCTGAAGCCTTTTGCGCGTCGGAATAGAAGGGCGCCGGATAAGAGGGGCGCGCCGGTTTAGGGCGTGCCGTATTAACATCTCCCGCTTGCCGCGGGTTAGCTGGTTAGTCCGGGGATGGTTCCGGGAGCCGCTGTGAATATTCATCCTGCCGTCGTTCTTCGAAACCTTGACGGGATGCCTTGCCGAAGCCATCAGGACGATGTATGGCCCTTCTCAGAACCTTGAGTCTCTATTGTTTGAACATGTGGGTTTTCTACTGACACGGCTTTCGACACTATGATCCATGCTGCTAGCTCGGTCTGGCTTGTGCTCAAAGCTTCTTGGAGGGTGGGATAACACCCGGGATAGTTTCGCCCAGGCCGGGCGATCATTCGGCCACTAATGGGCCCAACTTGGCGAGAAGTCGTACCCGTGCCGGGTAGCCAGGATCTTCCACCGACAGAGCCCTCGGTCCTCTGTTCTGAAAAGCCAAGGGAGTTCTTCCATCTCAGGAGAGTCTTTCATGAGGTGGCGGGCCACCGGGTAGGCCGTCGTCCTTGGTTGGACAACGGGTGTAGTGTATGCGGCACGACGGAGTCGATGCCGGTTCATTGGGCAGGCTTGGTCGCACTGCCGGTTGGTTGTGAGGTGAAGTCCCCTATGTTCATACACGGTGACCTGAAGCTCTGTCAGCTCGAGAGGGCTTTAATATGTTGATATTTATCGACTTCTGTGCTTCAGTGGGCCGTGTCATTCGTCTTTGAGGCTTGATCGTCGTTAGTGATATCTTGAGTGCCAACACACACACACACACACACACACACAAAACAAAATAGACTTAACTGCACACACACATGGATCTACAAAGATCCACACACACACGGAATGGTTTTAGAATTACACAACAAGCACACTTGAAACTTAGAAAGATTGAGAATGAAAACACAAAGGAAACATGCTTGATTGATGCTCCCCCTTAGTTGATGGCGAGTTTCTTGGATGCAACTTGAACTCCACTTGGCTTGGGATTGAACTCCTTCAGATATGGCTTGATCTTCACTTGAGGATGGATAAAGAAGGATGAAGAACTTCCTCCCAGAGCATTATTCACGTCTACAATGGTAGCTCCCTTCTCTTCCCTTTGATAGCCTCCTTAGTCCCTCTTTGAGCATTAGGGTTTCTTACCCCAAAGAGATGGTTTTATAACTCTTGAATGGTCAAGAGACAACCCAGGAACCAGATCCACAAAACCTGGAGGGTTTGGTGGCTTTGGGATTAAACAATACCAAGAGGAGATGCTTCTTTCGAGATGGACAAAAGTCAACATTTTGGGCTTATCGGGGTTGGCGGTCGACCTATAGAGGCTGGCGGTTGACCGTCACTAAGAAACTGGCTGGAGGCCGGTCCCTGGCATTTTCGGTCGACCGGGATTGGATGGGCGGTCGACCGCCACTGAAACAGTATGTAGAAAGATGCATTCTGTTATTTCAGGTCGACCGGGATCAGGCCGGAGGTCGACCGGACTGTCATAAACCTGAAGAATGAAGAGTTTAGCCCAATAAAATATATCCACATGATCGAGGCATGAATTGAACATATGTTTATAATGTATTTCAAGTTCATTTGAGTTCTAGAAAATGCATTTGGAGTGCTAAACACTTAAGCAAAATCCGTGAAGAAATCCGACCTTGAAAGCTTATGAAATTCACTTAAGTTATTAGTTCCATGCACATATGTCCTTGGTATGTACAACAATCTTCACATCTAGCTGTTCTAGATGCAAGTCTTCAGCTGCCACAATACTCAACACTAGCCTGATTGTGGTTAGTTTGACAACAGGAGAAAAAATCTCAGTGTAATCAATACTTACCTTTTGCTGGAAGCCTTTCACAACTAGCCTTGCCTTGTACCATTTGTTACCATCACATTCTTATTTTATCCTGTACACCCATTTATTATGGAGTGCCTTTTTACCCTCTGGTAAAGGAGTCAGTACCCAAGTCTGATTCTTCTGCAAAGAGTTCATCTCCTCTTTCATTGCATGCTCCCACTTGACAGAATCCTTCATTTGCATTGCTTCATTGAAACATTATGGCTCACCATTATCAGTCAATAACAAGTAATGCAAAGAAGGAGGATATCTTTCAGTGGGTTTAGATACTCTATTAGATCTCCTTGGTGGTGCTACTAGTGTATATGGTTCTAGTTGTGTCATGACATTCTCAGGACTAGTCTGAGTTCTCTGTGCAACATCTTCATCTGAGATTTCTTCCAGGTCCACCTGATCTTTGGTTTGCTTCCCTGCATCATCAGATTCTACAACAGATCTGTCTTTGTACAAGACCTTTTCATTGAATATCACATTCCTCTCTCGTATGATTTTTCTATTCTGATCATCCCAGAAGTGGTATCCAAAATCATCAGAACCATATCCAATGAAAAAACATTTCTTAGACTTAGAGTCTAACTTGTCTCTATTTTCAGAATTAATAAGCACATAGGAAGCACAACCAAAGACTTTTAGATGTGAAAGAGTTACCTCCTTTCCTGTCCATACCACCTCCGGTAGCTTGCCATCCAAGGGAACACACGGTCCTCTATTAATCAGGTATGCTGCTATACTCACTACATCTACCCAAAATGTCTTGGGCAAACCAGCATAATTTCTCATGCTTCTGGCATGCTCATTCAGTGTTCTATTCATCCGTTCTGCAACACCATTTTGCTGAGGTATTCCTTAAATGGTCTTCTGCATTAAAATTCCATTCAGTGCGCAAAAATGTGTGAACTCCTTGTTGTCATACTCTCCACCATTATCTGACCTCAGACACTTGATTTTCAAGCCAGTTTCGTTTTCAACCAGAGACTTCCACCTTTTAAAAGTAGCAAACTTGTCAGATTTATTTTTCAAAAAATAAACCCATACCTTCCTGGTGGAGTCTTCGATGAAGGTGACATAATATTGTGAGCCTCCAAGATGATACCGATGAAGGCCCCCACACATCCGTGTGCACAAGCTCCAGCTTTTCAGACTTAGATGTCCTACTTACTTTGGAGAAGCTAACTATTTTCTGCTTCCCAAATACACAATCTTCACAGAACTCGACATCCACAGTCTTCAAACCAGACAACTTTTCCATTGCCTACAGTACCTTCATTCCCTTTTCACTCATATGCCCAAGTCTACAATGCCAAGTTTCTGAATCACCATGAGAATCAGCCACTGCAGCTGTGTCTCTTGTATTTGTTGTCATGTACAGGGTAGCCATCTTACTGCCTCGTGCTATGATCATAGCACCTTTGGTGATCTTCCAGGAGCCACCTACAAAGGTAGTGATATAACCTTCACTATCAAGCTACCCCACAAAAATCAGGTTTCTCTTCAGCCCAGGTACATGTCTGACATTATGCAACTTCCATACAGTCCCATTTGCTGTCATGATTTTCACATCTCCCTTCCCCACAATATCCGAGGGTTCATCATCAGCAAGATAGACCCTACCAAAATTACCAGCAACATAATTTTCAAGGCAATCCTTTTGTGAGTTAGAGTGGAAAGATGCTCCAGAATCCAAGATTCAAGATTCTATAGGGCTGTCAACAGTCAAGACTAAGGCATCCTCTATTTCTTCTGTTGTTGCATTCACAGACTCTTCCTTTCGGTTTTGATTGTGATTTCGATTTTGGTACATCTTCTTCGGTGCTTTGCAATCTCTTTTCAAGTTCCCTTTCTTACCACAGTTCCAACAACCATCACCACGAAATCTTGACTGAATTCTTCCTTTTAACTTAGACCTACCTCGATCTTGACCACGATGATTTGCTCATCCCCTGCCTTTGAAACATTCAAGGCAGAACTTGAGGATTCACATGATTCTTTCCTACGAATGTCTTCACTTAGAATCAAGTCTCGAACCTCATCCAGCTTCAACTTATTTGAGACTGAAGAACTACTCACAGCGGTCACAGTCGCACCCTAACTTTCTGGTAGAGAGGAGAGCATAATCAATGCCCAAACCTCATCCTCAAAGTTGATGTCCACCGAACTCAACTGACTCGTGATCAGGTTGAACTCATTGATATGATCTGTAATAGAAGCACCTTCGACCATCTTTAAATTAAATAAATGACGCATCAAATATACCATGTTAGAGGCGGATGGTTTATCGTACATATTTGATAGCGCCTTCATCAACCCTGCTGTGGTCTTCTCGTTCACGATATTGAACGCGACATTTCTAGCCAACGTCAACCGGATGACCCCCAGAGCTTGTCTGTCCATCAGATACCAATCTTCCTTCTTCATCCCTTCTGACATCCTTCACGCTTGGTGGATGCTCAACGTCAAGCGTTGGATCTTCGATGCCCCTTTTCTGGACCCTGGGGCTCTATTTTATAGAAGTGGGGGTGTAATATCCCGGACCCTTCGGATCCTTCTTTTTGGGTCCCAGACTTACTTTCTAAGAGTGTCCGACTCCGTTGTGTCCGAAATTATGTTTCATACATCTTTCGTGTTTGGATCCGCACGATTAGGATCAGTTTCAGAGGCCCGGAGCGTGTTCCGCGGCTTTTTCCGCGTGTTTTCCGATTTCTCGTGTGTGTTTCGACAGGACCTACAGAACCCCGTAGCGGGTGAACCGGGTCGTTCACCTAGGCGCAAGTGGTACCGCTGCGATCGGTGCGTTTCGAGGATCACGGAAATGTAATTTTCAATTTTTTGGTATTTTTTAGAATTTCTGGATTTTCTATAAATACCCCATTTCTTTTTCTTTTCTCCCTCTCTTTTTTCTTCTTCTTCCTCTCCTCCCCAACGTGGCCGCCCCCTTCTCTTCCCCTCTCCCGACGATGACCGCGGCGACCCTCTCTCCGGCAGCAGACGGCGGTGGGGCGATGGCGCGACGACAGCGGTGGCGGTGTGACGATCCCGGTGGCGTGCGGCGTTCGTGGGAAGCGTGAGAAGGAGCGAGGGTTTCAAGCATTTTTCACGGTTTATGGACGATCCGGCGTGCCTCTAGGCGAGATCGAGGTAGGGTGATGTTCCTTAGATCCCCGCGCTCCTTTCCCGTGATTTGTAGGCCGGGGGGAGGCCGAGAGATGGGTTTCCATGTCGGGATGGGGTTTTCCATGATTTGGGGAGAGTTCGCCCGATCTATGATTTTAGGTCGTGATTCTGCATTTTAATGGCTTAGAAGCATGCTAGGGGTCCAGGGAGTGCATCCCCATTGTTTTCCCCCTCTCCCATGGAGGCATGGGGGCGTGGTTGGTGTTTCTGGTCATTTCCCTTCGGTTCGTCGTCGGGACGGTGTGACGGTCCCTCCAGTGACCATCACAGCTTGTGGCGCCCCAGGGTGGGTGCGTCACAGCCTGTGACGCCCCACGGTGGGTGCGTCACTTGGCACAGTTTTGCCAACTGGGTGGTCTGTGGGCCTGACGGTCCCACGATAGACCGCCAGGGCGTGTGACGCGCCTAGGTTGGACCGTCAGAGTGGCGACCCGACCATTGGCATCCGACCGTTGTGGTTTTCGACCGTTGGGCTTTTTTGACTGTTGGGTGTCAAGGCCTCTGACGCACCCAGGGTGGGGCGTCAGAGCCTTGTGACACCCCTGTGTGGGAGCGTAAAAGTCGGCGTGTCCCCACCTTCTAAAGCTCCTGGGTAGGACCATCAGAGGCTGTGACGCCCCGAGGGGTGTGCGTCACAGCTGGTTTCATTCCGCCTTCTAACGCACCAAAGGTGGTCTGTTAGAGCCTGTGACGCCCTAAGCGGTGTGCGTCACAGCTGATTTCTTCTCACCTTCTGACGCACTGGGTTGGGTGCGTTAGGGCCTGTGATGCACCAGGATTGGCTCGTCACAGCCGATTTTGCACCGAGTGTCTGACGCACCTGTGTTGGGCCGCCTGACTTCTGTGACGGCCTAGAATTGGACCGTCAGAGCCTGTGGCGCACCTGTGTTGGACCGCCACGCTCTGGACTGCACCTGGTGGTTCGTAGTCCCGTTTCTTCTCAGACCGTGGTCACCGCGAGTTGATGTCGGTACGAGGAGCGGCCCTTGTACTTTGTCCGGTTTAGACATCATTTTCCGTTGACTAGAGAGTCTACTCCTTCAATGACCCTCCACTAGTCGTAGCCTTCCGACACGAGAGTGGTCCCTCCAGGGAGTGGTGGCGAGGCTACCCTGAGAGACGAGTTTCGACTTGTTTTCACTGGGCCCCGCGTCTATCAGCCAGAGTCCGGCTGAGGGGAAAACCAGTTAGAGGGCCAGACCAGGGATGCACGGTGTGTGTGTGCACACGTGGTTGGGGGCGGTTGGACTTGCACTGACGAGCGCGACCGCAGCTAGTCACTTGTTCTATGGTTACTTGTACGGTGTCCCCGTTCCACCAGGGGTCGAGGGGGACACCTGAGGCGCGGTTTAAGCCGTCAGTGGATGCATCCTGCCTTACTTCTAGTGGGTTGGTACTCCTTACTTTGTTTGGTAGCGACTCTTGGGTTTTCTCAGTTTCTGACGAGTTGTCTCGGTTTTTGTGCTAGGTGTTCGGTACTAGCCGTGGTCGTAGCTCGCAGTTACCTTTCGCGTAGTTTCTCGATTTGCGAGGTGGGGACCAGATGATCCCTACTGCGCCTTGTGTTATGAGGCTCATTCCTTGCATGTTTTCCGTGTTTCAGGTGAGACGCGGCTTCAGGGGAGCGCTTCAGAGGCTCCACATGGTTCAAGTGCCCAGGGTTAGTTTCCAATTGCCAGGCTGAGGTATGCCCCATGTAGTTGTACTTTTCTCTTTGGACTGTACTAGTTGTGGACTACTGTCTTTTTAGACTACTATTGTTATTATTGTGGACCATGTAATTTAATTAATGAAATTTATTTATTTCCTGTCGATTCTTATAAACTGCGTAATTCTGCAATTATTTTAGATTCTTGTGTATCTCCACACCATCCTTTCAACCCTTCCGAGGCTTCGGGCTCGTGGATGGCGGCTCGAGATTCGGGTTATTGGGCCTTCCCGGTGTTCGGATCTCGGGTCGTTACAGCTGGTATCAGAGCACGGTTGTAGATATATATAAGAATTGTAAATAGTTGCAGTAGTCCACTAGTCCACAATGATGATGTACAGTCGGCACTGGCTTAGGGCATCGTGTGTTTTATTGATTCCATTATTTTTCATGTCTTCTGTCTGTTTGCAGTAGGCGAGTATAGCTTCGAGGCGGAGGGCTCGCTCTCAGCAGGGACGGTCGGCAGGAGAGCAAGAGGAGCAGAGCAGAGTGCCACCAGACACCAACCAGGTAGGGGATGCAACGAGAGTTTCGGGGGCCGATGATTTCTTTCGGAGTATGTTTTAGGCTATGGCTCAGCAGTTTGGCGGTGATGCTGGCGAGGGCTTGTCATCCAGGGGTGGACCCAGTCGTGCTGTGAGGGACTTCTTGCAGTTTCACCCACCCTATTATGAGGGCCAGCCAGATGCCGATGTGGCCAGGAGATGGCTTGATGAGATGGAGAGAGTGTTCAGTTCCTTACGCTGTGCTGAGGAGGACATGGTGATGTTGGCCTGTAACTAGTTGCAGGGTACGGCTCGTGATTGGTGCTCTTCAGAGTGGAAGACGTCCTTTCGGTCTCATTATCTTCAGGGGATCGTGTGGAAGGACTTCGTTACGGTCTTCGAGCATACTTTCTGCCTGATGGAGGCATCATCCACAACTCCCTTTGGCTAGGGTCTTCTTCACACTCCAGCATCATTTGAGTTCGGGCCTCTCTCTATAAAGGCCCAATTATCCCTTTTGTGCTATCTTTTTGAGTAATTTGATGTAATTTTCATTTTATTTGAGTCATGTTCCTAGGTCTTGCATTTATTTTCCTAGGTTTGAGTGTCATTATATTGTGTAATGTGCTATTGGGCCCAATTCTTTGGGCTTGGCCCAAGAGCCCCCCTACCCCTTCGGTTATTTGTCATTGAGTCTTTTGTAAGGGACTTATTGTAAAATGTGGGTTTCCTATATATAGGGCCCCATTTCCTTCATTTGGAGGTAATGAATGATTCAATACAAAAGATTTCCATTTGAGTATTCAAATCTAGTTCTAGTGGAGTGAATCCTATAGTTGGGTGAGAAGCCCTAGGGGAGTGATTCCCCACCCCACCTATCTCTCTATCCCTCCTTCACTCTCCAAGGTTCGCCCTCTTCTTCTCTCCTCCCCTCTCCAACCACTTCCAACCCCCACCTACCCCATTAAAGCCACTCCACTTCCCATAGCCACCATTACTCCACTTCCCCCTAGTTCCAAGGAGATTCCTCCCCATTCCAACACCACCCTCCACATTCTAACACCATCTTCCCCATTCCAACACAATCACCCCTCTTCCCCACACAATCCCCCAACTTCCAAAGCCATTTTGAATTTGAAACTCCTTCCCTCCAAGCTTGGGCCGCCCCCATCCCCTCCCCTTAGGCCATATTCGCCCCCTTCCCCTCCATGCCCACCATTCACTTGCAACCCACCCCCATACTCCCTTGATGAAACTTGCACCCTCCCCTTCTTCCTCCATCTCCCCTCCACCATTAGACACCCTCTACATCACCCCCATTCTTCCCCTTCCACCATATACTTCCTTCTTCTTCTACTTTCTAGGTCAAGTGAAGGCTTTGTCAAAGTTGCTGCTTGCAGTCCAGATGATGCTGATGAACCAGTAGATTGCAGAAGCCACCATGACCTCCTCCCAGCGAATCTGAAGGCCCAAAAGGCATCCACAGAAGCGTCTCCCTGTCTCCTTCGCAACAGAAGTGGTTTCGTTTTCATCCGAGCTGTGTGCTGCTCGGGAGCTCCGTTCTCCCACGACTGCTCAGAACTGCCTCTGCTGAAGCCCTGAACCTGAGTAGAAGCTCTGCCACGACTAACCCCGGAGGAATCAGTTCGAAAGCTCTTCTACAAAGTTCTTCATCATCCTGTCTACTTTCAGAATCATGAAGCAGAACTCTGTTCAGCATCCATTAGCAGAAGTTATCAATTTTCTCCCTCTATTGCACGGATCTGCTTCCCCACAGTCTACACCGACCAGTCATCCTTGTTCAGAGCCTCCAGGTCTTCTCCGGCATCGGTTGGTTTCCCCATCAGCTTTTATACGAAGAGGACTTGTCCTTGATTCCAACGACTCTGACGGCGCTTGATTCCGAGGTCGGGAGCTGCCGGGGCGTTCTCTGCAATCTGCTGTTAGAAGTCTGCAACTGCAGGTCCGAGAATCTGAAGCTCTGTTCAAACCTCCATCCTGGTCAGAAGCTGATCCAGAAGAAATTAAAGAAATTCTGAAGCATTCCTTCCCAGCTACGAAGATTTCTCCACCGGTCTTGTCATCAACAAAATTCCTGAGCGAGTTCTACAGCAGCAACACCGACTACCTGTCCATGTTCGGAGAGAGCAGACAGAACCGGTGACTTCATCGTTCAATACTTTTAATCCTAGTTTCCCCTCCCCGCTTGGCCGGCTGAAGGCCCCTCCCTGTGTGGAGGTAATTTTGGTTGTAATATCCCTTAACCCCTACCCCAAGATCCCCCTCCTGCGAGAGCTGTAGTGTTGTAACTTGTTTGGGCAGGTCAAGCTACCCCGACGCGGCGTGTGGGGATCCACTCGCCTCCCCGCTCGCCCTCGTCTCCGACCGGGACCGATTTCTTCAAACCGGTCGAGTAAGTGCTCAAATCATCACTCCATTTAGTGCTTGTCTTTCAATATTAGTTCTTAATTCCGCTGGTTATGCGAGTGAGAGCCCGATCGTCAAGCCCCCTTGTCTTGAGTGATCACCGTGGGAGAAGTGCAACCGGTGCCTTTGGCACTTTGTCGGCCCCCTTGAATTGGGCCTCCACACCCATTGGGAATCCCATCTTGGCCTTGCTGGCCCTCTACCAGCAAGGGCCCAACCCCTCAACCTCACCTTGGCATTGCCAAGTTACCCCGGGCTTGGGTGAGTGTCGATAGAGCGATGGCCCAATTCGTCCCATTTGAATGCGATTGTGCTTGCTTGCATTAGGTCCGAGGTTGTGTCACATCAATTGGTATCAGAGCAAGTCTTTGACTTCTCTCTATCATGTCTAAGTCCTAGGACCATTGCATTGTGTGTCCAACATCTTTGGCCCCTTGTCTTGCATGTCCACCCGTAGTGGTGCTAGTTACCGATCCGATCCTTCATCTTCAAATCCACCCATGGATCCCCATCCTCAACTCAATCAAGATGCTCCTAGGGAGGAACCTCAAGGTCAAATGAATAGGGTAGATGCTGCCCTTACCAACATTCTTGCCCAACTTGAGTCCCTTACCACTCGAATTGCTCGGCTTGAAGAGCATGAGTTCCACCCAAGGAACAATGAGCCTAGAGTCCACCCTCCACATGTTGAGCCTCCTAGGGAAGACCCTCATCCAAGGAATAATGATCCAAGAGTTCATCCACCACATGGTGAGTTGCATAGGAATGAGTTCCACCCAAGGAACAATGACCCAAGAGTCCACCCTCCACATATTGAGCCTCATAGGGATGAGTTCCATCCTAGGAACCATGGACCAAGAGCCTATCATCCACATGCTGAAATTTATAGGGAGGACTTAGATCATGACCCTTACCATGGCCATGAGAGACCCTGACACCATCCAATTCATGAAAGGCATCCACGGGATGACCCGGATGACCCTCTCTTAAGGATGATTAAAGTAGAGGCCCCAAACTTTGATGGTTCTTTGAATGGTACCCTATGTCCGACCAAAGGAGGGTAAGGTTGGCCAAAATGCATCTCATCAAATTAGCCAAAACTTATTGGTTAAACCAAGAGGGTCTAAGACGGATTAGGCGGGGAGAGCCTATTGATACTTGGGAGGGTATGAAGAACAAACTTAGGAACAAATACCTTCCCCAATCCTACCATCAAATGCTCTTAGATGAATGGCAAAGCCTCACCCAAGAAGGAAAGACCCCGGTTGAATACATTGAGAAGTTTGACTCCTATCTTTTGAAGTGTGGAGTTCATGAGGACCCGGCCGTTACCTTGTCCCACTTTAGGAATGGCCTTCAAAGTCACATCAAAAGAGAGCTTTTTATGAGAGATGTTGATAACCTTGAGATAGCTTATCAAATAGATAGGGATGTAGAAAGATTCTCTAGGATCCCTCGATTTGCTACTCCCCGACCGGTCGATCCCAAAAATATGGGACCACGGCCCATTCCGGCCACTCCCATGAAAGCCCATAATCCAAGTGGGAACACCCCATTAAGGCCTTACAACCCTCCTCCCACCATCACTCCAAACAAACCCACCCCTAGTCACCCCCTCCCATGGAGGGAAGACATTCCCAAAGGCCCAAATGTAGGAACTACTTCGGGTAGTGGGCGTCAACAATGCTTTAGGTGTCAAGGGTTTGGCCACTTTGCGGGGCAATGTCCATCCAAGGGATTATCTAGCTTGCTTATTGAGGAAGAAGCTCCACCCCAAAAGGAACTTGAAGATGTCATTGAGGACCATGAAGCCTCACTAGATTGGGAAGAGGAGTATGAAGCCCAATACCTAGAATCGGGTCTAGATCACACCACTCCATCTACCAACTCTCATCTAAGAGTAATTAGATGCACCCTCACAAAACCCCAAGAAGAGGATTGGCGTCAAACTTCAATCTTTCACACTTTTGTCAAAATAGGGAGCCATGTAAGGAAAGTGATCTTGGATAGTGGGAGTTGTGTCAATACCGTATCACCCGATACCGTCAAGCTTCTTGGGCTAGCTATCACCCCTCACCCAAGTCCATACCGGGTCTCATGGATCAACAACAACTCCATCCCGGTCAACACTCACTGTCTTGTGCCCCTCACCTTCTCTTCATACCATGATCAAATATGGTGTGACATCATACCCATGGAAGTAGGCAGCATCCTACTAGGAAGACCTTGGCTTTATGATGTAGATGCCACCATCTTGGGTAGGAGCAACAAATGCACCTTTGAACATGAGGGTAAGACTATCCGTCTTAACCCCTCCCCACCTCGTCCCATGACCAAGAGGGACACTCCCCCTCAAGGACAACACCCCACCACTATACAAGTCTCGGGAAACTCCACCCCTCCAACCCCATCCCTCACCCAAACTCCCAAACAAAGTGGAACCTCGGGGTTGGCCAAGGGTCTTCATCTCATCACTAGGAAAGAACTTGAAGAGGAGATAGTTCAAGGAGTACCACTATGTGCGGTGGTCATTTGCCTAGGAGAGCCCACTCCCACCAATCCACATCCCATAGAAATCCAATAACTCCTAGAAGAATTCCATGATGTGTTCCCAACGGAGCTCCCGGACCAACTCCCTCCCATGCGTGATGTGCAACACGCAATTGATCTAGTCTCGGGGGCCACTCTCCCAAACCTTCCTCATTATCGCCTCAATCCCACGGAACATGCCGAACTTCGGAGGCAAATAGAGGAACTCATTAGGAAGGGCTTCATTCGCATTAGCAAAAGTCCATGTGCCGTCCCAGCCCTTCTAACTCCCAAGAAAGATGGGTCTTGGCGGATGTGTGTGGATAGTATGGCCATTAACAAAATCACCGTCAAGTATAGGTTTCCCATCCCTAGGCTTGATGACATGCTTGATATGTTAGCTGGAGCCACCATTTTCTCCAAAACTGACCTTAAGAGTGGCTATCACCAAGTTAGGATAAGGCCCGGGGATGAGTGGAAAACGGCTTTCAAAACCAAAGATGGTCTCTTTGAATGGTTAGTCATGCCTTTTGGGCTTTCAAATGCCCCAAGTACTTTCATGCGTCTTATGACGGAGGTCCTTAGGCCATTCATTGGGATCTTTCTAGTGGTCTACTTTGATGATATACTCATCTATAGTCAATCCCAAGAGGCCCACCTTGACCACCTTAGGCAAGTTTGTACCATCCTTCGACAAGAGAGCATATTTGCCAACTTAGGAAAGTGCCACTTCATGACCACCTCCCTCACCTTCCTAGGATTTGTGGTGTCCACCAAAGGTGTCTCCATGGACCCCGACAAGGTCCAAGCTATTATTGATTGGCCGGAACCCCACACCCTTCATGAGGTCTGAAGTTTCCATGGATTGGCAACATTTTATAGGAGGTTTATTCGTAGATTTAACACTATCACTGGCCCAATCATCGATTATCTCAAGAAGGGGACTTTTGTATGGACCAAATCAGCCTCTAAAGGCTTCCAAGAACTTAAGGAGAAGTTGACCCAAGCCCCGGTCCTATGCCTTCCCGATTTCTCTAAAGTCTTTGAAGTCACATGTGATGCATCTGGAATAGAGATAGGAGGGATCCTTAGTCAAGAGGGACACCCGGTAGCCTTCTTTAGTGAGAAGCTATGTGATGCTAGGACTAGATACTCCACTTATGACAAAGAGTTCTATGCCGTGGTGCAGTCCCTCCGACATTGGAGGCACTACTTGTTGCCCAAAGAATTTGTCATCTTTTCCGACCATGAGGCCCTCAAATACCTCAACTCCCAACAAAAGCTAAATGCCCGACATGCCCGATGGGTTGAGTTCATCCAATCCTACACTTTTGTCATCAAACACAAAGCCGGGAGTGAGAATCGAGCAGCGGATGCCCTTAGTAGGAAAGTTTCCTTGTTATCCACTATCCAAGTGGAGGTGAGCGGATTTGATAGGATCAAGGATGAGTACCCTAGCTGCCCCGACTTTGGGCACATCTATACCCCCTTGATCACCCATTCTAACAAGGAACATGAGGGGTTTGTCTTAGAGGATGGGTTCCTCTTCAAGGGACCCAAGCTTTGCATTCCACGGACCTCACTCCGAGATTTCTTGGTTTGGGAATTACATGCGGGAGGGTTAGCCGGTCATTTTGGGGTTCACAAGACCATTGCTCTAGTTGAGGGTCAGTTTTATTGGCCAAGTCTCAAGAGAGATGTAGGTAAAATAGTGGGTCAATGTCACACATGTGCTTTGGCCAAACAGATGAAGCAAAACACTGGCCTATACACCCCACTCCCCATCCCCGACCGTCCCTGGCAAGACTTGAGTATGGACTTTGTGCTAGGATTACCCAAGACTAAAAAAAGGCATGACTCCATCTATGTGGTGGTTGATAGATTCTCCAAAATGGCCCATTTCGTCCCATGCTCCAAAACCTCCGATGCCTCCCATGTGGCCCGATTGTTCTTTGATGAGGTTGTCCGTCTCCACGGGCTACCTAAGACCATAGTCTCCGATAGGGATGTCAAATTCACTAGCTACTTTTGAAAAACTCTTTGGCACATGATGGGTACCCTCCTCAAATTCTCCACTGCCTACCACCCCCAAACAGATGGCCAAACCGAAGTTGTCAATCGGAGTCTAGGGAACCTTCTTAGGTGTCTTGTTGAGGATCGCCCCGAAAATTGGGATCTCATCTTACCCCAGGCCGAATTTGCATATAACAACTCCATCAATAAGTCCATAGGGATGAGTCCATTTGTAGCCGTGCATGGATACAAACCAAGAAAGCCTTCCGATCTCATTCCCCTCCCCCAGCATGCTAGAGTGTCCATTTCAGCTGAGTCTTTTGCACAACATATTAGAGAATTTGCATGAAGAAATTCGCAAGCACATCAGCAAAAAGAATGAGGCTTATAAAAGGTTGGCCGACTCTCATCGGCGTCACCAAAAATTCCATGTGGGTGACTTTGTGATGGTAAGGACAGAGAGGCTCTCCCCGGGAGCCAACTCTAAACTGAGGCCACGTGGGGCTGGTCCCTTCCAGGTCTTGAGGTGCATTGGTGCAAATGCCTACGAGTTAGATCTCCCTGAGGAGTATGGAATAAGTCCCAAATTCAATGTCGCCGACCTAGTGCCATATAAGGGGCCCACGGTGGTACCTAGTGAGGAGATTGAGCCTACTTCTTCCATTGAGAGAGCACCCACCCGTGAGGAGAGGCCACCAACCAAAAGAGCCCAGCGTGAATAAATTGAACAAATATTGGATGTACAAGTCACTACCACTCGGAGCAAGGTATATGAGCGCTATCTCGTCAGGTGGAAGGATCGGCCTCCTTCGGAGGATTCTTGGGTGAGTCGGGAGGATCTCCAGCGGTTGGATCCAGACCTCCTCGAGCAGTACCACAGCCGGATGGACCCCTACTCGACGGAGTCGAGCTCTTCACAGCCCAGGGGATTTGATGGAGGCATCATCCATAACTCCCTTTGTCTAGGGTCTTCTTCACACTCCGACATCGTTTGAGTTCGGGCCTCTCTCTATAAAGGCCCAATTATCCCTTTTGTGCTATCTTTTTGAGTCATTTGATGTAATTTTCATTTTATTTGAGTCATGTTCCTAGGTCTTGCATTTATTTTCCTAGGTTTGAGTGTCATTAGATTGTGTAATGTGCTATTGGGCCCAATTCTTTGGGCTTGGCCCAAGAGCCCCCCTACCTCTTCGGTTATTTGTCATTGAGTCTTTTATAAGGGACTTATTGTAAAATGTGGGTTTCCTATATATAGGGCCCAATTTCCTTCATTTGGAGGTAATGAATGATTCAATACAAAAGATTTCCATTTGAGTATTCAAATCTAGTTCTAGTGGAGTGAATCCTATAGTTGGGTGAGAAGCCCTAGGGGAGTGATTCCCCACCCCACCTCTCTCTCTATCCCTCCTTCTCTCTCCAAGGTTCGACCTCTTCCTCTCTCCTCCCCTCTCCAACCACCTCCAACCCCCACCTACCCCATTAAAGCCACTCCACTTCCCATAGCCACCATTACTCCACTTCCCCCTAGTTCCAAGGAGATTCCTCCCCATTCCAACACCACCCTCCACATTCTAACACCATCTTCCCCATTCCAACACAATCACCCCTCTTCCCCACACAATCCCCCAACTTCCAAAGCCAGTTTGAATTTGAAACTCCTTCCCTCCAAGCTTGGGCCGCCCCCATCCCCTCCACTTAGGCCATATTCGCCCCCTTCCCCTCCATGCCCACCATTCACTTGCAACCCACCCCCATACTCCCTTGCTGAAACTTGCACCCTCCCCTTCTTCCTCCACCTCCCCTCCACCATTAGACACCCTCTACATCACCCCCATTCTTCCCCTTCCACCATATACTTCCTTCTTCTTCTACTTTCTAGGTCAAGTGAAGGCTTAGTCAAAGTTGCTGCTTGCAGTCCAGATGATGCTGATGAACCAGTAGCTTGCAGAAGACACCACGACCTCCTCCCAGCGAATCTGAAGGCCCAAGAGGCATCCACAGAAGCGTCTCCCTGTCTCCTTCGCAACAGAAGTGGTTTCGTCTTCATCCGAGCTGTGTGCTGCTCGGGAGCTCCGTTCTCCCACGACTGCTCAGAACTGCCTCTGCTGAAGCCCTGAACCTGAGTAGAAGCTCTGCCACGACTAACCCCGGAGGAATCAGTTCGAAAGCTCTTCTACAAAAGTTCTTCACCGCCCTATCTAATTTCAGAATCAAGAAGCGGAACTCTGTTCGGCATCCAGTAGCAGAAGTTATCAATTTTCTCCCTCTGCTGCACGGATCTGCTTCCCCACAGTCTACACCGACCAGTCATCCTTGTTCAGAGCCTCCAGGTCTTCTCTGGCATCGGTTGGTTTCCCCGTCAGTTTTGCTGTGAATAGGACTCGTCCACGATTCCAACGACTCCAACGGCACTTGATTCCGAGGTCAGGAACTGCTGGGGTGTTCTCTGCAATCGGCTATTAGAAGTCTGCAACTGCAGGTCCGAGAATTTGAAGCTCTGTTCAAACCTCCATCCCGGTCAGCAGCGGCTCCAGAAGAAATTAAAGAAATTCTGAAACATTCCCTTCCCAGCTACGAAGATTTCCCCACTGGTCTCGTCATCAGTGAAATTCCTTAGCGAGTTCTACAGCAGCAATACCTACTACCTGTCTCTGTTCAGAGAGAGCAGACAGAACCGGTGACTTCATCGTTCAATACTTTTAATCCTAGTTTCCCCTCCCCGCTTGGCCGGCTGAAGGCCCCTCCCTATGTGGAGGTAATTTTGGTTGTAATATCCCTTAACCCCCACCCCAAGATCCCCCTCCTGCGAGAGGTGTAGTGTTGTAACTTGTTTGGGCAGGTCAAGCTACCCCGACGCGGCGTGTGGGGATCCACTCGCCTCCCCGCTCGCCCTCGTCTCCGACCGGGACCGGTTTCTTCAAACCGGTCGAGTAAGTGCTCAAACCATCACACCATTTAGTGCTTGTCTTTTAATATTAGTTCTTAATTCTGCTGGTTATGCGAGTGAGAGCCCGATCCTCAAGCTCCGTTGTCTTGAGTGATCACCGTGGGAGAAGTGCAACCGGTGCCTTTGGCACTTTGTCGGCCCCCTTGAATTGGGCCTCCACACCCATTGGGAATCCCATCTTGGCCTTGCTGGCCCTCTACCAGCAAGGGCCCAACCCCTCAACCTCACCTTGGCATTGCCAAGTTACCCCGGGCTTGGGTGAGTGTCGATAGAGCGGTGGCCCAATTCGGCCCATTTGAATGCGATTGTGCTTGCTTGCATTAGGTCCGAGGTTGTGTCACATCACTGCCCATCCTACGTTGGTACGCAGAAGATGCGTCAATTTTTGGAGCTGGTTCAGGGCGACATGTCAGTGTTGCAGTACAAGGCTCGGTTTATGGAGTTAGGCCATTATGCTCCTCATATTATAGAGCATGAGGGAGTGAAGACCGAGCAATTCATGCAGGGTTTGAGGCAGGAGCTGAGGCACCTCTTGATGGTGAACGCTGCTACTGATTTGGAGATAGCGTCTCGTGTGGCAGCTTCTTTGGAGCTGGATATGCAGAAGGTCCGAGGATCGGGAGGTTAGGGGCAGTCCCCGTCAGGGCGCAGCCAGCAGTTGGCTACCCAGTAGTAGGGCTCCTTTCAGCATACGACGGGTGGTTCAGGAGTGTCGGCGCCGACGACGTCAGTGACAGGATCTGTGTCTTTTTACTCCAAGGTCAAGAAGTTTCTCAAGAAGAGTTTCCGTAAGAAGCACAAGGACCAGAGGCAGGCATCATCAGGCAGTGTACAACAGCCGGTCCCTTTTCAGCGTCAGGGATCCGTGGGTGGATCGCGGGGAGGGTGTCCCCGGTGTGGCGAGTCGCATCTAGGCAGGCAGTGCACGGCGCTAGTGATTTGTTTCAGGTGTGACCAGCCAGGGCATATGGCGCACGACTGTCCTCAGAGGCAGCAGTAGCAGTTTCCTCCGCAGTAGCAGTACCCTCAGCAGCAGGGGCAGTATCCGCTGCTACCCAGGTCAGCGACTGTGGGGGCAAGCAGAGATCCCGAGGCCAGATTATACACATGACCAGGGTTGAGGCAGTGGCATCACAGCTCATGGAAGGTACCATTCATATTTTGGGTTGTGCGGCTCAAGTTTTGTTTGATTCTGGCGCGTCTCATTTGTTTATTTCGGAGGATTTCAGGCTGAGTATTGAGGAGCCGGTGACCAGTTGACTTGTGATTTGGCAGTGGAGTTACCTTCGAGTGATTTTATGATCACTTTGTATTATTTTGATGAGGTTCCCGTGTGGGTTGAAGGGCGGAGTTTTCCGGCCAGGCTTTATGCCTTGCCAATTCAGAATTTTGATGTGATTTTGGGCATGGATTGGCTCGAGGCACATCATGCTTTGGTGGATTGTGGCTCGAAGAGGGTTTATTTCCGGTGGCTTCATGGACGCACCTTCTATTTCCAAGGTATTAGGTCTTCCTCTTCCCGCTTTCTTATTTCGGCTATTAGGGCTCATTGTTTGCTTGGCGCGGGTTGTCAGAATTTTCTCGCTACTGTGGTCATGGTGGACCAGTCGGAGCCGGATGTGGGGAACATTCCGGTGGTGTGCAAGTTTCCCGATGTTTTTCCTGAGGACCTACTTGGATTGCCTCCCCAGCGGGAGATTGATTTTGTGATCGAGATTGTGCCTGGTACAGGACCTTTGTCGAAGGCTCCTTACCGTATGGCTCCCGCTGAGTTGAGAGAGTTGAGGGCGCAGTTGCAGGAGTTGCTGGCCAAGGGGTACATTCGTCCTATCTTTTCCCCTAGGGGTGCGCCAGTATTATTCGTGAAGAAGAAGGATAGTAGTCTGAGGTTGTGTATTGACTACCGACAGCTGAATGATGTGATCGTTAAGAACAAGTATCCCTTACCGCGGATCGATGATTTGTTCGACCAGCTTCAGTCTGCTCGAGTGTTCTCGCGGATTGATTTGCGGTCCGATTATTATCAGTTGTGGATTTGAGAGTCTGACGTGGAGAAGATCGCGTTCAACTCGAGATATGGGCATTATGAGTCTCTGGTGATGCCGTTTGGGCTCACCAATGCCCCCGCAGCGTTTATGGATTTGATGCAAAGGGTGTTCCGTCCGTACTTAGACCAGTTCGTGGTCGTGTTTGTGGACGACATCCTTGTGTATTCGCGGTCTGCAGGTGAGCATGCATATCATTTGAGGGTTGTGTTGCAGACCCTACGAGATCATCAGTTGTATGCTAAACTCAGTAAGTGTGAGTTTTGGCTTCACGAGGTGCACTTTTTAGGGCACGTGATTTCTGGTGATGATATTTCTGTGGATCCAGCCAAGGTTGAGGTAGTGATGCAGTGGCCGAGGCGAAGGACCATGACAGAGATTCGGAGTTTCTTGGGGCTTGTAGGATATTATAGGATGTTTATTCAAGATTTCGCTCGTGTTGTAGCCCCGATGACCAGGATTACGCGGAAGGATGTGCCGTTTGTCTGGACGGGTGAGTGTGAGCAGAGCTTTATGGAGCTTAGGAGGTTGCTCACCTCGGCACCGGTGTTGGTGTTACCTTCTGAATCGAGAGGTTTTGTGGTGTGTACAGATGCTTCCGTGGTCGGGTTGGGTGCTGTGCTGATGCAACACGATATAGTGGTGGATTATGCATCTTGATAGCTAAAGCCCCATGAGGAGAACTACCATACTCATGATCTTGAGTTAGCGGCTGTGATCTTTGCATTGAAGATCTGGAGACATTATCTGTACGGTGAGAAGTTCGAGGTGTTCACAGACCATCAGAGTTTGAGGTATGTGTTCACCCAGAAGGACCTTAATCTCAGGCAGAGGGGATGGATGGAGTATATGAAAGATTATGACTTCACCATGTCTTATCAGTCGGGCAGGATGAACGTCGTTACCGATGCCTAGAGTAGGAAGGTCGTTGTCAGCACCATGATGATGAGGAAGTGAGGCTCTGGGAATAAGTGCCAGCCGTGACATTTAGGCTCAAGGTTCCTGATGCGGGACGAGACACGGACACGACAAGCTCGCGATCGTCCCCTAACGAGGGAAGCATCGGACATGCGCGGTTGAGAAACCGGCAAGAGCTAGGGTGGTCGGCTCGCACTTTCGTGCCCGGATCGGGTCACGGGACGGTCACGCTCTCTCTCGTAGCAGTGGTGAATGATAATATAGCGAGCTAACGGACCTAAAGCATGCTCTCTAGCAGCGGCATAAACAAGTATATATGAAAATAAGCAAATGCCGAGTGTAGGGAGTGAGAACGATACCTGCACGCGCTCGGCGTGGGGAAGACGGACTCGGCCGAAAACTCGTACTCCCGAGAAACCTAACACACAATAATTACAGCAATGGGAACATGCCCACTCCACGCAGGGAGGTAAAGGGCTATACAAATGGGCCCGGGAGGACCGAATTCGGGTTGACGGGCAGCTTCGTGTGTTGATTCGACTACACGCGTGTTCACGACCATGGGGCCCACGTGCTGTCCGGAGGGGCCGTGTGGGATCCGGTGGTACCACTGTAGTGGAGACACTTGGAGAAGAGCTCCCCGGGCTGGCGGCACGCTGGTTCACCGGCCGGAGGCCGGGCGGCTCCGTTTGGCACCGGTCAGAAAAACCGATCGAAAATCTACCGGTTCTGTATTTCAGCGCGCGCTCCGGCGGGAACGGACGCTGCGATCAGCACCGATGTCGGAATGCGACGAGATCAGAGCCGTTGGAAAGTTGCTTCAAAGTACTACAATCTAGTGGCCTTCAGAAAAATTCATCAGATTTTTACTTTGTGTTGGCGAATTTTATATGCTGCTGTTATACAGTAACCGAAGACTCAGATCTGCAGAGAACTTTCCTGTTGATTGCCTTTGACCGTGAAGTAGATGTCCGAATTTGAAGATGTGTTTTTCAGCAAGGTTGTAGGAAATTGAACAAGGAAACCAGGAATATTTTTGGGTCGAGATTTGGAGGTGGTGGTGATTTGTTCTGAGTTTGGAAGTGGAGGGTGGTCAGATCTGGGATCTGACTAAAAACACTGTATCAGAGGAAGAACATAAATTTCTAAAAATAGATAGAAGGCTGATAAAAAATTAAGAAAATTTGTGGAGGTAGGGGGTGATGGACAAAACTCCCCGTAAAATTGGGAGGGTTTGGACAAATCCAAAAGATGGTCGGAGGGGGAGAACTCAGAGGTTCTGTCACTGTAGATAGAAACCTGGCAGATCTGGGATGACAGGTTGGACGAAAATGTAAAAATACTAAACGATGGGATTTTGGTGTGAAAATTTAGGTGGATCTTGCGATGCAAGGGTAGAACACACCATAAAAATTTCACCTTGAGATCTTTACGTGGAGGAGAGAAGATATTCAGACAAGAAGCCTCTATCTAGGATGGACAGAACACCGAAGGCGGCTCCGCGGCGGCGTGATGGCGGCCCGGACGGCGGCGGCGGCGGCACAGATGATCACCGGAGATAGAGGGGAGGGGATAGAAGATAGAAATCACTCTAGAACTGGAGGTTGGAGGAGAGAAACCAGAGGGAGAGAGGAGGGGCTCAAGAACACTCTTGATTTTTCAACAATTTTCTCTTCATTTCTTCATTAATCTCTAATGACACTATACATAGGCTTATATAGAAAATGGCAAGGGGTGGGGGGCTGGGAATTTCGTGGGAAATAAGTCATTTTCTTCCCCCATGTGGTCAAAACTTAAAAAAATAAAAATAAATTACATATGAATGGAGCACTCCTTTGACTAGGTAGGTAAGGTAGGTGGCCAACCTTTGAAATTTTAACCCCTTTGTCTCCCATGTGGTCAATTAGCATTCAAACCTTCTAGATGGCCACCTAGGATGGTTGACCAGCCCCACATGGATGAGGTGGACCAATGGGGAAGGGGAGGGGGCCCCCTAACTGGACCTACTACACATTTGCACAACAACCCACACAATCCTAGGGAATGACAAATTGGCTTACAAAGCCTTACAATTGTACATATACTTTCCCAAGGATATAAAAGTAAATAAAAGGAATCAAATGTAAAAATAAAAGTTAATACTCGGCATCGATTCCCATCAACTCTCCCCGGGTGGGAGGAACTCGACCCCGTCGAGTAGGGGTATGGATGCTCGAGTACTCCGGCGGATCCGTCACCGTGCCGAGTAGCGCGGGTATGCTTCACTCCAAGTGACCGTCACCTGCTCAATCCATATATACTCGATATGCACAAGCTGCTACGGGCTAGAGGTGGACACTCCGGGTGGGTCACTCTCAAAAGGGAAGGAAGCAGCTCGAAGACTCACTAGGAATCACCGCTGAGTCCCTGTAGGTGACTAATCCGGGTATAGATGTAGAACCGATCCCATACTCATCGAGTGAGTCTACTCGCTTTCACACTCATAAGGGACTGACATCGACGAGCTTGCACACGACATATGCAGACTCACCATGCACTAACACACATATGCAAACCACACAAATAAGAAACCGACTCATACATGACTCTAGACACACCTATTGTTAGTCCGACCCGTACATAGGTGACGGCGGACCAGGACACCCGAATGTGTGCCATGCATGCATGTTATGTAACCGGAGATGGGTGGTATGGGGAACACCTAAACATCCAAGTATGACCCAGTCATGCATGGACGGCCCTTTAGATTTGGGGGACTTGAGAGGGCTAGGAGGGCCGAATGTTGTTGTATCGTGGACGGGCTTGGTGGGTGTAAATGACCCGGTCCGTGGGGTAGGAGTGTGATAGTGGACTCCCTTAAAGAAATGAATTATATAAGGTGGGTCATGGGGTCCACTAAGGAATGGGTCAAAGGGATCGAAGAAGGTATGACCCCTTGTGGTGGGCTCCCCCAAGTCACGGTCCCACGTGTAGAAGTTTTGAAGGTGTGGATAGTCACCTTCTTGCATTGTGATGGGTGGGACGGGGACCGTAAGCAAGAAGTATGATTCCTCCCTCGGACAAAAGGGTATGGATTCGGGCTCGGCCGGTAAGGGAAGGAGTAAGAGGATCTCCGTGGTGACACAACCCACGGTGCACTCGGAGATAATGGACCCATAGGCCGGATGGGTGAAGCTAAGACTAGCGGGTTGGTCGAAGCCTCGGGCCAATAAATGTGTAAAGGTCAACTGCCGGTCTAACCCTTTAAGAAGGTCGTCCAATGTGTCCACATAGTGACGAGACCGGAAGGTGGTATGAAATGAGTTGCTTGACACTAGTGGTAGTGTGGGGTCCATTGATGGGAAGGGAGGTGGGACCAAGCCATCCTTGAGCCAACTAAGAAGCGGCTCGGCTATGAAAAGCGTACCCGTTAGAAATACGGGTGGCTCGTGCCTTGGTGGTTCCAAATGAGAGGACTCCGAATCAAATTCGGAAATAGAGATGGATGACATTGGAACTCTCTCGAGTGGTGAAGGCCATGGTGTAGGCGGCTGGGAGGTAGATGCTTGTCTAAAGCCACCATACCGAGAAAAGTGTGACTCAAATGGTTCGACCACTAGAGCGACCGTATAGGATTCCGCTAGAGAGAATGCATTGCGGATAAGACATTCTAACTGGAAGTGAAAGCGCAAACCTCTCCGAAACTGAAATGCGGCCGTGTTGCTCTCCTCTCCCAAGCCATGTTCCAACCAATACTTATGATATGCCCGAAGGTACTCGGACACGGACCTATCACCTTGGACGGGTCGACATGGGTGGGCCATAGTTGCCAAAATACGGGAATGGATCCCTAAGAATGGATATGCAAGGCCATTTGGGCAAAACACTAGACACGACCCTAAGTAATGCAAAGTTGGAATGCATGCACACTAAGGACAAGACACCAAGACTCGGTACGGGGCGGAGTTAATCGATCCGAAGATCACATGCGCAAGTGTGCGGCCTTCCCGATAGGCGTAGCCTAACGTTCGGACAACACCTTTTTATATACCGACTAATGGTATGCAAATGCGACCCAAAAGGCACTTTTTTTTGTTTTAAAACAATGATGACCCTAAACAAGACGTAGACTATGACTAATGACTAGACGTAAATGACACACTCTTTTTTTTGACACCCTAGACTCAACTCGCTCTGATACCAAATTGATGCGGGACGAGACACGGACACGACAAGCTCGCGATCGTCCCCTAACGAGGGAAGCATCGGACATGCGCGGTTGAGAAACCGGCAAGAGCTAGGGTGGTCGGCTCGCACTTTCGTGCCCGGATCGGGTCACGGGACGGTCACGCTCTCTCTCGTAGCAGTGGTGAATGATAATATAGCGAGCTAACGGACCTAAAGCATGCTCTCTAGCAGCGGCATAAACAAGTATATATGAAAATAAGCAAATGCCGAGTATAGGGAGCGAGAACGATACCTCCACGCGCTCGGCGTGGGGAAGACGGACCCGGCCGAAAACTCGTACTCCCGGGAAACTTAACACAAAATAATTACAGCAATGGGAACATGCCCACTCCACGCAGGGAGGTAAAGGGCTATACAAATGGGCCCGGGAGGACCGAATTCGGGTTGACGGGCAGCTTCGTGTGTTGATTTGGCTACACGCGTGTTCACGACCGTGGGGCCCATGTGCTGTCCGGAGGGGCCGTGTGGGACCCGGTGGTACCACTGTAGTGGAGACACTTGGAGAAGCGCTCCCCGGGCTGGCGGCACGCTGGTTCGCCGGCCGGAGGCCGGGCGGCTCCGTTCGGCACCGGTCGGAAAAACCGATCGAAAATCTGCCGGTTCTGTATTTCAGCGCGCGCTCCGGCGGGAACGGACGCTGCGATCAGCACTGGTGTCAGAATGCGATGAGATCAGAGCCGTTGGAAAGTTGCTTCGAAGTACTACAATCTAGTGGCCTTCAGAAAAATTCACCAGATTTGTACTTTATGTTGGTGAATTTTATATGCTGCTGTTGTACAGTAACCGAAGACTCGGATCTGCAGAGAACTTTCCTGTTGATTACCTTTGACCGTGAAGTAGATGTCCGAATTGGAAGATGTGTTCTTCAGCAAGGTTGTAGGAAATTGAACAAGTAAACCAGGACTAATTTTGGATCGGGATTTGGAGGTGGTGGTGATTTGTTATGATTTTGGAAGTGGAGGGTGGTCGGATCTGGGATCTGACTAAAAACACTGTATCAGAGGAAGAACACGAATTTCTAAAAATAGATAGAAGGCTGATAAAAAATTAAGAAAATTTGTGGAGATAGGGAGTGATAAACAGAACTCTCAGTAAAATTGGGAGGGTTTGGACAAATCAAAAAGATGGTCAGAGGGGGAGAACTCAGAGGTTCTATCACTGTAGATAGAAACCTGGCAGATCAGGGATGACAGGTTGGTCGAAAATGTAAAAATACTAAACGATGGAATTTTGGTGTGAAAATTTAGGTGGATCTTGGGATGCAAGGATAGAATACACCATAAAAATTTCAGCTTGAGATCGTTACGTGGAGGAGAGAAGATATTCAGACAAGAAGCCTCTATCCAGGATGGACAGAACACCGAAGGCGGCTCCGCGGCGGCGTGATGGCGGTACGGACGGCAGCGGCGGCGGCACAGATGATCACCGGAGATAGAGGAGAGGGGATAGAAGATAAAACTCACTCTAGAACTGGAGGTTGGAGGAGAGAAACCAGAGGGTGAGAGGAGGGGCTCAAGAACACTCTTGATTTTCCAACAATTTTCTCTTCATTTCTTCATTAATCTCTAATGACACTATACATAGGCTTATATAGAAAATGGCAAGGGGTGGGGGGCTGGGAATTTCATGGGAAATAAGTCATTTTCTTCCCCCATGTGGTCAAAACTCAAAAAAAATAAATAAATTACATATGAATGGAGCACTCCTTTGACTAGGTAGGTAAGGTAGGTGGCCAACCTTTGAAATTTTAACCCCTTTGTCTCCCATGTGGTCAATTAGCATTCAAACCTTCTAGATGGCCACCTAGGATGGTTGACCAGCCCCACATGGATGAGGTGGACCAATGGGGAAGGGGAGGGGGCCCCCTAGCTGGACCTACTACACATTTGCACAACAACCCACACAATCCTAGGGAATGACACATTGGCTTACAAAGCCTTACAATTGTACATATACTTTCCCAAGGATATAAAAGTAAATAAAAGGACTCAAATGTAAAAATAAAAGTTAATACTCGGCGTCGATTCCCATCAACTCTCCCCGGGTGGGAGGAACTCGACCCCGTCGAGTAGGGGTATGGATGCTCGAGTACTCCGGCGGATCCGTCACCGTGTCGAGTAGCGCGGGTATGCTCCACTCCAAGTGACCGTCACCTGCTCAATCCATATATACTCGATATGCACAAGCTGCTACGGGCTAGAGGTGGACACTCCGGGTGGGTCACTCTCAAAAGGGAAGGAAGCAGCTCGAAGACTCACTAGGAATCACCGCTGAGTCCCTGTAGGTGACTAATCCGGGTATAGATGTAGAACCGATCCCATACTCATCGAGTGAGTCTACTCGCTTTCACACTCATAAGGGACTGACATCGACGAGCTTGCACACGACATATGCAGACTCACCATGCACTAACACACATATGCAAACCACACAAATAAGAAACTGACTCATACATGACTCTAGACACACCTATTGTTAGTCCGACCCGTACATAGGTGACGGCGGACCAGGACACCCGAATGTGTGCCATGCATGCATGTTATGTAACCGGAGATGGGTGGTATGGGGAACACCTAAACATCCAAGTATGACCCAGTCATGCATGGACGGCCCTTTAGATTTGGGGGACTTGAGAGGGCTAGGAGGGCCGAATGTTGTTGTATCGTGGACGGGCTTGGTGGGTGTAAATGACCCGGTCCGTGGGGTAGGAGTGTGATAGTGGACTCCCTTAAAGAAATGAATTATATAAGGTGGGTCATGGGGTCCACTAAGGAATGGGTCAAAGGGATCGAAGAAGGTATGACCCCTTGTGGTGGGCTCCCCCAAGTCACGGTCCCACGTGTAGAAGTTTTGAAGGTGTGGATAGTCACCTTATTGCATTGTGATGGGTGGGACGGGGACCGTAAGCAAGAAGTATGATTCCTCCCTCGGACAAAAGGGTATGGATTCGGGCTCGGCCGGTAAGGGAAGGAGTAAGAGGATCTCCGTGGTGACACAACCCACGGTGCACTCGGAGCTAATGGACCCATAGGCCGGATGGGTGAAGCTAAGACTAGCGGGTTGGTCGAAGCCTCGGGCCAATAAATGTGTAAAGGTCAACTGCCGGTCTAACCCTTTAAGAAGGTCGTCCAATGTGTCCACATAGTGACGAGACCGGAAGGTGGTATGAAATGAGTTGCTTGACACTAGTGGTAGTGTGGGGTCCATTGATGGGAAGGGAGGTGGGACCAAGCCATCCTTGAGCCAACTAAGAAGCGGCTCGGCTATGAAAAGCGTACCCGTTAGAAATACGGGTGGCTCGTGCCTTGGTGGTTCCAAATGAGAAGACTCCGAATCAAATTCGGAAATAGAGATGGATGACATTGGAACTCTCTCGAGTGGTGAAGGCCATGGTGTAGGCGGCTGGGAGGTAGATGCTTGTCTAAAGCCACCATACCGAGAAAAGTGTGACTCAAATGGTTCGACCACTAGAGCGACCGTATAGAATTCCGCTAGAGAGAATGCATTGCGGATAAGACATTCTAACTGGAAGTGAAGGCGCAAACCTCTCCGAAACTGAAATGCGGCCGTGTTGCTCTCCTCTCCCAAGCCATGTTCCAACCAATACTTATGATATGCCCGAAGGTACTCGGACACGGACCTATCACCTTGGACGGGTCGACATGGGTGGGCCATAGTTGCCAAAATACGGAAATGGATCCCTAGGAATGGATATGCAAGGCCATTTGGGCAAAACACTAGACACGACCCTAAGTAATGCAAAGTTGGAATGCATGCACACTAAGGACAAGACACCAAGACTCGGTACGGGGTGGAGTTAATCGATCCGAAGATCACTCGCGCAAGTGTGCGGCCTTCCCGATAGGCGTAGCCTAACGTTCGCACAACACCTTTTTATATACCGACTAATGGTATGCAAATGCGACCCAAAAGGCACTTTTTTTTTGTTTTAAAACAATGATGACCCTAAACAAGACGTAGACTATGACTAATGACTAGACGTAAATGACACACTCTTTTTTTTTGACACCCTAGACTCAACTCGCTCTGATACCAAATTGATGCGGGACGAGACACGGACACGACAAGCTCGCGATCGTCCCCTAATGAGGGAAGCATCGGACGTGCGCGGTTGGGAAACCGGCAAGAGCTAGGGTGGTCGGCTCACACTTTCGTGCCCGGATCGGGTCACGGGACAGTCACGCTCTCTCTCGTAGCAGTGGTGAATGATAATATAGCGAGCTAACGGACCTAAAGCATGCTCTCTAGCAGCGGCATAAACAAGTATATATGAAAATAAGCAAATGCCGAGTATAGGGAGCGAGAACGATACCTCCACGCGCTCGGCGTGGGGAAGACGGACCCGGCCGAAAACTCGTACTCCCGGGAAACTTAACACAAAATAATTACAGCAATGGGAACATGCCCACTCCACGCAGGGAGGTAAAGGGCTATACAAATGGGCCCGGGAGGACCGAATTCGGGTTGACGGGCAGCTTCGTGTGTTGATTCGGCTACACGCGTGTTCACGACCGTGGGGCCCATGTGCTGTCCGGAGGGGCCGTGTGGGACCCGGTGGTACCACTGTAGTGGAGACACTTGGAGAAGCGCTCCCCGGGCTGGCGGCACGCTGGTTCGCTGGCCGGAGGCCGGGCGGCTCCGTTCGGCACTGGTCGGAAAAACCGATCGAAAATCTGCCGGTTCTGTATTTCAGCGCGCGCTCCGGCGGGAACGGACGCTGCGATCAGCACTGGTGTCGGAATGCGATGAGATCAGAGCCGTTGGAAAGTTGCTTCGAAGTACTACAATCTAGTGGCCTTCAGAAAAATTCACCAGATTTATACTTTATGTTGGCGGCTTTTATATGCTGCTGTTGTACAGTAACCGAAGACTCAGATCTGCAGAGAACTTTCCTGTTGATTGCCTTTGACCGTGAAGTAGATGTCCGAATTGGAAGATGTGTTCTTCAGTAAGGTTGTAGGAAATTGAACAAGTAAACCAGGAATAATTTTGGATCGGGATTTGGAGGTGGTGGTGATTTGTTATGATTTTGGAAGTGGAGGGTGGTCGGATCTGGGATCTGACTAAAAACACTGTATCAGAGGAAGAACACGAATTTCTAAAAATAGATAGAAGGCTGATAAAAAATTAAGAAAATTTGTGGAGATAGGAGTGATAAACAGAACTCTCAGTAAAGATGGGAGAGTTTGGACAAATCAAAAAGATGGTCAGAGGGGGAGAACTCAGAGGTTCTATCACTGTAGATAGAAACCTGGCAGATCAGGGATGACAGGTTGGTCGAAAATGTAAAAATACTAAACGATGGAATTTTGGTGTGAAAATTTAGGTGGATCTTGGGATGCAAGGATAGAATACACCATAAAAAATTTCAGCTTGAGATCTTTACGTGGAGGAGAGAAGATATTCAGACAAGAAGCCTCTATCCAGGATGGACAGAACACCGAAGGCGGCTCCGCGGCGGCGTGATGGCGGCACGGACGGCGGCGGCGGCGGCACAGATGATCACCGGAGATAGAGGAGAGGGGATAGAAGATAAAACTCACTCTAGAACTGGAGGTTGGAGGAGAGAAACCAGAGGGTGAGAGGAGGGGCTCAAGAACACTCTTGATTTTTCAACAATTTTCTCTTCATTTCTTCATTAATCTCTAATGACACTATACATAGGCTTATATAGAAAATGGCAAGGGGTGGGGGGCTGGGAATTTCATGGGAAATAAGTCATTTTCTTCCCCCATGTGGTCAAAACTCAAAAAAAATAAATAAATTACATATGAATGGAGCACTCCTTTGACTAGGTAGGTAAGGTAGGTGGCCAACCTTTGAAATTTTAACCCCTTTGTCTCCCATGTGGTCAATTAGCATTCAAACATTCTAGATGGCCACCTAGGATGGTTGACCAGCCCCACATGGATGAGGTGGACCAATGGGGAAGGGGAGGGGGCCCCCTAACTGGACCTACTACACATTTGCACAACAACCCACACAATCCTAGGGAATGACACATTGGCTTACAAAGCCTTACAATTGTACATATACTTTCCCAAGGATATAAAAGTAAATAAAAGGAATCAAATGTAAAAATAAAAGTTAATACTCGGCGTCGATTGCCATCAGTTCCCCAGGAGCCGGGGTCAGCTATTCTTGTGAGCTTGACTGTCATGCCTACGATTCATCGTTAGGTGACAGATGCTCAACGTGCAGACCCTGAGTTGCCCCGGATTTTGGCTTTGGCTGATGTGGACTACGGCGAGGACGGAGCCGTGAGATTCCGTGGTAGGCTGTACATCCCAGCCGAGGAGCAGGTGAGGCGTGCGGTGTTACGGGAGGCTCATGGGAGTCGGTACACTGTGCACCCGGGCACGACGAAGATGTTTCGGAACTTGAAGAGGCAGTTCTGGTGACCAGGCATGAAGAGAGATATTGCCGAGTATGTGGCCCGATATCTGACCTGTCAGTAGGTGAAGGCGGAGCATCAGCGACCAAGAGGACTCTTCAGCCCTTGGATGTTCCCTCGTGGAAGTGGGACCACGTGACCACAGATTTTATGGTGGGATTGCCGAGGACTCCGAGTGGGCAGGATAGCATTTGGCTACTAGTGGATAGGCTGACGAAAGTGGCTCGATTGTTGTCGGTCAAAGTCAGCTGGAGCGTGACCAAGTTGGCTCGTCTTTATGTTGAGTGGATCGTTCCTTTGCATGGAATTCCCATTTCTATTGTGTCAGATCGAGATCCACGTTTCACTTCTGGATTCTGGAGGAGTTTCCAGCGAGCTCTTGGCACGGAGTTAGCATTTAGCTCAGCGTATCATCCTCAGTCAGACGGTCAGTCAGAGAGGACCATTCAGACGTTAGAGGATATGTTGAGATCATGTTTCTTTGAATGGCAAGGGAGTTGGATTCACCATCTGTCATTGGTGGAGTTTGCCTATAACAATGACTATCATTCGAGCATTGGGATGGCTCCTTATGAGGCGTTGTACGGGCGTCCATGTCGGACTCCACTCGATTGGTCGGAGGTTGGTGAGCGTGTTGTGACAGGACCGGAGCTGGTGCAGCAGTGCATTGATGTGGTGCATCTGGTTTGTCAGAACATGTTGGCGGCGCAGAGTCGACAGAAGAGTTACACTGATCGGCGTAGGCATCCCCTTAGTTTCACTGTCGGTGACCGAGTATTCTGAGGGTCTCTCCCATGAAGGGAGTGATGAGATTTGGACAGCGTGGGAAGCTGAGTCCCAACTATGTTGGTCCTTTTCCCATCGTGGAGCGCATCGGTGAGGTTGCTTATCGGTTGCAGCTACCTCCGGAGTTTGCAGCAGTGCATGACGTGTTCCATGTCTCTATGTTGAGGAAGTATATGCCCGATGTTTCTCATGTGTTGGAGGACTTGGTGTGGCCAGAGGTGACTCCCGATCTGTCTCTACCGGAGTTCCCTATCCGTATTGAGGATCTGCGAGAGCAGCACCTGCGGAACAAGATTATCCCTTTGGTTAAGGTGGTGTGGTAGCAGCATTCTAGTGGTGAGGCTTCTTGGGAGCGTGAGGATGAGATGCGTCAGCAGTTCCCTTACCTGTTCGAATAAGTATCCCTTTCTTTTCTTCCCTTGTACTTGTTTTAAAATTTCGAGGATGAAATTTACTTAAGGGGGGAGGGCTGTAATATCCCGGACCATTCAGATCCTTCTTTTTAGGTCCTGGATCTGCTTTCTAGGAGTGTCCGACTCCGTTGTGTCCGAAATTATGTTTCGGACATCTTTCGTGTTCGGATCCACGCGATTCGGATCAGTTTCGGAGGCCCGGAGCGTGTTCCGCAGCTTTTTCCGCGTGTTTTCTGATTTCCCGTGTGTGTTTCAGTAGGACCTACGGAACACCGTAGCGGGTGAACCGGGTCGTTCACCTAGACACGAGTGGTACCGTTGCGATCGGTGCGTTCCGAGGATCGCGGAAATATTATTTTCAATTTTTTGGTATTTTTCAGAATTTTTGGATTTTCTATAAATACCCCATTTCCTTTTCTTTTCTCCCTCTCTTCTTTCTTCTTCTTCCTCTTTCATCTTCCTCCCCAACGTGGCCGCCCCCTTCTCTTCCCCTCTCCCGACGACGACCGTGGCGATCCTCTCTCCGGCTGCAGACGGGGGCGGGGCGACGGCGGTGTGACGATCCCGGTGGCGTGCGGCGTTCGTGGGAAGCGTGAGAAAGAGCGAGGGTTTCAAGCGTTCTTCGCGGTTTGTGGACGATCCGGCGTGCCTCGTGGCAAGATCGAGGTAGGGTGACGTTCCCTAGCTCCTCGCGTTCCTTTCCCGCGATTTGTAGGCCGAGGGGAGGCCGAGAGATGGGTTTCCATGCCGGGATGGGGTTTTCCATGATTTGAGGAGAGTTCGCCCGATCTATGATTTTAAGCCACGATTCTGCGTATTAATGGCTTAGAAGCATGATAGGGGTCCCGGGGGAGCTTCCCACTTGTTTTCCCCATCTCCCATGGAGGCATGGGGGCGTGGTTGGTGTTTCTGGTCGTTTCCCATCGGTTCACCGTCGGGATGGTGTGATGGTCCCTCCAGTGACCGTCACAGCTTGTGGTGCCCCAGGGTAGGTGCGTCACAGCCTTTGACGCCCCACGGTGGGTGCGTCACATGGCACGGTTTTGCCAACTGGGTGGTCCGTGGGCCTAACGGTCCCACGATAGACCGCCAGGGCGTGTGACGCGCCTAGGTTGGACCGTCAGAGTGGCGACCCGACCGTTGGCATCCGACCGTTGTGGTTTCCGACCGTTGGGGGTCAAGGCCTCTGACGCACCCAGGGTGGGGTGTCAGAGCCTTGTGACATCCCTGTGTGGGAGCATTAGAGCCGACGCGTCCCTACCTTCTAACGCTCCTAGGCAGGACCGTTAGAGGCTGTGACGCCCCGAGGGGTGTGCGTCACAGCTGGTTTCATTCCACCTTCTAACGCACCAGAGGTGGTCCGTTAGAGCCTGTGATGCCCCGATCGGTGTGCGTGATAGCTGGTTTCTTCTCACCTTCTGACGCACTGGGTTGTGTGCGTTAGGGCCTGTGACGCACCAAGACTGGCGCGTCAGAGTCGGTTTTGCACCGAGTGTCTGACGCACCTGTGTTGGGCCGTCAGACTTCTATGACACCCTAGAATTGGACCGTCAGAGCTTGTGGTGCACCTGTGTTGGACCGCCAGGCTCTGGACTGCACCGGGTGGTTCGAAGTCCCGTTTCTTCTCAAACCGTGGTCACCGCGAGTTGATGTCGGTACGAGGAGTGGCCCTTGTACTTTATCCGGTTTAGACGTCGTTGTATGTTGACTAGAGAGTCTACTCCTTCAGTGACCCTCCACTAGTCGTATGTTGAGGGGCGGACGCGATTCGACTCCAATTGGAAATGCAAGCCTCGGACTCTCAACAAGCTCGTGATCACCCCTAACGAGGGAAGCGTACGGACGTGCACGGTTAAGAAACCGGCAGTGAGCTAGAGTGGTCAGGCTCTCTCGTCGTGCCCGGATCGGGTCACGGGACGGTCTCGCTCTCTCTCGCAGCAGGGATTAAATTGATATGGCGAGCTAAATTAACCTATCACTCTAGCAGCAACATATAAAAGTATATACGAATAAAGTAAATGCCGAGTAAGGGAGCGAACACGATACCTCCATGCGTCGGGCGTGGGGAAGACGATCCCGACCGATTTCGTACTCCCGGAACAGTAACTAATCAAATTACAGCAATGACTTTACTTCCCACACCACGCAGGGAGGTAAAGGGCTACACCGTGGGACCCAGGAGTAGCGGGTTCGGGTTGACGGGCAACGTTTTGTGTAGCTTCGACGGCACGCGTATTCATGAACATGGGGCCCACGTGCTGGTCAGTGGAGCCGAGTGGGTCCGGAGCGGCACCGCTGTGATGGGGACGTCTGGAGGGACGCTCCCTGGGAAGGTGGTGCGCTGATTCACCTTGTGGAAGGTGAGTCGGCCGGCCGGGCGGTCGGTACGGCTTGCTGTCCACGGGCTTGAGCTTTTGTTCTTCAGCGCGCGACCCGACAAGAACGGCTGCTGCGATCAGCCCCGATGTCGGATCGACGCGAAACTAGTGCCGTTGGAAAGCTGACTTGGAGTAATTTGATCTATGGCCAGAGAGAGAATTTTGACTATCCCGGATCTGGCCTTGGTCGAATTTAGAAGTTGCTGGTTGACAGAATTAGATCTGACATGATAGATCTACGTTTTCCTGAGAACATGAGTTGACTGAAGGAGGAACTTCGGATCTAGAAGTTGACTCCTTAATGAAAGTTGTATAGAAAAAAGTAAGGAAGATGTAGATATTTTTTGTAGATTTTATTGTGGAGTTTTAATCGGAGAAACGTAATTTATGGCACTGGTGGGTCGGATCTGGACAGTGGGAGACAAAACTGGGTTGGGAAAAGACAGTGATTTTAAGAAAATATAAACGAGATATATAAATCTCACAAAAATTCATGGAAGAAGGTGTTGGTGGACAGAATCCCCAATAAAATTGGAAACTCAAGAAGACAAGGGGAAGGGGTCAAAATATGGAAGATCAGAGCTGCTGTTACATAGATCTGAATAGGGGCAGAACTGGTGGATCTAGAAGCTAAAAAGGAAAAGAAAATTGGATGATGTTCTAATTTCGGGGGAAATTTACTGGAAGCTGGGAATCATGTGGGAAACCTACCCTGAAAATCTCAGTTCCAGAAGATGTGGGAGTTGGGAGCTAAAATTCTCGGAGTGAGCCTCTGTCCAGTAGAACAACAATCCGGATAGCACTTCAGAAGTTGCTTCGTGGTTGCTTGATGGCGGCACGAACGGCGGCGACGGCGACAGAGATAGAATCCAGAGGGAGAGGGGAGGAGATAGAAGGGTTCCACACCCTGGAGATTGGAGGAGGAAGAGGGAAACCAGAGGGAGAGAGAGGGGGGTGCAAGTTGCTCTTGGCTTTCACAAAATTTTCTTCTTCATTAATTCATGAAAAAAAGAAATACAAGCCTTTTATAATAAAATGAAAAAGACCAATTCTACCCTCAGATCTAGGGTTTGGGAGGGGTATACAAGGGATATCAAATATAATTCCCCCATGTGGTTGTAGATGTGGAAAATGTGGATGTGTATATACGTGCCGATCCCACAAATCACATGAATAAGCATGAAGGCATATGTTCACCAATCAAGTGAATAACATGAATATGTGACTATGTGAAGATGGCAGCATGATCATACAATCATTAAAAGGTGACAAATGATGTAGAAGAATACCATGATCGCCACCAAGGAAAAACAACGCCAAAGGATATGAAATATTATGTGCGTCGTGTACCTTGGAAAAAGAGGATGATCACGCTCAATATCAAGATGCGGGGATTTTGTGGATTACCTCTCCTCGCCTTCCAGCCGGCTAGAAGGTAAGGGCCTCACTTTCCATACTTTCCTGCGAAACAAACACAAAACAAGATGCAAAACCCATTAGAAAATGCTGTGTAGAAATCTGCCCAAGTGCATAAAGTAGCATGAAAGATTTAGGGCAAACTCACCGGGGGAGGGTTTTTAACCCCTATGGAAGGGTGCTAACAATAGGTGTGTATATTGTGATGAGATTAACATGAAGAAATTGATTTAATATGCTATGATTAACAAAGATAAACAAGGTGCAAAAGTGCATGTCACAAGAAAAACTGTGCAAACAGTGTAAATTAGGTGCAAAGATTGATGCAAACCGTAGGGCAAATGAAGTCCAAATGGGGAGAAATTTGATATGACAGAAGACTTGAGTGTTGTGAAGAAGTAGGAATAAGAATCACTCCAAAAATAAGACGGGACATAAAGTTATGACACCGGAGATTTGGGGAAAAATATGGACTGTGCAGAAAATGCAGAACAGTGCACAAAATGGACTCAAAGGATGATGAATATCTCACAAGATAGAACACCAAAAAGAGAAAGAGAGGATGCTATGGAAAAGTGAGAATGTTGTGGTGAAACTAGAGAAAAAAATAGGGTTTAAAACGGAGAAGACATCAGTGAAAAATGGGGTGGAAAACACAAGAAAATAGAGGGGTGTAGAACATGGGAGAAAAATGACCAAGTGTAAAAACAGAATGAAAGTGCAAAACTCATGGACAAAAACATGTATGAAGATGACGAGGTAATGAGCCCAAAACAAAGGAACACAAAGATTATACTTCCCTCTAGAGCCTGGAGTTGAAAGGACGGATCAAGAGTGCCCCACGGCCTCGCACCGGTGACGCAAACATGCCCCCGTCGCAAGAAATCTGAGTTTCACAAAGTGCAGAACAGTGTGGTGAAACCTCAAAAGTTGGAGCTTGAAAGAGGAGGAAAAGATATGAGAAAAAAGGCAAACATATAATCAACGTGAAGCTAATACTCCCCTCTTCAAGATGGAGTTGAGGGAGGATAAAAAGGATGAAGCATGACTCTGCCCCGGCTTGATGAACAAGCCCCCGTCGTGAACTTTGTAGCAGAAATCAGCAAACTGTGATGATTTGCCAAAAGTAGGGGCGAATTTGAGAGGGCAAACGTTGATGAAATTGAGCAAATAATGAATCAATGGAAAGACAATACTTCCCTCTTCAGGCTAGGGTCAAAGGGTTGAGTCGAAAATCCGGCATGGCTTCGCCGTCGCCTTGAAAACACGCCCATGTCGCACAAGAAATCTGGACAGGTTTATATAGAAAAGTGGTGAAACCCCCAACTTTCTCCCACTATTCCATAAGATAGAGTCCACCAAATCTCTAGATCTCAGAATCATTCTCGAGATAATAGTCAAGATAAGACATAGGAGAAAACGAGACTCTTTTTGGTGGAAGGATCTGGCAGATATTCCCGCCGCAAAAAGGGCCCAGAGCCTAATCTGACAGAATTTTTGTTGGTCAAAAATGCATAAAACAAGATATTGCGGCCAAGATTTTAGGAGATATAGCCCATCAAAATTTGATTTCTACAAACCACATTTAAGATAATACAAAGGGATAGAAGTAGGAAAAAACAGGGATCAATTTGGAGTTATATTCCAAAAGTTATGGCCGTCGCAAGATAGACCCGTCGCGCAGGTTTATGGAGAGTCCAGAGCAGGCTGGACTCTTATTGGCTTAACGGTCAGTCGACTGACCGTTAAGGAGTAAACGGTTTTCGACCGACCGTTTGCAATGATAAACGGTCATTTGCACGACCGTTTAGGGTAGACCTTGCGCGACTTTAGAAATTAGATCATATCTCCCAAACGGTGCAGAATTAGCGAAAGTGGTAGAATAAGAAATTGTAGATAACGCAAAAATGAACAATATTTATGAAGAAAGTAAGATGAGAAAATGATCATAAGAGAGATAAAATATGACGAGAACAGAGAGGAAAAATATCGGGACGTAGGTGAATAGTGTAGTCTGCCAGAAAAATGCAAATAACTTGAAATCAGCAGAGAACTAGCCAATGACGTAGAAGAAGAAATTGTAGAAATTTGAAAGATGAACAACTTTGACGAAGAGCACATTTTAAATAGAGGAATATAAGGGGATGAAAAATGGGCTGCATTTAGAATTGCGCAACGAAGAGGGCCGAATGCTTGATGGAGAGTCGGCCAAAATGGGCCGCAAGCTGACTTGGAAGTCGGTAGGTGATAAGATAGGCTCTAGGGCTCTAAGAAATCATGATCTCTAAGGCTCAAAGGGAATGAAACAATGAAATGGGCTCGAAACCCATCCAAGGAAGGCTCCAAAATAATAGATAATTCGGGACATCAAAAATGATGAATAAGAGAAATGACGCAACTTGCGGGCTAAAAACGGGTGTCAACAGATGCCCCTCCTTGATGTCCGCTTTGCAAGGGAGCGAGCGAAAGCGACCCGGAGGCAGAATAGAAAGGGGATGGAGTGAAAGCGACAGTGACGTGAAATGGAGATGAAGCGGAGATGAAGCGGAGAGAACTGATAAGCGGGCATCAAGACAAAAGACACCCGTTTTAACCAACAAGCGACAGGAATTCTCCCGAAAACGCCGAACTATCCACCCGGAATGGCTGACGCGGATGAGACATGTCTGGAGAACTAAACTAAATGAAAAGGAAAACACATGATCAACCTCATGGGGGACACAATCCCTCGGACCAATGAGGATATCGGAATAAGCAGTAACGAAAATAAAAGGAGGCAGACTAAGCTCCTGACAGGAATCACGCTGGCCAACCAGACCAAGTGGGAAGATCAGAGAAATCGTTCAAACTCAGAGTGGAATGGGGATCTCTTATCCAAGAGGACTGTAGTGTAATTAACCATTACTGAGGAACAACCTTGAACGGATCACGAGACGTGAGTGCTCAAAATGACATGATGCATGCTGGGCTAAAATAAAGAAATCTTCAAAACGAATGCAAAGAAAGCTAAAATAGAAAATACTCGAGAATAGTATTGCTAGACCAGAACAATCAGGGTCAAGACACTATCCGCAACCACGGCGTGCGTGATAGAACCATCGTTCCCTAATTTTCCCAATCTAACGGCCTATCCGATGATTAAACACGTGCACCTAGATCATCATCATTTTTGCTAGAGGGGAACGTCAGATCTTGGAACACATGAATGACCAGCCGATTCTCGAGATAATATAATAATATAGATACCATATAGTAATGCAACAATGAGAAGGGATAAAAGGCCATACCTGACTTACCTGTGCATGCGAAACGGCATTTTTTGGATTTTTATTTTTTGATTTTTTTTAGATTTTTTTTTAAAATAAGATGACCAACAACATGAATAAACAAGCATGAACAAAATGAAAACATAACGACCAAATGAACGACACAATATAACATCACGAAGAGTGAACGAGCACGTAACACATGCAAAACACCACATAAACAAACAATAAGTATGAGAACGGAGAAAATGGTGAGGCATGGCAACATATGGCGGGACATCACACCATGCAGAATGAAACCACATGCAATGGGACAGAAATACGTAGGACGAGGACATCTAAGACAACCATAGGGGAGACGACATAACATATATGAAATAACCACAAGTGGGACAAGGACACATGCAACACATGACAGAATGAGACAATACGTGGAACTAGAACATGCATGAGATGACCCTAGGGGATAAGACACCTGGACGACGACCACAGGGGGACAACACGGGAAATGACAAAATATGTTCTTTAATCAATCCCAAGATCTGACGACGTACAACCGCCAGGTTCGTAACAGTGAGGTAGAGAGCCCTCTCTCATGAAGATATGATCAAAAGCTGAGCGACGCAAAGTATGAGAAGGACACGAGCTTCGGAACAGATCGAGAGACAAGTTTGAAGAAAGAAAGGATAGATCAGAAAAGTATGAACAGGAGACAGAGCAAAAGATAGAGCCAGAAAGCTTGAACACCTGCAACCTGCACACTTAGCAAACAAATCATACATGTCCTTAAAATAAAAGATCAAAAGGAATAGAAGACAAACATTTTTAGATTTTTGACATTTTTTTAAGATTTTGAACAATATTTGATTTTTTTGGGATTTTGGCAATATTTGATTTTTTGGGATTTTGACAATATTTGATTTTTTTTTTGGATTTTGACAATATTTGATTTTTTTGAATTTTCGAACATATTTAATTTTTTTAGACTTTTGATAATATCTCATTTTTTTGGATTTTTGGTAATATTTTCCTTTTTTTAAAATTTTGAAATAGCAGTCCGCAGCACCCAAAGATGTGTTCGAACTACTAGCCAAGGACCGTCATTCCTACCCCTCTCATTAAAGGCTTTCCTTAAGTAGGGCGTGCATATGAGGGTGGCTCGCCACAACCAACCGCCTCTAAAGAACGGTGCCCCTACTAAGGCCATACTCCAGATACAACCCAACCTAAGAGGGAGAAATAGAAGAAAAATTGGAGACAAGTTTCGTGCAGGATGGGAGATATTAGGACTCGACTTCCTTCCTGGGCACCACCCCTCAAAGATACAGTCTGTTGCGCCGGGACTTTGTGTCTTTGATTTTTAGACCCATATTTATCAGGCACGCATGCGACCGGACTCATGACGTCCCGCGGGGAACTATACTGCTTGCCATGCCTTTGATTCATAATTTTGCATTGATTTATTTTCTCACTTTGGTAGCCCTTATTGGCCAGATATAGCATGAAAGCTCACTTTTGAGGGTCAAGACTGCCCCTATTTGAGACCTCTCTCGTATTAGAGACCGCCTAGGTTAGTCATCTTATCCATCAATCTCTTGCCCATGCACTCGGCCGAGTAGAGAAAAGAAAAGACCTTTGTGCATATTCAAAGTATGGCCAAAGCAGTAACGATGTTGCACTAGAGAGATCGGCTATGGCTTGCCGTGAAGTGTGTGAAAAATCCATACTCAAAGGCCACCCTCAACAATCAGGAAAAGAACTAGACTCCCAGCGCGGAGCTATCACCAGCCTAAGATGCTGCAGAAGCGACTCATTTGACTAAGCAAACTAACAAAGCCTAAGGCCACTCAACCGTGTTTTAAGGAACCAACATTATAAGCGCGTGCAGAAATAACAGAGTAATAGCAATGATAACATGTTCCGGCACAAAATCAAAGATACCTTTGCAAATTGATGGCGTGAAAACTGGCCTCCTGAAGCGATTTCGATCATCGAGTTTTGAGGAGCACGAACTTTATTTTCCTTGCTTGTCAGGATAAAGGATGAAAGGAGAGCAAAGGATTGGATTTCTCGACATAGAGGAGTGGCAAACATCATACTGGACGAAGAAGGGATAAAAAGGGAAGAGAGATGAGGGCTAGAACTCCCTCGTTAAGGCACTGAGGCCCTGATAACAAGGAACAAAGTACAGAATAACCAGGGATTAACTGAGATCAAGGCGGGCTAAAGCCTCGAAAATAGCAAGAAAAAGGGTAATGACCCCGAAAGGGTGAGGAGGAAATAATAGAGAGACCATGATAAGATTGTGACAAAGATAAGGGAGAAGAGGAGTGATCATCTGACGTAGTCGAAGAAAAGGAATTAGAATCACCCGACAAGGTCGGGGAAGGAGAATGAGAATCACCCGACAAGGTCGGGGAAAAAATGACAGACACCCGACAGGGTCGGGAAAGAAGAGCGATGGTCACCCGACCGGGTCGGGGAAAGAAAAGGGTAATCACGACATGGTCGGGGAAGGATCAGAAGTAGAGCCCGAGGATACCAGAAGAGAAGGATCAGAAGAAGTCCCGAAAGTGGGATGAAAGGATGACATAGGCTGAGGCCTAAAATCATGAGAGAACGGAGGATCTAGAGACTCCGGATGAGTGGAGAAAGAAGAATGGGGGGTTTGCGGACCCGAAAAGAGAGGAGAAGATCATAGAAACTGGATTAGAGGAAGGGAGGTACACCACCCAAGGGTGGGAGCTGAGTAGAATAAAGGATGAACGAAAGGAAGAGAAGGAGGAAGAAGTGGACCCCTGAGTGCACAATCAACGGCCCTTAAACTTACGCCGCCACCTCTTCTTAGCAGAACCTTTTTGAACCCGAACCCGCCTGGTGCGGACTTGGACCTTCAACCTTCTTGATCTGTAACATCCTCTTAAATAACGAGCCCATCTGGCAGATGGCTTGGCCCGCTCATGAACATGAAGCCTCATTGGGGCGATTGCCCCTAGATACCTGGTGCTAACAATAGTAGAGGAACATTCTTTGACAGATAACTCCCCAAATGAATGAATATCAGAGAACCACAGAGTTTTGTCACTTGGCACTAGCATGAGATTAGGCATCTCCCCTCGGCAATCGGGTATGAAGCATAACTCCCTTACCAGAAGAGTAGGACAAAACTGAGGGAGAGCAATGCGCGGCGTTGACGTGGTCGATTCACCAATAAATCGAGGAAGATTGCATAGGATGTGAAAATGCAGAAGATACGGCCAACTGCCCCTTGAATAGGGAATCCATCAGGCTCTTGGCAGCCGTATGGGTTAGCACAATCTGAGTAGAGAACCCCTCTTGGCCAGTGAACTGAACCGCAATCAAGCAAGAGGTAATAACAACATCAATAGCGAATCCTCCGGTAAGCAATGAGATTGCCACCGGCCTCGCTTGTGAAGAAACTGGCACTAATGCACGAGAACTCTTCTTAGTAACCGTCTCCAGAGGAAATTTAGACTCATTATCCCAAAGATGACCGGGGACCAGGACTCGAACTGGCATGCGGCAAATGCAATCTTGAATATTATAGTGCAGACCATGCACCAAACTGTCCTGACTTGACTCGTCATCTCCCTGGGGACCAAACCCGAGGGGCACCAAAGGCAGTGCACACCCGCTCCGTGGGGTGGAAATGGATGGGGAAGAAATGGAAGTAATAGGTTTGGAAGGCGGAGGCAAAGATTTAGAAGGCGTAAGCGGGGGTAAGGTCAATGCGAGTGGTGGAGGGATAGCGGCGATAATAGGCTCGGGTGGAGGTAAAGGAAAAGGTGGAGGCGTAGAAGGGGGTAAAGGCAAAAGTGGAGGTGTAGGTATAGCCTGCTCAGGCTCGGGCAACGATGGCGAAGAGGATGGTAAAGGCGGTGGAGATGGTGGAGGTGATGGGATATGGGTCTTTGAGAGGGGAGGAGGTGGTGATGGGCTAGGCAATGGTGACGGTGGTGGAGATGGTGATGTTGTCAATGGAGGTAGTGGAGATGACGATGAAGAGGGTGAAAAGGATGGTTGCGGCGCCCACCGTCGGCGTATCGACACAACGCGTTGGGCGGCGTCGGGAGTAGAAGCGAGGGTGTAAGAAGTGGTGGTAATGGAAGCACTAGCCTGAGCAGTGGCTTGGGTTTGTGGAGGCGATGGAGGTTGAGTAAGAGATGGTGAAGGTGAGGGGGTAGGTGGAGATGGAGATGGTGATGAGGTAGGCACCAAGGTGGACAAAAGCATAGGAGAGGGAACAGTTGATGGAGTAGGCGGCGGAGCGGGTGCAATGCCCGATAAAGAATCACAGGGGTGCCCCTGGTCTCGTAGAGACGACTACCTGGGCGTCGCTGCTTGTTGTTGCTACTGCTTGCGGAGATGTAGAACAACCTTATGCATGGCGGCCCAATCGATCCTCTTATCATCTTCTAAGCCATAAACATACTCTCGGAATTCAGGGCAGTCCTAAACCAAATGCCCCTTCTGGCGATGGTAATCACAAAATTGAAGTACATCCTCGACCGCGGGTCGGCAGGGCATAACTGGAGGGGGCGACAACGCGTGAGTAGCCATCAAAACCCTAGAAATATCTAAAAAATACTCCGGCAACGGAGGACGATGAGGAGCCTGCTTCGGGCAAGGTGGATGCCGAGGGGTATGGGAAGGTAATGGAGATAGAATTGGAGAAGGAAGTGGGGGTTGCGAAGGCAAAGGCGCAAGGCAACTAGTGGAATGACTCAGTGGAGGCATATGTGGAGTGGAAAGGGAGGTGGGAGGTATGTGGACGGCATCTACCTGCTCGGGGTGTGATGTGACCTTGACTGGGGGTGGAGACGGAGACGGGTATGCGGACACAGGGGGCTGACTCATGGAAGGTTGATATGCGGAGGCGTATAGGTATGTAGAGGCGGGGGGTTGGCTCGTGGAGGGATATGTGGCGGAAGGCTGACTTATGGCGGGCTGACTCATGGGAGCGTAGGGTTGGCACGTGGAGGGTGAAGGTTGATATGTGGAGATGGATGGTGGAGACTCGAGGTCAAGGGAATCTTGGAGTTGTTGGCGAATGAAGCAGGCTCGGCTGTATAATTGTTGCCAGGAGGTAATGTCGTTGAGAGCTAATATAAAGCGGTACTCGGGCATTGCATTTGAAATAAGCATCTTGATTTGTTCTCCCTCCGGAATGTGTCCCGGAACTTACGCGGCAAGGCGACGCCAACGGTCGACAAAGGTGCAGAAATCCTCATCGGGCTTCATCATCTCATGGGCCAGATTCACCATGGAATACTTGGGCCCAACCTGGTCTTGAAACTGCTGAAGAAATTTCTCTTGGACAACTTGAAAATTCAGAACCTGCTCTTGCGGAAGAGGAAAGAACCAATCCTAAGTCGGGCCTTCCAAAGATAGGCCGAATAGATAGGCCATTAAGCGTTGGTCATGTCGAAATTGGGTCGACTCATAAATGAACTCCTTCAAGTGCACATAAGGGTTACCAACTCCACCATAGCGACGATATGCGACAATTTGTGAACGCGGTGGAAGTTGAAGACCTTGGAACGCAAATGGGACACTCAAAGAAGATTGGGGATCAATTCGACGTTGAAGTTCATCAAGCTGACGTTGGGCTTGAGCAATCATCTCCTCGGTGGGGAGAGACCGGGAAGGATGCAAGCCAGCCTGAGCAAGAGATTATGGATTTGGACCAGGGTTATAATATTGGGCCGGATTAGGGGATCCAGACTGAGAAGAAGGAAAGCTCATCCCAGGAGTGGAAGGATATGTGGGCCTGGAAGGATCATGAATGTGGGAATAAGAACTGATTGGTACAACAGCAACATGGGTAGAAGGAGCGGGCTTATTAAGAGAAGTAAGCCCATTAAGGGAATAATAAGGCCCGTCAAAGGAAGGGGGCCTATTAAAAGAGCGAGGCCCATTGAAGGAATAAGGCCCACTAAGAGACTAAGACCCAGTAAAGGAAGATGGGTCACTCAAGAAGGATGACCCATTAAAGGAATGAGGCACATTAGATGAATGGGGCTCGTTATGAGAATGAAGCCCATTAAGATGATTAGCAGTGAGTTTTTGGGCCTGGACCGGGACCATTTGGCTAACAAGAGGTGATGAGGAGGCCATGAGATTTGCTTGTGAGTCGGAAGGGTCACGAGGAGATGGGCCCGCGTGGAAAGAGGAATCCACGTGGGAATAGGAAGATGGGAATGAAGAAGGGTAATATACCGGAGAAAAATGATGCTCCATGAAGGTAAATGGAGACTTTATACAGAAAAAATCAAGGGGATAGAATGAGGGAAGTAAAAGGGCTCGAGAATAAGAGAGGGGGCAGACTCAAAAATGCAAAGGTAAAAAAAACAACCTAGGACAATGTGACTAGACAAATAGACAGACAGATGGGACTAGCCTAAATGGGCCTAACAACAAAATTTATATGGATGATGGGAATGCAACACAAATTAACACAAATGGGCTTGGACAAGCCCAAGCAACACAAACAATATGAAGGATTTCACCAAGTCAAACAAGTTAATATGATGGGAAATATTTTAATGACAAAGTTTTGGATGGGCCTTTTAATGATTTGAATTGAGATTAATTCCCTCAAGATAGATATCCTATAGGGAATAAGGTCCAAACTTTGGGTTGACTAAGATTAATTCCTTCACAACGTATGCTAATGCAAGCCTAAGGGGTGAGAAGGTACAACCGGCCCGACGTCCGTGTGGGAATCCACGGCTTGCGGGAACTTACGGAGGTCCCGGATAAGATCACCTAGTCGAGCCCAAGGAATGTGGGAGCGAGAGGGTCACTTACCGAGGGAAATGCAACTACAATATGAAAATATGCATGATCCTATGTGCATCGGAGTGCGTGCAATTTCTAGCCTAAAACTAGCAAATCAAGATATAATGAACATAAGCAAACATAACAATATGGATGCAAACAAGATGAACAATATGAGCATGAAATGCTATCTAAACATGGATATACACACCAAAATCGAAACAAAGCATGAGCAAAGTGATGGGCACTAGAGGTCCCACCGTGATCGCCAAAAAAGGGGTGTAGATGTGGAAAATGTGGATGTGTATATACGTGCCGATCCCACAAATCACATGAATAAGCATGAAGGCATATGTTCACCAATCAAGTGAATAACATGAATATGTGACTATGTGAAGATGGTAGCATGATCATACAATCATTAAAAAGGCGACAAATGATGTAGAAGAATACCGTGATCGCCACCAAGGAAAAACAACGCCAAAGGATATGAAATATTATGTACGTTGTGTACCTTGGAAAAAGAGGATGATCGCGCTCAATATCAAGATGCGGGGATTTGTGGATTACCTCTCCTCGCCTTCCAACCGGCTAGAAGGTAAGGGCCTCACTTTCCATACTTTCCTGCGAAACAAACACAAAACAAGATGCAAAACACATTAGAAAATGCTGTGTAGAAATCTGCCCAAGTGCATAAAGTAGCACGAAAGATTTAGGGCAAACTCACCGGTCAGTCGATCGACCGTTAAAAAGTAAACGGTCATTGACCGACCATTTGCAATGATAAACGGCCATTTGCACGACCGTTTAGGGCAGACCTTGCGCGACTTTAGAAATTAGATCATATCTCCTAAACGGTGCAGAATTAGCGAAAGTGGTAGAATAATAAATTGTAGATAACGCAAAAATGAACAACATTTATGAAGAAAGTAAGATGAGAAAATGAACAAAAGAGAGATAAAATATGACGAGAACAGAGAGAAAAAATATCAGGACGTAGTTGAACAGTGTAGTCTGCCAGAAAAATATAAATAACTTGAAATCAGCGGAGAACTGGCCAATGACGTAGAAGAAGAAATTGTAGGAATTTGAAAGATGAACAACTTTGGCTAAGAGCACATTTTAATAAGAGGAATAGAAGGGGATGAAAAAGGGGCCGCATTTAGAACTGCGCAACGAAGAGGGCCGAATGCTCGATGGAGAGTCGACCAATATGGGCCGCAAGCTGACTTGGAAGCCGGAAGGTGATAAGATAGGCTCTAGGGCTCTAAGAAATCATGATCTCTAAGGCTCAAAGGGAATGAAACAATGAAATGAGATCGAATCCCATCCAAGAAAGGCTCCAAAACAATGGGTAATTCGGGACATCAGAAATGATGAATAAGAGAAATGACGTAACTTGCGGGCTAAAAACGAGTGTCAACAGTGGTTTGGAACACAAAAAAAAATACATAAAGGGCGGGGGGCGCCCCCTTGACCAAGGAAAGTCATTTTGGACTTTTTAGTCCATTTGTCCCCCACGTGTCCCCATTGAATGGTCAACCTTCTAGAAGCCACCTAGGACCTTTGACCATCCCCACATGGACCCCTAGGGCTTAGGTGGACCAATGGGAAAGAGTGTGGGGCCCCCTTGCTGGACCTACTGGACTTTTTGCACAAAAACACACTGAAACCTAAAGACTCATATTTTGGCTTATAAAGCCTTACAATTGCACATATATTTTCCCAAGGATATAAAAATAAATAAAAGGACACAAATATAAAAATAAAATGTCATGCTCGGAGTTGATTCCCTTCATCGTAGCCTTCCGACACGAGAGTGGTCCCACCAGGGAGTGGTGGTGAGGCTACCCTGAGAGACGGTTTTGGACTGGTTTCCGTCGGGCCCCGTGTCTATCAGCCAGAGTCCGGCTGAAGGGAAAACCAGTCAGAGGGCCATACCAGGGACGCACGGTCTGTGTGTGCACACGTGGTTGGGGGCGGTTGGACCCGCGCTGATGAGCGTGACCCCAGGTAGTCACATGTTGTGTGGTTACTTGTACGGTGTCCCCGTTCCACCAGCGGTCGAGGGGGACACCCGAGGCGCGGTTTAAGCCGTCATTGGACGCATCCGACCTTGCTTCTAGTCGGTTGGTACTTCTGTCTTTGTCTGGTAGCGACTCTTGGGTTTTCTTCGTTTCTGACGAGTTGTCTCGGTTTTTGTGCTTGGTGTTCAGCACTAGCCGTAGTCATAGCTCGTAGTTACCTTTCACATAGTTTCTTGGTTTGGGAGGTGGGGACCGGATGATCCCTACTCAGCCTTGTGTTTTGAGGCTCATTCCCTGTGTGTTTTTCGTGTTTCAGGTGAGACGCGGCTTCAGGGGAGAGCTTCAGAGGCTCCACGTGGTTCAGGTACCCAGGGTTAGTTGCCAGTCGCCAGGTCGGGGTACGCCCTGTGTAGTTGTACTTTTCTCTTTGTACTGTACTAGTTGTGGACTACTGTCTTTTTAGACTGCTGTTATTATTATTGTGGACCATGTAATTTAATTAATGAAAGTTATTTATTTCTTGTCGATTATTATAAACTGCATAATTCTACAACTATTTTAGATTCTTGTGTATCTCCACACCATCCTTTCAACCCTTCCGAGTCTTCGGGCTCGTGGGTGGCGGTTCGAGATTCGGGTTATCGGGCCTTCCCGGTGTTCGGATCTCGGGTCTTACAGGGGGGGGGGGCTACCCGGAGGTGTTATAACCCGTAGAGGTTTGATGGGATGAAAGTGACCCCGGGAGGGTACCTTTTTTTCTTTGCTGCGAGAGAGAGAGTAGCGGGGTCTATTGAACCCGTACGGGGTTGGACCGTCCCAGGGTCATTTGACCCCGTAGAGGGTAGGACCATCCCGAGGTCATTTGACCCCGGGCAACTCTGCTCTGGGGTCAACTGACCTCGGATAGGTCTGTCCGGGGTCATTCGACCTCGGGTAGGTCTGCTAGTGGCCAGTCGACCCCGGACAGGTCTGTCCGGGGTTGCTTGACCCTGGGTAGGTTTATCCGGGGTCGCTTGACCCTGGAGAGGCCCCCCAAAACCCCTGCTGGCCCAATTAATCTACATCTTAAGTGAGAGAGTGGGTGAGACTTCTCTTGAAATCACCAATGGCCAAGGAGGTGACCGGAACGGGGGGGGGGGGGGGGGGGGGAGAGAAGTGGGTTGACCACACTCCATTTGCTATTTCATCCCGGAGAGGTCCATCCCTGCTACTATTCCGCCCCGAGAAGGTTTCTCACCTCGGAGGGGTATTCCTGCTATGGCCTTCCACCCCGGGGAGGTCCCTATTGTGTGCTTTGGCCCCGGGGAGGTGTCCCTGCTCCCAGATAGATGGTTTCGTTGTTGGGTCTGCACCCCGGGGAGGTCTATTGTTGCACCTCGGACAGGTGGTTGCTCCTCTACCCCGGAGAGGTCCCAATCCACCCCGGGGTAGGGGTGATCATTATTCGGGTTCAACCCGAAAACTAAACCGAACCGATAGATTTGGTTCGGTTTGGTTTGGGTTGAAATTTAAAAATCTTCGCTTTGGGTTCAAATCGAACCGTATTAAAAGTTTTGGTTTGGTTTTGTTTTGAAGTTTAGGAAACCAAACCAAACCGAATAATATGAATTTAAAGATATTTTTGTCAAGTTAATATAAGTGTATATGTAACTATAAACCTTAATTTAAAAACTCCAATCCCCGCCATCCTGATGGGGTTTCTGACACTATGAAATAGGTTTCAAATCACCTTCCATTTTACTGCAACAGAAGTTCTTAGTTTTTTATGTGAAAATATTATAGAGCTTGTTCTTACAAGTTACAACTTTTTATGTTATAATTTAAAATTTTACATTATTTGGTAGAAATTTTCTACCCTACCTTTCTCTACTCATGTTTGAATCCAATCTAATTTTTAAAAGGGGAGATGCATATGGTTCAAACTGAACCAAACCGAATTAATTCGGTTTGGTTTAGTTTGGTTTCAAAGTAGTTTGGTTTGGTTTGGTTCGGGTTGAAGCCTTAATTCGGTTCTGTTTGGTTTGAGAAAAATTCGCTTCAAAACAAACCAAACCAAATCGTGCTCACCCCTACCCGAGGGTGGTCCCTATTGTGTGCTTTGGCCCCGGGGAGGTGTCCTTGCTCCCGGACAAGTGGTTTCGTTGCTGAGTCTTCACTCCGGGAAGGTCTGATGTTGCACCCCAGACAGGTGGTTGCTCCTCCACCCCAGACAAGTCTACTGTTGCTTACCCTGGGCCACCCCGGACGGGTCTGCTGTTGCTCAGTGGTTGCTCACCCTGGCTCTACTGTTACACTGGATCTACACGCAGGTTGCTTTACCCACCCACCACGGATTGGGTGTTGTTAAGGGGAGTCCAGATAGCAAGTTGCTGAGATGGGTGGTCCAGTCACCTCTTTTAAAGCCCCCCGGTGAGTTCTAATCACCTTCTTCGACAGTGGTAAACTTAAGCAATATCTCACCCCCACATATTGTGATTCCCTGCTTGAAGAAAGGATGGGGGATTATCCTGGGGTAATTTGCCCCTTTTTTGTAGGTAAAAATTACTGCCAACAAATGCCCCCCACAGAACGTTCGTCAAAGCTAGAGGCGGAGGCGGACGGTCCATGCTCTCCGTCATTTTTTTTTATTTCTCCTGAGTCTTCATGACATGGGGAGATTATTGTAGAACTGCGCCTCACTTCTTTGTTTGCATGCCTGTATATTTCTTCTGCTCTTTCGGCTCCATTGTTTTGTTCTCGCAGCACTTGCAGTTATGACTCGCCATAGTAGAGTCTTCATGACGAGGCTTGTTGGCCCGAAGTTGTTGTAGATTTTCCTCGGCGAGACTTGTTGGCCTGGAGTTACTGTGGACTTGCCTAGAAGAGGTTTGTTGGCCCGAAGTTGATGTAGGCCTGCCTCAGCGAGACTTGTTGGCCTAGAGTTGATGCGGACCTATCTCTGTGAGGCTTATTGGCCCGAAGTTGATGTAGGACTATCTCGGTGAGATTTCTTGGCCTAGAGTTGATGCAGACCTGTCTCGACAAGGCTTGTTAGCCCGGAGTTGATGTAGGCCTGCTTCGGAGAGACTTGTTGGCCTAGAGTTGATGCGGACCTGTCTCGGTGAGGCTTATTGGCCTGGAGTTGATGTAGGCATGTCTCGGGGAGACACATCCGTCTGAGTCGTTGTTGATTGACTATTGAGTTGTAATAGCTAGAAACTAACATTGGCGACCCTTGGGGGTGCGTTGGCCAAAAGTCGTTGTGTCGGCTAACCATTGAGGTGTCATTGAAGATGTGTCGGCTGTCTGTAGCTGAATATGTTGATGTTCCGGTTGACCATTAGGATGTCGCCGAAGATGTGTTGGCTGATCGCTGAGTCGTGTAGCCGCAAGTTAAAGCTGGCTAACCGTTGGGGTGTCGCCAAAGATGCGTCGGCTAACCATTGGGGTGTGTAGCTGAAGGTTGAAGCAGGCTAACCGTTGACTTGTGATAGTCATAGTTGATGTAGACCAGCCCTTAGGGCATGTTGGTCTGGGTTGATGTCGGCCGTACACGAGCTGAGGCAGATACCATCCAACGCAGACTTGAGCACAGCACTACCCTGGGCAAGGGCGTCGTAACTCGTACATCAAAATTCTGTATATTTCATTTTGTTTGGAAAGGGCACTCATTGGATTTTATCTCCTTTCTTTGTTATAGCTTTAGCTGGTGAGGCTTCACAGCTGCCTCAAAGTTTCCCGACTCTTGGGATAGAGTGGCCCAATGGTCCTCAGCTTGGTATAGTGTCGGCAGAAGCTGACATGGGCGCTTGGCTTATTCAAAACCCCCAATTGCTGCTATAGGTTGATCCCCACCCATCAGTTGAGGCCATGAGGGGCCACTTGGAGTGCTGCACCTGAGGTTACCATGCATTCGATCTTCCTCGAGTCGTCTGGATGACTGAGGTCGCAGCCATGTGGGAGGAGTTAGCCCGCCTTCACATTATTCAGGAGCGGAGACAAAGGACCCAGATGCAGATCTGGCAAGAGGAGGAGCAGATTTGTAGACTTTGGGCGGCCCAGGCCGAAGTGGGTGCCCAGGTCGAGGCCGTTCATGAGCGTGAGAAGGTGGACTCCCGCAGAGTAGAGGAGCTTTTGCGAGAGGTCTGAGAGACCAAGGAGGAGCGCAGTCTCGCGCGTACCGATGTAAACTCTCCGCCGTAGGCTTGAGGGGCTCCAGGAGGAAGCTCTTAAAAGTGAGACTCACCTTATTAACCTGAGGAGGAGCGAGTCTGGTGCTTGATGGGCTTTGGTACATTCTTGTACACAGGGCTTTTGTACTTTGCCCATTCTTGCCTCAATTATCCCAAGGGCTTATCGGGCCCCTTTCTTTGACGACATTGATGAATAAAGGACATTGATGAATAAAGGACATAGCTTAATATCTTTTGCTTCTATCCTCTTAGGTGAATGCCTTCTTTTTTTCTTTCTTTTGTTTTCTTTTTTTTTGTCACTTTACCAGCCCTACCTCCCTTTTGGGTTTTCGCTAGGACTGGCCCCCTTTAGCTTTTTCCAATGCGCCCTTGCGGGTTTTCACATTGAGGGGTACCCATTTTTGCCTAAGACGCATCTTAGATGGGTTAAAGTCTTTTTGCCCTTGATTGCTCCCCTAATGGAAGCAACCAAGTCCGCTGGGGCATCAGTATTTTTTGCCCTCTTTTTTTTTGAATACCTATAATGCCAAAAGGTAGAGATGGTTTGGCATCCCGAGAGGGACATGTGTGCCGCACTGGTGGGACAAGTGGGTGGATTTGACAGCCCTAATGAGACGCGCTTAGTCAAATCCAAAAATTGATGGACCGAATGGGCTGGCAACCCAAGGAGGGCGTGCATAGGACAAGCCCAGTTAGGACAACAAATAAGTAGGTTTAACAGTCTGAAAGGGACATACGGAACCTGGAAGCTTGTAGGTAAGATGGGTTGACAGCCCGAAAGGGGCGTACATGGGCCAAGCCCAGTAGGATGAAAGAATGGATTTGACGTCTCGGGTGGGGCATATGAGTCAAATCTGAATGCCGATAGGTAAATAGGGTTGGTAGCCTGAAGAGGCATGCATAGGCCAAACCCATGGGGAAAAAAGAATGAACTTGACAATCCTGGTGGGATATATGAGTCAAGTCCGAAGCCAAGAGGCGAGGTGGGTTGACAGCCAGAAAGGGGCATGCATAGGCCAGACCCAAACGTAGGAAATGATGGATTTGACAGCCCCAGTGGGACGTAAGAGTCAAACCCGAAAGCCAATAGGCACGATGGGTTGGCAGCCCGAAAGGGACATACATAGGTCAGACCCAAAAGATGAAGAAGTGGATTTGACAGTTCTAGTGGAACTCTAGAGTCAAACCCGAAAGCCAATAGACGAGATGGGTTGGCAGCCCGAAAGGGACATACATAGGCCAAACCCAAGGGATAAAAAGTAAGTAGATTTAACAATCTGAAAGAGACATATGAGTTAAACCTGGAAGCCGATAGGCGAGATGGGTCGCCAACCCGAAGGGACATGCATAGGCGGAGCCCAATGAGACTAGAAGGACAGATTGGATAGCCCGAAGGGACATGGGATCCAAACCCAGGAAGTCCAAAATATAGGTGGAGCTGACATGCCAGAGGACGTATAAGTCAGCTTTGGAAAAGGAATGGACAGGCTTGACAGTCCGAATGGACATGAGAGTCAAATCTGGAATTGAAAATATAAGTGAGATCGACTAGCCAAAAGACATATGAGTCAACCCTGCAAGAAAAAGAGATGGATTTGACAGATGGGGTATATGAATCAGATCCAAAGGTTCAAAATACCGGTTATCCCGGTGGGACAGAGTATGACAATATCAAGATAATAGTCATAATGCCCTAGCAGGACTTGGTGTCACACGATGACACGGGAGAAATAACTGAGGCCTCAGTATAATGCCCTTGCCCTTATAGGGTGGAGTCATTGACTCGGGACCACCCGTAAGACATGTTGAACGTGGAATTTTTTTTTCACATTACCAACCTCACCGCCCTTTCGGGTTTTCGCCGAGGCTGGCCCCTTTTAGCTTTTTCTAATGCACCCTTGCTGGTTTTCACATCGAGGGGTTGCCCATTTTTGCCCGAGACGCCCTTGCGGGTTTTCACTTCAGCCAGGTTTGTAGCCTTTTTGCCCTTATCTAACCCTTGAAAGGTGGCTAAGTCCGCCGGGGTTTTAATATTTTTAACCCTATTTTTTTTAAACTTCAACCTTCATTGGGGAGAGGTATGTCCTGAGAGGACTACTGCAGAAACTCTTGCAGTGGCGCATGGTAGAGCTTCATGTGCTTGCCTTTGAGAGGTAGGAAAGGATTGTTTCCCTTGTGGTCGATGACCGTATAGGCCCCTCCCTCATAAACCTTCTAGATGACATAAGGTCGATGCCAATTATGCTGGAGTTTGCCACTTGATCTTCCCGCTAGGACCTCTTTTTCTTTGACCATGATGAGGTCACCTTTCTTGAATGGCCTTTGCCTGACTAGCTTATTGTAAGCGCGCGTCATACAGGCTTGATACACTTGTAAGTGTTTATAGGCTCTGAGTCTTTCACCTTCAAGGTCAGAAAGCACCTCGAGACTTCTTTCTATTTTAGATTGGTCCTAGCCTGGCAATCTAGCGTGTACGGCAACACGATAAGATGCCAGCTCAATTTTCACAGGGACCACCACCTCGGCTCCGTAGACCAAGGAGAATAGGGAACAGCCCGTAGGGATTTTGTAGATAGTCCAATAGGACCATAGGGCTTCATGGACCTTCTCGCCCCAATCTCGTTGGTGGCCACCTACTATCTTGGACAGTAACTTACAGAGGATTTTGTTGAAGGCCTTGGCCATCCCATTGGCTTGGGGGTTGTAGACGGACGACGTCCTCCAGTCACTGTAGAACTTAGATGCCAAAGCATAGACTGTAATATCCCAGACCCTTCGGATCCCTCTTCTTGGGTCTCAGATCTATTTTCTCAGAGATTTTGTTCTCATTTTTCCCGGGGTTATCTTTCGGACATCTTTCGGGTTCGGATCCATACGTTTTGGATCAGTTTCGGAGGTCCCGCAATGTGTTTCGCGGTTTCCCATGTTTTTCTCTGACAGGACCAACGGAACCCCGTAGCGGGTGGACCAGGTCGTTCACCTACTCAGGAATGGTACCACAGCAATCAGCGCGTTCCAGCAATCACGGTGGTATATTATCCTATTTTTGGTATTTACCAAAATTTTTGGATTTTATATATAACCCCATTTCTTTTCCCTTTTTCTTTCCCTTTCCCTTTCTTCCTCTTCCTTCTTCCTCCCGTGAGCGACAACCCCCTTCCTCTCTCTCTTCGTCCGGCATGACCGCGGCGGCACCCCTCCCCGGCTGCAAACGGCAGTGAGGTGACTACGTGGCGTCGACGGTGGCGGCGAGGTGATCGTGGCGGCGTGTGGCACGTGGGATTTCGTGAAGGAATGAGGGTTCTAAAAGCTTCTTCTTCACGTTCGGCGGCGTTTCGGAGGAGCTCGTGCTCCATTGAGGTAGGGAGACGGATCCCCATGCTCATCCCATCGTCCCCCGTGATTTGTAGGCCGAGGAGAGGTGGAGAGGGGCGTTTTTGAACCGTGTAGGGCAAAATTCATGTTTTGGGGGTTATGTGCCGATCTACCGTTTCGTCGCATTTCGGACCGATTTGAGGGCGTAGATGCATGCTAGGGGCTATAGGGGAGCTTCCCCCTTGTTTTCCCCCTCATCCGTGGATGATCAGGGCGTGGAACGGGTTTTTGGGTTTGTTCCCGTCGGCCCGTTCTCAGGACGATTTGGCGGTCCTTCCAGAGACCGCCAGAGCCTTTGGCGGCCCAGGATAGGTGCGCCCGTGCATGTGGCGGCCCAAGGTGGGTGCGCCACAGGGCACTATTTTGTCGGCAGGTCCCCAGGTCTTATGGCGACTGCACGACAGACCGCCAGAAGATGTGGCGGCCGAGGGTCAGATCGCCAGAGGGCAAGTTGACTGTTGATTTCCGACCGTTGGTTTTCGACCGTTGGAATTTTTGGGGTGTGGCGGCCTATGGTACGCCCACCACATCCATGTGACGGCCCTATATAGGACCGCTATTTCCTTCGCAACCCAGGGTGCGGCGGCCCATTGTTGGACCGCTACAGTCCCTGTGGTGGCCCAATGTTGCACCGCCAGACTCTGTGGCGGCCAAAAGGAGGACCGCCAGAGATCTATGTCCGACCAGAGTTATGTTTTCCCGATTCGAGTCTCGGGTGAGTGGATCTTGATCTGTGTGCTTACCCGTGGTCTGACTGATGCCGGGCATCATGTGGGGGCCATACGTGAGGGTATCGTGAGATCCCGAGAGTTGGTGTTCTCGTCTTGTGTCGCCGTGAGTCGGTGTCGGTACGAGGAGCGGCCCTTGTACTTTGTCCGGTTTAGACGTCATTTTACGTTGACTAGAGAGTCTACTCCTTCAGTGACCCTCCACTAGTCGTAGCCTTCCGACGCGCGAGTGGTCCCACCAGGGAGTGGTGGGGAGGCTACCCTAAGAGATGGTTTTAGACTGGTTTCCGTCGGGCCCCATGTCTACTAGCCAGAGTCCGGTTGAGGGGAAAACCAGTCAGAGGGCCAGACCAGAGACGCATGGTCTGTGTGTGCACACGTGGTTGGGGGCGGTTGGACCCGCGCTGACAAGCGCGACCCCAGCTAGTCACTTGTTCTGTGGTTACTTGTACGGTGTCCCCGTTCCACCAGGGGTCGAGGGGGACACCCGAGGCATGGTTTAAGTCTTCAGTGGACACATCCGGCCTTGCTTCTAGTGGGTTGGTACTCCTGTCATTGTCTGGTAGTGATTCTTGGGTTTTCTTTGGCTTTTCATGAGTTATCTCGATTTTTATGCCATGTGTTCAGTACTAGCCATCATTGTAGCTGGTAGTTACTTTCCGTGCAGTTTCTTGATTTACAAGGTGGGGACCGGATGATCCCTACTGAGCCTTGTGTTTTGAGGCTCATTCCCTGCGTGTTTTCACCATGTTTCAGGTGAGACGAGGCTTCAGGGGAGCGCTTCAGAGGCTCCACGTGGTTCAGGTGCCTAGGGTTAGTTACCAGTTGCCAGTTCCAGGATATGTCCCATGTAGTTTTGCTTTTCTTTGGGCTGTACTAGTAGTGGACTACTGTCTTTTTAGACTATTGTTATTCTGTGGACCATGTAATTTAATTAATGTTATTTATTGCTTCCTGCTTAATTAATTTAATCTACGTAGCTCTGCAATTATTTTAGATTCTTGTGTATCTCCACACCATCCTTTCAACCCTTCCGAGTCTTCGGCCTCGTGGGTGGCGGTTCGAGATTCGGGCTATCGGGCCTTCCCGGTGTTCGGATTTCGGGTCGTTACAGCCGGTATCAGAGCACGGTTGTGGATATATATGAGAATCGTAAATAGTTACAGTGGTCCACTAGTCCACAATGATGATGTACAGTCGGCACTGGCTTAGGGCATCATGTGTTTTATTAATTTCACTGTTTCTCATGTCTTTTGTCTTTTTGCAGTAGGCGAGTATGGCGCCGAGGCGGAGGACTCGCTCTCAGCAGGGACAGTCGGCAGAGGAGCAGGAGGAGCAGAGTAGAGTGCCACCAGTCACCAACCAAGCAGGGGATGCAGCGGGAGTTTCGGAGGCCGAGGATTTATTTCGGAGTATGTTTCAGGCCATGGCTCAGCAGTTTGGCGGTGATGCTGGCGAGGACTCGTCGGCTCGGGGTGGACCTAGTGGTGCTATGAGGGACTTCTTACAGTTTCACCCACCCTATTATGAGGGCCAACCAGATCCTGATGTGGCCAGGCGATGGCTTGATGAGATGAAGAGAGTGTTCAGTTCCATGCGCTGTGCTGTAGAGGACATGGTGATGTTGGCATTTAACCAGTTGCAGGGTACGGCTCAAGATTGGTGGTCTTCAGAGTGGAAGACGTCCTTTCGGTTTCGTCCCCTTCAGAAGATCGTGTGGAAGGACTTCGTTACGGTCTTCGAGCGTACTTTCTGCCTATCCTATGTTGGTACGCAGAAGATGCATGAATTTTTGAAGCTGGTTCAAGGCAACATGTCAGTGTTGCAGTACAGGACTCGGTTTATGGAGTTAGGCCATTTTGCTCTCCATATCATGGAGCATGAGGGAGTGAAGACGGAGCAGTTCGTTCAGGGTTTGTGGCAGGAGCTGAGGCACCTCTTGATGGCGAACGCTGCTACTGATTTGGAGACAGCGTCTCGTGTGGCGGCATCTTTGGAGCTAGATATGCAGAAGGTCCGAGGACCGGGAGGCCATGGGTAGTCCCAGTTAGGCCGTAGTCAGTACATGGCTACCCAACAGCAGTGTACTTTCCAGCGCGCTATGGGTAGTTCAGGAGCATCAACACCGGCAGTGTCAGTGGCAGGATCTGCGTCTTTTGACTCCAAGGTCAAGAAGTTTCTCAAGAAGAGTTTCCAGAAGAAGCATAAGGATCAGAGGCAAGCGTCTTCAGATAGTGTGCAGCAGCCAGTCCCTTTTCAGTGTCAAGGATCAGTGGGTGGATGGCGGGGATTGTATCCCCGGTGTGGCGAGTCGCATCCAGGAAGGCAGTGCACGGCGCTGGTGATTTGTTTCAGGAGTGACCAGCCTGGGCATATGGCGTGTGATTGTCCTCAGAGGCCGTAGCAGCAGTAGTTTCACCCTCAGCAGTAGAGGCAGCAGTAGTAGTTTCCTCCGCAGCAGTAGTACCCTCAGCAGCAGAGGCAACAGCAACAGGGGCAGTATCCGCCGCTACCCAGGTCAGCGAGGGTGAGAGGCAAGCAGAGATCCCGAGGCCAGATTACACACATGACCAGGGCAGATGCAATGGCATCACAGCTCGTGGAAGGTACCGTTAGGATTTTGGGTTGTGCGGCTCGAGTTTTGTTTGATTCTGGCGCATCTTATTTGTTTATTTCAAAGGATTTCGCGCTGAGTATTGAGGAGCCGGTGACCCAGTTGTCCTGTGATTTGGTAGTGGAGTTACCTTCGGGTGATTTTATGATCACTCCGTATTATTTTGACGAGGTTCCTGTGTGGGTTGAAAGGTGGAGTTTGCCGGCCAGGCTTTATGCGTTGCCACTTCAAGATTTTGATGTGATATTGGGCATGGATTGGCTCGAGGCACATCATGCTTTGGTGGATTGTGGCTCGAAGAGGGTTTATTTCCGACGGCTTCGTGGACCCACCTTATATTTCCAAGGTATTAGGTCTTCCTCTTCTCGCTTTCTTATTTTGGCTATTAGGGCTCATCGTTTGCTTGATGCGGGCTGTCAGGGTTTTCTCGCTTCTATTGTCGTGGTGGACCAGACGGAGCCGGATGTGGAGAACATTTCGGTGGTGTGCGAGTTTCCTGATATTTTTTTCGAGGACCTACCTGGATTGCCTCCCCAACGGGAGATTCATTTTGTGATCGACATTATGCCTGGTACGGGACCTTTGTTGAAGGCTCCTTACCGTATGGCTCCCTCTGAGTTGAGAGAGTTGAGGGCACAGTTGTAGGAGTTGCTGGCCAAGGGGTATATTCGTCCTAGCTTTTCCCCTTGGGGTGCACCAGTGTTGTTCGTGAAGAAGAAGGACGGTAGTCTGAGGCTGTGCATTGACTACCGGCAGTTGAATGAGGTGACCGTTAAGAACAAGTATCTATTGTCGCGGATTGATGACTTGTTCGACCAGCTTGCATTGACTACCGTCTGCTCGAGTGTTCTCACATATTGATTTGTGGTCCGGTTATTATTAGTTGCAGATTCGAGAGTCTGACGTGGAGAAGACAGTGTTCAGCTCGAGATACAGGCATTATGAGTTTCTAGTGATACCGTTTGGGCTCACCAATGCCCCTGCAACGTTTATGGATTTGATGCAGAGGGTGTTCCGTCCCTACCTGGACCAGTTCGTGGTCGTATTCATGGACGATATCCCTGTTTATTCGCAGTCTGTAGATGAGCATGCGTATCATTTGAGGGTTGTGTTGCAGACTTTGCAAGATCACCAGTTGTATGCTAAGCTCAGCAAGTGTGAGTTTTGGCTTCAAGAGGTGCACTTTTTAGGACATGTGATTTCTGGTGATGGTATTTCCGTGGATCCAGCCAAGGTCGAGGCAGTGATGCAGTGGCCGAGGCCAAGGTCCTTGACGGAGATTCAGAGTTTCTTGGGGCTCGCAGGCTATTATAGGAGGTTCATTCAAGATTTTGCTCGTGTTGCAGCCTCGATGACCATGCTTACACGGAAGGATGTGCCGTTTGTCTGGACTGGTGAGTGTGAGCAGAGCTTTATGAAGCTTAGGAGGCTGCTCACCTTGGTACCAGTGCTGGTGTTACCTTCTAGATCAGGAGGTTTTGTGGTGTCTACAGATGCTTTCGGGACTGGGTTGGGTGATGTGGTGATGCAGCACGGTAGAGTGGTGGCTTATGGATCTCGACAGCTAAAGCCCCATGAGGAGAACTACCATACCCATGACCTTGAGTTGGCGGCTGTGATCTTTGCATTGAAGATTTGGAGGCATTATCTGTACTGTGAGAAGCTCGAGATGTTCACAGACCATCAGAGTTTGAGGTATGTGTTCACTAAGAAGGACCTCAACCTCAGGCAGAGGCGATGGATGTAGTATATGAAGAATTATGACTTCACCCTATCTTATCAGCCGGGCAGGATGAACGTCGTTGCTGATGCCTTGAGTAGGAAGGTCGTTGTCAGCACCATGATGATGAGGAAGTGGAGGCTCTAGGAATAGGTGCCGGTCGTGACATTTAGGCTTAAGGTTCCCCAGGAGCCGGGGTCAGCTGTTCTTGTGAGCTTGACTGTCACGCCTGCGATTCGTCGCCAGGTGACAAATGCTCAGCGTGTAGACCCTGAGTTGTCCCAGATTTTGGCTTTAGCTGATGTGGACTACGGAGAGGATGGAGCTGTGAGATTCCGTGCTCGACTATACGTCCCAGCCGAGGAGCAGGTGAGGTGTGCGGTGTTACGGGAGGCTCATGGGAGTCGGTACACTGTGCACCCGGGTGCGACGAAGATGTATCAAAACTTGAAGAGACAGTTCTGGTGGCCTGGCATGAAGAGAGATATTGCTGAGTATGTGGCCCGATGCCTGACCTGTCAGTAGGTGAAGGCGGAGCATCAGCGACCAGGAGGTACTCTTCAGCCCTTGGAGGTTCCCGCATGGAAATGGGACCACGTGACCATGATTTTATGGTGGGATTGCTGAGGAATCTGAGTGGGAAGGATAGCATTTGGTTGCTGGTGGATAGGCTGATGAAAGTGACTCGGTTGTTACCAATCAAAGTCGGCTGGAGTGTGTCCAAGTTGGCTCATCTTTATGTGGAGCGGATCGTACCTTTGCATGGAATTCCCATTTCCATTGTGTCAGATCGAGATCTGCGTTTCACTTCTGGATTCTGGAGGAGTTTCCAGCAAGCTCTTGGCACGGAGTTGGCGTTTAGCTCAGCGTATCATACTCAGTCAGACGATCAGTCGGAGAGGACCATTTAGACGTTAGAGGATATGTTGAGATCCTATTGCCTGGAATGGCAAGGGAGTTGGATTCACCATCTACCGTTGGTAGAGTTTGCCTACAACAACAGCTATCATTCGAGCATTGGGATGGTTCCTTACGAGGCGTTATACGGGGGACCGTGTCGGACTCCTCTTGATTGGTCTGAGGTTGGTGAGCATGTTATGACGGAACCGGAGCTGGTGATCAGTGCATTGATGTGGTGCATCTGGTCCGTCAGAACATGTTGGCAGTGCAGAGTCGGCAGCAGAGCTATGCCGATCGGAGAAGGCAGCCACTCAGTTTTGTGGTCGGTGACCGTGTATTTTTGAGGGTTTCTCCCATGAAGGGAGTGATGAGATTTGGACAACGTGGGAAGTTGAGTCCTCGCTATCTTGGTCATTTCCTCATCGTGGAGCGCATCGGCGAGGTTGCTTATCGATTGCAGCTACCTCCTGAGTTTGCAGCGGTGCATGACGTGTTCCATGTCTCGATGTTGAGGAAGTTTATGCCCGATGTTTCTCATGTGTTGGAGGATTCGGTTTGGCCCGAGGTGACTCCCGATCTGTCTCTACCGGAGTTCCCTATCCGTATTGAGGATCGGCAAGAGCAGCACCTACGGAACAAGGTTATCCCGTTGGTTAAGGTGGTGTGGCAGCGGCACTCTGGTGGTGAGGCTTCTTGGGAGCGTGAGGACGAGATGCATCAGTAGTTCCCCTTTTTGTTCGAGTGAGTACCCCTTTTCTTCCCCTATGCTTTGTTTTAAATTTCGAGGATGAAATTTGTTTAAGGGGGTAGGGCTATAATATCTCGGACCCTTCAGATCCCTCTTCTTGGGTCTCAGATCTATTTTCTCAGAGGTTTTATTCTCATTTTGCCCGGGGTTATCTTTCGGACATCTTTCGAGTTCGGATCCGTGCATTTGGGATCAGTTTCGGAGGTCCCGGAACGTGTTCTGCGGTTTCCCGTGTTTTTCCCTGACAGGACCTACGTAACCCCGTAGCGGGTGGACCGGGTCGTTCACCTACTCAGGAATGGTACCACAACGATCAGCGCGTTCCAACGATCGCGGCGATATATTTTTCTATTTTTTGGTATTTTCTAGAATTTCTGAATGTTTTATATAACCCCATTTCTTTTCCCTTTTTCTTTCCCTTTCTCTTTCTTCCTCTTCCTTCTTCCTCCCGTGAGCAACCACCCCCTTCCACTCTCTCTTCGTCCGGCGTGACCGCGGCGGCGCCCCTCCCCAGCTGCAAACCGTAGTGAGGTGACAGTGTGGCGACGACGACGGCGGCGAGGTGATCGTGGCGGCGTGTGGCTCGTGGGATTTCGTGATGGAACGAGGGTTCTAAAAGCTTCTTCTTCACGTTCGGCGGTGTTTCGGCGGAGCTCGTGCTCCATTGAGGTAGGGAGACAAATCCCCATGCTCATCCCGTCGTCCCCCGTCATTTGTAGGTCGAGGAGAGGTCGAGAGGGGCATTTTTGAGCTGGGTAGGGCAAAATCCATGTTTTTGGGGTTGTGTGCCGATCTATCGTTTCGTCGCGTTTTGGACCTATTTGAGGGCGTAGATGCATGCTAGGGGCTATAGGGGAGCTTCCCCCTTATTTTCCCCCTCATTTGTGGGTGATCGGGGCGTGGAACAGGTTTTTGGGTTTGTTCCCGTCGGCCCGTTCTCAGGACGATTTGGCGGTCCTTCCAGAGACCGCCAGAGCCTTTGGCGGCCCAGGGTAGGTGCGCCAGAGCCTGTGGCGGTCCAAGGTGGGTGCGCCACAGGGCACTGTTTTGTCGGCAGGTCCCCAGGTCTTCTAGCGGCTGCACGATAGACCGCCAGAAGATGTGGCGGCCGAGGGTTAGACCGCCAGAGGGTGAGTTGACCATTGATTTTCGACTGTTGGTTTTCGACCGTTGGGAATTTTTGGGGTGTGGCGGCCTAAGGTACGCTTGCCACATCCATGTGATGGCCCTATATAGGACTATCATTTCCTTCGCAACCCAGGGTGTGGCGGCCCATTGTTGGACCACTACAGTCCCTGTGGCAGCCCAATGTTGGACCGCCAGACTCTGTGGCGGCCAAAAGGTGGACCGCCAGAGATCTATGTCAGACCGGAGTTATGTTTTGCCGATTAGAGTCCCAGGTGAGTGGATCTCGATCCACGTGCTTACCCGTGGTCTGACTGATGCCGGGCATCATGCAGGGGCCACACGTGAGGGTGCTGTGAGATCCCAGGAGTTGGTGTTCTCGGCTTGTGTCCCCGTGAGTCGGTGTCGGTACGAGGAGCGGTCCATGTACTTTGTTCGGTATAGACGTCGGTTTTCATTGACTAGAGAGTCTACTCCTTCAGTGACCCTCCACTAGTCGTAGCCTTCCGACACGCGAGTGTACACCAGGGTGTGATGGGGAGGCTACCCTGAGAGACGGTTTTAGACTGATTTTCGTCGGGCCCCACATCTACCAGCCAGAGTCTGGCTGAGGGGAAAACCAGTCAGAGGGCTAGACCAGAGACGCACGGTTTGTTTGTGCACACATGGTTGGGGGCGGTTGGACCTGCGCTGACGAGCGCGACCCCAGCTAGTCACATGTTCTGTGGTTACTAGTACGGTGTCCCCATTCCACCAGGGGTCGAGGGGGCACCCGATGCGCGGTTTAAGTCGTTAGTGGATGCATCTGGCCTTGATTCTAGTGGGTTGATACTCCTGTCATTGTCTGGTAGTGATTCTTGGGTTTTCTTTGGCTTTTGATGAGTTGTCTCGATTTTCATGTCGTGTGTGTGGTACTAGCCGTCGTCGTAGCTAGCAGTTACTTTCCGCGCAGTTTCTCGGTTTGTGAGGTGGGGACAGGATGATCCCTACTGAGCCTTATGTTTTGAGACTCATTCCCTGCGTGTTTTCACCGTGTTTCAGGTGAGACGAGGCTTCAGGGGAGCGCTTCAGAGGCTCCACGTGGTTCAGGTGCCCAGGGTTAGTTGCCAGTTGCCAGTTCCGGGGTATGCCCCGTGTAGTTGTACTTTTCTTTGGGCCGTACTAGTTATGGACTACTATCTTTTTAGACTACTGTTATTCTGTGGACCATGTAATTTAATTAATATTATTTATTACTTTCTGCTTAATTCATTTAATCTGCATAGCTCTGTAATTATTTTAGATTCTTGTGTATCTCCACACCATCCTTTCAACCCTTCCGAGTCTTCGAGCTTGTGGGTGGCGGTTTGAGATTCGAGCTTTTGGGCCTTCCCGGTGTTCAGATTTCGGGTCGTTACATAGACAGTCTTCTTCTTGAAGGACGTGCCATTGTCCGATATGATCCGACTTGGTGTGCTGAATCTGTATATAATGTAGTGCCTTACGAAGTGGACAACTAATTCCCCAGTAACTTCCCGTAGTGGAACAGCTTCTGCCCATCTGGAGAAGTACTCAAATGCGGCCAATATGAACTTGTGACCTTGAGATGACAGTGGGAACGGTCCCACAATGTCCATGCCACACTCTGCTAATGGCCAAGTAGGCGCAGTTGGATGGAGCGGATTAGGCGGCCTCCGAGGCACTGGCCCGAATGCTTGGCATTGGTGACATGTACGAGCATATTGGTTACAATCTTCGTGCATAGTGGGCCAATAAAATCCTTTGAGGTTACAATCTTCGTCCATAGTGGGCCAATAAAATCTTTTGAGCGTAATGCTATTCTTCATCTTGGCTCCTGCTTGATGAGCCCCGCCCAATCTGAAGTGGACCTCGTGCATGACGGTCTTTGCTTCCTTGGGTGAATGGCATCATAGGAGGACCGATCGGTCCTTTTCATGGACGAGCTTGAATAGTAAGTCGTCAATCAGCTGGTAGGATGTTTCCCAGCATAGCAGTTGCACACTCTGAGCCCGATCGGGGGGAAGCCAGCCGTTCTTTATTTTTATAATCGGCTCGTGCGAGTCCTCTTCTTCTGGGCATTCTCCTCTTGAATGTTATTAACCTCATAGATAGTGAGGCTAGATTCTTCGTCGAGCACACTTATCATGAGCCTTCGGTGTCTGATAGTAATACTCAACTCCCCCTCAGGTGAGAGTTTGAAAACTACTGCCAACTTTGCCAAATCATCCGCCTGGGAGTTACTACCCCTTGGGACGTGGCCTATTTCAAATAGGTATAATTTTTCCTTCAGTCTCATGACGGCTGCATCGTAGGGAATGAGCTCATTCTTCCGGACGTCATAGTCGCCCAGTACTTGTCGAATGACAAGCTAAGAATCCCCGTAGACTTTGATGCACTTAATGTCCATCTCTAGTGCCAACTAAAGCCCAATAATTAGCACTTCATACTCTGCCTCATTATTAGTCAATGACGTCATGAGAGCGCAAGAGTTGTGGAGAATGCTACCTTGTGGAGATACAAAGACTATCCCCACGCCCGAGATAAAATCTGTGAGGCCACCAGCCTTTTTGATTGTCCGGGAAGCACCATCAAAATATAACTCCCAATGTGGGAGGTCGAGGGTGAGGACGTCTGGCTCTATTTGTGATGGGACGTTTTCACAATGTTCCTCGGTTTCTTGAGAAGACACCAACACCTCTTCATCGAGCAACTCGAAGTTGAGTGGCAAATCTTCTGGCACAGGGTACGCAGCTAGGAACTCTGCCATCCCTTGCCCCTTGATCGCCTTACGCGATACGAAGGTGATGTCGAACTCCATAAGGATAAGTGCCCACTTACCGAGCCTACTAGAGAGGACGGGCTGACTGAGTAGAAATTTGAGTGGATCACATTTTGAGATGAGTTCCACCCTGTGAGGTAGAAGGTAGTGCCTTAGCTTCTTGACAACAAATAGCAAAGCTAGGCACACATTTTCCATAGGCGCGTACCGATGCTCAGGCCCAATCAACTTTCGGCTGAGGTAGTACAACTGTTGGTCCTTACCCTCTTCATTAATTTTGGCTAAGAGTGCCCCCAATGAGGCATCAATGGCAGAAATGTAGAGGATAAGGGGCTTCCCTCTGGCATGTGCACCTAGGACAGGTGGAGTCAATAGGTACTCCTTGATTTGCTCGAAGGCCTTCTAACAGTCTTCGTCCCATATGAAGGGTGCTCCTTTCTTCATCAGTTTACCGAAAGGCAAACACCTTCCTGAGAGGTTAGAAATGAACCGCCTAATATAGGCGAGTCTTACTTACAGAGATTTGAGCTCTGTCAAGTTCTTGGGCGGATGCAGCCCTCTTATGGCCTTGATTTTATCAGGGTCGATTTCTATACCTCGATACCTGACGATGAAGACGAGGAACTTGCCGCTGGAGACGCCAAAGGCACATTTCATTGGATTCATTTTGAGCTGATAGTGCCGAAGCCTTTCAAAGACTCGACGCAGGTCGACCAAATGATCCTCTCACCTTTTTATCTTGACGACCAAGTCAGGTTATGTAGCATCTCGTCGAAAATCTTGGTCATCACGCTTTGATAAGTTGCACCGACATTCTTCAGGCCAAACGACATCCTTTTATAGTTGAAGATCCCCTTAGGAGATCGGAAAGCCATATGGTCCTTACCTTTGATGGCCATACGGATTTGATTATAGCACAATGACCCGTCTATGAAGGACAAGGCTTCGTGACCAGTGGTCATGTCAACCATTGCCTCGATAATTGGAACAGGAAAGTCATCCTTTGGGCATGCTTTGTTCAAATCCCTGAAGTCGATGCAGACTCGGACTTGGCCATTCTTCTTCTTGACGGGGACTATATTAGCGAGCCACACATGATACATACAAGTCTCTATGAAGTCCACATCGAGCATCTTGTCAACCTCAGCAATGACCTTCAGCTCCATCTCGTGGCGCATACGCCTTTGAGCTTGCTTGACTGGCTTGACTATCGGAAGTATAGCCAGCTCATGTTCAGCCAAAGAAGGGTCGAGCCCAGGCATTTCTTTATAAGTCCAGGGGAAAGAATCCTTGAACTCTTCTAGGAGTTACCGATACACTTGTCTCTCCTTCTCACTGAGGAGAGCACTTATGAAGGTTGGCCAACGGTCTCCTTCGCTTCCGAGATTGATCTCAATCAACTCATCCATGGTTGCTTGGCCACCATCTTCAAGCTTTGGTGGAGCCGGTTGGAGGTCGACAAAGTCTCCCTCATCATCAGTATTTGCTTCATAGACTTCAAACTCTTCGAGGCTCTCTTGCTCGTGGCTTGAAGTCGAAGGATTTGCCCCGTCTTATTGATGGTTAATAGGCTGAGCTGCCCCTCCCTCAGGGAGGTGACTAGTATTGACTTCCGATGAGGGTGATATAAGCATCTCACCGGACTCCTGTGGACACTAAAAAAAGAAGTAGAAATGGGAGAGAAGGCCCAATATGAAAAGAGGCCCAATTGAAGCAAAAAGGGCATGGGAAAGGGCATATGCATAAAACCAAAGAAAAGAGTGGCCAAGGGAAATGGAAAAGGTTTTTTTTAAAAGAGAAAAAAAATAAGAAAGAATCCCACGTTTCCACGTTTCTTTCATTCCCTTTTCTTCTTCTCCATTACATAAACCCCTCCGGGAGGCACTGTAGCACACAGCGGGGCTATTGTAGCACCCTGAAGATACCACGTCGGCGACCGGTAGATCGACAACTGACCCCGGGGGAGCTCCTGCGTCCGGTGGATTCGATGGTGGAGAAACGCCAGCACCCTGGGGATAAGAAGAAAGCCTCCGTCCGGCAGGCTCTGGAGGCCCCTCCCCGTCATCTCGCCAAGCCCTTTGTGCGTCCGCTAAGCCACAGCTCTACGATGCCTAGTAGCAGCAGTGGCATCCAGAAACGGTGATAGGAGCAGCAGAAAATCCGGAGGGGGAGCACCTTCAAATTTCCCTTTGCCCCTATAAGAAGGGGGCCTGCGAAGACAGTGGGGCTGGTTGGACAACAAAAAGCTCCTACAAAAAAACTTGAGGGGAGAATGCTCCTGTGAGAGTTTCCCTTGGGGAGTTCTTCCTGCTTCGATTTTCAGGCCTTTCTTTTCGCCTCACAATTCCTCCGATCCTGTGTCCAAGGGTTAGAGAGTGAATGGGGGAGACGAGAGTTTGAGACATATTGTAAGAGGGTGGGTTGTCTTCTCCATTCTCTCCTTTTTTTTTTCACCTCTTGCTCCTTTGGCCTGATATGTAGTCCCCCGAATGTAACTCTTTCATGTTTGAAAAAGAATGAAACTCGGGGCCTTGGCCTCCGATTTCTTTGTATGAGCATAGTGTCCATTTCTCCACTGTGTGTGCATATAAGTATGATGTATATATGTTTGTTGTGCCCTTTATATTTCCTTATTATGTTTTACCCATCCCTGGGTTCTTTTATGAGCATGGCGTTGGCTTGTATAGTAGAGATATGCATATGTGCATGATGCTCATACGCCTTTTGTGCTCTCTTCAACGCTGCCCACTTCTCCAATATTCGCATTTACAAGTGTGACATAGATTCATGCCTTCTACTGCATTTAATTCTGCTCTTTTAGTAGATATATGAACCGCCTTTGACTCTTTTTCCTTGATTATGCATCGGTCATATAGCGATCCAAACATCATCCTAGTGGCCACTGGCCCGGGGTTTGGCTTACTCCATAGCCATGACGCTGGGTTGCCAACCATCGGAACCCCTCTAAATTTTTCTTCACTATGATTTATGTGCATCCTCAAAATCCCGATTTGGTATTTGGCCAGCTCCACCACCATGATACCAAAGGGATGAGGCATATGGGGCTCACCCCAAATTAAGCATTTTCATAATCCTATCCCTACTGTCATTTTAAGGAGGAGATGCGTACGATAACTGCAAGGAAGGGCCCCGAGTATCCTCACTAGTTTTGTCTTCAATCCCCTCAATCTCCATCGAGACTTTGATTACTCGTGGATCCCCGGGGGCTCACTCCCACATAGTGTGGACCCGGGGTGACTCCTCTTGAAAGGGTAAACATTGATGACCATATGGTTTGGCAAAAATCCAAGACCACGTCCCGGAAGTAGGATTGTGGCACTACTTTGGTTATTGGAATCTCTTGTAGGCTAGTCCTCGAGATTTTACACCACCAATTCGATTCCACGGGTGTTGCCACTTCCGTGAGCACCTTGTTATTTTGGGGCCATCTCGGTGTTTTCTCCATGGATGCATACCTGTTTTAATCGCCCCAAAGCTCCGGGTAAGGGGAAATGCTGCCAGATTTTTGCCAGATGATTCAACCTAATCAAAAGATGATGAAGGAACCAATGAACTGAAAACAAAGTGATAAATGAATTGAGGCAAGAGGTTCTCCCTGAACTGATGACACACAGATCTGATGCAGTAATACAATCCATTTCAGAGAGCCATTCAGATGCAGAAGTGAACAGAAAATGAACCCCTGCATGGTTGCCAACATATGCATTAATGCTTTTCATGCCATCTACAAGGGAAAATGAAGTTGATTCCTCTCCGCTGGCTGGTTTAAGTCGACTTAGACTGGTTCTAAGTCGACTTGCCCTATTACCCAGCATGCATTCTCCTGCACTGGTTGATTTAAGTCGACTTAGACTGGTTCTAAGTCGATGTGCCCTGTCTCCCAACATGCATTCTCCTGCACTGGCTGGTTTAAGTCGACTTAGACTGGCTGTAAGTCGACTTGCCTTGTCTCCTAGCATGCATTCTTCTTCTCTGTCCCAAGGTCCAAGTCGACTTACCCTCCTTCCAGCATGCATCTTTAAATTCTCAAGTGCATCTGTATGGTCTTAGGACTGAATTTCAAAGATAACCAAATTCCCATATGCATTTGCATGATCTCATGACTGAATTTCAAAGAAAAAACAAATTCTCAAGTGCATGTGCATGCCTTATGAATGAATTTCAAGAATGAACAACACCCCGCATATAACATCCTGCATGATTTTGGCCCATATGCAAGAAGAAACAAAAAAATACATTCACAGGGTTCTTCATCAGATTGCACAAATCCTTTTAAACTGGAATGTGCTCCTTCTCATTTGCTTCCATGTTTTGAAATTGAACATGACCGACATAAAAAATCTCACGAGCATGCACATTTGAATAATATGTGAATATTGCGAGCCCTTCCTTTTAAAACCAAACAAAAAAAATGTTGAATTGCATTAGCTATTGGGTTCGGTCGATCGAATCCAACTTTCGGTCGACCGAACTCCCCCCTTTTCAAAAAAAAAGAAGCTTTCACAAAGAAACAAAAAAAAGGAGTGGTTGTCCATTTGCATGATGATCTCCTATAAGGGGATTTATGTAAACATGATAAGCCCTTTCTTCCCCATATGCATTCGCATGTACATCATCATTCATGACAGAATCCTAAAGGGTAATAAAGCTTCATGAGCATTTGCATGAGGGTGATCTTCATGACTGAATTTACAAAGCTTCATGCACATCTGCATGCGAGTGTTTCTCTTCACAACTGAATTTCGAATGTAAATAGAAACGGCTGTGCATTTGCAGGTAAGTGACTTCCATGAATAAATACTCAAAGATCAACTCTTTCTTGGGTTCCAAGGGAAAACGAAAAGACCAAATGATGAAAAAAAGGAATGAAATGATAAATGATAACTTGCAATAACACAATGATAATATGGTCAAAAAATGATAATCAGATAAAAATCCATTAAAATAATAATAATAATAATAATAAAATACCCTCATGGAGAGAATTCAAACGGTGAGCTTTCCAGCTCTCTTCCCTTTGGCCCCAGGTAAGGGGAAATACTAAAGATGCCCTTGCAAGGTATGCCCGGCTCTTGGGGACGGCCCCGTTATGGCCAACGCACGACCTCGTACCGGGCCGATAATTTACGGAATTTGACCCGTCTGGTCGGGATTTTGACTAAATTTCCTCATTTCTTCAGATATTGAACTTGCTGTGCCCCTGCATACATATGTTCCAATTTTTACCGACACACCTATAATGATTTTCAACCCGGACTCCTGTCCGAATAAAAAATGGTCAACACGTGACCGACATGATTTTAAATACTCTTTTGCACCCTAGCACAGGGGTTTTTAATACTTTCCAATGTGCTTTTCATTCAATCAATTCGAGGCCATGAGGCCCCTCTTCCTGACAATCAATCAAGGGTTTTCCCCTCTCCGAGGGGATGTAATTAACGTTGTGACCTCTATGGCACGGCAGATTTTTATCCCGACATGAAACTCACTATCGCCTGATCAGTCAGACGGCGTGCACTAGTGGCTTCTTCGAAGCCCGAATAAATCGTCACATTGTGACTGGCACGTCCACGCACTAAATAAACAAATAAATGAATTGAATAAAAGAATGAAAAGATAATCCTAAAAGTGCGTCCACAACTCCCTTACAGAGTCATCAATCTTGGACTCAACTTCAATTTACCCGTAAGAGGAGGTAGCATGGCATTGACTGTGCAGTGTACCTTGAAGTCTCTCTCCTGATCATAGCCAAGTCCCCTCGTGTCTTTGCGGGAGAAGGGATGTTACCCATGGACTTGCGGAGGATTCCATAGCTGGTGGAAATATGCTGCTCACGTGGGGTCCTGAGTCTGCGGGATATGCTATTTTTTGCACATTTCCCTGATGTGCTTTGGCATATCGTCCATCTCCTGGACTAGCTCTGGTGTCGTGTCGGCAGGAGCATTCCAACTGAAATCATCCTCAGGAGGGCCCGGTGGGACTAAATCACCTTTGTAAAAGATGATCGGCTTATCTCCGTTGCCCATATTGCTTCTTCTTCTCTATTGATAGGAGATTGTGAAGGTCTTCAACTGCTCCACACCGTGCTCTTACCGTTGAAATGAGAGCTGAACACATTTGGGCAGTAAGGAGATGCTCCATTCAATGACCCGCCTGATGAGGTTGGCTTCAAAGTCAACATTTTACCTTTCCGGTTGAGTCGGATTGGAGGCGGCCTTGAGGCTTAGCCTATACAATCTTGCCAAGTCTTGGTTGACAGTGAACAACTATTCTTCCTCAACTTCATGGTTAACTTTTTGCTTCCCTTTGTCTTTTACAGGCTCGGGGATTGCTAGAGTGGGCTTCCCAAAATATAAGGAAGCATCAGCTAGGTGACACTCGTTGGGGTGGAATGGAGCCTGATCTGCGAAGACAGTATGTTGCTCCCCTCCCTTAGCATATTTAATGCATTGGTGTAGAGTCGAAGGGACAACCTAATTTTTGAGGAGCCAAGGCCTCCCAAGCACCACCTTGTATGATGTGTCGACGTTGATAATATAAAACGTCACTTGCATGACAAAATCACCCGACGCTAGCTTAACCTTAACCGGACCAAGCGCCTCCTCGGAATCCTGATTGAATTTTGAAATCTTGACTGCGCTCACCTTTTGCATATACGGCCTCAAGTATAAAGACTTGAATGTCTTCAAAGACATGATGTTAATGGCTACTCCAGCGTTGACCAAAATTTGATTCACATCATGCCCATTGATCGTCCCTTGCATATATAAGGGGCGGTTGTGGCATGGAAAGGACAGCAACATGTCTTTGTCCATGAAGGATATGTTGGCTGCAAATGCCTCATATGCTTGGGCTTGCAACTATGCAACATGGGCTTCGTAGGCCTCTGGATCTTGAAGTATCTTGATAAGAGCCTCCTTGAGCTCTTTGCTCCAAGCGATGGCTTCCCAAATTGTGACATTTCTTGGAAACCGCTTCATATGATGAATGATTTTACGGTCCGCCCGAGCACGGGTCTTGTCAAATGGCGGGATGATTTTTGCCAGAGTCTTCGGTGCCTGGCGAGGCTTCTCCTGCTTAGAAGGATGCTCTTTTCCATTCTTGCCACGCACCTCTTCTTGGAATAATGGTGCAAGAGACTCCTCCGGAGGTGGCAAGGGTTCATCATGCTGGCCCTCATTAGAAGGACCTGTCTGGCTTGTAGGCTCGACCTTGTTAGAGGGACCAGCTTGCTTCGATGCCTGATCCTGTAGTGGCGGTTTGGCCGGATATTCTTCTTCATCAGAGGAGGCGATTATAAAAGGGACGCCACCCGATTTAGCTTATGCGATGAGGCATGAACCCTCTGAGGAGTTGAGGATAAAAGGGATCCCCCAAACTTGGGTTTCTGGGACAGAACCCGGTTCCTCCCCTCTGAACAATATGACCCGGTCGAGAGTTAGGGGACCTTCACGCCTGCGTCCTCGTCCCCGGCCACGACCTCGGCTATTTTTCGTCGGGCGACGTTGATATGTTGCCATGGGAGTTTTACCCCTGGTGTTATCAGCCGAAGGAGAGTTGATATTGTCAGGTGGCGGGATTGCCACCATGTTGCAGGAGAGCTCTTGCAGTATTTTCTCGAGTATCTCTACAGTGAGTTCCTCATCCTTGTAAAATAAGGAGAGCTCTTCTGGATTGGAAAGTCCTCACATTCTTCAAGATGGTGAACGATATCCCGGAGCCACTGAAGAAGTCGGGCTTTGCGCCCAAACTTGTCCTAGGGAATATATTTGTCTAGTGTGACGACCCTGGTGGTGCGAGGGGGAGTGTACTCCTCTAGCTCATCTATAAGCTTTTATAGTCTTTACAAAGGAGTTGGCTCCTTGGGGGCTTCCGCAACTGTTGCTTGCTCAGCTTACTTTTTCAGCCTCCTCTTCAAATTCTTCATGCGGTTCTTCTCTTGCTTCTTTTGGCGTGCCGCCTCTTGAGAAGAAAGTGGGCATGATTTTGGATGTGGGATAGATTTGCCCTTAGAATTTTACTTTCTACTTCGGGCCGGCTCCTTAGGAGCCTTGGTTCTGCGACTTTTTCTGGGAGTAACCTTGGTCCAGTTGGCCTCCTCCGATTGCACCTGGAAGTTGGCATTGATCGCCTGAGCGATTATTTCGGGCATCAGCTCTTGGAACTTTGCCAGTCCATAGTGGGGCCCTTGGGGGCTTTATAACTCCACCGATTTTGCTTTGATTGGCGACTTTGCCTGTTCGAGCTGTTGAGGTCCTTCCACAACTGATGACCTTATTGGCTCGACATGAGATTTTGCTTGAGCCTCCCTCACCTTGGCTTTGTCTTTATTATCAGGCTGTTGACCTAGCCTAACAAGGGACTTGGAACCACCTCCCGCGGCTTGGTTTTTTGGGCTTTGGGCCTTAGACCCCTCGCACCTAGCCTTGCCTTTGGGGTTTGGCTGAGGATTGATGCCGCCTGTAGACTTGCCCGGTTGGACCTACTGGGAGGTGGGCTTAGTCTCTCGTGGCTTGGTCTGCTCCTGTTGAGCTTGTCGGAGTGTCACGCCCCGAGATATGCAGCGAAAACAAGTCGGGATCGTGAACAGCTAGCAAATAAAAGCCTCAAGTGAGCAATACAATCAGAGCGCTAAACATTCACACATAAAAGAGGAATGCACACGGTCATATACTAAAATTTTCACTTTATTGAATAATAATAACTCATGGGCTACATCGACACTTGACTCCTTTCACTAGACTCAATAAAAAGAGAAAATTACATAGTTGACTCATGACTAATCATATGGACTCATGTATATGCCTTCTCTCGATCTTTAATCGTTCTCGGACTCGTCACTTGAGTATTCCGAATCCCCGCTAGAATTTCCTGAAAAGATTGGAAAGTACGGAATGAGCACACTTCCCCAGCAGGTATCTTCGTATCAACATGAAGGCAAGTTTAAGTAATTAGCAATTTAGCCCTTGAAGGTAAGATAATGAAATGTAAAGAATTATTCTTGATTTTGCTATGGCCTATGATCTAATAATTACTAATACATTCTATAAGAAGAGGGACGAACACTTAATAACATAGAAGAGTAGAACATATATAAGTCAAATTGTCTATTTTCTTATTAGGAAGGTCGATAGAGTTTTATGTAAATATTGCAAAGTTATTCCTGGTGAGAGTCTAGCCCCTCAACATAGGTTGTTAGTAATAGATGTCTTTATCCCTAAATTCAAAAGAAAGATAATTATAAATAATTATTCTAAGATTAAATTGTAGAATTTAAAAAGTAAAAGTTTAGAAATATTTAAAAATCATCTATTAAAGAAAAATATTTAGAATTTAGAACAAGAAACTACTGTAATGTGGAATAATGTTACAAATTGTATAACGAGTGTAGTAAAACAACTCTTAGGCGAATCTAAAGGTAAAAATAATTTAGAAAAGGAGACTTGGTGGTGGAGTGAGGAAATCCAAAATACCATTAGAGTAAAAAAATAGTGCTTTAAAATTTGACAAACTAACAAAAATAATCAAACCCTAGAAGCTTATAAAATTACTAAAAAGGGGGCTAAGAAAATAGTTAGCGAAGCTAAATCAAAGGCATTTGAAGATTTATATAATAAATTAGGAACCCGAGAGAGTCAAAAGGACATATTTAAACTTGCTAAATTAAGAGAAAGGAAAACTAGAGGTTTAGATCATGTTCGTTGCATTAATTGTGAAGATCCAAGAGTTTTAACTAAGGATCTTGAGATTAAAGAGAGATGGCATAGTTATTTTCTGAAGTTACTTAATGAAGATTCCGTCAAGGATTCTTCTTTAGAATGTACCCAAGAGTCCACAATATTTGATAAATATCAATATTTCAGGCGTATTAAGATGTCTGAAGTGGAGGATGCTTTAAGGAAAATGAAAGTGGGCAAGGCCTTAGGACCAGATGGCATACCTATTGAAGTATGGAAAGGCCTAGGAGACATTGGTATTCAGTGGCTAAGTAAACTTTTTAATAAAATTTTAAAGGAACGGAGAATGTCAGAAGTTTGAAGGAAAAGTGTTGTAGTTCCTTTCTATAAAAATAAAGGAGATATTCAAAGTTCTAATAATTATCGTGGAATTAAGCTTAAGAGTCATACTATAAAACTTTGGGAAAGAGTAATCGAAAAATGCCTCCGATGTATGACTACTGTATCGAAAAATCAGTTTGATTTTATGTCGAATAGATCTACTACAGAAGCTATTTTCTTACGACGGTAACTAATGGAGAAGTATAGAGAGATGAGAAAAGATTTGTATATGATTTTTCTTGATTTAGAGAAGGCGTATGACCGAGTACTGAGAAAATTAATTTGATGGACATTAAGAAAGATAGGAATCTCTCAAAGATATGTTGATTTGATTAAGAATATGTACGACGGTACTATTACTAGTGTTCGAACTATTGCTGGAGAGACTAGTGAATTTTCTGTTTCTATAGGTTTGCATCAATGTTCTGCACTAAGTCCATATCTCTTTGCCTTAGTTATGGATGAAGTAACAAAATAATTGCATGAGGATATCCCTTGGTGTATGTTATTTGCAGATGATATTATCTTAATTGATGAGAGTATTGATGCTTTAAATGCTAAGTTAGAGTATTGGTGATGCGGGACGAGACCACGGACACGACAAGCTCGCGATCGTCCCTTAACGAGGGAAGCGTCGGACGTGCACGGTTGAGAAACCGACAGTGAGCTAGGGTGGTCGGCTCTCACTTGTGCCCGGATCGGGTCACGGGACGGTCTCGCTCACTCTCTCGCAGCAGCAGTGATATGAAATTATAGCGAGCTAGGTCCTAAAACATGCTCTCTAGCAGTGGCATAAACAAGCATATATGGAAATAAGTGAAATGTCATGCAAGGAGCGAATACGATACCTCCACGCGCTCGGCGTGGGGACGACGGACCCAGCCGAAGTCATACTCCCGGGACAGTTAATACATAAAGATTACAGCAATGAGTTACAGCCCACTCCACGCAGGGAGGTATAGAGTGACACAATGGGGTCCGGGAGGACCGATTTCGGGTTGTCGGGCGGCTTCTCGCGTAGCTTCGGCCGCACACGTACTCACGCCTGTGGGGCCCACTTGCTTTCCGGAGGGGCCGTGTGGGACCCGGTGGCATCGCTGTGGTGGTGGATGCCTGGATGAGCGCTCCCTGGAGTGGAGGCGCGCTGGTTCACCGGTCGGAGGCCGGGCGGCTCCGATCGGCACTGGTCGGAATAACCAGCCACGGATCTGTAACTTCTGATTTTCAGCGCGCGTCCCGGCGAGAATGGGCGCTGCGATCAGCCCCGATGTCAGATCGACACGAGACTGGCGCCGTTGGAAAGCTAACTTCGAATCCTTCAATCTAAGCCTAAAGATCTGGCCTGGATCTACACGGATCTAGGCTTTAATGAATTTACAACTTCCTGTTGTACAGTAGCCAAACCTCATATCTGCAGGGCTATTCTCTGAGAACTTCCTTTGACTGCCATGAAACCCTTAGATTCAGACTTCCACCTCTTCATCAAAGGTGTGGGAAATTAAGCTAGGAAAACGGAAAAACTAGTTTGGACAAGTTTGGATGTGGCTACGAATTGATAGGAGTTTTTTACTAACAGTGGGTCAGATCTGGAAATGGGCTGAAAGCACTGTAGCTGAGATAGAACATGAATTTGGAAAAATAGATAGAGGGCGAATCAAAAATCAAGAAAAATGGTGGATGTAGTAGATGATGGACAGAACTCCCAGTAAAATTGGGAGGGTTTGGAAAAATCAAAAAGAGGGTCGGAGGTGATAAACACAGGGCTGCTGTCACTATAGACAGAGACAAAACGGATCTGAGAATGAAAGATGCACGAAAATGGAAAAATACTAAACGAGGGATTTTGGACTTGAATTGTTTTGTGGATGATGGGGTAGAAGATGAGAACACACCATAAAAATTGCAGACCAAGAAGAGGCCGTGGCTGATAGCAGGAATTTTGAGAAGACACTGCTATCTGCCAAGGATAGAACTTCGACAGTGGCTCGTTGGCGGTCCGACGGCGGCATGAATGGCAGCGGCGGCGGCACAGATCACAACCAGAGATTGGGGAAGGGGAATAGATATGATTCCACTCTAGAAAGGGGGGTTGGAGAGAGAAGAACAGCAGGAGGAGGGGCTGGGGGCGCAAGAAGCTTCAAGCATTCAACACAATTGTCTGATTTTTTCATTGATTTTTACATGAAAATACAAGCTTATATATGACTCCAATCAAATCAATTGTGCACCCTTGGATCTAGGGATGGAGATTGAAGGGATGGGATGTAATGTGAACAACCCACCTAATACATTTTTTTTAATCTAACTTGACCATTTCTATTCAAACTTAGACTAATTCCATTCCAACTCTACCTAAATCACACCTACCTAACCTAATAGGACAAGGAAGAGGGCGCCCCCCTTCATGGGCTTCTCATGGGCCTAGGTTGGTCCAAGGCCAACCACTCAAGTCTAATAACCCATATCTAGACTTGGGCCTTCCAAGTCTTGGTGGTCCATGAGAGGAGAAAGCCCACTTGGGCCTTAAGTGGCTATTAAGGTCCAATATGAACTAGGCTTCTAATGGACTCTACTAATGGCAACCTAGCCATGGACTTTACATTACAAGTGGCCCATTGGCTTGTTATAAGCCTTACAAGGAGAGCCCAAATGAAAGAAATCAAAAAAATACACACTTTCAAGCCAATATAACCCATACTACACACCTATACAAGCCAATACACACAATACCATCCCATAAGCCCTTGATGTCCTCATCAATTCTCCCCGGGTGGGAGGAACTCGACCCCGTCGAGTAGGGGTATGGATGCTCGAGTACTCCGGCGGATCCGTGATCGTGCCAAGTACGCGGGTACGCTCCACTCCAAGTGACCGTCACCTGCTCATTTCATATATACCTGATATGCACGAACTACTATGGGCTAAAGGTGGACACTCCGAGTGGGGCACTCTCAAAAGGGAAGGAAGCAGCTCAAAGACTCACTAGGAATCACCGCTGAGTCCCTGTAGGTGACTGATCCGGGTATATATGTAGAACCGATCCCATACTCATCGAATGAGTCCACTCGCCTCTTACTCATAATAGAACAACAACGAGCTTGCACACGACACATGCAGACAAACAAACGACACACAAACCATACAAACAAATCACACAAAACAAACCACACAAGGAAAACACACGGACTCATCTATGACCCTCGACACACCTAATGTTAGTCCAACCCGTACATGGGCGACGGCGGACCAGGACACCCGAATATGTGCCATGCATGCATGTTGTGCAACTGGGAATGGATGGCATGGGGAACACCTATACGTCGGGTGTGGTTATGCGTGGATGGTCTTTTGAATGTGGGCGACTCGGGTGGTTTAGAAGGGCTGGGTGTAGGTGGGTCGGGGTTGGTGGATGTAGATGGCCCATCCCGAGGGGAAGGGGCATAAAAGTGGGCTTCCTTGAAGAAGGGGAGTACGGGTGGTAACTCGGGAAGCCTAATAGTAAAGGGGTCAAAAGGGTCAAAGAAGGTATGACCCCTTGTGGTGGGTTCCCACAAGTCATGGTCCCACATGTAGAAGTTTTGAAGGTGTGGGTAGTCACCTTCTTGAATTGTAACAGGTGGGACGGTGATCGTAGGCAAGATGTATGATTCGTCCCTCGGACAAAAGGGTATGAATTCGGGCTCGTCCGGTAGCGGGAGAAGTAGAAGAACCTCCATGGTGACACAACCCATGGTGCACTCGGAGGTAATGGACCCGAAGGTCGGATGGGTGAAGCTAAGACTAGCGGGTTGGTCAAAGCCTCGGGCCAAAAGATGCATCAACTCCCATTGTGAATCTAATCCCATGACAAGATCATCCAACGTGTCAACATGGTGACTAGATCGAAAAGTTGTATGGTAGGAGTTGAAGGGTACCAATGGTAGTGTGGGGTCCATAGATAGAAAGGGAGGTGGGATCAAGCCATCCTTGAGCCAACTAAAAAGTGGCTCGGTGATGTATAGTGTTCCCGTAAGAAACACGGGTGGCTCGGGGTGAGACGGCTCCAAGCATAATGGTTCCGAATGTGGAGGGGACCGCTGGGGTTGGGTGGCTGGACATGTGAGGGTGATCTTGCCGGGTAGGTAAGGTGGGTATAAGGTGCAATTCCTCTTGCCCCAGTCAAGATTGGCTCTTCGTTCTCCTAACCATGTTTGCCCTAAAATGATGCATGAACCAGCAAGTGTGCCGATCCTGCACCATGCGCCATCGGTGTAGAGAACAGAGCTGATCCTCTTATAGAACTCAACACAAGCAAAATCTCCATCGCGGACAATCTCGCCTGTCTTGGAGAGAGACTCCACGATGTCAAGAGAAACCCAATTATCTGACTCCCTATCAGTGAAATGGAGTTCCGTTGTGGACCCGTTGGGTAGAGCGACTTTCATAGTGAGAGGGGTAAAACCAAGGGCTCGGTCCATGATGACATTGACTTTGGCCACAAAGGTTGACCACTCGGATGTATGGTCTTGGGGAACGGCCATGGGTAGCGGATATGGGCATACATACACATGGTGACAAGACACTAGACCGACTATGCAAGTTTGGAATGCATGCACACTAAGGACCCTAGATGTAAACCAAGACTCGGTACGTGGCGGAGATAACCGATCCGAAGATCACTCGTGCAAGTGTGCGGCCTTCCGATAGGCGTAGCCTAACGTTCGGACAACACCTTTTGATATACCGGGTTATTGGGATGTAATGCAAAAAGACACTTTTTTTTGTTTTAAAACAATGATGACCCTAAACACGACTTAGACAATGACTAATGGCTAGACGTAAATGACACTTTTTTTTGACACCCTAGACTCAACCTGGCTCTGATACCAAATTGATGCGGGACGAGACCACGGACACGACAAGCTCGCGATCGTCCCTTAACGAGGGAAGCGTCGGACGTGCACGGTAGAGAAACCGACATTGAGCTAGGGTGGTCGGCTCTCACTTGTGCCCGGATCGGGTCACGGGACGGTCTCGCTCACTCTCTCACAGAAGCGGTGATATGAAATTATAGCGAGCTAGGTCCTAAAACATGCTATCTAGCAGTGGCATAAACAAGCATATATAGAAATAAGCGAAATACCAAGCAAGGAGCGAATACGATCCCTCCACGCGCTCGACGTGGGGACGACGGACCCGGCCGAAGTCGTGCTCCCGGGACAGTTAATACATAAAGATTACAGCAATGAGTTACAGCCCACTCCACGCAGGGAGGTAAAGGGCGACACAATGGGGTCCGGGAGGACCGATTTCGGGTTGTCGGGCGGCTTCTCGCGTAGCTTCGGCCGCACACGTACTCGCGCATGTGGGGCCCACTTGCTGTCCGGAGGGGCCGTGTGGGACCCGGTGGCATTGCTGTGGTGGTGGATGCCTGGATGAGCGCTCCCTAGAGTGGAGGCGTGCTGGTTCGCCGGCCGGAGGCCGTGCGGCTCCGATCGGCACCGGTCGGAATAACCGGCCACGGATCTGTAACTTCTGATTTTCAGCACGCGTCCCGGCAAGAACGGGCGCTGCGATAAGCCCCGATGTCGGATTGACACGAGACTAGCACCGTTGGAAAGCTAACTTCGAATCCTTCAATCTAGGCCTGAAGATCTGGCCTGGATCTACACGGATCTAGGCTTTAATGAATTTACAACTTCCTATTGTACAGTAGCCGAACACTCAGATCTGCAGAGCTATTCTCTGAGAACTGCCTTTGACTGCTATGAAACCCTTGGATTCAGACTTCGACCTCTTCATGAAAGTTGTGGGACATTGAGCTAGGAAAACGACAAAATTGGTTTGGACACGTTTGGATGTGGCTACGAATTGATAGTAGTTTTTCACTAACAGTGGGTCGGATCTGGAAATGGGCTGAAAGCACTGTAGCTGAGATAGAACACGAATTTGGAAAAAAGGATAGAGGGTGAATCAAAAATCAAGAAAACTGATGGATGTAGGGGAGGATGGAAAAAACTCCCAGTAAAATTGGGAGGGTTTGGAAAAATCAAAAAGAGGGTCGGAGGTGATAAATACAGGGCTGTTGTCACTGTAGACAGAGACAAAACAGATCTGGGAATGAAAGATGCACGAAAATGGAAAACTACTAAACGAGGGATTTTGGACCTGAATTGTTTTGTGGATGATGGGGTGGAAGATGGGAACACACCATAAAAATTGCAGACCAAGAAGAGGCCATGGCGGATAGCAAGAATTTTGAGAAGAGACTGCTATCTGCCAAGGACAGAACTTCGACGGTGGCTCGTTGGCGGTCCGACGGCGGCACGAATGGCGGCGGCGGCGGCACAGATCACAACCAGAGATTGGGGGAAGGGGAATAGATATGATTCCACTCTAGAAAGGGGGGTTGGAGAGGGAAGAACAGCAGGAGGAGGGACTAGGGGCGCAAGAAGCTTCAAGCATTCAACACAATTTTCTGATTTTTTCATTGATTTTTACATGAAAATACAAGCTTATATATGACTCCAATCAAATCAATTGTGCACCCTTGGATCTAGGGATGGGGATTGAAGGGATGGGATGTAATGTGAACAACCCACCTAATACATTTTTTTTTTAATCTAACTTGACCATTTCTATTCAAACTTAGACTAATTCCATTCCAACTCTACCTAAATCACACCTACCTAGCCTAATAGGACAAGGAAGAGGGCGCCCCCCTTCATGGGCTTCTCATGGGCCTAGGTTGGTCCAAGGCCAACCACTCAAGTCTAATAACCCATGTCTAGACTTGGGCCTTCCAAGTCTTGGTGGTCCATGAGAGGAGAAAGCCCACTTGGGCCTTAAGTGGCTATTAAGGTCCAATATGAACTAGGCTTCTAATGGACTCTACTAATGGCAACCTAGCCATGGACTTTACATTACAAGTGACCCATTGGCTTGTTATAAGCCTTACAAGGAGAGCCCAAATGAAAGAAATCAAAAAAATACACACTTTCAAGCCAATACAACCCATACTACACACCTATACAAGCCAATACACACAATACCATCCCATAAGCCCTTGATGTCCTCATCAATTGGAGACTTGCCTTGGAGTCTAAAGGTTTTCAAATTAGTAGGAGTAAGTCAGAGTTTATGCATTGTAATTTTAGTAATGTGAGAGTGGTATAAGAAGACATGGTTTTAATTGATGGGCATAACATTCCGAAGAGTAGTAGCTTTCGATACTTAGGGTCTATCATACAAGAAAATGGGGAGATTTTTGACGACGTTACACATAGGATTAAGACATGCTAGTTAAGATGGAGAAGCGCATCAGGAGTCCTTTGTGATCACTGTATGTCTATGAAACTCAAAGGGAGATTTTATAGAATGGCTGTGAGACCTATTTTGTAATTTGGTACCGAGTGTTGGGCAGTACGAACGGAACACATTCACAAAATGTGTGTAGCAGAGATGAGGATGTTGAGATGGATGTGTGGCAAGACTAAGTAAGATGAGATTAGGAATGAGCGCATCCGTAAGGATTTAGGGATAGCCCCAATTGATTGTAAAACTAGAGAAAATAGACTTAGGTGGTTTGGTCATGTGCTTCGTCGCCTTAACTCAGCGCCGGTTAAAAGATGTGACCAAATCTTAGTGGATGTTAGCAAAAGAGCTCGAGGAAGCCCTAAAATGAGATGGTGTGATATTTTTAGGAAGGACATTAGCTTCTTGGGTTTAAATATGAATATAGTACTTGATAGAAATATTTGACGGAACAGGATTCATGTAGCCGACCCTAAATAATTGGGATAAGGCTCTGATGATGATGATGATGATGATGAATGTAAGATAATGAAATACGATAAAACATGCGAATAAACTAAAATAACCATAAAGCACAACAATATATATGTAGACATATGAATGTTTGTGTAGAATGAGAGCATGATCTAGCAAGAATATAAAGTGACCTTTCATGTAACAAGAATGTATTTGCATGTAACGAGAATGTACTTTTCATAACCTTGAAGGCTATGCACTAGAAAGTCATGTAACAAGAATGTATAATTTCATGATGAGCCTCGTGATTTTCACGCGTTTATAAAAAAGTACTCCCAGCGTAATGCGACGCCAGTGTTCATCATACCCTATGGTTTACAGTATGTTTCGGGCTATCTGCCGAGGGGGCTAGTGTCGAGCCCTTGGACACTGTCCGTGCCCGCTCTTGCATCTTCAAGTTATAAATCAAGCTACTTCCACAAGATATAATAAAGCTCGGAATGTAAAGTTGAAACAATATGTTAATGATAGCAACGTCAAGGTAAGAATGCGCCAAATATGAATCATGAGAATTCAAGGATGAATTAAGAACAAGGTCACACTACGGGAGGAATCCGACAGCATAACTGTACATTCATTACCTTTCATAGTTCATTAATAACTTATTGAATAAGGTTTGGGTTCCAGATAATCCATAGACCATCTAGGAATGAAATAGACTTAACCCTTTAGGTCATACCATGGGTTTGTCACGAATTGGGAGAAAGCGGTCATGTCTGGACCATTTCTTGAAGTTTACGATCAAATCGAGACCGCTATCGTGTGGAGTCGATGCATGAAAGAAGAACAAGTCGACGCAGGGTCAGCTGGCATAAGGCGGTCATGCTAGGACCGCTACTTGAAGGTAGCGGTCACCTGAGAACCGCTATCTGACCAGGTTGCAGAAAAATGCCGATAACATAAGTGCTTTCTAATCCATTGGGCTTTTAGGGTACAACCAGCTCAGCGTCCTAGTGGGAATCCCAGGCTCGCAGAGACTTACAGAGGCCTTGAAATATGCTCACCTACTCTGGTGGAAGGAATATCTAACAGAGAGGATCACAAGTCTAAGAGAGTGTTCCTATCAAGTGCATGTGTAACTAATAGCATCTTACCGGGATACGTGCTATATACTTAAGAAAGACTTAGAGATGAGAGTGAAATCGTATAAAAATAGCGATCAAACATTAATGAAACAAGTTTCATAAACCTTGTGCAATTAGCTTTAATACAAAACTATATGATTTTGGCATGAAATTAACATAAGATTAAAGTAAGTTTATAAAATATGTAAGACATGAAATCTATCATGGCTGATGCACAATATAACTAAAATCATGAATCCAGGGTCATAACTAGGAATAAGACCTAATTACTTAAGCTTATCATATATTTATAAGGGCAATTCTGTGTTCTGTTTAGAGTTAACAGAGTGCAGAAAATAGAAAGCATAACGCGGTCTAGAGAGAATCGCTTCCTTGAAGTAGCGCTCTGTTGGGAACCGCTATCTGATGATAACCGTCTCTGAGAGACCGTTTTCTTGTCTGCTATAGACAGAAATAAAAACCGAAGAACAGGGCCTATCTAGGGCAATAGATGCATGGAATTTATATTAAACTGGGAGATAAAGCATGATAGAACAAAGTAAGTAAATCATGAAGATGCATGGGTTGCATGGATTAAGCCAAAGTTAACAACTTTTCTTATTAAGGGTAGGAATCATGTATGCACAAATAACCTAACTATGCAATCATGATAAAACATGAAATTCTCAACGTAGAAGGCCTGAAAATGCACAAAGTTAGAGGGCTTCTGTTCCTAGCTTGATGTTTAAGCTTTTCATGAGATAACCTACCTTTGGGAATACTCCTAGAGTGCTAATTTCTAACTGGAAGCTGGTGCTAGTTCCTACGCGTCATGTGTAGAAACAGCAATTTCTTGCCCTTCTATCTCCTTAATCTTTTGACCTAAATCCACGAAATTTAGATGGAAGTAAGAAGACATAAAGGGGAACAAGTAATTCTAAAGGACCAACCTTAAAAAACCTTGTTTAGGGTTCCTAAAACTTGGATCTTTCTCGGACAGACACGCTGGTTCTTGAGCACCCTATAGAGGAACAATAACTTGCGAACGTTCTATTTCCTTGGATGTTGGGTCTCCTAGTATGAAATTTGACAGAGGGTTAGATAATACTAACGGGAACATAAAGTTCTACAGGCCTAACATAAAATACTATCATCTTACTATTGAACCAGGTGAGCCAAAACGAGGGTTCGCGCAGGTCGAATATGGGATCTATTTATATAGTTTGCTATGGTTTGAGGGATTAGATCAATTAGAAATCCTAATTTGGGGTAGGATCGATCCCCAAGAGTCTTAGACTAGGTTACCATGCTAAATAACATCGAACCAAGGGGATTGGAATGGGAAAAATCTAAGTTTTTGACGTTTCTTCAACCCACGTTTTCGGAACATGGTAGCGGTCTCCTCGGAACTGCTATCATGAGAATGCGGTCGCGCGATAGACCGCGTTCTGGCGTTTTATCTAAAAAATTTGGATTTTCTATTTATCCCCTTAATTGGTCTATTTATCCCATTTTAATTCCGTAAATAGCCCAAATTACGTTTCTAGTAATGGGCTTGGGCCTAAAGGTCTTAAGAATTGGTCTTTGTGCCCAATTTAGGTGGGCTTATTTATTTGGTTAATATAATGCCTTTAAATTTATTTACTTAACCCATTAAGCCTTTTAAATGCTAAACAATTTTATTTAAATTCTAAAAAATCCTAGAAAATTCCAGGGTGTTACACCCTCCCCCGCTTAAAGAGAATTTGGTCCCCAAATTCATTGCATGGGTTTTATGGAGACTATACTTACAATGGAATAGTTTCGGAAACCTCTTCCGCATTACTTCCTCTGTTTCCCATGTTGCATCTTGGTCCGAACCTTTATTACACCAGATTTTTACCATGGGAATAGTTTTATTCCGAAGTTGACGTACCTCTCGATCAATGATTTTGATTAGCTTTTGCTCGTACGTCAAATCCTTTTGAATCTCCAGGTTGTCATGACTTATAACATAGAATGGGTCATAGACATACATTTTGAGTATCGAGACATGAAATACATCATGGACTCTAGCTAATTGAGGGGGCAAGGCTATCCGATATGCGACTTCGCCAACCCTCTCAAGAATTTTAAAATGGCTCATGAATCTCAGAGTGAGCTTGCCTTTTATGCCAAACCTTCAGATACCTCGACCTGGAGAAACCTTGAGAAATGCATGGTCTCCCACTTGAAATTCCACGTCTCACCTTCTATTGTCCGCATATGATTTTTGCCTATCTTGAGCCATATGGAGTCTTTCTCGAATAAGTTTTACCTTCTCGGTAGTATCTCTGATGATTTCAGGGCCTAGCATTTGTCTTTCCCCAAGTTCATTCCAGCATATAGGTGAGCGGCAACTTCCCCCATATAATGCCTTGAATGGTGCCATTTGTATGCTAGCTTGATAGATGTTGTTGTAGGCAAATTCCACTAGAGATAAGTGATCGTGCCAACTCCCCCCGAAACCAATAACACAAGCCATGAGCATATCTTCTACCACCTGATTTGTCCTTTCAATTTGGCCATTTGTTTGAGGATGGAATGCAGTGCTAAAGTTGACTCGGGTCCCTAAAGAGTGTTGTAGACCATTCTAGAATTATGATGTAAATCGAGGGTCTCGATTTGAAATAATGGTGACAGGGACACCGTGTAGTTTGACAATTTCCTTCATGTACAAAGCTGCTAATATATCCACAGACCATCAACTTTTAATAGGTAGAAAGTGTGCAGATTTAGTCAATCGATCTATGATCACCCATATACCATTATGTCCACCTCTTGTTTTAGGCAAACCCATGATGAAATCCATCCCTATACTTTTCCACTTCCACTCAGGAATTTCCAAGGGATGTGACTTTCCAGCGGGCTTTAGATGTTCTGCCTTAACTTATTGGCAAGTGAGGCAGCGTGATACAAAGTCCGCTATCTCTCTCTTCATGTTGGGCCACCAGAAATTTCTCTTTAAATCTTGATACATCTTGGTAGCACCAGGGTGAATAGCATATTTTGCCTTATGAGCTTCTTCCATAATGAGCTTCTTAGTGTCGACGTGATCAGGCACACAAATCTGATCTTTGAATAGTAATCTTCCATCGGTCGAAACAGAACATTCTGGCGGTTGATCAATATTAGTCTTGATCTCCATTCGTGTGGGGTCATTTTCTTGTAACTTGACTAGGACTTCAATTAATGTAGGTTGAGATCAGATATAAGCAATAATACCCCTTTCTTCTTCTATACCAATGTTGCACGTGTTTTTTTTTATATGCCAAATAACCAGGGTGAAGGAAGGGATACAGTGGGGAAGGAAGACACATGAGTTTGATGTATCTCGGGTATCCTCCTTACGGTTGCATGCCTCTCACGGTGGTATCGGGCACTCTCCTTTCACGGAAAGTCGAAAAGGGTCGAATGGCACGGAAGTGTCAGGATAAGGGTTAACCGGACAGGGTGTGGGCGTGCCAGTCGATTTCTCGAAAATCACCCATGGAACCAAGGGTTGATCGGGGAAGCGTCGCCAGGACGGGACACGTGGGCTCGGGCGATCGGGCGACACATGGAGAGACGGGGTTCCATGGGTGCGAGTGCGTAGGCGATTGCGGGAATCATGTACTAAACGTCTTTCCCCACCGGTCGTAAGCAACCGGTGTTTATTTACATCGTATTGAATCTGAATACCTTCGTTCTAAGCTGAAGAAAAGTATGTATATATGTCTGAAGTTATGGGTAGAGGGCCGGGAGCATTCCGCAGCTGTGGGTGCGCTTTCGACTGAGGGAGGTTTACTGGGGCTAGGATGTTAGGCACGGATACCGAGTGGTGTAGATAGAAAGTTGGGGGCCTGAACGTGGATGCGAGAGCATTCATCCAATTGGCGGGGTAATCTTTGAGATATACATGTCTTTACAGGTGGGCCGTAGTGGCCAGGATACAACTGACGCACGCCGCGGGACAATTCCGATGTGATGATCAGTCCCCGGGTCAGTGCGTGATAGACGAACTCATATGTGTTTTACAGAGGACCCCTCCCGTGGCGTGGGCCATGGTGGCAGTGCCGAACGAGGGGGCTTACGACTGGACGACTGGAGGGACGCATCGATCCGGTGTCTGGGCGAGGGTCGGTCACGGCTCGAGTAGAGCGGTCGAACGTGGCCTCGTGACTGCGGGAGAGCGTGACGTCATGGTACGTGCGTGGTTGGAATCGACGGGCACGCGAGGGGGAATCCCGGCATGAGGGGACGTTCGCCCTTGTCATAATGTCTCGCACATGGTGGGTGTGGACTTGTATGTTACGGCTAAATACGGCGTGAGGGAAGTGCAAACGACATACCCCCAGCGTACTAAGCTGACAAACAAGTCACCCACACACAATTCTCCTTAGCTCGTTGTCCGGAGCCGCTTGAAGAAGGTCGGATGTCTCGGGGGTTCTATGTGCCTTCCGTATGTTGTGTTGGTGTCTATCTGTATGTATGTCCACCCCTTGAGCTTCTAAGGGGTTTTTATAGAAAAGTTGAAGGGGTGGAAGGGGTTTAGGAGGGTTGGGTTTTGCCTTTTTTTAATTTTAAAAAAAACAAATTTTTTAATTGAATGGAAGGGGTTTACGCGGGTTAGTTGAGCGGGTTTAAGCCAGCCCGCGTAAATCCCATGAATAGTGTAGGCTTAGGGGGGCTCGGTTGATAGGGTCAAGCCAGCCCGCGTAAACCCCTCACGGAGGGTGTTTTTAGGGTTTAGGCGGACCAGCCTCAGGGGGTGAGGCTGGTCCGCCTAAACCCCCTCGCCTGGGGGTTTAGGCGGGCTGGGTTTTACCTTTTTTTAATTTAAAAAAAAAACAATTTTTTTAATTGAATGGAAGGGGTTTACGCGGGTCAGCCCAGGGGGCGGGGCTGGTCCACGTAAACCCCCCCAGGGGGTTTAGGCAGACCAGCCTGGGGGTCCAGGCTGGTCTGCCTAAACCACACCCTGGGGGGGTTTAGGCGGGTTGGCGCATGGAGAGAGAGGGGGCGGTCCCCACCCTATAAAATCTATTTTTTGCCTATTTTCTTCCTAAATTGACTAAGAAGAAAAGGACGGTTGTGGTGGGAGGATACGTGGAGGCTTGCGGAGGCTTGTGTGCATGTCGACTTGCGGAATTCCCGCGTGCTATCGCTTTGCGCTCCCGCGTCTCCGCGTTGACTTCCCGAACTGTTATGGCACACGAACCGCCTCATAGGACTGTAAACTGGATGACTGGAGGTTGAGTGGGGTCGTGGGACCATCGGGCTGGAGAGAGGGCACGACCCCAGGGGAGTTCGCACTCCCTGGGTGCGCGCGACCGCGCCCCGGGGTGAACTGGCCCCGAGGCCAGTTGTGACCCCGAGGGATGGCCCCCGAGTCTCGTTGCGTCTTCTACAAATGTCCTTTAGAGGACGTTAAGCTCCGGGAAACTGGGATGGGCCCGTGGGGGGCGTCGCCCTTCGAGTTGTCATAGTCGCTCGCAAAGTGTTCGGGTAAATGCCCGACACACCCTAGAAGGCCAAACGACTTGGGTAGATGACCGGGGTGGCCCCAAGGTGGGCCTTGGGTTGAAGAGGGAAGCTCGTGGGAGCTTAGGAGAGGCACCTTAGGGACGTGAGTCGTGCCCTGAGCTGCGTGCCGCATTGCACGGCGGGTTGGAAGGATAGCCTCGGGTCGGCCCGAGTGCTAGACTTAAGTGGCTTGTCACCACGTATCTGAGGGTCAGGGGTGGCCCCAGCTTACTGGGGGGTCGTTGTAGGACCCAATTAGTGTGCTGGAACCACGGGGTGGTCCGTAGTTTTGTGTAGAAGGGCTGGAACATATGCGCCCACAAAGTGTTCGGAAAAATACCGAACACACATGTGTGAGCCGTATGCACGTGCTGCGGGCCCCCAAAGCCTGTGGTTGACTTACTTAGGTCTCCCCTTGACCTTGGAGGGTTGAAGGAAGTGTGTCGGGGTGGGCCCTCGGCCCTTTCACTGGGTGCCACACGTCATGGCTTAACGTTGGGGCGCCCCCAGGTGGTCCCGAGCGGCCATGTAGGATACGGGCAAAACCCGTATGTGAGTGGCCGGGGTTGACCCCGGGCAGTTGCTTATGTCACCGCGTGTCGCGGCAAGCTGGTCAGGGCCTTTGTAGGAACCCGCATGGTTGTAGAAAGGGCTAGATAGCCCGTGCCTTGAAGGTGTTCGGGGAAATTCCCAAACCCTTATTCCTTGTTTATTTGCTGGGAAGTAGTCCGGGTACAACAAATGCCCCCCACGGGACGTGCGTTAGAGGCGGAGATGAGGGCGTACGGCCCGTGAGACCCTTGTTCCGGGCTATTGTAGTTGTATGTTGACACTTCATGTGCCTTTATTTTGTTGTGATGTATATGCTGACTTTCTGATATACTGACTTTTTTTTCGGTGCCCTGTCTTGCAGCTATGGCACGCTTCGACAGAGATGGGCGAGTCCCGAGGTGGGTGGCTCGGGAGGAGGACCACTAGGTGCGGTGAACTGAGCGGCCGATGCCTCCTATGGGTCCACCGGTGGTTACTACGGCTAATGTGGAACGGCTGGATTTGGGGCATACAGCAGTGGCTGAGGGTCCTGTCGGTGAGAGGGCAACTAGAGTCGGGACCGTAGAGGTGGCCCGGATTTCGGGAGCTGGCGGTCTGTATACCTATGACCGGAGCGGGGGTTATCCTTTGGAGTTCCCCTTGGATCGCCATATGTTCGAGTTTCTCAGGAGCTATATCCGTCCCGGCATGGAGGAGGGTGACACCCATATTCTGGGATCCCGTCGCCGGCTTGAGCGGGCTACGTTGATTGGCAGGGACAGTCTGTATGGTGTAGCATTTTGTAGTTATCAGAGCTTTTCCAAGGACTACTAGAGGCAACGTCGGTTCCCCAGTGTTGAGTGCCTGGCGTTCTTTGGCAGAGTAGAGTAGTCTGGTGTCAGAGTTGGGCCGCTGGGGCCTGCTTCCTAGGACTTGCACGGTCACCATCGCACAGCGACAAAGGGGACCGCTTGGTTAGTGCTAGAGCAGGCGGGCTTGCTGTATGCTGGGGAGGGCTACGACGACCACAACATCCTGGATGGAGTCATGCGGCAGACTGTCATCAGCTTGTATGGTTGCTGGGCAGTGATCTCGTCACACTACTACCGTCTGGGTGCCACTGAGTGGCTGATGGGGATTGTTCATCACTACCGAGTGCTGCTGGACCGGGCTGGGATTAGGTACGCGATGACTGCCGCTTTGTACGCATACCCATGCTACACCGGATTGTTACAGGGACTGCTGGAGCGCTTCAACCGCCGATGGAACACGGTGGCGACAGCAGAGGGGGAGACCAGTCTTGACTTATGGTCTCTGTTCCAGATTTATGGGTTGCCGATCATCGATGAAGGTTATGAAGAGGTGGTAATAGATGACTTCCATCGTAGCCATACCGACGGACAAGGGCGATACCGGGTGCCTTACAGTTACCGGTATCTTCTGAAGACCTGGAGGGACCTGGCCCTAGCTGGGAGAGACAGAGCTGCACAGACTTTGAGGGTGCCGCTAAATGTGTGGGTCCGCCACTTCTACAACGGACCCTTCTGCTTTTATCAGGAATTCACCAGGGATCAGACTCCGTGGGAGGAATATACTAAGGTGGAGCTATGGTTTCGGACGTACTCCCGATACATATATGCTCCGCAAGAGGGGTGGAATCCCCACGGTTTACCGGACGTGACACATCTTGCCGCCTACTTGGCATACATGTTGGCGACGTTTGTGGTCCCGCGCGGAGTGGATGGTCTGTTGAGGGCCGAGCTGCTATGGCCAGCCTGTTTGTTAGCTAAGGGGAGGCAGTTGGCTCTAGCTCCTGCTGCACTCGCCAACATATATCAGGGACTGGGACTTTTGGTGGTGCACCTGGTGCCGAGAGAGAGGAGTATACTTCTGCCTACCCACTATCTCAGTGTGTGGGCCGGGCTACTGTTTCCGGGACCGGTGACGCGAGGGACCGTGGCGAACTTGATGGCACCACTTTTGTTCAGCTTCACTGGGCAGCCCGACGGGGATGCATAGGCACAACTGGAGGGGGCCAGGAGAGATCTTTGCTACCTACCCACCTGGGGCGAGGAGGGACTGCCTTTTGACAACGCTGCGTGGGACTTCAGCCTTTTCTTGGGGGTTTTAGGCGGAGGGGCGATCAACGCCCACCCCGGTCAGGGAGCGACAGATGCAGGGCCGCGGACTGAGTGGGTGCTGAGCACCCGGTCGGCAGTGTTGACATTGCACCGGTCCACGATGAGTTCCTTGGAGCCGTACTATCGGCATCGGTTTGCAAGGAACTTCGGGTACGACCAGGGGATCCCGCCGAACCGAGAGTTTCCTCTGACAGGCAGGCAGTACAGGGGCAGGGATACCCACCTACTTGCAGCAGCATGGTGGGACTTTTACTGTCGTCGGGAGCCCGAGCAACTCCCGATGCCGGGACAGGGACGTCAAGGGCGATGCGACGTACACTACGCCAGGTGGTGGTTTGAGCACATCCACCTATATCGGCAGAAGGCCTCCCCGATCAAGAAGGCGGAGGAGAGCCGTTTGCTGAGGGAGGATCTGCCTCTGATTGTGCTGGATGAGGGGTACCTGAGGACCCACGTCGCTCGGATCTGTCGAGAGATAGCATGAATTGCGGAGCAGTGGCCCCGGAGGAGCCGGGGCTCGTCATCCGGGAGCCGAGGCAATGGAGGGGCAATGAAGCCCCTGAAACCGGTGGTAACAGCGACGGCAGCAACCGGGGCAGAGGTGCCTCGATCGAAGGCACCTAGGGGCTAGTGGACTTAGTTCCTAGCCGAATGTGGCTTCCAGAGTAGAGGTTCGTTGGACCGGGTGCTCCCCGACGGGAGCTTTGCCTACACGGTGATCGACGACTGGCGGTGACACATCGGTCACGTGATCGGATCAGCCGGGCCAGTGGAGTTCGTGTCCTAGATTGAGTGTGCTCGCACTATAAGGGACATTTGGGAGGCCGTCACGAAGGTGACCTGGGCGCTGGCGCTGTAACCGGAGCAGTTAGTGCCCTTGCTGTTGACCCCCTTCGGGGGTTCAGGTAAGACTATCTCCTTTCTAGCATGCGTCCCTCCCTCTTGCTTTTGTAGTTTTGGGGTATAAAACTGAGGCATTGTATAATGCTATGTTTGTTGATAGGCTCTGCAGTAGAGGGGGATCACCCCCCCCACTGAGGCATCCTCGGGAAGTGGGGATGGAGGCCTGTAGCCTGGGCAAAAATGCCCTCGAGTAGAGGCTACAGTCACTGAGACTGGTGAGTCCTCTGGAGGACTCAAGACTGGCGGGCAGGTTGAGGTAGAGACGGCCTTGAGTAAGTGTCGCTTCACCTTCTTTGCTCGTGCTTGGTTTAGCCATGGTAGTTGGCTAATCTTGTTTTGCTGGATTTGTGTTTTGTAGCTCCCCTTGAGACTGGCGTGAAGGCTGTTGTGCCCCTGTGATTGTGATGATGATGATGATTTTGTTTTGATGATGGTTTTGATGATAGCAACACTATAAGTCACACTAAGTGTGATATATTGTTTGATAGCTTCGCATATGGTACTTGCATGATTGCTGCTCACTCTATAAGATGGATTTCACACGTTGCGTATGTGTGTGCAAGTATTCATTTTTGCTGGACTTTTCATCTTCGCATATCCACCTTTCCGTAGCTGAATTTTCTCATACTTATGTTCTTTTTTTCAACTGTGTTTTTCGATTCTCTGGTTTGAGGTCAGGGTTCCTCATGTGGACTCAGGCGAAGGGAGACTTGGTGTCTCTGGTTGTAAGTGACTTGGTGTTACTTGTGCTTTCCCTATGGGTTTTAGAAGAAGGGAGAATTGGTGTCTCCGGTTGCAAGTGACAGGTTGTCACTTGTGGGTTCCCTCCTATTTGGAGGAAGAAAGACTTCGGTCTCTGGTTGCTAGTGACTGGGTGTCGCTAGTGGTTGCCCTCCTAGGTGGAGGAAGAGAGGAGTGTGTTCCTCTGGTTCAATCTGTTAGGCAATGTTTGTAGGCAAGCTGTGATGTCCAGCGGTTTCAAGCTGTTTGGCAGCGGTAAGCCACACTCTGGTTAGAGTGTGGGGTGGACGTAGGTCTGTGGACCGACCCACCTAAAAATCCTGGTGCATTGTGATTTGCTTTGAGTACATATTCCATATCTTCTTTCCCCTCTTCTCAGGTTGCTTGGGCACTCCATATCAGTATATGTGATTTCTGCTTGGATTCGTTTTAACTGATAAGTGTATGACAGAACATTTAGCAGAAGCATTTACTTATTAGTGTTTATCGTGGTAATTTCATTTGAGAGCTAAGCTGTCGGATTCTTGAGTAAGAAAGCTTAGTAGTCCCATGAGACTACATTGAATCAAGGCAAAAGTTTTATTCCGCAATAGTTTTTGAACGGGGATTCATTCACCCCCCCTCTGAATCCGTGCCTTGCACACCAACAAGTGGTATCAGAGCGGGTTGCTGTGCATTGGATCCAACGATCCGCAGCACATTCTACAACTTTTGTGGTGCATTTCAAAGTGGGTCTCTTGTGTTTGGTGTTTTGTTTCATTAATTTAGTGCCTCGCTTTGCTCAACTGATTACGGTGCATTTATCATCTATCGATGGCTCAGCCCCCAATATTTAGAGGTAATGATTTCGATCTTTGGTTAGAGAACTTCCTTCGGTATGTAAAATCAACCGATCCTGACCTTTGGAAGGTGATAACTCACGGTCCACATAAATTATCGAGGGATAAATCTAAATGGAATGATAAGGATAGATTGAGAAACTCTGTCAACTCTAGAGCATTAGATTTAATGAAAGCATCACTTGACAAAGCTCTAATTTCATGTGTTTCTTCCTGTAGGTCTGCCAAGGAGATTTTGGAGAAACTGAAGCTTACCAGAAATCGCAACACATGTCTGATGGTTGACGATGATGGACAGCAAGAAGAAAATGAAGAAGAAGATGAAGATGAGGTACCTTCTGTATTTGACAATTATACTGTTGAGGGTTGGATTGGAGCATATAATGATTTGCTTGATTCTTATAAACATTTGAGAAAATGAAATAAATCTCTGGAAATGAAGTTAAATAATCATGTGAATGCTAACTCTGGAGGTGAGGGCATGGAAATCCTGAAAATAGAAAATGACATATTTAGAAGACAACTAAAAGATTTTGATTATGTTACTTCAGATCTAGATCATTTGAAATCAGAAAAGGAAACGCTTATGAAACAAATTGGTTTACACAAAAAGAAAAATCAAGAGCTTGCTTGTGAAATGTTTGAACTAAAGGAAAGACTTAGCTTGATTGATGATGGTCAGGCTCATAACAATAATGTAGTTTAGAATGAAAAACTGGTAAAAGATTGAGTGTGTTAACTATGAATTGAATGTCTTAAAATCTGAGAATGAATGTCTTAGGAAACAGTGCCTAAAAGCCAATGCCGAAACTACATGTGAATCTGCTTGCAAGGATTGCTCATGTCTGAAAAAACTCATGTCTGAAAAAAATTAACGAGAGTCTTCAGATTGATCTTGAATGGTATAAGGATCTAGTTGCCTCATTAAGAGATGAGAATAATGAATTGCTCAATAAAAGTCTGAAAAATGAACAGAGAGAAGAAGTTCTAATAGAACAGCTAAGCTCCATGACTAATGACGAAAATTCTGTTGAACAAATCAAAAATTTAAAATCTGAAAATGAAAAACTGAAACTAATACAAAAAGGGAATGAGGAGTTAAATCAGTTAAATACCGCTATGTCAGAGAGACTGCTTGCTCTAGAAAAAGGAAAATGTGTTGTTGATGGAAATCACTTTGAAAATGAGTTTAAACTCAAACAGGAAAATGAAACATTAAAAAATCTGAATGATGCACTGCATAATCAGGTCATTTCCTATGAAACTGAAATTGTTGGCCTAGAACTTAATGTTTCAAAAATTGAATCTAAAATCTCTGACTTGAACAAATCTCTTGAAAAATTTGTGAGTGGAAAGGATAATTTGGATAAGCTCCTTGGTTGCAAAATCAATTTCCAACGTGAGGGTCTGGGTTTTAACCCAACAAATAAAAAGGGCTTTGACAGTAAGCTTCACACTTCATTTACGTGTAGCTCTGAGCCAACTAGCACATCTAGTGTACCTATCTTCAAATTCAGTGCTCAAAAAAATCAAAAATCTACTATCAGTCCCAAATCTACAGAACAAATTCGGAAACTGAAAAAGAATGAAAATCTACAGAAAAAGAACAAAAACACTCATGTTGGTACAAAGAATGCTACACACAAGTCACATGATCTCTCACACACTAATACTAAAAAGGGATCATGTCATTATTGTGGAAGATTCGGTCATATGATGCACAACTGTTATATCCTGAAGTTTGATGAATTGAATGCTCATAATAGAATAAAGAAAATTAAAAATTCAGAAAATACACATATGCATTTTACTAAAAGTTCACCCAAGAATCAGTTTTCCCAGAAGAGGCAACTCAAATGTTCCCATTGTGGACGATCTGGTCATGCAAAGTATGATTGCTAGCTCTTGAAGAAGAATGAGTTCAAGGCTCCAAGGAGAACCACTGTTCCAAAGAGACCTCATTACCATTTATTTGACAAGTCTGGTCATATGGCTACTGAATTCTGGTCAGGTTTTTATAGAAGAAACTCTTCTGCTTGCTCTCAATGTGGAAAGCATGGCCAAACATTCAAGGACTGTTGGCATCATCAAGATAGATGGGCAAATTTCAAATACGCTAGACATCCTGTTAAGGAAAACATGTTTGGTAAGATTAACAGGAACAACTTCCATGATAAAAACAGAAACCAGTATACACCTGCACAAAAATTACATGCTAATAATTGTGTGCATTACAAGAAATCAAAGAATATTGTTTCTTGTCATTATTGCGGGCAATTTGGGCACTCTATGAATGACTGTCCTTTAATGATATTTGATGACTCAAAAACCCAAGGACTGTGGAAAGTACCCATCAAAGGTGCTATTAACCATGCAGGACCCAAGACTGTTTGGGTACCTGACCATGCCAAATAGAATGCTAACCTGCAGGTGTGCCTTGAAATGGAATAAAGGGGGTAATAAACCAAGGCACCTGAAATGAACCCAATTTTTGAGATTGTCAGGTAAACTCACTACACTCTTTGCTTAGTCTGTTAGTTAAATTGATTGATTGCACAACATGATTAATTTTGATTCAGCATTTGCATATCACTTGAAAAAATGTGTTAAATCATATGTGCTTCTACTAACAGAACCGTTCTGAAAATCTGAATTGAGCTTAATGATAAGTGTAACATGTCTCAGTTGGATTGGCACGTGTGTTTCTTGAACATACCCCAAGATTTTCGTCACACAATAGGTCATGTGTTTGTGGCACTTGAATGATCATTTCTTACTTCATAGTGTCAGGGGAGGATAGTTGTCTCTTCATAACGATTCATGCTACTTGTGCTTTTGAAAGCGCTCAGAAGGATAAGTCAAAGCATCTCTTGTGTATCATGCATGCTTGTTTAAGAAAAGTCCATGCATAGTCTTCATGTCATCCATGAATCGTTAATGCACTTGCATACATGCAGTGAACTACATAAGCATTATATTAAATCTGAAAATCCAAAAAAGGAAAGTCCTTCGCTGCATCAAGTCAGGGGGAGTGTCTTTAGATTCATTTGTCTTCCTCAAATTGAACCCCTCCTATCTGGTCTTTCGCATCAGCTTTTACTCCTGTGAGCTGAATTGGTTTTGAACTTCTCTCTATCTGAACTCACATCAATTGATATCATTTTTTTAATTGATCCTGAATTTGAAATTTCTCCTTGCTACTCATTAAGCTGCTGAAGAAGAACTTCATTCGAATTCTTTCTTGTCTCTGTTGTCAAGCTGATCTGTCTGCATTCCAGACTCGACTGTTGGTATCTAAGATTGACTCACTTAAGAGCATTTTTCTTGCTGCATCCAGGTTCAATTCACTGTCGTTGGTTTATTGAAACTTTGCCTGAAAGCATGAGGTTCATTATCTCTCATCTTGTATCCTTGTTGGTAAATGACCTCGGTTGCTCTCTAAGGGAAACTTCTTGTTGATCCTGTTGATTGGTTGCCATTGAATGTGCTGATTCATCTTACTTGGAAAGATTTCATTCGATGCATCCGAATCATAAATCAAACATATTCTGAAAAGAAGAATCTTCTATTATATTGGCTTAAGAATGTCTGATGAATCAAATTGATTTAAGAATAATGTATTCATTAAGTTTTGATCTAAAAGACATGAAATTATCTGAATCATCTGTTTAATAAATCTTAACCAATTATCTCATGTAGTTTCATGCAAAACCTTCTGAAATCTGAAACTTTAAAAGATATGGCCTCCTTTGGTTAAGATACATGTAGAAAGTATTGTTCTTGAGCATTTTAGTGTACTGAGCTTTGTCTGAAAAATCTAAAAATATGGGAAAGAAAATAAAGTTAGAGCAATGACTTTGGTCGCAGAGAAATTAGGTTCTCTATCAAAGAAATAGAGTAGGCCCATGTCATGAAGTGCCACAGTTACCTCTCTTATAAAAATGGTTAAAAACTGGCAGAGCAATGGCATGGTAGTGTCGAGTAACTGGGGATTCTGGCCTCTGATCAAGGTGTCTTCTCATGTAAAAAGACACTCCAGATTGCTAACTGTATTCTCTTAGTGAGAGGTAATATGGCTGTCACACTGAGTAACTGGGTCACTTCACCTATGACGTGTTGTGCCTCATGTAAAAAGGTGTTGATTTAACCAAACTTACTTAGGAAAAATAAATGTTGTTCAATAGAAAATTCTGAAAAATAAGTGAAATCAAAGAAAATTCAGATGGACTCATATTTGTTTAATCTCAATATTATCTTGTGTAACTTTCAAAGGAGTCATTGAGTTTAAATGAGTAAGATAGAGGGAGGTTAAACATAAATATCATATGAGTTTTTGGTTCATGTCTATTAAAAAGTGGTTCAGATATGAGTATTGTAGTCTCTTAACAAACTTTGTATATATCATTCTTAAATCATGCTGATAAGTATAGACTTATTCATGATCTATTATAATAGAAGAGTCTGAAATTCATCTTTCTGGATTTATGAAGTTGGTGTCCTAATGAAAATCTTTCTATCTTAACCACTCAATGGCAATTGAGTAAAATACATGTGCTAGTTTCTCTCGCTCACTGTCTTTGAGATTCCATGCTGGGACTCCCTTGCTGATTGAAATTCAAGAATTCTTTGTATTCACTGACCTGTGATTTTGATGATATCAAGGTTCATCTCAATTGGTATCAGACTTTAGACAAGTTGACTTGCTCGAGTTCTGAGGTTAAGGAGGAGATTTTTTTTACTCCTTCCTGGCTTATCATGTCTGTCTGCTTCCATTATCAATTGATTTCAGTCAACATCACCATGTGGTATCATTCATTGTACAAGGGGGAGCTTCATGTATAACTGTTCTTCCTTTTTATCCATGGAGGGTATGTCGTGCTTATTGCTCTTTGCGAGGAGAATAGCTGTTATGTGCTTTCATGCTGTCAAAGGGGGAGATTTCATTTCAATGTGTTCATACCTGCTTATTCACTCTCTCTTAAACTATTTGCTTTTTGATGAAGTCAAAGGGGGAGAATAGTTTGAGTCAGTGTGACTCATGGTGTTGCCATCATCAAAAAGGGGGAGATTGTTGTGCCCCTATGACTATGATGATGATGATGATGATGATGATTTTGTTTTGATGATGGTTTTGATGATAGCAACACTATAAGTCACACTAAGTGTGATATATTGTTTTATAGCTTCGCATCTGGTACTTGCATGATTGCTACTCACTCTGTAAGATGGATTTCACACGTTGCGTATGTGTGTGCAAGTATTCATTTTTGCTGGACTTAGGTCGGTGCACCTCGCTATAACTGGCTGGTGCACATTCTCGGTTTGAGTCAGTGTTCATGTTTAAGTCTGTGCACTCGCTTATGGTTAAGTCATGCAGGTCTGTGCAATCGTGCATTAGGCATGATAGATCTGAACATGTCTCTGATAGATTGCACTTTAGGTTTGTTCACTTCGCGGCTCTTGTGCACTTAGGTCTGTGCAGGCTTTGCTGCACGCATATATAGTCCGTGCATGTCACAGTAGATGCACACACAGGTCTGTGCATATGCATACTGAGGTCGGTGCAAGTTTTTGTTATGAGCATATAAGTCGGTGCAAGTCACGACTTATGCACATAGTCAGTGCAGGTTTTGCACTTGGTGCATGTTTATTTGTCAGATGTTCATCTAAATGTTGTCTACACATTTACATTTAGTTCGTGCATTAGATTGACTCGGTGTAACATTTGTCTAGTCTGCATTGAGTCGGTGCATCCTTAGCTACAGCACGCAACTAAGTCCGAGCAGAATCTGTGCATTCAAGTCCATGCATGTTGCATCTCGCATACATAAGTTCGTGCACATTCGGCCACCTTGCTTTATCTAGTCGGTGCACTTCACTAAAGCATCGGTGTAAACCTCGCAAAGATGCATCTCAAGGTTGGTGCATTTCCTCCTATTCCTTCTATGGAAGGTCGGTGCATTTCCCTGTTCCTTCTATGGAAGGTCGGTGCAATGGGTTTCCTTGCATAAGGTAAGCATGTGGTAACCCTGTACATGTTTGCATAGCTTCGGTGCAGTCCTCGACTGCTTACATGATAGGTCCTTGCAACTCTTGTGTTTGTGCATCTGCGTCAGTGCACATTTACCTTCTTGCATGTTTATCACAATGCACATTTGATTTGACGAAACCTAATGTCTGTGTATTTTTTCATGCTCATAGGGGGTCAGGTTTGTGCATATCTTCTTTACGCATAAGGTAAGCATGTGCATGTTTTCATACTGAGTGTATACTTGGTGCAAAGCACCATGTGCTGCACATGAAGTCTGTGCATGTTCTAGTCGAAAACCAATTCGTAAGTCTATGCATATGTGATCAAACACTCAATCGAGTCCGTGCATATGTGTTCTGACGATCTATCAACTTTGTGCACCTCTTCCTTCTGTCTAACAGTTTTGACCTGACTATGAGTCCAGTACTCTGACAAGACAGTGGCTCGTGGAACGTAAGAAAGGGCACGTGATCCAAGAATGTAGGATGCGCCGTGCTCGTGCCACGTGGAAAGTAGCAGAGCTCAGATTTGGACACGTGGCTAAGGGATCTCTAACACTTCTTGGTGGGAATGCTTTCTCCACACGCCGAGTTCGTGAGCCCGTGGGGCCCAGGCTGAAGATATATATAAGATGCCCCTTCTGCAATCAGCGATAGAGATTGAAAAAGAAGAGGATAGAGAATTCACAAGGTGAGTATGGTAGAATTAGAGCGAGAGCAACAGAGAAGAGAAGTGTGAGACGAACAGAAAAGAAAAGATAGAATGCAATAGTGTGATAGTGCGGAAAAAGAGAGAGTTCAAGAAAAGAAGAGAGATAGTGAAGCTGCTGAAGCAAATTGAAGATCTGCTATCTGTTGGCTTCTGGATCAGATACAGACCAATTTGCTCCTGCGAGAGCTACATTCTTATGCTTTATTTCCACCTTTCCGTAGCTGAATTTTCTCATACTTATGTTCTTTTTTTCAACTGTGTTTTTCGATTCTCTGGTTTAAGGTCAGGGTTCCTCATGTGGACTCAGGAGAAGAGAGACTTGGTGTCTCTGGTTGCAAGTGACTTGGTGTTACTTGTGCTTTCCCTCTGGGTTTCAGAGGAAGGGAGAATTGGTGTCTCCGGTTGCAAGTGGCAGGTTGTCACTTGTGGGTTCCCTCCTATTTGGAGGAAGAGAGACTTCGGTCTCTGGTTGCTAGTGACTGGGTGTCGCTAGTGGTTGCCCTCCTAGGTGGAGGAAGAGAGGAGTGTGTTCCTTTGGTTCAAGCTATTAGGCAATGTTTGTAGGCAAGCTGTGATGTCCAGCGGTTTCAAGCTATTTGGCAGCGATAAGCCACACTCTGGTTAGAGTGTGGGGTGGACGTAGGTCTGTGGACCAAACCACCTAAAAATCCTGGTGCATTGTGGTTTGCTTTGAGTACATATTCCATATCTTCTTTCCCCTCTTATCAGGTTGCTTGGGCACTTCATATCAGTATACGTGATTTCTGCTTGGATTCATTTTAACTGATAAGTGTATGACAGAACGTTTAGTAGATGCATTTGCTTATTAGTGTTTATCGTGGTAATTTGATTTGAGAGCTAAGCTGTCGGATTCCTGAGTAAGAAAGCTTAGTAGTCCCATGAGACTACATTGAATCGAGGCAAAAATTTTATTCTGTAATAGTTTTTGAATGGGGATTCATTCACCCCCCCCCCCCTCTGAATCCTTGCCTTGCACACCAACAGAGGCGGCTTTCTCGCCCCCTCAGGAGGTGGACCCTCTTCCTGAGGAGGGGGATAAGTATAAGATAGATATGGAGGGGCTCCTTCATCTAATGGATGCGACTACCCCTAATATTGAGACCTTTCCCGATTTTGAGTCGTGGAAAGCTACTGGAGGAGCCCGTTCAAGTAAGGGCTTCTAATGCTAGGTGTGAGCTGCGATTTCGCTTGCTTTCGGTTATTGACATAACCGTTTGGATTGTGCAGAGGAGGCAGAGGCGTTAGGGGCCAAGGGCCCTGCTGAGGTACTGAGCGGAGCCCCTGAACAGGCGGGAGAGCCAGCACTCACGGTGGCTAGTTGCTGTCCGGGTAAGTGTCCAATTGTTGCTGAGGGGATCTTCCCGTTATTGTTGGACTTTTTCAGCAAGCCGGAATTATTGACTTGATTTGAGATGTTTGTTTGGCAGGTGAGGATGGGGCGGCCACCTTAGAGATGATCCAGGAGATGGTTGACGCCGGCCCCTCAGTGGCTCTGTCGTCCTTTGCTGGGAGGCCTGGGCATGGGGCTTCAGTGCCCCCACCCATTGTCGAGGACATGCTGAGTGGACTGCCACAGTTGCTGGCAAAGGTACCTCTCCTACATGTGCCGACCGTGGTATCGGCTTGCCCGGTGGGGCTGGTAGAGTCCTCCAGTGTGGGACCATCAGGTATGTAGTTGAGCACTTGGTCATTTCATGGCAGATTGCTCTACTTTACCCACCCGTGCTAAGCTTTTATCAAGGTTGATTGCAGGTACCTCTTCCCCTCTGGAGGAAGGAGAGCTTCCCCGGGACGTGGCCCAGGTAGCAGGAGACGAGTCCGCTACCGCAGCTTCTACTGGGGGCGACGAGGAGTTCGTCGACATTGAGGGGTTTCCGAAGGGGACGCCCCAGTTGGTGAGCTTCTTGCCTAACACCTATGGCTAGGAAGTTATCTTCATGTGAGGCTGGATTTGGTAGTAGCCTGACTTGGCTTCTCGATATACAGGTGCCTCTGATTTGCCTACGGCCGAGGGTTCATCGGAGACCTCATCTGGTTCTTCTGACAGTGGCAGGGCAACGATGGAGACCGCCGAGAGCTCGAGCTCGAGCTTTTCTTCCTCCGAGGCCTCTTCTGCCGGGGATGCCGAGATGGAGACGGTCTTGTAAGGTATATAGAGCTCCTTCCCTCCACCCCATTGGCTTTGGTTTAGAGTTTGTGGCGGGGTGTTGACGCCATCGTGCTATGTTCAGGCCTGGAATCTGAGGGGGAGCGCCTGCCGGCTCCCGTTGAGGATCACTGGGGAGAGCCCTCCATCTCTCCGATGATAGCTGGGGATGGCCAGATTATCGGGGAGGTCCTGCCCTTTCTGACTCCAGCGGGGGATGCCACCGACGTGGGGGAGAGGTTACCCTCACCGACCCCGAGCGGGGATGTTGCAGGCGCGGTGGGAACCACACCAGGTGATAGTTAGGACCTTTCTCAAGTTTTTTACCTTGTCTTGTCACAGGGAAGTCCCGGATGTTGCTGACTGTTTGATGGGATTGTGCAGGTCCTTCCAGTGTGCTGGCTGAGATGGGCCACTCTTCCCTAGAGCTGGGGATCGAATGGCCTATGTCTGTTTCACCATCAGAGCCACTGTTGGATGCTAGCGTGGGTGCGGCCTTGCTCCAACGAGCCCGAGGGTACCTAGGTGGCGACCCCCTGCCTTCCCCAGAGGAGCTTTGGCAGCGGCCAAGGGACTACACCCAGGGCTACCACGGCCTTGGCTTCCTACGCGAGCTCTGGGTGTCTAGCTTGGCCAGCATGTGGGCGGAGTACTTGCGGCTCCTAGAGGCTCAGGAGCAGAGGGCCTGGCGACTAGCAGCCGTTTGAGATGTGCAGGAGCAGCGGGCTCGGCTCGCGTTAGCGGCTGCCGAGCAGAGGAGGCTCGCCGATGCAGTCGTGTCACTTGCCAGGGACAGCGCTACGCATCTGAGCGAGGCGGAGAGCAGGGCTGAGGCCTTGCAGGAGGCCCTAGAGGAGCAGTGGCAAGCCGTAGAGCTTGCTAGGGTTGAGTGGCAGACTGCCGAAGCCGGGGCTGAGGCTAGTGTACAGCTTGCGTCAACCTTGGAGGCGAAGCTCGTGGCTGCAGAATCTTGCCTGACGGCACTAGAGAGGGGCGAGCCTGGGATATGATTGTATCACCTCCCTTTCTCCTTTCTTCTCTTTTTTTTGTTACCCGGGCTATATGTCTTTTGTTACCCCAAGGGCATGTCTTGGGGTCCCTTTTATAGAGTATCAATGACAAACTCCGGATTTTGGTGTTATTGTTTGTTGAGTTGTTCTTCTCCCAGCCTATGGGACAAGGTTGGGCATAGGGGATGGCTGCCACTTACTGTCGGTCGTGCTTGGTTGTTTTGACACGTACCGGTGTAGGGGGTAAGGGACTGGGTTTACCTGACTTCCAGACATTGAAATAAAAGACTGGGTAGGGGAATGGTGTAACTGGATTTCGAATACTAGGAGTTGAGTGCTGGTTGCTGGGAAGTAGGGGAGAAGCCCTAGTGCAGGATTGGCGTAGGCCTGTCAGAACGTGGCGGCCTACTGGGTTAGAGTCAAGAACTGACCCTGGAATGCGTCGGTTGTAGGTTGACGCCTGGGTGTTGGTTGTTTATATGTCATTAGTCGGAAATGTAGCTCTTCTCGGCTTAATAAACTGGGGCTGGGCTGGCCGGATGGCCTCAGAAGGTGTCACAGCCGAAGGCCAAGATTGGGGGCTGGGACTGGTTGGCCAACCTGTGAAGGGATTGTGACCGAAACTGGAGTTGGGAGCTGGCGACTGGCTTGTGGAGGCGTTATAGCTGGGAACTGGAGTTGAAGGCTGGCGGCTGGCCTGTGAAGGCGTCATAGCCGGGAACTGGAGTTGGGAACTGGTGTGGTGCGGACACCCGAGCAGTTGATCGGCACGACACACCGAGCCACCGGTACCGCACACGGAGCACGACACGAGCCACCTCAGCGTCCATCTGGCTCGGAGACAGCCTGGAGACTCCGCCTTGAGCCTCCCCATTTATTATATTTAGCTAGACTTTATGTGTGTGTAATTTGTATTTATTTCGTTACATTCGGTTTGCCATTTTGAGTGTAATAGGGGCTTACGAGCATTTCGGACCCCGTGGGCCCCACGGGCCCCCCGGGCCCCACCACATTGGGCCACCTCAGCCTAGGGTCCCACGTGGGGCCAGTCAACATGCCACATGGGAGCATCTAGAAGCTTGACTTGTAATTGGACACATGGGGGACAATGGGCTTAAAAAGTCCAAGGAGGCTACCTACCTCCCACCTACATTTCAACCTTCCACACCCTCCCATTCAAAGTCCAAGGGCCGCCCCCCTCCCCTTAATTTTTTTATTTCTTTTTTGTGTGTGTGTCACATGCCATCCCAGCCCTTCATCTCTTACCCCTAGATCCTACGGTTATGGATGGATGTGAGATGTAAGCTATTTAAACTTGTATTTTCCATTTTACTGGAATTAATGCCATTTGGAATCAAAGAAATTGTTGGAGCTCCAGCTTGGTGCGCCCCTCTCTTCCCCCTTGCAGCTGTGAAGGTTGCCTCTGGAGGTGTGACTCCTCCCCTATCAGTTCCGGTCATCCTCGCCGCCGCCACGAGCCGCCACCGCACCACCATCGTCTTCATCGGAGTTCTGCCCGTGCAGTACCACAGCAACTCCCATGAAATTCCCAACTCAGCCAAGAGCTCTGATCGACCTGGGGATTTTATTGGAGGTTCCATAGGTGTCAAGGATGTCCCAAAAAAATTGGTTTGTCATTCAGATCCCGTTTCATAATTTTTGATTTTCGTTTCCTCTTTCATTCCAGTTCTGCCAGCAGTCTATCCAGATGCATCTCCGCCCTGAGTTTTAGGTCTTAGGTCCACGTTTTGATTTTATTTAGTCCCACCAATTTTACTGGAGTTTCCTTCCATCCACCCTTTCATCCACAATTTTTATAAATTTCTATTTCGTCCATTTCATATTTTCCACAAATCGTTCTCAGATCCACCTGAAGTTCTGTCCACCCGTTCCCAGATCCGACCACTAGTCACTCCAAAAATCATATCAAATCTCCATCACCTCCAAATCCAATTCCAAAAATTTTACCCACTTTTTGGTTTGAATATCTACAACTTTGAAGAAGAGCTCGAAGTCTGAATCCCACTTTAAGTAGGCAGTCAACGGCCGTTTACAGGGAACTGATGTGCTGATCTGAGAGTTCTGGAACTGTGTAGCAGAGAATCGAAAATTAGTTAAGGTCTAGGTCCGCGCCGGTTCAGAGGAATCCACTGGCTTTAGGTTGGAGGAGTTTGAGTCCTCTTTCCAACGGCGCTGGTTTCATCCCATTCCGACGACGGGGCTGATCACAGCGGCCATTTTCGTCGGAGCGCGCACCTGAAAACAGCAAGCAGAAATCCGTGGGCAGCATTCCAAAAGCTTGGAGATCGGAGTTGTTCGGCCACCGGTCGGTGTTCCCGGCCGACCGCCTTCCATGGAGGCGTGCCACCAGGGGTCCCCATCACAGTGGGACCCACTCCTACAGATCCGGAGGCCAGCGCCACCCGTGGGCCCCACGGGCCTGCAGAACCCGCCGTTCGGAAAGCACTAAAACGCGGAGTTCGGCACCGCCGGGCGACATCAAGATGCTGCCCGTCAACCCAATTAGCGTGATTCCGGGGCCCGGCATGTGACCTTTTACCTCCCTGCGTGGAGTGGGTCAAATTGTTGTATTTCTGTAAAATTGTGTTAACCGGGAGTCCGTGATTGGCCGGGGTTGTCTTCGCCACGCCGGGTGCGTGGAGGTAATGATCCGAACTTCTTGGCGTTACATTGCTTAGCTAGTATACGGTCTTAGGCCGCTGCCGAGAGTGTAGATACTAGCCCGTGTATCCATGTCACCGCTGTGAGAGTGAGAGTGACCCGTCCCGCGACTCGATCCGAGTCCGGAAGTTGAGTCGGACTACCCTTGACCTCCGTCGGTTTCTTAACCGCGCACGGTCCGCGCTTTCCCTCGCTTGGGACGACGAGTGAGCTTATACTTCTGTTAGCGACGTTTTGCCACTAGGAGCTCGTAGTGTCGGGCTTAGTGTCTCCCTGGTGTGTATTGCTGGTCGCGTCTTCATCTAGAGTCCGAGGGTGGCACCTAATAGTGTCGTCTCCCGTGTCCGTCCCGCATCAGTATGGTAGCAGAGCGAGTCGAGTCTAGGGTAGTCGTTGCATAAGTCTTGCATAGTCTAAGGTTACCCCACACACACCTTCACTCGGTATATCCAAAGGTGTTGTCCGACTGTTAGGTTTCGCCTACCGGGAAGACCGCACACTTGCGCGAGTGACCTTCGGGTCGATTACCTCCGTCGCATACCGAGTCTTGGCCGTGTCTAGGGTGTAGTCGAGTCTCATTCTTTTCAAAACAAAAAAAGTGTTTTAAATTGCATTCTTTCAAAATACCAAAAAAGAAAGAGTGTTTTCAAATTGCAATTAGGTCTAAGTGCATCATTTAGTGTGTTTGCATTAGTCGGTTGTTGTCACCTAGTCCGTACGTCTTTGCATGCCCACCCGTCGAGGCACCCAATACTCGCCACCACCACCTATGGCGGACTCTCGAGCCCGTAGTTCCGATGAGTCTTCCACGGCCGAGATGTTCCGGGCCATCATGGATCGTTTAGACACGCGTATGGATGGTCTTAGTACGCGTATGGATGGCATAGGGACACGTCTAAAAGGGCGGATGAAGGAACTCGAGGATCGGGTCGGGGTTTCAGAGCAGTCCATTCAAGGCCTTGTTGGGAGGATTGCCGTCCTAGAGAGGGGCCCAGTAGCGGCGCAACCCGCGCCGACGAATGGCCAACAAGAGCCGGTGCAGCAACCCGCTGTGCCAAGGGCTCAGGTGGAGGATGTCGGGAGGCAACAGGCGCCTATAGTGGATGATTATGCCTCCGACAATGATCACGGGGGTAACGATCGTCGTCATCAACGACGGAATCGTGATGACGAGGATGACGACCGCATTCTTAGGGGTGTGCGTGCGGACCCTCCCACTTTTAGCGGGTCCTTGGACCCTAGGGTGTATCTAGATGGGGAGGCCGGTATGGACCGGTACTTCGAGTGGTTTGAGATGACGGACCACCGAAGAGTCCGATATGCGAAGATGAAGCTGCAAGGGCAGGCCCAAACTTATTGGATCAATGTGGAGAGCCTGCTCAACCAGCGACGTCAACCCCAGATCGGTACTTGGGATGATATGAAAACCAAGTTGAGGGAGAAGTACCTTCCCGTCTCATATCGCCAACGTCTCATAGACAAGTGGCAAAGCGTCTCCCAAGGGAACCGATCCGTGACCGAGTACACCGCCGAGTTCGATGAGTATTATTTGCAGTGCGGGGTCACGGAAGAGAGCACCATGACGATATCCCGCTTTCGGAGAGGTTTGCGGCCCAATTATCAATATGAACTCTTTCGCCGCAATGCCACCACTTTGGAGCAGGCATATCAGATTGCTCTCGAATTGGAGCAGTTCGAGGCCGAGTTTGAGTCACCCCATCGGTTGGGCTCCTTTCCCCTTCGTAGTGTCGAGTCCCGTGGCTCATCTGGCACGTATCCGAGGGCCCCCATGGCACGACCTCAGGAGCCCGCTCGCCCCAAGCCCTTTGCTCCTAGGCCTCGTCCTCCACCCCCGAGGGACCTTCCTCGTCCCCAGCATCTTACGGCCCCACCCATAGCCCGTCCACCGGCACCCGCACCTCCTGCACGTCCTTTGTTGCCTACGCCTCCTATCCGTCGGGAGGATAAAGGTAAAGGACCTATGATTGGGGAGCCTAGTGGATCACGGCAGCAGTGTTATCGCTGCAATGGGTTTGGCCATTTTGCCAACCAGTGTCCCACCCGCCCATCTCTTCACATTGGGGACACACAGGCCGAGGATACCACCCCTACGGGCCTCGAGTTAGTCAGCTATGAGGCAGATGAAGAGCTAGCTGACGAGTACTATGAGATGGGAGGTGAGGCCCAGGATGTCCAGCAGTCGGACGATACCCGCGTGGGGGTCGTCAGATGTATCCTCACCCAGCCACAGGTCAGTGATGACTGGCGTCAGACCACTATCCTTCATGTATTCTGCAGGCTGGGAAAGTAAATTTGTAAGGTGGTCATCGATAGCGGCAGTTGTATCAATGCAATCTCCACGAACGCTGTCACTCGTCTTGGTCTCACACCCGTAGACCACCCTTGCCCCTACCAGGTATCATGGGTGGATACCACTTCCATTTCGGTCAGGCTGCGGTGCTTGGTCCCACTGCAGCTCCACTCCTACCGTGACGAGATCTGGTGTGATGTTCTTCCCATGGAAGTGGGAAGTATCATTCTTGGTAGGCCGTGGTTATTCGACCGAGATGCCACACTCCATGGTCGGTCGAACACCTGTACCTTCGACCACGATGGCCAGCGGGTCACCCTCCAACCCGTTCGGCCCAGGAGCCCATCAGTCAGGGGTCCTACTGGCCCTAGCACTCCGAAGCCTTCCGTACCCGGGCCCAGTACTCCATCCCCAGCTCGGACTATGACCGTTACCTCTGGCCCAGGAGAGCCCTCGACGAGGAGATTGATGATGATTAGCTCCCGTGAGATGGAGCAGGAGCTTAGTCAGGGTTGTCCGGTGTTTGCCATTACGGTCCGAGAGGTGGAGCGGGACTCCGAGGGTGAGCTCCCACCCGAGGTTGTTCCTATTCTACAGGAGTTTGCTGATATTTTTCCCGATGAGCTTCCCGAGGGACTCCCACCCATGCGGGATATTCAACATGCCATCGACCTTGTTCCGGGCTCTTCTTTGCCCAACCTTCTTCATTATCGAATGAGCCCCACAGAGCATGCCGAGCTTAAACGGCAGGTCGATGAGCTTGTGCAGAGAGGATCTGTCCGGGACAGCATGAGTCCATGTGCTGTACCCACATTACTCGCCCCGAAGAAGGATGGCACGTGGAGAATGTGCATTGATAGTCGTGCCATCAACAAAATCACCGTGAAGTACAGGTTCCCTATTCCCCGCCTTGATGACATGCTAGACATGATGGCAGGTGCCACTATCTTTTCGAAGATCGATCTTAAGAGTGGCTACCATCAGGTGAGGATTAGGCCAGGTGATGAGTGGAAGACCGCATTTAAGACCAAGGACGGTCTATATGAGTGGTTGGTCATGCCTTTTCGGTTGACCAATGCCCCTAGCACTTTCATGCGGCTCATGACTCAGGTCCTTCGACCTTTCATTGGAGTCTTTGTAGTGGTGTATTTTGATGATATCCTTATCTATAGCCGCACCACAGGGGACCACTTAGACCACCTTCGGCAGGTCTGTCTACTTCTTCGGTGAGAGCAGTTATTTGCGAACCCCCAGAAGTGTGCTTTCATGACATCTCAGCTTACCTTCTTGGGTTTCATTGTGTCTAGTACTGGGGTCTCCGCCGATCCGGAGAAGGTCCGGGCCATTGTTGAGTGGCCGGAACCCCGTACGGTTCATGATGTCCGCAGCTTTCATGGCCTTGCGACGTTCTATCATCGCTTCATCCGCGGATTTAGCTCCGTCACTGCCCCGATCATGGATTGCATCCGGAAGGGCACATTTGTATGGACGAAGGCCGCATTTGCTGCCTTCAGGGACATCAAGGAGCGTATGACCCAGACACCTATCCTTCGACTGCCTGATTTCTCGAAGGTGTTTGAGGTCTATTGTGATGCATCGGGTGTTGGGATTGGAGGAGTTTTGAGTCAGGAGTCCCACCCGATCGCATATTTCAGCGAGAAGCTGAATGACGCGAAACTGCGACATTCCACGTATGATAAAGAATTCTACGCAGTTGTTCAGGCTCTTAGGCATTGGAGGCACTATCTTTTACATCAGGAGTTTGTCCTATACTCCGACCACGATGCATTGAGGTACCTCCATTCGCAAAAGAAGCTTAATTCACGTCATAGTCGTTGGGTCGAGTATCTCCAGCAGTTCACCTTTGTGCTTAAACATAAGGCTGGAGTGGAGAACAAGGTGGCTGATGCCTTGAGTCGGCGAGCATGTTTGCTTACCACCATGAGTGCCGAGGTCATAGGGTTAGTGATGAGGACATCTCCCGGCATTCCCTATGGCACGAGGCGACTCCGACTTCGTGACCCCTTGGAGATGTGGTCCTCATGGCTATCTTTATTTGTTGCTTATGTAGTTTCTTTATTTGAGTCATATCATGTGTAATTTTCCTTTATTTGAGTCCATTATCTAGGTCTTAGAGTTAATTATCCAAGTCTTGAGTCATTTGGACCCTTAGTTGAGGACATTGGGCCCAGTTAGTGGGCTTGGCCCATGGGCGCCCCCCCCTGTCTCTTGGTCTTTTGCATTTATGCACTTTGTTAGGGGGTTTTGTGCAAATGGTCCAACTCTATATAAGGACCCCCCCCTCTCCCATTTGTAACAACTTTTGATGAATTGAAAAATTAAACCCTCAAGTATTCTCTCTCCCTCTCTCTATAGTTCTCTCTCTCTCTCTCACTACTTCTCCCTCTCTCTCTCTCTAAATTTCGAAATCCCCTCTCTCTCCTCCCTAATCACCCTTCTTTAAGACCCCTCCCCCTTCCCTATACACTCATTCAATTCCCCCTCCAACCCCTAGGTGGAAACCCCTTCTCCTAGGCACCCTTTCATCTTCCCAGGCACCCTTTCACCTTCCCAAGGCCACTCCCCACCCTTCCCAAGCCATATTCCTCCACCCAAGACCCCTTTCCCCTCTCCAAGGGACCCCTTCACCTCCCTAGGTCGTCCATCCCCTTCCCCTCCCTCCTAGGGTCGCACCCCCCTCCATCTCCACCCACATACACCACCACCACCTTAGCCTCCCCTCCACAAATCCATTCCAGCCCGCAGGCAGTTTCTGGCCCCAACTTGCAGAGCATTTTCCAACCCGTTCCAGGAGGATTCGGCATCCAAGCACTTCAGCAAACTTGTGCATCCACGAGTCTTCTCCGCAGGCGAGTTGGAATCGCTCCGTTCCAAGATCGTGGCCGGCCGCTAGCTCCGTTCTACCGCGACTGCGCACTGGGGGCTCAACCAGAAGGCCATCTCTGTTCGACCTTCGTGCAGCGGCCAAGACTGGAGGAATCGGTCATCAAACTCTTCATCAAAATTCTTCCTCCCCATGTCAGCTTTCAGAAGCCGAAGACGGAGCATCGTTTGAACGCCATAAGTGGAAGTTACCATTTTTATACCGCCGGGCGTTCGTTCTGCCTCCTGTCTGTCTTCCCCGACCTGTCCCCCTTCAACGGGACCATCCTGTCCACACGGACTTCAGACAGTGGCGAGGCCGGCTCCGTTGGAAAGTAGACCTCCCCACGCTTCCATCGACACCGGCCGTTTGCAAAACAGAGCCCGGGAGCGTTCGTGGCGTCCTCGGCAATCTGCTGTTCAGAAGCTGAACCTGTGCAGGTCCTGAACAGGGACCCCGTTCGGTCGATCGTGGCAGCCCGGCTCGTGCAGAACGAAAATCCATAAAATTTGAGGCGCACCCCAATTCTGTTACGAAGCCAACGACACTGACCGCGCCTCCGGCAAAATTCCAGAAAGTGTTCTACGGCTACATCAGTGACTGCTGGTCCAGAATCCCAGAACCGGACAGGTTTCGGTATCGACCGCCGGTGTGATAATTAACCAATTTTTCCCACCCCGCTTGGCCGGCTGAAGGCCCCACCCTGCGTGGTGGTAGTGTTTGGTGTAAACTCCATAACCCCCACCCCGAGATCCCCCCTCCTGCGAGAGGCGTAGTTTTGTAATTAACTAACCAGCAGGTCAAGCTACCCCGCCGCGGCGTTCGGGTGCATACCCACGCCTCCCGGCGCGCCCATCGTCTCCGGCCGGGATCGGTGTCTTCACACCGATCAGGTGAGCTTCTGGTCCCTCTCCTGGTCCTCATTTACTTTGCTTAGCTAGTATCGTTTCCTTAGCTCGTTGGCGGTAATTGAGTGCCCGGACTTGATTGTTTGTGAAACCACGAGCGCACCACCGTGGCAAGTGAGAGAGCGCCACCCAAGCCCACGCCCCAGCGTGCTAGCCCGCCCATAAATTGGGTATCCCAGGCCCATTAGGGGTCAGCCATAAGCCCACCAACCGGTGGAAACCTTAGGGTCCCACCCCGGATCCTCGCCGGCATCACTCGGACCCACTGGGAGCGCATGTGCGTCGCGTGAGATAGGTCGCACGGTGAGCCGAATTGAGAGCTTGTATGCTTGTGGATGCATAGGTCTAAGGGTCATTATCATCCTAGGTAGACCGTGTCACATCAAATGGTATCAGAGCAAGTTTTAGACTTGTCTCTACTAAGTCTAGTCCTAGGGCGCATTGTCATCTAGTTCATGAATCATGGCTACCACATACCCATCCCACTCGGCCCACTACCGGGATCCGATCAACCCAATACTTTGGGACATTATTCGAGATGAGGGTGTTACCTTTGATGGGTCGCATGCTAGTGATGACCTCAAGTGGGAGGCTGCAATGGAAAGGAACTTTGAGAGGAATCGGGTATACGGACACACAAGAGTTTGTAGGGCCAAGGGACAAATTCGGGGTCAAGCCAAGATAGAATTGGAACACATAGAGGCCATAAGAAGGATTGAGAGGCAAGAGCCCATTCACTCGTGGGAAGAGATGACGAGAGAACTTAGGAAAATCTACATTCCAAAACCTTCCTACTCTTCCTACTGACACACCCCTAGCCCGAGGAGCACCACCACTACTCAATCCCAACCCGGCCAACTTAAGACCATCCATAGGACTCCGCCCCCACCACCCCTAACCGATCCCCTCTCCACATTTCGCCACCAACTCCTCTCCCTTAGAACCCAACTGTCCCAACTACCCACCCCTCCACCTAGGCCCCCAAAGACCACCACCCTCCAACCCACAAATCCCTACCAAACCCCTCCACCCCAAAGAGTTGAGAAAGTGATTGAAGTTCATGAAGCTCCCCTTGAATGGGAGGAAGAATTTGAGGCACAATGCCAAGAGTCAAGTCAGGAAAACCCAATCCCCACCAACCTTCCCCAACTAAAACTCACTTCCATAACCCTCACCGTTCAAACCCAAGTGGATCCCGTGCCCACCCCTCCACCTAGGCCCGCACCGGTCACCACCCCGCAACTCACTATTCCCCATGAGACCCATACTCCCCAAACCCCCGTAGCCCCTACTACTACCCCTCCATTATCCCCTATAAGGGATGCCCCACCCAAGATCGACCAATCCAACTGTCTTCACCCAACCCACCTTCCACTTCCAACTACAAACCTACCCCAACCTAGACTCCCACTACCTCCACTTCCAACCCCAACCCAATTCCGACCTTGCTCATCACCTTGGGGGCGCCATGCACCTACCATCACCACCCCACCCCGAACATACTCTCTCACCTCTTTGGAGGAGGAACCCATACCCGACCCCAAAGTGGTGAACACCCCGGACCCAATTCCCAACATGGAGACCACACATGTCCAAATTGAAGAAAAAAACTCACATGGTAACCTTCACCCTACACCACCCTCTCTAGATGGGACCGAGCTTATTTTAGGAGAGACCCTTGTTAGCTGGTTGATGGGTAGCCCAATTAGAGAGATAATGGCCCATGCCTACCCTCCCATGGAACAACACCTCCCCATAGTCCCTCTCTCCTCTTATCACACCACTATCCAATCCTCCTATGAGGTTGAGAGTTGGGATGACCTTCTTAAGGGCCTAGCATGGCAAATAGAGTTGACCGACATGTTGGCCACAATGGCTGACCAACCTAGGAGCGTTGACCTCCTACATCTATGTGTCGGATCCATCACCACAGCTTACACTGTAGGTTGCTACACTAGCGACCTCCTTCTAATCCTCCCTACACCGGATGAGCCTGCTGCTCTCCATGAATTAGAATTGCTTATCTCGGGTAGAGTGTCAAACCATCCCTTCCTGGCTGATCCACCCACCAAAGACTTCGGCCCAATTATTTCTTTAGAGAAGGATGACTCACCGCTACATGAGGACCTGGAGTTCCTCTCCCTAGGGGACCCTTACCATGACCCCTTTGACCCCTTCCTATGGGAGTCTAGACCCCCATGCAACCCACCCCCCTTACCCACCACCCACCCTTTCCTACCCTCACCCACCTTAATAGACCAGGCCCACTCTATTTTCCCAGACCCATTTGACCCCTATGAGAGGAAACTCCCACACCAAGCCATACACATTAGGGATGCCATTTGGGAAGGAATGCATGTGTCTAGACACACCACACCGCTTGACATGATTCATGAGTCGGGTCCATTCATTCAAATCACCCACATGACATGTAAGAAGTATGAGTGGTCTATGTACGGATGTAATGGCCCACCCTCGTTCGTCGCAAGTCTTAGGCATGAGAGAAATATTCAAGGAAGTTCGGGTTCCCCGGTAATTATCACCACCATGCATGATAGATCCATCTATGGTTGTCCTGGCCCACCTAGGTCTATTAGGGCCTACATGGCATGGCATGATAGGTCCCTTTATGGGTTTTCCGGGTCTTCCATCCCCACCCCCTTTGACAAGACGCATAAGCCTCCTAGGTCTACCAAAGTCTGTGTAGCACCACTGCATGATAGGTCCACTTTTGGTTGTCCAGGACCCCCATTTGAGTCAACATCCACAAAGATACATGAAAACATCCGCAAGCATATAGGCAAAAGCAACGAGGCTTACAAAAGGCAGGCCGATGCTCATCGTCGTCACTATGAATACCAAGTGGGAGACCATGTGATGGTGAGAACGGAGCGGCTCCTCCCAGGGCCCGCCTCCAAATTGAGGACACGGGGTTTGGGACCCTTTCGGGTTCTAAGACGGGTTGGTACCAATGCTTATGAGCTCGACTTACCTAAAGGCTTTGGGGTTCACCCCACTTTCAATGTGGCGGATCTGGTTCGCTATAAGGGCCCCACGGTGGAACCCAGTCAGGATCTCGAGCCTTTACCCCCCCTTGTGAGTGACCCTCCCGGAGCGAAACTACCACCCCGATTGAGAGGCCGACTTGAGCAAGTGGAGGCAATACTGGATGAGCAGAGCACACTTACCAGGAACAGGGTCTACCAGCGCTACCTCGTGAGGTGGAAAGGCCGTTCCCCGACCGAGGATGCTTGGGTAAGCCGAGAGGACTTGATGCGCCTAGACCCGGACCTGCTGGTGCAGTACGAGAGCCGATTGGACCCCTACTCGACGGGGTCGAGTTCTCCCCACCCCGGGGGATTTGATGAGGACATCTCCCGGCATTCCCTATGGCACGAGGCGACTCCGACTTCGTGACCCCTTGGAGATGTGGTCCTCATGGCTATCTTTATTTGTTGCTTATGTAGTTTCTTTATTTGAGTCATATCATGTGTAATTTTCCTTTATTTGAGTCCATTATCTAGGTCTTAGAGTTAATTATCCAAGTCTTGAGTCATTTGGACCCTTAGTTGAGGACATTGGGCCCAGTTAGTGGGCTTGGCCCATGGGCGCCCCCCCCTGTCTCTTGGTCTTTTGCATTTATGCACTTTGTTAGGGGGTTTTGTGCAAATGGTCCAACTCTATATAAGGACCCCCCCCCTCTCCCATTTGTAACAACTTTTGATGAATTGAAAAATTAAACCCTCAAGTATTCTCTCTCCCTCTCTCTATAGTTCTCTCTCTCTCTCTCACTACTTCTCCCTCTCTCTCTCTAAATTTCGAAATCCCCTCTCTCTCCTCCCTAATCACCCTTCTTTAAGACCCCTCCCCCTTCCCTATACACTCATTCAATTCCCCCTCCAACCCCTAGGTGGAAACCCCTTCTCCTAGGCACCCTTTCATCTTCCCAGGCACCCTTTCACCTTCCCAAGGCCACTCCCCACCCTTCCCAAGCCATATTCCTCCACCCAAGACCCCTTTCCCCTCTCCAAGGGACCCCTTCACCTCCCTAGGTCGTCCATCCCCTTCCCCTCCCTCCTAGGGTCGCACCCCCCTCCATCTCCACCCACATACACCACCACCACCTTAGCCTCCCCTCCACAAATCCATTCCAGCCCGCAGGCAGTTTCTGGCCCCAACTTGCAGAGCATTTTCCAACCCGTTCCAGGAGGATTCGGCATCCAAGCACTTCAGCAAACTTGTGCATCCACGAGTCTTCTCCGCAGGCGAGTTGGAATCGCTCCGTTCCAAGATCGTGGCCGGCCGCTAGCTCCGTTCTACCGCGACTGCGCACTGGGGGCTCAACCAGAAGGCCATCTCTGTTCGACCTTCGTGCAGCGGCCAAGACTGGAGGAATCGGTCATCAAACTCTTCATCAAAATTCTTCCTCCCCATGTCAGCTTTCAGAAGCCGAAGACGGAGCATCGTTTGAACGCCATAAGTGGAAGTTACCATTTTTATACCGCCGGGCGTTCGTTCTGCCTCCTGTCTGTCTTCCCCGACCTGTCCCCCTTCAACGGGACCATCCTGTCCACACGGACTTCAGACAGTGGCGAGGCCGGCTCCGTTGGAAAGTAGACCTCCCCACGCTTCCATCGACACCGGCCGTTTGCAAAACAGAGCCCGGGAGCGTTCGTGGCGTCCTCGGCAATCTGCTGTTCAGAAGCTGAACCTGTGCAGGTCCTGAACAGGGACCCCGTTCGGTCGATCGTGGCAGCCCGGCTCGTGCAGAACGAAAATCCATAAAATTTGAGGCGCACCCCAATTCTGTTACGAAGCCAACGACACCGACCGCGCCTCCGGCAAAATTCCAGAAAGTGTTCTACGGCTACATCAGTGACTGCTGGTCCAGAATCCCAGAACCGGACAGGTTTCGGTATCGACCGCCGGTGTGATAATTAACCAATTTTTCCCACCCCGCTTGGCCGGCTGAAGGCCCCACCCTGCGTGGTGGTAGTGTTTGGTGTAAACTCCATAACCCCCACCCCGAGATCCCCCCTCCTGCGAGAGGCGTAGTTTTGTAATTAACTAACCAGCAGGTCAAGCTACCCCGCCGCGGCGTTCGGGTGCATACCCACGCCTCCCGGCGCGCCCATCGTCTCCGGCCGGGATCGGTGTCTTCACACCGATCAGGTGAGCTTCTGGTCCCTCTCCTGGTCCTCATTTACTTTGCTTAGCTAGTATCGTTTCCTTAGCTCGTTGGCGGTAATTGAGTGCCCGGACTTGATTGTTTGTGAAACCACGAGCGCACCACCGTGGCAAGTGAGAGAGCGCCACCCAAGCCCACGCCCCAGCGTGCTAGCCCGCCCATAAATTGGGTATCCCAGGCCCATTAGGGGTCAGCCATAAGCCCACCAACCGGTGGAAACCTTAGGGTCCCACCCCGGATCCTCGCCGGCATCACTCGGACCCACTGGGAGCGCATGTGCGTCGCGTGAGATAGGTCGCACGGTGAGCCGAATTGAGAGCTTGTATGCTTGTGGATGCATAGGTCTAAGGGTCATTATCATCCTAGGTAGACCGTGTCACATCAGTTAGAGAAGATGAAGGAGGCCTATGTTGATTGTCCTGACTTCGGTCAGATTTTTACCACCCTCCAGGCCGAACCCTCGAGAGACCTTGATGAGTATGTGCTTCAGGAGGGTTACCTCTTTCAAGGTAGCAGGCTATGTGTTCCCCGAACTTCGGTTCGAGATTTCTTAGTGTGGGAACTACATGCGGGAGGTCTAGCCGGTCACTTTGGTCGGAACAAGACTATTGAGGCAGTGGAGCATCGTTTTTATTGGCCGAGCTTGAAGCGCGATGTTGCTAACATCGTGGCTCAGTGCCGTACTTGTGCTACGGCCAAGATAAAGAAACAAAGCTCGGGTCTTTATACGCCTCTCCCCGTGCCTGATGCCCCGTGGCAGGATGTTAGTATGGATTTTTTTTTGGGATTGCCACGTACCTCTAGGAAGCATGACTCGGTCTATGTGGTGGTTGACCGTTTCTCGAAGATGGCCCTCTTTATCCCCTGCTCGAAGACTTCGGATGCTTCTAGGGTAGCCCGCCTATTCCTTACTCATGTGGTGTGCAAGTTCGGGTTGCCTCGCACTATAGTGTCTGACCGTGATGTTAGATTCACTTCCTATTTTTGGAAGACACTATGGCATATGATGGGTACGCACCTCAAGTTTTCCACTGCATATCATCCCCAGACAGACGGTCAGCCCGAGGTGGTCAATAGGAGTCTGGGAGATCTTTTGAGGTGTCTAGTTAAGGACCGCATTGGGGATTGGGATCTCATTTTACCCATGGCTGAGTTTGCATACAATGATTCGGTGAATAGGTCTACCGGCATGAGTCCATTTGAGATTGTCACAGGTCGTAGGCCTAGGAAGCCCGTTGACCTTGTCCCCATGCCTATCCATGCTAGAGTGTCGGAGTCGGCCGAGTCGTTTGCTAAGCATGTTAGGAGTTTGCATGACGACATCCGTCGTCACATTGAGGCCAGCAATGCACGGTACAAGGAGTTAGCCGATGCCCACCGACACCACCGAGAGTTCCATGAGGGCGAGTACGTCATGATCAGGGTAAGAACTGAACGGTTTCCCTCTGGAACCATTAAGAAGTTGCAAGCTCGCGGAGCCGGTCCCTTTAGAGTGTTGAAACGCGTTGGATCCAATGCGTATGTTGTGGACCTGCCCGAGGAATATGGTATAAGCTCTACCTTCAATGTATCGGATCTTGTTGCATATAGGGACCCAGCGGTGATCCCTAGTGAGCCTTTTGAGCCATCTCCTCCCCTTGAGAGTGATCCCACACCTGAGTGTCAACTTCCACCTCCAGCCCCTTTTTCACGGCAGCGTGAGCATATAGATCGTATACTAGACGAGCAAGTGACAGTTACCAGGAGTGGATCTTACCCGCGCTACCTAGTGCGATGGAGAGGACGGCCCGCTACTGAGGACACATGGATCACACATGGCGAGTTGCAGCAGATTGATCCGGATCTTTTGGAGCGATACAGGAGCGATGCAGACCCTTACTCGACAGGGTCGAGTTTCTCCCACCCGGGGAGAATTGGTGCAGACACCCGAGCAGTTGAGTCGGACTACCCTTGACCTCCGCCGGTTTCTTAACCGCGCACGGTCCGTGCTTTCCCTCGCTTGGGACGACGAGTGAGCTTATACTTCTGTTAGCGACGTTTTACCACTAGGAGCTCGTAGTGTCGGGCTTAGTGTCTCCCTGGTGTGTATTGCTGGTCGCGTCTTCATCTAGAGTCTGAGGGTGGCACCTAATAGTGTCGTCTCCCGTGTCCGTCCTGCATCCGGAGCCGGGAACTAGAGTTGGGAACTGGTGGCTGGCCTGTGAAGGCATTGTAGCCGGAGTACTGGGACTGGAGGCTGGCGGCTGGCATGTGAAGGCATTATAGCCGAAAATTGGAGTTGGAAGCTGGCGGCTGGCCTGTGAAGACGTTGTAGCCAAAATACTGGGACTGGAGGCTGGCGGCTGACCTGTGAAGGCATTGTAGCCGAAATGCTGGGACTGGAGGCTGGCGGCTGGCCTGTGAAGGCGTTGTAGCCGAAAATTGGAGTTAGAAGCTGGCGGCTAGCCTGTGAAGGTGTTGTAGCCGAAATACTAGGACTGGAGGCTAGTGGCTGGCCTATGAAGGTGTTGTAGTCAAAATACTAGGACTGGAGGCTAGCGGCTGGCATGCGAAGGAGTTGTAGCCGAAAACTGGAGTTGAAGACTGGAGATGGCCGGCTAGCTACTGATGCGTAGCGACCGGAAGACTGGAACTGGTCGGCTGACCATTGGGGTGTGTAGTCGAGACTGGAGCTGGAATTGGCGATGATCGACCCTCGGGGGTGTAGTGGCCACCATGGTTATGGAGTGATGCGAAAGTCACCGTCAGCGAGGTGTCACGGTTGACGGCTTTCATTAGTAGAGAGTAGAGAGGGAGACAGAGTTTTTTTTTCTCTTTACCAGCCCTACCACCCTTGCGGGTTTTCATCAGAGCTGGCCCCCTTTTACTTTTTCCGGTGCGCCCTTGCGGGTTTTCACACCGAGGGGTTGCCCAATTTTACCTGAGACACCCTTTCAGGTTTTCCCCTCAGCAGGGTTAGTGGCAATTTTTGCCCTCAATAGTCCTGTGAAAGGAATCAACTGAGACCGCCGGGGTATCTCTATTTTTAACCCCCCTTTTTTTTAGACTACCGTCCATAGCGTGTTGCCGTCAGGGGACGTGACCTGAAACTGGAAAGTGTGGGTGGTCAGATATTGTTCCTCCATTAATAAGGGTTTTTTTTTACAAACCATGATGGCATGGTGGAGAAGGGTCACTTGGTTATGGCCAGACATGACTGGAGTTATAGCTGGTGGATTAGGGATTGTAGGAGGAAAATGGGATCATAATGCAACTTGAAGGCTCTGGATTTACAGGGGATGTAGGATGTAGGGGCATAGAATGATGAGTGTCCGGGAATGTGCCGGGACATAAGTCTACTGAGATGGTGATTGGGAGCTTGACTGTCTCAGGGACTTGTTGACCTGTGTCGTCGAAGCAAGGGCCTAAGGTTGGCCGAATAGAGTAGGTGTTGTGCAAGGGCAACTGGGAATTATAGGGTTCGTGCCCTAGCAGTGTAAGTTGATTGAAGACTGGCTCTGGGTGAGGCTAACGGCCCACAGGGGAGTGGGTAGAAGGCCGTTCTGACTGGTGGGGAGAGGAAGTTTTTCTCATTATCGGCTCTACCGCCCTTTCAGGTTTTCGCTAGAGCCGACCCCCTTTAGCTTTTTCCAACGCGCCCTTGCGGGTTTTCACGTCAAGGGGTTTCCCACTTTTGCCTGAGGTGCCCTTTCGAGTTTCCACCTCAGCCAGGTTACTAGCCTTTTTGTTCCCAGTCGCCCCCTTATGGTGAGGATGACTGGGTCTACCGGGACATCTCTATTTTTAACCCCATTTTTTATTGTTGTTTTTTTTTTACTTACCTGGGAGCCTGACGGCTAGAATGGTGCCGGTGCATAAGTGTCCGTGCTCTCATGATGACGGGAACGAGGGCAGAAGATTAGTCCCCGAGGATCCCTGGCGGCGGTTCTAGGGAGCTGGGCTGGACTGGTTGACTAGGAATTGAAAACTGGGAGGACTGGCCGGTTAGATCCTTCACGGGGAAGGACCGGCCTTACTGGTAGTAGCTGGGACGTGCGCCTTAGTCTAGCTGGCGCGCGAACTCATGCTCTGGTGCATAATATAGCTTCATATGTTTGCCATTGAGAGGCGGGAATGGTCTATGACCTTTGTGATCGACAACCGTGTAGGCCCCACCCTCATAGACATTCTGGATAATGTATGGACCTCACCAATTCGGCTGTAATTTTCCACTGGAGCGCCTTGCCATGGCTTCCTTTTCCTTGATCATAACGAGGTCACCTTGCTTGAAAGCTCGCTGCTTGACGAGCTTATCGTAGGCCCGGGCCACGCGGGCCTGGTATACTTGCAGGTGTTTGTAGGCTTCGAGCCGCTGGCCTTCTAGATCGGCGAGCTGTTCTAACCTTCTCTGATATTCATTTTCGTAAGGGCCGACAAGGCCGGTGTGGACCGCCACGCGATAAGAGGCTTACTGGACTTCGATGGGGATAACCGCTTCTGTCCCGTAAGCAAGGGAGAACGGCGAGCACCCTGTTGGGGTTTTGTAGACCGTCCGATAGGCCCATAATGCTTCGAAGACCTTCTCACCCCAATCGCATTTCCGGTGGCTAACCATCTTAGCCAGGAGTTTGCAGAGAGTCTTGTTGAAGGCTTCCGCCAAACCGTTAGCCTGGGGGTTGTAGATCGAAGAGGTTCTCCAGTCGATATGGAATTTGGCCGCTAGCTGGTACACGACCTTATTCTTGAATGGTGTCCCATTGTCCGACACTATGCGACAGGGAGTACCGAATCGGTATATGATGTTGTGCCGGACGAATCTAGCAACAATCTCGCCGGTGACTTCTCGCAAAGGGAGAGCCTCCGCCCAGTGAGAGAAATAATCAGTGGCAGCCAAGATGTATTTATGGCCCTTGGAAGATGGCGGAAAAGCCACGATGTCCATGCCCCACTCAGCGAATGGCCAGGTGGGGGCTGTAGGCCGCAATGGGTTAGGAGGTCTTCTGGGTACTGGGCCAAAGGCTTGGCGTTGGTGGCATGTACGGGCGTACTGGATACAATCCACGTACATGGTTGGCCAGTAGAATCCTTTAAGCTTGATGTTGTGCTTCATTCGATCTCTGGCCTGGTGCGCGTCGCACAACCCGGAGTGGACCTCCTGCATGACGGCTCGAGCCTCGGCAAGGGAGACACATCTCAGGAGAATTGACTTGCACTTCTCATGGACGAGCCTATACAGGGAGTCGCCAATCAACTCGTAAGAGGTTGCTCGACGGAGTAGCTGGACGCTTTGAGCTTGGTCAGGGGGGAGCCACCCTTTCTTGAATTTGATGATGGGCGCACGCCAATCATCCTCTTCTGGAGGCATGTTCTGGTCAAGGTCGTGGACCTCGTAAATGGTGAGACCGGTGTCACCTTCGAGTGAGCTCGGCATCAGCCTTCTGTGTTTGATGACGATGTCGACCTCGCCCTCGGGCGGGAGCTTGATGGTCGCGGCCAATTTAGCTAGGGCATCCGCCTGAGCGTTGCTGCTTATGGGGATATGATCTATTTCGAAGAAATAGAACTTCTAGGTTAATCTCATGATGACAGTATGGTACGGGACCAACTCTAGCTTCCGTACGTCATAGATGTCGAGGACCTGCCAGACTATCAGCTGAGAGTCCCCGTATGCTTTGAGACATTTAACGCCCATGTGGAGAGCCATCTGGAGCCTAATGAGTAGAGCTTCATACTCAACTTCGTTGTTGGTCAGGGATTTCATGAGGGCACAAGAGTTGTATAAAACTCCACCCTGAGGAGTCCGGAAAGCAATGTCGGCACCTGTCATGGTGGCCGGATCCTGGTTGCTCCGGGTAATCCCTCGGGAAGCGCCATCAAAGTAGAGCTCCCAGCAAGGTACGCTGGTTGTGAGAGCGCTCTGCTGCCAATAATGCAACACATCTCCGCTCTGTTCAACCGGTTGTTGTGATTGAGCAGCAAGGGACTCCTCGTCCGGGAGCTCCGAGCTGAAAGGTGAGTCGTCCGGCACTGGATGGGGTGCCAAAAATTCAGCCATGCCCTGTCCCTTGATTGCTTTTCTGGGGACATAAGTAATGTCATATTCTATCAGCAGGAGAGCCCACCTCCCCAGTCTGCCAGAGAGGACAGGTCGCCGAAGGAGATACTTCAGAGGGTCGTGCTTGGATATAAGCTCGACTTGATGGGACATGTGGTAATGTCGTAGCTTCCTAACATCGAACACCAATGCCAAGCAAACCTTCTCCATAGGGGAGTAGCGGTACTCGGCACCGCTTAGCTTTCGGCTGAGGTAATAGAGGGGCTGCTCTTTACCTTCCTCACTGACTTGCGCCAGCAGAGCTCCTAGCGAAGCGTCCATGGAAGCAATATAAAGGATGAGGGGTTTACCCCTGATTGGTACCCCCAGGACTGGGGGAGTAAAAAGGTACTCCTTGATTTGCTCAAAAGCCTCCTGGCATTCTGAGTCACATGTAAACGGGGCCTCTTTCTTCATCAGCTTGCTGAAAGGTGCACACCGACCGGAGAGGTTAGAGATAAACCTCCAAATATAGGTCAGCCTCCCTTGGAAGGACCTGAGCTTGGTGATGTTGCTGGGCGGTGGAAGCTCTCGGATTACTTTGATCTTGATGGGATCCACCTCGATTCCTCGGTACCTGACGACGAAGCCGAGAAATTTACCGCTGGATACGCCAAAGGTGCATTTTATGGGGTTCATCTTGAGCCCATATTGTCGGAGATGTTCAAAGACTTGGCGGAAGTCACGCAAATGGTCTTTGCGCCTTTTAGTCTTGACGACGAGGTCATCAACATAGCATTCGACGGTGTTGTGCAGCATCTCGTCGAATATTTTGGTCATGGCCCTTTGGTAAGTGGCACCAGCATTCTTCAAACCAAAGGGCATGCGCTTGTAGTTGAAAATCCCTTTGGGGGATCTGAAAGCTGTATGGTTCTTATCTTTGAGGGACATCCAGATCTGGTTATAACCCGATGACCCGTCCATGAAAGACAAGGCTTTATGCCCGGTGGTCATGTCGACCATTGTTTCTGTAATTGGGACTGGAAAGTCGTCCTTCGGACAGGATTTGTTATGGTCCCGAAAGTCGATGCAGATGCGGACTTGACCATTCTTCTTCTTGACTTGGACTATGTTGGCGAGCCAGATTGGGTAGATACATGGCTCGATAAAATCGACCTCCACCATTTTGTGGACTTCAGCCGAAACCTGGAGCTCCAGCTCATGGCGCATGCGCCGCTGTGGTTGCTTGACCGGAGCGACTGAGGGAGAAATGGCTAGATCGTGCTCCGCTACGGAGGGGTCTAGCCCTGGCATCTCCTTGTATGTCCAGGCGAAGCAGTCTTTGTATTCAAGCAAGAGTTGCTTGTAGTCCTACTTCTCTGTCTCGGTGAGGAGAGCACTCACGAATGTAGGCTGAGGGGCTTTGTCTTTGCCCAGGTTGATTTCAACGAGCTCATCCACGGTCGCTTGGCCGCCATCCTCCAGCTCGGGAGGAGCAGGTTGGAAGTCGATGAAATCCTCATTGTCGGTGTCAGATTCGAGCATTTGTTGATTCTCGAAGCCACCGGTTGATGTTGAAGGGACTGGAGATTGGTTGTCGCTGGGATCCATTGAGGATTGATCTGGGGCGCCGGCTTCTGGCCAGTAGTTGTCAACCGGGGCTGCTGAGGTCTCCCCAGGGTTGCTTGGTGAAGCTGACAAACCTTCGCAGCTCGGCCCAAAGATATCCCCCTCTTCAGGAGGGTTTGCTGAGTTGGGTCCTCCGACTGGCTGAGAGACCGGGGGAGCCTCTGCTGCCCCCTTGTCTTGGCAGGAAGGCGAGGAAGGTTCCTCGACAGCTTGAGCCGAAGTTCTGGCTTTGACGAAGATTGGGATCAGAATTTCCTCTTCCTCATCCCCAGAACTGTCGAATTTGGCTTCGACTCTAGCTCGGTCGTCAGCTGGTTGTGCCAAGCCTATGACGTTGACTGCGTAGTGAACGCGGAAGTCCAGGTCCTGGTCATAGCCAAGTCCCCTGGTATCTTTATGGAAGGATGGGGGTTGCCCCCGGACCTGGGAAGGGGTCCACAGCTGACGGAAGTATCTTTGTTGTGCAGAAGTTTGCCACAGAGGAATGTGTTGCTTCAGACACATTTCTTGAATATGCGGCGACAGATCGCCCCACACCTTAACTGCTTCAGGGGTATTGTCGACTTACCTGGACCAGCCGAAGTCGTCATCTGGCGGGGCTTGAGGGGCCATGTCTCCCTTATAGAAGACAATAGGTTTGTCCCTGTAAGCCTTCTTCTTGTTTTGGCATTGTCCCTTGAAGGTGACAATGAATGTCATCAGCGACTCAACGCCGTGCTTCTCGGACGCACATGGAAGCTGAATGCAGTCTGGCGGCAAGCATATACTCTTGCTGATAGCTCGGTTAATAAGATTAGCCTCAAAGTCGATCTGGTGCCTCTCGTGGTGATCTGGGGTTGACTTGGAGCCGAGGCGCAGCCGGTGAAGCTTAGCCTTTTCCTCGTCAATAGATAAGAGATCATCATTGTCTTCCTCTGAGAGCCAACCGTTGCTTTTTCTCTTAATCATAGGGTAGGGACTAATCCCCTTGAAGTAGAGCGCAGCATCGGCCAGGTTTCATTCTGCTGGTGTGAACGATGATAGGTATGCAAAGACTGTATGTTGTTCCCCGCCCTTGGCATACTTGATGCATTGGTGGAGAGTCGACGGGACAACCCAATTTTCACGGAGCCAGGGTCTGCCCAGTAGCATCGTATAAGATGTGTTGGAGTCGATGATGTAGAATGTCACCTTGGAGGTGAAATCATCGAGCAGCAGGTCGACATCCACCCGGCCGAGGACATCCTCGGTGTTCTGGTTAAAGCCAGATATCTTGACCGCTTGAACCTTCTGGAGGTATGTGGTCAAATATAGAGTCTTGAATGTCTTGAGTGGCATGATATTAACAGCGGCACCAGCATCCACCAGGATCCGGTTTACATCATGCCCATTGACCTTCCCCTTCATGTAGAGAGGAGGGTTGTGGCATGGAGGGGAAAGTAGCATGTCTCTCTCCGTGAAGGAGATGGTGGCCGTGAAGGCTTCATAGGCAGCCGCCTTATTTCCGCAGCATGTGCTTCATAGACTTCCGGCTCTTGGAGTATTTTGATAAGAGTTTCTCTTAATTCCTTACTCCAAGCAATAGCTTCCCAAATTGAAATACTGGCAGGGAAGCGCTTCATCTGGTGGAGGACTTTCCGGTCAGCTCAGGCTCGAGCATCCTCCAGAGAGGGTAGTATGTCAGGCTGAGCCTTCTGCGAGCTGCCATGTTGTTCCCCGTCGAGAAGTTGCACTGCCTTGCCCTTACCACCGAGATCAGACTGACTTTGATCGCCAGCGGGCTCTTGAAACAGGGATGCCAATGATGGCTCTTCTGGGGGTGGCTGGCGGGCTGGCTCGTCCTTGCCGGACGGTCCCGCTTGCACTTCTACAGCAGTCGGTACTGGCGCAGGGGCTGGGAGGCTGGTAGTAGCCTCTTGCATGCTAGCAGTATCAAAATTACCGGGTCCATTCCGAATTTCTACTTCTGGAATGGGAGCCGGTTCCTCTCCTCAAAAGAGGATGATTCGCTCTGGGTCGAAAGTGGACGGAGAGAGGGGTAGCTCGGGGGTTCTCCCACGGCCTCTACCGCGTCCCCGGCCACAACCTCGACCGCGGCCTGTGTGCTCTGGAGGTGGCTGTAGCCGAAGAGGGGCAATAGTTCTTTGTCTTGTCCGGGAGGCTATTGGCTCGCCTCGCCAAGAAGCATTGATGTTTTCAGGGGGCGGAATGGCCACCATATTACAGGTGCAGTGCCAAAGCATTTCTTTCAGCTACTCTATGGTGATCTCCTTGTCTTTATAGCACAAGGAGAGCTCGTCCGGAATCACGAGTCTTTCACCGTTCTTAAGCTTTTGGATCATTTCTTGGACCCAATTCTTGAGGCGGGCTCGTTTCTACATTTCCTTCCACGGGATGTAGCTATCGAGTGGGAGAGCTCCGGTAGGATGAGGAGGAACGTATTCCTCCAGGTCATCAATGAGCCGCTGGAGCCTTTGGAGAGGCGTCGACTCGACCGGGGATTGCATGGCAGCTGCTTGTTCAACTTGTTTCTTGAGCCACCTTCTGAGATTCTTCCTCCTATTTTTCTCTTGTCTCTTGGCAATAGCCGTCTCCAAGGGAGTAGGAGGGAGAGGTGCTGGGGTCGGAGTTGATGAATCCTCAAGAGGATATCTCTGAGCTGGTGCCTTTGCAGGGTGAGGTCGGTGACTCTTCCTCGCCCAGATTTCGATCCAGGGGCCTTCCGCCTATTGTATCTGGAAGGTGGCATTGATTGCCTGCTCGATTACCACGGGTGGCAATTCTTGGTATGCCGAAATGCTCAGACTGGCGTCCGAAGACGTGTGCGTGGTTTGGTGCCTTACCCGCGGTGGCGACAGGAGCCTACGAGGAGTCGGCAGGCTGGTGCTGGCGTCCGAAGACGTGGCGATGACTTTTGTTGAGAAGCATACCGAGAGGTATGCTTGTTGTCCTGCTCCTTAGCCTTGCCTTTGTGATCATGCTGAGGGCTGGGCCTAGAGACAACTGACGGCGTCGCAAGACATTATCGCTCTGCACAGTTATCCCGACTCTACGGACTGGCTGAACCTTATGGCGGTGGTCCCGCCGCTTGAGTCGAAGCCGCTGAAGACTCCAAAGATGTCTTCTTTGTACTCTGGATTGTGTCAACAGGTAGGTGGGGAGGACCCGACGGCCCATCCGCTGAGGGGGTGTAACGAGGCTGAGGCAGGGCCTCACCCTATTTTTGCTTTCCCTTCCTATCCACAGATGCCGGAGATGGAGATAGGACGGGGAGATGATGAGAGAGAGCTACGGAGCTCGTCGTCGTCTGGCCCACCAGAACATCCTCTCGGCCGAGAAGAACCCAAGGGAGCCTCGCAGTATCTTCTTCAGGAAATGGCAGAGACTTTAGCTCCCGCCAGGATCGCCACCGCATGACCAAACTGGCTGGGGTTGGCTGGCTAGGTGCCGATGTTTGAGAGCTCGAAGGGGCTGGAGAGGCAAGAGAATGGATGACGTTGATCGAGAAGTTGGTCGGCTTCGTCTCTTGACTGGCATCCTGCTCTCTACGCCTCCGCAATCGCTCGAGCGCTTCTCGGTTGTCAGTCTAGAACTCGAGCCATTCTGGAGGATGCTGGTAAGGCAACCCGTGCCCATTTTCCTGAGGGGAGTCTGGCCGCTCTGGCACACTCCTGGCGGTGCTAAGGGTCTCTTCGACAGCTTGCCGAAGCCTGACGAGCGACATGGAGTTCCCTTCCGCATCGATCTACTCCCATTGGATATGTTCCTGGATGAGGTGTTGAACTTCCTCACAAGACTTGATTGGATGGCAGATTCTAGCATGGAAGGGGCAGTATTGAGGGTGACTATGGTCCCAGTGGGTGTAGTCGGCCGGCGAGTCGTGGGGCATGATTTGCCCCCTCTCGATGAGGATATCGAAGAGTCGTCGGGTTCTCTCTCTGGGGAAGGAGAGAGGTCTCTGATCATGCCAGGGCCTCCACCCTGGATACCAGATTGAACGTCCCCTTCGACTGGCGTTGGGCTCCTCTGACTCGTCATCAAAAAGAGAAAATGCGGACATCATGTGGATGACATTGACTGAGTGGTGAACCACGCATGCTGCCTTAGCTGGCCTGGCCTAGGTATGTGGTTGCGGAGGATCGACGAGACCACTCTTCATTTTGATGATGCCGTCTCGGATCAACTTCTGCGCCTGAGTCTTGAAGACGTAGCAATCTTCAATTGAGTGACCCAGCATGCGATGATAGAGGCAATAACTGGGATCGTCGGTCCTCAGGGCCTCGTCCGGCTTGCGGATTTCTGGCAGCTCGATAATCTTCAAGGCCATACAGAGGTCGAAGAGCATCTTCGTATGTTCCTTCTTAAAGGAGAAGGGTGTCTTCATGCACTCCAAGAAGGATGGAGCAGTCGGCTTGTCCGCTGGCTTTTTTTCAGAGCCACCGGATTCGGCCTCCTTACTGGCTTTGGCGGCAGGGGTGAACTCTATGATATTCACCTCCTTACCGGGCTGGCATTCTCGCGCTTGTACTGCAGTATAGCTTGGGTTATCGGCAAAGAACATCTCTATTTCGGCGACTGTCGAATTGAGTTGGTCGAAGCCTTTAATATTGGTGCCGAGAAGCTTTTCGCTGACCTCGACCGCCAGACCTCGACGACATATGGTGATGGCGTCCTCTTGAGCGGGTGGATTGACACACCTCATGCTGAGGTCTCGCCATTTTTTGATGAAGTCGAGGGCGCCCTCGCCTTTTTTCTACCGAAGAGAATAGAGTTCGGCTAGGGAGACCTTCTGCTCGACCGTTTCAAAGCGGTCGAGGAACTTCTTCTGGAGATCAGCCCAGTCGATCATTGAGTTGGGCTTCAAGCGGGAGTACCATTGAAAGGCCATTCCCGTGAGCAAAGTAGCAAAGTAACGGAGGAGATATGATTCGTCCAACGCTAACTCACCCATGGCCGTAACATAGTAGGCCAAATGTTCATGTTGGGACCCCTGCCCGTCGAACTTTTGCAGCTTCGGGGGCTTGGAGTACTTTGGAGGAAGCCTTTTTAGCTGGTGGTGAAGCGGGTAAGGTACATTGTAGAGGTCCACTGTGGCAACCCCTTCACCGTACTGGGCGAGCTTTGTATCGACAATGCGCTCGATCATCTGGCGTTGCGCCAGGAGATTCTCTGGCACTGGCGTGTTGGAGGCTCGTGGCTGGGCCTCAACCGGGGGCGTGCCAAACCGAGTTGCCGACGGGGTTCGGGCAATTGCCGCTGATGTGTTGGCAGCCTCGCAAGCCGCCGGGGGTGCTGGTGCCCCGGCCTGGGGCATAGCAGGTTGCTGAGGATGAAGGTCTCATTCCAGGAGAAGGTCTAGCAGGAGGGCCTTCAGATGATGGTTCTCCTTCATGAGTGTATCGAGGGTCACTTCTTGAGTCTCGTTCGCAGGAGGGTCATTGTTGACCGGCTCTGCATTAATAGGAGGGTCACGGTCTTCCACCGGGACTTCTTCCGCGCGTTCCGACGCCTACGATCCGACAGAAGTGTCGATGTGACCTGTTGGGGGAGGCGGCGGAGCCTGATGGCGCGGCCTCCTAAAGTGGGACAGAGGCTAGTTCAAATCATCAGTCTGGGTGTCCGGCTGGTGTCCGGTGGTGTAGCACGCGAACACTCAGACCGTGTCGTTGATAAACCGGGCCGTCTGCTTCCCGCGCGGGTGCCGCTTGGGATGGACAGGCGCCCCTAGTCTGTCAAAGACTGAGGTGCGTTGCAGAGGGGGCTCACTCCCGATGTCAGTCGGAGGAGAACCCTGGACAGGTTACTGGCGGGCCCGGGAGCGGGCTCGCCTTTGCCTCCGCTTGCTTGTGCGGGGGACATTAGATGACTGGGTGTCGTCAGATGATGCTATTATGAAGCCAGCCACATCTCGTCTGATGCCACATCTAAGTGCTCGCAGGGGGTTTCTAATACCCGCCCTTCAAACGGCTTGAGCTTATTCCGGGGTAACCCAGATTCTCCTCAAGTCAGATTTCTGGTCTCCCTTGTCGCCGCCTTTCTGACTTGTTATCTTGGGAGGCCGTGTGTCAGGATGTGGTGGGTGCCCCCGGGCCGTCGCCGAGGAACCCGCTCCTTTGAGCTTCGCCCCATCCTCTCGTGTTTGCCACAAAAGGTCAAAACGATTGGAGGTGGGAATGGTTGGAACGGTCCGTTCCTGGGGTATGATTGGTTCACTCCCGTCGAGACGGATCGGCAAGTCACCGACAAGAATCGTCCTGCGGGAGTTGCTAATCACAGCGGTGATCCGCCTGCCTCTGTGGCCATGGCGGCGCTTCTTCTGAGGAGCTGAGGAAGACTCCGCCCCAAGATGGTAGACCGAGAAAACTTGGCCTGGAGCGATCGGTAACATGGAGCTGTCAGTCGGACGTACTGGGATCGGCCCCCGGGATATGAAACCCACGTCGGGAGTCAATGACTGGCGACCCAGGGTATAAGCCTTTGCCTGCGCCGATAGGAGCGTTGCCGATGCTTGAGATGACACTCTTGCACCGGAAAGTGACGTCGTTAGGAGTGCTGAGGTGCCGATGCCCCTGGGTCAAGGACCCGCAGTAGGTGCCGGTGTAGTCAGGGCTAGGGTCGGAGGACCCGAGGAGGGTGCTGAGGAACCTTGCCCCCTGGGTAGAAGACCCGCGGGGAGAATCGGTTCAACTGGAACTCGGAATCGGAGTCCCGAGTGCAATATCAGAGAGTCGCGAACTCGGGGCGGGGAGCCCATATCGAGAGTCAGCTTTGCCGGGGTTCGGGGTCGAAAACTCGAGGAAGGTGCTGAGGAGCCATGGACCCGGGGCTGGGTGCGCGTGTCGGGTACCGGCTTGGCTGTGGCTCGGGACTAGAGACCCGAGGAGGATGTCTGGAAGCCGTGGACCCGGAGCTGGAAGCCCGTGTTGGGTGCTGGCTTGGCTGGAGCTTTGGGTTGGAGACCCGGGGAAGAGGCTGAGAAGCCGTAGACCCGGGGTTGGGAGCCCGTGTTGGGTGCCGGCATTGCTGGAGCTCAGGGTTGGAGACCCGAGGAAGAGGCTGAGAAGCAGTAGACCCGGGGCTGGGAGCCCGTGTTGGGTGCTGGCTTTGCTTGATCTCGTGGTTGGAGATCCGAGGAAGATACTGAGATAGTGACCGAAGTCTGGGGAGCGGGGCCCGTGCCAGAGATCAGACGAGGCTGGCCTCGGGAGCTAACGTTTACCCAGGCCGGCGTTGATCTGGGGACCCTACAGGGGCCAATGGTGGCGGTCCGGTGCCTGGCGCTCAGGCGGGACACCGGTGCTGGAAGCACGCGTGGCGCATTGGCAACGGGAGCCAATGGAGGCACTGGGGTCGGCTGAGGAGCAGCCACAGGGATCACACCCAAGAAGTAGGGCGATCCGATAAGAGGGGCAAAACTGTCGAAAGCGATCAGCGTCACCAAGTAGCCCAACCGGGCGTGGGTGGCAATGATGTTGGGGCCGTAGGTGACGGCTGCCATGGTTGCTGGAGTGCTGGGTGCTGCGGGGGCGATGGTTGTTGACAGTCGCCGAGCGCGGTCCGACGATCAGAACGTGAACCGAAAGCTACTAGAGAATGCGCGCACGAGTACCCACCTCTGCCTCTCCTGCAAGGACATGGAAAGGGCACCAGGGCTGGCACAGACTTTTCTTCAGCAAAAATAAGGAAGGAGGGAGACGTCCCATAGGGCGTGCCATCCTCTCTGTTGCACGTGTTTTTTTTATGTGCCGAATAACCAGGGTGAAGGAAGGGATATATCGGGGAAGGAAGACACGGGAGTTTGATGTATCTCGAGTATCCTCCTTACGGTTGCATGTCTCTCACGGTGGTATCGGGCACTCTCCTTTAACGGAAAGTCGAAAAGGGTCGAATGGCACGGAAGTGTGAGGATAAGGGTTAACCGGACAGGGTGCGGGCGTGCCAGTCGATTTCTCGACAATCACCCATGGAACCAAGGGTTGACCGGGGAAGCGTCGCCAGGACGCGACACGTGGGCTCGGGCGATCGGGCGACACGTGGAGAGACGGGGTTCCATGGGTGCGAGTGCGTAGGCGATTGCGGGAATCATGTACTCAACGTCTTTCCCCACCGGTCGCAAGCAACGGTGTTTATTTACATCGGATTGAATCCGAATACCTTCGTTCTAAGCTAAAGAAAAGTCTGTATATATGTCTGAAGCCATGGGTAGAGGGCCGGGGACATTCTGCAGCTGTGGGTGCGCTTTCGACTGAGGGAGGTTTACTGGGGCTAGGATGTTAGGCACGGATGCCGAGTGGTGTAGATAGAAAGCTGGGGGCCTGAACATGGATGCGAGAGCATTCGTCCAATTGGTGGTGCAATCTTTGAGATATACATGTCTTTACAGGTGGGCCGTAGTGGCTAGGATACAACTGGTGCACGCCACGAGACAATTCTGATGTGATGATCGGTCCCCGGGTCAGTGCATGATAGACGAACTCATATGTGTTTTACAGAGGACCCCTCCAGTGGCGTGGGCCAAGGTGGCAGTGCCGAACGTGGGGGCTTATGACTGGATGACTGGAGGGATGCATCGATCCGGTGTCTGGGCGAGGGCCGGTCATGGCTCGAGTAGAGCGGTCGAACGTGGCCTCGTGACTGCGGGAGAGCGTGACATCATGGTACGTGTGTGGTTGGAACCGACGGGCATGCGAGGGGGAATCCCGACATGAGGGGACGTTCGCCCTTGTCATAACGTTTCGCACATGGTGGGTGTCGACTTGTATGTTACGGCTAAATACAGCGTGAGGGAAGTGAAAACGACATACCCCCGGCGTACTAAGCCGATGAACAAATCACACACACACAATTCTCCTTAGCTCGTTGTCCGGAGCCGCTTGAAGAAGGCCGGATGTCCCGGGGCTTTTATGTGCCTTCCGTATGTTGTGTTGGTGTCTATATGTATGTATGTCCACCCCTTGAGCTTCTAAGGGGTTTTTATAGAGAAGTGGAAGAGGTGGAAGGGGTTTAGGATGGTTGGGTTGATAGGGTTAAGCCAGCTCGCGTAAACCCCGTGAATAGTGTAGGTTTAGGGGGCTAGGTTGATAGGGTCAAGCCAGCTCGCTTAAACACCTCACGGAGGGTGTTTTTCGTAAAAAGAGTGGGCTGGGAAGGGTTTAGGCGGACCAGCCTCAGGGGGTGAGGCTGGTCCGCCTAAACCCCACCCCAAGGGGTTTAGGCGGGCTGGGTTTGGCCTTTTTTTAATTTAAAAAAAAACAATTTTTTTAATTGAATGGAAGGGGTTTACGCGGGCCAGCCCAGGGGGCGGGGCTGGTCCGCGTAAACCCCCCCCAGGGGGTTTAGGCGGGTTGGTGCATGGAGAGAGAGGGGGCGGTCCCCACCCTATAAAATCTATTTTTTGCCTATTTTCTTCCTAAATTGACTGAGAAGAAAAGGACGGTTGTGCTGGGAGGATACGTGGAGGCTTGCGGAGGCTTGTGTGCACGTCGACTTGCGGAATTCCCGTGTGTTGTCGCTTTGCGCTCCCGCGTCTCTGCGTCAACTTTCCGAACTGGTACGGCACACGAACCGCGTCGTAGGACCGTGAACTGGACGAACTGAGGCTGAGTGGGGTCGTGGCACCACCGGGCTGGAGAGAGGGCATTACCCCCGGGGAGTTCGCCTCCTTGGGGGCACGCGGCCGCCCCCAGGGGCGAACTGGCCCCGGGGCTGGTTATGACCCCGAGGGATGGCCCTCGGGTCTCGTTGTGTCTTCTACAAACGTCCTTTGGAGGACGTTAAGCTCCGGGAAATTGGGATGGGCCCGTGGGGGCCGTCGTTCTTCGAGTTGTCGTAGTCGCTCACAAGGTGTTCGGGTAAATGCCCGATACACCCTGGATGGCCAAACGACTTGGGTAGATGACCGGGGGGCCCAAGGTGGGCCTTGGGTTGAAAAGGGAAGCTCGTGGGAGCATAGGAGAGGCACCTTAGGGACGTGAGTCATGCCCCGACCTGCGTGCCACGTTGCACGGCGGGTTGGCAGGGTAGCCTCTGGCCGGCCCAAGTGCTAGAGTTAAGTGGCTCATCACCACGTATCTGAGGGTCGGGGGTGGCCCCGGCTTATTAGGGGGTCGTTGTAGGACCCAATTAGTGTGCTAGAACCACGGGGTGGTCCGTGGTTTTGTGTAGAAGGGCTGGAACATATGCGCCTACAAGGTGTTCGGAAAAATGTCGAACACACGTGTGTGAGCCGTATGCACGTGCTGCGGGCCCCCAAAGTCTATGGTTGACTTACTTAGGTCTCCCCTTGACTTTGGAGGGTTGAAGGAAGTGTCTCGGGGTGGGCCCTCGGCCCTTTCACTGGGTGCCACACGTCGTGGCTTAACGTCGGGGCGCCCCCGGGTGGTCCCGGGCGGCCATGTAGGATACGGGCAAAACTCGTATGTGAGTGGCCGGGGTTGACCCCGGGCAGTTGCTTATGTCGCCACGTGTTGCGGCAAGATGGTCAGGGCCTTTGTAGGAACCCGTAGGGTTGTATAAAGGGCTAGATAGCCTGTGCCTTAAAGGTGTTCGGGAAAATGCCAAACCCTTATTCCTTATTATTTTGCCAGGAAGTAGTCCGGGTACAACAACCAACATCTAGATTCAATTACGTAAAATCTTCTATAATATTTGTCATACCTGTCCGTAGACTTGCTAGAGTTGCCAAAGGTCTCCTGCTGAGAGCATTTGCTTTGCCACGGTGATATTGGATAGAGAAGTCGAAGTCCTTAAGATACTCCAACCATCTTCATTGCCTCATATTCAACTCCTTTTGGGTGAAAAGATATTTCAGACTTTTGTGATCCGAAAATATAGTGAACTTCTCCCCATAAAGGTAATGTCGCCAGATTTTTAAGGCAAAGATAATAGCAGCCAATTCTAGATCATGTACGGGGTAGTTTTCTTCATGACGCCCTAATTACCTCGAAGCATAACAGATCACTTTACCATGTTGCATAAGGATGCATTCAAGGCCAATGCCTGATGCATCCGTGTAGACTTCAAATCCACCACGTTCAACAGGTAGTGCTAGTACAGGGGCGGTGGTGAGATGTTCATTAAGAGTTAGGAAACTCTCCCCGCAGTCCTTCAACCATATAAAGGGATTCTCCTTCCTTGTAAGCCTAGTCAAAGGGACAACGATTTTAGAGAAATCCTTGATGAACCGTATGTAATAACCAGCCAAACCAATAAAACTTCTGACTTCGGATACGGTCGTCGGTCGGCTCCAGTTTTTGACAGCTTCAACTTTTGAAGGATCCACAACGATACCTTCTTTTGAAATAATATGGCCAAGGAAAGACACCTCCTTTAGCCAGAACTCGCATTTGCTGAGCTTTGCATAGAGTTGATGTTCTCTTAAGGTTTGCAAAGCTATGCATAGATGCTCTTCATGTTCCTCTTTTGTCTTGGAATAGATGAGAATATCATCAATGAAAATGACCATAAATCGGTCGAGATAGGGCCTGAAAACATTATTCATGAGTTACATGAATGCTGCAGGGGTATTAGTTAACCCGAACCGCATCACAACGAACTCGTAATGTCCATATCTGCTACAGAAAGTAGTCTTGTAAATATCTTCATCTTTAATCTTAAGTTGATGGTAACCAGACCTAAGGTATATCTTAGAGAAATATTCTGCACCAGAGATTTGGTCGAACAGCTCATCGATACGAGGCAATGGATACTTGTTTTAGATGGTGAGTTGATTTAACTATCGATAATCAATGCACAACCTCAGGGAACCATCCTTCTTCCTAACGAATAGAATCGGCGCACCCCAAGGGGATGTGCTAGGTCCAATGAAGCCCTTATCTAATAATTCCTGAAGTTGTTTCTTCAATTCCTTGAGTTCCATAGGGGACATCCTGTAGGGAGCTATTGAAACAGGTGGTGCTCCAAGTATGAGTTCAATAGAGAAGTTTACTTCCCTTTCGGGTAGTAAACAGGGTAATTCTGATAGAAAGACTTCAGGGAACTCATTGATAATGGGCTATTGATTTGAAGGCCTGGCCTCGGAGGCATTGGAGCTCGAAGCCGTCGCCACCATGTAGACCACATTAGCTGACATGTTTGGTCGACTCTAAGTATGAGACTGTGGTGGGTCGACCGCATGCCCCAACATATTTATCAAGCCTTTTTTGATGAGCTCTTCTACTATGTTCTTGAAAACATAACAGTCTCCAATGGTGTGACCCAACCTTCGGTGATACACACAATAGGTAGGATTGTTGGGTCCCGTAATGCAGGAAGACGGATCTGATGGGAATCAACATTGGGCACTAACATTTTATTTTTGTATTTGTGTCCTTTTGTTTACATTTATATCCTTGGCTAATTGGGTTTGCAATTATAAGGTATTATAAGCCAAAGGGTTAGTCATTAGAAATCTTTGGGTTTTTTTGTAAAAAAGCATTTGGGTTTCTATGTAAAATGTCAGTAGGTCCAGCAGGGCGCTCACCCTCTTTCCCATTGGTCCACCTAGGATATAAGGCCCATGTGGGGCTAGTTCAAAGTCCAAGATTGGACTTGGACCAAGGGGGGACAAGGTGGAAGAAAATTCAAACTTGGACCAAGCAAAGTCCAAGATGCTCCCCACTTTAATATAGTTTATTCATGTTGTATTTTATTTAATTTGGTCATTTGACCACATGGAAGATTAATTATCCTATCCCTAGTTTACCCCTCCCTAACCCTAGATCTGAGGGTAGTTTATGTCTTTTTTCCATTTCTATATAACCCATGTATTTTGTAGATTCCTTAGCAATTAATGAAGAGATAATAGCATTTGTGTTCTTGGAGCCTTGGGCGCCCCTCTCTCCCCCTTGTAGATGGATTTCTGTAATTTCTATGGTGTGAAGCAATAAACTTGGATGATTCCAAGTTCCATCACCTCCGTTGGATGCGACTTCCAGCCACCACCGCCGCCGCCGCCTCCGTTCATGCCGCCGACGAGCCGCCGCCACCACCTCTTTACCCTGCTGTCCTGAACTCCAAGTTCCAGAACAATAAACTAAAGAAAAGGTCGGTTCTCCCAGCTCCCAGCTTTGATTGACCTGAGATTTTGATATGTTGTTCCTATTTGAGTTAGCTTTCCAGAAATATAGATTTTGCCCCATTCAGATCCCGTTTGGTATTTTTCCCATAATTTTTGTTCTACCCCTGACAGTCTACCAATCAGCAGATCGGCAGGATAGGAGTATGTTCTGTTATTTTTCCCACCCCCTAAACAGCGTCAGAAAATTCTTAAAAAATTCATGCGTGTTCCACATTTTTCCCCCTTCCACCCATAATTTTTACAGAGTCTAGATCTATCATTTTCTAGTTGGTCAAAATTTATTTTCAGACAAGTCTCAGTCTGTCCAGTGTGTCTGTAATTCCAAGCCAGCAAAAGACTACAACCTACAGAGTTTTTCATTTCCAATCCGCTTGTTGGATGGATCTGAAATAATTATATGTTGTACCCCTGTGAGTCCTCTATCCGTCGATACCAGTTTCGCCTCGATCCGACACTGGATACGGGCGTAAAACTAATTTTCGTGAAGGCGCGCAGATCAGATCTGAGTCCAGCCAGCAGAAGTAGTCTGGGAATTAATTCCTCGAAAACTACACCGGCTCATATTCGACCGCCGCCGAGTTCAGAGATCGAAGAGGTGTATTCCACCGGCGTCCCAGCCAGTCGCCGCAGCAAGGACTCGACAGGAAGCTGCCGTCCGAGTTGCTGAGTTCCCTTGATGTACCGAGTTGGAACAGTACCGAGTCCGAATCGAGCTGGACCAGCAGCCCGTCTCCGACCCGATAGCCCTTCCGGCTCGCTGCTCGTCAACCCAAGATCGTTATTCCCGGGTCCCATTGTAACCCTATACCTTCCTGCGTGGAGTGGGTAATAAAATTCACTACTGTAAATTATTGATAATTACTGTACAGGGAGTTACGGTTCTTGGCTGAGGTCGTCTTCCCCGCGCCCGAAGCGTGGAGGTACACTCACCACCCTCCTCTTTTGGCATTTGCTTTACTTGTATATTTTCATATGCCGCTGCTAGAGTGATAGGAATGTAGCTCGTTATACTTTTATCATCGCTGCGAGAGTGAGTGAGTGGAAGCCATCCCATGACTCGATCCGAGCACGTGGAAAAGCCGATACCCGAGACTCAATACCGGTTTCTCAACTATGTAGATCCCGTGTTTCCCTCGCTTAGAGACATCCGCGAGCTAGAGTCCCAGGTTCGTTGTCCGTCCCGCATCAAATTGGTATCAGAGCGGAAGGTTGAGTCTAGGGTAGTCTTTGTTAAAAAAAAGTGTCTAAGTCTAGGTGTCGCATTTGCATTCCTTTATTCGGTATATCAAAAGGTGTTCCCGGAATGATAGGTTACGTCTATCGGGAAGGTCACAGCCTTGTGTGAGTGGATCTTCGGATCAATTAGCTCTGCCAAGTACCGTCTATTGGTTAAGTCTCGGTCTGTAGTCGAGTCGGCATTCCAACTTTACAACGCATTTTAGAGTCATGTCTAGTGTCTTGTCCAAGTGTCGGCATGGCCAGCCTATAGCTCCCCGTGTCCCATGGATCCCCAAAGGCCCACGTCATATGAATGGTGGCAACACACCCAAGGATGGGGAATCAAATCCTACCACCTCTGTACGCCCGAAGCCCCGGACTTCTATGGCTCCAAAGTCCTGAGTGACTACCTAGAGTGGGAAGCCGCTATGGATAAATACTTTGAGTGTTACATCATGTCTGATGCCATGGAAGTTGATTTTGCCACAAGTCGGCTTTTTTATGAAGCCGCCGAAAAAAGGAGAGACATTGAAATCCTTAGGGAAATTAGGAGGCAATGACCTATCGAGTCGTGGCGAGAGATGAAGGGCAAGCTTAGAAGGGTCTACCTACCCGGCCCAATCACCTCCAACCGACCCCACCCAATCACTTCCAACCAAGTGGGTCATAGTCGGAGGCAAAGAACCCCACATGTGGACGAGCCTAAGCCCAATACTAGGCCAAGTGATTATAGGCGAGTCCATCCCGATACCCCTACTCTAACCCCCACCATTGTCGAACTCTTCAAAACCATTTCGGGTCGGTTGGATAGGATGTGTACCCAGATTGACATATTCATACCCGAGCCTAAAGAGGTCATAGCCGGTAGCCCCAACCCGGCCCCACCTACGGGGTCCCAAGGACCTATTCCCCTCCGGCAGGACAGTCCTTCCCCACCCATGAGGGCTCCTTTGCCCCCACCCCCACCCTCCGAACTTTATTCGGAGCTACCTCAGCCGGAGCCACCCGTGTTTCTAACGGGAAAGTTTTTCATCGCCGAGCCACTACTTAGTTGGCTCAAGATAGGCTTGGTCCATAGAGCATCATGCTATCCATCCATGGACCCCACACTACCTTTAGTGCCAGTCAACTCATTCTATACCACATTCCGGTCTAGTCACCATGTGGATACATTGGATGACCTCCTTAAGGGATTAGACCGACAGTTGCAGTTGACGCACTTATTGGCCCCAGGCTTCGACCGACCCACAGGTCGTAGCTTCACCCATCCCACTTGGGGGTCCATTACCTCCGTGTGCACCGTGGGTCATCTCACCATGGAGGTCCTTTTATTACTTCCCCTGTCGGCCGAGCCAAACTGTATTCCCTTTTTCCCGAGGGAGGAACCATACCTTCTACATGAGACCACCGTCCCATATACCCTCGTGCATGAAGGTGACCATTTACACCTTCAAGAATTCCAAACATGGGATCGTGACCTATGGGAACCCAGGAGGGGTCACACATTCTTTGATCCCTTCGACCCCTTCCCTAGTGAACCCCTTGATTCACCACATCTACTCCACTTCTTCGAGGGAGTCCACTATCACACCCCTATCCCACGGGCCAGTCCACCTACACTCCGCAAGGAGCCCGTTCATTGGGGTATGGAAGTAGGCTCTCCTAGCCCACCCAAATCTCCCAATTCCAAAAGGCCGTCTGCGCATGAGTGGTGCATTTTGGGATATCTAAGAGCCCATGATTCTACTGACATTTGGTTGCCTCTTGTGTATGCATGGCACACATTCGGATGTCCTGGTCCACCATTGCATAAGTAAGGGTCGATCTAACAGTAGGTTTGTTTAGGGTCTTGTGTGAGTCTGTGTTTTTTCTTTCTTTGTTCCGAGTCTATACATACATGTGTCGAGCATATTAGGAGTCACATAGTAAGTCTCATGTCAGCTCGCGATGTCAGTCCCTTTCAAGTGTGAGACAAGTCGGGTCCACTGCGTACGTTGTAGACTTGCCAAAATTTGGGATCGGCTCTACTCAATATCTCAAATCCAGTCACATACAGGGACCCAGCGGTGATTCCTAGTGAGTCATTGAGCCATCTTCTACCTTCGAGAGTGACCCCACCCCAGAGTGTCCACCACTAGCCTCATTCCCACAGCAGCATGTGCATATCGAATATATACGGGATGAGCAGGTGACGATTACTTGAAGTGGAGCATACTCCGCGTTACCTGGCCGGTGACAGATCCGCAGGAGCCACACGAGTAGCCGCACCCCTTACTCGACGGGGTCGAGTTCTTCCCACTGGGGGAGAATTGATGGGAATCAACACTGGGCACTAACATTTTGTTTTTACATTTGTGTCCTTTTGTTTACATTTATATCCTTAGCTAATTGGGTTTACAATTGTAAGGTATTATAAGCCAAAGGGTTAGTCATTAGAAATCTTTGGGTTTGGGTTTCTATGTAAAATGTTAGTAGGTCCAGCAGGGCCCCCACCCTCTTTCCCATTGGTCCACCTAGGATCTAGGGCCCATGTGGGGCTAGTTCAAAGTCCAAGATTAGACTTGGACCAAGGGGGGACAAGGTGGAAGAAAATTCAAATTTGGACCAAGCAAAGTCCAAGATACTCCCCCCTTAAATATAGCTTATTCATGTTGTATTTTATTTAATTTGGTCATTTGACCACATGGGGGATTAATTATCCTATCCCTAGTTTACCCCTCCCTAACCCTAGATCTGAGGGTAGTTTATATCTTTTTTCTATTTCTATATAACCCATGTATTTTGTGAATTCCTTAGCAATTAATGAAGAGAAAATAGCATTTGTATTCTTGGAGCCTTGGGCGCCCCTCTCTCCCTCTCTCCCCCTTACAGATGGATTTCTGTAATTTCTATGGTGTGAAGCCATAAACTTAGTGGATTCCAAGTTCTATCACCTCCGCTGGATGCGACTTTCAGCCACCGCTGTCGCCGCCTCCGTTCGTGCCGCCGACGAACCGCCACCACCACCTCTTTACCCTGCTGTCCTGAACTCCGAGTTCCAGAATAGCAAACTAAAGAAAACGTCGGTTCTCCCAGCTCCCAGCTCTGATCGACCTGAGATTTTTATAGGTTCTTCCTCTTTGAGTTAGCTTTCCAGCAATATAGATTTTGCCCCATTCAAATCCCGTTTGGTATTTTTCCCGTAATTTTTGTTCCGCCCCTAACAATCTGCCAATCAGCAGATCTGCAGGATAGGAGTCTGTTCTGTTATTTTTCCCACACCCTAAACAACGTCAGAAAATTCCCAAAAAAATTATGCGTGTTCCACATTTTCCCCCTTCCACCCATAATTTTTACAGAGTCTAGATCTATCATTTTCTAGTCAGTCAAAATTCATTTTCAGACAGATCTCAGTCTGTCCTGTGTGTCTGTAATTTCGAGCCAGCAAAAGACTACAACCCACAGAGTTTTTCATTTCCAATCCGCTAGTTGGATGGATCTAAAATAATTATGTGTTGTATCCCTGTGAGTCCTCTATCCGTCGATACCAGTTTCGCTTCGATCCGACACCGGATCTGTGCGTAAAAATTATTTTTGTGAAGGCGCGCAGATCAGATCTGAGTCCAGCAAGTAGAAGCAGTCCGGGAATTAATCCTCGGAAAATACACCGGCTCAGATTCGGCCGCCGCCGAGTTCAGAGATCGAAGAGGAGTCTTCCACCGGCGTCCCAGCCAGTCGCCGCAGTAAGGATTCGACCGGAAGCCGCCATCCCAGTTGCTGAGTTCCCTTGTTGTACCGAGTTGGAATAGTACCGAGTCAGAACGGAGCCGGACCAGCAGCCCGTCTCAGACCCGATAGCCCTCCCGGCTCGCTGCCCGTCAACCCAAGATCGTTATTTCCGGGTCCCATTGTAGCCCTTTACCTCCCTGCGTGGAGTGGGCAATACAATTCAATATTATAAATTATTGATAATTACCGTACAGGGTGTTACGGTTCTTGGCCGGGGTCGTCTTCCCCACGCCCGGAGCGTGGAGGTACACTTACCACCCTTCTCTTTTGGCATTTGCTTTACTCGTATATTTTCCTATGTCGCTGCTAGAGTGATAGGAATGTAGCTCGTTATACTTTTATCACCGCTGCGAGAGTGAGTGAGTGGAACCCGTCCCATGACTCGATCTGAGTACGCGGAAAAGTTGATACCCGAGACTCAATGCCGGTTTCTCAACCGCGCAGATCACGCGTTTCCCTCGCTTAGGGACATCCGCGAGCTAGAGTCCCAGGTTCACTGTCCGTCCCGCATCAGGATCTAGAGGGGGGGTGAATAGATCCCCCTAAAATATAATGTCTAATTTAAAACAGAAACGCCATACAGCGGAAACTTAGCAAACGCTTAATATCTGATGATGTATATTCAGATTAACATGAGACCGGTCTAAGAGTATGTAGAGATGTTCACTCAAACGGTAGATAGACAGGCTGAACTAAATGGTGTGTGTGTGTGAAACTGAGATCGAAGTGAAGCGCAATAATCAAACCATCCTGTGAATGAGGGTAGAAGATATGGAGCAATCACACAAGCATTCACAGTGACACAAAGACTTTTAAGGTGGTTCGGGATCACACCGGGATCCCTACGTCCACCTCTCACTCAATTGAGTGAGGCTTCACTAATAAAAAATTAGCACGGGGATAAATCTCCCCACACACACGGAGCCAAGCTCCAACACACACACGCAGGGCAACGCCTGCACAAACACACGGGAGTAAACTCCCAACCACACATGGGAAACTATCCCCAAATCACTCCCGGATATGCACAGCACAAAACGAAGCATAAGCGTCAACACAAACACTCGGAGAACCCACTCTCTGAACACTCACACATAAAGATCGTTCAGAAATTATGAAATGTTCACAGATGAATACAATAAGCCCACGATATGATCTAAAGACTGAAATAAAGAAGATCTCTCAAGTATAAAGCTCCCCCTTCTCTAGAAGATATGGTTCTCCTTGGTTCGTTGACGGATGATCACGAAGTTGCCATCATCTTGCTCCTCTCCTCGATCCGCTCATCTTTTTCTTCTACCGCGGGCTTCAAGGATGCCTGGATGTAGATGATATCCCCTTCCCAAGTTATCCTTTTCTCCTCCTTGGCCTTCTTCTCCTACAAGATAGACAAATAAGCACATTAGGGCTCTCTTTCTCAAATTCGGATTTCAGATATATATAAAGCTAAGAGTGGCCAAAAGACCAAGAAACCCATGCAAAAACCCTTGAAAACCCCTCTAAGATATGTATGAATAATCGAGGGTCAAAGGGGTCAAAATGGGGTCCAAATGGGTTGGCTTTAATGGGTTTCGAATGAGTTTCGTAAAGCCCGTTCCGGAGCTCCCAGAAGGGGTGTCGACACCCAGTGTCGACACTTCTTTTACTGACTTATGTCTGGCCACTTTTAGGAACAACAGGTCGACCTGTCTTCCACATGAGGTCGACCTGTCCTCCACATGAGGTCGACCTGTCTTGGATAGGTTTTTTTCTGGCTGTATTGGTCGATCGAAAATCCTTGTTGGTCGACCAAAATTGCTGCAAAATAGAAAAATCAAGTTAAACACATGAGTTTTCATATGCTTTGATGCCACTATATGTTTTATCAAAGTCTTAGTGTCTTGGGAGCCTATTAAACATTCTCAACCCTATTTAAAAGCTCAAGCTTCCTCAACCAAGAATCAAGAACAAATACCCATGCATATAACCAAAGTAAGATCATCATTCAACCAATTTTTACCAAGGTTGATGTGAAAATCTTAAACAAGTATGAACCTTGAAAAACCCATGCAGAAAACCATTTGAAACATGAATTCAACCATGATTGATATAAAAGAGTTAAACACATTATGAGCCTCAAAATTAATCCATGAAAGAAATGCATGTAAACCATATGAGCAATTTGATCATCTTCACAAGACTCAATCAAAACATGAGTTAGATTATAAGCACTTTACAATCCATTAGATTTGATTATTCTTCATGAAAGTCCATGACATCAACCTTCTAAAAACACATTTCACCAAGAGATGTTGCCATTCTTGAATTGAGGAGTGAACAATATAACATGTAGATCAAGCTAAAGCATTACCATCTTTGCTCTCATGACCACAAGTATTGAAATGTGAGTTCAAAGCACAAAATCTTACACATTGACAAGTTTATCAACTTGGTAATTCAAACTTCATAGAAAGAAGATAAGGAGGTTCAATCACATGTAAATATGAAGAACCATTCAACCACAATGTCAAGTTTAATTTCAAGCTCCAGGAATTGTTTCAATCATTTGAAGGCTTTTGAATATATATATATATATCACCCATTTACACAACCAAGCATTTTCATGCAATTAACCATGCTATAAACAAGTTTATAAATCATTTTGAGCAGGTCATTAACATTCTGAAGCATAGCAACATTCATCATGCAGTCATCAAAAAAACACATATACATAAAGTTAGTTATCATCAAAATCATATGTAAGCCACACAACAATCTATGTAAGTCACACAACAATCTCCCCCTTTTTGATGATGACAAACTTTATGACACAAATTTCACAAAATTTCTTCTCCCCCTTTTGACATAATCAAAAAATGGGGGTCATTCAATGAAAAGCTTGTTGAAAGTTCAGTGAGAGATCGTGGGCCTGAATAGCAGGAATCAGAATATTAAAGCATAAGTCCATATTATCAAGAAACAATGAATAGCCCATTTTCAAATCATACTGCTATTTAATAGCAGAAGCAAGGGCAAGGATCAGACAAGATCAGTCAAGTTCAGAAGAAACTCAGTCAGGTTCAGAAAAGTTCAGCAGAGTATCCAGATTGAAGAATTTCAAAAATCAGTGAAAAAACTCTTCAGAGGTTCAAATGATCAAGAATTAAAAAATCCTTCATTTTCAAGGCATAGCAAAAGTTATGGCACAACCAAGAAAAAAATCAATCATGTTTCTGAAAACTCAATCGACTGGTCGACTGAAATGTTCGCCAGTCAATAGACTTTTCAAGTGTTCATTTAAAGCAAGCCATTTGGAAGCCTTCTGCTACCTTACATGAGACCTAGCATGATAAGACATGTGAGGTGCTAAAAAATAGTCACCCAAGTAAATTTCAGGTCAAAACCAATCAAGCAATGCCCATGCAATTCAGCCCTTTGGCATCATAGCAGGCATGGGAGGCAGATACATGATCATGCAAGCAATTTATTTTGCAGGATGACAGTGAATATTCAGCAAGGCTATTTCAGCAGTGAAATCCAAACATTCTGAATAGACAAAAGTAAACTTCAGTGCCTAAGCTCATCTATTAAATGTAAACAATCAGAGCAGAGAATTTTATGACCATGCATTTGAGTTTTCTTTGATTTCCAATTTTTTTTGGTTTTCTATTAAGAATGCACGAACTAGATACACATGATTGATATGCAACACACACAATGCAATGATGAACTATGCATAGTGTAAACAACCAGATATGTATACTTACATGCAACATAGCTCCCCTTTTTTATTCAAAAGGATGGGATAGGTGTTAGAAAAGTAACAGGTGTGTCAATACAACCACAGTGTTCATGAATAACACCTAGGAGACTGTACAAGCATGTAGAAGAATCGTGCATAAGCCAATGCAGTCGTTTCAATTTTCAGAATATATATTAAATCAAATTACCAAGTGTATAAGTGAATAACATGAAAATATGCATTAGCCATATGGATATTCATATTTTCTGTTCAACACATGAGTAATTACACAGACTGCATTCCAATCTAGAGAACAACGTATTGGAGGCTTCGCTCTGCCTCAATGTATTTTCTTTCCAGAAGTTTTTAACTCATAAATTTTCACAATGACAATCTAATTTTTTTAATAGTGACCAGGTTCAATCTACTCTTTTTTATGCGAGGAGACACATGGAGCACATGCCAGACTCCCCAGTTACTCAGAGCATTAACCATCTCACCTCAACTGAGCAAAGATACTTCAGTACAACACTTTTCAAAATGAACCATATCACATCTAAGCTGACATGCATCCAATCTACTAAGTGAGACTGAGCATTGCTCTGCCATTAAATTTTTTTTTTTAGATTCTATCTACAAAAAGGCAGGCAACTTTTTCCTCAACTGCCTCATTAACATTCATACATCAAGTTTAATTTCTCTAGAGTGTTGAAAAGAAATTCCTATATCCTTATGTATAACACTCAATTTCACATTTCGTGCATGAAGTGTGCGAATTTGATTTACCATGTATACGAAAAACTTCTATGAACACATGACAATGCAACTCTCTCTACATAGATGCACTTATCAAAATATTTACTCCCCCTGAGTGTGTGACATTATACACACAAGTGATGACTCAGATGTAACATTATTTATCAAGAAAGCATAAGGTCATAGAAAATTCAAGGATGGGGGGTGTTTATCATATACATAAACATGTAAGTACACAATTTAGAAAATATGCAATGTGCAATATAGAATATAGAATGCATTATGAATGCAAAATTTCAGGTGTTGCTTGAAAATCCTAAATGCATTTCAGAATGGACAAGTTCAGATTTTGCCTTGAGCATGTTATGCTTGTGTGACTAGAATGCATTAGACTCATGAATTATATGTTGTCCTGATTTATTTGTGTCCATCTGTCAGATTTTACTGAACAAGGTGAAATTAGAATGGCACAGGAAAACTCAGTATAGCTTTATTCAAAGCTCATATGATGAACAAACAGGTTCAAAAACTAGAACAGATTCAAGACTCAAGGGGGTCGACCCTGTGGGTCGACATCTGTAACGCAGACAGTTGACAGAATTTTGTTAGACAATGTAGGAAGTTTAACATTTCAAGGAACACTTAGCAGAACATTTTAGACAATTCAACTTGATTAAACAGCATGTGATGCATTACCATGAAGTTTCAATTGAGCCACAAATGCATGTAGTTCAGTTAAGAACTCCCCATTACTGGGAGCATCAGAAAACATTTAAACAGTCATTTTCCTTTTCAAGACATTTATGAACAGACTTATGCATGTAGCTCATAAGTTTTTCAGAAACTGTTCAGAAATAGATTTTCAGAACTTTTCAGAAGAAAAAAAATACAATCACAAGTTAGCAAATTGATTTCTCCAAGTTCTAATACAAGGCAGAGTTTGAGGTCCGAAGACCCGACTCACACATGATGAGAGCATCCAAGTGGACGTAATCCACTATTCTACAATCACACCATTTTATATACCAGAAAACTCAGTTAATCTTAAAAGCTCATGCACTTCCAATTGAAAAGTATTCAAAAGCCATTTAAGCATTTCAGCACAGTAGAATAGATAGCAAGAACAGTTCAATTTTCAGAAATGATACATGTCATTAAAATAGTGCCACAAACATTTGCAGAGTGTTACTTTCAATCAACACATTGTTGAAGTCAACACACTTCTTGAAATTCAGCTGAGTTGGTTTGCATTTCAGAAGGAGGGCTTGAAGAAGTCCACAAAGATCAGTTAAGTTCATTAGCACAAAAACATAATTTTCATTAAACATGACTAGTTGAAGACTACTGAAGCAATTGGGTGAGCCAAAGGCTGGCCAGACTCAAAGTCAGTACAGTTCGAAAAAAAAATCAGCATGCTTAACAATATCAGACAAGCATGCATCAAACACAAGGTGTTCGATGAAATTCAAATCTACAGAACCCATTTCATTGACCAACCAATATGTGACCCATTGAATGATTTTCAATCTGAAATTGCTTGAGCACATTTTAAGAACAGAAATAATCCAGCAAAAACTTACATGATTTTCAAAAAAGCTGAGCAGGGTTTTGACAGAAGATTTTGCAGTGAAATCTCATTTGAAACCACTTTTAAAACTCAAGTACTAGAGACTACAGCAAGTCATATCCTTACCTTTGCCTTGAGTAACCCTTGAGTTTGAACTTATCTCCATTGGCCTCAAGGAACCCCTGCAGTAAAGCTCTCATTTCACAGTCTTAGGTACCCAAGTCTTCTTGGGTCCCTGGGATTTAACAGCACCTCTGGGAGGTGCTTTCCACTTTTTCTAAACATTTAAATCATCAAACTCCATTATAGCACAATCATGCATAGTATGCCCATTCTTTCTACAATAATGATAGTGAATGGAAGATTTCATATTTTTCTTATGAAAATGAGTATGAAATTTCTGCGGGTTGGCAAAACTATGATTATTTTTGACATTGAAATTCTTTCTTTCATTTGCTTGCCAGCATTGTGACACATGATGTTCAGGTTTTCCACAAGTGAAACAAGAACTACTCCTCCTTCTTTTGGAGGCATAATCATTTTTGCATGCTTTCAAATCATCAAGTTTCATAACTGGACAATTACTCATAACATGCCCAGGCTGACCACAGTAATAACGACTAAACTTTGAAGTTTTTCGGATATGAGCATGCTTTATGTGACTTTGGTGAGAATCAAAATTTCTATTCTGACTCTTAGGACCATTTTGACAGTTTGGTGAGGGTGCAAATTTCTTGGTCCTAGGTTGGGCCTAAGTTTTAATCTTGGGTTTCTCAATAAAAGACACATTAGAAGTACAGGAAGCATGCATAAATGACGTTTGAGTTTTCAGACCAAAGGTTTTCTTTTTACTAGGTTCATATCCTAGACCTTCCCGTTGGAAATTTACCTTGGTCCCCAAGATTTTATCGAGATTATCTTTCCCTTTGAAAAATTTAGACAGTGAGTTATTCAATTCATTGATTTCATTCTCAAGTGATGCAACATACAATTCATAGGAAGCAATCTCATTTTCACGGGAAATAACATTTTCATTTAATGTGGCATTGATGGTTTTGTGGCTTTCTATTTCCTATTTTAGCAGATTCACATTTTCATATTCATTAACTTCCACAGTTTTTCCTTTTTCAAGAGCTAACAGCCTTTCAGACACGGTTGTGTTCAATTGTTTCAATATTTCATTTTCTTTTGCAAGATTATCATTCATAATCAATTCATTGCAAAGATCATGATCAAGAGAGTCTGATTTCATTTTGTTTCTTAGCTCATTTTTAATTTTCTTCATTTAATTAACTTCATCCATGAGAGCTTCATTTTCACTCCTTAAACATGTAATCGTTTCTTTGTAATTTTCAATGTCAATCATGCACGACTCATTTAATTTTTCAAACTCGGCGCATTTTTCACAGAGGGAGTTATGAATGGTGTTTTCAGTTTTCTTTCTCAGTTTTCTATTTTCTGACTTAATTTTCTTGTATCTACTCGATAATTCTTCAAAAGCATCAAGTAGTTCTTCAAATGACATTTCATCAGATGGAGCGTCAGAGTTTACCTCAGAGGCAATTTGATAACTGTATTGCTCGGACACTTCACTCGATGTATCCAGCTTGTCAGCCATGAAACACAGACGTCCTTCCTTCTCTTCATGAATCTTGACTAGACCGTCCCATATTTCTTTAGCAGTCCTACAATCAGACACAAATGTAAACTTGTTATGATCAATTGCAGTTTTTAATAGATTCAGAATCTTAAGATTATCAGAATGTCTAGACTTGTGTTCAATAGTCCATATTGATTTATCTTTTGACAGCTTGTAAGGACCATCAGAAATCAGTCTCCACAATGAAGGTTCGTGAGAGACAATGAGGTTGCACATTCTGCCCATCCATAAACTAAAATCTGAACCATCAAAAATAGGTAGGGAATTCATCGAGAAATGTTCAACATAAAAATTCATGATTGTAAGATGCACTGGGATCACTCTGTAGATCGTTAGATCTAGGGACAACAGAGCCTCGCTCTGATACCAATTGTTGCGTCACGTAGTGCAAGAAGACGAATCTAGAGGGGAGGTGAATAGATCCCTCTAAAAAATTATGTCTAATTTAAAACACAAACGCCACACAGCGGAAACTTAGCAAATGCTTAATATCTGATGATCTATATTCAGATTAACATGATACCGATCTAAGAGTATGTAGAGATGGTCACTCAAATGGTAGATAGACATTCTAAACTAAACGGTGTGTGTGTGTGTGTGTGTGAAACTGAGATCGAAGTGAAGCACAGTAATCAAACCATCCTGTGAATGAGGGTAGAAGATATGGAGCAATCACACAAACATTCACAATGACACAAAGACTTTTTAAGGTGGTTCGGGACCACACCGGGATCTCTACGTCCACCCCCACTCAACTGAGTGAGGCTTCACTGCTGAAAAACTAGCACGGGGATAAATCCCCACACACACACGGAGCCAAGCTCAAACACACACACGCAGGGCGACGCCTGCACAAACACATGGGAGTAAACTCCCAACCACACACGGGAAACTATCCCCAAATCACGCGCGGATATCCACCGCACAAAATGACACATAAGCATCAACACAAACACTCGGAGAACCTACTCTCCGAACACCCACACATAAAGATCGTTCAGAAATTATGAAATGTTCACGGATGAATACAATAAGCCCAATATATGATCTAAAGACTGAAATAAACAAGATATCTCAAGTATAAAGCTCCCCCTTCTCTAGAAGATATGGTTCTCCTTGGTTCATTGACGGATGATCACGAAGTCGCCATCATCTTGCTCCTCTCCTCGATCGGCTCACCTTTTTTTTTTCTACCACGAGCCTCAAGGATGCCTAGATGTAGATGATATCCCCTTCCCAAGTTCTCATTTTCCCTTCCTTGGCCTTCTTCTCCTACAAGATAGACAAATAAGCACATTAGGGCTCTCTTTCTCAAATTTGGAGTTCAGATATATATAAAGCTAAGAGTGGCCAAAAGACCAAGAAACCCATGCAAAAACCCTTGAAAACCCCTCTAAGATATGTATGAATAACCTAGGGGCAAAGGGGTCCAAATGGGTTGGCTTGAATGGGTTTCGAATGAGTTTCGTAATGTAACGCCCGAGAATTTTCTAAGATTTTTCTAGGGATTTAATATAATTATTAAGCATTTACATGGACTTAATGGGCTATTTAAGGAATATAGGTTTATTTTATAATTATTTAAAAGGCCCATATATATTGATAGGTTTAAATCCACCTAAAAAGGCCCATAAGACCCAAATCCAAGTCTTTTAAGCCCAAGCCCAATTATAGAAACATAATGGGAATTTAAAGGGGGATAAATAGCACAAATTAGGAATAAATAGGGAATAAAAGCAAAAATCTAAAGATTTCAGAAAAATGTCATTTGGCCGTCTATCGCGCGATCGCCAAACCACCCTAGCGGTCCCTACATGACCGCTAAACCCTTCTAATTTCGTAAACAGAAGAAACGTGAAAAGCTTAGATCTTTGGCATCCAAATCCTTATGGATCGAAGTGTGTAGACATGTAAACATGTCAAGGACTCTTGGGGATCGACTCTACCCCAAATTAGGACTCCCAACTCGATCTAATCCCTCAAACCCTAGGTAAACCCTATAAATAGACCCTAACTTCGACCCATGTGAACCCCAATGTTGGCTCGCGTATTTCAAAGGTAAGGAGACATCTTCTCATGTTAGTCCTTTAGAGTAATTTGTTCTCCTTAGTTTTATCTAACTCTCCTCCAATTTTTGTCCTAGAAGACCCAGACGTTGAAGAATTAGGGTGCCTGCAAGTCGCAGGTTCGCTATAGGCTGCACAAGAACCAGTGCTCCGGTCCAGTGAAGATCAGAAAATTAGAAGCCCTAATCGAGGTATTTAAAAGTTGACCCATTAGAAGTTTTTGTTCACCTTCGTATCTTCTACATACCCTCCAATTTTCACGATTTTAGGTCAAGAGAATCAGAAGATAGAGGGGCGGGAAGTTGCTGGTTTGGCATAGGACGTGTAGGAACCTGAACGATCTTCCAGTTAGAAATTCGAAGTCTAAAGCTTGTCCCAGAGGTAGGTTATCTCGTGGATGGCTAAAATACCAAGTTAGGAATAAAAGCCCTTTGATTTCATGAATTTTCATGCTTTCTATATGAAGTATTTGAGGTTTTATTAGCACTGCACAATTAAGTATTTCTGCATGCATAAATTCTGCCCTTAATGGCAAAGGTGATAAATTTAGCTTAATTCATGACAACCCATGCATCTCCATGAGTTATTTTCATTATAGAATGTTCTCTCTCTCGGTCCAACATGTATTACATGCTTTACTACCCTAGATTAGCATGAACTTCGGGTTTTACTGTTGTTTGCTACAGACAGAAAGAAACGATCTTCTTGTGATTGCCAGAGGTGTATAGCGGCCTTGCGACAGATCGCTAAGCCCTGGTAAGCGGTCCTCACCTGACCGCTAATTGGTTTCTGTGGTCTGCACTTTGTTAACTCTAAACAGATGGCAGATTGACTCTATTGTATACATGATAAGCCTAGTTAAATAGGTTTTATTCTTAGTTTTGGCTTCATATTCGTAAAATCGGTTATATTGTGCATTGCCCTTGATAGATTGTATGCTTTGCATGTTTTAAATGCTTATTTTAAACTTATGTTAATTTCATGCCAAAACATATACTTTGTACTAATGATCATATTTTCATGGACTTGTTTAAGTTATGATTTGATCGTTATTTTACCACGATCCTCTCTCATCTATAGTCTTTTCTTAAGTACATAGCACGTACCCCGATGCGTGGCCATTAGATACACTTTTACACTTATAAGCATACTTCTTGGACTTGTGATCCTCGCCGTTGAATATTCCTTCCACCGGACTAGGTGATCTTATTTCAAGGCCTCCGTAAATCTCTATGAGCCTGAGAATCCCACTAGGATGCTAATCTGGTTGTACCCTTAAAACCCAATTGTCTAGAAAAGTACTTTACCAGTGTTTTTGAGTTCTGGATCTTAGTGGCCCTCTGGAGACCGCAAGAGTCTAGTAGCGGCCATTTACTTGACCGCCAATGACACCTAGCAGCCCTGTCATGACCGCATGGTTCCAGTTCATTCACTGCATCGACTCTGTCAATAAACCGGTCCAGATACGACTGCTATTTCCATTGAATGGTCCAGTCCGATACGCACAGCGGAAAGTGAGATAGAAGGGGGGGATGAATAGATCACTTCCAAAAATGATAAACTCAGAAACAATAACTCAACCCCTTAAAATGCAGAGAAGATAACTTCGGAGATAGGTAATAGAGATATCTAGACTATGGATTGAGATCGTGAAAGAAATTCACGATGAAGCAATATATCAAGTAGATGGAGAGCGAGCACAAATTAGGCAGGCAAACCCACAAGAGAGACAGAGAATTTTTTAGGTGGTTCGATTGCTACCCGTAATATACGTCCACCCCTCACTCAGAAGAGTAAGGTTTCCTCGTAATGATCAATTGCACACAGCAGACTCAGTCTGCGACATCCGCTGCCAAACAGCTTGCCCTGAGGAACACCCTCCTCAGCCTTCTGATCAATCAAAAGAAGCACTGGAGATCGAATCACCCTTCCTTTGCACGCAGCAAGGGGAACCCTGTGAAATTGCTCCCAAGCAACTCACGAAACTAGAGGATCAAACCTCTCTTCCTCCAAGAACAATGGAGGAAACCCGGAGAACTTCTCCCTTCCTCCGAGCAAGCTTGGAGGGTAACAAAATGGAATGGAAAATGAAGGAAACTCGAAAATAAAAGAGCAATGGAAACAATTATCTCTAAGTCAAAACAATGTAGCTTCCATAGAAGCAGATCTTCAGATTCACAGACAGCTTTCTCTCAGAATCTTCTCTTTGCTCTTGGTGGAGTGGTTTGTCTCTGGTTTTCTCTCTTGATCCACAGCACTGCTCTCACTCTTCTCTCCTTATTTTCTCACTATCTTCTTCTTACTTACAAACCCTTTTTCTCAGTATATATATATATATATGTCTGTTCCAGAAACTTAAGCGTGTGGATACCACGTTTCCCACCTGAAAGGTTGGGGCACGTGTCGGAATGTTCTGGACCTCTATCTTCCTCGGATCACGTGCCATCCACCTGATGAGTGCACAGACAGACTGTAAGACAAGGAATAAACATTTTGTCACACACTTAGCACAAGTCGTACCGACATAGCGAGTAAGTAAGCATAAACTACACTGAGTAGAAATTTTCAAGTCAACCAATGCACTGACTTACTACAAGGTGAACAAGAGGTCGCATCGAGTTGAAGTGAGCAAAAGCGTGAGATGTACTGACTTTATTTTTGCCAGAAAGGTAAGTTTGCATGGAGTTGGAAACAGGCACCGACTAAGACTGGCAGGAAAAGCACTGATACAGAATGAAGCAGCGGATGCACCAATCTACTTTAGTTACCTACAAGTTTTGCACCGAGTCTAATAGGCCTGAAACAAGAACTGCACTGACCTCGTTGCTGTAGGAATTTGTATAGACTTGGTGTGCATGGAGCAAAGCGTGCACAGACAGCTACAGTGAGTTGTATAGACTTGGCTATGCACCGATCTTGTTCTTATCTTAAGCAAAGTATGCACCGAGTTGTGTTCCTATACCTACGTCTAACCAAAAGTTGCACCGGCTAGGTGCAGACCAAACCTTGCACCGAGTATGTTAATGCAATAAGAGGATGCACTGACTTCATGTTATTCAGAAAGAGAAGGAATGCACCGAGTTGGGATATGTAGTCCAAGCAAGAGCTGCACTGAGATGGCAGAGAGAAATGCGCAGAACAAAGAGAGATGCAAGACAAAGCTTTCACTGAGTTGAATTTGCACAGAGATAAAAGAAATGAGTAGACTAAACAATGCATTCTAGTCAAGAATTGCACCGACCTCGAGAAGTGAGATGCAGAGTCATGATATGCACGAACCTTGGTGCACAAGACCTAGTAAAATGTACTGAGACATAATATGAATGATAGAACCTGTGCATGAACAAGGACTTGCACCGAGGCAAGCTCTTTATGCGAGAAATGCAGAACTTAGAGAGACTTGCACCGAGCAAGCTTATGAACGAGACAATGCATGCACTGACTTAATATGCATTAAGTAAGAAAGACGAATAACAAATAATGCACGGACCTAAATCATGCAACAAGCACAGATCTCCTTCATGCTTAGAAACACATAAATGCACCGCGGCAAAATATGCACGGACTTTATGCGAGATGCACCGAGCTCTACTGAGACGAGCACAAGTGTTGAGTTTATTAAAAGAAACTTGCACCGAGACAAGGACTTACCACGTCTAGAGTAAAGCATGCACTGATCTATTGAATGCATATGAACAGGAAAATGCACGGACCTTTATTGCAAGAATGCGATAAAATAAATTGATTTATAGTGTAAGACATCATCAAAACTGTAGGGATGCAACAATCTCCCCCTTTTTGATGATGGTAACACTATGAATCAAGCAATGTCAGGGCATTAACAAGAGATCAAAAACAATTAAGAGCAAACCAATCAAGAGCAAACCAAAATGTGCATACTGACAAACCAGAAAGCCTCTCCCAGAAACACCATCTTCTGAACCTCTCCTCTTCACTCCAAAACCGCTCCCCTACAACACGCTCTCAGATGCCCGGAACCTCTTAGAAGACCTCTCTCCCCCTTTGACATCATCAAAAGGAAATGAAATGTATATGAAGTTGCTGGAGACATGAGGAAGAAGTACAGTGGCTTCTTAGTGTAGAAAGACTCATGAGCATATCTTAAGAGAATAAGTGAGAGGCTAAACTCAAGAGAAGATTTTTTAACTCTGGTAAGCAATAGAGAATGAGAATGAGAGGGAAGTTTATCTACATACAGGGTATATGATGTAGAGCAGGAAAGAACGAGTATGACAAGACATAGCTGATCAAACAACTATACTAAGTAGACGACAAGAGACAAAAGCAGAGAAGATGTGCTCAAGGTATTGAGGACAAGCATTCCAGTAATTTGCACAAATATAAAGGATATTAAAGAGATTTTCAGGAAGACCAGTAAATAAGTTGGTAAATCACATCTTTGGCATTAGGGAGACACCTTGAACAGAGGTCGGAATCCCCATTTACTCAATGTGAGAACCTCATTACCTCTCCTTTTTAGAGAACAGAGTTAGTAACCGTGACTTTTTACGTGAGGAAACACCTTGATCAGAGGCCAGAGTCCCCAGTTACTCACCACCTTGTCACCATTGCTCTGTAATGGTCAGAAATATTAAGTTTATTTTGCAAAAAAAAAAATTGAATTTGACACCTCATGACATAGGAAAGACTTCATTTCATTGGTGAAGCTCTCAGTTTCTCAGCGATCAAACCATAGACCTTTGTTCATTTGGTTGATCCCTTATATTGTTGAGATGAAGTGTTTGAAGACAATACTAGAGGAACTATTTATTTGAAATGAGTCTTAAAGTCTAGATTTCAAGTTGTTTTGGACAGATATCAAGACATACAAGTTTTAGCCTGAACCAGAATCATGAGCAATGTAGGAAGATATACTTCGGACACTTAATCCAAGTCTCTGATAGTCTACTAGAGAAAAGATTCTAGCTGGACTTTAGTTACACAAACTTATAGACTTAAGAGATGAATGAGACTCTACTGACTGAGAGAGAACCGCACTCATTCAATCATGAGAACCAGCAATGACACACATCTGGTCAAACTTTTGAATCAGTCAAACTTCACTAACTGCCTAGCTCCCCCTCAATCGATGCACAGTAGGAAACTAATCAGCAGACACTCAGAACTCCCCCTCACGGTTAGGACAGGCTACTCACACAACCTCTTGCCAAGATAAAAAAAATTGTAATATCAGGAGATTAGAAATTAAGATGATTTAAATAAGCCTAATTCTCTCCTTAATGCGGTGGATTTGTCATTGTCTAGAGGCTTGGTGAAGATATCAGTAATTTGATTAGTAGTGCCTACATGAATCAGTTCAAAGGTGTTCTTAGAAACCTCATCTCTTATGAAATGATGCCTTATTTCTATGTGTTTCGTGCGGGAATGTAAGATAGGATTCTTTGCTAAATTGATGGCACTAGTATTGGAGAGGGGGATTTCTGTAGCCCATCTAAGAGCAGTCGAACTAGGTCCGTTAGGACCAAACGAGGCCCAGCTCATCCAAGTGACAGCCCCGCAGGGCCCACTTAGAATAAAAAGCCCAATAAGATTACTCTGGATCAAACCCTTCCTCGGCGGCCCTTAGGCTCGGAAGGCTCGAACGTCGGTCAGAACGGAGGAAGACCCATGCCCGAGTTATCCCCTCACCGGGATAGAGGCAAGCGCTCAGCACAAACTCCGACCTATCTTCATCCGAGCTATGCCTATCGCCCGGACAGGGTTGGCACCCTTCATGCTTGGGTTTAACCGACGATTGCTTATCCACGCTGCCATTGAGAGCCCTTTATGAGCAAGAGTTTTTGAGGACGTAAAGAGCCCATAATGAGGACGTAACTCCTGCCTAAAACTCCTCAGCTTACGAGAATCATGAGGCTTGCGCACTATTTAAACCTGGGACTCCCTCCCGCAGAAGGTAAGGGCCAACACACGCCTAAAATTCCCTGAGCAGGAACCACTTCACCATCTTGGTGTAGAGGGATCTTGCGCCTCTCTTTTCCTCCTCCCTTCATAGCTTCCACCATTGCTCTACTGACTTAGACATCGGAGGGTTTACCCCAGGAAACCATCCCTGGGCCCCCTGATCTGTTTCCCTTCCTTGCAGTTCACTATTCGGTGATCATCCCCCCAGCTCAGGTCCAGCGCGAGATCACGCCTCTTCATCTGGCTGTGGGAAACGACCAAAGAGCCAGTATGGTGGGAAGAAGTTCAGGGAGGAGGTCCACCGGCGACAGGGGAAAGGCCATGGTGGCGGCGGGAGAAGGCCCCTCTCAGGCCTCACAAAACCCTCCCTCCAACGCCAACACCCCAGCCGACGGACCACCCCCGCCTCCCGCGGCGGTGGGGCTACCACTCAACGGCGGCGCTGACGCTTTCCAAGCCCTCAACGCAAAATTGGACATCCTCGTGGAACTCATGAGGACCCAGGCGGCCAGGGAAGGAAGGTCATGCGCCCCTCCGGAGAGCCCTCCCCACGAGGACACGTCTCAGCACACTATCGGAGGCCGCTTCACCCTCCAAGGCCGGCAGATTATCCGTAACAGGTCAGGAGGACCTTCACAAGCCCCTCCCTCGGAGCAAAAGGCCTCCTCCATGCCGAAAAGGGGAAGACATGCGGCACGCCGTCCAAACCCAGAGACCGAACCTCCTGGAGAGTGCCCAGGAAGTCCCCCTAGCCTCACAACACGACAACAACCAGAGTTATCCCTCCGACTGCGAGAATTCGAGAGACGTTTCGTAAAGCAGGAGCGCTCCCTACGCGTCTTGCAAAATGTCTCTCCGGCATAGGATGAGGAGAAATCCCCATTCTCCGATCACATCTTGAAGGTAGAGGTATCTCCCAGAACCTCCATTCCGACCTTCAAGTCCTACGACGGCCAAGGCGACCCGGCCGACCACTTCAACAGCTTTGACGCACTGATGACCCTTCACGGAGCCTCCGACGCCATCAAGTGCCGAGCCTTTGTGACCACCTTGGTCCAAGGTGCCCAAGCATGGTTCCGGGCCCTCGCCCCCGGATCCATCCGGGATTTCAAGTAATTCGGGTGAGTATTCAAGGAGAGTTTCGCCGGTAGCGGCCCCCCAAGGTCGGTAGCGTGGCTATTGGCTCTCAAACAGGCGCAAGGGGAGAAACGCCGGGCTTAAATCAACCGATTCAAGTCGGAAGCCCTGAGAATCCCCCGCCTGGATGTAGCCTTGGCCATAAACGCGCTGACCGGGGGCACCCAGGACGAGAACCTCCACCGTGAACTTGTCCTCCACCCTCCCTCGACCCTTGCCGAGCTAGTGACTCTGGCTTTTCGCCACGCCGAGTGTGAAGAAGTACTCAGCGCATGCCGAGGCGCAACCGGCTCGGGTCGGGAGGGGGACAAGAAGCGGGCACTCGAGTCAAGCTCAGGCCAAGGAAAAAGGCAGAACCGAGACGGAGAGCACAAGGAGCCGTCCCGGAAGTATGAGCGGTACACTCCCTTAACCGCTCCAGTGTACGAGATATATGAAGACATCAAAAGCTCGGGCCTTCTCCGCCAACCCGAGCCAATAAGGTCAAAAAACCGCAATCGCAGCATGCATTGCCTATTCCACAGCGGCCACGGGCATCATACCGGCGATTGTCGCCAGCTCCAGGATGAGATCGAGCGCCTCGTCCGCTAGGGACACCTATCCCGGTTAGTGGTTGGGCGTGAGGAGGACCGAGGCACCCCAGAGAAAATCGACAACTCCCCTCACGGGGTCCACATCAACGTCATCGCTGGAGGAGCTGCATCAGGAGGGGACAGTAGCCGAGGAAGGAAGTGTCATGCTGAGCGGGCGAGCCGAGCCGTCGAGCCTCCCAAGGCCCCGCCAAGTGAGCCCTAGGTCATAGTCTTCTCCTACCAAGATCTGGAAGGGCTGACCACCCCGCATGACGATGCCCTAGTCATATCGGCCACAATAAACCATTGTAACGTAGACAGAATTCTAGTTGACAATGAAAGTGCCCCTGATGTATTATCTTACGAATGTTTCCTTAAGATGGGGGAGAATCCATCTAAACTCCACCCGATTTGAACCCCCCTTTGCGGGTTCAATGGCCAGGCCACTTATCCCGAGAGAGCCCTAAGCTTGGCGGTTACTCTCGGTACCCCACCCAAAACCGTTATGGTCATGGTGGACTTCATAATGATCAAGGGTATGATAGCATACAACACAATCTTCGGCCTAGGAATCCTTAGCCGAACGAAAGCAGTGCCATCTACCTATCACCAAAGGATGAAGTTCCCCATCAAAAACGGGATGGGGGAAGTCCGAGGTAACCAGGCGATGGCCAGAAGGTGCTATAATATCTCGGTTGAAGCCACAAGGCCGGACGGGAAGAACAAGGGTCCCCGGGAAGTCGAGTAAAAACCCGCAACCTCTGAGCCTAGAGGCGAGCTGCTAACGGTTTTCCTAAACGACGACCCGACCCTAGGAGTAAAGATTGGAGCTGACCTACCGTCTGAGGTTCAACAGTAATACAAAGAGTTTCTTTCCGTGTATACCTGAGTCTTTGCATGGTCTAATGATCAACTCCCCGGAATACTAGAAGAGACGGTAGTGCATAAGCTCAACCTCGACCCGACCGTGAAGCCCGTACAACAACGCAGAAGGAAGCACGTGCCAGAGAAGCAAGCGATCATCAAGAAGCATGTCACCAAGGGGCAAAAGACTGGTCTTTTTAGACTGGTCATGTACCCAACGTGGCTGGCTAACGTCGTCCTGATGCCAAAAGCTTCGGACTTCGAAAAAGTGGCGAATGTGCGTGGACTTCACCGACTTGAACAAGGCCACACTAAAGGACTGCTATCTATTACCGAGCATCGACCAATTGGTTGATTCAACCTCGGGCAACGAAATACTCAGTTTCCTGGACGCCTATTCGGGTTACCACCAGATCAGAATGGATCCAGGAGACGTCGAGAAGACCGCCTTTATTACCAACTTCGGCATATACTGCTACACCCGGATGCCTTTCGGGTTGAAGAACGCTGGAGCCACGTACTAGAAGCTGGTCAATCATATGTTCGAAGGACAGCTCAGCCGGAACGTTGAGGCCTATATTGATGACATGCTCGTCAAGACCCCCAAGGCCGAGGATCACTTCGTCGACCTAGCTGAGACCTTCAACACTCTCCTGAGGTACAATATGTAGCTCAATCCCACCAAGTGCGCCTTCGGAGTAAGATCCGGGAAGTTCCTGGGTTTCTTAGTCACCCAGCGTGGGATTGAGGCCAACCCCGACAAGGTCCAGGCCATCCTAGACATGCGCCCACCCACCTGCATCAAAGACATCCAACGCCTCACTGGGCGCATTGCCGCGCTCAGTAGATTCCTGTCCCGCGCGGCCAAACGATGCCTACCCTTCTTCAAGCTATTGAGGGGGTCCAAAATGGCATCTGCTACGTTCGTATGGGATGAGGAATGCCAAAGGGCGTTCACCGAGCTTAAGGAGTTCCTGGCTTCGCCCCCGGTGCTTTCCAAGCCTGTCCTAGGTGAAGCCTTGTATCTCTATCTCTCGGTGACTCCATCTACAGTTAGCTCGGTCCTGATCAAAAATGACTCGAGAGTCGAGAGCCCGGTCTACTACACCAGCAAGGTGCTCAACGAGGCTGAAAGAAGGTACCCCGCAATCGAGAAACTCATGCTAGCGTTGGTTACCTCGGCCAAGCACCTCCGACCCTATTTCCAAGGGCATTCCATCACCGTGCTGATCGGAGAACCTTTGAAGAGGATCCTCACTCACCCTGAAGCCTCGAGATGCCTCGTCAAGTGGGCCATCATGCTCGGGGACTATGATATATCATATCGGCCTCGCTCGGCTATCAAAGGACAGGCGCTCGTTGACTTCATCGCCAAGAGCACTATCCCGACCGAAGAAAAATCTCTGTCCACGCCCGGGCCAACCTGGGAACTGTTCATCGACGGATCCTCCAACTCGGCCGGAAGCGGCGCTGGAATCCTCCTGAAGTCCCCCGAAGGAGTAGAGCTACAATACACCTTGAAGTTCAACTTCCAGGCGTCCAACAACGCCTCCGAGTACGAAGCCCTTATCTCTGGAGCCCGCATGGCCCAGCGACTGGGGGCTGAGCGAGTCAGAATTCACACTAACTCCCAACTAGTCGCTAGCCAGGTCAACGGTGATTACGAAGCTCGAGAAGCACCGATGATCAAATACCTCCAGCTGGTCAGAGCCGTGGCACAACAGTTCGAGAGTTTTGAGGTAGTTCGAATAGCTCGGGAAGAAAACCCCCGAGCGGACGCCCTCTCTCGGCTGGCCTCCTCTCTTGACACCGAGGGTACTCGATCGGTCCTTCTCGAAGAGATAGAGCGACCGAGCATCGATTCGGAGCTCCTGGATATTGACCAGGCCTCCCCAAGCGACTGGCGCACCCCCTACTTGTTGTGGCTCCAAGACTCTCAAGAGCCTCCCGACCCCCGGGAAGCCCGAAGATTGAAGCACCAAGCTCGGCGATTCGTCGTTCTGGACAGCACTCTCTACCAAAGATCCTTCTCCGGTCCTCTCTTGAAGTGCCTCAGTACTGACGAAGCCAACCGAGCGATTCAAGAAGTTCACGAAGGCCTGTGCGGAGCGCATTTGGGAGGAAGATCACTCGCCAGGATCTTGCCACGACAAGGTTATTGGTGGCCCACTCTGCAGCGCGACTGCTCGACCTACATACAACACTGCGACCGATGCCAGCGATTTGACCACTTGGTCCATCAGCCGACAACGGAGCTTGTTACCCTAGCCGAGCCATATCCTTTCGCTCGCTGGGGAATCGACATCAGCGGGCCGTTCCCCACGGCTCAAGCCCAGAAGAAGTTCATCATCGTCGCCATCGACTACTTCACCAAATGGATCGAGGCCAAAGCCACAGTAAGAATCACCGAGACAGTCGTCTGGAGTTTCATCTGGAAATCGATCATCTGTCGCTACGGCATCCCCCGAGTGATAGTGAGCGATAATGGTCGGCAATTTGATTCTCATTATTTCTGAGACAGATGCGCCGACCTAAACATTCGCAATCACTTCACCTCGATCGCCCACCCTCAGGCTAACGGGCTGGTCGAAAATGCCAACAAGACTATCTTAAAAGGCATCAAGACCAGGCTCGGCAAAGCCAAGGGCAGCTGGCTTGAGGGATTGCCGAATGTACTTTGCTCACACAGAACGACTCCCAGAACGGGAACCGTTGAAAGTCCCTTTCAGTTGGTGTACAGCGCCGAGGCCGTTATCTCATTGGAGATTGCCAATCCCTCCCTCTGAGTCATCTGTTTCTCGCACGGGGCAAACGACCAGAAATTGCTCGAAAACCTCGACCTAGCAGATGAGCTCCGAGAGATTGCCAGCATCTGAGCAACGGAATATCAACGCCGCCTCACTCGATACTACAACGCCAAAGTCCGAGATAGACACTTTCAACCGGGAGATTTCATCCTCAGGAAAGTCGAAGCCTCTCGACCACTTGAGGCGACGGGCAAGCTATCCCCTAATTGGAAAGGCCCCTACCGAGTGGTCGAAACGCTCGGGAAAGGAGCATACCGGCTATCCATGATGGAAGGAGAGCCCATCCCTCGGACCTGGAACACGGCTACACTACGCAAGTTCTACTTCTGAATACTGAGCATGGTGTAAACGACATGAAATAAAACAAAAGCCTCCTGTCCTTTATTCAAACAACTCGCTTGTACATCAGAAAGGCCGAAGCCAAGAAAATACATGTCAAAAAAGTAAAAAATCCATCTGGCGTCGCCGTATGAGCCCATCGCTCGGCTGACTCGGTTAACCTTCCTGCGTCCAGCCACGGACTCTGCCTTGTGTAGAAACTGGCTCGGATAAAGGGTAGTAGACCCCGTTGGCTCAGGTAGCTCGGAACAAAGGTGACAGAGGGATTAGGAAGGAGAAGGCTACCTTCCAAGTTGACAGAGATGGAGGAAGGGGAAGAGGGAACGCATATGAAGGCATCCTCCCCACCAATCTGCCAACTCTTTGGAAGGAAGAGAGTGCATGCACCCTCCGAAGAGTGAAAGAAATGATGAGAAGAGCAGAAGAGGAAAAAGAAACCAGCAGAGCTGGACGAGGAGGTAGGGGAAAGCCCTGAAAGGAGGGAGCTTAATTGGCTTCCTCCTCCCCTCCATGGAGCGAGCAGGAAGGGACGGGCAGCAGGGATGCCTGATGCCCCCATCCGTCCACCATCTCCCCCCCCCCCCCCCCCCGCAAGCGCCGCCGGAACTGATAAAAAGAAGACGACGTGCCTCCGCACGTCGAACCCTCTTTAAACCTGTCTGACGGCCGTCGAACCCCCTTTAAACCCGAAGCAGCAAGGACTCTCTGCCCCCCGTCATCGGCAGCCTCATCTTCCGGAGCGTCTTCCATGCTTCAAATATAATGGCACAACGCTACGTGAAGAGAGAATGAGGAAAGACTGTCGGGGAAAACCCTAAGCAGTGGAGAGGAAGGGACACCCTTCAGACCTTTTATAGGTGAAGGGAGGCTATTTGTCTTAAAAGATTCTCCCCTCGAAAACACACCAAAGGGACCTCTCCCTACGAATGGTCACCTCAAACTTATCGTTTCCGCCCCAGCAGGACACACGAAGCGGCCAAACATTTAAAGCATGAGAGAACGGAAAGACACCCTGTCAGATGCTCACCTAACCATCAGGCAAGACCCACGCAGAAAGTATCGACACTTTCCAACTATTGCAGATACGCTGAACAAAATACGGTAATGGCGATACGAAACAGTTAAGTCTTCATCATAATGCTACTGCCTTACTTTTTTCCTATACAACCAGGAAAGTTTTCCTTCGGAAAAGGAAAAGACATGCAAAAAGAGAAAGCAAAGCAGATACATTAGGCCTCTGGCCCACCCTGAAGCTCAGAAGTGGAACGCTCAAACGGTCTGCCCCCGGCACCCTCGGCGACGGCCGACCCTGGCATTGACCCCACCAGCGTGAAAACTGCCTCGGTTACGCGCCCTCCCGAGGCATCCGGAGTTGGCGACCCCTCAGATGAAGAGCCCCCTTGATCTTCTTCCTACGACGCAGAGGAACCGGAGGATGACAAGTCCGAGTCATAGCATTGCCCGGATGAGAAATCGATTGTCTCGGACGCCTGCTCCCCGGCATAAGAGACGGCCCGGTCGTAGCCTTGCTTGAACCCCTTGTGGATGCCTCGGTGAAATACTAACTCGTAGTAGGGGAGGGCAACCTCCTTAAGGTCGACCCGGTAGGCCTCCGAGCATTTGTACTCCTCGAGCGCCTCTGCCCCGGCCGATCCCACCCTACCAGCGAGCCCGGCCTTCTCCCGCTCCGCCTCGGCTAACCTCCGCTCGGCCTCAGCCGTCTACTTTTCGGCCTCCGCCGTCTGCTTCTCCGCCTCGACCCGATCAGCCTCGGCCTCCCGCCGAAGGCGCTCGGCTTCCTCCACTTGGTCCACCAGCTCAGCACGCTCAGCGTCCCACCGCCATCTAGCTCGACGCGAGCAACACGCTCCTCTTCAAGAAGCCTGCTCTTCCTCTCGAGCGATTCGGGGGCCCTAGCTAGTTGCTCAGACAATGCCCGAGCCTCCACCTGGCTCGCCCGCGCCAGCTCCCTAACTGAGGAAAGCTCACGCCGAAGCCCATCACTGGTGCGGACACCAGAGCACGCGAGAGGCACGAGCCGGCGAGCCACCAGTACCGTACTCGGAGCACGACTCGAGCCACCTCAGCGTCCATCTGGCTCGGAGACAGCCTGGAGACTCTCCCTTGAGTCCCGGCATTTATCATATTTAGTTAGACTTTATTTGTGTGTAATGTGTGTTTATTTCATTTTATTCTGTTTGCAATTTTGATTGTAAGAGGGGCTTATTTGCAAAATGGGACCCATGGGCCCCACGGACCCCCCAGGCACTCTCCCATTGATCCACCTCAGTCCTAGGGCCCCATGTGGGGTCAGTCAACCATTCAAATGGGGGCTTCTAGAAGGGTGGGCCAAGTGGGGGACATTGGACCAAGAATGTAAACAATTCCACCCACCCCCACCTACCTTGTTTCCCCCTAGTCAAAGGGCCGCCCCCCCCCCTTATTTTTTTAATTGTATTTTTTGTGGATGGTCACATGCAATCCCAGCCCTCCATCTCTCATCCCTGGATCCAACGGTGGAGGATGGATTAGATATGTGACCTATATAAGCTTGTAATTTCCATTTTTAATGGAATGAATGCATTGTGAAATCTGAAATTGCTTGGAGCAGCCCTTGGGCGCACCCCTCCTCTCTCCTCCCTCTCCCCCTTGCAGCTGAGACGGTTGCCATTCTGAGGTGTGACGCCTCCCCTATCGGTTCCGGTCATCATCGCCGCCGCTACGAGCCGCCATCACACCGCCATCAAGTTCGTCGGAGTTCTGTTTTCAGCCGATCACTGCCACTTCCATGAAATTCTGATATCAGCCACGAGCTCAGATCGACTTAGGATTTTGACAGGATGTTTGAGAGGTGTTCCCCACATTCTAAAAAAATTGGTGGGTTATGAATATTTGATTTTATAATTTCCCATTTTCATTCAAGTTCCAAGTTCAGTTCTGCCAGTTTCAGATCTGATTTTCCACTTTTCCTGAGTTTCGCTTCTTCGATCCACCTTTTGATTTTTTTCTAGGGCTCCCAATTTTACTAGGAGTTCTATCCATCAAGCCCTCCTTCCACGAATTTTCTTGATTTTTTATCCGACGTCCACCTATTTTTCAAAATTCGTTCTCAGAGCAAGCTACAGTGCTGTCCACCTGTTCCCAGATCCGACCACCCTCCCGTAAACAAATCATAACAAATCACAGCCACCTCCAATCAGTCCACAAAAAATATCCCCATTTTCCTTGTTCAAAATCCTACAACTTTTGTGAAGAGCTCAAGAGCTGAATCTACCACCAACCTCACAGTCAACGGCCGTTCTCAGACAACTCACCAGCTAATCTGAGATTTCGGGTACTGTACAACAAGAATTTATAAATTCAGTAAAGTCCATATCCGACCGGATACAGTAGTTCCCTCTGAGCCTAGATTGAAGGATTTGGAGAGAGCTTTCCAACGATAGTTCCGTCCCGATCTGACGCCGGGATTGATCGCAGCGGCCGTTTTCACCGGAGCGCGTGCCGGAAAATAGAAATCAAAATCCGTGGGCAGCTAGTTCAACAATTGGGAATCGGGGCCAATCGACCCCCGATCGGCATTTCCGGCCGACCTCCATCCGTGGAGGCGCTCCACCAGGGGTCCCCATCACAGTGGGTCCAACTCCCGCGGATCTGGAGGACAGCGCCATCCGTGGGCCCCACGGACCCGTAGAATCCGCCGTTCGGAAAGCACGAAAACGCGGAGTTCGGCACCACCGGGCGACATCAAGATGCTGTCCGTTAATCCGATTTGCGTGATTCCCAGGCCCCACATGTGACCTTTTACCTCCCTGCGTGGAGTGGGTAAAATTATTGTACTGCTGGAATATTGTTTAACCGGGAGTCCGTGAATTGGCCGGGGTTGTCTTCGCCACGCCGGGTGCGTGGAGGTAAAGGTCTCAACTTCTCGGCATTCGCTTGCTAGTTTAGTATATGGTTATTTGCCACTTCCGAGAGTGATAGGTACTAGCCCGTGAGTCCATGTCACCGCTGTGAAGTGTGAGAGTGACCCGTCCCGTGACTCGATCTGAGTCCGGAAGTGAGTCGACTACCCGTGAACTCTGCCGGTTCTTCAACCGCGCACGATCCGTGTTTCCCCTGCTTGGGATGACCAGTGAGCTTGCGTTTCTGTTAGCGACGTATAGCCCATAGGAGCTCTCTATGTCGGGCTTAGTGTCTCTCCCATCATGTGTTGCTGGTCGTGTCCACATCTAGAGTCCGAGGTCCATACCACGTAGAGTCGGTCCCCGTGTCCGTCCCGCATCAGTTTGGTATCAGAGCGAGTTGTGTCTAGGGTAGTCTTGCATACCTTTTGCACGCATCATGGTCTAAGTCGAGTCTAGGATCATCATTAGTTTTCAAAACAAAAAAAAGGGTGTTTTAAAATTATATTTCATCCCGATAATTCGGTATCTTAAAAGGTGTTGTCCGAATGCTAGGCTACGCCTATCAGGAAGGCCGCACACTTGCAGGAGTGATCTTCGGATCGATTAACTCTGCCACGTACCGGATATTGGTTTAGGTCTAGGTGCATTAGTCTGTGTTTGCATCAGTTTGTGTCTCCTAGTTCGTGTGTAGTCCAATAAGAGTCAGTCGGTCTTGTCCAAGTGTCGGCATGTCCAACATGTAGTTCCTCCCAATTTCCCATGGATTCCCAATCACCTGGACAATATGGCCGTTGGTCTACCCATGGGCTTGGCAACCATCCTCTCTCCTTCCGTAGGCCCGAAGCCTCGAATTTTTATGGCTCTAATGATTCGGGCGACTACCTCAATTGGGAGGCTGCCATGGACAAATATTTTGAATGTTACACCATGTCCGATGCCATGCAAGTTAGTTTTGCCCGAGAGAGGCTTGTCCACAAAGCCGCATGGAAATGGGAGAGCATTGAGCGCATGAGAGAGGTTAGGAGGCAAAGGCCCATCGAGTTGTGGCATGAGATGAAGGATGAACTTAGGAAGGTCTACCTACCCGTCCCGGTCACCTCCAACTGACCCCACCCAATCACCTCCACCCAAGTGGGCCATAATCGAAGGCAAAGCGCCGCGCATGTAGAAGAGCCTAGGCCCACGACTAAGCCGAGTTCATATGGGAGAGTCCACCACATTACTCCTACTCCAAACCCCACCATTACCGAGCTCTTCCAAATCATTTTGGATAAAGTGGATAGGAAGTGTGATTATATTGAGTCCCTGATTTCCCCTTACCTATCTCCTAGACAGGATGGAACGAAGCACTAAGGAGGTAGCAGCCTGTCATGCCCCGAGAGCGGAAGATACCCGGAGACGCGTGACGAGTTTATATCAATCATGTCAATCAGAGTAGTAGTGTATTCGACACAAAGACAGAGTGCGCAAATATAAAGATAACCCAATCCATTAATTCCTTTAATAAGAATATATCTATTACAAACCCTTGCAAATACTAGACTCAATAAAATAAAATACAACGCTTGACTCAACAAAAATAGAGAAAAGACAGGACTAAATTGATGCTTGAGTAGCTCTAACTCTTTCACTCTTGACTATCCCCTTCAGATTGAGTTCCCTCGTCATCGGACTTACCTGAAACGTAGGGAAACACTGAGTGAGCGAACGCTCAGTAGGAAATTATATCTCAAGAACTAGCAATGGGTTTAAGTAATTACATCTTTCATGAATGCACTATAGCTATGCATGCTCGCATAAAACGACAAGATAGAGAGAGTGTATAACAATAAGATGGCAAGAAGAACTAGTCATGAACTTTCAAGAACTTATATCAAAAGATCTCAAGATATTCAAGCAAGTAAACTCATCATGTTATGTTGGAATTTGGTTATTTTGTTTCAAGTCAAGCAAGTATGCAATTACCCTTTCTCGGGCCACGCAAGTCATGTAATATCAAGTCAAGTACAAGTACAAGATTTGTGGAATGTTCAATCAAGCTAGTCATGCACTTCGGTATAATGCCAATACCGTGATCAATCAACTCCCATGGGCACAAGTACTTTCGGGTGCTCCTCCCAGGACCAGATCGGGCCCTATATGCGTAGGCATTAATCATGTATTTTAACATCCACTTTTGTGTATAGCCAATATGGAATTTCAAGGATAAAGCTTGTAGACACGTAGGATAGACTTTGATAGAATAGAGTCCAAAAATATGACACTTGACATAGAATGACGATAATAACGGTATAATCATGATTATCGATAAAACTAGGTGGAATTGATTCCCTAGCTTGGGTACCATGACAAAAAAGTATGGACACTCTTTATATAGAATTGAGGTCCACATGAACAGCACATCAATGGCAAGACGTCCTCATTCTTAATATAGAATTGAGGTCCACAAGAACATCATGTTGAATATAGAATTGGGGTTTACAAGAACATCATGACAATGTTGATATAGAATTGGGGTTTACAAGAACAGCATCAAAGGACATGATAACCTCATCCCATTAAGAAAATTCTCATGATACACACTTTGCATAACATGAGGGCCGGTATACCATGTTTCTATAGAGTGACATGGCAAAATAGTGTAATGGGTTTTTATGGTACAACCAGCTCAGTCGGCCTTGAGGGAATCCAAGGCTCGAGGAGTCTTATGGAGGTCTCTATGACTAACTCGCTAGTCCAAAGGAACGGAATGTCCAATGGAGAGCTTGTATGTCAATGAGAATTAGTGGGTAAACGATAAATCATCATGAAACGTGGGACTATACTCACGGAACGGAATATAGTGCCGATTACATATATATATATATATATATATATATATATATAACCCTTCGGTGACAGTAATAAGTGTAAAACAGTAATACATAAAATAGCGACTTAAGCTAAGTCATTAATTATCCAATTAACGCCTTACTAAGGGGCGTTTATTCACAATTTGACGACGTATACATTAGCCGTCCCTTCAATATTTCTATTTTGCAGAAAATCAATATTCTGGAATTTTTACAAAAATGCGGCCTGCACAGGGGCGTTACTTGTCAACTAGCGCCCTGGTCTGGGGCGTCAGTTCAATAAGAGACGACCTAGACAAGGTCGTGAATTCAAGAATTTACCCATTTTTATAAAATTTCAGGAAAGAGGGTACATGATCATGATAGGAAAAATAGCAGGATTTCACAGGTATACTCATGCAATATATTAGGTTCATGGTTACATAGATATTAAATTTTATACGTGGGTATTTGTTAATTACATGTAATTGACGACTTACGGGCATGGCGTCAAAATAATAATTAGCGCCCTAGTGTGGGTCGCTTATTTAAATTAGCATCCTTGTCAAGGGCGTTTCTTTTTAAAATTACATGGAAAAACATCTGAAACCATAATCAAACTATATGCATGTATGACAGAAAGTATTACTAGCAACTGGAGTTGGTTTGGGCTACGTTCTTGAGAAAACCTACCTGGTTTAGAGGAAGATACGTAAAAGATGTGAAGAGATGATACTCTGTTTGCAACAGAGTTTCCTCGCCGGAAGAAGAAAACAAGATGAAGAACTTCTCGTCCTTCAACTATATGAGAGTTTCTTCACGTTGCAGGCAACCTGCAGAGGAAGAAGGAAAGGCGAACGATCATTATCTTCCTTAAACCGTGACTGAAGGAAAAGAAGAACACTACCTGTTCTTCGTGTACGGCAGCAGCAGACGAACACCAAAATAGTGATCAGGGCTTGATTAGGGAGTATATTTATAGGATTTTGGGGATCCTAATAGGGTTAGAGTTGTATTGGAAGTAATACTTCCATGATAGAGTCCTTACCGTATTCCACCTTCGACGTTGTTATCCAGAACTTACCCTGGATAAACTCCTGGGTCGAACGAAACTCGAACTGAATTAACGTCTTAAGTGAGGGCGTCGAATTTAAATTGACGCCTTGTCTAGCGTCGTTACTTATGTAAACGCGCCCATGTAGAGGGCGTTTCATTTCTTTTCCTTAATTTTTATTTTTCCCGTCGTTTGAAATTTGACGCCCTATTGTCTAGGCGTCCCTTTTAAATTAACACCTTATCCAGAGGCGTTTCCTTTTGAATCAGCGCCTTGATAAAAGGCGTTATTTCTTCTTGATTAATGATTTACCCATTTAGACTCTTTGTCATCTATTTACTTATGTTTTATTTTAATTTAATTTATTTCAAAATCTTATTTTTATCAGGGTTGCTACACCCTCCCCCACTTAAAGGAATTTGGTCCCCAAATTCAATAGTATATATATATATAAGTGGAGAGCATAGAGTATATACTTTAAAATAATTCTGGAAATCGCTTCCTCATGGATTCCTCGGTCTCCCATGTAGCTTCATGATCGGAACTCTTATTACATTGTACTTTTATCATGGGAATAACATTATTCCTTAGAGTACGGACTTCACGATCTAGTATCCTTATGGGCCTCTGTTCATATGTGAGATCCTTCTGGATAACTAAGTCTCCATGTTCAATAATATGTGATGGATCGTGCACATACTTCTTCAACATAGATATGTGGAATACATTATGTACATCGGACAGTTGAGGAGACAATGCGATGCGATAAGCAACCTCGCCAACTCGTTCCAGTATCTCGAAGGGTCCGATGAATCTTGGTGTAAGCTTACCCTTAACACCAAATTTCCGTATGCCACGTCCAGGCGATATCTTGAGAAATACATGGTCTCCAACTTGGAATTCAAGATCTCTCCTTCTCGTGTCGGCATAAGCCTTTTGCCTAGACTGAGCAACTTGTAGTCTTTCTCTAATCAATTGTATCTTCTCAGTGGTATCCCTTACCATGTCTGGACCTAATAGTTGTTTTTCTCCAACTTCGTCCCAGCATAAGGGTGATCGGCAACTCCTTCCGTATAAGGCTTCGAAAGGTGCCATTTGTATACTTGCCTGGTAGCTATTATTGTATGCAAATTTCACCAACGGCAAGTGATCATGTCAGCTTCCATCGAAATCAATGATGCAAGCTCTGAGCATATCTTCAACCACCTGGTTAGTTCTCTCGGTCTGACCATCCGTTTGAGGATGAAAAGCTGTACTAAAGTTAAGCCTTGTTCCCAACGAATGTTGTAGTCCTTTCTAAAAATGAGAAGTAAAACGGGGATCTCTGTGAGACACGATTGAAACAGGAATACCATGTAATCTGACTATTTCCTTGATGTATAATGCAGCCAAAACGTCAACTGACCATCGGCTCTTTATTGGTAAGAAATGCGCCGATTTAGTCAATCGGTCAATAATAACCCATATACCATCATGTCCTCCTTTTGATTTAGATAGACCCATGATGAAATCCATACTAATATTCTCCCACTTCCATTTGGGAATATCTAGAGGATGTAATTTTCCAGCAGACTTTTGGTGTTCCGTCTTGACCTTTTGGCAAGTGAGACAGCGTGATACATAGTCTGCTATTTCCCTTTTCATGTTGGGCCACCAAAAATTCTTCTTCACATCTTGGTACATTTTGGTTGATTCTGGATGAATTGTGTACCTTGATCTATGAGCTTCATCTAAGATCTTCTTCTTTAACTCGGGACAATCCGGTATGCAAGTTCTATTCTTGAACACTAATCTTCCTTCACAAGTTATTTGGAAATCAGATTGTCCTTCCAATCTGCCCTTGATTTCTACTAATATTGGGTCATCATCCTGAAGTGCTTGTGTTTCAGTTAATAGGTCTGGACGAATGCTTATATGAGATAATGTGACACATTGAAAGTCTGTGTCTATGCTTATATTGAGTTCGGAGAATTGCTTCAGCAATTTCCATTCTTAAATCATACAATTGGCTAACAGTGCTCTCGGATTTCGACTAAGGGCATCTGCTACATGGTTACCATTTCCGGGATGATATTGTATATTGAAGTCGAAGTCCTTGAGATATTCTAGCCAACGCCTTTGCCTCATATTTAGTTCCTTTTGAGAGAAAAGATACTTGAGACTCTTGTGATCGGAGTATACAGTAAACTGCACTCCATATAGATAATGTCTCCAGATCTTTAGTGCAAATACTACCGCGGCTAATTCTAAGTCATGGACGGGGTAGTTCTCTTCATGCTTCTTTAATTGACGAGAAGAGTAAGCTATAACCTTTCCTTGTTGCATTAGAACACATCCGAGGCCAATGCCAGAAGCATCAGTGTATACCTCGAATTTCTCTCCTTCCACTGGTAAAGCTAAGACAGGAGCTGTAGTAAGATGATCCTTGAGAGTTTGGAAGCTTCTTTCACATTCCTCACTCCATTCATAACGGATCTCCTTGCGAGTTAACCTCGTAAGTGGTACGGCGATCTTAGAGAAACCTTTGATGAATCACCTGTAATAGCCAGCAAGACCTAAGAAACTTCGGATCTCGCTAGTGTTGGTCGGTCTTTCCTAATTTCTTACAGCTTCAACTTTTGATGGATCTACTGATAAGCCATCCTTTGATATAACATGTCCGAGAAAAGTCACTTCCTCAAGCCAGAATTCACACTTGCTGAGTTTTGCATATAATTGGTTTGTCCTCAATATTTGTAATGCAATCCTCAATTGCTCCTCATGCTCTTCCTTAGTCTTGGAATAAATTAATATATCATCAATAAAGACCACCACGAATTGATCCAAATAAGGCCTGAATATACTATTCATTAACTGCATAAAGGCAGCAGGGGCATTTCTATAAGGTGCCTTAGAAACTGGACCAGCACCAGGGACTAAGTCGATGGTGAAGGCCACTTCTCTTTGTGGGGGTAATCCAGGCAGATCTTCCGGAAACACATCCGAAAATTCTTGCACAACTGGGATATCTTCTATCTTAGTTTCCTTATTCTCCTTAATCGTGACAAATGCAAGGAAAGATACACATCCTTTCTTTATTAGCTTGCTAGCTCAGAGAGCCGAAATAAGAGGTGACTAGCTCCGACTCTTGGGGCTAGAATAGACTAGTTCTGGAAAGTTTCTGAAGGTAACTTTGCTGTTATGGCAATCGACTGTTGCCTGGTATTTGGATAACCAATCTGCTCCCAGTATGACATCATACTCCTTTAGATCTAAACATATGAGATCGATAGGAAGATTTCTTCCTTTTACCAAGACTTCACAGTTTTGATAATGGTGAGTAATATCGGTTTCGTTTCCGAGAGGAGTAGATAAAATTATTTTCATCCATTCCGTTTCCATAGGTAGTGGGTTAGCAAACTTCTTAGAAATAAAAGAATGTAATGCACCCGTATCAAATAAGACATGTGCATACTTGGAACAAACTTTCAGTGTACCTTCTACTAGTCCACCTTCTTCTTCTTTGGTCTCCTTAATTACGTGAAGACGAGCGTTCTTGGTTACCGGGCGCTTTCCGTCACCGGTTTGATCATTAAGTAATGGGCAATCGGGAATCCGATGCTCACGGCTCCCACAACGGAGACATGCTCCAAGTTTCCTCCAGCACTCTTCGGCTTTATGACCAGCCTTGTCACAATGCTTGCATATTATATTCGAAGGTGTAGTAGTGATAGAGAAGGGCTTGGTCTTCTTAAATTTTTGGTCTTGAGAAGAAGTACCTCCAGTGCTAGGCCTCTTCTTGAAGTTGGGTTTAAAGGAACCCGAACTTGTAACTTGTTCCTTCTTATCCTTCCCACGGATTCTATCTGATAGCTCCGTGGCATCTTCTAATAATTGAGCTCGGCGTACTATCTCTGAGTAGACCTGAATATCCATTGGTGCCAGCTGGGTAATATATTGGGGCCTGAGCCCATTTAGGAACCTCCTAGCTTTCATCTTCTCGGTGCTAACTAAGTGCTTAGCATACCGAGATAATCTAGAGAATTGTGCCTCGTACTCCGCCACCGATAATGACCGTTGCTTGAGTGCGGCAAATTCGGTAGCTTTCTTTTCTTGGACTCGGTCTGAAAAATATTTATTGTTGAAATGTTCAACAAATTCTTCCCAAGTAATTTGATCTTGATTTATAGTAGCTTCGACTGACTCCCACCAGCATCGGGCATCCCTTTCTAGTTGGAAAGTAGCTAATAAGACTTTATCTTGATCCGTGCATTGCATAACACGGAATATACGCTCCGTCTCCCTGATCCAGTGCTCTGCGTCATCTGAATCAGTAGAACCCATGAATTTGGGAGGGTTCATGTTCTTGAAGACTTGGTGGAGACTTCCGGCTTGTTGTGCACCTCCCTGTGCTACTTGTTGCAGCACTTGGGTCATGCCTTGGAGTGTACACTGCATGTTGCCCCACTGAGCACGTTCGGCAGCCATTATCCTACAATTACAATAACTATATTAGTATATACTCGCGTTAAGGGCTTTTAAGTTTTTATGTTAACTCAACCCTTGGTTCTACCCAATCTCACCGGTTAAAGGTTAAACCTATCCTTGGACTTGGGTTTTCCTAGGAATTGAATACCCTAGGCTCTGATACCACAAAAACTGTCACGCCCCGAGAGCGGAAGATACCCGGAGACGCGTAACGAGTTTATATCAATCATGTCAATCAGAGTAGTAGTGTATTCGACACAAAGACAGAGTGCGTAAATATAAAGATAACCCAATCCATTAATTCCTTTAATAAGAATATATCTATTACAAACCCTTGCAAATACTAGACTCAATAAAATAAAATACAATGCTTGACTCAACAAAAATAGAGAAAAGACAGGACTAAATTGATGCTTGAGTAGCTCTAACTCTTTCACTCTTGACTATCCCCTTGAAATTGAGTTCCCTCATCGTCGGACTTACCTGAAACGTAGGGAAACACTGTGTGAGCGAACGCTCAGTAGGAAATTATATCTCAAGAACTAGCAATGGGTTTAAGTAATTACATCTTTCATGAATGCACTATAGCTATGCATGCTCGCATAAAACGACAAGATAGAGAGAGTGTATAACAATAAGATGGCAAGAAGAACTAGTCATGAACTTTCAAGAACTTATATCAAAAGATCTCAAGATATTCAAGCAAGTAAACTCATCATGTTATGTTGAAATTTGGCTATTTTGTTTCAAGTCAAGCAAGTATGCAATTACCCTTTCTCGGGCCACGCAAGTCATGTAATATCAAGTCAAGTACAAGTACAAGATTTGTGGAATGTTCAATCAAGCTAGTCATGCACTTCGGTATAATGCCAATACCGTGATCAATCAACTCCCATGGGCACAAGTACTTTCGGGTGCTCCTCCCAGGACCAGATCGGGCCCTATATACGCAGGCATTAATCATGTATTTTAACATCCACTTTTGTGTATAGCCAATATGGAATTTCAAGAATAAAGCTTGTAAACACGTAGGATAGACTTTGATAGAATAGAGTCCAAAAATATGACACTTGACATAGAATGACGATAATAATGGTATAATCATGATTATCGATAAAACTAGGTGGAATTGGTTCCCTAGCTTAGCTACCATGACAAACAAGTATGGACACTCTTTGTATAGAATTGAGGTCCACATGAACAGCACATCAATGGCAAGACGTCCTCATTCTTAATATAGAATTGAGGTCCACAAGAACATCATGTTGAATATAGAATTAGGGTTTACAAGAACATCATGACAATGTTGATATAGAATTGGGGTTTACAAGAACAGCATCAAAGGGCATGATAACCTCATCCCATTAAGAAAATTCTCATGATACACACTTTGCATAACATGAGGGCCGGAATGTTTCTATAGAGTGACATGGCAAAATAGTGTAATGGGTTTTTATGGTACAACCAGCTCAGTCGGCCTTGAGGGAATCCAAGGCTCGAGGAGTCTTATGGAGGTCTCTATGACTAACTCGCTAGTCCAAAGGAACGGAATATCCAATGGAGAGCTTGTATGTCAATGAGAATTAGTGGGTAAACGATAAATCATCATGAAACGTGGGACTATACTCACAGAACGGAATATAGTGCCGATTACATATATATATATATATATATATATATATATATATATATATATATATATATATATATATATATATATATATAAAACCCTTCGGTGACAGTAATAAGTGTAAAACAGTAATACAGAAAATAGCGACTTAAGCTAAGTCATTAATTATCCAATTAACGCCTTACTCAGGGGCGTTTATTCACAATTTGACGACGTATACATTAGCCGTCCCTTCAATATTTCTATTTTACAGAAAATCAATATTCTGGAATTTTTACAAAAACGCGCCCTGGACAGGGGTGTTACTTGTCAACTAGCGCCCTGGTCTGGGGCGTCAGTTCAATAAGAGACGACCTAGACAAGGTCGTGAATTCAAGAATTTACCAATTTTTATAAAATTTCAGGAAAGAGGGTACATTATCATGACAGGAAAAATAGCAGGATTTCACAGGTATACTCATGCAATATATTAGGTTCATGGTTACATAGATATTAAATTTTATACGTGGGTATTTGTTAATTACATGTAATTGACGACTTACGGGCATGGCGTCAAAATAATAATTAGCGCCCTAGTGTGGGTCGCTTATTTAAATTAGCGTCCTTGTCAAGGGCGTTTCTTTTTAAAATTACATGGAAAAACATCTGAAACCATAATCAAACTATATGCATGTATGACAGAAAGTATTACTAGCAATTGGAGTTGGTTTAGGCTACGTTCTTGAGAAAACCTACCTGGTTTAGAGGAAGATACGTAAAAGATGTGAAGAGATGATACTCTGTTTGCAACAGAGTTTCCTCGTCGGAAGAAGAAAACAAGATGAAGAACTTCTCGTCCTTCAACTATATGAGAGTTTCTTCACGTTGCAGGCAACCTGCAGAGGAAGAAGGAAAGACGAATGATCATTATCTTCCTTAAACCGTGACTGAAGGAAAAGAAGAACACTACCTGTTCTTCGTGTACGGCAGCAGCAGACGAACGCCAAAATAGCGATCAGGGCTTGATTAGGGAGTATATTTATAGGATTTTGGGGATCCTAATAGGGTTAGAGTTGTATTGGAAGTAATACTTCCATGATAGAGTCCTTACCGTATTCCACCTTCGACGTAGTTATCCAGAACTTGCCCTGGACAAACTCCTGGGTCGAACGAAACTCGAACTGAATTAACGTCTTAAGTGAGGGCGTCGAATTTAAATTGACGCCTTGTCTAGCGTCATTACTTATGTAAACGCGCCCATGTAGAGGGCGTTTCATTTCTTTTCCTTAATTTTTATTTTTCCCGTCGTTTGAAATTTGACGCCCTATTGTCTAGGGGTCCCTTTTAAATTAACGCCTTATCCAGAGGCGTTTCCTTTTGAATCAGCGCCTTGATAAAAGGCGTTATTTCTTCTTGATTAATGACTTACCCATTTAGACTCTTTGTCATCTATTTACTTATCTTTTATTTTAATTTAATTTATTTAAAAATCTTGTGTTTATCAGGGTTGCTACACAGCCGGTAGCCCCAACCCGATGCCATCTAAGGTGCCATCCCGAGGTCCTCCCCCCATCTTGGTGGATCCTCTTCCCCCACCCACGAGAGCCCCATTGCCTACACCCTGTGTCCGTCAGGAGGGTAAGGGTAAAGATCGACTTATCAAGGAGCGTAGTGGGTCACGGCAGCAGTGTTATCGCTGCCAGGGGTTCGGCCACTTTGCCGGACAGTGTCCCACTCGGACGTCTCTAGCCCTAGGGGACAAAAGGGTTGGAGAAGCCTCACTCTCCGATCTTTGTTCGGAGCCATCTCAGCCACAGCTACTCGTGTTTCTAACGGGAAAGCTACTCATAGCCAAGCCACTCCTTAGCTGGCTCAAGGATGGCTTGGTCCCACTTCCTTCCCATCTATGGACCCTATCCTACCTCTGCTGCCAATCAACTCATTCCATACCACTTTCCGGTCTAGTCACCATGTGGATACATTGGATGACCTTCTTAACGGATTAGACCGGCAATTGACATTTACGCACTTGTTGGCCCCAGGCTTTGACCAACCTATCGGTCGTAGCTTCACACATCCATCGTTAGGGTCTATCACCTCCTTGTACACCGTGGGTCATGTTACCACGGAGGTTCTTCTACTCCTCCCTATGCCGACCGAGTCCGACTTCATTCCCATTTGCCCAAGGGAGGAATCTTACTTTCTACCTATGACTGTCGTCCCACCTCTCACAATGAATGAAGGTGATCATTTACACCTCCAAGATTTCCAAATGTGGGACAGTGATTTGTGGAAGCCTAGTCCGAGGGGTCATACCTTCTTTGATCCCTTCGACCCATTCTCTTATGGGCCCCGCGACCCACCATATTTACTCCACCTTTTTGAGAGGGTCCACCATCATACCACCACCGTCTCATCTCCCTTCATGAATGAAGGAGATCAACAACACCTTCTAGACTTCCACACATGGGATCTTGAGATGAGGGAATCCATATCGAGGGGTCACACATTCTTTGATCCCTTCGATCCCTTTCTTCGTGGGCCCCTTGACCCACAACCTCCATTCCACCTCTTTAAGGAAGTCCACTATCACACTCCTCCTACTCGGGCCTGGCAACCTTCACATGGCAATAGGTCCGAACCGTCATTTGGGGGTAATGAAGACTTTGGTTCCCCCGGTCCGCCTAAACCGCCCAAACCTCCTGGACTTCCCACATCCAAACCCAATGTCTATGATTGGTGCATCATAGGATGTCTAGGAGTCCACCATGACATTAACCTCGGGTTATGTCAAATGCATGCATGGCACACATTCGGATGTCATGGACCACCTTGCATATGATTGGGTTTGACTAACATTAGGTTTGTGTAGGGTCGTGTGTGCATCTGTGTGTTTTTCTTTTTGTTAGGCATGTTAGGAGTCCGCATGACGACGTCCGTCGTCACAGTAAGGCCAGCAATGCACGGTACAAGGAGTTAGCCGGTGCCCATAGACACCACCGAGAGTTCCAAGAGGGCGAATATGTCATGATCAGGGTAAGACCTGAACGGTTTCCCTTGGGAACCGTTAAGAAGTTGCAAGCTCACGGAGTTGGTCCATTTAGAGTGTTGAAACGCGTTGGATCCAATGCGTATGTTGTAGACCTACTCGAGGAATACGGTATAAGCTCTACTTTTAATATTTCGGATCTAGTTGCATATAGGGACCCAGCGGTGATCCCTAGTGAACCTTTTGAGCCATCTCCTCCCATTGAGAGTGAGCCCACACCTGAGTGTCCACCTCCAGCCCCTTTGTCACGGTAGCGTGAGCATATCGATCATATACTGGATGAGCAGGTGGCAATTACCCAGAGTGGATCCTACCCGCGCTACCTAGTGCGATGGAGAGGACGGCCCGCTACCGAGGACACATGGATCATGCATGGCGAGTTGCAACAGATTGATCTGGACCTTTTGGAGTGATACCAGAGCGATGCAGACCCTTACTCGACAGGGTCGAGTTTCTCCCACCCGGGGAGAATTGGTGCGGACACCAGAGCACGGGAGAGGCACGAGCCGGCGAGCCACCCGTTCCGTACGCGGAGCACGACTCGAGCCACCTCAGCGTCCATCTGGCTCAGAGACAGCCTGGAGACTCCCCCTTGAGTCCCGGCATTTATCATATTTAGTTAGACTTTATTTGTGTGTAATGTGTGTTTATTTCATTTTATTTGGTTTGTAATTTTGATTGTAAGAGGGGCTTATTTGCAAAATGGGACCCCTGGGCCCCATGGGCCCCCCAGGCCCCCTCCCATTGATCTACCTCAGTCCTAGGGCCCCATGTGGGGTCAGTCAACCATTCAAATGGTGGCTTCTAGAAGGGTGGGCCAAGTGGGGGACATTGGACCAAGAATGTAAACAATTCCACCCACCCCCACCTACCTTGTTTCCCCCTAGTCAAAAGGCCCCCCCCCTTATTTTTTTAATTGTATTTTTTTGTGGATGGTCACATGCAATCCAAGCCCTCCATCTCCCATCCCTAGATCCAACGGTGGAGGATGGATTAGATATGTGACCTATATAAGCTTGTAATTTCCATTTTTAATGGAATGAATGCATTGTGAAATCTGAAATTGCTTGGAGCAGCCCTTGGGCGCACCCCTCCTCTATCCTCCCTCTCCCCCTTGCAGCTGAGACGGTTGCCATTCTGAGGTGTGACGCCTCCCCTATCGGTTCCGGTCATCATCGCCGCCGCCACGAGCTGCCATCGCACCGCCATCAAGTTCGTCGGAGTTTTGTTTTCAGCCGACCACTGCCACTTCCATGAAATTCTGCTATCAACCACGAGCTCAGATCGACTTGGGATTTTTAGCGGATGTTTCAGAGGTGTTCCCCACATTCTAAAAAAATTGGTGGGTCATGAATCTTCGATTTGATAATTTCCCATTTTCGTTCAAGTTCCAAGTTTAGTTCTGCCAGTTTCAGATCTGATTTTCCACTTTTCCTGAGTTTCGCATCTTCTATCCACCTTTTGATTTTTTCTAGAGCTCCCAATTGTATTGGGAGTTCTATCCATCAATCCCCCCTTCCACGAATTTTTTTGATTTTTGATCAGCCCTCCACCTATTTTTCAAAATTCATTCTCTGAGCAAGCTACAGTGCTGTCCACCTGTTCCCAGATCCGAACACCCTCCAGTAAACAAATCATAACAAATCACAAACACCTCCTATTAGTCCACAAAAAATATTCCCGTTTGCCTTGTTCAAAATCCTACAACTTTCGTGAAGAGCTCAGGAGTTGAATCGGCCATCAACCTCGCTGTCAACGGCCGTTCACAGACAACTCACTTGCAGATCTGAGATTTCGGGTACTGTACAATAGGAACTTGTAAATTCAGAAAAGTACATATCCGACCAGATCCAGAAGTTCCCTCTGAGCCTAGATTGAAGGATTTGGAGAGAGCATTCCAACGATAGTTCGTGCGTCCCGATCCGACGCCGAGATTGATCGCAGCGGCCGTTTTCGCCGGAGCGCGCGCCGGAAAATAGAAATCAAAATCTGTGGGCAGCAAGTTCAACAATTGGGAATCGGGGCCAATCGACCCCCGATCGGCATTTCCGGCCGACCACTGTCCGTGGAGGCACGCCACCAGGGGTCCCCATCACAGTGGGTCCCACCCCCGTAGATCCGGAGGACAGCGCCATCCGTGGGCCCCACGGACCCGTATAATCCACCGTTCGAAAAGCACGAAAACGCGGAGTTCGACACCGCCGGGCGACATCAAGATGCTGCCCGTCAACCCGATTTACGTGATTCTCGGGCCCCACATGTGACCTTTTACCTCCCTGCGTGGAGTGGGTCAAATTATTGTACTGCTGGAATATTGTTTAACCGAGAGTCCGTGAATTGGCTGGGGTTGTCTTCGCCACGCCGGGTGCGTGGAGGTAAAGGTCTCAACTTCTCGGCATTCGCTTGCTAGTTTAGTATATGGTCTTTTGCCGCTGCCGAGAGCGATAGGTACTAGCCCGTGAGTCCATGTCACCGCTGTGAGTGTGAGAGTGACCCGTCTCGTGACTCGATCCGAGTCCGGAAGTGAGTCGACTACCCGTGAACTCTGCCAGTTCTTCAACCACGCACGATCCACGTTTCCCTCGCTTGGGACGACGAGTGAGCTTCCATTTCTGTTAGCGACGTATAGCCCATAGGAGCTCTCCGTGTTGGGCTTAGTGTCTCTCCCATCATGTGTTGCTGGTCGTGTCCGCATCTAGAGTCCGAGGTCCATACCACGTAGAGTCGGTCCCCGTGTCCGTCCCGCATCAGTTTGGTATCAGAGCGAGTTGAGTCTAGGGTAATCTTGCATAAGTCTTGCACGCATCATGGTCTAAGTCGAGTCTAGGATCATCATTAGTTTTCAAAACAAAAAAAAGGGTGTTTTAAAATTGTATTTCATCCCGATAATTTGGTATCTTAAAAGGTGTTGTCCGAACGCTAGTCTATGCCTATCGGGAAGGTCGCACACTTGCGGGAGTGATCTTCGGATCGATTAACTCCGCCACGTACCGGATATTGGTTTAGGTCTAGGTGCATTAGTCGGTGTTTGCATCAGTTTGTGTCTCCTAGTTCGTGTGTAGTCCAATAAGAGTCAGTCGGTCTTGTCCAAGTGTCGGCATGTCCAACATGTAGTTCCCCCCAATTTCCCATGGATTCCCAATCACCCGGGCAATATGGCCGTTGGTCTACCCATGGGCTTGGCAACCATCCTCTCCCCTTCCGTAGGCCCGAAGCCTCGGATTTTTATGGCTCTAATGATCCGGGCGACTACCTCAATTGGGAGGCTGCCATGGACAAATATTTTGAATGTTACACCATGTCCGATGCCATGCAAGTTAGTTTTGCCCGAGAGTGGCTTGTCCACAAAGCCGCCTGGAAATGGGAGAGCATTGAGCGCATGAGGGAGGTTAGGAGGCAAAGGCCCATCGAGTCGTGACATGAGATGAAGAATGAACTTAGGAAGGTCTACCTACCCGGCCCGGTCACCTCCAACCGACCCCACCCAATCACCTCCACCCAAGTGGGCCATAATCAAAGGCAAAGCGCCGTGCATGTAGAAGAGCCTAGGCCCACGACTAAGCCCAATTCATATGGGAGAGTCCACCACATTACTCGTACCCCAAACCCCACCATTGCCGAACTCTTCCAAAAAATTTTGGATAAAGTGGATAGGAAGTGTGATTAAATTGAGTCCCTGATTTCCCCTTGCCTACCTCCAAGACAGGATGGAACGAAGCACGAGCCTAAGGAGGTAGCAACAGGTAGCCCCAACCCGATGCCATCTAAGGTGCCATCCCGAGTGTTGTGCCCCTGTGGTTATTTGAGTTTCACATGGTCACTTGGGTCATTCGACATCATTCTATGGTCATATGTGTTCTGTGATATTCTTGGTTTTGATAATGGCTAAACACTATTTGTCATTGTTGCTTTTCACTCTTATATGACTGACATATGTTCTGTTGTGTTTATGACAGATATGCACATGAAAGCTCAATGTTGCGCCCTCGCACGCGGATCGACCTGCGCGGTCAGGTCGCGGAGCCCCCGGAACAAAATTTAGAAATGCTCAAAGCATATTCTATGTTGATTTCAATCCCAAAATACATGAAATTGATGAGGACATGAATATCTTGACTTATGAACATGTTTCATTGGTCTAACACTTCATTTTTGCAGGTATAGGTATTTCCGGTCGACCTACACACCTTGGCCGGTCGACCAGATTTGCCAGAGCCTAAGAATTCCACGTTTTACAGGTTTCGGTCGACCGCCCCTGCCTTTCCGGTCGACCGGTTCTTCCAGAAACGAAACCTCCAAGAATTACAGATTTCGGTCGACCGCCCCCAGGCGTCCGGTCGACCGGTTTTCCCAGAACTGAAATGTTGACATTTTTACAGGTTTCGGTCGACCGCCCCCAGGCGTCCGGTCGACCGGTTTTGCCAGAGCCGAAACGTTCTGGCTGCAGCAGGTTCCGGTCGACCGGCCCATGAAATCCGGTCGACCGCCAGCCCCGAGCCTTCATTTTTGACTTTGTTTCCAACTTCGAAAAGGGCCATTCAACCTTGATTTCTTTAATCCAAATGTCACCTAATCACCCACAAATTGTGGATCTGTTCTGAGGCTTGTCTATAGACCATTCAAGGTCTATAAAACCAACACATGAGGGGATGAAAACCCTAATGCTTCAAGCCTTCAAGGGAGCCCATTTTCGAGCTACTGTAGCACCTCCGTGAACAGTGTTTCGGGAGGAAGTTCTTCATCCATCCTCTTCATCTTCTCAAGGGGATCCATTGAAGCTCACTCTCAAGGGAGATCATCTTCATCCATTCAAGTTCTTTCAACCTCATTCAAGTTCAAAGAGAAGATCAAGAGAGAAGAATTGAAGGAAGAGGTACTGTTCACGTGAACAGTACTCCGTGAAGAACATTCATCCAATCAAGGGTGAATCAAGAAGATTGAGTTGAAGCCAAGAGGATCCTTGTTGCTGATCAATATTTCATACAAGGGCCAATTCATTTCTACTCATAACTCAATTTCTTGTCTTAGTTCATTCACATTTGTTTTCCTTTCAATATTGATTAAACATTGAAGTTGTGATTCGTCCCTACCGTTGGTTAGTAGGAAGGCAATCGGAGGTGTTTCCGATCTGCGGTGTTGACGTCCCTACCGTTGGTTAGTAGGAAGGTAATCGGTGGTTTCCGATTTACGGGTTGGTGCGCTGCACAAGTGAAGCCTCACCGGGTTTTGGTGAGGGGTGGACGTAGGGCTGAGGATTCAGTCCGAACCACCTTAAAAATCCTGTCTAGTGTGGTTTGCTTGTGTGATTGATTAGTTCTAGATGCATGCTTAGGATCGAATTATTATATATCTTGCTTATCTTGCTAAGTGAATCATAGCATTCTTGGAAGCTAGTTTCTATTCTGCTGCAATTCATTTTAACTAGCTGTTTAGAGGGCCGCATTACGAAAAGTGGGGCTGATCTATTCACCCCTCCCCTCTAGATCCGCTGTCCACTACACAATACCGAGGTCCTCCCCCCATCTTGATGGATCCTCTTCCCCCACCCACGAGAGCCCCATTACCTACACCCCGTGTCCGTCAGGAGGGTAAGGGTAAAGATCGACTTATCAAGGAGCGTAGTGGGTCACGGCAGCAGTGTTATCACTGCCAGGGGTTCGGCCACTTTGCCGGACAGTGTCCCACTCGGACATCTCTGGCTGTAGGGGACAAAAGGGTTGGAGAAGCCTCACTCTCCGATCTTTGTTCGGAGCCATCTCAGCCACAGCTACCCGTGTTTCTAACGGGAAAGCTACTCATAGCCAAGCCACTCCTTAGCTGGCTCAAGGATGGCTTGGTCCCACTTCCCTTCCCATCTATGGACCCTATCCTACCTCTGCTGCCAATCAACTCATTCCATACCACTTTCCGGTCTAGTCACCATGTGGATACATTGGATGACCTTCTTAACGGATTAGACCGGCAATTGACATTTACGCACTTGTTGGCCCCAGGCTTTGACCAACCTATCGGTCGTAGCTTCACACATCCATCGTTAGGGTCTATCACCTCCGTGTACACCATGGGTCATGTTACCACGGAGGTTCTTCTACTTCTCCCTATGCCGGTCGAGTCCGACTTCATTCCCATTTGCCCAAGGAGGAATCTTACTTTCTACCGATGACTGCCGTCCCACCTCTCACAATGAATGAAGGTGATCATTTACACCTCCAAGATTTCCAAATGTGGGACAGTGATTTGTGGAAGCCTAGTCCGAGGGGTCATACCTTCTTTGATCCCTTCGACCCATTCTCTTATGGGCCCCGTGACCCACCATATTTACTCCACCTTTTTGAGAGGGTCCACCATCATACCCCCACCGTCTCATCTCCCTTCATGAATGAAGGAGATCAACAACACCTTCTAGACTTCCACACATGGGATCTTGAGATGAGGGAATCCATATCGAGAGGTCACACATTCTTTGATCCCTTTCTTCGTGGGCCCCTTGGCCCACAACCTCCATTCCACCTCTTTAAGGAAGTCCACTATCACACTCCTCCTACTCGGGCCTAGCAACCTTCACATGGCAATAGGTCCGAACCGTCATTTGGGGGTAATGAAGACTTTGGTTCCCCCGGTCCACCTAAACCGCCCAAACCTCCCGGACGTCCCACATCCAAACCCAATGTCCATGATTGGTGCATCATAGGATGTCTAGGAGTCCACCATGACATTAACCTTCGGTTATGTCAAATGCCAGCATGGCACACATTCGGATGTCCTGGACCACCTTGCATATGATTGGGTTTGACTAACATTAGGTTTGTGTAGGGTCGTGTGTGCATCTGTGTGTTTTTCTGTTTGTTAGGCATGTTAGGAGTCCGCATGACGACGTCCGTCGTCATAGTAAGGCCAGCAATGCACAGTACAAGGAGTTAGCCGGTGCCCATAAACACCACCGAGAGTTCCAAGAGGGCGAATATGTCATGATCAGGGTAAGACCTGAACGGTTTCCCTCGGGAACCGTTAAGAAGTTGCAAGCTCGCGGAGTCGGTCCATTTAGAGTGTTGAAACGTGTTGGATCCAATGCGTATGTTGTGGACCTGCCCGAGGAATACGGTATAAGCTCTACTTTTAATATTTCGGATCTAGTTGCATATAGGGACCCAGCGGTGATCCCTAGTGAGCCTTTTGAGCCATCTCCTCCCATTGAGAGTGATCCCACACCTGAGTGTCCACCTCCAGCCCCTTTGTCACGGCAGCGTGAGCATATCGATCATATACTGGATGAGCAGGTGGCAATTACCCAGAGTGGATCCTACCCGCGCTACCTAGTGCGATGGAGAGGACGGCCCGCTACCGAGGACACATGGATCACGCATGGCGAGTTGCAGCGGATTGATCCGGACCTTCTGGAGCGATACCAGAGCGATGCAGACCCTTACTCGACAAGGTCGAGTTTCTCCCACCCGGGGAGAATTGGTGCGGACACTAGAGCACGCCAGAGGCACGAGCCGGCAAGCCACCAGTACCGTACGCGGAGCACAACTCGAGCCACATCAGCGTCCATCGGGCTCGGAGACAGCCTGGAGACTCCCCCTTGAGTCCCGGCATTTATCATATTTAGTTAGACTTTATTTATGTGTAATGTGTGTTTATTTCATTTTATTCGGTTTGTAATTTTGATTGTAAGAGGGGCTTATTTGCAAAATGGGACCCCTGGGCCCAACGGGCCCCCCAGGCCCCCTCCCATTGATCCACCTCAGTCCTAGGGCCCCATGTGGGGTCAGTCAACCATTCAAATGGTGGCTTCTAGAAGGGTGGGCCAAGTGGGGGACATTGGACCAAGAATGTCAACAATTCCACCCACCCCCACCTACCTTGTTTCCCCCTAGTCAAAGGGCCGCCCCCCCCCCTTATTTTTTTAATTGTATTTTTTGTGGATGGTCACATGCAATCCTAGCCCTCCATCTCCCATCCCTAGATCCAACGGTGGAGGATGGATTAGATATGTGACCTATATAAGCTTGTAATTTCCATTTTTGATGGAATAAATGCATTGTGAAATCTGAAATTGCTTGGAGCAGCCCTTGGGCGCACCCCTCCTCTCTCCTCCCTCTCCCCCTTGCAGCTGAGACGGTTGCCATTCTGAGGTGTGACTCCTCCCCTATCGGTTCCGGTCATCATCGCTGCCGCCATCGCACCGCCATCAAGTTCGTCGGAGTTCTGTTTTCAGCCGACCACTGCCACTTCCATGAAATTCTGCTATCCGCCACGAGCTCAGATCAACTTGGGATTTTGAGGGGATGTTCCAGAGGTGTTCTCCACGTTCTAAAAAAATTGGTGGGTCATGAATCTTCGATTTGATAATTTCCCATTTTCGTTCAAGTTCTAAGTTTAGTTCTGCTAGTTTCAGATCTGATTTTCCACTTTTCCTGCGTTTCACATCTTCGATCCACCTTTTGATTTTTTCTTGGGCTCCCAATTTTACTGAGAGTTCTATCCATCAATCCCTCCTTCCAAGAATTTTCCTGATTTTTGATCAAGCCTCCACCTATTTTTCAAAATTCGTTCTCAGAGCTAGCTACAGTGCTATCCACCTGTTCCCAGATCCGACCACCCTCCAGTAAACAAATCATAAGAAATCACAGGCACCTCCAATCTGTCCACCAAAAATATCCCCATTTTTACTGTTCAAAATCCTACAACTTTCGTGAAGAGCTCAGGAGCTTAATCGGCCATCAACCTCGCGGTCAATGGCCGTTTTCAGACAACTCACCTGCAGATCTGAGATTTCGGGTACTGTACAACAGGAACTTGTAAATTCAGTAAAGTCCATATCCGACCAGATCCAGCAGTTCCCTCTGAGCCTAGATTGAGGATTTGGAGAGATCTTTCCAACGATAGTTCGTGCGTCCCGATCCAATGCCGGGATTGATCGCAGCAGCCGTTTTCGCCGGAGCGCACGCCGGAAAACAGAAATCAAAATCCGTGACCAGCTAGTTCAACAATTGGGAATCGGGGCCGATCGACCCCCGATCGGCATTTCCGGCCGACCACTGTCCGTGGAGGTGCGCCACCAGGGGTCCCCATCACAGTGGGTCCCACCCCCGCAGATCCGGAGGACAGCGCCGTCCGTGGGCCCCACGGACCCGTAGAATCCGCCGTTCGGAAAGCACGAAAACGCGGAGTTCGGCACCGCCGGGCGACATCAAGATGCTGCCCGTCAACCCAATTTGCGTGATTCCCGGGCCCCACATGTGACCTTTTACCTCCCTGCGTGAAGTGGATCAAATTATTGTACTGCTGGAATATTGTTTAACCGGGAGTTCGTGAATTGGCCGGGGTTGTCTTCGCCACGCCGGGTGCGTGGAGGTAAAGGTCTCAACTTCTCGGCATCCGCTTGCTAGTTTAGTATATGGTCTTTTGCCGCTGCCGAGAGTGATAGGTACTAGCCCGTGAATCCATGTCACCGCTGTGAGTGTGAGAGTAACCCGTCCCGTGACTCGATCCGAGTCCGGAAGTGAGTCGACTACCCGTGAACTCTGCCGGTTCTTCAACCACGCACGATCCGCATTTCCCTCGCTTGGGACGACGAGTGAGCTTGCGTTTCTGTTAGCGACGTATAGCCCATAGGAGCTCCCCGTGTCGGGCTTAGAGTCTCTCCCGTCATGTGTTGCTGGTCGTGTCCGCATCTAGAGTCCGGGGTCCATACCACGTAGAGTCGGTCCCCGTGTCCGTCCCGCATCAATCACGCTCCTCAGCGAACTGAGCCATCTTCCTGTCAGACCCACCAAGGGTCCAGGCCAGGTTCACCCGCTCTGACTCCGACCGAGCATAAGCTTCTGCCAGAGTGGCCCCCATCTGGGCCAGGACCAAGCCGCTGTCCATAACCGTCTCGAGGGCCACGGACGGGGAGTGCTGCCTGTCTCCCCCCTTCACCTTCGCGGCTATAACGCGACATATTTGATACAGAGGGCCATGGATACCGAGCCTCCAAGGCCACCGGAATAGAGACCCCCACTTCGGTCGACGTCCCGCCAGACGGCCCAGATCGAGCCGCCGCTTCGTTCGCCCCTCGTGCCTCAGTCGGTCGGGGCTGCGTCGCCTTTTCTGGCGACCCCCTAGCCTGGACCGGCTCTACACCTGCACCGCCACCTGGAGCGTCACCCGCCTCAGTCGGCGCCCCAATCTCGGCCGTGGTCCCAGCATCAGCTGCCTCATCTACGGCCTCCTCGCCTCCTATCGAGGGGAGAGCAGGGCCAGCACCGCTGCCAATCGTAGAAGCAGCCTCGGCCCCCTCGGCTCCGGCCGAAGGGGGAGCCGAGCCAGCATCGTCACCGACCGCAGGAGCAGCCCCAACCTTCTTGCCCCCCTCTTGCTCGGCAGGTGGGAGAGCTCGCCCAGTAGGGTCGGCCCCATCATGCTCGGTGGAGGGGTGAGCCGCGGCAAGGTCGCCTTCGACTGCGAGAATGACCCCAGCCTTCTTGGCCCGCTTCCTGGCCTTCACGGCGGCCCGGATCATGCCCTCCATGAGATCCTTGCGCTTGGACCCCTGCGGCCCAGAAGATTCACCCCGGGCCACCCCCTTGCCCTTATCTCTGGCTCGGGAGCGACCCGTGGGAGCAGCCAAGTCATCGCCAAGATCGATCACCTCTACGGCCTCCTCCAAAGCCGACCGCCTAGTGTCTGCACAGAAGAAAGATATGATCAGGAAAAGGAGATTGTCTCAACATCCGGAGAAGAAACTGATTCGTGGCGACCGAACCTGCCGACTGCAGCCGCGCAAGAAGACATCGCTTGATGTTCTCCGGAGTAACCAGCTCCTCCATGGACTGACGATGCTTCAGCAAAATGATCACGTACTCCTCCACGTCCGGAGAAAACTCATCCTGCCTCTGAGGAATGTTCAGATGAAAATTGGGGATTACGGGACATCTCCAAGTCTCCTCCACCGAGAGGATCCCCACCCAGAAGAACTAAGTTTTTCACCCCTTGTGCGAAGAATCCTTCGCGGCCAAGGAAATACAGCTCCTATTCTGCCTCGCCTAGATGAAATAGAAGCCCTTCCCGGCCGAGGGATGCGCCGTGGAAGGAGGAACTCCACATTGACGGCAGTGGATGCAAAAGGTAGAAAAAAGAATATAAGAGTTGGCTACCAACTGTACGGGCTCCAACTGAAAGAAATTGAGAAGTTTGAGAACAATGGGCTCGAAGGGAAGGCGGAACCCACCCTTCCATGACAGTAGAAAGGTGCAGACGTGGCCCGTAAGAGAATCCAAGTTCGACTCGTATGGGGCAGCCACGGCGAAGAAAAACTTGTGGGGCAGAAGAAACTGGTTCTCCAGCCGTTTCACCTCTGCCTCCCCCAGTTCGCTGCAGTTATCTCCGCCAACTCCTCAAATGCCGCTGCAAGCCTCTACTCTTCCGTCGTGTCTTCACGATGCATCAAAAGGCCCCAAAAGCAAGCACGAAGGAGAGCCAAACCCTAAAAACGGAGGGAGTCTGGAGCAACGGAAAGTGCACAATGCCTATATTCCCACGCAGAAGGGGGCGCGTCGTTCCGACGTCTGAGAAAAGGGGGCCCCTTCAGTTCAAATCCGTCAGGATCATCATTATTAAGGGCCCAGGTGACCACGACACGTGGCTTACTAACACCGCCAGATCTCCACCCACTTGAGCCACGCTGGTCCAAAACCCTAAACAGCTACTCTTCCAAGCTTACTAAAGCTCGGGAGTAGGAGGGGGACAAGTGGAGAGGGGGATTTCTGTAGCCCATCTAAGAGTAGCCGAACTAGGTCCGTCAGGACCAAACAAGACCCAGCTCATCCAAGTGACAGGCCCGCAGGGCCCACTTAGAATAAAAAGCCCAATAAGATTACTCAGGATCAAACCCTTCCTCAGTGGCCCTTAGGCTCGGAAGGCTCGAACGTCAGTCAGAACGGAGGAAGACCCATGCCCGAGTTATCCCCTCACCGGGATAGAGACAAGCGCTCAGTGTCCACTCTGACCTATCTTCATCCGAGCTATGCCTATCGCCCGGATAAGGTTGGCACCCTTCATGCTTGGGTTTAACTGACGATTTCTTATCCACGCTACCGTTGAGAGCCCTTTATGAGCAGGAGTTTTTGAGGATGTAAAGAGCCCATAATGAGGATGTAACTCCCGCCTGAAACTCCTCAGCTTATGGGACTCATGAGGCTTGCGCACTATTTAAACCTAGGACTCCCTCCCGCGGAAGGTAAGGGCCAACACACGCCTAAAATTCTCTGAGCAGGAACCACTTCACCATCTTGGTGTAGAGGGATCTCGCGCCTCTCTTTTCCTTCTCCCTTCATAGCTTCCACCATTGCTCTACTAACTTAGGCATCGGAGGGTTTACCTCAGGGAACTATCCCTGGGCCCCCTGATCCGTTTCCCTTCCTTGCAGTTCACTATTCGGTGATCATCCCCCCAGCTCAGGTCCAGCGCGAGATCACGCCTCTTCAAGTATTATCACAGAATATGGGTGTACACCTCAGGTCTACTTGATAGTCCTGAAGTTGGTGTTTAATCCAAATGACTTGTGTACCACAACTCCCTGCAGCCACGTACTCAGCTTCTGCAGTGGAGAGGGCCACAGAATGTTGTTTCTTGGAACCCAAAGATACTAAACAACCACCTAGAAATTCACAATGACCACTAGTACTTTTTCTATCTAGTTTACACCCGGCATAGTCTGCATCTGTGTATGCAATTAAGTCAAGAGTGTGTGATGCAAGAAACCATAAACCAAGGGTGTATGTAGCAAACAGATATCTGAAAATTCCTTTTACTACAGCTAGATACAATTTAGTGGGTCTAGATTGATACCTTGCACACATTCCTACACTAAACTGTATATCAGGTCTTGAAGTTGTCAAATAGAGTAGAGATCTAATCATACCTCGGTAGAGCTTGGCATCTACGTATTTACCTGTCTCATCTGCATCCAATGAGGTATTGGTACCCATTGGTGTTGTGATGTGCTTCAAGTTGTTCATGCCAAACCTCTTGAGAATGTCCAATGTATACTTGATTTGGTTGATGAAGCATCCTTCCTCCAACTGTTGTATCTGGTTCGGTTGAGCTTACTTGATTCTGATCGGTTTGTCCTTCGAGTTGTTTGTTTTCATCCTTCAATTTCTCCTCAAGAAATTCTCCATCATGCTTTGAAGACCTGTCAGCATCATCAAGGTTGTTAGCATCTGTTGATTCACCAATTATCACATGAGGAGTTTCCTCTACAGTTTGGTCTGTTACATTGAAAACCCTATAGGCCCTAGTTGTTTCAGAGTATCCCAGAAAGATTCCTGGAGTACTTCTAGCATCAAATTTATCTAGGTCCCTTTTATTATAGTTATGGATGAAACATTTTGAACCAAAAATTCTGAAATATGAAACATTTGGCTTTTTACCTTTAAGAAGTTCATAGGGAGTTTTCTTATGGACAGGTCTTACATTGCTCGGTTAATTGTGTAGCAGGCTGTGTTGACTGCCTCTGCCCAAAATCTTCTGGGAAGCTAACTTTCGACCAGCATAGTTCTGGCCATTTCGATGATTGTCCAATTTCTTCTCTCAACAATTCCGTTCTGCTCTGGAGTCCTGGGAGAAGAAAATTTGTGAGTCAGCCCCTCTTTATTGCAAAAGTCAGAAAATAAAGAGTTCTCAAACTCACCTCCATGGTCAGTTTGAATTATTGAAATACAGTGAGAACCTCCTTGTTTGATTTTATTGAAGAAATGTTCAAACTTCTGAAATGCATCATTTTTATTTGCTAAGAAAAATAGCCATGAAAACCTAGTGAAATCATCTACAATGACGAACCCAAACCTTTTCCCATTCAAGCTCAGAGTTCAGGTTGGACCAAAAAGGTCCATATGCAAGAGTTCCATTGGTTTGGTTGATAAAGGCTCAGATCTGAGCTTAAATGACTTGCGAGTTTGCTTGCCTAGAGCACATGCATCACAGATTTTTTAGATTGAATTAAACTTGATTTTAGGCATGCCTCTAACTAAATCATGCTTGATCAATTTATTCAAAGTAGAAAAACTAGCATGGCCTAAACGTCTATGCCAATCAAAAGCATTATTTTCAGAATTAGCAGATAAGCAGATATTAGATTCAGACTCAACATCTAGGTCTACCATGTAGACATTATTGGTCCTGTTGGCTACAAATTTAACAAGATCAGAATTTATTTCGTAGATTTTGCATGAGTTATTATCAAACACAACCATGTGACCCTTGTCACATAATTGACTGATGCTAATCAGATTGTGTTGAAGACCTTCCACCAGTAAAACTTTCTCAATTGAGTTAGTGGAGGACTTACCAACTGTGCCAACCTCAATGATCTTACCTCTGTTCTTTCCTCCAAATTTGACCAGACCCCCTACCTTCATTTCTAGCTTGCTAAACTTGGATCGGTCTCCTATCATGTGCCTGGAGCAGCCACTGTCAAGGTACCATTTGTTGTTCTCAGCTGCCAGGCAAACCTACACAGAGAAAATCAAGCAAGGCGGTTAGGAACCCAAGATAAGTTGGGTCAAAAGACATCATTTAAATCTTTAAGCAGGGGTTTGGGTATCCAAAATTGTTTCTGCTTGTTTTTCTCTTGCATCTTATTTTCAGGTCTATTGAAATTGTGACCAAAATTATGTCCAGCTGGTCTGGAGAAATGGAATCTATTCCAGCTATTAGACCTTTCATCCTTGAGGTATCTTCTGTACGCATGTTGATTACTGAATTTTTAAGGGTGTATGTTGTTTCCCCAGCAACTTCTGTTCGGGCCCATTCTTTTATAATAAATCCAGCTTCTATTCTGATTCATTTGCCTGGTCCAGCTACCATTTCTGCTCTGGTGAATGGGCTTAGTGAAGTTCTTCCCTGTTTTAAGATGTTGTTCAGCATGGTTTGTTGCTTTCTCCTTTGGATGCTGAATATTTTGATTACTGTTTGAACTGGATGGTGTATCCAGCTTTTCTTTTCCCTTCTCTGGGCAGAAGGTAGTGGTCTTGAACTCAAAGGGTCTCTTATTTGTCGGGTTATAGCCTAAACCCTCTTTGTTGAAATTTACCCTTATTCCTAGTATAGAGTCCAGATTTGTTTTCTCTTGAACAAATTTTTTTAAGATTTTTTGTTTATCTTCCAGCTCTCTTTGCATAGACTCACATTTTTTTAGAAGTTCAGTGTTAACTTTCTTAACAGATTCATACTTTTTAGTGATCACGCTGTTTCCATTCAAACTTTCTTCAAGTTTTATCTTGAGTTCGCTGAGCTGCGTATGAACTTCCTGGTTCTCTTATTTGTGCTTTTCATTTTCCTTCTTCAGAGAAATCATTTCTTCTAATTGTTCCTTTAATTTCTGATTTTCCTTACTGATTTGAGTTTGTTCTTCAGTATTAGCATTGAATTTTATTTTCAGGACCTTATGCTCTTTACTCAGTGAATTGAACTTATCTAATAGTTCAGAATAAGCGTCTTTCCAATCATCAATAGAAAAATTCTCGAAAATGTTTGTTACCTCCTCATCGCTATTTGCCATCAGGCAGATTCCTTCTTCGTCCTCCTCTGAGGAGTTGGATTCTGGATCTTCTTCCTCATCGCTCCACGTGCAGACCATTGCTTGTGGTTTCTTCTTCTGCACCTTGGAGCTCTTCTTTTGAAAGTCGGGACCCTTCTTCTAAAGATCAGGGCAATCCCCTTTCATATGTTTTGGTTTCCTGCAATGAAAACATGTAATTTTCTTGGCATTCCTATTCTTATCATTGTTGGAATCAAAGTTCTTACCAGAGGGATATGACCCCTTTCTTCTATAGGTCTTTCCCTTAGTCCTCAAGAATTTCCTGAATTGACGAGTGAGCATTGCTTGCTCCTCCTGGTCGAGGTCTGACAGCCCGTCAGACTCGCAACTACTACTCCCGCTGCTGCTACTGCCTTTGCTGTGGGACACCTTGAGGGCAATATTCTTACCCTTCTTGTCGCTTCCTTCACCATTCCTCTTGAAATTCATCTCATACGTCATTAGGGATCCTATAAGTTCGGTGACTGTCATTCTCGACAGATCCCTGAACTCCTCTATCACAATGACCTTAGTGTGCCATGTAGGGGTTCGAGATCTAAGTATCTTCCTGACTATATCTCCCTCAGATATCTCTTTCCCAAATCCCTTAAGACTGTTCGTAATCAATGACAGTCTTGCATACATCTCAGTTATGGTCTCCTTTGATTTCATCTTAAACAGCTCATATTCAGAGGTGAGGAGATTTACCTTCGTTGCTTTCACTTGGGATGTACCTTCGTAGATTAACTCCAACTCATCCCACATTTTATTGGCCATTTTGCATGCTGAGAGGTGGGCGTATTCGTCTAGATGAACTGCGCATTGGATGATGTTCAGGGCCGTCCAGTTGAGTGATGAAAGCTTGACTTGATCATCTGTCCAGGCGTCTTCGTTCGGTGGTAGATCATATGGCCCTGTGGTGATCACCCGCCAAAGTTTGTGGCTCTGTGCCCTTATGAATACCTCCATCTTGTTTTTCCAGAAAAAATAATTGTTACCATCGAAGAACAGAGGGCGGTTGATAGATTGTCCCTCAGCCATGAAGCTCCGAGGAGCATTAGATCCAGAGTTACCCAGGCCATTTGACCACATAGTGAAAACCCGCTCTGATACCAAGTGATATGCACAGCGGAAAGTGAGATAGAAGGGGGGGTGAATAGATCACTTCCAAAAATGACAAACTCAGAAACAAAAACTCAACCCCTCAAAACACAGAGAAGAGAACTTTGGAGATAGGTAATAGAGATATCTAGACTATGGATTGAGATCGTGAAAGAAATTCACGATGAAGCAAGATATCAAGTAGACGGAGAGCGAGCACAAATTAGACAAGCAAACTCACAAGAGAGACAGAGAATTTTTTAGGTGGTTCGATTGCTACCCGCAATCTACGTCCACCCCTCACTCAGAAGAGTAAGGTTTCCTTGCAATGATCAATTGCACACAGCAGACTCAATCTGCGACATCCGCTGCCAAATAGCTTGCCCTGAGGAACACCCTCCTCAGCCTTCTGATCAATCAGAAGAAGCACTGGAGAAAGAATCTCCCTTCCTTTGCACACAGCAAGGGGAACCCTGTGAAATTACACCCAAGCAACTCACAAAACTAGAGGATCAAACCTCTCTTCCTCCAAGAACAATGGAGGGAACCCGGAGAACTTCTCCCTTCCTCCGAGCAAGCTTGGAGGGTAACAAAATGGAATGGAAAATGAAGGAAACTTGAAAATAAAATATCAATGGAACATAATTATCTCTAAGTCAAAATAATGTAGCTTCCATAGAAGCAGATCTTCAGATTCACAGATAGCTTTCTCTCAGAATCTTCTCTCTGCTCTTGGTAGAGTGGTTTGTCTCTGGTTTTCTCTCTTGATCCACAGCACTGCTCTCACTCTTCTCTCCTTATTTTTTCACTATCTTCTTCTTACTTACGAACCCTTTTTCTTAGTATATATATATATGTCTGTTCCAGAAACTTAGGCATGTGGATACCACGTTTCCCGCCTGAAAGGTTGGGGCACGTGTCAGAATGGACCTCTATCTTCCTCAGATCACGTGCCATCCACCTGATGAGTGCACAGATAGACTGTCAGACAAGGAATAAACATTTTGTCACACACTTAGCACAAGTCGTACTGACATAGCGAGTAAGTAAGAATAAACTGCACTAAGTAGAAATTTCCAAGTCAACCAATGCACTGACTTACTACAAGGTGAACAAGAGGTTGCACCGAGTTGAAGTGAGCAAAAGCGTGAGATGTACTGACTTTATTTTTGCCAGAAAGGTAAGTTTGCACGGAGTTGGAAATAGGCACCGACTAAGACTGACAGGAAAAGCACCGATGTGGAACGAAGCAGAGGATGCATCAATCTACTTTAGTTACCTACAAGTTTTGCACCGAGTCTAATAGGCCTGAAACAAGAACTGCACTGACCTCGTTGCTGTAAGAATTTGTATAGACTTGGTGTGCATGGAGCAAAGCGTGCACAGACAACTACAGTGAGTAGTATAGACTTGGCTATGCACCGATCTTGTTCTTATCTTAAGCAAAGTATGCACCGAGTTGTGTTCCTATACCTACGTCTAACCAAAAGTTGCACCGGCTAGGTGCAGACCAAACCTTGCACCGAGTATGTTAATGCAATAAGAGGATGCACCGACTTCATGTTATTCAGAAAGAGAAAGAATGCACCGAGTCGGGATATGCAGTCCAAGCAAGAGCTGCACCGAGATGGCAGAGAGAAATGTGCATAACAAAGAGAGATGCAAGACAAAGCTTGCACCGAGTTGGATTTGCACAGAGATAAAAGAAATGAGCAGACTAAACAATGCATTCTAGTCAAGAATTGCACCGACCTCAAGAAGTGAGATGCAGAGTCATGATATGAACGAACCTTGGTGCACAAGACCTAGTAAAATGCACTGAGATAGAATATGAACGACATAACCTGTGCATGAACAAGGACTTGCACCGAGGCAAGCACTTTATGCGAGAAATGCAGAACTTAGAGAGACTTGCACCAAGCAAGCTTATGAACGAGACAATGCATGCACTGAGTTAATATGCATTAAGTAAGAAAGATGAATGACAAATAATGCACGGACCTAAATCATGCAACAAGCATAGACCTCCTTCATGCTTAGAAACACAGAAATGCACCGTGGCAAAATATGCACGGACTTTATGCGAGATGCACCGAGCTCTACTGAGATGAGCACAAGTGTTGAGCTTATTAAAAGAAACTTGCACCGAGACAAGGACTTACCACGTCTAGAGTAAAGCATGCACTGATCTATTGAATGCATAAGAACAGGAAAATGCACGGACCTTTACTACAAGAATGTGATAAAACAAATTGATTTATAGTGTAAGACATCATCAAAACTGTAGGGATGCAACACAGTCATGACTGTAATTGACTTCAGTGTTCTTAACCCAAGGTTTGATCTAAGGGTTGATTATCCTAAGTTCCTAAATGGTCTATTGATTGTCTAGAACCTAATATCTTGTCAAATAAACTATTAATAAATTATGAAAGTTAAAGAATATGATGTTATACTGCCGGATTCTTTCCGTGGCATGACCTTGACTTAAATCATTCTTTGGAATTCTTATGATCTTTTATTGTGCGTTCTCTACCTTGGTTACATTATCATGGAACTATTATTGAATTGAATATTATTGGCCGAACTTTACTATATTCTCATGGAAGTAGCTTGATATGTAACTTGAAGATGCAAGAGCGGGCACGGACAGTGTCCAAGGGCTCCACACTAGCCCCATCGGCAGATAACCGGAAACGTGATGAAAATCATGGGGTACGATGAATACTGGCGTCGCATTGTTCCAGGAGTATTTTTTTTATAGACGAGTGAAAACTATGAGGCAACTTGTGATAATTTACATGCTTACTAGTACATTCTTGACTTTCTAGTGCATAGTCTTTATGGTTATGAAGTACATTCTTGTCAATGAAAGGTCATTTTACCTTATGAATCTTGCTTGATCATGCTCTATTGTCCATTCATATTCTTTGTATCTCTATTATTCATATCTTGTTACTTGGATTTTATTCGTTTATTTTATCGCATTTTTACCTTATTCACTAGAGTGAAAATGTAATTACTTAAAGCATACCTTCATGTTGATACGAAGATACCTACTGGGCAATTGTGCTTATTACCCTACTTTTCCAATCTTTTCAAGAAGTTCAAGTGAGTCGGATTCGGATTATTCTAGCAACGGGTCCGAGGGCGATGAATGATGGTCGAGAGAAGATCTAGAATGTCAAGTGTAGTCGAGAGTCATGATGTAATTTTTACTTTATTGAGTCTTACTATATAATTTTCATTTTCCCGAGTCTAGTAGACCATGAGTCAACTTTATGTAATTATGAATCGTATTTATCAATAAAAGTTAGAATTTTGGTCAAGTATTGTGTATTCCATTCTATGTGGATGTTTATTGCGCTCTGATCTTGATTGCTAGCTTGAGGCGTATTGTCGGCTGTTCACGTGCCCGATATTACTTCCGCTGTACATATGTCTCAGGGCGTGACAGTGATGGGGATCAAAGCAAGGCATCTAACATTTTAATTTGCATTTTTATCATTGAGTCAATTGGGTTCATTTGTAAGGCAACTATAAGCCAATGGGCTAGTCATTAGGAGTTAATGGGTTAATGGGGCTAAATTAATGGATTTCTTTGTAAAAAGGCCACTTAGGCCCAGCGGGCCCCCCACCCTCTCTCTCATTGGGCCACCTAGCTTCTAGGGCCCATAGGGGCTGGTCCATGGTCCATGGTGGACTTGGACCAAGAAGACAAAATCAAATTTGGCTTCTTTAAAGAGGGCGCCCCCTTCCTTTACCCCTTTTTGAATTTTTTATTTAATTTGACCATGGGAGAAGAAATTAGAATTTCATATCCTCTAATTACCCCTCCCTAACCCTAGATCTGAGGTTAGTATAGGTCATTTAGCTAGGGTTATAAAACTCTTGTATTTCATTAATTTCATGAGGAATTTGAAGAAAAAATCAGAATTTCTCCATTTACCCCGAGGGCGCCCCTCTCTCTTCCTCTTGCAGTTGTGATGGTTGCTTAATTCCAAGGTGTGAACCCTTGCCCTTGGTGTGATTCTAAGGTTTATCACCTCTGCTGGGTGTGACTCTTAGCCACCGCCGCTGCCGCCTCCATCCGAGCCGCCATCGTGCCGCCACATCCCGATCTTTACTCTGCTGTCCAGGATTTCGAGATCCAGGACAAAACCTCAAAGAAAATGTTGGTTCTCAAAATCCGTTTATCTGATGATCTTCAAAATTTGATAGATCATTCCCCTTCTTGTTAGAAATCTCCAGTTCAAATTTCGTGTCAATCCACCATCGTTTGCTCTGCCTCCCAATGATTTCTTGCCACCTGCGCAATCTGCCTGTTTGTAGATCTGCGGGACAGTACCCTGCTCTTCTATTTTTACCACCCCCTTAGCCATATCAGAAAATTACCAAAAACTTTGTTCACGTCCCCCACATCCCCCTCTTTCAACCAAATTAATTTCATCATCCAGATCCACCATTTTCCCCTCGGTCAAAAGTCATTCTCAGGCAGATCCCAATCTGTCCTGACTGTTCTGTAATTTGAGCCAGAAACATTATAGTGCCACAGAGTTTGTCATTTCAACTCCGACCATTGGTTGGATGTGAAATTCATATTTGTTGAAGCCGTTCCAGTTCCCTTCGCAACGGTGCTAGTTTCGTCCCGATCCGACACCGGATCTGGGCGTGGTGATTATTTTCGTCGGGTCGCGTAGATCTGTCCCGTGATAGGCCAATAGAAGCAACCCCCGGTTAAATCCTTTAAAAATACGACGGCTGCGATTCAGTCGCCGCCGACTTCATGGATCGAAGAGGGACCTCCTGCCAACGTCCCAGCCAACCGCCTCAGCCAGAAGGTGACCGGAAGCCTCCGTCCCACGTGTCGAGGGTGCTTGCTGTCCAACAGGGCAAAACCGAACAAATCCGGATAGGCAACCCATCTCTGCCCGAGAGCCCCTCCGGCTTGCCGCCCGTCAACCCAAGATCAGCGCTCTTGGTTTGCTGTTGTAGCCCTTTACCTCCCTACGTGGAGTGGGCCATGAGTTCACTTCTGTAATTATAAGTAATTACTGTACCAGGAGTTACGATTCTTGGCCGAGATAGTCTTCCCCACCCCCGGAGCGTGGAGGTACGTTCTCGCTCCTCTTGTTTGGCATTTGCTTAGTTCGTATATGTTTGAATGCCGCTGCTTGAGTGATAGGATTCTAGCTCGTTATCATTTTTGATCACCGCTGCGAGAGAGTGAGCATGACCCATCTCGTGACTCGACCCAAGCACGTGAAAAGAGCCGAATACCCTTGACTCACTGCTGGTTTCTCAACCGCGCACATCCCCGCGTTTCTCTCGCAAGGGACGACTCGTGAGTTTGCATTTTTGTTAATGGCATATATCCCATAAGAGCTCTTGGTGTCACGTCTAGTTAACCTTGTTGTTCGCGTCATTGCTGGTCGCGTCGTCCAAATAGTCGCATCGTCGCCTAGAGTCCCAGATTCGCATCAAATTGGCATTGAGTCCCTTATCGTCCCGCATCAGACAGCTAAGTTAGTATCAGAGCCTATGTCTAAGGACATACTTATTCCTAGAAAAATGTCATGTCATAGGCTAAGTCCAAGTTTAAGGACCCAATCATATGAGCTAGGAAGAAATTTCCAACCATGTGAGCTTGGGTAGAGCCGGGATGAGATAGTTGAATTAGAAATTTTCTCTAGGTTAATTCTATTAATTCCATAGGAATTAACAAATTGATTATCATCTCAGGTACTTTATCTTCACAATGGCACACCGTGTTGACTGGGACAGGATGCAACAGACTGTTGCAGGCCTTACCCATGCGCTACAGAATATGGCCCAAGCTGGCGCAAGGGATGGTGCCGGTGATCTACATCGGAATTTTCGAAGCTTAAATTCTCCATGGTTTTCTAGCTCTTCTAATCCGGATGAAGCGGAGAACTGGATAGATGAGATGGAAAGAATATTCAACGTTATGCAATGTGCGGATCAAGAGAAGGTCCATCTCGCCACTTTTCAACTTAATAAGGATGCTCGTACTTGGTGGAAGGCCACTTCGGCACAACCCCAGAATGCCCAGCCTACATGGGATGAGTTTCTTAAACCCTTCCGGTCAAAATACTTCTCCGAGCATGTAAAGGAGAGAAAGCCTATAGAATTTGCTTCCATACGCCAAGGCATGATGTCGATGGCGGAATACGAACTCCAATTCTCCCGTTTGGCTCCCTATGCCAAACATCTAGTGATCACAAATATTTTAAAGGCCAACCATTTTCTAGATGGGTTGAGGCCCGTCTTCATTCAACAACTTGGCTCCCAAAATATTCGGACCTATGCGGAGATGGTCCAACGAACACATCTATATGAAAGGACCTTGGAGAAGGTCGAGAAACTTAAGGGCAAGGGGGAAGAATCTAGCCAAAAGATGGATCAGCGTGGAAAGAAGGAGAACTTCAGCATCACGGAACTTTACAAATCCCGTGATAATAAGAAGAAATCTTGGAACGGGAGTGGTAGTGGCTACCAAAAGAATAAGAAGGCGAAGGAGGAAGACAAGTAAGTTATGACGGCTTACACATTCTACGAGAAATTCAGCCATGCGGCCGAGGAATACTGGAAGCATCTTGGCGCTTGCTTAAGATGTGAAAGTTGGGAGCATCGCATGCCAGACTGTCCCCTCATGAAAGAACAACCCTCCAGGAATGACGACGGACAAAGGCGGCAGGCTCGTCTCAATGCTATTGTGGACGAGGAAGCTACCGAAAAAGGGGAACTGATGGAAGGTACCATCCAAATTTACTCGCATCCTGCGTTTGTGTTATTTGATACTAGTGCTTCTCATTCCTTTATTTCTAACTCTTTTGCTAAAGCCTTGCCAATTTCACCTGTCCCATTACCTTCGAATTTAACTATAAGTACGACCTTAGGTTCGGGAACGGAACTTAAAACTTATCTCCCTGATAGTGAAGTTATCATAGAAGGTCACAATCTCCTTGAAAATCTCGTATGTCTTGATATGGAAGGTTAGATGCCATATTAGGAGTAGATTGTCTTTGTGACCATTATGCCGACATTAATTGTCGCAATAGGTAGATTTCTTTTCATAAACCAGATTTCCCAAAGTTTTCTTTCCTTGGCATTAAGTATAGGAAGCACCCTACTCTTATTTCTTCTCTTCACGCCTGTAAACTCATCTCACAAGAGTGTGAAGCTTTTCTTACTTCCGTTATCATTACTGAGTCCAAGGAAATCCTTATAGAAGAAATCCTCGTTGTAAAAGAATTTTCGGACGTCTTTCCTTCGAAGTTACCCGGTATACCACCCGAGAGAAAGGTTAATTTTTCCATTGAACTCACACCTGGAGCAGCACCTGTGTCAAAAGCCCCTTACAGGATGTCCCCCACGGAGCTCAAGGAATTGAAAAAGCAACTTCAAGAGTTGCTGGAGAAGGGCTTTATTCGACCTAGTACATCCCCTTGGGGTACGTCGGTTCTATTTGTCAGGAAGACGGATAGATCCCTCAGGCTATGTATCGACTACCGGCAGTTGAATCAACTTACCATCAAGAACAAGTACCCATTGTCGCGTATTGATGAGCTGTTCGACCAGATCTCCGGTGCGGAGTATTTCTCCAAGATTGACCTCAGGTCTGGCTATCATCAGCTGAAGATTAAGGAAGAGGATATTCACAAGATGGCTTTCCGTAGTAGATACAGACATTATGAGTTTATGGTTATGCCGTTCGGGTTAACCAACGCCCCCGCATCATTTATGCAACTCATGAATAACATCTTCAGGCCATATATCGACCGCTTTGTGGTCGTATTTATTGATGACATCCTTATCTATTTCAAGACGAAAGAAGAACATGAGGAACATTTGAGAACTATCTTACAAACATTAAGGGAACACCAACTATATGCCAAGTTAAATAAATGTGAGTTCTGGCTGAAGGAGGTTTCTTTCCTTGGCCATGTTATCTCCAAAGAAGGAATTGTCGTGGATCCTTCAAAAATAGAAGCTGTTAAGAATTTGAGCCGACCAACGACTATATCTGAAATTAGAAGTTTCCTTGGTCTGGCTAGTTATTATCGGCGGTTCATCAAGGATTTTTTTAAAATCATCGTTCCTCTCACAAGACTCACTAGAAAGGAAAATCCATTTGTATGGACCACGGAATGCAAGGAGAGTTTCTTGACTCTCAAAGAGCATCTCGAAGGTGGCAGATTTGAAGTGTACACAGATGCATCAGGCATTGGCCTCGGGTGCCTTCTTATGCAAGGTGGCAAAGTAATTTGCTATGTCTCAAGACAATTGAAGCGACACGAGGAGAATTATCCAGTTCATGATCTGGAACTAGCTGTCGTTATATTTGCTCTAAAGATACGGCGTCACTATCTTTATGGAGAAAAGTTCACGGTATATTCAGACCACAAAAGTCTGAAATATCTCTTTTCTCAAAAGGAGCTAAACATGGGGCAAATGCGATGGTTGGAATATCTTAAGGATTTTGACTTCGCTATCCAATATCATCCAGGCAAGGCGAATGTTGTAGCTGACGCGCTCAGTAGGAAACCAATGGGAATGTTATCAAGCCTCATGAAAGGTATGACTAATCTCATTGTTGAATTTGCCCAGTAAAATCTAGATATAAATGCGGAGAAGGAAGAATATTTTATTGCCAATATTCGGTCACAACCTACATTAATAGAAGGCCTGGTCAAGTTGTAAGAAAACGACCCTACACTGGTGGAAATCAAGGATAATATAGATCAACGGTCAAAATTCTCTATTGCAACTGAGGGAAGATTGCTATTTCAAGGACAAATTTATGTCCCAGATCATGCTAATACTAAGAAGCTGGTTATGGATGAAGCACATAAATCAAGGTATGCTATTCACCCGGGTGCTACCAAGATGTACCAAGACCTTAAAATGAACTATTGGTGGCCTAATAAGAAAAGAGGAGTAGCGGACTATGTATCACGCTGCCTCACTTGTCAACAAGTTAAGGCAGAGCATCAAAAGCCCGCTGGAAAGCTACATCCCTTGGCGATTCCTGAGTGGAAATGGGAGAGTATAGAGATGGATTTTGTCATGGGTCTACCTAAATCAAGAGGAGGACATGACGGAATTTGGGTGATCATTGACCGCTTGACCAAGTCGGCTCATTTCTTACCTATTAAGAGTCAATGGTCCGTGGATGTCTTGGCTGCCTTATATGTAAAAGAAATTGTGAAATTACATGGAGTCCCTGTCACTATTATATCTGATAGAGACCCGCGATTTACATCTCAATTCTGGAAGGGCCTACAACATTCATTAGGGACCCGGTTGAATTTCAGCACCGTATTCCATCCACAAACCGATTGTCAAAATCAAAGAACCAATCAGGTGGTGGAAGATATGCTTCGAGCATGTGTACTCAATTTTGGTGGGAGCTGGCACGACCACTTGTCTCTAGTGGAATTCTCCTACAATAATAGCTATCAAGCTAGGATCAAAATGGCACCATTTGAAGCCCTATATGGTAGGAGTTGCCACTCACCGATATGCTGGAGTGAGATTGGGGAAAAGTAATTTCTAGGCCCGGAACTCATTCGAGATACTACGAAAAAAGTCAAGCTGATTCAAGAAAGACTAAAGGTGGCTCAAGATAGGCAAAAGTTTTATGCTGATAATCGAAGGTGTGACCTAGAATTCTAAATAGGAGATCACGTATTACTCAAAGTTTCTCCAGGTCGAGGTATCCGAAGATTCGACATCAAAGGTAAACTTACTCCAAGATTTATAGGCCCATTTGAAATTCTTGAAAGGGTTGGTGAGGTTGCTTATCGACTAGCCTTACGTCCTCAACTAGCAGGAGTTCATGATGTCTTTCACGTCTCAATGTTCAAAAGGTACGTCCATGATACATTCCATGTCATCACTTATGATAACCTAGAGATACATGAAGACTTGACATACAAGCAAAAGCCACTCAAGATAATTGAGCAAGAAGTATGTCAGCTTCGAAATAAAAATATTCCCATGGTTAAAATCCAATGGAGCAAGTCATGGCCGTATGAGGCGACATGGAAACGGAAGAAGCTATGCACAAGAGATTTCTGAAATTATTCAATTGTAAGTATACTCTCCATAAAACCTATGCATTGAATTTGGGGATCAAATTCTTTTAAGTGGTGGAGGATGTAACACCTGAGAATTTTTTAAGAATTTTCTATGGATTTAATATAGTTATTAAGCATTTAAATAGACTTAATGGGCTATTTAAGAAATATAGGTCTATTTTATAATTATTTAAAAGGCCCATATATATTGATAGGTTTAAATCCACCTAAAAAAGCCCATAAGACCCAAATCCAAGTCATTTAAGCCCAAGTCCAATTATAGAAATGTAATAGGAATTTAAATAGCATAAATGAGGAATAAATAGGGGATAAAAGCGAAAGTCTAAAAATTTGGGGAAAAGGCCAATTGGCGGTCTATCGCGCGACCGCCAAACTATTGGACCCCTGTGATTTTGATGATACCAAACACTATGACTCATCTAAGCATGATGTCATATGTGTTGATGCTGCATTTATGTGGTTTGATGATGTTAGGATATTAATATGGTTTAATGATGCCAAACATTGATGGATGTGATACATTGCATTTTTGCTGACATAATTGTTCTTAAAATGATCTGATTATATGTAGAAGATGTGTGTTGAATTCTCCACAGAACAGGCTCTGAGAATAAGACAAAAGATTAAGTCAAAGTCATGAAGAAATCAGTGAAGCTGAAAGAGCAGGTTGACATACTCTGACTGAGCAAGGGTATCAGGTCGATGCAGCTAGGCACTGCCTCGACGTAGTTGCCCAATGCCTCGATGCATCGGTTCACATTCCTTAAGGAAGAGTTCTGCCTCAACGCATCTATAGCACATTGATAAGTGTGTAATTTTACATGTTAATTAATGTTATATCATGCTTTTAGCAACTTTAATATCCATCACTATACATTTATCACACTTAATCACAATCTAGAGTAAAATATTTAGTTCGATAAAATTAAGTAATTTTAATAAATAAATTTACTCATTTTACAGGCACTCGGTACGATGAGGAAAGCGATAAGAGAAGTCTGCACAATAATGAGCCAAAGCCCATTATAAAAATAAAAAAAGAAAAAAATAAATAAATAAATAAAAGAAAACTAAATAATAAAGCGGTTGGCTTTTAATCGATGTATATATGAGATATATATATATATTAATAAGAGATATATATATATAAGATATATATATATATATGTGTGTAATATATATATATATATATATGATATATATATATATACATATATATATCGCAAGCAACAGCCATATATATACATCTCATATATATGTTCACACTTTGCATGGCAGAACGTGGCTTCTCCAAGGGCTTCATACTTTTGCATGCTTTCTTCACGTTGCATGATTTTGCATGCATTCAGGCAAGATGGCCAGGCGCTTCATGCAACAAGGACAACGGCAGCATGGCGTCGACGGTTCTTCTTCAAGCGCACTTAAGCGCACATGGAGGGTCAAAACGGCAGCAGAAGTGGCGGGCTCGAGCCACAACAGCAGAACACGAAGCAACCGCCCAAGGCGGTTGCTCACGCACGCAGCCGACGTGGGCCCCCCCATGGCCATTCTTCAACGCATGAAGGCGCTGGGCATTGGGCTTCACATGGCATTTTGGCAGCGGCAGGCGGGTGTGGGCGCCGTGCTTCAAAGGCTGGCAAGGCAACGTGGCTTCATGCAACATGTCAAAGTCGCATACGGCCGACGGTGGGAGAAGAAATAGAGAGATAGAAAGAGAGAAAAGTGGGAGGTGTCCAAACTATTTTTTTTCAACCTTTATAGCTCCTTCACATAGAAAAATATATGTGGGCTTGATTTTTAACAAAAACTGTAATGAAGTGTCAAGGTGTTCACATAGAGTAAGGGGGTGATTTGAAGCCTATAAAAGGGCTCCTATTGTGAAGTTGGGGGAGAGTTTTTTTTAGCTTTGGAGAGTCACGTAGGAGTGTTTTGGAGAGCTTTTATTTGTGGGTTTTTAGGTTGTTGTTAGTGTGTTGTATGAATGTTGCTGTAATATTAGCCATTTTAACCCCTTCATAGCCCATTTACATACATTTTTTGTCGTTATTTCGAATTTCTTTCTTCAACAAAGTTGTTCATCTCTAAGTGTTCGTCATTTTCTCTTTCTATCACGTTTCCTAAATCTCCACCGTTTTTGTGTTATTCCCTAATTTTCAACTTACTATTCTGTGCAGTCATTGTTCATCCGAGATGATAGTCTCTGCCATTTCTCCGTTTTGAAATCATTCCAATCCTATGTTCTCTCTGAGTTCTTCATGAACGTTGCTCTTCTCTTATAGATCTAACTTTTCTTATTCTACCACTTTCTCCAATTCTTCTTCATTTTTAAGTTATAATTAATTTTCTAAGGTTCTATTTTCTACCCAGTCACTATTCACCCGCGCCCATAGATGTCGATTTTTCACATTTTTCACCTTCGTCCTCTCATTTTCTATCTCTGAGTTCTTCACAAAACTTCTTCCTCTCTTCCCCCTCTACAACTTTTTCTTCTTCCATTTCTTCTAATTATCTTTGAATTTTAAGTTATTTTTCTTCTTTTCAACCCATGTGTTCAATATAATTTCAGTGTGTTCAACTTGATATTTTTCTCACTTCTTCTATCTCCCTCTTCCCTACTTCTTCACACTTCACAACGTGGATCATCTTCCTCTCGTCTTCTCGGCGGCGTCTACTTCCATGACGGAGTGAAATTCCAAGACTCGACATGGCGGAGATGGCGGCTACTCTTCATCCTATTGGCTCTTATTCTTTCTTGTTTCTCTCTTATTTGCAAGTTATATTTTCATTTTTATTAGAGTTGAACATGTCACCTTTCATAGCAATAAAATTCGGGGTTTGATAAATTGTGCCCTTCTCTTTCTATCTCTTTCCAATTTCTCTCCTTAACCCTCTCATATTCTTTAATTAGTTTTCATGCAAGTTTCCTTTCCATTAGTTTAATCTTATTCAAAACTTCGGATTTTTCAAATACAAGAATTCTCCTCCATGCTTAATTGAAAATATTTCTTCTCCGTGGGATCGACCCGTATTCACCATTTTACTTGAATTTTAATATTTTTAAGTGAGTGAGTTCCGTAAATTTTTAAATTGTGGCACGGTATTTTTAATGACATTTATCGGAGCGCATCAATTTTGGCACAGTTGTCGAGGAGGTTTGAATTTGAAGTTGATAACTTTATGTTTTCTTTTGTATATATATTGGTGCTCACTCTTATTTTTACAGAAAAATAAAAGGATCCGCAAAAGTAAAAAAAATAAAAAATTTAAAAATATAAAAACCAAATGTTGTATCTCCCCGAGGTAAGTGTTCTTTATCTTCTACTCTTGATATTTTTTATTTGTCAAATAAAGAACGAGGGAATGCGATTAAGGTTAGTACTCTTACCCTTTTTCCATAGATTTTGTTTCTTTATTTTCACTTTCAATATGTAAATCGTTTTCATGCTTTGGACTGGTCTTAAAAAAATAATAAAAAAGGGAAAAAATTTGTGGTGGACTAGCTTAGTTCACTAACTAAAAAAATAGAAATATAAAAATATAAAAAAAAAAGTATAACTTGGGCTCACTATCATCTTTGAAACTTGTGTCTAAGGCTAGAGGTCAACGGCAAACGCTATAAGCGGGAAAGTGGTTACTTAATTAGGACCTTGTGAATGCAAGGGGAGCCTCCCACTATCCCACCCCTTACTTGGCCGGTGAAAATATTGAGGGCGAACTTAAGTTTCATTTTAATCATTTTATGAAATCTTATTTGTAGGTCTAGGACACGTCTAGGTCCTTAGGGTAATTTGTGTGACAACTTGTGTGTGTTTGCATTAAAAAAAAAAGAAAAAGAAAAAAATCATTCTCTTCTCTCTCTTCGTCTTGGTTGTGTCAAAATAAAAAAATAACAACAAACAAAGAAAATCATCATAAAAAAAATCTCTCTCATTTTGTCCTAGTTTATGCAAGGTAGGAGATCCCTACACCCACCTTTGTTAGGACCCATAGGAGAGATTGAGAGGTTAGTGCATTCTAGAACTCACCATCAACCTAACCTCATGGTCGATCACAACCAAAATCAACATCAAGTTCAACAAGTCGCTCCCAAACAAATGAAGGAATATTTCTTACCCGATCAATACCAACATTCATTTTATACCCAAGCATCTCAAAATCAAGCAGCCCAATATGAAATTAAATCAAGCACTATTCAAATGTTGCCATCCTTATATGGCAATACCAATGAGGATCCCTACAGACATCTGGATGAGTTCCTCCAGATTTGCTCAACTGTGAAAATCCCAAACTTCTCTGATGATGCTCTCAGGCTGACTCTCTTCCCATTCTCTCTCAAAGATAAAGCCAAATATTGGTTAGGAGCCTTGGGTAGATCAATTGACACTTGGGCAGAAATGTAAAAAGAATTTTTGAAAAAATTCTATCCCATAGGGTGAACCAATACCATGAGGAGAGCGATAACTGGATTCACACAAAATCCTGGGGAACAAATCCATGAGGCATGGGATAGATTGAAAGATTTGTTAAGAAAATACCCACATCATGGTTTGTCAAGATGGCAAATAGTTCAAGCATTCTATGAGAGATTGACTGATAGTTACAGGCAAATGGTGGATGCTTCATGTGGGGGAGCATTTATGAGTAAGAGAGAAGACGAGGCATATGATTTATTTGAAATGCTTAGTGAAAATTCAATTAGTCATGCCTCGCTCTCATCCTATGAGAGAACGATTGGGTCGGCTAAGAAGGGTGGACTTTATGAAGTGAAGAGTCAAGGTGAGTGTGAGAACATGATGGACATAAATGTCTTGACTCAGAAATTGAACAAAATGGATTTGTTGGCCCAGAAGATAGAGAATGTTGATCTTGTAGCTCAAAAGCTAGATCAGTTGTTATCTAGGCATGGATCTTCGTCTTCTTCAGCTTCTCAACCTCAACCATTCTCAGCTCCCAGTCATGAAGAGATTTGTGCTCTTTGTGCTAGCCCTGATCATGTTGTAACTGATTGCCCCACTACAGCCCAGCTTCCCCCATTCATCCAAGAACAAATCTTCGCTGCTCAGGGTGTCTCGAAGCCTCTTTATGATCCTTATTCCAACACCTACAATCCAGGCTGGAGAAACCACCTAAATTTTTCTTAGAAATCTCAGTAAGGTCCATCTACCCAATCTAATCCCTCTTTTCAAAAATAACCCTTTCATGCTCCAGTTCAATCTCACCAACATTATCAATCTCTTTTTCACCAAACTCAACACCCAACTCACCAAGCTCATCATAATTTTTCTCAATCCAATGCACCTTTTCCACGACAATCTCAACACCCATCACATTATTCTCAGGCCCTGTATCAGCAAGCTCAACTTTCTCAGGACCAATACCATCAATATCCTTCTAACCGATTCAATCAAGTTCCCTTCCAACCCCCTCCTCAACCTCCGCAGCCCAATTTTGATGAAAAATTCGACCAACTCCAACAACTCATTCTTTCTCAGCAATAATCCATTGCTAAGTTGGAAGGTCAGATAGGGCAATTAGCAGCAAGTAATGTGAGGAGAGAGGTGGGACAGCTTCCTAGCCAGCCTATGGCTAACCCAAGGAACCAACCCCCGGGCTTCCCCCAAAGAGTTCCTATTCTTCCTCAACCAAACCAACCTCAGCTGCCTCCTCTTGCATGTCCCCAATTTGAGAATGCTAAGGCAATCTCTTCTCTTAGGAGTGGGAAGACTTTAGATAATCCTTATAGGACTAAGGAAGTTGGCAGTAGTTGTTAACTAGGTGCGATTGATAAACACTGATCCAGAGGGGGGGTGAATGGATCTATCAAGGAATTCTACCCAATTTAAAATTTGCATGAGATGATAACAACTAGATCAGTGGACAATTGATCAAACAAGATATACAAACTCAATTAAACTCTAGGATGTAGATAATCAATTAAATCACGGTCCTAGCATGCATCAAGCGGAAGCAGGCAATCAAACAAACCACTGCAAAATGATTTTTAGGTGGTTCGGTCAACCGACCTACGTCCACCCCTCACTCCAAACCAGAGTGAGGCTTCCACTAGTAACACTAGCACAGCAGACTCAGTCTGCAACAAAATGCTGCCTAACAGCTTGACCAGGGGAACAACCTCCCCTCTTCCTCCCAACCGGAGGGAACCACTAGTGACACCAGTCACTAGCAAACCAGAGACGCAAGTCTCTCTTCCTCCAGACCGGAGGGAACACCTAGTCTTGCAACCCACAAGACTAGAACCGAAGGACCAATCCTCCCTTCCTCCAAACCGGAGGGGAACCTAGAGACCCAAGTCTCTCTTCCTCTGAACTCCAGAGGGAAACACAAGTGACACTAAGTCACCTGCAAACCAGAGGTCTCGGACCTCTCTTCCTCCCAACCGGAGGGACCCCTGGACTTGAATCCTACAAGCCCAGAACCGGAGGACAAGCCTCCCTTCCTCTAACCAGAGGGAACCCACAAGTAGCACCCAGCTACTTGCAACTGGAGATAGCAATCTCCCTTCTCCTGAACCAACAGGAGGGACCCCGACCTCTCTACAGAGAATCGGAAAAACAGCAAGTAAATAGATCAAAAGAAAAACGAAACCAGCAACAGAAAGCTGAAAAGATAAAAACAAATGTGGCTCTCGCAGGAGCTGGCTGGCCTGGATTTGATCCACGGTCCAGCAGGAACAGATCTTCTGTTGAAGCTTCTATCACTCTAGCTCTCTCTTCTTCTCTATTCTTCTTCCTCTTCTTCTCTTCACACGAGCACTATCTCTCTCTCTTCTTCTCCTTCTGCTCTTCTTCTTTCTCTTTTCTTTTTCTCTGGATCGTGGATCTCTATGTGGACATTTCTTCTCACCAACTCGATCAATCTTCTTCTGTGGAAGAAGGCTCATATATATATAGCAGCAGTAGCAGCATCAGCCCTAACGTGTGACCTCCACATTTCCAGCCCTAAGAATTCGGACCACGTGCCAGTCTCTCAGCAGGCTTCATTCCAGCCTCGGATCACGTGCTACCAGTCACTGGGGAATATTTCTTCCTCGGACCTGCAAAGAGATGAAAAGCCATTAAAACTGAGGGCCACATTAACTAGATCTGCACGAAGTATGTAGTAGCAATACTAGTTGCACTGAGAACGACACGAGATACACAAGGTGAATACAGCACGAAGTAAGGAAAGAATGACACGAGATACACTGTGACAGAACAGACACAACAAGGAGAACGACACGAAGTGAGGTTATAAAACAACACGAGGTAAAAAGAAGAACGACACGAAGAACAACATGGTGGTAAAACAGAAACAAGCCGTAAGTGTGGTTTCAACACATGAAAGACACGATGTCTAGGAAGAACAACACGAAGAGATAATTCGGAAACGACACTAAGTGAAACAGAAACGACACGAAGTGCAACAGGAACGACACGAAGTGTAGTAGTGACAGAACACACACTACACAGAGAATGACACGAAGTTGCACAGAAAACAACACGGAGTGCTGCGATGTCCTGCACGCAATGGAACAAAAACGACACGAAGACGATGAAAATGACACGAGGTGAAGTCACAGGGAGACAACGACACGAGGTGTAGAAAACAACACGAAGACGAAACAGTAACCGACACGAGTTGAAAACAGTATGAAGATGAAAACTGAATTCGACACGGAGTGTGGTCAAAGCGAGAAAGACACGAAGTCTAAAACGAAAGACCAACACGAAGACGAATACAAAGAAAGGACTCGAAGTAAGAACGACACGGAGACAGAAGATGCCACGGCTATCATGACACGTGATGAAGCAGTGGGACCAGAAAGAAACGACACGAAGTTCCTAAACTCAACACAAAGACATAACGACTGAAATAATACGAGAGACACGGACACATCACGAAGATCAACACAGAAACCGACACGAAGTGTGGTTTCAAAAACAAATGAAATCGACACGAGATGAACAACTAAAAACAAAGGAAACGACACGAAATATAGTGGAAGCAACACGGACACACGACCTGAAGGACAGTAAACAAAAACAACACGAAGTATGATAATAAGTGACATGAAGACACAATAAAGGGAATGACACGAACATGAGAGGAACAGTGCAACGTATAGACTTGAAGTTCAAAGCAAACGGCTGTACAGACTTGAAGATGTGAAGCCACTGTGCAGACTTTGAAGAACAGTCCAATGTATGGACTTTGTCATTGAAGACCAATTATGCAGACTTGGCAGTGAATGACACGGCTGTACAGACTTCATGAACAGTGCATGATTGTACTTGACGATGTATACACTTAGCCTATGCAGACCAGTCCGATGTATAGACTTTAAGGAAATGCATGCTACAGTGCAATGTCTAGACTTGCTATATGCACAAGACGCTGTCCACTGTCTAGACTTGCGATGCCTTCGCCAAATGCACACAACAGTCCAATGTATGGACTTAGACGAAACATGCTATGCAATGTACACACTTGACCGTGATCTCTGCAGCGAATGTATAGACTTTGGCTTGGAACGAAGGTAGGAATGAGGCTGTATAGACTTGGCCAGAACGTAGGGAAAAACACCAATGTGCAGACATGAACATCCAGCAGTGTATAGACTTCGTGAAAAAAATGCAATGCTGACTGATGTATACATTTGGCAAATAGAGTAATGCATGAACAAACAATTAGCCACTACGTTAACCCAATCTAGCCATATTCATGAATTAGCTGTTCAAGCAAACAGTCAGATATTCAGGCAGTCAAACAGTCATCAGTCATCTATAAGAATCTAGCACACCTCAGTGTGACTCATGGTGTGTCAGCCATCATCAAAATCACACAGGGGCACAACAATCTCCCCCTTTTTGATGATGGCAACACTATGAGTTACACTGACTCAGATTAGATTCTTCTCCCCCTTTGCCTTCAGCAAAAAGACATGAGTTGAAGAGTGAATTAAAAGCACCCCCTTTTGACTAAACTGCCCCTTTTACTTTAGCAAGATGAATAATTCAGAGATGTCATATGAGATGAGGACATCTCAATATCAGAAGCAATTAAATCAATTCTCCCCCTTTGTCAAACAACTCATGCAGTGATGGGTATGCAACAAATACTCCCCCTTAGACATGGCAAAAGACCCCCCTTTGACATGAGAATGAGTCATGGTTCCCAAAAAAAAAAGATCACCCTTATGACAAAGAAACAGCTCTCCCCCTATCAACATGCATGATTGACTACTTTCCACTTGAGGCACAGGAATGGACTCTGGTTATCCAATAAATCAATCTGAAATCAGCCATTACAAAGAATATGAATTCTGGTGATAATGCCACAGAATCAGAACTTATGGCAGAACAAGATGGAAGATTCCAACAGTGTGGAGAGAAATACATCTCAGGAATCAATCTGAAATCCACCACCATAAGGAATCTGAAGTTCAGAGGGCTGCAAGTGAACAAGGTAATAATGGGAGTGGCACCTCACATTTGTATGGTCAGAAAAAATGCAGAAGGAATCAGTCAACTGATAAGAGAGGAGTTTTGATCATGCATGAATCTGATCATGAGGGTTTTGAATGCATACATCACTTCAATAAGTCTTAAAAAATGTAGACTCTTCTATCATAAAGAGTTATGAAATAGCAACATTATCAATCTGATTTAATTTTGATGTATACCAGCTTTGCCAAATTAAACTCAATACTCATATCTGAATCCAAGTTTTAATAAAAGTGAACCAAATCGTCAGAAAACACTCAAAAACAATCATCTTTTATCTTGCAAATATGATCTCAAAAGCACCTTTGAAAAAATACACAGGTTAGTACTGAAATTAAACACTTTTTCAAGGACATGAGTTGACAGATTTTTTTTTCAAGATAATTTTATTTGAAGCACATTATATTTTTCCTGTGCAATTTAAGTTGATCAACACCTTTTTACATGAGGCACAACAAGTCTTAGTTGAAGTGACCCAGTTACTCAGTGTGATAACTGGCATTGCCTCTCACTTTGAGAGCAGAGTTAGCAATATGAGTGTATTTTTACATAAGAAGACACCTTTATCAGAGGCCAGACTCCCCAGCTACTCAACACAAATAAGCTATTGCTCTGTCAGGTCTTGTTTCACTAAAATTTTTATCAGAGATAACTGTGGCACCTCATGACACGAGTTACTTTATTTCATTGATAAAGAACTCAGTTTCTCAATGAGTGAGTCATTGCTCTGACTTCACAATTTTCATTTAGTCAACTTTTTCAAGTTAAAGAATAACCACAATACTCACTCTATGTATCTCTACCAAAGTAGCCTAGATTTCAATTTTCAGATATCAGATGAGAGACTTTAAGGATTACATGACACAAGAGGTTAAAGTTTATTAAGCCTTGTCAACAGATATTTTCAATCCATTTAATTACAAAGCTGAGAATACATTAATCTTATATCAGTCTGATTCAGTGATAATTCTTAAACCCATATGATAGGAGCTTCTACCACAATCTCAGACTGAATTGCATGACATGCAGTTTAAGTTCCTCAGATCAGAACAATAAATTTAGCTGACCAAACAACTCAATAATGGATCCAAAATGGTCACACCAGCTAAGAGGTATATGAAGGAAGAGTACAAGCTGGTGGAAGAGTCAATCAGGAAGAGAGAATAAGGTTTAAGCCACTAGCAGAGTCAATCACTCAATGAAACACTCCTTCTTCAACAGATTGAGGATTAGCAACCAAATTTTTGGATTCAAGAAAGTATGAACTCAAAATAGTCAATTGATGATTTGAGAGAATGTAGAGTGTGAATTTCAAATAGTGACAACAATATAATAAAGCTCCCCCTGACTATATGCTTGAAGAGTATCGAAATCACATCACATGATACCAAATTCAGCATTTAGATATGATTCATGCAAATTAGACAGAAGAGAATTACTGGAAGCATGATTGTTCAATTCATATTTTAGAAAAACTTCAGTTTAGTACCAACAGATCAACATGATATGCAATACACTGCTCTATATGACTTGACCCAAGATACTGGGCGGAGGACTTGGTCCAAGGACCACCTCACACAAGGCAGTAGCATCCAGACATACTCCATCTGCCCTCCAGCACTATTCCATTTCATATACCATGATGGTCATGCAAATGTCATATGCAGTGCAAGGCAATCTCATTTATTTAGTGCAAACAACAGTATGAGAAGATCATTAAAAATCAACCAAGCAAAACAACAATTTCAGATAATGAAATTGAAACAGATTTCAGAACTTACCTGAATTCGGTCCTGGGGTTTTCTTTTTGAGTGCCTTGGTTAACCCCTTTTCATTCTTCAGCTTCCAAGGCACACCTGCAAAATATTGATCATTTTGATCCTGCAGGGACCCAAGCAGCTTTGGGTCATGCATTAGCTCTAACAGGTATTCTAAACATTTTCATAGCAAGATTATCATCCAATTTCATCAGTGAACAGTCATCCATAGAATGTCCAACTTTTCCACAGTATCTACATGAAATGGCTGGTTTTTGGTTCCTATGATACATGTTAGCAGCAGGGTGATGTTTATAAGCATGTTCATAAGATTTTCTATTATATGCATGAGCAGTTTGATGCTTGTTCTTAACCATCCAACATTCAGCAGATTTATGGCCTGGCTTCCCACAGTTATAGCATGAAATTTTCACAAAAGGTTTTGCAGGGAATTTGACAAAATGGGGTTTAACATAGTTCTTTTGAACATACCAACAGTCCTTGACTGTATGCCCATTTTTCCCACAGTGGGAGCATGCAAAAGAATTTCTTCTATGAAAACTATTTTTACCCCAAGTAGATCTAAACCAGCACTCAGCAGCCTTGTGCCCAGGCTTATTACAGTTGAAGCACACAATGTGCTGACTAGAATTGTGTTTAGATCCATATGGATCATAAAAGTGCATGGAAGACCTGCCATGTGGTTTATTGTCTTCTTTCATGATAAAACATTCATTCATGAGATGACCATGCTTCCCACAATAATAACATGAGGCATCAGGCTTCCTAGCAACATGGTTCTTAGCAAAAGAATTTCTAGAATGTAAAGTTCCACTAGCATGCTCATCCTTTAACATCAATCCACAATCCTCCATTATGTGACCTCCTTTCCCACAATAATAGCATGAATCCTTTTTAATGTGAGTGTGTGAGAGATCATGTGAATTGTGTGCAGTTTTCTTTACAGCAACAGGAGCCTCTTTTTCCTTTTTCTGTGAATTTTCACCCTTTTTCTGTTTTGGAGTTTGTTCCACAGTTTTGGGTTTCACAGTGGATTTTTGTGCAGTGAATTGAAAGACAAAAGGAGCAGAGGTTGTGTTCTGATTGGAAGCTTTAACAAAAATAGTGGATGTTTTATTCCAATTACTCCTTTTATTTGTCGGACTATAGCCCAGTCCCTTTCTCTCAAAGTTATCACTCTTTCCAAGAAGCTTATTCAGATTGTCCTTTCCTTTGACAAATTTTGATAGAGAATTTTTCAAATCTTTAATCTCAGAATTCAAATCAGCAATTTTAGCCTCATATTTGGACAAATCTGTTTCACAGGAAATTACTTGTTGATGCAAAGCATCATTCAGGCTTTTGAGTTTTTCCACTTCCTATTTTAAATCTATTTCCTTGTCAGCTTCAGATAGGGACTTATAAAGATCATCAACTTCTTGTTGAAGGGATGTGATACTAAGCTCATATCCAGCTATTTTCTGTTCACTACAACTGACATTTCCATTTAACATTAGGTTGATGGTTTTTAGGCTCTTAATTTCTTGTTCAGCATTCATCAACCTATCAGAACTATCCACACTTACACACTTGCCTTTTTCAACCGTCATTAGCCTATCTGTCATCTGTGTGTTTAGGTGTTTCAACTTATTGATTTCCTCTTTCAGTTTGCTGTTCTGGTCTAGGAGTTCATCATCAAACACCCATTTATCTATTGAAGACTGACATTCATAAAACATTTCTTGTTATTTTTCAGATTGAAATTTGTCAAGATTTTTCTGAATTTCTGAATTCATTGTTCTTTCAGCCTCCAATTTCTCAGAGATCAAACCATTTTCTTTTTCAAGGTACATTGATCTATGTTCAAATTCTTTGGATTGGTTTTTGAGTTTTTCATTCTCAGATTTCAATTCTTCCAATTCAGAATTGATACACTCTAAATCTCTCACCAATCTTTCATTTTGAACAACGTCATTGTTATGAGTCTGATCAACGAAGCTAAGCCTTTCCTTTAGTTCAACAATTTCACAAACAAGCTTTTGACTCTCCTCTTTGTGTAGACCAATTTGTTTCATAAAAGTTTGTTTTTCAGATTTCAAATGATCTAGATCTGTAGTAATAGAGTCAAAGTCTTGTAGTTGTCTTCTTAAGATTTCATTTTCAGTTTTCCGAGTTTCAAGATTTTCACCTCCTAGATTTTCCAGCTTCTTTTTCAGTCTTCTATACCTCTTACTCATTTTTTCATGGGAGTGTAACAGATCAGCATAGGCATCTTCCCAGTCATCTAAAGTGAAACTAGAGAAGGGGATGATTACCTTTTCAGCATCTTGGAGTTCCTCTTGATCACTGCTATGGTTGCTCTCGTTAGCCATCATGCAGTTGTTCTTATTCATCCTCTGAGCTAGCTTCAGCTGATCCAGAATGTCCTTAGCGGACCTGCAGTCATAAAAATGAGAGTGTAGAGCCTTGTCAGTAGCTGCTCTCATCAGGTTAAAGGCTTTCTGATTTTCTCCATATTTTGACTTGTGACTTTTAGTCCATTTGGACTTTTCCTTTGGCAATCTGTGGGGACCTTGTGAAATTCATTTCCACAAATCCGGATTAATCATTTTCACATAATTGTGAAGATTGCTAATCCATGAGTTAAAGTTAGAGCCATTGAAAATCGGTGGAGAACCCATTGAATAAATCGGCAACTAGATTAATGCAGCAAAGGGTAGAAACAGAAATGCACGAAGGGACAACAGGATCCTCTGCAGATCGTTGGATCTGATCAATCAGATAACCGCTCTGATACCAATTGTTAACTAGGTGCGATTGATAAACACTGATCCAGAGGGGGGGGTGAATGGATCTATCAAGGAATTCTACCCAATTTAAAATTTGCATGAGATGATAACAACTAGATCAGTGGACAATTGATCAAACAAGATATACAAACTCAATTAAACTCTAGGATGTAGATAATCAATTAAATCACGGTCCTAGCATGCATCTAGCGGAAGCAGGCAATCAAACAAACCACTGCAAAATGATTTTTAGGTGGTTCGGTCAACCGACCTACGTCCACCCCTCACTCCAAACCAGAGTGAGGCTTCCACTAGTAACACTAGCACAGCAGACTCAGTCTGCAACAAAATGCTGCCTAACAGCTTGACCAGGGGAACAACCTCCCCTCTTCCTCCCAACCGGAGGGAACCACTAGTGACACCAGTCACTAGCAAACCAGAGACGCAAGTCTCTCTTCCTCCAGACCGGAGGGAACACCTAGTCTTGCAACCCACAAGACTAGAACCGGAGGACCAATCCTCCCTTCCTCCAAACCGGAGGGGAACCTAGAGACCCAAGTCTCTCTTCCTCTGAACTCCAGAGGGAAACACAAGTGACACTAAGTCACCTGCAAACCAGAGGTCTCGGACCTCTCTTCCTCCCAACCAGAGGGACCCCTGGACTTGAATCCTACAAGCCCAGAACCGGAGGACAAGCCTCCCTTCCTCTAACCAGAGGGAACCCACAAGTAGCACCCAGCTACTTGCAACTGGAGATAGCAATCTCCCTTCTCCTGAACCAACAGGAGGGACCCCGACCTCTCTACAGAGAATCGGAAAAATAGCAAGTAAATAGATCAAAAGAAAAATGAAACCAGCAACAGAAAGCTGAAAAGATAAAAACAAATGTGGCTCTCGCAGGAGCTGGCTGGCCTGGATTTGATCCACGGTCCAGCAGGAACAGATCTTCTGTTGAAGCTTCTATCACTCTAGCTCTCTCTTCTTCTCTATTCTTCTTCCTCTTCTTCTCTTCACACGAGCACTATCTTTCTCTCTTCTTCTCCTTCTGCTCTTCTTCTTTCTCTTTTCTTTTTCTCTGGATCGTGGCTCTCTATGTGGACATTTCTTCTCACCAACTCGATCAATCTTCTTCTGTGGAAGAAGGCTCATATATATATAGCAGCAGTAGCAGCATCAGCCCTAACGTGTGACCTCCACATTTCCAGCCCTAAGAATTCGGACCACGTGGCAGTCTCTCAGCAGGCTTCATTCCAGCCTCGGATCACGTGCTGCCAGTCACTGGGGAATATTTCTTCCTCGGACCTGCAAAGAGATGAAAAGCCATTAAAACTGAGGGCCACATTAACTAGATCTGCACGAAGTATGTAGTAGCAATACTAGTTGCACTGAGAACGACACGAGATACACAAGGTGAATACAGCACGAAGTAAGGAAAGAATGACACGAGATACACTGTGACAGAACAGACACAACAAGGAGAACGACACGAAGTGAGGTTATAAAACAACACGAGGTAAAAAGAAGAACGACACGAAGAACAACATGGTGGTAAAACAGAAACCAGCCGTAAGTGTGGTTTCAACACATGAAAGACACGATGTCTAGGAAGAACAACACGAAGAGATAATTCGGAAACGACACTAAGTGAAACAGAAACGACACGAAGTGCAACAGGAACGACACGAAGTGTAGTAGTGACAGAACACACACTACACAGAGAATGACACAAAGTTGCACAGAAAACAACACGGAGTGCTGCGATGTCCTGCACGCAATGGAACAAAAACGACACGAAGACGATGAAAATGACACGAGGTGAAGTCACAGGGAGACAATGACACGAGGTGTAGAAAACAACACGAAGATGAAACAGTAACCGACACGAGTTGAAAACAGCATGAAGACGAAAACTGAATTCGACACGGAGTGTGGTCAAAGCGAGAAAGACACGAAGTCTAAAACGAAAGACCAACACGAAGACGAATAAAAAGAAACGACTCGAAGTAAGAACGACACGGAGACAGAAGATGCCACGGCTATCATGACACGTGATGAAGCAGTGGGACCAGAAAGAAACGACACGAAGTTCCTAAACTCAACACAAAGACATAACGACTGAAATAATACGAGAGACACGGACACATCACGAAGATCAACACAGAAACCGACACGAAGTGTGGTTTCAAAAACAAACGAAATCGACACGAGATGAACAACTAAAAACAAAGGAAACGACACGAAATATAGTGGAAGCAACACGGACACACGACCTGAAGGACAGTAAACAAAAACAACACGAAGTATGATAATAAGTGACATGAAGACACAATAAAGGGAATGACACGAACACGAGAGGAACAGTGCAACGTATAGACTTGAAGTTCAAAGCAAACGGCTGTACAGACTTGAAGATGTGAAGCCACTGTGCAGACTTTGAAGAACAGTCCAATGTATGGACTTTGTCATTGAAGACCAATTATGCAGACTTGGCAGTGAATGACACGGCTGTACAGACTTCATGAACAGTGCATGATTGTACTTGACGATGTATACACTTAGCCTATGCAGACCAGTCCGATGTATAGACTTCAAGGAAATGCATGCTACAGTGCAATGTCTAGACTTGCTATATGCACAAGACGCTGTCCACTGTCTAGACTTGCGATGCCTTCGCCAAATGCACACAACAGTCCAATGTATGGACTTAGACGAAACATGCTATGCAATGTACACACTTGACCGTGATCTCTGCAGCGAATGTATAGACTTTGGCTTGGAACGAAGGTAGGAATGAAGCTGTATAGACTTGGCCAGAACGTAGGGAAAAACACCAATGTGCAGACATGAACATCCAGCAGTGTATAGACTTCGTGAACAAAATGCAATGCTGACTGATGTATACATTTGGCAAATAGAGTAATGCATGAACAAACAATTAGCCACTACGTTAACCCAATCTAGCCATATTCATGAATTAGCTGTTCAAGCAAACAGTCAGATATTCAGGCAGTCAAACAGTCATCAGTCATCTATAAGAATCTAGCACACCTCAGTGTGACTCATGGTCTGTCAGCCATCATCAAAACCACACAGGGGCACAACAATAGTTCAGACCAAGAGGCCTAAGAGGAGAGTGATGAAGAAGAGGAGCCTGTAATTGTTAAAGAAATGAAGAAGCTGGAGGGTGGAGAGAAGAGGTTGGATAAAGGAAAGGTAAAAGTTGATGAAGGACCCCAAGACTATGTGCCTAAGGTCCCTTTTCCCGATGCTCTAAAGCTGAAAGCTCATAAGAAATCACCGGTACAATAGGAAGAATTAGTGGAATTATTTAAATAGGTGAATATCAATATTTCACTCTTGGATACAATCAAGCATGTGCCAGCATATGTAAAGTTTTTGAAAGAGCTTTGTACTCCAAAGAGGGAGTTAAGGGCGGTGACTCAAAAGATCCGCTTGTCAGAGGATGTGAGTACTATTTTGATGAATCATTTACCAAAGAAATTGAAGGACCCCAGAGCCCCGTTAATCTCATGTGATATAGGTGGAGTCACTTTTGATCGAGCATTGCTAGACTTAGGTGCTAGCGTAAATCTTTTACCCACCTTCCTCTATGAGCAGTTTGATCTGGGAAAGTTAAAACCCACTTCAATAATCCTTCAATTGGCGGATAGATCGGTGAAAACTCCAAGGGGTCTGTTGGAGGATGTTATTGTCAAGGTGCATGAATGTTATTTCCCGGTGGATTTTCTCATTTTGGATATGGCCTCGACCCAGGATCTAAAGCACAGACCCATCATTTTGGGACGTCCATTCTTAGCTACGGCAAAGGCCAACATCAATTGTGCCACGGGAATGATGGATATATCATTTGGAGGAGAGAAGGCTGCTTTAAATATTTTTAAGGCTTCTCAATACCCGGACCACGAAGAAGAATGCAATATCATTGATATCTTTGAGGAGGTGATTGATGAAAGTCTGGATGACATCGAGGACACCCTAGAAGAGGGTAGCATGCTTCAGGATTCTCCTCTCTCTTCTACACCCTGGTCTAGGGTAGAACCACTTCCTGTACTTCAATCTAAACCAATCTTGCCATCTCTAGAACATCCTCCCGCTCTGGAACTCATGCCTCTCCCGGACTCCCTTAAATATGCATATCTGGGACCTAACCACAATCTACCTGTCATCATTGCCTCCAACCACACTTCTGCTCAGGAAGCCCAACTCTTAACGGTTCTTAAGGAGCATAGGGGGGCAATAGGTTGGTCAGTGGCAGATCTCAAGGGGATCAGTCCGGATGTTTGTATGCATCATATCTATTTAGAGGATAATGCCAAGCCGAGCAGGGAGATGCAGCGCCGGTTAAATCCTAACATGAAAGAGGTGGTCAAGCAAGAGGTGGTGAAATGGTTGGATGCAGGGATTATATATCCCATCTCTGCTAGCAAGTGGGTCAGCCCCACACAAGTTGTTCCAAAGAAATTCGGGCTGACCGTGATTCAAAATGAGAAGGGAGAAGAGGTGTCCATGAGACTACAAAGGGGATGGAGAATCTGTATTGATTATAGAAAATTGAACTTAATGACAAAGAAAGATCATTTCCCTCTCCCGTTTATTGATCAAATTTTGGAAAAATTGGATGGGCAAATATACTTTTACTTTTTGGATGGATATTCTGGGTACAATCAAGTTGTTGTCTACCTGGAAGATCAGGAAAAGACTACATTCACGTGCCCGTATGGCACGTTTGCATTTAGAAGAATACCATTTGGGCTTTGTAATGCCCCTGCCACCTTTCAGCGGTGTATGATGGCAATCTTTTCTGAAATGGTGGGTGAATTTTTAGAGATTTTCATGGATGACTTCTCAATTTTTGGAGACTCATTTGATTGCTGCTTGGAAAATTTGCAGAAGGTGCTAGCACGATGCATTGAATCTAATCTGGTGCTTAGTTGGGAGAAAAGCGACTTCATGGTAAGAGAAGGCATTGGGATAGAAGTAGACAAGGCTAAGGTTAATCTGATTTCCAATCTTCCTCCCCCTTCATCTGTTAAGCAAATCCGCTCTTTTCTTGGCCATGCGGGTTTTTATAGAAGATTCATTCAGAAGTTCTCTACCATTACTCGTCCGCTCACTAAGCTCCTAGCCAAGGACACTCCATTCCAGCTAGATGAGTCTTGTCCTGAGGCTTTCCACTCTCTTAAAGCGGCCCTCACTCAAGCTCCAATCCTACAGTCTCCTGATTGGTCGCTCCCATTTGAAATCATGTGTGATGCCTCTGACTATGCTACAGGAGCTATCTTAGGTCAGAGAATTGATAAGAAATCTGTGGTGATCTATTATGCGAGTCACACTCTCGCCAATGCTCAATTGAATTATACCACCATAGAGAAAGAACTTCTGGCCGTTGTTTTTGCCCTAGAGATATTTCGCTCATATCTTTTAGGGGCCAAAGTCATTGTCTATTCTGATCATGCTGCTTTGAAATACCTGCTCACCAAGAAAGATGCCAAACCCCGACTCATCCGTTGGATCTTATTGCTTCAGGAATTTGATTTAGAAATTAGAGACAAGAAGGGGTTGGAGAATGTTGTCGCTGATCACTTGTCAAGGATTGTGATTCCTGAAAGTGCTCCTATGTCCGATTCCTTCCCTGATAAGCAAATTATTTCCATCTCTCACACTTCAACCCCTTGGTATGCTCACATAGTCAATTACCTGGCGATAAGATAGATTCTACGAGGGTGGTCTAGGCAAGAGAAGGATCGATTCTTTTCAAAGGTTAAGCACTACTTTTGGGAGGATCCGGAACTGTTTCATATGGGTCCTGATCAGATCATCAGAAGATGTGTCCCCGAAGAGGAACAATAATCTGTTTTGAACTTTTGCTATAATCTCGCATGTAGGGGACATTTTTCAGGAAAGAAAATGATGAGGGCATCACCCACGATTCCCTCTGGCTCGGGACCTCCCTCCCCCTCGACGAGGTCCAGACTTGAGCTCCATGGCATCCAGTTCGCTGCAGTACTTTTCTGGATCACCTTTTGTGCACTTATTGTCTTTATCTTGAGTCATTTTGATGTAATTTGCCTTTTATTTAAGTCCAGTATCTAGGTTATGTGTTTATTTCCCTATGTCTTGTGGTCATCATGTGGGTTCGGGCCCAAACACTTGGGCTTGGCCCACTTGCCCCCCCCCCCTTTCTTCCCTAGTCATGTGTCATTAGTCTATTTTACAGGGACTTTTTGTAAATTGCGGATTCCCTATAAATAGGGCCCCAAACCCTCCATTTGGAAGTAATGAAGCATTGAGTAAAATTTGAGCCACAAGCATTGTCTTCCCTCTCTCTCTCTCTAGCTCTTTTCTCTCTCTCTCTCTCTCTCTCTCTCTCTCTACAGGGGGTGAACCCCTCTCTCTCCTCTTCTCTCCCTCTCTCTCCCTTGGGCGAACCTGCCCCTTCACCTTCCCCCCCCCCCTTGCCACCTCATCAGCCACCTCACTCCCCCACCCTTTCACCTCCCCAAGAACCATAACTCCCATTAATACCTCCACATCCCCAAGCAACCCTTCCCATTCCCCATACACCCTTTCATACTCCAAGGCACCCTTCCCTCTCCCCCAATCATCCTTTCCACTCCCCCACACACCCATTCATATCCCTAGGAGGAATTGACTCCCATTCCCCCCCACTAGCTGCGACCCCCCATTCCCTTCCCCATTACCTTGGCCGACCCCCACCACCAACCCCCCCTCCTAGCTGCGTCCCTTTCACCCCACCTCTCTCTTAGACCTCCTACTCCCCTGCTCCACCCTCTCACCGTCTCTGAAACCTCCCTCCCCCTTCAACCATCAACACCTCCACCCCCACCATTGCTAACCCTCCACTTACATCAACCTAGTTCCACCACCATTCTCTTCACATTGATCAGCCTGCAGGTGACAGAAGAAAGGGTCGTCTTGCAGAAGCAACCACGGAGTCATACGACGACATCTGAAGGCGTACCATACATTGCTGGAAAGGTGGTCCAATCAGCTTCGCAGGCGAGGTGATCCCACCCCATTCTGAGTCCGGGGTTGTCCGGGAGGACCGATCTCCCCCGACTGCGCAGAGCTGCCCCTGCAGAGTATCTGAACCAGAATAGAAGCTGTACCACAATGAACCGCTGGGGAATCCGGCCACGAGCTCTTCTACAAAGTTCTCCTTCGTCTAGTCTACTTTCAAAATCAACAAGTGGAACTTCGATCGGCATCCGTGAGTCAAAGTTACCATTTTTCTCCCTCTACAACGCGGGTCTGCTTCCCACAATCTGCTTCGACCTGCCTCCATTGTTCAGAGTCCTCCAGTCCTCTTCGACATCACACGGCTTCCCTGTCAGTTTTTCTGCGAAGAGGACTCATCCACGGTTCCAACAACTCCAACGGTTCATGATTCGGAGTCCAGAAATCGTCGGGGTACTCTCTGCAACATGCTGTTGGAGATCTGAAGCTGCCAGTCCCAGATTCTATCACGCTGTTCGAACCTCCACCAAGGCCAGCATCGACACCAGAAGAATTCAACAAAATCCTGAGGCATTCTGGTTCCAGTTGCGAAGAGTTCCCCTCTGGTCTCGTCATCAGCAAAATTCCATATTGAGATCTACGGCCGCAACACCGACTGTCTGTCACCTCTCATAGCAAGCAAGCAGCCTCGGCATCGGCTCTTTCTCTTGGATTTTCAATGAATCTCCCCACCCCGCCTGGCTGGCTTAACGCCCCTCCCTGTGCGGAGGTAGTGTTTGATTTGTAACTTTGAAATCTCCACCCCAAGTCCACCCTCCTGTGTGAGGTGTAGTGATTGTACTTAATTAAACAGGGTTCAAGCCTCACCGGCGCAGTGTGCGGGGAACCCACACTTCCCCGCTCGCCCATCATCTCCGACCGGGGTTGGTTTCTTAAAACCAACCAGGTGAGCTTCTGCCCTTGCTCCCCTTAATATATGTTTATTTAATATCCGCCAAACGAGTCCGCTGGCTAGTGAGAGAGTGCCCGTTCCCGGAGCCACCATCTTGGAGTGGTCATCGTGGATGATAGTGAGTGAGTGACCTAGTGCCCCCGAGGCACCCGGCCGCCCTTGATTGTGGGCATCATACCTTCGGGAGGGTGAACCTTAATTGTGCTGGCCCTCTACCAGCAAGGGTCTTTCTCCACCACCTCGACTCGGCATCACCGAGTCACCACGGGTAACGGGTGCGCACGGTGAGACGGCGTCTTCCAAGTTTTCTCGGATCTTGTGAGTGTGTTTGCGAATTAAGTCCAAGGGACCATAGCCTCTTACTGCATCATTGTGTCACATCAGTTGGTATCAGAGCAAGTTCACAACTTGTCTCTCTACAAGTTAGTCCTAGGGTGCATTCGCATTTAGAGTCTTTATCGGGTCACCCAGTGCATCATCATGTACACTCCACATTGGTTAAGTCCCCTCAACCCGGCCTTCCACAAGAGCCCGATTGACCCCCTCCTCATGAACATCATCCTAGAAGGGGACCTTAGTTTTGACGGATCTAGTCCTAATGCCTACCTAAAGTGGGAGGCTACCATGGATAAACACTTTGATAGGACTAGGGTCTATGGACACGCTAGAGTCCGCAGAGCCAGAGGGTGGCTTCGGGGACAAGCCAAGAAGGAGTGGGAACGCATAGTGAGCTTAAGAAGGATTTGGAGGCAAGAACCCATAGGATCATGGAAAGAGATGAAGATCGAGCTTAGGAAGATCTACGCTCCCCGACCTTCCCACTCCTACCTTGAGAATCATAACCCGAGGAGCACTCCCACTCCTCCTTTCTCTCCCAGCCAACCCAAGACCACCCGTAAGGCCCAAACTCCACCACCCCAAATGATTCCAATCCCGATCACCACCACCACTCAAGCCAAATTGGCCACCACCCAACCCAAAATTCTCCATCAAACCCACACCCTACAAGCTTCCACAAAACCTCCTCCCACCCCTCCTCCGACAAGGGTCACCCCTAGTGAAAACATACCCCAGCAAGAAGGGAGTTCCAATGGGCCAAGTGTGGGTGAGACCGCTCAGGGAAATAGACAACAATGCTCTAAAGTGTAGAGGCTTTGGACACTTCATCCATCAATGCCCTTCATGAGAGATGTCCAACACACTAACTGAAGAAATAGTTACCCCCATCCAAAGGGAACTTGAGGAGGTGATTGAAGTCCATGAGGCACCCCTAGAATGGGAGGAGGAATATGAAGCCCAATGTCAAGAGTTGGGTCAAGAGAACCCATCCCTACCCAAAGAAAACCCATTGAGCCTAACTGGGTACACCCTCCCTCATGAGTTACATGATGACCAACCAAGTTCCCCCACCCCTCCCTCCATGAGAATTGTGATTCTTGGGGAACCCCTCATTGAGTGGCTTAAGCAAGACCTCCTCCTCCACATCATGCGCCCCTCCATGGATAAACATAACCCAATCGTGCCCACCCTACCATTCCACACAACCTATCATTCGTTTTGCTTTGTAGGAGCCATGAGGGACTTGATTAAAGGCATATTAAGGCAAATAGAGGTGACAAACATGCTGGCCTTAGGAGTGAGTGATACGGGGTACCTTAGTTTCTCACACCCCTCTATCAGGTCCATCATCTCCATTTACACCAAGGGTCCTTGCATGAGTGAGCTCGTATTGTTTCTACCCGAGCCCGATGAGTTTTACACCACCCCCCTACCACAAGAAAAGGGCACTCAACCTAGGGAATCCGCTTTGGTACTTACCTTAGGAGACGAGTGCCTAGCCCACACTAGGGAGTGTATGCTTTGGAGTGCTCCAGGTCTAAGATGGGAAGAAGCCTCAATCCCCTCAACCCAAGTCCTCCTAGATCCACATGATCCCTTCCCACTAGCCCTTCTTTGCCAACCCACCTCCTTACCCTCCTACATCTTTCCCTACCCCTCGTCCCTTTGCAAGGAACATTACGATAGGTCCCACCAGGTTCATGATTCCCACTTCCCTATGTGTACTAGGGACCCTAGGACGACCACTTGGATTAAAGCCCACCTCCACATCACCCACCCCTTAACCCATCTTGAACCTTTTGGCCACTTCCTATGGGCTTCCGAGTACTCATCACTCACCACCCACTCCCTCCTACCCTCACCCACCATGTCGAACCTAACCCACCCATTCCAAAACTTAGCCCACACTATGAGAGCCATGACCATGGGTAACATCCACCTAGGAAATGAGGAATTGACCCATCCCAAGATGTCCACTTTCTTGGGCCCCTTCGACCCCCATGAGTGGAAACCCCCAAATCAACCCTCACCTAAAGATGAGACCATCTTGATAGGAATGCATGTGTCACAACATTTTGCATTATGTGGCAAGGCTAGTCACGTCATTTGTGTCACATACACACTAGGTCCAGTGCACGACAGGTTTACATTTGGACAAGCTGGTCCTCCCCCACTCTTCATCCATCTCATGCATGATAGGGCCACTTGTGGCTGCCCCGGTCCACCTAAGTGCATCAAGGTCCACATGGCTTCTAAGCATGATAGGTCAATTCATGGATGCCCTAGTCCTCCTAAGTCCGTCAAAACTAATCTAACACTTGATAGGACTGCATTTGGTTGTCCGGGCCCCCCCTTCATCTCTAGGGGATCGTCATTCATGGCACTGCATGGCACCATTCGCAAACACATCAACAAGAGCAACAAGATTTATAAGAAGTCAGCCGATGCCCACCGCCGCCACCAGGAATTCCAAGTTGGTGATTTTGTGATGGTGAGAACTGAGAGGCTATTCCCTAGGAATGTCTCAAAGTTGAAGTCGCATAGAGCCGGCCCCTTTCAGGTGCTGAGGCGCCTTGGCACAAATGCTTATGTGTTGGACCTCCCCGAAGAGTACGGAGTAAGCCCCACTTTCAATGTGGCTGACCTGGTGCCCTACAAGGGTCCCACGGTGACACCCAGTGAGGAGATCCAGCCTATCCCACCCCTTGAGAGAGCCCCCACACCAACGAGAACTCCATCTGGCCAGAGAGACTAGTGTGATCAAGTGGAGTGGATATTAGATGAACAGATCATCAACACACGGAGTAAGGCGTATGAGCGATATCTGGTTAGGTGGAAGGGACGGCCACCTTCGGATGATTCCTGGGTGAGTCGGGAGGACCTCCAGCGACTGGACCCCGACCTCTTGGAGCAGTATCACAGCAGGGAGGGCCTCTACTCGACAGAGTCGAGCTCTTCGCGGCCCGGGGGAAATGATGAGGGCATCACCCACGATTCCCTCTGGCTCGGGACCTCCCTCCCCCTCGATGAGGTCCAGACTTGAGCTTCATGGCATCCAGTTCGCTGCAGTACTTTTGTGGATCACCTTTTATGCACTTATTGTCTTTATCTTGAGTCATTTTGATGTAATTTGCCTTTTATTTAAGTCCAGTATCTAGGTTATGTGTTTATTTCCCCATGTCTTGTGGTCATCATGTGGGTTCGGGCCCAAACACTTGGGCTTGGCCCACTTGCCCCCCCCCCCTTTCTTCCCTAGTCATGTGTCATTAGTCTATTTTGCAGGGACTTTTTGTAAATTGGGGATTCCCTATAAATAGGGCCCCAAACCCTCCATTTGGAAGTAATGAAGCATTGAGTAAAATTTGAGCCACAAGCATTGTCTTCCCTCTCTCTCTCTCTCTAGCTCTTTTCTCTCTCTCTCTCTCTCTCTCTCTACAGGGGGCGAACCCCTCTCTCTCCTCTTCTCTCCCTCTCTCTCCCTTGGGCGAACCTGCCCCTTCACCTCCCCCCCCCTTGCCACCTCATCAGCCACCTCACTCCCCCACCCTTTCACCTCCCCAAGAACCATAACTCCCATTAATACCTCCACATCCCCAAGCAACCCTTCCCATTCCCCATACACCCTTTCATACTCCAAGGCACCCTTCCCTCTCCCCCAATCATCCTTTCCACTCCCCCACACACCCATTCATATCCCTAGGAGGAATTGACTCCCATTCCCCCCCACTAGCTGCGACCCCCCATTCCCTTCCCCATTACCTTGGCCGACCCCCACCACCAACCCCCCCTCCTAGCTGCGTCCCTTTCACCCCACCTCTCTCTTAGACCTCCTACTCCCCTGCTCCACCCTCTCACCGTCTCTGAAACCTCCCTCCCCCTTCAACCATCAACACCTCCACCCCCACCATTGCTAACCCTCCACTTACATCAACCTAGTTCCACCACCATTCTCTTCACATTGATCAGCCTGCAGGTGACAGAAGAAAGGGTCGTCTTGCAGAAGCAACCACAGAGTTATACGATGACATCTGAAGGCATACCATACATTGCTTGAAAGGTGGTCCAATCAGCTTCGCAGGCGAGGTGATCCCACCCCATTCTGAGTCCGGGGTTGTCCGGGAGGACCGATCTCCCCCGACTGCGCAGAGCTGCCCCTGCAGAGTATCTGAACCAGAATAGAAGCTGTACCACGACAAACCGCGGGGGAATCCAGCCACGAGCTCTTCTAAAAAGTTCTCCTTCGTCCAGTCTACTTTCAAAATCAAGAAGTGGAACTTCGATCGGCATCCGTGGGTCAAAGTTACCATTTTTCTCCCTCTACTACCCGGGTCTGCTTCCCACAATCTGCTTTGACCTGCCTCCATTGTTCAGAGTCCTCCAGTCCTCTTCGACATCACACGGCTTCCTCGTCAGTTTTGCTGCGAAGAGGACTCATCCACGGTTCCAAAAACTCCGGCGGTTCATGATTCGGAGTCCAGAAACTGTCGGGGCACTCTTTGCAACATGTTGTTGGAGATCTGAAGCTGTCAGTCCCAGATTCTATCACGCTGTTCGAACCTCCACCAAGGCCAGCATCGACACCAGAAGAATTCAACAAAATTCTGAGGCATTTTGGTTCCAGTTGCGAAGAGTTCCCCTCTGGTCTCGTCATCAGAAAAATTCCAGATTGAGATCTACGGCCGCAACACCGACTATCTGTCACCTCTCACAGCAAGCAAGTAGCCTCGGCATCGGCTCTTTCTCTTGGATTTTCAATGAATCTCCCCACCCCTCCTGGCTGGCTTAACGCCCCTCCATGTGCGGAGGTAGTGTTTGATTTGTAACTTTGAAATCCCCACCCCAAGTCCACCCTCCTGTGTGAGGTGTAGTGATTGTACTTAATTAAACAGGGTTCAACCTCACCGGCGTAGTGTGCGGGGAACCCACACTTCCCCGCTCGCCCATCGTCTCCGGCCGGGGTTGGTTTCTTCAAACCAACCAGGTGAGCTTCTGCCCTTGCTCCCCTTAATATCTATTTATTTAATATCCGCCAAACGAGTCCGCTGGCTAGTGAGAGAGTGCCCGTTCCCGGAGCCACCATCTTGGAGTGGTCATCGTGGATGATAGTGAGTGAGTGACCTAGTGCCCCCGAGGCACCCGGCCGCCCTTGATTGTGGGCATCATACCTTCGGGAGGGTGAACCTTAATTATGCTGGCCCTCTACCAGCAATGGTCTTTCTCCACCACCTCGACTCGGCATCACCGAGTCACCATGGGTAACGGGTGCGCACGGTGAGACGGTGTCTTCCAAGTTTTCTCGGATCTTGTGAGTGTGTTTGCGAATTAAGTCCAAGGGACCATAGCCTCTTGCTGCATCATTGTGTCACATCAGAAAACAACGACGAAAGTTTTGCAGAGTGGATTCTATTGGCCCACCTTATTCAAAGATGCTTATGAATTTTTCAAAACATGTTTGAGGTGCCAAGCTGTGGGCAGTAATTCAAAAAAAGATATGATGTCGCTAAACCCCATTCTGGTTGTAAAAAATTTTGATGTTTGGGGTATTGATTTCATGGGACCGTTTCCACCATCCTTTGGCAATGAGTACATCTTGGTGGCGGTCGACTATGTTTCGAAATGGATAGAGGTTGTTGCTACTAGGACCAATGATCATAAGGTGGTCATAAACTTTGTCAAGAAGAACATCTTTTCTAGATATGGGTGTCCTAGGGCTATGATTAGTGATGGGGGGTCCCATTTCACGAACTTCCAATTTCGAGCTTTGCTTCGTAAATATGACATAACTCATAAGCTCGCTACCCCCTATCATCCCCAAACCAGTGGCCAGGTGGAGGTTTCTAATAGGGAGATAAAGAACATCTTACATAAGACAGTTAGGCCGGATAGGAAAGACTGGTCTGAGTGACTGGATGATGTACTTTGGGCCTATAGAACTGCCTTTAAGACTCCCATTGGCATGTCTCCATATCGTCTCATTTTTGAAAAAACTTGCCACTTGTCTGTTGAACTTGAGCATAGAGCCTATTGGGCCATTAAGCAAGTCAATTTTGACTTAACTCAAGCTGGAGCCCAGAGAGCCTTACAACTCAATGAACTGGAGGAACTAAGGAACGAAGCCTATGAAAATTCCAGGATCTATAAAGCTAAAATCAAGGCTTTCCATGATAAGTATATTCACATGAAGATTTTTCATGAAAATCAAAAGGTTTGGCTTTTTAACTCACGGCTACGCTTGTTCCCCAGTAAGTTGAAATCCAGATGGGATGGACCGTTCATAGTTATTAAAGTATTTGACATGGAGCCGTTCAAATTTTGAATCCACAAAATGGTCATATTTTTACTATTAACGGTCAAAGGTTGAAACAATACTTCGAAAATGAGCGGATATCACCAAAAGAATCCATCACATTATGTGATCAGAAATAAATTCATTTTGAACTTTCATGCGTCTGGCTGAAGACGGTAAACTTAGCGCTTCTGAGAGGTAACCCAAGGTTTTGTGATTTGATGTTTTATTTTAGTGTGTATGTCAGGCCAAGAAGAGAAGGAGCCATCATCACTTTGTCCCGCCCATCAGGTTGTATCCTTCCATCCCAACCATATTCCCTGTTTACTTGTTCTCTGACCTTTCTATTGCATATGCCATTGAGGATAATGTCATTCAAGTTGGAGGGGGGGCAGAAAAAAGTTTCATTTCATGTGAATACAACCTGATATAAGCTCTTGCTTGATATCCTGCATTGTTTTATGAAAAAAAAAGGATGAAATCCACATTTTGAGTTTCATGATTCATGCTCCCATTGAAAGTAATTATGGAATAGAAATGATTGGGAGAAGGATGATGTAAAATTTATTTAATCTAGCCATGGAAAACTGATCTAAGAATCTCTTTAAAGTTCATGTGCACTCTAGAAAAATAAAAATCACCTTGCACGCTAATGAAACATAACCGGACAAGCCTTCTGCTATTTTGAGTATGTTACCTGATATTCTACACTTCATAAAGAAGAGATCTTTTATAAGCTTTCTGTCAAGTTATCTAAAAAATTAGTGCAAAAGCACAATTGAAAAAAAAATAATTTTTGAGAAAAGAAAACACCATGAAAAATGCTCTGAATCTGAATAACCGGGCCTACTACACCTAAGACGTGTTGAGGTTCGCGTCAAAAGGATAAGAAAATCTTGATCTGCAAAATCGGACTTGCTTTGAGGTTCGTGTTAGCATCATGTGTGTAGAAAAAAAAGATCTCTAAGGGACGAAGTAATAAGGCATATAAAAAGTTAATATGCTTAATGCTCTGATTAAGAAGTGTAAGGTTGAAGGGCACTTGCTTAAAATAGCAATATGAGGGATGCAATTGTCTAGTTGTGAATTTAGTATTACACATGCACAAGTGCTATTGAACTTTAAGTTGACTTCTTGATCATATACCTTAATTTCTAAATCTATGGCTAGTATGTGTTAATACTTCCAGATTCCTAATCTTTAGTTGACTCTATGAAAGATGCTCTGGAAATGAGGCATGGATATTTTAAACTCTTGTTGGTCCTAAATTTTTAATTATTTGCATTGCTAAGGGACTAGCAATGAGTAAGTTGGGGGTGTGATAAGTGTGTAGTTTTACATGTTAATTAATATTATATTATGCTTTTAGCAACTTTAATATGCATCACTATACATTTATCACACTTAATCACAATCTAGAGTAAAATATTTAGTTCGATAAAATTAAGTAATTTTAATAAATAAATTTGCTCATTTTACAGGTACTCGGTACGATGAGGAAAGCGACAAGACAAGTCTGCACAATAATGAGCCAAACCCCATTATAAAAAAAAATAAATAAATAAATAAAAGAAAACTAAATAATAAAGCGGTTGGCTTTTAATCGATGTATATATGAGATATATATATATATAAGAGATATATATACATATAAGAGATATATATATATGTGTAATATATATATATATATATATATGATATATATATATATACATATATATATCGCAAGCAACAGCCATATATATACACCTCATATATATGTTCACACTTTGCATGGCAGAACGTGGCTTCTCCAAGGGCTTCATGCTTTTGCATGCTTTGTTCACGTTGCATGATTTTGCATGCATTCATGCAAGATGGCCAGGCGCTTCATGCAACAAGGACAACGGTAGCATGGCATCGACGATTCTTCTTCAAGTGCACATGGCGGGTCAAAACGGCAGCAGAAGTGGCGGGCTCGAGCCACAACAGCAGAACACGAAGCAACCGCCCAAGGCGGTTGCTCATGTACGCAGCTGACGTGGGCCCCCCATGGCCATTCTTCAACGCATGAAGGCGCTGGGCATTGGGCTTCACATGGCATTTTGGCAGCGGCAGGCGGGTGTGGGCGCCGTGCTTCAAAGGCTGGCAAGGCAACGTGGCTTCATGCAACGGGTCAATGTCGCATACGGCCGACGGTGGGAGAAGAAATAGAGAGATAGAAAGAGAGAAAAGTGGGAGGCGACCAAACTATTTTTTTTCAACCTTTACAGCTCCTTCACATAGAAAAATATATGTGGGCTTGATTTTCAACAAAAACTGTAATGAAGTGTCAAGGTGTTCACATAGAGTAAGGGGGTGATTTGAAGCCTATAAAAGGGCTCCTATTGTGAAGTTGGGGGAGAGTTTTTTTTGGCTTTGGAGAGTCACGTAGGAGTGTTTTGGAGAGCTTTTATTTGTGGGTTTTTGGGTTGTTGTTAGTGTGTTGTATGAACGTTGTTGTAATATTAGCCATTTTAACCCGTTCATAGCCCATTTACATACATTTGTGGTCTTTATTTAGAATTTCTTTCTTCAACAAAGTTGTTCATCTCTAAGTGTTCGTCATTTTCTCTTTCTACCACTTTTCTTAAATCTCCACCGTTGTTGAGTTATTCCCTAATTTTCAACATGTTGTTCTGTGCGGTCACTGTTCATCCGAGATGATAGTCTCTGCCATTTCTCCGTTTTGAAATCATTCCAATCCTATTTTCTCTCTAAGTTCTTCATAAAAGTTATTATTATCTTGTAGATCTAACTTTTCTTCGTCTACCACTTTCTCCAATTCTTCTTCATTTTTAAGTTATAATTAATTTTCTAAGGTTCTATTTTCTACCCAGTCACTATTCACCCGCGCCCATAGATGTCGGTTTTTCACATTTTTCACCTTCGTCCTTTCATTTTCTGTCTTAAGTGCTTCACAAAACTTCTTCCTTTCTTCGCCCTCTACAACTTTCTCTTCTTCCATTTCTTCTAATTCTCTTTGTATTTTAAGTTATTTTCCTTCTCTTCAACCCTTGTGTTCAATATAATTTCAGTGTGTTCAACTTGGTATTTTTCTCACTTCTTCTATCTATCTCCCTCTTCCCTACTTCACACATCCCAAGGCGGATCATCTTCCTCTCGTCTTCTCGGCGGCGTCTACTTCTATGACGGAGTGAAATTCCAAGACTCGACACGGCGGAGACGACGACTACTCTTTATCCTATTGGCTCTTATTCTTTCTTTTTTTCTCTCTTATTTGTAAGTTATATTTTCATTTTTATTAGAGTTGAACATATCACCTTTCATAGCAATAAAATTCAGAATTTGATAAATTGTGGCCTTCTCTTTCTATCTCTTTCCAATTTCTCTCCTTAACCCTCTCATATTCTTTAATTAGTTTTCATGCAAGTTTCCTTTCCATTAGTTTAATCTCATTCAAAACTTCAGATTTTTCAAATACAAGAATTCTCCTCCATGCTTAATTGAAAATATTTCTTCTCCGTGGGATCGACCCGTATTCACCACTTTGCTTGAATTTTAATATTTTTAAGTGAGTGAGTTCGGTAAATTTTTAAATTGTGACACGATATTTTTAACAACATTTGTCGGAGCGCATCACACATGCCTCGACACATCAGTGCAGAACTTCAATTTGGAAATTTGCGAAGTTGAAGCACCAAGAATTCTACCTCGACGCATCGAGATGTCCCATATGTGTCATTACAAAGACAGGTTGATGCAGAAGTACAACCTATTGCTTGGGCAGAGAAAGATCGATGGAGTAGCTTATGGAGAAGTCTGATGGTCTTCAAATGAGAAAATATTGAACATGGCACCTGGTTCCTTGCTGGGTCTGGCTGAAGCTGTACTCAAGATAAACAACCTAATGCTATGGCTGAATGGAAACGACCTCGATGCAATGATGCACAAAGGAGCCATTTCAGAATTCAGCATCGACGCAACACAAGAGTTGCACAGACGCAACAAGTCCATCATAAAGAGAAAGGTCGATGCACTCAAGCCATTCAAGAACGAAAGGTCGATGCACCTCAGTTCCTTCAGAACAAGGGTCGATGCAGCAAATTCAACCAGTGCTGGGAAGGTCAGTGCAGAAGCACAATTTTCTCTCTGAACATAGACAGGTCGATGCATCTTGTATCTACATTTGGATAAGGTCGATGCATCAGAAGTAATTGACGGTAATATGCAAAAACACTAAATCAAGTCAGCTAAAGCTAAATGTTGTCTTACATATTGGATCAGTATGAGAAGGGATATGTGAAGCTATATTCAGTGGGCCTTGCCTAGATGAGTCAAATCTCATGAAGAACAAGAACTGGTTAGCGCATCGAACTTTGTCTCGATGCACTGGCAGAGACAGGTCAATGCACAGGTTGTTAGCAAATCTCATGTCGGTGCACTTCAGCATTCCTTGATCATATAGGTCGGTGCAGCTGTGTTAAGGCGAACTTAAGCAGCTGAGTTTGACCAACCGGCGAACACAGGGCAGGCAGCCACAACACTTAAGTGATAGTAGTGAATACTTAGCATGCAAGCACGTGATCCCGAGTCAACCAATGTTGGGCACATGATCCAAGGCTCAAGGTTGGAGGAACACTCTCGTCCCTGCCACGTGGGCTAATGAAAGAAAAAGGCAATCAAATTACTTTATCCAAAAAACTTCTCCGGAGGCTCTGTAATAGGAGGTATCTTCCTCCGAGCACGGAGAGAAAAAAAATAGGCCGCTACAAAGAAGAAAAGTGAGCCAGCAGAAGAAGGGAGAAGAGAGCAAGTGTGTGAGCAAAAAGAAAAGAAAAGAAAGAGAGGAAATATGAAGAAGAAGAGAGAGAGGAGAGAAAGAAAAGGAGAGTGATCGAGATTGAAGCAGTCAGTTCCAAAATTGAAGATCTGTGTTCGTCTGTTCTAGGATCAAATCCTGAACAGTTTATTGCTCCTGCGAGAGCTACAATTTTCATTTAGTTAGTTGTATTTTTCTTTGTTGCTTTCATTTTCTATTTTGCTTTTCCGAGTCCCTTTTTTGGGATCCAGGTTCCTCCTGAGGATTCAGGAGAAGGGAGATTTATCTCCGGTTGCCCTCTGTGGATTCAGAGGAAGGGAGACTGGTGTCTCCAGTTGTAAGTGACGGGGTGTCACTCACGGTGTTCCCTCTGTGGTCTCAGAGGAAGGGGGGGTTGTCCTCCGGTTCTAGTTCCACGGGTGGCAGAGCTAGGGTGCTGGTCTTGTGGGAAGCAAGACCAGGTCGAGGGATTTGTTTCCCTCTGGTTCAAGCTGTTAGGCGGCATTCTGTTGCAGACTGAGTCTGCTTTGATTTCTAGCTTGTGCTAGTGGAATCCTCGCTCGGTGGGAGTGAGGGGTGGACGTAGGCTAACTTTGGGTCAACTGAACCACCTAAAAATCTGAATGTTTCATTGTGTGATTACGCTTGTGATTGTTTGGTTGTTCTCGTCGTCTCTTCAAGCTGTTGTATTTTGCCATTTCATCATTATATTTTTGTGCGTTAAGTGCTAGATGGTTTATGTGAATCAGCATCTCATTCCAGTAGATAGTCTTTCAATCTGTGGTGTTGGATATCGTGTTGAACTTATTTGTGGAAGGTCTTAGCAGACTTTTGGTTTTGAGTGTGTATGTTTTGTATCTTCCATTTCCAATTTGATTTAAATTGCTCTTAGTCCGAAATATTTTGGGGTGTGCGTTTTTAATTTCCCTTTGACAGGATTTATTCATCCCCCCCTTCTAGATCCTATCCATATCTCTGCTATCTAGCAGTCTCAGGGTGTCCAAGAAGTGGTATCAGAGCAGGCTTCTAATTCTTGCAGATTTAATCATCTGCAGAAAAAGGATCCTAGTGCCCTATGACTACTCGATCTTATTTCGCTAAGCATTTTTCTCATGGATTCCGCACCAGTGTTTGACGGCACTAGCTTTTATATATGGATTGTTGAAATGGCCATATCGCAAATTCAATTGATCCAAACGTTTGGACGATTATTACTGAAGGGCCACACAAGTTACCTACGAGTAAGTCCAATTTGACTGAGGATCATAAAGTAAAACATCTTGAGAACATTAAAGCACTGAAGATGATGAAGAGTGCAGTCGACACTAACAAGTTTCCCTTTGTTTCTTCCTGTAGGACTGCTAAAAAAATTTGGGATCACTTAAACGATATTCATCAAAAGGAGAACTCAAAGTGTATGATGGCTGATGAAAGCAATGAAAGTGAGGATGCTGAAGAGGTAAACAATCCTTTCGCTAGCTTTTCTCTAGAAGATTGGGAAGATGCATATGCTAATTTGCTAGAGTCCTATGAAAAATTGAGAAAACAGAATAAATCCCTGAAAAAGAAGTTAAACGATCTTGAGAATGCTAATTCTGGAGGTGAGGACATTGAAGTCCTGAAAATAGAAAATAACATATTCAGAAAATAAATGAAAAATCTTGATGCCATTAGTTCAGAACTTGATTATGTGAAATCTAAAAATGAACAACTCAAAAACCAATTTCAAGAATCTGAATGTAGATCAATGAATCTTGAAAGTGAAAATAGATTGACCTCTGAAAAACTGGAGGCTGTTAGAGTATTAAATTTAGAGCTTCAGAAAAATTTTGACAAACCTCAATCAGAAAATCAACAAGAAGTGTTTAATGAGTGTCAGACTTCCTTAAGTGATTTGGTGTTTAATGATGAACTCCAGGAGGAAAATAGTAAACTGAAAGAGGAAATTAACAAGTTGAAACATCTAAACACATCTCTGTCTGAGAGACTAATCACATTTGAAAAAGGTAAGTGTGTGAGCATGGATAGTTCTGATAAGTTGGTGAATGCAGAAAAAGAAATTGAGAGTCTAAAAACCGTTAATCAAATGTTGAATGAAAAGGCTACTTGCTATGAAGAGAAGATAGCCGGATATGAGCTCCATGTCTCAAAATTTGAATCTAAAATTTCTGACCTGAACAAATCTCTTGAAAAATTTGTGAGTGGAAAAGATAATTTAGACAAACTCCTTGGCTGTAAAGTGAATTTCCAACGTGAGGGTCTGGGTTTTAACCCAGCTAATAAAAGGGGCTTTGATAGTAAAATTTACACATCGTTTGTGTGTAGTTCTGAGCCAACTAGCACATCCAGTGCACCTATCTTCCAATTCAGTGCTTAGAGAACCCAAAAATTCACTGTCAGTCCCAAAACTACAGAACAAACTCAGAAACTAAAAAAGAAAGAAATTCCACAGAAAAAGTTCAAAAACACTCATGTTGGCACAAAGAATGATGCACAGAAGTCACATGCACCCTCACACACTCATATAAGAAAGGGCACATGTCATTATTGTGAAAAATTCGGTCATGTGATGCATAACTGTTACATCTTGGAAATTAATGAATTAAATGTTCAAAATAAGATGAAGGAAATGAGAAATTCAAGAAACACACACATGCATCTCACTAAGGGTTCACACAACAATCAAGTTGCCCATAAAAGGCAACTCAAATGTTTTCACTGTGGTCGATTTAGTCATGTAATGCATGATTGTTGGTTTGTGAAAAAGGATGAGTATAAAGCTTTTAGAAGGAACCATGTTCCTAAAACTGCTCCAAAGAGACTTTATTGCAATGCATGTGGTAAGTCCGGCCATACAGTCAAAGACTGATGGCACTTGAAACACAATCACAGCACTCATGCCAGAAAGAGCAAAAATCCTATTTTCACTCGGATACATGATGCACAATTCTTTAAAAAATATGATTTCTTTGTTCAATGTTATTACTGTGGATTTTTAGGGCATATCATAGATGAATGTCATCATTTAAAGAATGATGAAGTTATTGCCCTGAGGTCAAGGACAGCACCTACAAGAGGTGTAGCTAACTTCTCTGGACCAAAGAAATATTGGGTATCAAAATTTGCAAAATGAGAATGTGTCTTGCAGGTGTGCCTTGGAGATGAAGAATAAAAAAAGCGGGGGTTGAATAAACCAAGAAACCTGAGTATGGTAAAACCCCAGTTCTGCCTTCTTCAAGTTTGATTATTTGAGCTTTCAATAATTCTTTTTAGATAGACGCATATCATGGCTAATTTGTTAATTAGAATTTCATACATATTTATTTATATCCTTGCATTATTGCATGAGTTTGATACTTGCATAAGTCCATTTGCATTTGTCTAAATATCTGTATAAGTCATAATGCACATCTCACACAAACACTGAATATCTATTGCATGCAATCATCATATGCATTCATATGTGCTTAGAATACTATCATTTAAAATTTGCATTGCACATAGAACTGCATATATGACTGCACTGAAATTGTCATGCACCTTCATGCATGATCACATGGTATATCAAATGGTATAGTGCTAAAGGGTAGATGAGGTCTGTCTGGAAGTTCTAACCATGTGTGAGGTGATCTTTAGACCAAGTCCTCCGCCTGGTACCATGGGTCAAGTGTGTGTCTTGAGTCTTGCATATTTTTTTATCAACATGTTCAAGAGCATAACTCATTAAATTCCCATGCATGGTCTTCATGTCACATATGATGGTTCAATGAATTTAGTTAGGGGGAGTCAATGCATATAAATACATGTGTTAATTACATATCATTCATGTGTCAACAAGATTGATTGACATAAATGCACATACTTAGGGGGAGTTCCTGCATTTCATAGTTTACTCATGTGCATTTGTTATCATGCATATACTGATTTCAGAATTGATTGCATATCATTCATATTGAAAATATCAAAAAGTTCGATTGAGTGCATTCAGTCAGGGAGAGCATATAACTAGATTTTGAACAGCATGGCTATATATCTGTTCTATGTTTTATCCCATCACTGTCTAGTTCGGTCGACCAAAACTGCTCATTTCTGTCAACCGAAATCTTCACTGAATAGCCATCACCGTGCTCATTCTGCTATCTCGGTTCTCCTAGTAATCTACACTGTCAGCTGGTATTACATGCCTCCATATGTTCTATATTTCTCACAAACAATGCGTGTTTTTGTTGATGCTACTATTGAAATATTGGCTGTTCTCAAACTTCTTTGATCTAAAAATTGAGAAGATTTCAATCTGTATATCATGATCATAAATCTGAAAACTTTGTCAATAAGGAATCTTCTATTATATAAGTTTATGAATATCTGAAAAATCAAATTAGTTTAAGTTTAATGTATTTATTAAGTTTGGATGTGAAAAAAACTTGAAAACATCTGACTCATTCTTTTAATAAATCTTAACCGACTATCTCAATGTTGTATAATGAAAAACCCTCTGAAATCTGAAATCTGAAAACTTTCAAATCATGACTTACTTTGGTTGTGTCACGCCCCGACGTGGAATATCGGGACCAACAGTAGAAAGAGTTAACAATAATATGTTGATTTCCAGACATGCTATGACCTGCGCTAGAGAATCGAACATTCACCACAACAACCAAAAGATTCAACCAATCTAATAATTACTAATTCAACAAAACCAAGTTTTTACATCAATCCTAATCAAATAAAATTAAGAAGACTTCCAACACGACATTCGAATTTATCAAAGTTACATTCACCAACTCTATTACAACATCACTAGACAACACTCTAAACCACAACTTGACTAAAGACTCTCCGAACGCCTTTACATAGTCTTCTAACTGGTTCGCTCCAAGCTTCACTCTTGCCCGTCCCCATCAGTTTGCGAGTCCTTAGCTGAGCTACCTGAAAAAGGGGGGAAACCACTGAGTGAGCGAACGCTCAGTAGGTAATAGCATGTAAGTTTAAGTAATTAACCAATTTGCATTTATGTTGTACGAGAAAGAAAAAGAATAGATGATATAAATAACCGAATAAGGATAGTAGGAGAACATGAACAAAGTATAATTGGAATTGGCCAATCAAGCATGAAATAACCAAGTCATGTAACTAATTCCGAAGGAATTCAGCAATTTAGAATACAAGAGAGAGAGAGATCATGTACAAGAATATGTCATAGACATCACACTAGTCATGCACTCGGTGCAATGTCTCACCATATCATTACAACTCCCCGAGACACTAGTACTTTTCGGGCGCTCCTCCCAGTACCAGACCGGGCCCTCATGATGCGTTGGCATTGATTTAATGGATCCAAGATCCCAAGTTATGTCTAGACATTAATCAAGTTAAATGGCCAATAATTTCAAGGTATAGAACTTACCTCGAAAAAGTCCAAGGGTAAGTAAAGTAGATATTTTGACCAGAAAGTTCAAGTTATCAAGAACCAACATGTCCTTGCATTCTAACACGAAAAATCACGAAAAACATTTCAGGAATATACACGGTCCATATTGGGCCGCTCAGAGAATGAACGGTCTATAACTGGACTGCGCTAAAAAGGATTGGGCTGAAGAACAACCTAAAGGAAGCCAAGGATGAACAGTCTATTATGGGCCGTTCAGACGATGGAACGGTCAATAAGGGGCCGTGTACCATCTGAGGTCGGTGCACACTACGGGTCGATGCAAGCAAGGTAGGTCGGTGCACCTCCAGTTATTAAACGGTCAGGGACGGGCCGCTCAAAAATAGAACGGTCCATGAATAGCCGTGTACACAACTGGAGTCGACCCACAACAGAGGTCGGTGCACAACTCAAGAAGGTTGGTGCACCTGGCAATTGTACACGATCTCATCAGGGCCGTTTAATGACTCAAATGGTCCAGATCTAACTGTGTACGGCTTAGACGGTCCAAAATGGGCCGTGACAAGGAACAGAGCCAAACGAGCGATCTGATCGAGATAATCAGGTGCAGGATTTGTGGTACAACCTGCCCGGTGTCCTAGTGAGAAATACAAGCTCGCGGGTGCTTACGGAGGTCTCATAATGGAGGTCCTAGTCCGACGGAAAGAATATCCGGCGGAGAGTTCCAACCATTACAAGAAATGAAGGCTAGAAATCATCAGAAAACGAGTGTACGGTGGTCAGTCAACTCCACCGGAGTAGAATTACCATCAAACAATCCTAGTATCATTAATTCATTCTCCACAATACATGTTTGAGATTAACTTTATTGAAATGACGAAATAGGGTCATGAGAGAGTAACTAAGCAAGAAAAATTAAAATTTCAAACTTTCATACGTTTCAATTTAATATGTGGGTTACTCATTACTATTGTCATTAGTTAACTAAGATGAATCATGCTAGAACAAGACTAAAATATTCGACAGAACGGCGCGGTTCGTACAGAACCGTTTAGAGGTCTCAGCGGTCGGTCGACAGTCCGTTCAATTCCTAGAGCCAGGGGGGCAGACGGGGTTGAGCGGTCTGTTGAGGGGCCGCGGGGGTCTCTACACGGTCTGAACATAGCCGTCCTGATTACGGGCGATTGAGACGTCAAAATAATTAAATGGTCAATAAATGGCCGTCGCTATAGACCACACGGTCTATCGCGGGGCTGTTCAAGACAGAGCGGATCCTGCTAGGACCGCGCCAAGGACGCTACGCCCGAACACTAACGGGCTCGAATAGGGGTAATGAAAACGACTAATAAACAACATGTAGAGCATGAAAATTGGGCAAAAGGCTACCATTGGAACGAGAATAGGAAAATGCACATGATAGCAAGATCAACTTAATCTTAATGCCTGCTAATCCTTACCTTAAGCAAGGATCATCAAGAAAAACCCTAAATCTGACATGCTTCCGCTAGAACCTAGAATTCTCGCAGAATACTACATCGATTTTAGGGCTTTTTAGATCAACGGAAAGAGGACTGAGAGATGAATCTAACAATGTATAATACTTAGGGTTTGTTCTGCTAGAACCTACCTTAATCGAGGAAAGAAGACTCCGGTTGCGCACGGGACACCTCTCCGATGATCGTCGGAATTCGCCCTCGTCCGCTCTCCTCGACGGCCGCCACAGCATCTAAACTGTTCTAGGGTGACTAGGGGTTATTTTTATAGAGTCAATTGAATCTAGAAGGGTCGATTAAGGAGGATAGAGTCCTCCGAAACGTGGGGTGCGCGAATCGCGCGAGACCAAGTCACCGCCGCCAAACTCCTCCAAATACTCTCACTAGGGTTAGGGTTTTGATGGGGATCGAGAGGGGAAACATTTAGCTAATCTAGGCCATTCATCTGAGTCCGGTTTGGGCTTAAAAGATCAAGAATTGGGCTCTAATTTCATGAATTAAGGTCCGGTTAGACAAAGTGTTGATTCGGGCCTTAAACTCCTAATTCGGCTTACTTACAATTTTATTTTGGGCTGACTACAGAAGACAAACATGCTAAGCTATTAGTCCTTTACATGAATATTATTTTTCGGAATTTTTATAAATTGGTTAGAATTTCGACCTATTGTAATTTTCAAGAATTTCTTTAAAATTTTTCCTTTATTTTATTCAATAATACACCGGGGTGCTACACCCTCCCCCACTTTAAAGAATTTGGTCCTCCAAATTCACTGCACGTATCGGAATGGGGAATAAGGTAACTAAAGGATATTGCTTCCGAATAACGTCCTCCGATTCCCAAGTAGCTTCTTCCGTTCCATGCCGACTCCACTGAACCTTGACCATAGGTATAGATCGATTTCTGAGTTGCTGCTGCTTGCGGTCCAAAATCTTGATAGGTCTTTCTTCATAAGTCAAATCTTCCTTCAATTCCAAATCCACATGTTGGATGATATGAGTGGGGTCATACACATGCTTTCGCAGCATCGATACATGAAAGACATTATGAACTCCAGATAATTGGGGTGGTAAAGCTAAACGGTATGCAACTTCTCCAATTCTTTCCAGAATCTCGAATGGACCAACATATCTTAGACTTAGCTTGCCACGAACACCAAACCTTTGGATTCCTCTTGTTGGTGAAACTTTCAAGAACACATGCTCGCCAATTTAAAATTCTAAGGCTCTCCTCCTATTATCAGCATAACTCTTCTATCTTGATTGGGCCACTTACAAACGGTCTCTGATAAGACGGATGTTCTTGGATGATTCTGAAATGAGATCTGGTCCCAACCATTGTTTCTCACCTACCTCATCCCAACATAATGAGGATCGACAACTTCTTCCATACAGAACTTCAAACGGGGCCCTCTGGATACTGGACTGGTAACTATTGTTGTAGGCGAATTCAATCAGAGCCAAATGCTCATGCCAACAACCTCCAAAATCAATCACACAAGCTCTAAGCATATCTTCTACAATCTGGTTGGTTCTTTCAGTCTGTCCGTCCGTTTGTGGGTGAAAAGTCGTGCTGAAATTCAGACGAGTACCCAGAGATTCTTGTAATCCTTTCCAGAAATGCGAAGTGAACCTGGGGTCTCTATCAGACACAATACTGACTAGTATACCATGAAGTCTTACAATTTCCTTCGTATACAAAGCAGCCAAAACATCAACTGTCCATCTGGACTTAATGGATAAGAAATGGGCAGACTTAGTCAATCTATCAATAATAACCCATATCGCGTCAAATCCACCACGAGTCCTAGGTAGACCCATGATAAAATCCATGCCAATGCTCTCCCACTTCCATTGAGGTATATCAAGGGGTTTTAATTTCCCTACAGGTCTGAAATGCTCAACCTTTACTTGTTGACACACTAAACATCTGCTTACAAATTCTACAACTTCCTTTTTCATACTTGGCCACCAAAAGGTCCTCTTCAAATCTCGATACATCTTAGTACCTCCAGGATGAATAGTATACCTGGACCTATGAGCTTCTTCTAAAATCTTACTCTTTATCTTAGCTATGTCTGGCACATAGGTCCTTCCTTGAAATAATAACCTATCGTCCTCGGCTAACGTGAAATCAGGTCTACTGCTCAAACATTCCTTGATCTCTACCAATACCGGATCATTGTCTTGTAAGAACTAAATTTCCATTAATAACTCTGGGCGAAGTTGAATCCGTGCAATCATAACCCGATCTTCACCGACACTAATGTCTAAACTAGCCAGCTGTTCTAATAATTTCCACTCTTGTAACATGAGACTTGATAATTTTGCTATCGGCTTGCGGCTTAAGGCATCTGCCACCACATTGCCCTTTCCAGGATGATACTCTATAAAAAAATTAAAGTCCTTCAAGTACTCAAGTCATCTCCTCTGCCTCATATTAAGCTCCTTTTGAGAGAACAAATACTTCAAGCTCTTGTGATCTGAAAACACCATGAAGGTCTCTCTATACAAATAGTGCCTCCAAATCTTCAAGGCAAAAACTACTGTTGCAAGTTTCAAATCATGAATAGGATGATTTTCTTCATGCTTCCTTAACTACCTAGAGAAATAAGATATCACCTTCATGTGTTGTATAAGCACACAACCTAGGCCAATACCTGATGCATCTGTGTACACTACAAAACCTCCTTCTCCAGAGGGTAAAGCCAAAACAAGGGCAGTAGTCAAACACTCCTTCAAAGTCTGGAAACTATGTTCGCACTCTTCTGACCAATAGACTTGGTTCTCCTTGCGGGTTAGTCTTTTCAAAGGTACCACAATTCTGGAGAAATCTTTAATAAACCTTCGGTAATAGCCTGCCAGGCCTAGAAAACTTCTTACTTTGGTTACATTAGTAGGCCTATCCCAATTTTTTACTGTCTTAACTTTCGAAGGATCAACAGATATACCCCCCTTAGTGATAATATGTCCTAGAAAAGACACTTCTTGTAACCAAAATTCACACTTACTAAACTAGGCATACAACTGATGGTCTCTCAATAACTGCAACGCCATCCTCAAATGTTCAACATGCTCCTCCTCACTCTTAGAGTATATCAAGATGTCATTAATAAACACCACGACCCATTGATCAAGATAGGGCCGGAACACGATGTTCATCAACTGCATGAAAGCTACAGGTGCATTGGTCAGTCCAAAAGGCATTACTACGAATTCAAAATGCCCATACCTGCTATGAAAAGTTGTCTTATAAATATCCTCATCCTTGATCCGCAACTGATGGTATCTAGATCGGAGATCGATCTTAGAAAAATATTGAGCTCCTGCTATCTGATCAAATAGCTCATCAATCCTCGGTAATGGGTACTTGTTCTTGATAGTAAGCTAGTTCAATTACCGATAATCGATACATAGTCTCATCGAGCCATCTTTCTTCCGGACAAACAACACTGGAGCTCCCCACGGGGATGTACTTGGACGAATGAACCCCTTCTCAAGCAATTCCATCAATTGCCGCTTCAGTTCTCTTAGCTCTGTGGGAGACATACGATACGGAGCCTTCGAAACAGGAGACACGCCAGGAGTTAAATCAATAGACAAGACAACCTCTCTCTCAGGCGGTAATCCTGGCAAATCCTCTGGAAAGACATCTTGAAAATCTCGGACAACAAGAATGTCCTTTACCTCAATCTTCCCTTCAGGGGTTAAAGAAACAAAGGCTAGAAAAGCCTGACATCCTTTCCTTAACAACTTCTCAGCACGAAGCACCGAAATAAGCGGCACAAACTTAGAGTGCCTAACCCCAACAAAAGAAAGTCCAGGGTGTCCAGAAAAAGACACCAAACTAGTGCTGCAGTGAACATTGGCCTCATACTTAGCCAACCAATCAGCTCCTAGGATTACATCATAATCATTCATATCCATACAAACTAAATCGGCTGGCATATTTTGTTCACTAATCATGACCTTACTAAAGGGATAGAAAGTTTTAATAGCAGATCCAGAGCCAATAGGGGTTGAAATTTCTAATGGAGAATTCATCAACACGGGCTTCACAGCTAAGGACTTAGCAAACTTCCGAGAAACGAAGGAATGAGTCGCTCTGGTATCAAACTGAACAAAAGTCGGCCTATCATGTATAATAAGTGTACCTTCAACAAGTCCACCCTCTTTGGTGGTTCCCGCATCATCTTCTTGTAGGGCTTGAAGCTTGTCCTGCTGCTTTCTATTTCCTTGCGGCTTGGTCGGAGTGACTTGATCTGACAGGAGGGGACATTCTGGAATACGATGGTCCCTGCTTCCACAGCGCAGACAGGCGCCCAACTTGCGCCAGCATTCCTCCATCCTGTAACCTGGACGATCACAATACTTGCACTGACCTTTGAATGGTACAATCGGGCCAGGCTTCTTTTCTTCATTCTTCGGCACCTTGCCTTTCCATGAGCTAGACCCACCATTGGGCCTCTTCTTGCCATTGTCGGGTTTAAAATTCCCGGAACCAGTAGTATGTTCTTTCTTAGGATTCTTTCCACGAATCTTCTCCGTCATCTCTAAAGTATCCTCCAGAACTTGAGCCTTCCTCACCATCTCGGCGTAAGTCTGGATTTCCATTGGGGCCAACTGGTTGATATAGTGCAGCTTCAAACCATTAAGAAAGCGCTTGGCCTTCATCTTCTTTGTGGACACCAAATGGGTTGCGTAACGGGACAACCGAGAAAACTGAGCTTCATACTCGAGGACTGAAAGGGTCCGTTGCTTCAGAGCAGCAAATTCTGCCGCCTTCTTCTCTTGCACTCTGTCGGAGAAATACTTGCTGTTAAAGAGTTCCTCAAACTCCTTCCACGTCACTTGCCTGTCTCCCAAGGTGGCTTTTACGGCATCCCACCATGATCTCGCATCTCGTTCTAGCTAGAAGGTCGTCAGAAGGACACGTTCTTGCTCACTACATTGCATGACTTCAAAGATTATCTCCATCTCTTTTAGCCAATGCTCAGCTTCGTCAAGATCTGTAGAGCGGCCAAATCGTGGGGGATTCATTCCACGAAAGTTTCGATGAAGATCTCCCGATCCTTGGTGCGCCGCTCCTCCTTGGGCCACTTGCTGTAGAGCCCGAGTCAACCCTTGCACTGTTCGCTGCATATCCCGCCATTACGCTCGTTCGGCTGCCATTGGAGGTACCCTACACGTAGAACAAATTAATTTAGAATCTTTTAGAAGGAATCTTTCTAGAGTTAAATTATTAACTTAACCCAAGTCTCTACCCAAATCTCACTGGGTTGGATCCTTAGACTTGTAATGAGGTTATAGGTCCTATGACACCACTTAGAGTCTTAGAACTTAGAAAACCTAGGAATATTAGAAAACCTAGGCTCTGATACCACCAAACGGTCACGTCTCGACATGGAATATCGAGACCGGCAGTAGAAAGAGTTAACAATAATATGTTGATTTCCAGACATGCTATGACCTGCGCTAGAGAATCGAACATTCACCACAACAACCAAAAGATTCAACCAATCTAATAATTACTAATTCAACAAAACCAAGTTTTTACATCAATCCTAATCAAAAGAAATTAAGAAGACTTCTAACATGACATTCGACTTCATCAAAGTTACATTCACCAACTCTATTACAACATCACTAGATAACACTCTAAACTACAACTTGACTAAAGACTCTCCGAACGCCTTTACATAGTCTTCTAACTGGTTCGCTCTAGGCTTCACTCTTGCCCGTCCCCATCAGTTTGCGAGTCCTCACCTGAGCTACCTGAAAAAGGGGGGAAACCACTGAGTGAGCGAACGCTCAGTAGGTAATAGCATGTAAGTTTAAGTAATTAACCAATTTGCATTTATGTTGTACGAGAAAGAAAAAGAATAGATGATATAAATAACCGAATAAGGATAGTAGGAGAACATGAACAAAGTATAACTGGAATTGGCCAATCAAGCATGAAATAACTAAGTCATGTAACTAATTCCGAAGGAATTCAGCAATTTTAGAATACAAGAGAGAGAGATCATGTACAAGAATATGTCATAGACATCACGCTAGTCATGCACTCGGTGCAATGCCTCACCATGTCATTACAACTCCCCGGGGCACTAGTACTTTTCGGGCGCTCCTCCCAAGACCAGACCAGGCCCTTATGATACGTTGGCATTGATTTAATGGATCCAAGATCCCAAGTTATGTCTAGACATTAATCAAGTTAGATGGCCAATAATTTCAAGGTATAGAACTTACCTCGGAAAAGTCCAAGGGTAAGTGAAGTAGATATTTTGACCAGAAAGTTCAAGTTATCAAGAACCAACAGGTCCTTGCATTCTAACATGAAAAAACACGGAAAACATTTCAGGAATATACACGGTCCATATTGGGCCGCTCAGAGAATGAACGGTCTATAACTGGACCGCGCTAAAAAGGATTGGGCTGAAGAACAGCCTAAAGGAAGCCAAGGATGAACGGTCTATTATGGGCCGTTTTAGACGATGGAACGGTCAATAAGGGGTCGTGTACCATCTGAGGTCGGTGCACACTCCAGGTTGGTGCACACTACGGGTCGGTGCAAGCAAGGTAGGTCGGTGCACCTCCAGTTATTAAACCGTCAGGGACGAGCCGCTCAAAAATAGAACGGTCCATGAATAGCCGTGTACACAACTGGAGTCGACCCACAACAGAGGTCGGTGCACAACTCAAGAAGGTTGGTGCACCTGGCAATTGTACACGATCTCATCAGGGCCGTTCAATGACTCAAACGGTCTGGATCCAACCGTGTACGACTCAGACGGTCCAAAATGGGCCGTGACAAGGAACAGAGCCAAACGAGTGATCCGATCGAGATAATCAGGTGCAGGATTTGTGGTACAACCTGCCCGGCATCCTAGTGGGAATCCCAGGCTCGCGGGGACTTACGGAGGTCTCATAATGGAGGTCCTAGTCCAACGGAAGGAATATTCGGCGGAGAGTTCCAACCATTACAAGAAATGAAGGCTAGAAATCATCGGAAAACGAGTGTACGGCGGTCAGTCAATTCCACAGGAGTAGAATGATCATCAAACAATCCTAGTATCATTAATTCATTCTCCATAATACATGTTTGAGATTAACTTTATTGAAATGATGAAATAGGGTCATGAGAGAGTAACTAAGCAAGAAAAATTAAAATTTCTAACTTTCATACGTTTCAATTTAATATGTGGGTTACTAATTACTGTTGTCATTAGTTAACTAAGATGATTCATGCTAGAACAAGAATAAAACATTCGGCAGAATGGCGCGGTTCGTACAGGACCGTTCAGAGGCCTCAGCGGTCGGTCGACAGTTTGTTCAATCCCTACAGCCAGACGGGGTTGAGCGGTCTGTCGAGGGGCCGCGGGGGTCTCTACACGGTCTGAACATAGCCGTCCTGATTATGAGCGATTGGGACGTCAAAACAATTAAACGGTCAATAAATGGCCGTCGCTATAGACCACACGGTCTATCGCGGGGCCGTTCAAGACAGAGCAGATCCTGCTAGGACCGCGCCAAGGACGCTATGCCCGAACACTAACAGGCTCGAATAGGGGTAATGAAAATGACTAATATACAACATGTAGAGCATGAAAATTGGGCAAAAAGCTACCATTGGAACGAGAACAGGAATATGCATATGATAGCAAGATCAATTTAATCTTAACGCCTGCTAATCCCTACCTTAAGCAAGGATCATCAAGAAAAACCCTAAATCTGACATGCTTCTGTTAGAACCTAGAATTATCGCATGATACTACATCAATTTTAGGGCTTTTTAGATCAACGAAAAAGAGGACTGAGAGACGAATCCAACAATGTCTAATACTTAGGGTTTGGTCTGCCAGAACCTACCTTAATCGAAGGAAGAAGAGGGAAGAAGACTCCGGTTGCGCACGGGACACCTCTCCGATGATCGTCGGAATTCGCCCTCGTCCGCTCTCCTCGATGGCCGCCACAGCATCTAAATTGTTCTAGGGCGACTAGGGGTTGTTTTTATAGAGTCAATGAATCTAGAAGGGTTGATTAGGGAGGATAGAGTCCTCCGAAACGTGGGGTGCATGAATTGCATGAGACCAAGTCGCCACCGCCAAACTCCTCCAAATACTCTTACTAGGGTTAGGGTTTTGATGGGGATCGAGAGAAGGAAACGTTTAGCTAATCTAGGCCGTTCATCTGGGTCCGGTTTGGGCTTAAAAGATCGAGAATTGGGCTTTAACTTCGCGAATTAAGGTCCGGTTAGACAAAGTGTTGATTCGGGCCTTAAACTCCTAATTCGGCTTACTTACAATTTTATTTTGGGCTGACTATAGAAGATAAACATGCTAAGCTATTAGTCCTTTACACTAATATTATTTTTTGGGATTTTTATAAATTGGTTGGAATTTTGACCTATTGTAATTTTCAAGAATTTCTTTAAAAATTTTCCTTTATTGTATTCAATAATACACCGGGGTGCTACAAGTTGAGATACATGAGGTGAGTATTATTTTTTAAACATTTGATTGTTCTGAATAATGTCTGAAATTGAGTCAGAGCAATGACTTTGGTCACCGAGAAACCATGTCTAAAAATAGACTGTCATGAAGTGCCTTAGTTATCTCTGCTAGAAAATTATTGCAAATCAGTGAAAATGATGGCAGAGTAATGACATGATGTGTGGTGAGTAACTGGGTCACTTCATCTAAGACGTGTTGTGCCTCATGTCAAAAGTCATACTGATATTATCTCTGTTCTATATGAAGCATGACCGTTAGTCATATTAAGTACTTAGGGATACTAGCATCTAAACAACGTGTATCATATAGTTACACAGTGTGCACTGAACTCAATTTCTCCTGAAATTTGAACATGAAAATTGTTGCTAAATAAAAAGAAAAATCTTGAAAATGATTGCAAAAAAATGTGTACTCCTCGACAAAATCAGATGTATTGGTGGTTGTTTAACCTCAATACTATTTCTTATAATTCCTGAAGAAGTCATTGAAAGGTAAATGAGTAAGATGGAAGGAGGTTAAACAAGAATGTAATATGAGAGCTTGGTTCATTCTTATTAAAATTTAATTTCAAATATAAGTATAAAAATTTTATTGACAAACTGTGTGTACATCATATTTAAACCAGGCTGGTCATAAAGATTCATTCATAAGCCCTTATGATGGAAGACTCTGAAATTTTTGTTTCCTCCAGGTTTATGAAATTGATATCTCATTGAAAACCTTTCTTAATCCATTGGAAGTCTAGTTGAAATTCCTGTGCTCAGCTTGCTCATGATATCTGCTTCAACCGAAATGCACATTAAATTCATAAATCAGATTCTATAATAATCATGTATGGATGTCCCTGTGATTTTGATGATACCCTCAATTGATTGTCCTTCTCAAATCCTTCATTATCATCACTACTGCATGATTTCAATATCTCTAGTGTTTACACCTCCGTGTCACTCGTCTGATATGTCCACGGGGGAGATAATTAGATCTGGATGATAAGTTCTTTCATTTAGGGGGAGAGTCCTTAAGAAAACATCATTGTGCATAAATTTTGTTTCAAAAAGTAGAATAGTTTACATGTTCTGCATGATCAGCTTAATGTTCCTTCGTCTTGATGTTGTCAAAGGGGGAGCATATTTTTGTGAGTCATTACTCTTTGTGTGATGTGTGGGAAAGAGAAATGTTGCATCCTCTTGCATACTTCATATACATGATTTGCACTATCTGGGAGTTTCAGTTCATGTGAAAAGGGGGAGAATAGTTTTTATTTCAATCATATCAATGCATGCTTTGCATTTATCTCCACTGATTTGATCAAACTATTACTTGCTTTTTGATGAAGTCAAAGGGGGAGAATAGTTTGAGATATGAGTCGGCATATTATTTCATGACTCACAGTGTTGCCATCATCAAAAAAGGGGAGATAGTTGTACCCCAGTGGTTTTGATGATGTCAAACACTATGACTCATCTTATGAGTCGGCATGTTGTTTCATGACTCATAGTGTTGCCATCATCTAAAAGGGAGAGATTATTTTACCCATGTGATTTTGATGATGCCAAACACTATGACTCATCTAAGCATGATGTCATATGTGTTGATGCTACATTTATGTGGTTTTGATGATGTCATGATATTAATATGGTTTAATGATGCCAAACATTGATGGATGTGATACATTGTATTTTTGCTGACATAATTTCTTAAGATGATCATATTATATGTAGAAGATGTGTGTTGAATTCTCCACAGAACATGCTCTGAGAATAAGGCAAAAGGTTAAGTCAAAGTCATGAAGAAATCAGTGAAGCTGAAAGAGCAAGTTGACGTACTCTGACTGAGCAAGGGTATCAGGTCGATGCAGTTAGGCACTGCCTCGATGCATCGGTTCACATTCCTTAAGTAAGAGTTCTACCTCGACGCATCTACAGCACATGCCTCGACACATCAGTGCAGAACTTCAATTTAGAAATCTGCAAAGTTGAAGCACCAAGAATTCTGTCTCGACACATCGAGATGTCCCATATGTGTCATTATAAAGACAGGTTGATGCAGAAGTACAACCTATTGCTTGGGCAAAGAAAGATTGATGGAGTAGCTTATGGAGAAGTCTGATGGTCTTCAAATGAGAAAATATTGAACATGGCACCTAGTTCCTTGTTGGGTATGGCTGAAGCTGTACTCAAGATAAACAACCTAATGCTATGGCTGAATGGAAACGACCTCGATGCAGTGATACACAAAGGAGCCATTTCCGAATTCTGCATCAACGCAACCCAAGAGTTGCACAGACGCAACAAATCCATCATGAAGAGAAAGGTCGATGCACTCAAGCCATTCAAGAACGAAAGGTCGATGCACCTCAGTTCATTCAGAACAAGGGTCGATATAGCAAATTCAACCAGTGCTGGGAAGGTCAGTGTAGAAGCACAATTTTCTCTCTGAACAGAGACAGGTCGATGCATCTTGTATCTACATTTGGATAAGGTCGATGCATCAGAAGTAATTGACGGTCTCCAGTGAAAATTAAGTTTACAGTTGTATGCAAAAACACTAAATCAAGTCAGCTAAAGCTAAATGCTATCTTACATACTGGATTAGTATGAGAAGGGACATGTGAAGCTATATTCAGTGGGCCTTGCCCAGATGAGTCAAATCTTATGAAGAAGAAGAACTGTTTGAGGAAATGCCTCAGTGAGCACAACACACGTATCAAGTCGATGCAGTACGGAAGGTTAGCGCATCGAACTTTGTCTCGATGCGCTGGTAGAGATAGGTCAATGCACAGGTTGTTGGCAAATCTCATGTCAGTGCACTTCAGCATTCCTTGATCACATCGGTCGGTGCAGCTGTGTTAAGGCGAACTTAAGCAGCTGAGTTTGACCAACCGGCGAACACAGGGCAGGCAGCCTCAACACTTAAGTGATAGTAGTGAATACTTAGCATGCAAGCACGTGATCCCGAGTCAACCAATGTTGGGCACGTGATCCAAGGCTCAAGGTTGGAGGAACACTCTTGTCCCTGCCACGTAGGCTAATGAAAGAGAAAGGCAATCAAATTACTTTATCCAAAAAACTTCTCCGGAGGCTCTGTGTTGGGAATAAATAGGAAGTATCTTCCTCCGAGCACGAAGAGAAAAAAAAATAGGCCACTACAAAGAAGAAAAGTGAGCCAGTAGAAGTAGGGAGAAGAGAGCAAGTGTGCGAGCAAAAAGAAAAGAAAAGAAAGAGAGGAAATCTGAGAAAGAAGAGAGAGAGGAGAGAAAGAAAAAGAGAGTGATCGAGATTGAAGCAGTCGGTTCCAAAATTAAAGATCTATGTTCGTTTTTTCTAGGATCAAATCCTGAATAGTTTATTGCTCCTGCGAGAGCTACAATTTTCATTTTGTCAGTTGTGTTTTTTCTTTGTTGCTTTCATTTTCTATTTTACTTTTTTGAGTCCCTGTTCTGGGATCGGGGTTCCTCCTGAGGATTCAGGAGAAGGGAGATTTATCTGTGGTTGCCCTCTGTGGATTTAGAGGAAGGGAGACTGGTGTCTCCGGTTGTGAGTGACGGGGTGTCACTCACGGTGTTCCCTCTGTGGTCTTAGAGGAAGGGGGGGTTGTCCTCCGGTTCTAGTTCTGCGGGTGGTAGAGCTAGGGTGCTGGTCTTGTGGGAAGCAAGACCAGGTCGAAGGATTTGTTTCCCTCTAGTTCAAGCTGTTAGGCAGCATTCTGTTGTAGATTGGGTCTACTACAATTTCTACCTTGTGCTAGTGGAATCCTCGCTCAGTGGGAGCGAGGGGTGGACGTAGGCTGACTCTAGGTCAGCTGAACCACCTAAAAATCTGAGTGTCTCATTGTGTGATTGCGCTTGTGATTGTTTGGTTGTTCTCATCGTCTCTTCAGGCGGTTGTGTTGCGCCATTTCATCATTCCATTTTTGTGCGCTAAGTGCTAGATGGTTTATGTGAATTAGCATCTCATTCTAGCAGATAGTCTTTCAGTATGTGGTGTCGAATATCGTGTAGAGCTTATCTGTGGAAGGTCTTAGCAGACTTTTGGTTTTGAGTGTGTGTTTCGTATCTTCCATTTTCAATTTGATTTAAATTGCTCTTAGTCCGAAATATTTTGGGGTGTGGGTTTTAATTTCCCTTTGACAGGATCTATTCATCCTCCCCCCCCTTCTAGATCCTATCCGTATCTCTGCTATCTAGCAGTCTCAGGGTGTCCAACACAAACCAACCTAGCGGTCCCTACATGACCGCTAAACCCTTCTAATTTCGTAAACAGAAAAAACGTGAAAAACTTGGATCTTTGGCATCCAAATCCTCAGGGATCGAAGTATGTAGACATGTAAACATGTCAAGGACTCTTGGGGATCAATTCTACCCCTAATTAGGACTCCCAACTTGATCTAATCCCTCAAACCCTAGGTAAACCCTATAAATAGACCCTAACTTCGACCCATGCGAACCTTAATGTTGGCTCACGTATTTCGAAGGTAAAGAGACATCTTCTCAGGTTAGTCCTTTAGAGTAATTTGTTCTCCTTAGTTTTATCTAACCCTCCTCTCATTTTTGTGCTAGAAGACCCAGCCGTTGAAGAATTAGGGTGTCTGCAAGTCGCAAGTTCGCTACAGGCTGCACAGGAACCAGTGTGCCGGTCCAATGAAGATTAGGAAATTAGAAGCCCTAATCGAGATATTTAGAAGTTGACCCTTTAGAACTTTTTGTTCACCTTCGTATCTTCTACATACCCTCCAATTTTCACGGTTTTAGGTCAATACAATCAGAAGATAGAGGGGCAAGAAGTTACTGGTTTGGCATAGGACGTGCAGGAACCTGAGCGATCTTCCAGTTAGAAATTCGAAGTTTAAAGTTTATCCCAGAGGTAGGTTATCTCGTGGATGGCTAAAATACCAAGCTAGGAATAAAAGCCCTTTGATTTCATGAATTTTTACACTTTCTACATGAAGTATTTAATGTTTTATTGGCACTGCGCATTTAAGTATTTATGCTTGCATAAATTCTGCCCTTAATGACAAAGGTGATAAATTTAGCTTAATTCATGACAACCCATGCATCTCCATGAGTTATTTTCATTATAGAATGTTCTCTCTCTCGGTCTAGCATGTATTACATGCTTTACTGCCCTAGATTAGCATGCACTTCAGGTTTTACTGTTGTTTGCTACAGACATGAAGAAACGGTCTTTCTGTGACCGCCAGAGGTGTATAGCGGCCTTGCGACAGACCGCTAAGCCTTGGTAGGCGGTCCTCACCTGACCGCTAATTGGTTTCTGTGGTCTGCACTTTGTTAACTCTAAACAGATGGCAGATTGACCCTATTGTATATATGATAAGCTTAGTTAAATAAGTTTTATTCCTAGTTTTGGGTTCCTATTCATAAAAGTTGTTATATTGTGCATTGCCCTTGATAGATTGTATGCTTTGCATGTTTTAAATTCTTATTTTAAACTTATGTTAATTCCATGCCAAAACATATACTTTGTACTGATGATCATATTTTTATGGACTTGTTTAAGTTTTGATTTGATCGTTGTTTTACCACGATCCTCTCTCATCTATAGTCTTTTCTTAAGTACATGGTACGTACCCCGGTGCGTGGCCATTCGATACACTTTTGCACTTATAAGCACACTTCTTGGACTTGTGATCCTCTCTGTTGGATATTCCTTCCACCGAACTAGGTGATCTTATTTCAATGCTTCCGTAAGTCTCCGCGAGCCTGGGATTCCCACTAGGACGCCGAGTTGGTTGTACCCTCAAAACCCAATTGTCTAGAAAAGCACTTTATCGGTGTTTTTGAGTTCTGGATCTTAGCGGCCCCCTGGAGACCGCAAGCGTCTAGTAGCGGCCATTTACTTGACCACCAATGACACCTAGCGGCCCTGCCATGACCGCATGGTTCCAGTTCATTCACTGCATCGACCATGCCAACAAAACTGTCCAGATACGACCGCTATTTCCATTGAACGGTCCAGTCATGACTGCAATTGACTTCAGTGTTCTTAACCCAAGATTTGATCTAAGGGTTGATTATCCTAAGTTCCTAGATAGTCTATTGATTGTCTAGAACCTAATATCTTGTCAAATAAACTATTAATAAATTATGGAAGTTAAAGAATATGCCGTTATGCTGCCGGATTTTTTCCGTGACATGACCTTGACTTAAATCATTCTTTGGAATTCTTATGATCTTTTATTGTACGTTCTCTACCTTGGTTACATTATCATGGAACTATTGTTGAATTGCATATTATTGGCCGAACTTTATTATATTCTCATGGAAGTAGCTTGATATGTAACTTGAAGATGCAAGAGCGGGCACGGACAGTGTCCAAGGGCTCCACATTAGTCCCCCTCGGCAGATAGCCAGAAACGTGCTGAAAATCATGTGGTACGATGAATACTGGCGTCGCATTGCACCGGGAGTATTTTTTTTATAGACGGGTGAAAACCATGAGGCAACTTGTGATAATTTATATGCTTGCTAGTACATTCTTGACTTTCTAGGACATAGCCTTTATGGTTATGAAGTATATTCTTGTTAATGAGAGGCCATTTTACCTTATGAATCTTGCTTGATCATGCTCTATTGTCCATTCATATTCTTCGTATCTCTATTATTCATATCTTGTTACTTGGATTTTGTTCGTGTGTTTTATCGCATTTTTACCTTATTCATTAGAGCGAAATTGTAATTACTTAAAGCATGCCTTCATGTTGATATGAAGATATCTACTGGGCAAGTGTGCTCATTACCCTACTTTTTTAATCTTTTCAGGAAGTCCAAGTGAGTCGGATTCGGATTATTCTAACAACGGGTCCGAGAGCGATGAATGATGGTCGAGAGAAGATCTAGAATGTCAAGTGTAGTCTAGAGTCATGATGTAATTTTTACTTTATTGAGTCTTACTATGTAATTTTCATTTTTTCCTGAGTCTAGTAGACCATGAGTCAACTTTATGTAATTATAGATCGTATTTATCAATAAAAGTTAGAATTTTGGTCAAATATTGTGTATTCCATTCTATGTGGATGTTTATTGCGCTCTGATCTTGATTGCTAGCTTGAGGCGTATTGCCGGCTGTTCTTGTCCCCAATATTACTTCTGTTGTACATATGTCTCTGGGCGTGACACGTAGAGCCCGTTCCGAAGCTCCCAGAACGGGTGTCGACACCCAGTGTCAACACTTCTTTTACTAAGTTCTGTCTGGGCAGTTTTAGGAACAACAGGTCGACCTGTCTTCCACATGAGGTCGACATGTCCTCCACATGAGGTCGACCTGTCCTAGAGTGAGGTCGACCTGTCCTCCACATGAGGTCGACCTGTCTTGGACAAGTTTCTTTCTGGCTGTATTGGTCGACCGAAAATCCTTGTTGGTCGACCGAAATTGCTGCAAAACAGAAAAATCAAGTTAAACACATGAGTTTTCATATGCTTTGATGCCACTATATGTTTTATCAAAGTCTTAGTGTCTTAGGAGCCTATTAAACATTCTCAAACCTATTTAAAAGCTCAAGCTTCCTCAACCAAGAATCAAGAACAAATACCCATGCATATAACCAAAGTAAGATCATCATTCAACCAATTTTTACCAAGGTTGATGTGAAAACCTTAAACCAGTATGAACCTTGAAAAATCCATGCAAAAAACCATTTGAAACATGAATTCAACCATGATTGATATAAAAGAGTTAAACACATTATGAGCCTCAAAATTAATCCATGAAAGAAATGCATGTAAACCATATGAGTAATTTAATCATTCTTCACAAAACTCAATCAAAACATGAGTTAGATTATAAGCACTTTACAATCCATTAGCTTTGATTATTCCTTGTGAAAGTCCATGATATCAACCTTCCAAAAACACATTTCACCGAGAGATGTTGCCATTCTTGAATTGAGGAGTGAACAACATAACATGTAGATCAAGCTGAAGCATTACCATCTTTGCTCTCATGACCTCAAGTATTGAAATGTGAGTTTAAGGCACAAAATCTTGCACATTGACAAGTTTATCAACTTGGTAATTCAAACTTCATAGAAAGAAGATAAGGAGGTTCAAGCACATGTAAACATGAAGAACCATTCAACCACAATGTCAAGTTTAATTTCAAGCTCCATATGAAAGTTCAAGCTCCATGAATTATTTCAATCATTTCAAATCTTTTGAATAAATATATATATCACCCATTTACATAACCAAGCATTTTCATGCAATTAACCATGCTATAAACAAGTTTATAAATCATTTTGAGTAGGTCATTAAAATTCTGAAGCATAGCAACATTCATCATGCAGTCATCAAAAAAACACATATACATAAAGTTAGTTATCATCAAAATCATATGCAAGCCACATAATAATCTATGCAAGCCACACAACAAGGATAATCTATTTTATCCACTTCTGAGGGCTTCCGCGGGTCTTGTAGGGTGATCAACTTTTCTTTCATGCACAGATCAAAGAGCATTTTGGTATGCTCATTTCTGAAGGAATAAGATGTCTTCATACGCTCTGCTAACAGAGACGCACTCGCCTTGGCATCAGGCTTTTTTCCATTGCCCTTTGACTTTCCTTCCCCCTTGTCTCCATTCATCGGGGAGAAGTCCACAGCATTTACCTCCTTGCCACTGGCCAGGCAGTCTTTAGAGGATTTACCTTTGGCAGAAGCTTATGTCGGGTGATCAGCGAAGAACATTTCAATCTCTGCCACCACCATGTTTAACTGGTCGAAGCTTCTGATATTTGAGCCCAGAAGTTTTTCACTAACTTCCGCCGACATGCCCCTACGGCAGATGGTGATCGCATCTTCAGGCGTCGGAGGATTATCGCAGCGCATGCTGACGTCCCTCCATCTCTTGATGAAGTCTAACACGGTCTCACCTTTTCTCTGCCTGAGGGCACAGAGTTCTGCCAAAGAGACTTTGTGCTCGGCCGTCTGGAAACGGTCGACAAACTTCTTTTGCATATCAGCCCAATCAGGCACTGAATTGGGCTTTAGCCTGGAATACCACTGGACGGCAGTGCCTGTCAGGGACGTGCCAAAGTACCGCAACAAATATGCCTCTTCTAGCGCCAGTTCGCCCATGGCCATCATGTAATAGGCCAGGTGTTCGTGTGGCGAGCCCTACCCATTGAACTTCTAGAGTTTCGGGGCCTTCGGGTAGTCAGGTGGGAGTTTCTTGAATTGGTGGTAGAGGGGATAGGGCACGCTGTACAAATTGACGGTGGCCACCCCCTCACCATGTTGAGCAAACTTCACCTCCACAATTCGGTCAATCATATGCCTTTGTGCGATGAGGCTTTCTGCGGCAGGAGTGGCAGAGGACCGCGCATTCGCTTCATGTTGCGGCACTTCAAATTCCACCGCCACTGGTAGCTTCACAGCAGTAACAGAGGCGTTGGCCGTGACTGGAATGGGAGGAGGTTGTTGTTCCATCCTGGTGGGCGCCACTTGAGGCTGAACATGAACCTCTTTTTCACGCAATAGCGCTTGCAAGAGATTCTTAAGTTCCTGGTTTTCACGTCGGAGCTCTTCCAACGCGAGAGTCTGTGCCTCTTTTCCATGATCTTCCTCGTGTCCGGGGTTGCTATCCCCATTGACACTATGGTTGTCTTCTTGGTGGTGTTCTTGTCGTGCCGGCTCGGGCTGAGATGTTCCGACAGCCGGCATCTGCTACGTCTGTGCCAGGATCCAAAAAAGGGGCCTTGACCACCTCAAATACTAAAGAGGTTGGTTTAACTCTCCCAAGGTATCCTTTGGCTACTTATCGGCGTAGGTAGTGTAGCAGGTGAACACTTTAACAGCGTCATTGGTCACCTGAATCACTCGATTCTTCTTAGGCGGTTGTCTTCCAAGCTTGGGTGTTGCCCCTAGTCTGTCAAAAATAGACACCCGGGACGTGGAGGCCTAGGCCGAGCAGTCCTCATCCGTGTGCATTGAACTAGCCCATGGAGAGGTCGACCGTACCTTTTTGCCCCCTCCTCGGCGCGTTTGTCCACGTGGGGGCTAAATTGTGGACCTCGGGGACGTTGAGGTCTCAACGCTTGCCGAACTTTGCATCTATTACAGATCCGACATGTAGAAGGGCCCTTCCGCCCTTGCTCGCCTAATGATTCAGGCCTCCTCCTTGGTGACCCTGATGTGGCACAGTCAAGGGTGATGGGGGATGACTACAAACACCTTGGACCTAAATTCGTAAGCATACAAAGTTGAGTATCGGACTAGCGTAAACGGCTCACTCGCACGGCGCACACTATCTCCCGAAGGCGACTGGGGGATGGTGGCGAGGACCCGGGGTGGGACCCAATCACTTCGGTGACTTGACTTTGTTTGGGCTGACCCCTGAGGGGCTGAGAGTCCCAACTTCGTGGGAGGCCAGCACGCCGGGGCGTGGGGATGGGTGGTTCTCACTCAATCTCCGCGGTGGGCTCACTAGAGAATAATTACGGGTCCGGACACTCCCTTACCGTCCGACAGCCATAAGAAGCAATACTAAACTAGCAAAGTTACATACCAGCAAGGGAGGGACCAGTCGCTCACCTGATCAGTGTGAAGACACCGATCTCGGCCGAAGACGAGGGCGAGCGGGGAAGCGTGGGCACACACCCGCAGGCCGAGTCGGTGTCGCTTGACCTAAAAGTTTAAAGTATACACCACTACTCCTCTCGCAGGAGGGTTGAACAAGGGGTAGAGGTTAAAATATGACATGCAAACACTACCTCCACACAGGGAGGGGCTGTAAGCCGGCCAGGCGAGGGGCGGGGATGAGAAGAATAACAATGGAAACCTGACGTGGTCGAGGGGAATTCTACAGGGACAGCCTAGACAGGGTGCTGGAGTTGAGATGACCACGAGCTTGTCCGGATGCTGATGGAAGTGGGACCGGCGCTGAAACGACCAGGACAGGTCCAGGAAGACACCGTAGGATTTTTGGGTTGAACGGAGAGCGATGACGGTCGATGCAGCTCAGAGAATAGGACTGGTCCGAACTGTCTTTGTCTAGTTCAGAACCTTTGGGGGCTGTTGCGGAAGTCGCCACAAACTCTCCCGAACTCTGATAGAGACGAGACTGGCACCGACACGTCCGTGGATGAGCTGGCGACGCACAGAAACTAACGAGACCTCTTTCTATGGTCGGAGCTGAGCGCGGTGGTCCGGGGGGCAGAGAGTGGTCCAATCTGGCCCAGGCAGGGACAGCCTACGCATGCCAGGGGAGATGGCCGGAACGGGATGCTCCGAGATCCGAATGACCTCCTTCTTGTTGGAGCTGAAAGAGGACTGGGGGAGAATCGCCTCGGCCGAAGATCTCGTCGGGGTACTCAGAGGAACGACCATGGGAGCTTCTGCAACTTGCCTCTGCCTCCTGCCGGAGTCGATCTAGCGCAGCCTGACGAGAACGGGCCTCTTGCCCAGCTCCAACCTCGGGTGGGGGTGCACGACCACTTGTTGGAAAGCTGCTTTAGAGTAGAATCTCCAGATACTAGGTTGGGCGCCAAATGCTCCTCAGTGTAGGCAGGGGCATCGCTGCAACAGGATGCTAGATCTACTGCTATGTTTGCTTGGGTGGCAGCAAGAGAAAGAGATGGGAAATGAGAGAAGATGAGGGGGGAATTGGGGTGGAAAGGGGTGGGGATGATTGTAGATATATTTTCTTCTCCCGAATCTGTTTCTTCCAAATGTCTCCCCGAACGTCTATCCTACCACCTCCACATGAGGAACAAGTAAAGGCAGAGGAAGAAGGGAAGTGTAATAAACCGTGATCGCCACCAAAGCGCCGAACGTGATGAACACGCCGTGATTTGGAAAGAGGGGGAGAGACACTCGCCTGACTGCAGCGCTGGGACGATGAACGGTTTATGGAGAACCGCCTATAGGATGTACGGTCTTACGATAGACCACCTAAGGACGCTGCAGAAGATGCGGGATGAAGGACCTCTGGGAGTTGAACGACTCTGTAGTGACCGCAGGAAGAAGATGGACGGCCCAGCCTGCGCCGCACGTCTTCTTGAACGGACCGTGTAGAACCGTGCAAGACCACCGAGCCAGAAGTCCAAAGGGGTCCAACCTCCACCATTGAGGGAAATTGCACAGCAAGTGCAGAATGTCCTTGGAAAGTGCAGAAGATGCGACCAATTGCCCCTTGAATAGGGAATCCATCAGGCTTCGGGCGGCCGTATGTGTTAGCATAATCCGAGTAGAGAACCCCTCTCGGCCAGTGAACTGGACAGCAATCAAGCGAGGGGTAATAACAACATTGATGATGAACTTCCCGGTGAGCAAAGAGATTGATACCGGCCTCGCCTTTGAAGAAACTGGCACCAACACAGGGGAACTCTTCTTTGCAACCGTTCTCGTAGTAAATGCAGGCTCATTACCCCTAAAATGGCCAGGAACCAGGACTCGGACTGGCAAGCAACAGATGAAATCTTGAGGCTTGTAATGCATAATCAAAGCCAGGCTCGGCTCCTTATCTCCCTGGGGACTAGACCCGAGGGGCACCAAAGGTAGCGTGTACCTGCTTCGCGAAGTGGGAAGTGGCAGAGGGAGGTTAGAAGGAGGAGGTTTGAAGGGCATGGGTGGCGTTAGCGCAAGTGATGGAGAAATACTGATGATGATGGGCATGAGTGGAGGTAAAGGCAAAAGTGGAGGTATGGGTTTAGGGTCGGCCTGCTCGGGCTCAGAGGATGATGGTGAAAGAAGTGGCATCGGTCGCGGGGATGGTTGTGAAGGCAACGGAACAGGGATTATTACGATGGGAGGTGATGACGACGCTGGTGAGGGTAATGGGGATAACGGAGAAGGTGATGATGGAGATGTGGCCAATGGAGATGGCGAAGATGGGGGTGGAGAAGGTGGTGGCAAAGGGGGTGACGTGGTTGATGGAGATGGTGGAGGTGAAGAGGAAGGAGGTGAAGGTAGGGATGGAGAAGAAGGAGGAGAGGAAGGTAGTGGCGTAGTGAAGGAAGTGGCGGGTGGTGGCGCTCTTCGGCGTATCTTTACAACATGTCGAGAGGCGTTGGGGACAGGAGTGGTGGTGGAAACGGAGGGTGAAGGAGAAGTTGCCCGAGCGGAGGCTGAAATAGGTAAAGGTGGTGGAGGAGATGGGATAGAGGAAGGAGTGGACAACGGAGCTGGTACCTTATTAACTGAAGAAACACCAGGGTGCCCCTGGTCATGACGTGGAGACGGTTGCTTAGGCGGCACGGCTTGTTGCTGCTGTTGCTTGCTGCTGAGGTCTGAAACAACTTGGCACATGGTAGTCCAATCAATCATCTTCTTGTCTTCCAGACTGTAAATAAGTTCTCGGAACTTGGAGCAATTCTCGACCACATGCCCCTGTTGACGATGGAATTCACAGAACTGGAGCAAATTCCCGATCGCGGGTCGGCAAGGCACAACCGGAGGGAGTTGCAACGCATGGGTGGCCGCCAAAGCCCTGAAAACGTCTGTAAGAGATTCCGGCAACGAAGAGTGAGAAGCCCGCTTCGGGCAAGGTGGATGCCGAGGGGTATGAAAAGGTAATGGAGATGGTAGCGGGGGTTGCATAGGTGAAGGCGGAGGGCTAAAATGATGTGGCGGCGCGGAGGGAGTGGGAATGTAATGGACGGCATCCACCCGTTCCGGGTGTAGTGTTTCCTTGACCGAAGTGTAAGGGTGTGGTGAGATGAAATAACGGAGGGCTGACTCGTGGAGGGATATGTAGTGAAGCACATGGAAGTATAGGGGTGTGGGGGAGCGGAAGGTCGACTCGTGGAGGGATATGTAGTGGAGGGCTGACTTGCGGTGGAGGGCGGAGGGAAAGTGTACGTAGGAGGCTGTGGTGGAGGAGGCTCATGGTCAAAGGAAACTAGGAGTTGTTGGCTAACGAAGTGGGCTCGATTGTAAAGCTGTTGCCAGGATGTGACATTGTTCAGGGCTAAAATGCACCTGAGCTCGGGTGTTGCATTACAAATAACCATTTTGATCTACTCGCCCTCTGGAATATGCCCCGGGGCTTGCACGGCTAGGCGACACCAGCGGTCGGCAAACGTGGAAAATGCCTCGTCGGGCTTCATCTTCTCTTGGGACAGATCAACCATAGAATATCTGGGCCCAACCTGGTCTCGGTACTACTGAATAAACCTTGCTTGGACAGCTTGAAAATTCATCATCTACTCTTGCGATAATGTGAAGAACCAATCCTTGGTCGAGCCCTCTAAAGATAGGCCAAACAAATAGGCCATCAAGCGTGGATTATGCTGGAACTGGGCCGACTCATAGAGGAAATCCTTCAAATGGACATAGGGGTCACCGACTCCACCGTAGCGATGATATGCGGGAATTTGTGAGCGCGGTGGGAGTTGAAGACCATGAAAGGCAAACGGGATGTTCGAAGAAGTTTGAGGGTTGATTCGGCGTTGTAATTCATCAAGCTGGCGTTGGGCCTGAGTGAACATCTCCTCGGTAGCAAGAATCCGAGAAGGGTATGAACCAGCCTGAGCAAGAGATGATAAATTTAGACCAGGGTAATGATGATGGGCCGGATAAGGGGACCCAACCTGAGAAGAAGGAAAGCCCATTACAAGAATGGAGGAATGTATGGGCCTGGAGGAATCATGTATGTAAGAATGAGGATTGATTGGGTTAACAGCAGCACGGGCGGGATAAGGAGGCCCGTTAACAGAATAGGGTCCAATAGAGGAATAAGGAGATGGGCCCGCATGGGAAGAGGAATCCACACGGGGGTAAGAAGATGGAGAAGTATAGGAATAAGGTACATGGGAGAAGTGCTCCATGGGGAAAATGGAGACTTTATATAGTGAACTTCAAATGAATATAAGGATGGGAATGAACCTAAGACAAATGCAGCTAAATGGAGACACACGAAGATGAACTAGACCAAATAAGCCTAATCTGACAAAAGGATGCAAATGACGACACTATGCAACATACAATGGAGAAGAGAGATGAGAAAAGAATCAACCAATTATCCAAACAAATTCCAAATGATGCGCGAAGATTTTTATAAGTTCTCTTAGGACCTTAGTGGATTAATTAAAATGTGAGTTCACTCAACCATAAGGTACCTAAATAGGGTGAGAATTGAGAACTGGTAGACTCTAAAGGACTCTCTCTCGCACCAATGCAGACCCTAGACTGGGGGGTGGTATAGTACAACTTGCCCGGCGTCCGTGTGGGAATCCACGGCTCACGGGGGCTTACGGAGGTCCTCGGCAAGGTCCCCTAGTCGGCTCCAAGGAGTATAGAGACGAGAGTAAAACCCTATCTCGGTAGGAATGCAACTAGATGTGAATGAAATGCATGAGTCCTATGTGCACCGGAGTGCATGCAAAGTCTAGCCTAGAAACTAGCAACCAATGACCAAAATAAACATGTGAGGATGAAAACAAGTAGGTAGCAATAACATATAACCAGGGGGAAGATCAATAAATGGCACCAAGGAGATCAAATATCATGGAATATGACAATCAAAAATGAAATAATGATGCACTGTAGCACCACAAGATGGTCCATATGCGACCGCTCAAAGGGACAGACGGTTTGTACAGAACCGTATAAGCCAGGGTGCAACAGAACGACAGAATAACTACACAGAATTACAGAGTGCTGGAAATGACGGACGGCAGAGATGAGAAGCGTACCAAGAAGAACGGTCTGTACACAACCGCGTAAACTCTGGGACGGATCTCCAGAAACCGTGCACCTACAACCAGAACGCCCAGAAGCATACCTGTGCCAGAAAGATGGACGGCCAGGAACAGGCCGACCGGCGGTTTGGACGGTCTATGGGAGGCCGTCTATGACAGGACGCTCGCAGGAGAACTGGCGCTGTTCGCAGGGAAGGACGGTGGATGATCAGCCGCCCAAACGGTGAACGGCTTTGTGAGAACCGCTCACGTTCCAGAAGGCAGAAAACGCAACTTAACCTGCAATCACTCCAAAAGGGGACTAACACAACGAAAGAGGGGTCAACAAATCACAAGCACGATGGGCACTAGGTGTCCCACCGTGATCGCCACAAAAGAAGGGTGTAGATATATTTTCTTCTCCCGAATCCGTTTCTTCCAAATGTCTCCCCGAACGTCTATCCTACCACCTCCACATGAGGAACAAGTAAAGGCAGAGGAAGAAGGGAAGTGTAACAAACCGTGATCGCCACCAAAGCGCCGAACATGATGAACACGCCGTGCTTTGGAAAGAGGGGGAGAGACACTCGCCTGACTACAGCGCTGGGACGATGAACGGTTTATGGAGAACCGCCTATAGGATGTACGGTCTTACGATAGACCGCCTAAGGATGCTGCAGAAGATGCGGGATGAAGGACCTCTGGGAGTTGAACGGCTCTGTAGTGACCGCAGGAAGAAGATGGACGGCCCAGCCTGCGCCGCACGTCTTCTTGAACGGACCGTGTAGAACCGCACAAGACCACTGAGCCAGAAGTCCAAAGGGGTCCAACCTCCACCCTCTCCAGCCGGCCAGAGGGGGTGGGCCTCGTGTTAGGGATTGCTGACCTGCAAGAACAACGTGAAAACACACAGAAACAACCCATATTAGAACTGAATGTTGTAGTAAATGTCAAAATGATAAGGAATGAATGTGACTAAGTGGAAATGGGGATATCTGGGGGATTTTAAACCCCTAGGGTGACAAAAACATGGGTGGATGTGTGCATAGTGATGAGAATGAAGAAGAACGTAGAGAGAAAGCAATGCATGCAATGAAAAATGACGAAATCAACCAAACATAAAAGACTCAAGACTCGACTACTCCCTGAACCGGAGGCTTGTATGGACGTAGAAAGCCTCCCTCCTTGGTGCTAGGTCGCTCAAGAGTGCGGTAGGGCTTCGCCATCGACCAAAAATCTCCCCCCCCCCCCTTTCAAGCCCGGCCTTTAGGGTCTATTTATATAGCACCTAAAGTCCTAGCTCGAAATTATGGTGGGGTTTAGAAGTATTTTCAGGTCGAGATAATCAAAGGAAATTCGTAGATAATCAGATTATCTCTTATCCAATCGAAACGGCACTTAAAATGGTTGATTATCTGCGGAGAAAATGATGGGAGAAGTTGGGGATAAAACTACGGATAAAGAGATAAAATATGTTGAAATTCATGAATCAAACGGATGAACGGTCTTACGATAGACCGTTCAACTAGATGGGCGGTCATGTTCTGGCCGTCCAACGCTGTCGGTGGAAATTCAGAAAATTAACCGAAATACTCCAAAATATATGGATGGTCCACAGTCAACCGCACATAGATTGAGCGGCCGGGAATGAACCGTACATGTACATGGGCGCTTGAAACTTATAAAAAAGCCCAATCAACCTAAACCAAGGCCCGTTAAGCCCTGAATCAACTTGGACCTAACCAAGGAGGGAGGCAACCCATAAAATTGGCCCAAAGCATGCCTGAAAATAGCCCCAACGGGTGATGGACAACTCGAGGCATCAACAAATGGGAGTAAGAGGAACGACTCAACTTATCGGCATAAAACGGGTGTCAACAATGATCCCTGGATGGGAGGGGGGTATGGGGGGGCAAACTAAGCTTGGGGAAGGAGAGAATGGGCTGTTAGGGGTAGTTCTTGCTAGGGGTGGGGGTGAGTTACGAATTTTGGTTGTGGGGTTGAAAGGGGTTGGAAAGTGACTTGGGGATTGGTGGGTTCTATCTTGGGATAAGGGGATGAAATTCAAATTTGAATTAGAGATGGGAGGGGGATTTAATTGGTGTCTAGGGAAGGGTGGGGATGCCTGGGGAAGAGGGAGGGTTCTCTTGGGAAGTGGGAAGGGGTCTTGGGGAGTGGGAATGGAGGGAGATACAAATTTGAATTTTGAATTGGGGAGGGGGTGGGGAGTTAGTGGGTGCCTAGGGAAGGGTGGAGGAGACCTTGGGAAGAGGGGGGTTGCCTTGGGAAGCGAGAGATGAAATTTGAATTTTGAATTGGGGAGGGGGTGGGGAGTTAGTGGGTGCCTAGGGAAGGGTGGAGGAGGCCTTGGGAAGAGGGAGGGGTGCCTAGGGAAGGGTGGAGGAGACCTTGGGAAGAGGGAGGGAGTTGTCTTGGGAAGCGTGGGTGGAATTCAAATTTGAATTGGGGGGGATGTGAGAGATGGGGGGGCTTTTCTTGGAGGGAGAGAGAGAGAGAGGGAGGGAGAGAGAGAGAGAGAGAGAGAGAGAGAGAGAGAGAGAAACTTGAGTGGGGAAAATAGCCAAGGGGTTTCTTCCTTTCAAATTTCAACCAAAGTGCTTACATGGGGGAGAGAGGGGTTCTATTTATAGGCACCCACTCTTTTCATGACCATAAGGCCCTTGACAAATAGATAAAAGACCAAAACTATCCCAGGGGTCGTCCTTGGGCCTAGCCCACTAGTTGGACCCAATTAGCTATCTAATGGCCCAATAACCTAATGGACTGACTCAAATAAAGAAAGAGGATACAAACATGACTCAAATAAAATAAGAATTACATGATATAAGACTCAACAATAAAGATAACAAGTGAGAATCATAGTCGGTCCACCTCAAAGTGGTGCAGGCGACCCGAGCTAGATAGAGTGGCGTGAGATGTCCTCATCAGACCCATATCTTCTTTAGACGGAGCTGACGCTCCTCATTGGGTTGCTACTTGACTTTGCTCGGGGAGCAAGTGGTTTGGGTCATTCCACTGGACCCTGGTTTACCGCCGAAACGGTGGGCTTCTTCAATTTTTCCCCGTTCTCTCGGACTTGCCGGAGAAGCTCGAAGCGATTGGATGTAGAAATGGTTGGGACGTGTCGGTCCCGAGGCAAAATCGGCTCGCCTCTAGCGAGTCGGATGCAGAGGTCCCCGACAATTATGGTCTTGTCGGAGCGGGATGTCGTCATTGCAGGCTTTGTGCCCTTGAGGCTACAACACTGCCCCCATTGAGCAGGAGCATGAACTATTTATTTCGATCTCTGTGACGCCCTGACTCGTAAACCCGATCCAGTCGTAAAGACTCACGTCGGATCCCAATCAAAACGTCACAGTGGGACAACCCAAATGATACATTATGGTTGAGACTTTCACATAAATATTGAAATATCATTACAGCGGAAATTAAATTTCTCAATCAATCAACTTACATTCAAAAGACTTCATCCACATAGATCGAAATAAAGAGCAACAATTTAACAAGTCATTTATTACATAACCAAATTTCACATGCATTTTTTTTAACTACCTAAGATAGTAACACAGCGTAATACCAAGCCGCGGTCAGAACATTGCGAGATCACTCCTCACTTTCTTCTAGCGCTTCTCCTGAAAATATTCAATAGAGTGAGTCTACGAGTAGACCTAGTAAGAGACTAGGTATAGTCCCCAGTCACAACATGCATAAACATAGCCAAAGTGATTTACGGTATTTCTTTTTATAAGTTATTCTTAAGCATAATTTCCAATATAAAACAATATGAGATTAATGCTTTATAACCCAATTTCTATTTTACAAATCATAAGTCATGATGTTACCATTTGACAGATATTGCCATGCGGTACAGTAAAACTTTGTTCAATCAATGACAATATAAACGAGAATTTAACTTTAGTAAACATTACCATGCAATATAATTTGGCTCATTTATCAATAGAATGATTCCAGTACTAGGCGGAGTAAAGTCTCACGCATAGTGAAAGGATCCAAACAGACTTAATCTGCCCTTTTCCAAATCACCATTTGATATACTGGAGATTCGATAACAGTAAACATTTATAGTATAATGGAATGCAATAATAGTTCAGTAGGCAATAACCACTAGTTTCAATATCAGTTCAATGAGCAGTAACAGTAGTTTCAATATCGATTCAGTGAACAGTAATAGCAGTTTCAATATCAATTCAGTGAGCAGTAATAGTAGTTTCAATATCGATTCAGTGAACAATAATAGCAGTTTCAATGTCAATTCAGTGAGCCGTAACAATAGTGTAAATAACCAAGACATAGTGCCCAAACCACCACTAGAAGGACAGTCAGTCAGTACTAGATCACCTAGGTAAATAGTGATGAGTCTGGGTTACTGTGCAGAACCGGGAGAAGTCCTCTCCACCTTAACCAGTGGTACTTGTCCACCTCCAAGATTTCATCCCCGTTACCATCGGGGCCAGTAAACAGTGTGAACCTCCCCATAGGGGCATTTCTATGACTTGGTTCCAGTCTCTCCCAATAGTGACAGTGTCCATTTGACAGTAATAACAGTACAATAAATATATATACGACTCATATGCAATGGACACATGTCACTCATAAATTCATGCTGTCAACATTAAGTATGAAATATGCCAGTACTGAAAATCCTCTTTTTTTCTAAATTTTTGAATTTCTAACTTTATCCAATTATAAAGGCATATATATATCAAAAAAATTTAATTCTATTCACAGATATCATAATGTGTTACAATTTTAGGGAACCAATATATTCACATGAAGGATCAAATCAAAAAAGTATCGTCATTTTTCAGACAGTATTTATATTTTTTCCAGAAATATTTATACTCCAACATGTATCATAAATTGAGTAAATTTAACTACCACCTTCAGAAGGCCACTAAACTTTTATTGAACATCATATTTGTATGTAAACATACACAAAAAAATTATCATAATTTTTCATGTAGGAATTCAAATTTTTCCAGAATCATTTAAATTCACATATGTATAGAAAATTAACTAAATTTAACCACGGTACTCAGAAAATCACTAAAAATTTTAAACCATGATTTATAACAGTAATATAATTTATGAAACTTTACATTATTTTTCACACTGTATTACTAATATTTTTCTAGAATAACTAAAACCCAACATGAATAATAAAGTAACTAAATATATCCACAATGATCAGAAAATTACTAAGATTTTACTGAACCTTATTATAGACAGAAATATCATATATGAGAAATTTCACTATTTTTCGTTCAGTATTTCTAATTTTTTAAAATTTTATATAGTTTCTAGTATTTGTAACAGTAACTTTTAAATAGAGAAAACTACCCAGAATATTTATAATTACTAAAATATGCTAATATTTAACTTATAAACATCAAATATCAGTTCTGTAATCTCCTCATGATTTTTAACAGAATATTAACATTTATTCATATTTTTAATTGTTTGTTCAAACATTAAAAATTATACAAGTCAATATTCAGGTATCAAAACAAAATGAATTTTTACCCGATCAATTATAACATATATCTAAGTCTTCTGGTAAATTTTCAAAATTTTCTATGTAGTATTTCTATTTGTTTCATAATTTTATACTTCTGAGAAAATATTTAAAATTTTATAATTTTACTTACAGTCATTTATAAATATTGGTATTTTAAAAATACATCACACACATATATAAGAGCTTTACTGTGAAATCTGAAGATTTTATGAACATGGTTTCTAATTTTTATACAATTATTTATTTTTCTATCATGAATTAAAAATTTCTTAACAGAGATCTCGTGATCCAAATATAATCAAAAATTTGCTACACATGGGTCTCGAAGTAATATGTATTTCTACAATTTTTGGTATTTTTATATCACCCCTTTAATCTCTTAGTATAATTAAACACCCTTTAAATAATATTAAAATATTTCTAAACGTAAAAATATTTTGAATCAGATATGAAAATTTTTACAGTGAACTTGAAATATCAGATCCTACGACTTTTCAAACTTTCTAAATTTTTCATGCACCGTTGCTAATTATACTGTATTAAATACTTGATTTTTACCCTTTTTTGTGGAAAGCCCTGCCTAGGGATAGGAGGTGGAATTAACCACCATCGTATCACTAGGGGGTGAATTTTATTACTAAAGGGGAATAATTACACTTACATCAATCGAATGCTAGGCATACCTAGCTTATCTAAACGAGCAACACCCTTTATATGAGAGGGAAGCTCATGGCAAGAATAAAAAGAATTACATTGCAAGGTGCATGCTAAAGAAGCTAAAGAATCCGCCACATTGTTGCCTTCTCTGTATATGTGAGTAATAGTATCGGAGAAATAATGCTCAAAATATCTCAGACATAATTGATGATGGACCATGGACAATGGGCTTTTCTTTTGATGATCTGCACAAATATATTCGAATCACATTCAATGAGGGCAGGCATAGAATCAATGGTGCGTAAGTACTTTACACCATCAAGGAGAGCTCGGGCCTCAGCTATAATGCTATTAGATTTTCCATAATAGTGAGAAAAGGCTAGGAGAGTGCTTCTACTATGATCTCTAATTACACCACCACCTCCAGAATCTCCATTTTGCTTTGATGCACCATCAGTATTAAGTTTGATAGATGGCCAAGGAGGACACATCCATTTAATGACCCAGAAGTGTTGCTATGTCGATTTGATATCCCGCAGCCCAAATGCTTCCAAGATTAACCTTTTGCTGTGATTAGCTTCTTTGAGATCAACAGCAAGGCAGATTTGCTTTACTTTGAAGTTGATGTTGTGAACAAGACTCTGCTTGGAGGAATGTTGACCACCATACCTGAATTGATTTCTTGCACACCATAATTCTCACATACCATATCCAATAACTGCTAAAGTGAAAAGTCCGAATAGGGACTTATGCGGTGAATTGCTGGTAGTATTCAGAATAATATATCTGACAGAGTTACCTTCAATTTGCAGACTAAAATTTCTAAAAGAACACCAGACATGAGTAGCCAATTCACTATGAACAAAAAGGTGATTAAAGTCTTCAACATGTGGCACCTTGCAGCAATGGCATTTGGAACAAAGAGATACTCCCACCCGTTGGATAATGGAATCAAGGGGAAGAGAGTTGTTTAAATTTTTCCACAGGTGAACAGAGATTTTTGTAGGAATCCACCTTGACCATAACCGAGTCCATGGGAAGTAGCTTGAAGAATTGCTACTGTTGCAGATTAATTTATAAGTAGATGAAACACTGCAATTCCCAGATGAAGAAAGACTCCAAGCCTCCAAATCATGTTCCTGATTCAACATAACATTCCTTAAAGTAGTTTTGATATCAGTAGGGAAGTAAGTGTCTTGTAGTGCTAATTCTGCAGTGGTGGGGTGTAATAAGCAATCTCGGGCAGAAACTGATGAATTGGGAATTAAATTTGCAGGGACTAATTCAGCCAAGGTGAGATTGCCAACCCATTTATCAAACCAGAAGTTGGTGTGTTTTCCATCACCCATAATCACCCTTTTGTGCTGTATAATGAGGTCTTTGGCCATATTCCAGCTTCTTCTAGCTAAAGCTGTCATGTTTTTAAACTGAACATTTGCTAGAGGTCTGCTTCGGATGTACTTGGCTCTAAAATAATCTGCCCACAAGGAATTTGAATGCAAAGCCTGCCACAACATCTTGACCCTCAATGCTGATTCCATATGTCTGAGAGACATAATTCCAAGTCCACCCTGGGAAACCAGCTTGCAAATGGCCTGCCAAGCCCTCCAATGTTTTTTATTGCCATGGATGGATGAGTCCCAAAAGAAATTGGCAAAGGCCTGCTCTAGCTCTTTATGTGTACCAATGTGGAGAGGTGAGGAAGTCAAAAAATAAATTGGCATTGAGGACAGAACATGTTTGATAAGGACCAACCTGGCGCCTTGAGATAACAGCTTAGAACTCTAACCAGTGATGCATTTTTGAATGGAATTTATGATGCCAGCATAGTGAATTTTTTTGCATCTCCCATTAACCAGTGGAAAACCCAAATACTTGTGTGGGAAGGAATGACGGGCAAAACCAATGACATCCTGGATCCTCCTAGAAACATTGTTGTTGCCCCTAGAATGCACGAAGAAACCACTTTTTGAGATATTAATCTGTTGGCCCGAGGCTCTCTCATAAGTTCTTAGGACTTTGAGCAGGTTCCTGACTAAAGGAATACTAGCTTTGCTGAAAATCAAAGTATCATCAGCAAAAAGAAGGTGAGAAATATTATGGCATCTTCTGGGGCCGGAATACCATTCTACTCGGCCACTGGAGTAGGCTACATTCAGGGATCTTCTCAGAGCCTCTTCAGCAATGATGAAAAGAGAGGGGGCAATGGGATCACCTTGTCGTACCCCTCTTGAAGATTTAAAGAAGCCAGTTGGTACCTCATTCGGGAGATTGATTTTTACCTTTAATCACATGTCTTAATACTAATGATCTCATAGTAATCCTATTTAGACATGGTCACACATGGTGAAATAAGAATATCTAAATTTAACTATCTTTATTGATGCTGATTACCACACCGTAAATCAATTTAAACATGCTAAACATGTTAATTATGAGGATTAATACTAATTCCCTTACCTTAATGAAGTTTAATTGCCTCCTTAATTGCCCTCCAACTCCTCCTTCAGCACTTCAACGTGGCCAGCCCCAAAGGAGAGCTACTGAATCCCCCTTCAAGGGTATTTATAAGAGTTTTCCTTTAACCAATCTTAACCATTGATTTTAATCCAAGGGTGGAGATTAAATCTTTATTTTAATGTTATTTGATTGAGAAATGACCTTCAAAGTCCTCACCAACCCACTAAGCCCCCTTCTTTTGACTAGCCTATATTTTCCTTTTATATATATGGCACATGGGATTTGACTTAAGAAGAAGAGGTTTAATAAATTAATTAAAAAAAATTTAAAACCGACGTTGCCCCCGTTGAGCCACAACTGTTGGCGACGCCTACCGTAGGCATGGCGTCATTGCGGCGGCGACGCTGCCCCCGTTGTGTAGGAGCAGCACCTCCGAGGGTAGTCGTAGTAGAGCTTGAGCCGTTGCGGCGGCGGCGTTGCCCCCGTTGAGCAGGAGCGACGCCAACAGTAATTTGATTAACTGAGAAAACTCGGTCGTTTGCTTAGACAGAAGGCCTGACACCTTCGACCATTGTCATGACAGCCGAGCGAACTCGGCCAGTTGTTGAGACGAAGGGCCTGACACCCCTGGTCCGTGGAGAGTTGGCCAGGCGAAGCAGGCCGACTAATGAAGCAGAGGGCCTGACACCCCCGATGGTCATCTTGTTGACCAGGCAAACCCGCCCAGTTGTTGAAATAGAGGGCCTGACACCCCCGGCAGTTGTCTTGTAGACCGGGCGGACCCGACGAGTTGCTGGGGCCGAGGGCCTGACACCTCGACAGTTAGCTTGTTGACCAAGCGAACCCGGCCAGTCATTGAAGTAGGGGCCTGACACCCTCAGTGGTTGTTGCTGTAGGCGTGGCTGAATTGGCTTCAACCACGGGTATGACGCCCAAGAAGAAGGGCGAGCCGACGACCGGTGAAAAGTCGCCGAACACGAGTGGGGTCGCCAAGTATCTGAACCGGGCGTGGTTGGCGACGACTTGAGGGCTGTATGTGATGGCGGCCATCGTCTTCTTGTTGTTGTTGGTGATGGTGCGTAGCACAGGTGGAGTGACATGCGAATGCACACAAAGAGCCCTCAAGTGAGCAAGGGAGTGCGCCGTCCTCTTCCCGTCCTGTAAGAGGAAGAGGGGCAATCAGAATTTTGGAGAAGGTTTGGGGATTTTCTTTGACAGAAAGAAGAAAGGCGGGAAATGTAGTCTATTGGCCACGGAATTATATATAAATAAGAATATTTTCTTTTTTGAAAAGAAACATTCCTCTATATGTGGAGGTTCATTTTGTGGGTGTGCATCGTATCAGACGATTTGGGCTCGAGTGCTGGACCTCTCCCCACTGACCGCAGTCAGTGTTGATTTACATCGGTGTAACGTCCGAACACCTTTGTTTAACTATCAAAGAAATCTTAAAGTCTCCTACATAGGTTCGGATGTTGGGGGCCTGCTTGCTTGGGTGACTCACAATGACCACTCGTTTACCACCGACAGACTGACTAGACTAGGGTTTCGTCAAAGGCCTTTTAAATTCAGGCAAAACCCTAGAATTTAAGAGCATGAATGTAATTTTGCGAAAGCCATAGGCATCTTTGAAGTGGCAGAAAGTTTCCCAGACCCTGAGGGTATTTTGGTACTTTTACCTCTCCCAGTGGTATTTTGGTAATTTTGTCAAGCCAAGGGTATTCCTGAAATTTCTAGGTTGGAACGAAAGTAGGGTTGGACCCCTCACTTCCCAGAGCGTTGAGGCCATTTACGAAGGGTTTTAGGGGCTACTAGGTCATTTCTAGGTTACAAGGGTATTTTAGTAATTTTACCGAACTCTACTCGGACCTAGGTTTGAGACGGCACCTGAGTGTCAGATTAGGCTGACAGTGTCCTCGAACCAAAGGAGTGACGAGAGGCTTCATAGAAGGTACACATCTGTCAATTTTGCCAGATGAGAGGTATATGTGCAATTCCCACAAGTCAGGGGATTTTCTTATAATTTTCCCCGATCACTGTACAAAGGAAATCTGTAGAATACACAAGATTCATTTTTGGCCCAAGTGGGTACAAAGGTTGTCGGCGAGTTGTCGACTGTACATCACAGAGATCTGCACTAACGCGGGAAGTAGGGGCGTAGCCGCAGTTACAAGATATTACAGGATAAAATTACAAATAACAGGACTTTTGGTTTCTCACGATCCGAGGAAGACGTTTCTCTAATTCTCCCATTATCGAGGCGGAACCGCATAATTTAGTCATCCTATAACGTAGAAACTTACAAACATGGCCCACGGAGGGACATAATTATAAAAATACCCCTTAGGGATGTAAACACAAGACCCAAGGATTTACCCCTCACAGGTCAAAACAAACGAACAAAATCCTTCACACTTGGTGGATGCTCAACGTCAAGCGCTGGATCCTCGATGCCCCTCTTCTAGACCCTTGGGGGTCTATTTTATAGAAGTGGGGGGACTATCCGAAGGTGTTTGAACCCGTACGGGTTAGATGGGATGAAAATGACCCCAGGAGGGTACCTTTTTTTCTTTGCTGCGAGAGAGAAAGAGCAGCGGGGTCTATTGAACCCGTACGGGGTTGGACCGCCCCGGGGTCAATTGACCTCGGGCGGGTTGAACCACCCCGAGGTCATTCGACCCCGGGTAGGCTTGCCAGGGGCCAGCTGACCCCGGACAGGTCTGTCCGGGGTTGCTTAACCCTGGGCAAGTCTGTCTGGGGTCGCTTGACCTCGGAGAGGCCCCCCGAAACCCCTATTGACTCATTTAATCTGCATCTTAAGTGAGAGAGGGGGTGAGACTTCTCTTAAAATCACAAATGGCCAAGGAGGTGACCGGAACCCGGGGGGGGGGGGGGGAGAAGTGGGGTGACCACTCTCCATTTGTTGTTTCACCCCGGGGAGGTCTATCCCTACTGTTATTCCACCCCAGAGGGATATTCCTGCTATGGCCTTCCACCCCGGAGAGGTTCTCTGCTTGGATATTCCTACTATGGCCTTTCACCCCGAAGAGGCTGATAAGGGGAGTCTAGACAGCAATCTGCTGAGATGGGTGGTCCAATCACCTCTTTTAAAGCCCCTCACCGATCACCCTCTTCGACAGTGGTAAGCTTAAACAATATCTCACCCCCACATATTGTGATTCCGGAGATGTTCTCTGCCAGGATATTCGATTCCATGCTTGAAGAAAGGATGGGAGATTATCCCGAGATAATTTGCCCCCTTTTGTAGGCAAAAATTACCGCCAACTGCATGATACATAGTTCTCCAGGGCATACCCTTGCACAAGGAAGAAACTGGGGTGGCATACCCTTGCACAAGAATACAATGAAGAGAAGAAACTGGGGTTACAAGCGAATAGAAGGAAGCCCAATCCGGTCAAGCCTAAAGCACCCTCGAACAACATACCACCAACAGTGCCGCAGAAGACCAAAAACAAACAGAACTAGAAGTGCAGCCGTGGTTTGCCAGCCCATCTGCTAGCTGGTTCGCCTCCCGAAGAACATGCACAAAAGAAAGAGAGAGCTCGTCCTTAAGTTTCAGCACCATGTGCACGATCGAAAGGATGCGCCAGGGGCATGAATAAACGCCGTTGATAACGCTAATAAGCACCTGCGAGTCCGACTCCACTAACACATTGATGAACCTCCCAAGCTGGTAGAAGCGAAGGCCCATTAAGAGGGCCAAGGCTTCCGCCTCAAGACTGGAACCAACAAAAAATCGATGTGAGAAGGCAAAGATGAGGTCGCCCCTGAAGTCACGAACGGCTCCTCCACTGCCTGCTAGGCCAACACCCCTCTTTGAAAGCGCCATCAACATTAAGTTTGAATGTGTTAGAAGGCAGCTTGACCCAGCGAACAATACGAACTGTTCTGAACTTGCACATAGGAACAGATATGCCACGGCTAACCAAACTAAAACCCAAGTGGTTGGGCAGAGTGGACGAGCAGGGAGGAAGCAGCATGACATAAAACTACAACTGCCGGCAGACAGACCTGATCACTTGGACCGCCGACATCCCCTGACCATCAAATCTGGCCTTATTTCGACTGAGCCATAGCTCCCATAAAATGCAAATGAAAATGAGCTTATAAACATTGCCCAAAGCCCCTGTGTACATAGAAATATTCACATCAACATGCAGAGAAGTTAAACTAGAAGAAGGCACCGGCGCCGTGACCTTTGTAATATTAGCCAACTGGCGCCAAACAGAGGTGGCGACATTGCCCTCAAAAAATAGGTGCAGCGCCGATTCTTCAGGTCCTCCAAGACAGCAGTGGCAACGTGAGCATAAAGGGATATGACCCCGCTTGAGGAGATCGCCAGTGGGAACACAATTATGAAGCAGATGTCATAAAAAAATGGACCATTTAAGAGGGTATGTAAGAAGCCCAAATTATCTTCCAAACTTCATTGTGAGGTGCAGGCAGCTGAATAATGTTCCTCGCAGATTTTTGACAGAGAAGACACCATCCGATGCTCTTTTCCAAACCCAACGGTCTGGACAATTAGAGACACGCCTAGAAGTGATAAATGCTTGAATATCAAGTGGAAGATGAAGCATGATCAGCTGCTAGTGGGAATCAGTAGGAGAAAGCATAACATCACGAATGGAGACATAGCGGTCCTGAAGACTATTCCAATCGGCCTGGGGAAGAAATCTGTGGAGAGGAATAACATCAGCACAAACATCCAGCCAAAAGGCTGCATTCCCACAACCAGGAAGGATGGTATAGTTGGCCGCAATAGCATCCGCTGCAGCCCGCCAAGAAGCTTTTTCCTTCCCTCTAGCATTAGCAAAGGTAGCAATCGAAAAGTGAGAATGAGCAAGGAACTTGGATTTAAAAAAGTCTGACCATAAAGTGCTGCCCAGTATATGGCTTTAACCCAAATGGGGGTGAATGGGTTATAAAAATTATTCATAATAGTAGAGAGATTTGAATAAACGCAATACAAAGATGAGCACTACTATAGTGATAGTGTGAACAGAATTAAAGAGAAAAAAGCAATCACACAAGGAGACAGTAGTTTTATATTGATTCGGACCTGACTCTCAACTCAGTCCTATGTCCAGTCCTCAGCAACCACTGAGATTTCCACTAACTTCTCTCACTGGGAACACTTACACTCGGCTGTTTTTGCTAAGGTGTTCAGTCACACCACAGGCATTCCTTTCTAAGAGTCCTAGTTATTTTTGTTTAGGTGTTCAGTCACACCACGAGCACTATTTCAATTAGAGTCCTAGCTAATTTCCTAGTATCAACCAAACTTACAGGAAACTGACCTCCTACTGGTCTCTCTTGCCCTCGAGCAAGAAACTCTCCCCTCAAGGAGAGAAGTACCACCTTTCAAGTGGAGCTACACAATGATTGCCTCTTAAATAGGCAGATTGTGTACAATAATTGCAGATGGTTCAAGATAGTAAGATAAGAATGTCAAACAGACAATCTTGAACTAAAAGTTCAAATGACCTTCTAAAGAGAAAGAATAGAGTATCACAGAAAGCTTAATGAAGAAGGTGAGAGAGGTGCAGTAGAAGGATTGCAGGAGCTTCTTCTTCTTTGCGAATGCTTTCAACGAGAATGGAGTTGAGGATGAATTGAGCTTGTGTTTCTCTCAACTCTAGAATGTAGGCATTTTACTAGAAACTTGGATTTTTTAGATTATACTCGCATAAAGTGTTATACATTGTGCATCCAATCTACTTCTTATATACAGCTTCCTTGAAAGATTCCGTTACGCTTAATTTTATGAACGTTAGACTCTTTCAGCCAAGGAAGGCGAAATCGGAGATCGGGATCGGATCGCGTGGTCCCAAACCGATCCGGGTCGGTGGGATCGGCCGATCCCGGCCGAGTCAGACCAGCTGACTCGACTAGGGATACAAATGTCTAAAAAATCTAAAAAAATCTAAAAAAATAGAAAAAAATTTATTCTAACATAGATCTATATCAAATTTAATGTGAAATAGGTGACATTTACTCATCATTTTGTGAAATAGGTACATATATTGATTACGTGCATGTATCTATGTGCATCAGTCTTCTGCATTTTTTACAAGTATAGCATGGCTGTGTATACTTGTAAAAAATGCAATGTTGTGATGCACATTGATTACGTGGATGTATCTATTTCATTTCCTGTTTATAGATTTCTGTTGCATATTAATACTGCAAGATGTATCATTTTTCAGATTGATGCTTTTTCTGTCTGGAATGCTTGGGGTCATGCATTGATTCGAATGGAACACTATGCACAAGCTCGTGTGAAATGGTCATGTATCTATTTCACATAGGGTCGCTAAAACTTTTATCTAAGGGAACATAAGTTAAAAAAATTAAAATGGTCATGTTACTCACAATTTGATATGATGATACGTTAACTAGCTTTATCTTTTTTGTTGATTTGTATAGTGATGGTTTATGAACAAGCTTGTGTGGATTTGAAAATTGTCTAAATGAGAATGGACCATCTGAGCTTTACCAGGATCAGGTGACCCTGGTTCAGACAACTTATATCCATTTCTTGCTAGTTTTCACAAATGAGCAGGAATGCAGAATCAGCCTGGGATCGCCCAGGATCGGCCTATCCGGGCCGATCCCAAGTTGATCGAGCCCGATCCGGCCGATCCCGGGGGTGGATCGGATCAGTCCAGATCGGGTCGTTTCGCCCGAAATCCGATCGGATCGGCCGATCCCAGGCGATTCTGCCTTTCATGCTTTCAACAGCTCTTTAGACTTATGTATTTGTTTAGACAACTTTCTTCTACTTGCATTCTTTGCCGCCGTGTCTTCACGAAATGCTAAGCTCTTTCTTCGAATAGGTACGGTAGCAGATCTTCCTTTGACTTTAGAGTCTTTCTCGGACTGTGAGTAGATATGGTCCTTCCGGCGCTTGTCCTGCAGCAGAGTACCATTCTGACGTATTCTTTCTTTTCGTGTAGCAGTCACTCTGTAGGGAAGTATTGTTTAGTCTATTCAACAGATAAAAGGTTAAAAATACTTCCTTCTCTCCTTCAATCCTGATACGTGTCCTATATTGCTGATAGGTCTGCTACTACCTGAAAATAGACTAGCAGAGTTGACCTTTCCAGGCCTTTTAATAAGCGTGTATATCATGAAACGGGAAACATAGCTTTCATGTTCTTTTCTCAGCAATAAACGTCCGCATGCATCGCATTAAATGCATTTGAATTTTGAACTTTTGATGAGATAGTCGATTAGAGATACTTTTTTATTATAAATTGATTGACTAAGTTATCCTAGCTATTGTGATAGCTGAAAACCTTAATTTATATGTAGATAGTCGGTGGTGAGGTAAGATAGTCACTGCTTAGTTAAATAGCTTATTTCTAGAGACTAAGTTGATAGATAGGCATTAAAGGTTTGAGATAGTCCATAGTCGATTGCCCAGCAACTATGTAGAGATAGGCACTATTTCGTTTAAGCACTTATGTGAGTTTTCTTTCATGAGATAGTCGATTGTCCAACGACTAGATAGCAATCCGACAATAAAATATTAAACAAATGGGCTAAATAGAAGAAAAATTTTAATTTAGATTAATAATAATAACAATAATTATTATCTAAACAAGAACTCGAAAAGAAATTTTAGAGAAAAATAGGCTGAGAATGGACCAAATTGGGCTAAAAGTGGCTAAAACTCGGAGTTGAACACCCCAATCTAAAAGAGCTTAATAGGCTTAAATTCAGAGCTTAGTGGGCCTAATCCCTAGCCTACATCCCAATCCACTTAAGGAGATCGATTTTCCCTCAAACCCTAACCCTAGAGAGTTGTAATTGGCGGCGGTGGTGCTAGATAAGGATAGCTCCAAAATTTTGGCCAATTTTTCTATAGCTTTCTTATAAGTTTAATTTAAAATTCTGTAAAGGATAATTAAAAATAGTTATAATAGAAATCAAAGAAATTGTAATAGGTTTTAATTTTAGTGGGCCAATAAGTTAGGCTTAATGGGCTTAAAGGCTTAATTAATTTCTAAATTCGGAATTTCTAAAACCCTAGTTTCTAAGGGTGGCTTTGGTATGGAGTTAGGCTAAAGATGGGCTAAGTCAACCCGATTAAAGTAGCCCGGAATTAACCCATTTTTGATTTGGTAGGAGGGTAGTTAATCTGGGAGTAAGGATGTGAGCTAACCTAATTTTAATCTAGTATGATTTGGTAAATAGTAGGTTAACCTAGTAATAATGAGAGAGAGAAATAGCATTTATTATGAGAGAGAGAGACACATTTAATTGAACATTTATTGAGGTAGGAGGTTAACCCACCTTAACCCACCCTTGGGTGTGGGTTTCAAAACCCAGGAATATCCCTGAGTTAGCCCTTAACCTAACCCGACTAACACTAACTCCTTACCAAAGCACAAAAAAGCTTATCCCGAAGTTAACTTAGAGCTAACCCCGGGATAAACCAATACCAAAGAGAGGCTAAATGGGCTAATTTGGTTTTAAACTAATCCTAATGGGCTAATAACCTCAACCAAATCCTAATCCACTAAGGGAGGTCAAAACCTAACCTAAACCCTAACCCTAATTCGAGCTAAATAGGATGGGGGCGGCCCTAGATATAGATAAAAACCTTATTTTTCGGTGTTCTTCCCTATCTAGATTTCCTAGCCCAAATTAGGACTCCTAGAGGCTTGAAATCCTATAAATAGGATCCCATAGCCTCCCTAGTCGACCCTAGTTCGTGTGAGAAGACTTCTAGGCATGGGAGGATCGATCTAGGAGGAGGAATCAAGAGTTCTTTGGGGAATTCATGGGCGTTCTTCGTTCTTCTTCCTCTTCTTTCTTAAACAATTCAAGGTAGGTGTTCTCTCATGGTAAATCCCAAATTAAAGCATCAAACATATTCATATGCGTGTCTAGCCTAGTTCTGCATCGTTTTCCCTAATTTTCATGAACTATATACTGCACATATTTCAAAGATTATGGACTAGATATCGCTATTTAGGATTTTCTCGTCGGAAACGGGGTTCTGTTTATGATCGCGATGCTAACAGGGACCGCGTCTCTGAACCCGGCCTCTCGATAGACCACGTTTAAGAGTTATTTTAAGAAAAGGAATAATTGTCTTGAACGCGGCCTGCTTAAGGACCGCATTCTTCATGATCGCGGCCCCTCCACGACGTTCAGGCTCGGGTTCCTTGGAACCTTAGTGCCCTTCCAACATGTTATGTTAGTGGTTTTTAGTCTAGATAGGTTGAAGTCCTGTATTGAGTCTTTTCTCTTTCTTCTTTTGTAATAGTCATAAAGTGAGTCAGTAAAGTTGTAATAATGAATTTTGATATCAATAAAAGTATATTTTTTGTTATTTCAGATCCCATTCCAGCCATCTTCTTCAGCCCACCCCGCCTCGCCCCCACACCAGCAGCGACATTTCCTTTCTTTCTTTCTTTCTTTCTTTCTTTCTTTTTTCTTTCCATTTGTTCGCTTTCCATCCTCGAGTCAGAAACAAAGAAGGATGGGAAAAGGCGAGGAAAAGGTGAGCAGGGCGGGATGGGGGTGAATGCTTTTGGCTCTTTTAGGCTTGACATGCCGGCCCCCACCGCTCTTTCCTCTTTCTTTTGCTACAGAGACAGAAGACAAAGGAGAGGGCGATGGTTCCATAGAGGAGGCTGGGGCAAGAGAAAAAAAAAGTGGAATCGGTGCAAGGCTGAATCTGGTTCCATTCGCATCCCCGTCGGAATCGCCTCGTCCCGGGCTCGGCGCCCCTAGAGATGTCTTCCTCTCCGCGGCTGCTCTGGCGGAAGAGGTCCGTCCACCAGATCCTCGACGACAGCGGCGGTAGGTAAAGCAATGCGCTGCGTGTTCTCTGTTCCGGCTTCGCGACTGGCGGGGTGTCCTTGTTGGATCTGTCTCTGCTTTTCGGTATAAAGGAAGAATAGATTCTATACGATCTCGGTCGGATTTGGGGTTCTTTGGGATGTGACGATCAGGGCCATCTTGGCCTCGTTTGGGCGGCGGTCGCCCCAAGGTTCGGTTCGCCATGAGCGAAGCCTTATAGTTCTCGCGAAGGGTTTACCCTCATGGTTGGGTGTTCTTATGTGAGTCACTTGGGGTTAGTGTCTCTAGGTTCTTAGCCGACCTTGTGTGTCGACTCGAGGGACGTGCGGGTGTGAGTAGCTCGGGCCAGCTTTGGTTGGTTTATGTCCGATCTTGTGCCACGGCTTGAGGCCGTATTCTACTCGGGTTTTGTGTACGTGCGTGGGCACTCCGATGGTATCCGTGGGACTGCGGGTTTACTGTTTTACCGTAGCACTGCCCTGGGGGTATTTCGTGGACGGACCCAGCGAGGACAGCCTTATGTACGCAACGCTCGTACAGCAGAGGTAAGGACAGCCTAGAGCGTAGAGCACCTTGGTTAGGACAAGTGTACGCCGCTGATGGATGCAGGGGCGCGTACCCCATGTCAGGTTGCAGGACACGACCGTGTTGTTGGGTGCAGAAGCACGGATCCTAACCAGTCCCAGGGAAAGGTGTGCATGTGTGTCTCCGCCCCACTCGAAGATAGGGTGTGGGCCGCCTGCGTGAGACTTGAGAGACGGCCGGCCGAGGTAGAGATACTGACAGTGTTGTCGCAGCCCTCCTGGCAGTTGAGGCAGAGCTTACACGACGGTGAGATCGTGGCTCCCCTCTTGGTTCGAGACCGAGGTTTCTCCGGCTTTGAGGCCGCAGTCCTCCCGACAGTGGAGGTTATGCCTTTGACCGCGTAGTCTAGGCTGTAGCCCCGTCAACAAGGACGGGCCTTCACGACCGAGGTGTTGTGGATCTTTCTCAATAGCGTGGCCGTGGTTTCCCGTAGATTCGGCAGTTTCAACCGTGAGGTCCAGATTTTCCCATTGAGAATACGAGTAGCTTAGAGAGCCGTGTTTCCTCCAATCGCTGTCGTTACTACTCTTGCTACTGCAGTTACTACTGTTGTTATTGTGATTGTTGTCTTTCTTGCTGCCGCTACTTATGTTATTTAGACTCACCCCTTCTTTTTCAGGTGCGGCGTTTCCACTTGGAGTCAGGTTAACCAGTGCAGCATCCGGAGGGTTAGTGGCTAGTATGCTTGAGCCGGGGTATGCCCCAAGACGGTGTACTTTTCCTTTCTTTTAGACTGTACTTTTTGGATATTGTATTCTGGACTGTAAACTGTATAAATTGTATCAAATGTAATTTAATTTCCTGCACTTTAAATTCTGTATTTATTTCAAATTCTGATGCATCTCCACAACGTCAACTTAACCCTTCCGAGCCATGGCTCGTGGGTAGCGGGCTAGGATTCAGGCAGTACCGGTTCCTTTCCGGTGTTCGGATCCTGGGTCGTGACACCCCTCCACCCTCCCACAGTCACCCACCGCCGCCTCCTCTAGCCTCCCACCGGCCAGGGATTCGGGTAGTACCGGTTCCTTTCCGGTGCTCGGATCCTGGGTCGTGACACCCCTCCTCTAGCCTCCCACCGGCCAAGGATTCGAGTAGTACCGGTTCCTTTCCGGTGCTAGGATCCTGGGTCGTGACACCCCTCCACCCTCCCACAGCCGCCCACCGTCGCCTCCTCCAGCCTCCCACCGGCTAGAGGAGGCGGCGGTGGGCGGTGGGGACCCCCCTCCCACCTCCACCGTCCCCCCGCCTCCCACCGCCTTGCCGGACCCCCCCTCCCACCTCCACCCTCCCCCTGGCCACCGCCTCCCACCGAGACAACCTAGATTTGGGTAAGTCATCGAGTACCAGATCGCACGATGATAGACCTAGTTCGGTGGAGGATCCGCAACGCTAAGACTCTAGTGGGCCAACTCCTGCCGCAAGTGGGCCAGGCTCGTGAGGAAGTAGCCCAAGGTTGGAGGCAGGCCGATTTGAATTCAAACTGCCTGCCACATGTTCATCTTCCAACTCCGCCGAGCAAGTGGGATGCCCTAGGCCCTACAACATCCCCCGCCGCTCCCCCTCTTCCGCCGAGTGCACCGTGACCCTGACAACGAAATCCATCGCGCCAACGGAGAACGCATTCGCCAAAGGAGCCACAACTGTAGCCGAAGCGGAAATGAGGACCTCCATGATGTTCACCCTACCGTCGATGATCATATGAAGCGTGCCTACCTCTACCTTCCCAATCGAGCCAAGCGAAAAGTTGATGTCGGTGTTGTCGCAAAGCCAAATCGGGATCCCGACCAGCCTAATCTAAGTCAACCTCTGTTTGGCATGGATTTTTTTGTTTGTTTATTTGTTTATTTATTGGTTTATTTATTTAATGCGTAGGCGTGCCAGTCACACTCGTGACAAGTTTATTATGCGCTTCGTCACACTGATCAAGTGAAAGTGGATGATCGTGTCGGGACCCGAAGTCCGCCATACCATAAAGGCTATGACGTTAATTGCGTCATTCCGGAAGAAGGACAACCCTTGATTAATCGCCAAGATAAAGGAGCCTCCGAGGCTGAATGAAATGAATACGTGAATCCAGAAATGTTTATTATGCAACACGGAACCTAAGTACACACTCAAGCACACGATGCAGCGATGTTTTATTTTATTAGATCGACTTCCGGTACGTGGCAGAGTTTCCTTTGACTCACGTATAGTGAGAGCTTTCAGCCAGACCTGATCTGACCTTCCGCATATCACCAGTTAATATACCGAAGAATCGCGACATGCAGGCACACACAGTGAGACAGATACGCATTCACATATGTATGCAAGTATGCCCGGATTTATTTCATCATCATTATTATTCATTCAACTATGGTGTCTACTATTGTCACCATGTCCCCCTTATTTATTGTCCCTTTTATTATATATTTTTATTTATTTATAAGCAGCCACAGGTCAATTAAGACGAGAAAACAAGAGTGAACCGGCGGGGGTATGATCTGGGGGGGGGGGGATCCACACACCGGATCGTCTGCCGTCGGATCACCCTCCAAATGGGGCATCCAGCCTGCGTCGACATGGAACGCCACGGAGTCGAGGCACAGCGTCGATTACGCCAACCCAGGGGCATTCTACGTCGACGCAAGGGGGGGCTAGGCCGATGCAGGCTCCAGTACATACACATTTTTTTATTTGTTTCTCTCTCTCTTTTTTTTAGGCGCTCGCCTAGGCGCGCCTCAGAGGTGAGGCGGTGATTGCTCGCCTCGCCTCGTCCTGTCTCGCCTCGCTCTGGCCATAGTTTGTCTCACTCTCTCTCTCTATCTCACATAGACACAGAATTTGATTTTTGACAATGGTTTGTTAAATTCTATGTGAATTTAGTGAGTCATAATAATTTGAATCATAGGGATTGAATTGTGGCAAGACTAAGAAAGACAAGATTAGGAATGAGCGTATCCGTAAGGACTTAGGGATAACTCCAATTGATAGTAAAATGAGAGAAAATAGACTCAGGTGGTTTGGACATGTGTGTCGTCGTCCTAACTCAGCGCCGGTTAAAAGATGTGACCAAATCTTAGTGGATGCTAGTAAAAGAGCTCGGGGAAGGCCTAAAATGAGATGGTGCGATGTTTCTTGGGTTTAAATACGAATATTGCACTTGATAGAAATCTTTGGCGGAACAGGATTCATGTAGCCGACCCCAATTAGTTGGGATAAGGCTCTGATGATGATGATGATGATGATAATAATAATAATTTGAATCATAGGATTGAATGAATTTAGGAAATTTATTGACTTTATATAGATATTTTTATGATATTTAGACATAATTTATTTTTTGAATTATATATACATATTTAAAAAAAATCTCGCCTCAAACGCCTCAAACGCCTAGGCCATCGCCTAGGCATTTGAGGCATGAGGCAACCCCCTGGTCGCCTCAGTCGCCTCACGCCTCAGACTACATAGATTTCAGCAGCATCTCCCCCTGCCCCAGAACGTGTTGAGGGAGATGTATAGGAGGCCCATCCACAGCAAGCTGAGACGAACTCCATATGAGACAGACATGTCAGAACGATAGACCGGACCCTTTAACGAGTGTTAGATCTCTGAGGACTCGCCTACTAAGAGACCCGTGTCACCCAAGGGTTTATCAGACGTCCTGCTGGCCGTATTGACCCATTTTGGCACCATGGCATATACATAAAGACTCGGGAGAGTGTCGGTATAACCATGGGTCAATGGATCTTGAAGATGTAGGGGCATTGTTCGCCAGTGAGGCGGTTTATTGTTCACTCGGGGACTGATTAGAAAATCAGAGCATTTGGAAACAAACGGGATTAAACAGTTGCATATGCTACTAATCTGTTTGTATCCGTCTCATTGACCACGGATCATGCCAGGAGAACTTGGCAAACCCCTGTTAGTACTGGGACTGATCAAACAGGGGTCGGGATCCAAAGAATCGGAACAGACAGGTGATACGGCAGCCTTCATATGAGGGCGGAATTCCTAATCCGGCGGCCAGGAGGGATACCCTTCTGATCCGGCGGCCATGAAAGTGGGGCATACGCCTTCAAAACGGCGGGTCAACAATTGGGGAGGGCCCCCCTGATCCGACGGCCATCATAGCGTATTGATCCGGCGGCAAAACAAGTGGGGTATATATCTTTGAAACGGCGGCTATGCAAGTAAGGAGAATGCCTCTATGATCCGGCGGCCGTAGTAATGGGCAGGTTCGTTAATCCGGTGGCAACAGGCGTGCATAGGCCCACTAATCCGGCGGGCATATAGGAAGAGGTGATCTGGCGGGTGGTTAGCGCGCCGGATCAGCTTCAGCTGATCCAGCGGCGCTCACTGCCGCCGGATTGGTCCCCTTTGGACACTCTGATCACTTCGATTTTAAAAAGAAGAAAACGACACAGGAGTAGGGCCACTCATGGCCACCTGAGATACTCTGCAGAAAATCAAGGACACCTGATGACCCTAGGGTAAATATACAACCACCGTTGGTAGTTCATCAACACAAAAATAGCATCGAACCGCAACGACTAAATGCATGTTCCCCAGGGATTAAACGACCAAAGATCATATCGAAGAAGATGATAAATCTCTGATGCTAGTAGGGGTCAGCAATCGTCAAACGATGACCCGAATAAGGTGAAAACAAAGCTTACGGTGCTCAGAACCGCGGAGAGATCGCCCAGTTAGCAGTTAGTTTGATATTTGAGGTCAGCATATTAGGGGTTAGCATGACGAGCAACTGGCGTACAGGCTAAATACTCGAAGGGAAAGGGTCGATTGGGCAGGAAAAGAAAGACAAAAAACAAGCATTTAATTGAAAAACTCATTGCATCAATTCAACTGCAGCCCCTTCCGTTCTCATTGAAAGAACGAGGCAGACAAGAAAGCACTATATATATATATATATATATATACGCCCAACAGCAAAAGGGGAAAACAGAGAAAACTTAAATTCAATCGGAGATAATATCGGTGGATACCCACCTTTACAACAAGAAAAGTAGCAAAACAGGATGAGTTTCTCCGACTGTTGACCCCTCTCCTTCGGAAGGAAGACTCTCTCCCCGTGCACACTCTCTTTTTTTTTCTGTGACTCTCTGTTCTATCCATTCTATCTCTCTCTTTTCTATTTCTCTTCTCTGTTTCCCTTATCTGTCAAACGACATTACTATTTAAAGGGGTTTGATGCTTTAGACGGCGGCTGGAGGCAGAGGGAGGTGATCCGGCGGCACCAAGTGCCTTAGCCCTGGCCGCCGGATCATGTGTGGCCGCCGGTTCAAAGGCTGGCCGCCGGTTCACTTATATCCTTTTGGCCCATTCGGCCCTTTTGGCTTCTTCATGTTATTTCGGCCCAGTTAGCCTATCATTCATCCATCGACCTATTGAATGGTTGTCTTCATTGCTTGAAATATTCCGTTTGCCTTCTGGGTTAAATTGGTAAAGCCCAATGCTGTTGGGGCCCCTAGGGACCAGCATGCTTCATGATAGTTTCATAAGTTTTAGACGTCGATCCCGAGCTCGTCTTGAGTTTCGGTGTTTGTTCATGCAGCCTCATCCCACGATCGGAAGCTTTCTGCAAGGTTTTATCGGGTGGATGGTCACCCGGGGGGGTTCTTTCGTCCTTCAAGGACTGCTCTTTGGGGTTTATTTGGCTTGATCGTTTCCGTGACGAACAACGATTTTGTCGGGTAGCGGTTTTGCCGTAAAGGCATAGCCGGATGATTTTTTATATTGCAGTGGGCTCCTTTCGTTGATTGATGAAGCCGGGACCCTTTAATGCTTGCTTCGGGAATCATATCACAATTCAGGTGATCTTCTTCGACACTAAACTTGGTTGCCGTTGGGCCTTTTGAGCGTCGGTAGCTTAAAGGAGTATCCCCTGGTAGCAGACTATGACGGTTGAGCTCAACTAGCTGGCGTCACATATCCGTGTCATATTTCAGGTGTTAACAACCTCCTAGTAGGGGTGGCGAAGGTCCCTCTCTCTAGTTTCCAACTTTGAGCTTGGAGGATGGAGCCCCCCACTGCTAACACTCCGGCTTCCACCACACCCTGAGCTCCTTCAACGGTGGACGCAATGGCCAAGAACGCAGATCTCTATACCTTTCGGGCATCCCACGATGCCCCTGCCCGCCATCTATCATCTAGCAGGTCTCTCACCTTCTCCAAAACCACCTCGCCTTGGAGCGGGGACAGGCATACACAGCGTAAGAACCACTCCAGCCGAGGTGAAATGTTGTCCGGAGCAACCCCCCTAGGTCCAGGCCTTCTCTCCAGATTGGTTTAGACTCCGCCTCCAAGCTAGACCTCACTGTATCAGCATACGAATACGTCCACCGCCCCCCTACCCGGCTCCTGGCATCGCTGAACCACCGGGGCCCTGTAGACCCTTTACAAGTGTCCCCCCCTACCCGCATTGGAAACAAAAGGGGTCTAACGACTTCCCCCTATTCAACGCCAAGTGTCCTCCAATAGCCGCTCGACGATGAGCGTCGCCTCCCCCCGCAGGGAAGAGTTTCACCCCGAAAGCTCTCACCTCCAGAAGGCGCATGTGACGATCGTTGCCTCCCCCCGCAGGTAAGAAATTAAATCATTAGCCACTTGACATGTATAAAAAGGTGCCAATGATAGAGTACACCTCAAAGTACTAGTTATGAAGGATTCAAATGTATTACGAAAAGACTTACAGATGCAACACAATGGTGCAAGCTAAAGATAACTTCCTCAGGCTAATCGCATTGGTTTCTATGAAAAAGAGGATTACTCAGGTGAAAGTATGTTACCCAGTTTGCCAAAAAGCTATTTAGTAAATGTAGCCAAAAAGCTATTTAGTAAATACATTTAAAGTGTGAACAAGTTGTCCAAACCTAAATAAAATATGCATGCTGGAAAGATCATAATGACACATGCCACATGCAAAGCTCCAGCCATGTGATGGTCTTATGGAAGCAACTGCATCTCCCATCAGCAGGTTGAGGCCTTGGAGCCCATCCTAAATAAAATAACAAAAACATAACTTTGAAAAACAAAATGTACTAAGCAGTGATTTATATCAAGAAGTAGCTTAGAGCTTTATGGCAGTCGGATTCCATCCATCTGATGTCAAATGCCTCAAATATTTATCTTAATTACTGCCTTCTGCTGAAATAGTTGATGGTATACAGCATATGGCTACAGGTTACCACCGTAACTTATGCATTAGCTTTCATTGCACACAAGACTGATATATAGCTGTCAAGAAAGATATTATCCTACATATGTTTTATAATTGCACATTTGAAACTAGAACCATAGTATTTTCAAGAGGATGCATAACTCAAAGTGAAACAACTACCTCTAAAATAGAGGCATTTAATTTCAGAAAAAAATCATGTTGCATATGCACCCCCCATGATTGGAACAAACCTTGTGGGTTGAACATTTCTGCAGTCAGACTAAATGGCAAATTTAGCTTCAACATTTCCAGGAAGCCCTCAGAAGCCATTCAACTCTTGATCAGTCACAGAGTACTTGTGTCCCTGGACCATCCTTTTTTACTGAAAAACTGACAACGGAGGCTGTTAATCCAATCTTCAGTCTAACAAACTTTTCGGTCATGCATTTTAAAATCCATGTATCATTTTTCCCCATATCTGTTGCACTAATTGGAGATCTCTATGGTAGAGGATTTCTGTCAAATCTCCCACATCACTGTGATACCCATACACACTATACCAAAGATTCCATGAACGATTTCATGTTGTGGATATCCTCCTTAGACTGAGGATATTTCTGTGGCTTAAACAGAGTCCACAGTCCTCCCAGATGCCTGGGTTTAAGTTTGACCTCTCTTATCGGCCCTCCAAAAATCTTTTCGCACTCAGGATATGGCTTCACAAACATGTTGTAGAACTTCATCCTGCTAGGCCTTATTATATGCTTCAAATCAACCACGAAACCAAGAGCACCCTTCGATCTTAAGTATTCTATCACATTGTACCGAGGAACTACCTGTTTCTCAAAATTAACACCCAGATACTCTGGCACCTCCACCAGCCAATCAATGCCAAATCCCATCTTGTGTATGAGGAACTCAATCTTCTTCTCTATGTCATCCAGCTCATACGAGATTAATCTTGGCTCCTTCCACAACAACATGAAGGCGTCTCTGCGGATTAAACCATAACCACACAAGCAATCCACTCTGAGCTTCACTCTGATCGCCGAACAAATGGGTCCTTCACGAAGAATTTTATCCTTAATCGGCAGTCTACACTTCAAAGTCCTCAGCAATTCTACACATCTAGCGACTTCACCCGCTTCCATTGAGAGAACAACTCTCGGATTCTTGAACACTGCCTTCCTCACTTCATCATCGGCCAGACGCAGCTCCCCAAACTCCTCAAAAAGGGGTTGCAACCTGCCATCCAAGCTCATCGTCAGAAAACCTGGGAACGAATAGATGATCCGATCAACCTCATCATTCGAGAACCCAATTCCCCTCAAAAATCCAACCTTGGCGTTAATTCCAGGCAAATTGATCCGGGCAGCAGGCACCTCCTCCAAAACCTTGATGGCAGTCTTGTCGCAAAAACCCGCCTCCCTCAAAACCTGCAAATTCCTCTGAACATCTTCAGGCTCGACCCGGCACCTCAATGACTGCTCTAGGACCCTCTGCACCAGCAAGGGGGGAACATAACGAAGCCCCAGACGGGAGAAACCCATCTCCCATTTCCTCAGAAAACACACATCCAAAACCCTCGGGCACGAGGAAACGACCTTCACGAGGGCGTCCTGCGAGAAGCCGAAGGATAAGAGGACCCCCATGCACCGTTGCACATCTGAGTGGTCCGAATCCAACAGGAACCGGTTGCTCTGCAGGAACTGGCTGAGACCAGACGAAGGGAAACCATACCTCTGGAGGACACTAGTGATGGAAATCTGCCGTCTGAACAGGGAATCCCGCGCGGACGCCGCGGAAGCCTTCGCTTCTGCCGCCTGGAATGTAGAGAAAAATCGGGATTTTGGCTGCCCGCGCGGGGTTCTGAAGAAGACAAACTTGCATAAAACGCTGGAGGACGGCATCACTACAACAACATCATCATCGATCTGAGAAGGGAAGAAGTCTCTCTCGATCTCACCGTGGAGAAGTTGGGCTCCGGCTGCCCGACCTGACAAGACATTTTTCATTCTGCACACTTTTAAAAATATAAATAAATAAATTAACATTATATTTGTTAATGCTGCCCACTTATATATTCGTAATAGGGCTGAGCCGGGTCGCCCCGATAGGTCCACGGAACTGTCCCAATTTTAGGTCGAGCCGTCAGATCATTTTTGACCGCAGACCCTTAGGCGGACCTAAAGCCCGCCCGACTAGGGTGGCAAGTTGAGCCCAGGCTTTGAGTTAGGTCATCAGGTCGGCTCGACTCATTCTTCTTTTTCTTTCTCCTTTCAATTTTTTATTTTTTAATTATAAAATTAAAAATATTCTAGTTAATTAAATTACAAAATAAAAACTCTATTTTCAACCAAATTAACATCTAAACAACTCAAATTAATTTAATTAGATCATAATTTTTATATTATTATATATATTCGTTAATATTATTATTTCCATTTAATTTGTCGGGTCTAATCGTGCAGATGTCGAATTTGTGAAGAAGTCGGGCCCAACCCGAGCTGAGTTTTAAAGTGGATGAGTTAGGCACGGGTCAGGCTGACCAAAACATAACCCGAGCTCGGTCCATTGACAATCCTAATTTATATTGTTCCATTTTTTATTAGATGATTGAGAAAATTCAAGAAAAATTCAAAATAGTAGACCAATAACTTCAAGTCTGTTTAGGGTGTCTGTTTTTTAAATTTTTTAATCATCCAATCAAAGATCAAATGATAAAGGCATATAAATAAAATTGAGGCCCATCTAAACAAATAAAAAAAGAATTTTGATTTTAAGGCCTCGTTTGAAAACGAGATGACTAAAGCACTTTTGAAAAAAAATTCACCTGCCGTACTAATGGACAGTGTGTCGGTGATTTACAATCATTTAAAATCCAAATAATCCACTGTGAGGCCGCTTCGACGGATTAAGAGAAGTGGGCACTTTTGTACCTGGTTCTCTTTCTTCTTCGAAATTATTTTTGCACGGAAGCCCAGAATCCCTTTGCCCATTTGAAAAAAATTAAAACATGTCGAGTGCTTTTATCTCGAAAGTCACAGTCGAATTATTTTCAAACACAGCCTAAGTCTCTTTGAAATTAGGAAAAGGTCTCCTAATCTGCCTATTTAGTCAAAAGTCCCCACATTCTTCAAACTCCTAGTAAAAGGTCCATGGAGTTAACAATCATCCAAAAAATTGAATATATCTTAGAATATTCCTTCCTCTTTCTCTGATAAATTTCTATTTTACTTATTGTCTCTCTCTCTCTCTCTCCCTCTCTCTGTGTGTGTGTTTGTGGGCACGCGCACGTGCATGACCTCCTCCTTGTCAACCCAGGCATCAGTGAGCACCCTCCTACCATATACTCTAGCCACAACTGTAGCGAGCAGGAGGCAGGATACCGTTACCTCTCGGGGTTGGTCCAGAGTTTCTTCTTCTTTGACAATAAGGGCTCCAATGGCGACGAGACGGTTGATGCAACGTACGATGGCAAAGAGCGCAACAGCCCTCCTTTTGTGTTGTCCTCGTAGTGGCAATGATCTAGGACTTGGTGAACACGACGGTCGCATCGGCGATGGAGAACCACTTCATGCGGTATCTCGCAGCAAGTGCGTCGGAGGGCACGGGGGCATATGCAAGGCTGAGGGCCAATTGTCCGCCGTTTGTCTGGGAGGTGATGGGGCCCCTGAGAGAGATGGGGTACAATGCCGGGATATGCAAGTCCCAAGGGAGAGCGGCGGTGGAGGGTTGTGGGAGATGGGGTGATGGGGTCCCCGAGGGAAATGGGGTTGCTCTCCCTCTCCCTCTTCTCTGGAGCCCTCCCCTCTTGCTCTCTCTCTCTCTCCTCCAATGCCCTCCGCCCCTCTCTCTTTCTCTTTGCTCTAGCGCCCTTCCCCTCGCTCTCTCTCTACTCCGACATCCTCCCCCTCTCTCTATGTGCATGTCCCTCCCTCTCTTTCTCAATGCACGATGGCACCCGCCTCCCCTCTCTCCCTCCTTCTCCCTGCTCTGGTGCCCTCCCCCTCACTCTTTCTCTCTACTTCGGCGTCCTCCCCCTCTCTCTCTATGCAAGTTTGTAACGCCCCGGATTTTTTGGACCGTGTTTCCGCGGGTTGCGGATCATGTTCGAGTGGTTTTTCGACTGTTATATTAGATTTTCGGACCCTTTGGTGGTGCTTATGTGTGTTATTCTGGGTCTGTGGCAGCGTGTTGAGCGGCCTGACTCTTTCCTAGATTTTTTGGGACTCCAAATTGATTTCATGGGAATTTTTGGGATTTATGCGGATTTTGTAAATGAAAATGGAAAATATAATAAATAAAAATTTAAAAACCCCTTTTTATCCCTCTCCCCCCTCCGTTCTCTCATCTCTCACTCTCTCTCGCGTCTCTCCTCTCCCTCACTCTCTCCCGTCTCTCCTTCCCTCTCCCTTCTCACCACGGCGACCGACGGCGGTGGCGAGGGGACGTGCGGCGGAGCGGCTGCAGCGGCGTGAGGCGAGTACGAAGCCGAGGAGCGTGGCGTGCGGCGAGGCAAAGGCGATCGCGGCCGTGGGAGTCGACCACGGGGGAGATCGGCATTTTCCGGTGGATTGCGACGGTAAAAGCTCGGTTAAGGTAGGGAGACAGATCCCTAGCACTCTTGCATGTCTTCCCTAGCGTTTCTGTGCTCCGACGAGGTCGAGAGTGGACGCATTACTTGTTTTGGAGAAAATGATCATGTTCGGGGCGAGCGACGGTTTTTGCCGGTTGGGCCTTGATTTGTGCTTTGGATTCGGTTTTCCAGTTGTAGGAATGCCCGGGGATGGCCCTTCGCGTCGAGGCGAATGGGGCTCCGGATCGAACTTCGCGTGGAGTTCGGTTTGCTTCTGTGAACCCGGCAGTGGGCGGCCACGGTAGTGGTCGTGTGCCCCAATGCTGGGTGGCCGGGACTCTGTCCGCCCTTCCCCTGTCTATAGGCGGCTAGAAGACTGGCCTCCCTGCTCTGTTCCTGGGCGGCCAAAGAGTTGGCCGCCTTGGTCTGCTGGGCGGCCAGCACTCTGGCTCACAGCCCTGTTTCAGCCCTGGTCTGGGTGGCCAAGCTGGTGGCCGCCTAGCAAGAGATGGTCGCCCAGTTCACAGGTTGGCCCCGTGCTGGGCGGCCAGTGGTGCAGTCGCCCAGGCCACTGGGCGGCCAAGAGGTTGGCCGCCCAGCCCATTTGTAACGACCCAAGATCCGAATATCGGGAATAACCCGATACCATTCGAATCATGGCCCGTCACCCACGAGTCGGAGGGCTCAGAAGGGTTATAAAGGAGTGTGGAGGTACATTAAAATTTAAAACAATGTAGGTAATAATTATATAATTAACATTTTAAATAACAGAAATAAAATTATATTTTCAATTAAATAACTAACTACAGAGTCCAGTGTAACAAAAGTACAGCCTGCAGAGGAAGAAACGTACTCTAACGTCGAGTGCACACTCGGCCTAGCGAGCTGGCAACTACGAACCTCCGCGCTGCACCTCCAAACCTCGAGGAGGAACCGCAACACCTGAAAAGATAGGGGTGAGCCTCATCTCATTGGCTCAGTAGGGGTCTCGCGGAACCCTACTGTTGGGTCCCGGAGTGCAGGAAGACGGATCTAGAGGGGGGTGAATATATCCCTCTAATAATTTAAGTCCAATTTTAAAACAAAAAACTTCTCACGGCGGAAACTAGCTCAAGCACCTCAAATTTCCTAAAGTGAACACATACTACCAAGGAAACAACAAAAGCGATATTGGCGTATGTTGAGGTATTCGCTCGAGCAGTAGATAGACAAACTAAGCTTGACAACGTGTGTGTGCGAAGATCAAGAGCAGATTGCAATATATGTGCACAGCCAACAACCAATCAGCGTGAAATGTGTTAGAGTGTACCTGTGAATAGAGATAGAAGATATGGAGCGATCACACAAGTATTCACAGTGACACAATGATTTTTAAGGTAGTTCGGGATCACACCAGACTCTGTATGTCCACCCCTCACTCAACTGAGTGAGGCTTCACTGCTGTTAACACAGAACGGGGATAATTCCCCCCCCACACACACGGAGCCACGCTCCACTACACACGCAAGACGACGCCTGCACACACACACGGGGATGAACCCCAATTGCTCTGGGTCTAAACCCCAGCAGCATACACACACGCACAAGAATGTTCAGACAATCTGAGCCTGTGCAACCATTGCACAGATACACACACCAATGTTTGATTAGAAGTTTAGAAATGATAAATAATAAAACATAAGGATGAAGGAAAGCACTGTGGCTTCTGAAGAAGCACTTGGACTGATAAACCCGATACTCTGCTTTCTAGTAGCACACCAGCTAGATCCTTTCTCCTATCTCTTCTCTTTCTCTGGACGAACTGATCTTCTTCTAACTTTGTAGCGTCTTTCCGTCGTAGCTCTTTCCTCCCTCTCTTCCTTTAACTCCGCAGCTTCTGCAATCACACCTGCAACTTCGTTTTTCTTCTTCTTTGCAACTTCTCCAACTTCGTAGCCTCTTCTATTCCTTTCTTATTCTTCCTTCATTCCTCTTTTCTTCTTTGGACGAGCTAGGCTGCTATTCAAACTTCTTCTTTCAGTGAAAATGAGCTCGCTACTAGAAACCTTCAGATCTTCGAATCTCTCCCTTTGATATTGCACAAGTTCCTTCGCTAAAGTAGGAAAAGCTGATAGCCGATGAAGCTTCTCGCAGAGTGGGAGGTAGCCTGTGATGAAGACCTCGCTCGGATGATGGATGCAGTGAGGGAATGCCTCTAGAAACCTTCAGATCTTTGAATCCATGGGTTAGAGGTCGTTCTCCTACTATTCTCTTCGCTCTTCTCCCCTTGCTGCGTTGGAAGGTGGCTCTCCAGGAAGAGGGACTTGTTCTCTAGTGTTCTGCACTCTCTTCTTGGATGATGGGACGCCCTAATCATTTGGCTTTTATAGCAATGAAGAATATCCTCTGAATGAAGTAGAGAATGTGAGTATTCTCCCCTCTGATTGGTTCCCCAAGGTTGACATGGCATAGCCCTCGTATTCACAAAGAAAACAGAGTTTAAATCACAATCCCTGTGTTAGCATGTTAAGAGATGATTGAAAGAGGATAACACGTGCAAGACACATTCTTATTGGTTGATCAATTGATTTCCAGTGATTAAAAACTAATTATCAAGCCCAAAATAATTTGGAGAATTATTGGATTGAAATTCGGAACGGAATTGGGCGAAACAGGGATGGGACGTCCCATCTAGTAATTGGGACGTCCCACTTGTGACAAGCCAAGGTAGACAGAAGTAGGTGTTGAACAGGGGTCATCCCAATTCCTGACTGGGACATCCCATCTGAGACAAGCCAGGGCAGACAGAACCCTGCTTGAGCAGGGGTCGACCCATCCAGCAACTGGGTCACCCCAGTTCAGTCAATTTTCATGATTTGGACTTTTGGCCTGTTTAGAATCAAAAGGATTAACCTCAAATGAAACTAGGATTTTCTTAAATAAAATTTACACCAAATTGAGCAAAAGGATGCCCTCACTTTCTCAACTTTCAAATGGCAACATTCCTTACTTATCTTGTAGTTTCACATGGAAGTTCTTACCTGAAGTTCTTGTGAGATTTTGCAATGTTAGCTGCAAAACACCAACTAAGGCTCATGAAAGAATAGGATGCTCATGAAGGAAATATCTTTATTAGGGAACATATGAAAATGCATGAGAATACTTGTTAAGAGAATGTTCAATAAGAAGTTGTGGAAGGGATTTGCACACGAAGGAGATATTGAGATTTCTCAAGAATAGAATTCAAGAGGCCTATGAGTGAAATAACAATAGAGTTTTCACATGCATTGATTATTGGCATAGCATTTTGTCATCGTCAAAATCAACATGGGGCACAACACCTACCACAAAACAATGGCGGTAAATAGCACTAACGAGAACAACTACAACAGAAGCAACAGCCATAGTAGGAACAGAACAACGGTAGCCGAAGGACCCCGGCTCTCTAGACTACTCCTATGGCACGAAAAGCAAACCCCGATCTCTCGATCGAAGGACCACCGGACTAACGGAAAACCCTGGCTACGCTACCAGAAGAAACATCATGACACCTCTGTCGTGGAGGCCCGTCCTCACATACTAAGGCCAAACCCAAGACCACGCGGTCCGGGGGTACAGTCATGACCTCGCTGTCGTGAACCTTACATTGTCTAGGGGAAAAACCTCAGTAGCCCTTATCGAAAACCCTAGACCACTACGTCGGGGAAGCACGAGGAAGCTACCCAAAAAGTCATGCCTCACAGACAAAAAACCAAACCTCGAGTCACAAGAGTCATGTGTCGCGTGACGGGAGTACCTGTCCACTAGAAGTAAGGCCGGATACATCCACTAATGACTTAGTCTGCACCCCGGGTGTCTACCTACTCGCCTTCGGTAGAAACTGAGACACCGTACCAGTAACCAAGAACACGGGACAAGGGTCTAGTCGGGGTCATGCTCGTTAGCACGCGTCCGAAGTCCCTGACCACATCTGCACACACTGATTGACTGCGCTACGTCAGACCCTCTAGCTGATTTTCCTCCTGGCCCAGACTCGAGCTGACACAGTGGGAGGCCCTACGACAACCAGCCTAAAATTATCTTTCCCGGGTGTAGCTCTTCACCTAATCCCTGGTAGGTAGGCACACGCGTGCCCAGGTAAGCTATGACTAGTGGGGGGTCACTGAACGTGAACACTCTCCATAGAGAGGAAACATCAAAGTATCGAAGGTCACGCACGCACCCGTCGCAAGTAACACGAAGTATCGGGTGGCTCGGTGCCACCAGACTCTGGACGGCTAGCTAGACCTACGATCCCAACAGTCCTTGAGTCACGCGACTCAGGTCAAGACCGTCATACAACATGGCATCATGCCCTCAATTTGCCCTACTCCTAGGGTCAAAAACCATGGTTAAGAATAATCCTTAAGGCAGCTCACAACTGTCGAGTTCATTCCCTTTCCGAGGGAAACCTAAGAAACCACCAACCCCCAGGCCGGGTCACAGAACACTCGGTCATTGGCCATACGCATGGCCCATACGGAAACTACTTTCCGAGGAAGCTAACATCATGCGGGGATAGCCCTCCGCACTTACATCGGCACACAGTGACTCGATGAAGCATAACAAGGAAGCCAGGAACACACGAGGTCACCCGGACCCTCAAAACCACACGGCCACGTTAATCGAGATACATGACACCTCCGGACACCCAAAAACACGCTCTCGGTACCCACGGGGTGTCCGGGACATCCACGGGGCCAAAGGTCGACCAAAGGGTCACAACCGGGTGGACCGGGGGCCAAAACAGGCCAAAGGGGTGCATTTCAGTCAACCAACTTGCATGGGTCGGTCAACCTACGAGCACCCAGGCTGAACATAGCCTGGGTCGGTCGACCGACCAAGGGCTCAATTGACTGATGAGAACGCGGTTGGGGTCCCGACTGCGTTCTCATGAACGCAGTCGGCCGACCGACCGTGACCACACAGAGGCCCTCCCGTGGCGAACAGCCGATTGGTCGACCGATTCACCAAACCGGTTGACCGATTCCGGCGACGGACCTGCGGAACCCCGTCCGAGGGGCCCTAATCCATGCCCCAATCACCCCGGGTGATAGGGAAAACAAGGGGAATCCATTCCCCAGCCTCTAGAGCACCAAAAGGTGCCATTTAAACCCCAAAAACGCAATCAAAATGATGGATCCGGCTCTAATCCCAAAATCACGCGAAATTAACCCCGACATGAAATAAACCACCCTCGGCCTCACCTCGACCTACAAAATGCCAGGAAACGGAATACACGGGCTAGGGATCCACCCCCTACCTCCACTGAAGATTTTCCGTACCAAGGACATCGATTCCTTGCAAAAATGCTTCTCAAATCACCGCCAGGTTCCGAAATTCATGAATGAACACCGTCGCGCCACCGCCTCGTTCCTCGCTCCATCCTCGTCGCTCCTCGCCCCACGAGCCTCGCCGCCTCACCCGCCTCTAGCTCCGTCGGTCGCCCGAAGAAGAGAGGGAGAGAAAGAAAGAACCGAGAGGAGAGAGGGAGAGAAATGAGAAATGAGGGGAGAGGGGGGTTTAATTTGTAGAAAATAATTCAGGATTTTAAAAATCTAAAAAATACAAAAATAGGAAAAAATTATTCCTATGATCCTCGAAAAACGCACAACACGCCTACAACGTCCCAGAGTCCGAAAACACATCGGTTCACCCTACACAGGGGTCCGAAGGCTAAACAGTCAAAAATCCAATTTAATTACAAAACATGACGTGGGGCCCACAAAAGCGCTCCAAAATCCACGGATTCTGATCCGAAAAATCCTAAGTGTTACAATCCTCACCTCTTTACAGAAATTTCATCCTCGAAATTTGAGGCAACCACCATGCCACGGAGGAAGAACAACTCATCCGACTGGCAACTCTCCCAGAGCTATAGCCAAAACCTCAAACCTCGCGAAACCACCGCTCTTGAGGGACACAGCCAGACTATTACCACGAACAGAAACATCTCGCTCCATAACCCAATACACACCAATTCCCAGAGTGAGCATTGCACACAAAGAATATAAGTTGGGCATCACCTCAGCCACAACAAAGATCCAACCATGGCATCGCTGCCACCATCTCGCTCACCGCGGAGACGCAATCCTCGTCACGAGAAACTACCACCAATCAAGTCCCATGCTCAGCGGACCAATCAAACATTAGCTTCCCTACCTGCTGACTGATCTCACTCCCTGCACAAGGGACAACCATCACAGAGCCTCAACCAGCTCACACAGTCATCTCAACTGACTACCACAAATCCGTCGACTCTGCGCAATGAACCATCTCACATCTGGCAAGCCGAACGCCAATCACAGTACTGGCCCAGCTCCGGTCCGAACACAAGCCTTCATCAGATCCCAGATCCAATCCAGGAGAAATGCATATCTTATAATCGGCCACCCAAGGCCTCACTTGCACACGGCTCTCGCCATTCCCAATTCACTACGATCGACATCTTCTTTCTATGAAAACCCGTACACCGGTCACCAAATACTCGTCAATGGGAAACCCTTACTGGCTCAACTTCCTCATTCCTGATCCTTCACCAAACCCGATAAGCGCATTCCAAATCTCGACAGGCCATCCGTTGACTCTTACCAAGGAACACATAGTGATAAAAAGAAAATTGAATGCTGCCATTCAGGATCAAACCGTAGCTAAACAAGAAAAGGAAAATCTTAAGATGCAAGTTGAAGAATTTAATTCATTGAAAGTTGATAATGAGAGTATGAAAATAGAAAAAGAAGAGGTTAAGAAACAGTTGAATGATTATAAGCTGAGAATTCAGGAAGTTCAGGAAGAGAATAAATTGATCATTGAAAAATATGAAGCAGTCAAAAGTGCGAACACTAAAATTCAAAAAGAATGTGAAAATTTTCAAAGGGAACTCCAAGATAAACAATCCACTCTTGAAAATTTTGTTCAGGGAAAATCCAATTTAGATACCATGCTAGGTATGAAGGTGAATTTTAATAAAGAAGGATTGGGATATGATCCCTCAAGTAAGAAACCGTTTGAGTTCAAGACAATTACTTTCTATCAAGAGAAGGGTAAGGAAAAGTTGGACACTCCATCTAGCTCAGGAACTAACAAAGATGCTCAGAAACCAGAAATAAAAACTCTCCCAAAAACAAATACTAACACTCAATCTGAGCAGAAGACCAAGGCCAAAGCTAATCCAAGAGAGAATAACACAAGGCAGCGTCGACGTAATTCTAGTGCGAGGTCAACTCAATGGAGTAAAAATAAAAGGTCAAGGGCAAACAGAAATTTGAATGAACCCAGAACATATTGGTCATACTTTAATCATCCATCAAAGTCCTGCAATAAATATCCCTTCCAAAATTCAAACAAACCCATGAACTATCCCAGAAATCATTTTGGAGGAAGTTGGAATAAAAGACTCGCCAAGAATGCTCAAGCAAAACCAAACCCAATGTTTGTTGCCAGCAAGACTGCTAATGCTGGAAATTTGAACCTTAATGCTAATCAAAAAGGAGCTGTTAGACAGATTTGGATTCCCAAAAACTTGTTGAAGGGTTTGAATGATGCTTGTGGACCCAAATTTTCTTGGGTTCCAAAATTCTCTGCATAACTTGCTTTGCAGGTCAGCCTAGCAGCAATGCACAACAGATGGTACTTGATAGTGGCTACTCGAGGCACATGACCAGGGATAGAACAAAATTCAGCGAGCTAGAAATGAAGGTTGGTAGAATAGTTAAGTTTGGAGGAAAGAACAGAGGTAAGATTATTGGGACTGAGACTATTGGTAAGTGCCCCTCCAACACCATCGAGAAAGTTTTGCTTGTAGATGGTCTTGAACATAATTTGCTAAGCATTAGTCAGCTCTGTGACAAGGGTCACAGGGTCACCTTTGATAATCATGCATGCAAGATTTTTGAAATTAATTCTGATAGAATAAAATTTGTCGGTCATAGAGTGAATAATGTCTACATAGTAGACTTGGATGACATTTCTGTAAATAACTTGTGCTTGTCTGCTAGCTCTAAGAATAATGCTTTCAATTGGCATAGGAGACTAGGTCATATAAGCTACAACATCCTGAATAAGTTAGTCAAGCATGACCTAGTAAAGGGCTTACCCAAAATTTCTTTCAAATCAAATTCAAAAGTTTGTGATGCTTGTGCCTTCGAAAAACAAACTAGGAATTCATTCAAAACAAGGCATGCACCCCTGTCATCTAAGCCATTGGAATTCCTACATATGGACCTATGTGGTCCTACTAGAACTCAAAGTATAAATGGCAAAAGATTTAGGTATGTCATCGTGGATGACTTTACTAGATTTGCATGGGTTTTCTTCTTGGCCCACAAGAATGATGCATTTCAGATCTTCTTCAATAAAGTCAAGCAGGAAGGCATGCATAAAATATGTATCATCCAATCTGGTCATGGGGGGGGGGGGAATTTGATAACTCACTATTTTCAGATTTCTGTGATAAAGAGGGACTGACTCATAAATTTTCTTCTCCCAGGACTCCTGAGCAAAATGGAATTATAGAAAGAAGGAATAGAATGATAGTGGAGATGGCAAGAACCATGCTGATTGAAAGCCAACTCCCACGCAAATTCTGGGCAGAAGCAGCTAATACAGTCTGTTATATAATTAATAGAGCTATGGTAAGACCTGCTCACATGAAAACCCCATACGAAATGATGAAAGGTAAAAGACCTAACTTGGCTTATTTCAGAATTTTTGGATCCAAATGTTTTATACATAACAATGATAAAAGAGATTTAGACAAGTTTGAAGTCAAGAGTGGTTTAGGCATTTTTTTGGGGTACTCTGAACAATCTAGAGCCTATAGAGTCTTCAACATTCATGATCAGTTAGTGGAGGAATCCCCTCATGTGATATTTGATGAAACATTTAACCATGTTGATTTGAGTGATGATGACAGGAAAGAAAAAGAGGATGTAGAGTTTCTAGAAGAAAAGCAAAAGGGAGAAACTTCTGATCAGCCTAAATAAACTTCTCCTGAGCAAGGTCAGTCGACCGAACCATTTTTTCAGTCGGCCGAACAAGGTGAGTCATCTAATAACCTTAGATTTCTGAAAAATCATCATGCAGAGAATATTATTGGAAATCTTCATGATCCCCCAAGGACCAGATCCTTTCATAGAGAAGTCAATAATCAGGACTTGGTTGCTTTAGTTTCTCAAATTGAACCTAAATCCATAGATGAGGCTCTTAAAGAAGAATCATGGATAAATGTAATGCATGAAGAATTAGGTCAGTTTGAGAGAAATAAAGTCTGGACCCTAGTTCCCAGACCTGAAAACTGTTCTGTCATAGGAACTAGATGGGTGTTCAAAAATAAAATCAATGAAGATGGAATAATATCTAGGAATAAAGCTAGGTTGGTAGCTAAGGGCTACAACCAAGAATTGGGAGTAGATTTTGATGAATCCTATGCACCAATTGCTAGGATGGAAGCAATTAGGATACTATTAGCATTTGCTTGCTCACACAACATTAAACTTCATCAAATAGATGTAAAAAGTGCATTTTTAAATGATTTCATAAAAGAGGAAGTTTATGTTGAGCAACCCCCCGGATTTGAATCTTCTGAACTGCCTAATCATGTCTTTAGATTGAATAAAGCCCTGTATGGATTGAAATAGGCTCCTTGAGCCTGGTATGAAAGATTGACAGAGTTTTTGCTTAGTAAGGGATACTATAGAGGTAAGGTGGACCAGACCCTCTTTACCAAAAATCTGAATCAGCAACTCATCATAGTTCAGGTATATGTTGATGATATTATTTTTGGTTCTACATGTTTCGAACTATGTGATGAATTTGCAAACTCGATGTCTAATGAATTTGAAATGAGTTTAGTTAGTGAATTGAAATACTTTCTTGATTTGCAGATTCAACAGATGAAGGATGGCTGCTTCATCAGTCAAACAAAGTATACATTGGAAATCTTGAAAAGATTCGGAATGGACAAAGTGAAGCACATAGCCACACCAATGGGTACTAATGCATCCTTGGATGCTGATGACTCAGGTAAAACAGTAGATGCAAAACTCTACCGAGGTATGATTGGCTCCCTGCTATATCTTACTACTTCCAGACCAGACATACAATTTAGTGTGTGTTTGTGCGCTAGGTTTCAGTCCAAACCTAAAGAATCACATATTGCAGCTGTTAAAAGAATCTTTAGATACATTACTGGCACACACAATCTTGGACTATGATATCCTGCATCATGTAACTTAGATTTAATTTCATATATTGATGCAGACTGCAAATTAGATAGGAAAAGTATAAGTGGGCACTGTCAATTCTTAGGTGGGTGTTTAGTTTCTTGGGCTTCCAAGAAACAACATTATGTGACCCTCTCTACTGCAGAGGCTGAGTGCATTGCACTAGGAAGCTGTGGAACTCAGGTCATCTGGATAAAACACCAACTTCAAGACTACAATGTAGATCTTGGCTGCACACCTATTTTCTATGATATTAACACTAGTGCAATAAATCTGTCAAAAATTTCAGTTTTGCACTCATGAACCAAACATATTGAGATTAGACACTATTTCATAAGAGATGAAGTCTCTAAGAAGAAATTTGAATTGTTTCATGTAGGCACAACACATCAAGTGGCAGATATCTTTACTAAGCCTTTGGATCATGAAAAATTTTCTACCTTGAGAAGAGAGTTGGGTCTATTCAGACCATCTTGATTATCTCTTTTGAAAACTTATCTCCATTCGAGTCAGTGTGTCTGTCTCAATCTGTCAATGCAATAAATAAGGGTGAGTTAGCCCCACCATCTATCATTGTCTCTTGAATAATTACCCTATGGTATATTAAATGGTAGTGCGAAGAAGGGCAGTAATGCTATCTGGGAGCACACACTTTGCGTTGAGGTGGTCATTTGACCTAAGTTCTCTGCCAAATACCAAGGGAAATTGATTCATGTAGTCAGGGGGAGATATGTTCTTTAGGTCTGATTAATTTCTTTTGGTCCATGAAGTTCATCAGATAGGGGGAGATAATCCATGTCAGGTGCCTGTCAGCTCTCGTATTTCTTTTCCGAGTCTCTTATAGCCTATTCACAGATCTTGAGTTTATGAATTCAGAACTCTTCTTAAAGAGTTAAGTCTGTTAACCGAAATCTTAGCCAAGAAGTTTAAGATTCATAATCCTGTACAGACTAAGATAAAAGGTTCCTGAAGAATATTTTCATACAGACTTGATGGATGAAGAGCAATGTTGAAATATTATGCCCTGAAGTCTTCTAAAAGCTTGAAACTTAAAATGAAGAGACAACTCTGGTTGAAAATCTTTATATTCAGTATTGTCTTTAAACTTTCAACCATTCAGTGAAATAAAAAAAAGGGGGGTCAAATCTTTTCAGAGCAATGGTTTTGGTTTGCTGAGAAACCAATCATCCTTCACCTTGAAGTGAAAAGAGTTGTGTCATGAAGTACCAAACTAACTCTGATTAAAAAGGGATAGCCAGTAAAACTATGGTAGAGCAATGGCACAAAGTGTTGAGTAACTAGGTCACTTCACCTAAGACGTGTTGTGCTTCATGTAAAAAGGCACCTCTATTGCTAACTCGGTTCTGTATAGAGGCAAAAAGGTTACCACACTGAGTAACTGAGGATTCTTGCATCTAAACAATGTGTCTCTTCACGTAAAAAGGTGTGGATTTAACCACATTGCTCAAATGGAAGAAGAATCCTATGAATAAAAATTGTTGAAAGCAACAAACTAAAATGTTAAGCTCCAAAGCAAACTTCAAGTGATTTGTGTAGACTGTTTGTCCTCAATACTAATAGAAGATTATCCTTGAGAAGTCTCTGGAAACTAATTAGTAAAGCTGTTAGATTTTTTTTGGCATTCATATGACACACTGTTCCTTCTCCTTTTATCCATGTATGCAGGTAATCCTCAAGTCCTTTTCTCTCCTTTTTTGCCTATCTAGATTATCAGTAATAAACCACTCGGCTAGTTTTGGTTACCACACTTCACTCCTTAAGCGATGATTAGTGCATTCAATCACTTTTTTGCATATGTGAACTTATTGTATCTACTTTTCAGAAATTCCCTTTGTTCCTCCGTATCGATTTCTTTTGATGATGTCAAAGGGGGAGAGAGGAGTCAGTTTGAGTCCAGTCATTTGGAGTCTGTTGGTGAAAAATTGGTCAAAGATTGGTCAGTTTGAATTAGAAGAGTTGGAGAGAGGAGTTGGTTGAGTCAGTTTGAATCAATTAGTTAGTTTGCGTCAATTTGAGACGTTGAGTCAGATTAGCTATCTGGTCTGAGTCTAAGCTTCAATTATTGAGTTTTAACAACTGTCCAACTATCCACTCAAGAAAGATAAATTTTCTTGGTTCACTTTAAGACTTAGTGACTTATATTGTTGCCATCATCAAAAAGGGAGAGAATATTGTATTCGGTACATTTTGATGATGTCACTACAATTATAAGTCATTCTGTTTTAATCATCTTGAGCATGTGTTGGATAACCATGAGCCACACTCGTGAGTATGTGTTTCTATGATTGGTCAATTAATCTAACAAATCAAATTGCATGATGAAACATCGAACTATGCATTTCAGAAAGAAAAAGGAATTCAAAATTGATGAGGATCAAAGTCCGGAGTCGATGCAGAATTCAGCTAGAGTTGATGCTATAAGCCAGTTTCTATTAAGGAGCATGAAGGTGTCGAGTCTCAGAGTCGACCCCAGAATTCATACTCTATCCAGGTGTCTGATGCATAAGGAAATGTTGATGTAGAGGTACACAAGCGTCGATGCAGCAGTGGATATGCTAAACAAAACTAGCAGATCAACCAAGGATGCGTCGACCCCATTTCAACAGAATGTCGACGCATGTGGTGCAAACAGAATACGTTGTCAGGGCATCTCTTGAAGACAGAGTCAACGCAGGATTGTCATTGAGTCGACGCAACCAGAAGGTTCCCATTCAAGACAAGAAGGGTGTCGACCCTCAGAGTCGACCCCACTTTAAAGGCATTCTGTCTGAGCACATTAAGAAATAGTGTGTCAACGCTATAAAGGCTACGAGTCGACGCAGCTCACGTTGTACGTTCAAGCTCGTGAGAAACTTAAGCAAATCACATGCTTTCAACCCTCAATCACTGGCACGTGATTCAACGCACATGGCTGGGCTCTGGAAAGTTCCTAAGTATCAGAATATTCTCTCTTACACTTGGACCAATAGAATAATTTTTTTGAGGATCAGATTCTCTGGATTAAGGCAATCCCCTGTTCTATATATATTGAGGCATTCTTCTTCGAGAGTTGCTGCTACCGCTGCTATTGCTGTTCGAAGTGAGAAAGCAAGTTAGAGGAAGAGAGAGCCATTTCAATTCGAAAAGAGAAAAGCGAAATTGAGTGTAGCCAGTCAGATTAACAGTGAAGATTGCTTCGATTGAAGCTACAATGTTTGGATTTTTTTGTTTTTCCATCGTTCCTTTTCTTTCCTTGTTTCTTGCTCAACTCGAAGTATTTGTTGTTTTCTTGCCTTGTTGTGCGGTGTGCATACAAGGTGTTTGTGTTCAGATAGCATCTGTGCACGATTTCTTCTGAGAGTTCAGAAGAAGGGAGGATTGATTCCTCCGTGATTCCCTCTGTGCCTTCAGAGGAAGGGAGGATTGACTCCTCTGGGTACTGCACTAGGCAGTGGATTCGATTTTGCTGGGAGTAGGATCGAAGTGTAAGGGATTTGTCTCCCTTAGTACAAGCTGTGGAATCAGCCTTTGTTGCAGACTGAGTATGTGTTGGTTTATCTTGTGCAAGGGAACCTCACTTTGATCAAGTGAGGGGTAGATGTAGATTGCTGGCCGCAATCGAACCACCTAAAATTTTTCTGTGCGTTGTGTGATTTGTTCTTCTTATTTTCTATCACTATCCTCAAACAAACTAGCATGGTATATCAAAAGGCGTAGTTGGAAAGATAGGTAAAGCGTATCTGGAACGCTACCCCTTGCGTGAGGAGATCCTTGGATCAACCCTTCGCCGTGTACCCATGTTAGTTTGTTTACCATTTATTGCCTTGCTGCATGGTGGACATTCCTCAACTATTTTCTGCACAATCGATTGCATTCTTGGTTCTATCTCTTCTTGCTCATTCAGTGTTTGTTGTTTGGTTGGTCAGATTCTTGTGCCCGGATCATTCCATCTTTTAGAAACAAATCACATAGTCGGTTTGAATTTTACTTTGGGCTACTAGTTGAAGAGATCTATTCATCCCCCCCTTTTAGATCTGCTTCTCCATTTTCATCACCATCCTTCTAGTGCCACAAACCACAATGCCTCAAGCAATGGCACGACAATCATCCTGGCTCACACATCCAGAGACAATCTCACACCGAGGAACCAATCCTCTGATGCTCTACACATCCTCTGGGATCCGCCCGTAGTAACCATTACTACGATCTTGAACCTGTGAGTTATGGGCCCACCAGGCTTCCGTTGCGTACTCTAATCCACGCGCGCAACCAACTCGGGATCCACCATCCCGACAATCCTCAACTCGGCTGGCTAACTCTAGAAAAATAGGGTGAGGAAAGCTCAATTACCTCAAACCCAGAGCACAAATTCTCTCTCATAATCTGGCAATCCTCCTGCAACTCCAAAGGATCCGATTCACAATGCATCGAGAATCACAACACCAGTCACGAATCCTTGCGAACACAGTCCAACTGGCAGTCATCCTTCGAGAATAACACCGGCACACCCTTATGCATCAAGGGAATGGGCATCACTTCTCACAGGCAACCATACTGCCAAAACACAGAACACGTCTCGCTCGGACTTCATGGCACACAAGAGGAGGCCAACCAATCCGAACATGCAATGCAAGATGACGGAACTTAGCGAAAACGCGATTCTCTCCGACCAAGGAGAAACCAACATACCTCCTAGAAAGCGGGAGATCTCCATGCCTGAGCTGACGTTGAACCTCATGTACGTTGGGAACCTCACCTTCCAGCACTAGAAAAACCATTATGACTATCAGGTCAACTCCATCGATAACACTCGCCAAGTGTCTTGTCAGACCACACTCGTAGCATCTCCTGGCACACCATCATTGCAATTCCCCTAACCGCAACTCACCATGCCTCGAGCACTGACTCTGCTAATCGCCAGCCACACTCTGCCATAGCAGTTGGGCTAGCCGCTGCCACACGCTCCCCACCTATGCCTGCCTCTAATCAAGAAACCATTAACACGCCAAAACACTTACCGAGGAGAGAAGAAACCACCAAAGATGCCAGGCTCAAAGGCTACTACACTTCTAGCCACCGGACATTATTCCCTCAAATCTATCCTCGCTAACACCGATCCATTCTCAATTCCTGAGTCCTCAAAATATCCATCTCCGGAGCTGCCACTACGTAGACCACCATGCCAAGAGCCACAACACGAACCACGATCGACACCTGCCAAGGCTTATCCTCAAATCCTGAATCTACCGTGAAACCTTCACATCTCACTTGCCACCTCACACGGCGCATCCAAGGCGATGTACAATGGCCCCAAATTCCACAATCTAGGCCAAAAACCAAGCCACTGCTACACCATCTCAAACCAAATCTAGGACTACCATAGCCCATTCACACGTAGAAGCGCAGGACCAAGAACTCACTAGGAGAACTCTGCCCAATCTTGCCTTGAAATCCGCAAAAATGAACAAAATCGGCATGTCATCTCCGACGCCACAAAGCACAACGAGAACGTCAGGTTTGACAATCAACAGCTCACCAGGAAGATCCTTAATTCACCTGAACACACTCACGATCAGAGCACATGCTCTGCCACCTCAAACCATGACCTCAATCCTCAGGGGCCGGCTAAACCTCAAGCCGAGGTGGCCAAAATAATATTAACACCTCTGGGGCATACTCATGGCCGCTAAACCACGAGCAATCCTCGCCAGCTACCTGACCTCACCGTAGATTCCTTGAACGTCACACCACAGACTCGTACCTATTGGCAAACTCTGCCCAACGCATCACAACCGGGGCCACCACCTCTGGAGAAGGAAACTCTCTATCTTACTCTCCAGGCCCCATCCCGGGACTCTAACGAAAATAGCAACCGCCTTCACAGCGCCAACACCGCGCACTCTAACTCTCACGCGAGAAATAAAGCGGTAAATAAACACAAAACCCTATGCAAGCTGCCGAATGTACTGGACCTTATGGACTCTAATCACTGTAATATCTCAAATTCCCATGTACGCCCACAACCATTGCTCTGATACCACCTGTAACAACCCAAGATCCGGATATCGGAAATAACCCGATACCATTCGAATCCTAGCCCGCCACCCACGAGCCGGAGGGCTCGGAATGGTTATAAAGGAGTGTGGAGGTACGTTGAAATTTAAAATAATGCAGGCAACAATTATATAATTAACGGTTTAAATAACAAAAATAAAATTACATTTTTAATTAAATAACTAACTACAGAGTCCAGTCCCATAAAAGTACAGTCTACAGGGGAAGAAACGTACTCTAACGCCGAGTGCACACTCGGCCTGACGAACTGGCAACTACGAACCTCTGCGCTGCACCTCCTAACCTCGAGGAGGAACCACAACACCTGAAAAGATAGGGGTGAGCCTCATCTCATTGGCTCAGTAGGGGTCCCACGGAACCCTACTACAAAACAATGGCGGTAAACATCGCTAACAAGAACAACTACAATAGAAGCAATAACCGTAGTAGGAACAGAACAACGGTAGCCGACAGAACCCCAGCTCTCTAGACTACTCCTATCACACGAAAAGTAAACCCCGATCTCTCCGTCGGGGGACCACCGGACTAACGGAAAACCCTGGCTACGCTGCCAGAAGAAACATCACGACACCTCTATCGTGGAGGCCCATCCTCGCAGACTAAGGCAAAACCCAAGACCACGCGGTCCGGGGGTATAGTCATGACCTCGATGTCGTGAACCCTACATTGTCGAGGGAAAAAACCTCAGTAGCCCTTACCGGAAACCCTAGACCACTACGTCAGGGAAGCACGAGGAAGCTACCCAAAAAGCCACGCCTCACAAACGGGAAACCAAACCTTGAGTCACGAGAGTCATGTGTCGCGTGACGGGAGTACCTACCCACCAGAAGCAAGGTCGGATGCGTCCACTGACGACTTAGTCTGCGTCCCGGGTGTTTGCCTACTCGCCCTCGGTGGAAATTGAGACACCGTACCTGTAACCAAGAACACAGGACAAGGGTCTAGTCGGGGTCGTGCTCATTAGCACATGTTCGATGTCCCCGATCGCATGTGCACACACTAACTGACTGCGCTACGTCAGGCCCTCGAGCTGGTTTTCCTCCCGGCCCGGACTCGAGTTGACACAGTGGGAGGCCCTACGGCAACCGGCCTAAAACCGTCTCTCCCGGGTGTAGCTCTCCACCTACTCCCTGGTAGGTAGGCACTCGCGTGCCCAGACAAGCTATGACTAGTGGGGGGTCAATGAACGTGGACACTCTCCGTAGAAAGGAAACACCGAAGTATCGAAGGTCACACACACACCCGTCTCAAGTAACACGAAGTACCAGGTGGCTCGGTGCCACCAGACTCTGGACGGCTAGCTAGACCTACGATCCCAACGGTCCTTGAGTCACGCGACTCAGGTCAAGATCGTCGTACAACACGGCATCATGCCTTCAATCTGCCCTACTCCTAGGGTCAAAAACCGCGGTTAAGAATTATTATTAAGGTAGCTCACAACTGCCGAGTTCATTCCCTTTCCGAGGGAAACCTAAGAAATCTCCAGCCCCCAAGCTAGGTCACAGAACACTCGGTCATTGGCCATACGCATGGCCCACACGGAAACCACTTTTCGAGGAAGCTAACATCATGCGGGGACAGCCCTCCGCACTTACACAGGCACACAGTGACTCGATCAAGTATAACAAGGAAGCTCAGAACATACGAGGTCACCCGGACCCTCAAAACCACACGGGCACATTAATCGAGGTACATGACACCTCCGGACATCCAAAAATATGGTCTCGGTACTCACGGGGTGTCTGGGACATGCACGGGGCCAAAGGTGGACCAAACGGTCACAATCGGGTTGACCGAGGGCCAAAACGGGCCAAAGGGGTGCATTTCGGTCGACCAACTTGCATGGGTCAGTCGACCTACGCGCAGCCTGGCTGAACATAGCCTGGGTCGGTCGACCGACCAAGGGCTCAGTTGACTGATGAGAACGCGGTTGGGGTCTCGACTGCGTTCTCATGAACGCGGTCGGCCGACCAACCGTGACCACATAGAGGCCCTCCTATGGCGAATAGCTAATCAATCAATCGATTCACCAAACCGGTCGATCGATTTCAGCGACGGACCTGCGGAACCCCGTCCGAGAGGCCCTAATCCATGCCCCAATCACCCCGGGTGATGGGGAAAACAAGGGGAATCCATTCCCCAACCTCTAGACCATCAAGAGGCACCATTTAAATCCCAAAAACGCGATCAAAACGATGGATCTGGCTCTCATCCCAAAATCATGTGAAATTAACCCCGACGTGAAATAAACCAACCTCGACCTCACTTCGGCCTATAAAACACGGAGAAATGGAATACACTGGCTAGGGATCCTTGCGCCTACCTTCATCGAAGATTTCTCGCACCGAGGACGCCGATTCCTCATGAAAATGCTTCTCGAATCACCACCGGGTTCTGAAATCTGTGAATGAACACTGTCGCGCCACCGCCTCATTCCTTGCTCCATCCTAGCCGCTCCTCGCCCCACGAGCCTCGCCGCCTCTAGCTCCGTCGGCCACCCGGAGAAGAGAGGGAGAGAAAGAGAGAACCGAGAGGAGAGAGGGAGAGAAATGAGAAATGAGGGGAGAGGAGGTGAAAGGGTTTAATTTATTGAAACCAATTCGGGATTTTAAAAATCCAAAAAATACAAAAATAGGGAAAAATTATTTCGACGATCCTCGAAAAATGCATAACGTGCCTGCAACGTCCCGGAGTCCGAAAACACGTTTGTTCACCCTACACAGGGGTCCGAAGGCTAAATAGTCAAAAATTTGATGTAATTGCAAAAAATGACCTGGGACCCACAAAAGCGCTCCGAAACCCACGGATTCTGATCCTAAAAATCCTGGGTGTTACACCATTCCTGCCCCGGGGTGCCGTGCTTCATTGTTTCTTGCCCCGAGGTATCCGTATGTGATGCGATTTTGTAGAAGAGGTGTCCGCGGGATTCTCCGTGATCTGGGATTTCTGTATAAGTTATCATGGGCCATCCCTGTGGGATTCATATGCTGTAGGGAGTGTTCTTCCCCGTGTAGGTCATTGTTAGTAGAGGTCCATTCCCGCGTGAGTTTAGTTGGCCGGCGTTTGTTGGTTTCCGTTATCGGCCTTAAGCGGTTTACCTGTACCGGGCTGTGCCACTTCGTGGTTTCAGGTGTGCGTGAGTTGGACCTTCTTCCATGTAGTAACCCACTAGGCACAGCTTATTGAGTGTCATGCAAGTACCGGCTGGGCCGAGAGCATTGGTTATTGATTGCTGGTTTCGAGAGTTGTTTCCGATGTGATGGTTTTTAAGCTGGTTATCGTAGGGCCCCTCGCCTTTGTAGCCTGAGTCCGACTGAGGGGAAAACCTGTTAGAGGACCTGACTTAGAGGGCATGGTCTGTGTGTGCACATGTGGTTGGGGGCAGTGGACCCACACCGACGGGCGTGATCTCAACTAGTCCTTGTTTCGTTGCGACTCCACCTCACTCTCTGGGAGAGGCAGGCAAGCTTGAGCGTAGTGGGCGGTGTAAAGCATCAGGGGCACATCCGACCCAGTCCCCTGCCTCACTCTCTGGGAGAGGTGGCCAGGTTAGGGAGTGTCGACTTGGTGTAAGATGTTAGTGGACACATCCAGCCGATGCTTGTGTCGGAGTACTTCATTCACTTGTGGGTTTGGTTCTCGACCGTGAGCCATGGTTCTCCGGAGTAGGGGTAGTGTGTTCTGACCGGGTGACTTTAGTGTGACTTCTCACCTGTGAGGCTGAGGTTTCCCGACAGCTTGGTGTGGGTTCTCTTGGTAGCTAGGATAGGATGTTCTGGCATTGTGGTTTTCATAATGGCTCCCGTCCGTGAGGACTTTTTCTACATTAGAGGCTTCATAGGTTCTTCTAGTAGTTTGACCGCAACCTTCCTTAGATCGGCGATTCTGACTCGAGATCGTGGTTCCCTGGTGAGGGTAGGAGTAGTGTAGAGACTCCATGGTTCTGCCATCTTATTATTCTATTGTTATAGCCATCGCCATTGTTATTGTTGCTATTTTAATTATTTTGCCACTACAGTTGCTTTTGTTGTTGTTGTTCTTACTGCTTTCCTTTACTATTGTTATTTCTGCGACTGTTACTTTTGTTACAGCTTTCGTTGTGGTAGGGATATGCCGGACCCCTACTGAGCCAATGAGATGAGGCTCACTCCCTACTTTTTCAAGTGCATCGCTTCTCCTTGAGGTGGTGCATCTCGATTGGAGGTCTCTTAGCAGCTTGCTTGCCAGTGCCGGGGTGTACCCCGAGGCAGTGTACGTTTCTTTTCTATTAGACTATACTTGTAGACTGGACTTTGTAGTTATATTTAATTGTTATACAATGTTAATTTTATTTATGTTAATTAATTATTAATTCTGTAGTTTATTTCCTACTTTGTTTAGAATTTCAATGCATAATCACACCATCCCTATTAACCCTTCCGAGCTTCCCAGCTCATGGGTGGTGGCGTAGGATCCGAATGGTATCGAGTTTGACTCGGTATCCAGATCTTGGGTCGTTACAAAGTCCCTTCCTCTCTCTCTCTCAACACACTATGGCACCCTCTGCCCCTCTCTCTTTCTCCCTACCCTAGTGCCCCCCCTCACTCTCTCTCTATAACGCCCCACATTCTTAAGATCAGGATCCATGAGTTTCAGAGCGCTTTCGTGGGTCCCGGATCGTGTTTTACGGTTAAAATCAGATTTTTGGTTGTCGGCCCTTCGGATCCCTGTGCAGGGTGAACTGACGTATTTTTGAGCTCCGGGAGGTTGCAGGCACGTTATGCATTTTCGAGGATCGTGGGGATGATTTTTTCTCATTTTTCTATTTTTCATATTTTTAAAATCCCAAAATATTTTCTATTTAAACCAACCCCCACCCCTCTCTTCTCATTCTCTCCTTCTCTCCCTCCCTTCTCCGGGCGGCCAACGGAGGACGATGTGGGCGAGGCGGCGAGGCGCGTGGGGCGACGATCAGCGAAGATGGAGCGAGGAACGGGGCGATGGAGCGGTGAAGCCCATTCGCGAGTTCGTGAACCCGACGGCGGTTCGAGGCTCGTTTTCACGTGGAATCGGTGTCCTCGGCACAAGAAATCATTGGTGGAAGTAGGGGGACGGATCCCTAGCCCGTGAATTCCATTTTCCTACGTTTTATAGGCTGTGGTGAGGCCGAGAGCTATTTTCTTTCCATGTCGGGGTTAGTATGCATGTTTCGGGGTGAGAAACGGTTTTACCTATCCGACGAGGTTTTTGTGGATTGAATGGGACCTCCTGGTGCTAAGGAGGTTGGGGAAGGGTTTCCCCTTGTTTTCCCCATCAAATGGGTTGAGTGAGACATGGTTTGAGCTCCCACGGTGGAGCTCCCGTATGTGCATCACCGGAATCGGTCGATTGATTTGATGAATTGGTCGACCGATGGTGCGTTCGCCACTGAATAGGGCAGGGTGGCATGGTTTGGTCGGCCGACCTGGGATTTCGGTCGACCAACCCATGCCCAGTAGGTGGGCTGGTGTGGTCCGGTCGACCAACCCACTGGGTCGGTCGACCGACCCACTGTGTAGGTCGACCGACCCACTGTGTAGGTCGACCGACCCAGTGGGCAGGTCGACCTAAACACATTCCCTTCGCCCGTCTTAGCCTTCGGTTGACCCGGTTGAGACCCTTTGGTCGACCTTTGGCCCAGTGAATGTTTCGGACACCCCGTGGGGACCAATACCATAATTTTGGATGTCCAGAGGTATCATAATCCTCGATTAGTGTACATGTGTTGTTAGAGGGTCCGGGTAGCCCCTTGTGTTCTGGGCTTTCTTATTATGCTAGATCGAGACACCGTGTACCGGTGTAGGTGCAGAGGGCTGTCCCCACACGACGTTAGCTTCTTCGGAAAGCAGTTTCCGTGTAGGCCATGTGTATAGCCAATGACCGAGCGTTTTGTGACCTAGCCTGGGGCTGGGGGCTTCTTGGACTCCCTTGGGAAGGGAATGAACTCGGCGGTTATGAGCCGTCTTAAGGATTCTTTTGACTACAACTTCTGACCCTTGGATTAGAATAAATTGGCAGCATGGAGCCATATTGTACAATGGTCTTGGACTGAGTTGTGTGACTCAAGGACCATTGGATTAGTAGGTCTAGTTGACTGTCCAGAGTCCGGTGGCACCGAGCCACCCAGTACTTCATGATACTTGCACTGGGCCTGTGCGTAGCCTGTCAGTACTCCGATGATTTCTCTTGAGAGTCTTACGTCGAGTGGCTTTCTCACTAGTCGTAGCTTTCCTGGGCACGCATGTGCCGACCCGCTTGGGAGCGGTGGAGAGCTTGACCCGGGAGAGATGATTTTAGGCTGGTTGTCATAGAGCCTCCCACTGTGGCGGCTTGAGTCTGGGCCGGGAGGAAAATCAGCTAGAGGGCCTAACGTAGCATAGATAGTCAGTGTATGCACACTTGGTTAGGGACTTCGGACGTGTGCTGACGAGCACGACCCTAACTAGACCCTTGTCCTTGTGTTACTTATACGGTGTCTCAATTTTCGCCTGGGGTGAGTAGGGAGACACTCGGGGCGCGGACTAAGTCGTCAGTGGACACATCTGGCCTTACTTCTAGTGGGCAGGTTCTCCCGTCACGTGACACATGACTCTCATGACTCGAGGTTTAGTTTCCCGTCTGTGAGACGTGGTTCTTCGGGTGATTTCTGTGTACGTTCCCCAACACTAAGGTCTAGGTTTTTCGGTAGGTGGGGTTACCGAGGTCTTACCCGTAGACAGAGTAAGGTTCATGACTACGAGGTCGTGACTATACCCTTGGACCACGTGGTCTTGATTGGACTTTTGTCTATGAGGATGGGCCTTCACGACAAGGATGCCGTGATATTCCTTCAGTGGCGTAACCGTGGTTTTACGGTGGTTCGGCGATCCTGACTGTGAGATCGGGGTTTCCCTTCCATGTCGATAGGAGTAGCCTAGATAGCTGTGTTTCCGCGGTCTTTTTCCTTCACTGTTGTTATTATTGTTATCGCTACTGTTTACCGCCGTTAATTTGTGGTGGGAGATCCATGGGACCCCTACTGAGCCAATGAGATGAGGCTCACCCCCTTTCTTTTCAGGTGTTGTGGTTCCTCCTCTAGGTTTGGAGGTGCAGTGCTGAGGTTCATAGTTGCTAGCTCGCCAGAGCCGGGGGTGTACTAGGCGTTAGAGTACGTTTCTTTTCCCTGTAGGTTGTACTTTGTTGGACTGGACTCTGTAGTTAATTTGTTAATTAAAAATATAATTTTATTTCCTATTATTTAAATAGTTAATTATATAGTTGTTTCCTGCATTATTTTAAATTTCAATCTACCTCCACACACCTAAATAACCCTTCCGAGTCTTCCGGCTCGTGAGTGGCGGGTCAGGATTCGAATGGTATCGGGTAATTCCCGGTATCTGGATCTTGGGTCGTTACACTCTCTCTCTCCTCCAGTGCCCTCTCCCGATCTCTCTCTGCATAGGGGCCATTGGAGGTGCCCTCCCTCTCTCTCAGTAGACTACAACACCCTCCACCTCTCTCTCTAGTTAGATAAGGGTATTATGGTCTTTTTATCTTTTCTGATTAGGTTAGACCATGGTTAGATTAGCCTAACTAAACCTTATCTCACGGTGATAGATAGCATGGGCTTTTTCATGTAACGGAGGACATTTGGGGGCCTTTTGGTTAAATAGGTAAATTAGGGGGACTTTTTTCTATTTTCAAAATATTTTAGGAGCTTAAAATAAAAAATCTCAATAAAAAATGGGACCACATCCAATATAGTGCAGCAGATAAAACTCCAAGGGCATCTTTGATAAAGAGTCAAGGGTCTGGAAGGATGAGTTATCCAGTGAGATAAGTAAAACGTGCTTTAATAGTGCAAGTAGGATATCTTGACGTTAACCGAATCATAATCATAGGCCTGGGCGACTTTGAGAACCGAATACGCTTGATTAGGACGTCGTATTCAGGTCGCTAAGGTTGTAACCGAGTTTGGGGCACTTATGCATAATCGGGGTTGGATAGGGGCTTTGGGAGGTTTTGCTCGTGTGGGGTGAATGGCTTAATTGAGCCGGAGTAAGGGTTTAGGGCGGGCACCGTACCCGTGGGTGGTGTATCCGCCCCTAATCTACCCAGCTATCAAAGTTGTTAGGTGGGAATAATTGATTCGAGCAAAATACTAAAATCAATTATTTGACCTCAATTAAGATGGTCCCGCTAATGTTTCGAAGTAAAAAAAGTAAAAGAGGAGGGATATCCAACCGGAGTAGTATCATTAAGGCCCGCTTTGGTAACGGGTTAGAATAAGCGGGTTAGGATAAGGGCGGTTAAGATATCCTTGGAATTAGATTGTTCTAATTTGATAGTGACTCTTATTCTAGCTTGGTTTAAGGAGAATAAGGAGACCTTATTCCGGTCAATTTGATAACCAGTTGGAATTAGAGTGGAATAATATTTTAACATACCTATTTTGCCCTCTCTTTTGAGAGGATGAAGATCTTAACTCTCCACTTTTCTATGACCCATTTAGGCCAATCCAAAATCGATTTTCCTGTTAAATAAACAACTGAATTTCTTGATTTTTTGCAACCACTTTTTATCATGCGTGATATTATGTGGTATACTTCTATGTGCAAGTCTACTATTTACAATCAACTTATTATTTTGATTGTTGACAGAAATCTACCATTTCTGTTGCAATTGAGGATGTGAATTTCTGAGAATGTGAATTTCCAAAATCAATACAAAAATTGAAAGTTTGTGATCCTCATAATGCAAAATACACCAAGGACTCTACATTGGGGACTAACAATCAAAGTCAATGAGATTGATAATGTAAAACGATTTCATAGCCTTTGAGCGGACATTGTAGAATTTGTTCATAGACTTGATAAAGTACCATTTTAATTACAATCAAGTTTATCAGGTACATAAATCTGGAGTACAGTGAAAAGGCCATTAAGCATGATAATTTGGCTTATACATAGAAAACTTGACGATTGTTGTGGCAACAAGAAAACAGCTCTCCCTCCCCCATAAGGCTTCAAAATATGGGGGCAGTAGATACGATCAACTCGGTGAAGCATATCAGCTGTGTTGAAATAAATTGTCCTTCAAACGTACGCTTTTCTATCTTTCATAGAGTTCATTGTGTTGATAAAAGGCAGGAGAATATCATGATAATCTAGTATGAATGGTCTGTTCTGCTAAAGCCTGCAACACACATCACTGTTAAGTTAAATGGTGTACAAAACTAAAAAAGGCTTTCATCTTGCAGATATTTCATATCTGCAAATTCGCCATCCATACCTCTTCGACGGTCATTCCATTCAGCTCATGCTCGATAACTTCCTTTGTTATAGAAGACTCGGGAGGGCCATAAATTGTGGGATCTAAGAATCAGAAATTATCCAGCATAACAGAATCAAAAATTCCTGGAATAATCTTTCAAGATAAGTTTTCTAAAAAAGACAAATAACAGTGGAATCTCAGCATTATGCGTACATACCCAGAGTAGTCTATTGCATACCGTCAAGCTTGCAATATGCACGAGCACCAGCCAACGTCTGGCGAGCAAACTCACTGTCATGCAACTAAGAAAATATATCTCATGGACATGTGTGCACAAGGTTAAAATTACTCCAAATATGAAGTATTTCCAGTTCGAAATAAAACACATGATCAGGAGCTTCTGGTGCACACTCTTGTATAAAAATCCATAAGCAGCATAGCATTGAGTATCAGAATATAACATTACTACTATGTAAACTAGTTCATACATACGTGAAATTATTGATGGGAGGATTTAAAATGACCCCTTTCTTGTACAGATTGTTCTATGAGAAGCAACCTATGTGATTGTCTGATCTTGAACAGCTGTCATAAGTGGTATTACATTGTGAAACAGTGCCTTAATAAATACTTGGTTTCCTTATTAAAACTGATATCATGGGAGGCCCCCCACCCCAATCAGAATCACAATAAAGGGCAAAAAATTGATGAATTCAACAGCATAAAAAATCACATTTAAAAGTGTGCAAAGCCACAAGGTTGGGGTACTCCTCCCTCCCAGAGAACACACAAAAAAGAAGCTAGCCTTCCTGTTCTGCATGTTTAACGACTGTAACCGGGCAGTTACCATGGAACACAATGTAATTACTAACACTTCCCAGTATCACCCTGCAAATCAAACAGAATGCAAATTAACCAATTAAAAAATTTAGAGCAACTGGAGAGAGAGAGAGAGAGAGAGAGAGAGAGAGAGAGAGACGTGCCCAACCACTCTCTTTAAATAGGATTCCATGCGAAGGAAAAACTAATTAAAAGTGGCAAATTATGGCCTAAAATAACACAACTAGTCTATCATTTACCTCTTGATCTTGCCAAGCCCTCTATTCCCTATGACGAGACAACTCAATGGAATGTCATCAATGGCCTCACAGATCTTCTCCCGAGCATCTCCCCAGTATATTTTCGATACACTTTTTCGATACACTTAGTGGAATGATAACAACATCCATCAGTGACCTGAGCACAGAACCTTCATTTTATTTCTTCTTTTGTATTCTATTGCAAAAGGGATGTTATAATGGAGAAGCAAGGGTTCACTGATGCTTGAACTTAGCAAAGTAACAGACTCGCCTTTTGTATTCTATTACTCCTTTTGTGCATTATTGGGCTCAGACTGGCCTTCACAATCATACCATTGACAAGAGTGGGGCATAAGCCAGCCCTCATAGTTCATACCCATACAACATATATGCTCCTAGGAACCTCCACAGTTGTATAATGATATTCACTATGTTGCAATGGCACATATGCATTCACTCTTGTCGGGGTAATTATCAGACATCAGGTTTTGCATCATTGCCCATCCCCCTACCAAAATGGTATAAGTGAACATCACATAACATATGGGTGAAACAACTGCCGTGCTCCATGTATCAAGGGCCTGCAAATAGAAATCCAGACATTACATAAATTAGGATAGAACATAGCTGTTAACATACATTATACATAAACAAGATGTCTCAGATATACTCATGGAACCACAACCGAAGGAGCAACTGTGAAATCCTGAAATTACTAGATCAAAATTGAATGTGGGAAGGTCAAGGGCCTGCGTGCATATTAAGAATTACTCATGGAACATAAAACTGATACCAAGCATACATATCCAGTTGATAGGTTACCTTCTCCTCAGTTGCAGAACCAAAGTTACATGCATAAATCGGAACATAAAACATGAGTGGACATAGCAAATGAAATGGCATAATGTTGCATAAATTAAAAGCAAAGTCCAAAAGGTCTCTCTAAAATGCACAACAAAGAAATTAAATAGACTAGTTTCATATGTTTGTGAACGCTTTCATTCCTGAAAATTCTGAACTCTCCTATCTATTGGTAGCCCAAAGTGCATCAGCAATCTGGGTTCTACGTTGCTCCCTAGCTGTAATATCCCTTCGACTTAGAAGTATATCATCTGGGACCTCAATGTCTCCCACATCTTCAATGGTGGCATCATTATCTGTCACCCTATTGAAGTACCAATCGTACCCTTACTCACAACGAATAAAATTCTGAATTACACAACAAGCTAATACAATCTTGCGTTGAATTGACCATGGGTAACAATTCCCCTCTCGCAACGTATGAAATCTCATCTTCAGTACACCGAAGGTTCGTTCCACAACATTTCGGAGTTGAGCATGTCGGTGACTGTATTTCTCCTTCTTGTTTGAATATGGCATTCTTCCTCTACCCCGAAATTCAGAGATGTGATACCTGTGACCTCGATAGGGGGCTAAGAATGATGCTGTGTTCGCATATCCAGCATCCACTAGATAATATTTACCACGGGGCACAGTGAAGCCTCCCTCATCTATGCTCCACCTGAGGACCTTCATGTCCGAAGCAGAGCCCTCATACCCAACACAAACATATTGAAAAAGCATGTCAAACGACACCACTGCCATCACATTTTGTGTAATGCACTGTTTTCGATCGCGGAAGCGAGGTTGGTCGTGGAGCGACACATTTGCAGGAATATGAGTCCCATCGATTGCACCCAATGCATCCTACAATGCGAAAAGGAATATTAGATTTGTTAAGATGGATGGCACAATTACAGATGCATAACATACACCATACCTTAAAGAATGGATAGAAAATATCCTTATCACGTATGTGGGGATGGCATTCGTTTGTGTGCGTTGGGAGCTGGATGAATTCGGTCTTCAACGAAGCCAATGCAAGTGCAAGACGATTAACATAATGACTAATTGTTTGAGAAGAGTGCTGAAAATGCTCACATAATGCACCGGTTGAGACACCATGTCCAACAGCATATAAGAACATAGCGAGTTGCTCATTTGCCGTAACATAGCATGAGTCAGATATCAAATCTATACTCACTAACAAGTCTCTCAATCTGAAGAACATTGTTGGATGTAACCTAAACACATGGTAACACCTAACTTCATGGCCGTTGAGAATATCATGAATCCATGCGTGGCCAGTGTGTGTCGAGGTGTGCATTGGACGCCTAGGAATCACCGGTGCATTTTCTTCTTCAATTTGGTCCCATATCGCATCCTCAATTGCATCGAACATTTCATCATCCTCTTGAAGATACTCCAAAAGTAGGGTATTAAATTCTACAACATTCAAACACAACATCATGTGATACATTGTTCAAGCGTCTAATACAATACATGCATAATATGGAGATTACAACTCTCGTTGAGTTACACAAGTTGAAGGGATAAAGCTGTTACATACCACCCACTAAGTTGACTCAACTAATGATGCATAATAATAATAATAAAAACACTGATAAGTATAAAGAACAACAATAATACAAGTAGGCTCAAGAGACCGATAATGAGCAATGGCATCGAGGAAGGACCCATGCTATTGTGCGTAGTTGATCTAGCCTCTACAGTCAATGGTTCAGCCATTGTTGGGGCTTGGGGTCGATGCACAATCGTTGACATGTTAGAAGAGCTCCCCAAAAACTCAAAATATGCATTATACGCATGTTGGGCTTCCTCTAGAGACTGAAATCCTTTATAGCGAGCCCCTGGGAACCCTTGTACTTCAGCATGACATTCTGGCCATGTGAGATATATGCTCGGATGACGCCCTACCCATACAACATAACAACTATACTTCCCCATCCCTACTTCTTCTCAATGCCCTGCATATACATTACATAGGAAGGACAATCATACTTAAGTCAATGGCGAATAAGATAGTTCATATAAAAAGGTTCATAGCAAAGAGATTCATCCATTAGACTACATAACACAATGTTCATACATATAAAGGAAATACATGATAAAGAGGTTCAAATTATTCATTACACAACATAACCAACCAGACAAAAACTTCCCACCGTAAAAACCCAATGCGTTGTGGTCACGATGTATGTAGGACTACCCAATCCACCTTATCTTCCTCACTCAATATCATAAAAAGTGACCTATTGGATGGATCTTTAAATAGATCCAATGACTTCACGACCGTTTCACGAGACAGTCCAGGGAGCGCCTTTAATGCTGCAATGCACTCTTGGGGGGTGGGAATCGTATCTGTCTCCTTCACTTCGCTTTCACTTCCTCCCTGATTCTTCTGTAACATCTTCACTAAGTCAAGTTTGTCACGAGCGACAGAAGTGAAAGCCATAACAGAATCATCCCCAATCTTGTTTGGACGTGGTTTTGGGCCACCAACGGAAAGTCGCTTGCGTGCATTGGAAGTACCTTCGGTGTTCGAAGCCGGTGGTGGTGTCTCTGATAGAAGTTGTACGTTATTAGTCGTACTTCCATACATTGACAAATCAAGGGAGGGATCACAGCTGAAATGAAGGTTGTCCATCCCACCACCCCCTGCTAGAGCATTTAGATATTCTTGAATGGAGGATTGGGAAGCCACAGGCCGCCGGGATCCTTCTGCATCTACTCCTGTACTGGTACTGTTGGAGCATAAGTATTCCATCTCTTTGAAGAATTTGAATGCCTTGCCCTTTATGACCCTATATTCGGGAGATCTCTGATAATGATGGGAGACAAGATGAGTCAATGGTGTGCAAAATGAGCAATCAGTTGGACCAAATATTCAAATTAATTACCTCAATTAACTCCTCCCAGGCTCCTTCATATCCAGGCACAGGCATGCTGGTCAATGGATCCCAGCCCCACCCACTTTTCCGCAACAATTGGTCATATAAAGTGTATAATTTTTCAACGTTTTCCAACGATTGTATAATTGTTCCCTACCATGATCCAGACCAGTCCTTGCATTAAATATGGGAACACACTCATTCCATACCTGTGGCTTGAACGTCCCATCTGATATGTTGTTTTTATCATAATGATCTTTTAACAACTCTAACAACTTCCCATCCTGGATGTCAGTCCAATTAGGTGCACGGCTCTTTCCTTTTTGAGCGTTATGTGATGGCCCTTTAAATGAATGTGAAGATAATATATAATCAGAAATAACAATAAGGAAAGAGCAAAAGTTCAACTATTTACCTAGCACTTAGCCACTTGAGATAGGGAAATGTTCAACTCTTTAACTAGCACTTACATGACACTAGTTAAAAACTTGTCTATAGTTGTTGCCATCTTATTGTAAGAGGTGTGAAGGACCCAGAGTATCAATGGTTCAATGTCTTATTGTAAGACATGTGAAGGACCCAGGGATAAGCAGATCTACTTGACTGGCATGTGAAGGAACCAGGGCTTCAATAATACCATGTGCCACTTCATCTGTCCCCCACATCACCAAGCTGATGTGCTTGCTGGCCACAACCAAATGCACATTTCGATGTCAGCCTTCCCTGACTAACTCCATATGGTGCTCACCATATGTCTTGGGCTGAAGTAATGGAGAGAACACCGGCCAAGAGCAGGGAGGGGGGTAAAAAGGGGTGGGTAGGGAATATACATCAGAAGTTTACAGTATATCTCATTCAGTTGATGCTGAACTGCCAGGATATTGTAGTTTGAGTAAAAATGCCGAGAAACTGTTCCATGACAGAAAGTTTAGCAGACTTACTATGTCCTTTGATAAAAACAGGAGTTATCATGCAATCACTTATATGCACCTCAGTTTTTACATTATATCTAATTCATTTGGATGTAGTTTGAATAAAAAATATTTCAGCCTGTTGCATGACAGAACCTTAGATTAGCAGACTTACCATTTCATTTGATAAAAATAGGAATTATTATGCAATCACTTATATGCAACTGCAAGAAATAAATGCAAAATTAACAGCATATGGGAAAAGCATGACCAGACCAAATAAATGCAAAATTAACAGTTGAAGGTGAGTATATAGAATAGTAAGAATTTTTGCCAGCAACATTCACAGTAATAAGACATGCAAAATCTGGTATGTCCAGAATGACTATTGTTACACAGGGATTGGCTGAAGATCTTACCAAACGGAAATAAAGTATGAATAAAATGTTCAAACGACAGGGATTCTAGTTTATTTGTATCTTATATAAACCTAACATTCTTTATCCTCATGAAATCTGTCAGACTGGGATAGCAGCACATTGATAAGCACCGTGACTAAAAATGTAGCATATTGCATTCAGATATTCAAAAAACCAATGTGACAGTCAACATAAATTGTATATATAAGAATGAGACATGTACCTGCTGCAGACATTGGCAAGCGTTTACGCTTCCTCCCCCTTGACAAATTATTACTGTGAATACCATGTCCGAAAATCAAATAATAAGTAAGTAGCCATGATATAAAGTGACAATCAACATAAATTGTAGGATGCCTAAAACTAACATGCAGATTATAGAATGTGGTAAAAAGGACCAAATATTCTGTTATGCAGATTGTATAGAATTACCCTTGTATATCAAACCATGTATATCAAACCAATACATGATGAACCAAGCATTCTATATGTACAACCATGTCTAAAAATTAAACAGAGTAAAACAAAATAGAACCTCTAATGGGTGCAAAACAAAAACCCAAAATAGAAAAACAGGAGTCATCAGTTTCCCCTCTCGCAACATACTTGGATCTCATCAAGCAAGACCAAATACATATGAGTAAAATAAGACAATAAGATTTGACCATAAAGAAATCCACCCAAAGGAGGATAAATAATGTATACACCAAACAGAACCGATATAAGGACTGAAAACAAAAAATAGATATCATCAGTTTCCCCTTTCCCCTCTGTCCTTGGATCTCATCATGTAAGACCAAATGCATGTGAACAAAATACAACAAATAAGATCTGACCATGATACAAATCTGCCCATACGAGAATACATAATGTAAAAGGGACCGAGTTAAGCGCCAAACCTGGTGAAGGGCGGGGAGTTAGAAGAGGAAGAAGAAATGACCTCCGTGGTGAAAGTTGAAGTCCTGCTAGAAACTGATGCGGAGGAAGAAGCAGAGGGCACCCTTTTTTATAGACAAGAAGTCTGCAATGTAAAGAAAGCTCTACAGAACTACGGACACAGTATGGCCCGTGACCCTTGGGAGTCTCGAAAGTAGTCAACGGAAGCACAGGAGAGTGCATGAAAGGTTGAAACAGTCGGAGATGACAAGGCAGAGATGTTAAACAGTGTTGAGAAGACCAGGCAGAAGCTTTCGGACAGTGAGAAGACCAGACGAAATACAAGGACACCGTGCGGCCACTGTGTAGCAAGCAGAACGATGTACCCTTTTCCCGGCGATCAGTCACCATGCGGCAAGCGGCTCGGGGAAGCAGGCAGCGAGGGGATCCCCCCAGTGATCTTTGCTCCAGATCGGGGAAACATGCAACGAGGAAAGGATAATGACGCTGCTCACCAGGGAAGAGGATGAAGGGAGATCCCCAACCGCGTCGCAAGGACTGCTCACCGGGAAGAGGATGAAGGAGCCCTCGTGGCCAGGATCGTCACCGGTGGGGGGTGCGTTCGTAGAAGAGGGATCGCCGTTGCCGCGACGAGGGTAGGAATGGAAGCACGACGTGAGGTAGGGCGTCGCAGCGGCCGGGGTAACGCATTCGAGGGGGGAGGCTCGAATGAATTGTTCGAGTGAATAAGCTGTTTATCCCAACCGACGTCGGGTGGGCTGTTCGCGTCATCAAAGTCGCACAAGTCGCCCGAGGCCGAATAACGCATGCTATCCGGGCTTATGCGATTATCAAAGCGGGCCTTAGAACTTTTTGTTCCCAATAGTTTCATCTTCTTACCCTCAAAATTTCACATCCTTAGGTCAAGAGGCTGAGGAAATAGAGCAGATTAAAGTTACTGATTTATCACAAGAAGTACAAGGGTCTAAGGGTAGCATCTAGCATCAAATTTCGAAGTTTAAAAGTTTTAGAAGAGGTAAGTTATCTCATGATTGGTAAAAATAACTTGTTAAGGATAAAAGCCTCTGATTGTGCTTGATTTCATGCATTATAGACTAAGAATTTCATGATTCAATTGTTCTATACATTTATGCATCTCTTAGCCCAAAAAAAGAAATTAAAAGATACTATCTTGTCTGTTCACTAGACCCATGCATATAGTTGGCCTATACTTTGTTATCATGCCTAGGACAGTGGTAGTATTTTGATCTCCAGGCATGTTATGTTATTTTCATAAACCTTTACTTTAGTTTACTGCCAGCTGGCTCTCTGATGCACCAATGTAAGACCGTCACATGAATGTAATGGCCTTACGATAGACCGTCACACCCTGTTGTGTTTTCATTATTCTATTGTCTCTGACGCACCCTAACTGGAGCGTTACACCACTGTAATGGCCCCTCGATAAACCGTCACAAGCACTGTAACGTGCCTCTCCTAGACCATCATACCTCCTGTGTTCTGCCAGCCCAAGGCAGAATAATAACCAGTTAAGTTTACTTATAAATAGCTTAGATAGCTAAGTTGGACATGTTATCATGACTTCGAGTTTATAATCAAATTACATGATTAATGTGTCTTAAGATATTTTAAGTTATGTTAATTTCATGTGCCAAAATTCTATAGTTTTGTATTTAAATCATGATTTTCCAATGTTGTATTGACGGAGTTTATCATGGTTTCACATCGTTACACATTCTCTCTATTTATAGTATCATTTCTTTAAGTACATGGCACATATTCCGGTATGTTATCCATTAGTTCACTTTGCACTATAGGAACATTATTCTTGGACATGAGGACCTCTCTATTGGATATTCCTTCTAATGGACTAGGAAATCTTGTTTCAAGGCATCCGTAATTCTCCGCGAGCCTGGGATTCCCACTAGGACGCCGAGTTGGTTGTACCATTAAAGCCCATTCATTAGATTACACTATCGATGTTTTGGTTATCAGAAATGTAACGGCTCTATGTTGGATCGCCAGGCACAAGTAACGACCCAATATATGACCGTCACATTCAACTGAGTCCGATTTCTTGGTTCTGGATTCAGACAAATGTAACGGCCCAACACTAGACCGTCACATCATGTAACGGCCCAGTACACGACCGTCACACTGCTTGAGTATTTTAACCCAAGGTGGACCAAGGGTTGATATTCTAAGGTTTCTAGATGGACTATTGATGATCTAGAACTTATCATATTGATCAAGAAACCTAATATAATAAATGGAAGATAAAGAATGTACCGTTATGCTGTCGATTTATTTCCATAAGCATAACATAGTATAAGTCATTCTTGATCTCTCATACTCTAAATTGAAGCGTTCATTCATTGATTGTTATTATCATGAGTTTATTGAACTTATTACATTCTTGGTCATACCTATTGTTACATGCGTGGAAAAAGCTTGATTTATACTTGAAGATGCGATCGAGCACTGATTGTGTTCAAGGGCTCTATGCTAGTCCCCTCGGCTGATTGTCAGAAATATACTATTATAAACCATGGGGTATGATGCTACTGGCGTCGCATTACGCTGGGAGTACTTTCTCTATAAATAAGTGAAGATCCACGATACGGCATGACATGACATTCTTGTACATGAGTTTCTTGATATTCCACAGAAATTCACGAAGTACTTGCTCATAAGCAAAAGATACTGGAGTGATGATTATGTGGCTTGCTAGTACATTCTCGTTACATTCTTCTTCCTGAAAGGCCATAATCATGTTCTTATAACATTCTTGCTAGTTCATACTTGCTCTCATTCTATCTTACATGATCATCTTGTTACTTCGGTTTAATCGCATGATTCAACGCATTTGCATGATTTTACCTTATTTCTTTAGATCTAAAAATGTTAGTCACTTTAATAGTGCTAATCATGTTGATGCGAAGATACCTACTGGGCAAGTGTGCTCATTGCCTATTTCCATTCTTTTTCAGGAAATGGAAGTGAGTCGGGTTCGGATTCGGAATGTTCAAGTAGCGGATCCGAGAGTGATTAAAGAATGAGCGAAGACTTAGGAAATTTATATTGTGTAGATTGAGTCTATGTAATTTCTTATTTCTTGAGTCTAGCATGATGGAAGTGGAATTAGTGGTTGTATTTGAATATTGGATTCGATTATTAATAAAAATCAAGGTTGAGTAAATATTGTGCGATTGCATTCTTATGTGTGATTGCCTAGCGCTCTGATCGTTCTTGCTTGCAAGAGGCTTACCATACCGACTATTCACGTTTCTCGAGCGAGTCTTTCGTTGTAATAAAGGCTCGGGGCGTGACACAACATGACTATGCAACTCCCCCTCAATAACTGCACTTATTAAAAATTTCTCCCCCTGAGTGTGTGACATGAGACACACTGGTTATGACTTAGATGCATCATTATTTATGAAGAGAGTGAATGGTCATAGAAATGCCAAGGGTGGTGATACCACATATAGATCATGCAAACACTCTGTGGGAGAATGTAACATGCAGAACATACATCAAGACAAGCACACCTGACAATATGTAACTCAAGCAATATAAATGCAGAATGTAAATTTCAATCCACACCTAAAATGCACTATGTAATATGCATGAATATGCTAGAAAGACTGCACCCGAGAAATTTATTGGAGCCTCCTCCTCAAAAGATGAATTTGAATAATTTGTCTGACATAGATATTATCAAACTTGCACAAGATTGATTAGGAGAATTTAAGACTGATATCAGGTCGACATAACCTTGAATCAGGTCGACAGACTTGTTCGAGCAAACCGACTAATCAGAACTTAATACTAGTTTGGTCGACTTGGGCTGGCATCAGGTCGGTAGACCTAAGCAGACAAAAAACATGAACAGACCTATACCATGGTTCGGTCGACATAAGATGGTGTGATTCAAGATTCTGTCGACTGAGAATCAATTCTAAATGAATTGATTTTTTTATTTTAAATCTATGCACTGAATATGCAACCACGTGACTGAAGGGATTTGATTTTAATGGAGCCAAGAGAAACATCACTAGGAACAACTATTAACAAAAATAGTCCAACAATCATAAAATAGCAGAAGATTAGGCATTATGGAAACCAACCATTAGCTACTGTAATTCAGATCACACAAAATTCTCTCATGAAATATTCATTTGATTTCTCTGAGTTCTGGTACTTGGCAGAGCATATTTTCATGCATATTGACAATTTCCAGACAAACCTAATCTGTCTTCCATAGATCACCATTTGATATACCACAGAAATCAGATACTCTCAACATCAAGATCAACCAAATAAGCTAATGAGCTCACTTTCTCCCACTTCCATATGAAATGCAGCAATCAGAATCAATAAACAAGCAACAACCTTGACACTATTGAAATCACGAGTGAATTTATACACATTCATATTCAACTGAAGAAGGGTTTCTAGCAAATCAGAGAAAAAGTTTTAGTTTGAACAAAACTTATTGTACGCATGAAAAAATTAACTATAATAATTCAAAAGGAACTAGACATGTAACATTAACATAAACCAAAAAAATTATTTTCAAACATGTGCCTTCAGCAACCATTTCTTACCAACCTTTATTCAGCCTCAAAGCATCCCTGCAACAAAAGTTCTCATTTGAAATGTTTAGGTACCCAAGCTTCCTTGGGTCCTAGAGGATTAGTGTGACTTTTAACAACCATGTTCTTCATTTTTCTTATATTCAGTTCATCATTTCTCATGTAAAAATAATCATGCATTTGATGCCCATATTCACCACAATAATAACATCACATGAGGGATTTCACATTCTTGTTCTGCATGACATTGGTGAATTTTTGTCTTTGAATAGAAACTTTCACATGTTCAACATTAGATTTGTTTTCTCTTTTTAAAGACCAACAATTTTTCATGATGTGACTATGTTTTCCACAGTGATAGCAGCATTGAGAAGAGTTTCTTTTGACTGAATTTTCATTGTTTGGATGATATTTTTTGGACATGTTTGTTCTGTTTGAAAACTTTCTTGGTTTTTAAAAAACATTTATACTTCTCCATGCATTCAGATCATCATTCTTCATCACATTACAATTATTCATGACATGGTCATGCTTTCCACAATAGAAGCAACTAAAATTTGAAGTTTTTCTTATATGAACATGCTTCATGTGATTCTTAGGAACACTAAACATTTTCTTTTGGATCTTAGGACCATTTTGACATTTAGGTGGGGCATTAGATTTCTTAGTCCTTGATTGAGCTTGGAATTTTGAGTTTGATTTCTCAATAGAAGGTGCATTTGAAGTGTTAGAGAAACATGATGCATGCACAAAGGAGGTTTGTGTTTTCAGACCAAAGGTTTTCTTTTTGCTAGGGTCATACCCTAGTCCTTCTCTTTGGAAATTGACCTGTTGGCACCTAAAAAATTGTAATACAGAAAAAAGGACAATAAGTCCAAGGCCCGTGAAACCTCTACCTATATTGCCTAGAGTTCAAAAGGGTTTCATGAAAATCAGTTCAGTCAATCTCGGTATTATTGTACATCGGGAGGAGCTAGCTGTACCACAATGTATCAATCCCGACTGCGCCTCTTCGGCAAAGCTGCTACCTAGCAAGCTATCGTCCATCACCAGGGCGATTGAAGCCGAACAAATCACTAAAATTCTCCGTCAGACATCCCCGAGCAACCAGTTACCTGCTTAAGCTCCCCGTCAACCTCCCGACCATCAAAAATAGCTGAGATACAGTTGGAACAATCTCCGAGAAGATAGTTCTCGAAGGAAAGCATCGCTGCACTTCTGATGGTGTGGATGAATTACTTTAATGGGGCCGAGTGCTATGAAGACATGTGAAGCATAGGCTGAACAGAGAAGAAAAGTTATTTAACTAAAATATAAAGGCTTAAACTGACCAAAAGGGGAAAATGGGCCACAATGGTCTTCGCAAACAAGGCAATCCGGCGGCCACGCCTAATCCGGCGGCCAGCCCAGGCGCGCCTCTTCTGGCTGCCGTATCACTCCCCTAGCCGCCGTATCCCGTCTAGCCGCCGCATCAGAAGGATCAAAAACCTCTATAAAACCTGCAGTTTCGAAGACTTGAAGGGAGAGGAAAACAAGTTGAGAAGAACGAGAAAAAAAGAAACAGAAGGAAAAGAAGGTGAGCACGAGAAGAAGAAAGAGAGAACAGAGATAAGAGAGTGAAGGGTGTGAAGGTGGGTTCATTCTTCATGTAAAGCCTCAGTCCGGCTCAGGCTCCCTTCCCCTAATCTCTCATTCTCCCATCTATCTACTGTATCTCCTTTTCTTTGCTGCGTTTGATTGCTTTTTAGAAATGTAGCGTCTGTAATACTCCATTGAGGAATAAACATTGTGGATTGTTCAATTTGCTAATTGATTGTTTCATTTCTGCTCTCTCTCTCTCTCTCTCTCTCTCTCTCTCCCTTTCGTGAGATTGAATAATAGCTTAGATGTGTAGAGCCCCGTATGAACTCTCCCCTTAATCTACTTTCTGCAATTTCCTTCGGAGTTTTCCGAATAACCCCAAAGGCCACCAGAGGTTCACCATTACTCAGATGTGGCCTCTGTGTGTTCCGAGAGTGGGTACTTATAGATTTTGTTCTCATCTCGTGAAGTAGTTTTCAGTAGGTTGTGAAGCCTCGAAGGGATGCCAGTGACCTGTAAAATAATCGCATGGCTTCTGGTCTCCCCTTTGTGAATGAGGAATAGTTCTCAGCCCGTCCCTCTGCTATGGCTTAGTCTGTAGCTCTATTGGTGTCAGCCGCCATGTTAGCAGGTTAGTTCTTCATATGTTTGCTTCCTGAAACCACCTGGCTCTCCTAATACCTTCACAACACACCTCTCAGGAGAGACCAGGGACCTGTGAAGTCATCACATGGCCCCTGGATCTCTTGCTCGCTAGCCTGAGGAATAATATAGCTCTGTGTCCCTTTTGCCGCTCAGCAGACTCTGTTCACAGTCTTAGTGGGATCCCTAACCCCTGCAACCCAAGATCCAATCTGTTCACACGTTTTCCTATTCCCTAGCTTTCATATCTTGCCTCCAGGAACAATTAGACCACCTCCCTGGCTAAAAACCCTTGGATTTCATCCTCTCTGGCCCTTTCCAACGCATAAAGCCTATGATACGGCGGCCAGACACTGTAGCTACATTGCCAGCCGCCGGCTCCCTCTCATGCTGCACTGTAGCCACAGTGCTCATGCCGCCGAAGCCCTCTCATAAACCACTCTCACCCGGCCGCCAATTGGCACCCCCCTGGCCGCCCGGTCGCTCTAGCCGCCACCCCATTTCCCTTGGCCACCGAGTAGAGCCCCTCATCCTTGGCCGCCGTATCAAATGGCGAACCCTTGGCCGCCGTTTGGCCCCCCATCTGTTGCTCTTGCCGCCGTATCAAGCCTGAGCTGCCATATTGAGCATCCAACTGCCGTATACCCCCTTCTTGTTGCTCCAGCCGCTGAGTAGCACGCCCCTGGCAGCCACCTCATTTCCCAACCGCCGTTAAACCCCTCCACGTTAACTCTGTCCAACCTTTAGGCCCCCTGTTGGCTCCCTTGTGCTTCCCATGCTCTCTTGATAGCCTAAAGCCGAGCCAAACATGGCACCCAGAGTTACATCAATAGGATTTATACCCCTACAGTACGAATACTTCACCAAATTACCCTGTCAAGTTAAAGAGATCCACTACTTACTATAGTGTGTTCTTCTTTGACTTTGTATAAGGGAAAATGAATAAAATGCCTCAATGATAGATGATGTCCTGCAGTTGGTTCTCGGGCTTCTGTATGCCTGCATCTTATGGACTCCATCTCGGCACTCCGTGGACGGATATCCTATATCTCCCTTGGCATATCCCGAAATAAGGGGAGATGCTACCGGAATTCGTTCAAGAGGCTAGTCTATCATACCGAGTCTCATCTCCTAAATTGCCCCTTTTAGGCCACAGAAGTCCGCTAACTCTTATGGCTTATTCTTCGATGGCTTCATTAAAAGGGGAAAAGTGAATAAACCGCCTTCATGGCGAACAGTGTCCCGCGGTTCTCTTCGGTTCTCACGACCTTCGGGCATTGGTATGCCCATGTATTACGGACCCCATCTCGGCTCTACGTGGATGAGTATCCTATACATCTCCTGGCATATCCGGAGACAAGGGGAGATGCTGTCGGATCGGGAGGTTGTGTCATGTCATACCTTTCCCGATATTCCAATCAACCCATTAGGTCACGGAGCTTCATAATATATCAAAGTATGAGCTCAAATGACATCGGTGGGAAAATAAAACTTTAATTGCCCCAAAGGTGAATAGTGCACTTAACCTTTTTGTCCCTCGACCTACGGTCGTGCTAACTCCCCTGGGAGCTCTTATGTCACACCCCGAACCGATAGCAGCGGAACGTGTCGTTTGCTCAGAACGTGGCAGTTAAACAGTTGTGAACGATCAAGAGCAATGGCATGAGACCAAATAATTTTGGAACAACAATAAAATTTTATTTCAAATATAAGTCTCTTACAAATTTTAATTTCCAAACTTGAAGACTCAACTACATCACTATGAAAGAAAAGAGACGATGCACTAACGGACTTAGACAAGATAACTAAATAAGAGACACCATAATAGACTCAAGAAAGATAAAAGACTCGGGTTCACTAATTTTCAGAGCTCGCTTGCACACTTGTTCCTCTCATGTGAGTCTCGGTCTCGCTAGCCACCTGATTACTTGAAAATGTTGGAATAAACTGGGTGAGTGAAAGCTCAGTAGGAATTATATCTCAAGAACAAGCTAGCTTTAAATAATTACATGTTACATGAATGCAAGGCTAATATACATGAATGATCGCAAAAACAGAATGCAAGTATATTGATTAAACCGAGATATGACATTTCTAGTAAAACAAGACAAGCAAGAGTTAAAGATAGTATCAAGCAAGAGAGATTGGGTATAGCAAGTACCACGACGAGTCACGCACGCAAGTAGTATCATGTAAAGTCACGAGAGAGAGAGTAAGTGGAATGTCTCTAGAACGACCAGTACTTTGGTTGTAGTACCCCAGAATTTATATAAATAATTTTTGAATTATAAAATAATTTTTTAGAATTTATATAAAGGCCTAAATATATTTAAAGGGATTATTGAATTAATAAGACCTTATAAAGCCCAATTGGATTGAAATAATTAACCTAGTCTATCTAATTATTATCCAAAAGGTTTAAGGACCAAGCCCATTAAGTTTGGCCCATGTTCTAGAAAGGTACTTAGCTTATTCACGTATTTTAAGGATACATACTATTTTTATAAAATAATTATATGGATAATTAACCAAAAGAGTTTGATTAATATTGAACTCTATACACGTTGAGTGTAACGGTCTATCGGGTGACTGCCATAGCCATGTAACGCACCTATGGACGACCGTTACATCCTGTAGTTCCGTGAAGTGAAAAACAAGCCAAAAGATTGGAGTTTTTGCTAACTTATCTCTTAGGGATCGAGATAGGAAGACTAATAAAGGTGTTAAGGACTCTTAGAAGTTGATATAAGCTTTAACAAGACTCTAAAATCGATCTAATCTTCAAACCCTAGCCAAAACCCTATAAATAGAACCTAGTTCTGAACTGACCGACCCTTACTTTTGGCTCGTGAAGAATCAAGGTAAGGAGTCATAATTTCGGGTAAGTTCTTTAGAAGCTTTTGTTTAGTATACTTTAGACTAATAGCCCTCCAAATTTCATGCTAGGAGACCAAGCAACCAAGGAGATTGAAGCTTCCCAAGTTGTTGATGTACCAAAAGAAGAGCAAGGATCAAAGGGTAGCACCTAGCATCAAATTCGAAGCTTAAAGGTCTTAGAAGAGGTAGGTTATCTCATGAACGGCAAAAATAACATGTTAGGGATAAAAGCCCTCTGATTTTGCTTGATTACATGCACTTTAGCTCATGAATTTCATGTTTTAGTAGAGACATGCATATATCTATATTCTTAGCCCTAACTAAATTAAAAAGAAACTTCCTTGTGAAATTCACAGAGAACCCATGCATGATATTCGTTTAGCCTTCATTCTATCATGTGGGAAATTATATGTATGATTTTCAGACATGATGCAAGTTAAACTTAGGTCATTGTTAATTATTGCTGTCAACAGAGGATCTGACAGATTAGGGTAGGACCGTCACATGATATAACTGCCTTACGACCGTCCGTCACACACTCTGTTATGTTTTTATTTCCCTGTTGTCTCTAACGCACCAGGACAGGAGCGTTACATTACTGTAACGGCCCCTCGATAGACCGTCACAAACACTGTGACGCTCTCCTGTTAGACCGTTAGACTGTGTTCTGTCAGCCCACGATAGAATAGTAACCGGTTAAATTAACCTATAATTAAGCCTAATTAGCTAAGTTTTGACCTGTTATTATGATTTTAAGTTTTCTTACTAATTCATATTGAAATCTGCATGATCTAGGCATCTTGAACTATTTTAAGTTATGTTAATGTGCCAAAACTTTATAATTTTGTAATTAAAAACATGATTTTCCAATGTTGTATTGATGGAGTTTATCTTGCTTTCACGTTGTTACATATTCTTCCTCTATCTATAGAGTCATTTTCTTTAAGTACATGGCACATACTCCGGTATGTTGTCCATTAGTTCACTTTGCACTATAGGAATATTATTCTTGGACATGAGGACCTCTCTATTAGATATTCCTTCCAATGGACTAGGAAATCATGTTTCAAGGTCTCCGTAATTCTCGCGAGCCTGGGATTCCCACTAGGACGCCGAGTTGGTTGTACCATTAAAACCCATTTGATTAGATTACACTATCGATGTTTTCTGGTTCTAGCTATGTAACGGACCTATACTGGACCGTCAGGAGCACCTAATGGCCCACTATACGACCGTCACACTTCACTGAGTCTATTTTATTAGTTCTAGATTCCGACTAATGTAACGGCCCAGAACTAGACCGTCACACCATGTAACGGCCCAGAACACGACCGCCACACTACTTGAGTACTTAACCTAGGGTTTGACCCAAGGGTTGATATTTCAAGGTTTCTAGATGACCCTTGATAATCTAGAACTTATCATATTGCTTAATAGACTTAATATAATGAATGAAAGTTAAGAAATATACCGTTATGCTACCGATTTATTTTATGAGCATAACATTGTTTAATGTCATTCTTGATTCCTCATATTCAAATTGAAGAGTTCATTCCTTGATTCTTATTATCTTGAATTTATTTGAACTTATATTATTGGCCATACTTTATTGTCATGCGTGGAAAAAGCTTGATTTATACTTGAAGATGCGATCGAGCACTGATTGTGTTCAAGGGCTCTATGCTAGTCCCCTCGGCTGATTGTTGGAAACATACTATTTTATAAACCATGGGGTATGATGCTACTGGCGTCGCATTGCGTTGGGAGTACTTTCTTTATAAATAAGTGAATTATCCACAGCTCGTGAAGTGAAAATTCACAACATGATACAACATGATTGATTCTTATACATGACTTTCTTGCTTGACATTCCACAGAAATTCATGAAGTACGTGCTCATAAGTAAAAGATACTGGAGTGATGATTATGTGACTTGCTAGTACATTCTCGATACATTCTTGTTCATGAAAGGCCAATATCATGTTCTTGTCACATTCTTGCTAGTTCATACTTGCTCTCATTCTATCTTACATGATTATCGGGTTACTTTGGTTTAATCGCGTGATCATCGCATTGCATGATTTTGCCTTATTCTTTAGAGCAAAAATGTTAATTACTTTAATAGTGCATTCATGTTGATGCGAAGATACCTACTGGGTAAGTGTGCTCATTACCTATTTCTAATCTTTTTCAGGAAACGGAAGTGAGTCGAGTTTGGATTCGGAAGGTTCAAGTAGCGGATCCGAGAGTGAATAAAGAATGAGCGAAGACTTAGGAAGTCTACATTGTTTAGATCGAGTCAATGTAATTTCGTATTTCTTGAGTCTAGTAGAGTGAAAGATGATGGAAAGAATAATTATATTAGACTATTAATCATTTATGAAATAAAGTTGGAGTTTGATTAAATACTGTGCAATTGTATTTATGTGTGTGATTGTCTTGCGCTCTGATCATTCTTGCTCGCAAGAGGCTTACCATGCCGGCTGTTCGCGCTCCCTGAGTTAGTCTTCCGCTGTAATAAAGGCTCGGGACGTGACAGTTAAGTTGGTATCAGAGCCTAAGTCTCAGGACTTGGGAAGAAGGAATCATGTCATAGGATAAGTCCAAGGTTTAAGGGCCCCTACCTATGAACTAAGGAAGAAGTTTCCATACCCATGTGAGAAGTGGGTAGAGCCCGGGATAAGATAATTAATTAGCTTTAAGATTTATTTTGTTCATTCCAATTTCATGAGAAATAACAAGTTGTTATTTTCTCCTAGGTACTTTATCTTACGAATGGCTCATCGTGTAGATCATGATGCTTATATCAATTGCCGAAATAAGATTATATCCTTTCGAAAGCCCGGTCTTCCGAGATTCTCTTTTCTTGGCATCAAGTACAAGAAACACCCCACTATTGTATCCTCACTTCACGCTTGCAAACTTATCTCGCAAGGATGTGAAGCTTTTCTTGCTTCTGTCATTATTACAGAGTCCAAGAAAATTATCATAGCAGACATCCCTATTGTAAATGAGTTCCCCGATGTGTTTCCCTCAGAACTACCCACTTTACCACCCGAGAGGGAAGTGAACTTCACGATTGAACTCATTCCAGGAGCAGCACCTGTTTCTATAGCCCCTTACAGGATGTCCCCCACAGAACTTAAAGAATTAAAAAGGCAGTTACAGGAACTACTAGACAAGGGTTTCATCAGACCTAGCACATCCCCTTGGGGTGCGCTGATTTTATTTGTCAAGAAGAAGGATGGTTCTCTCAGGCTATGCATCGATTACCGGCGACTGAATCAACTTATAATTAAAAATAAGTATCCATTGCCGCGTATTGATGAGCTCTTCGATCAGCTTTCGGGAGCAGAATATTTCTCTAAGATTGACCTCAAGTCAGGTTACCATCAGCTTAGAATTAAAGAAGAGGACATTTATAAATCGGCTTTTCGAAGTCGTTATGGCCACTATGAATTCGTGGTAATGCCATTTGGGTTAACTAATGCCCCAGCAACATTCATGCAACTTATGAACAATGTCTTCCAGCCATATCTGGACCAGTTCATCGTCATCTTCATTGATGATATCTTGATATATTCCAAGACAAAAGAGGAACATGAACAACATTTGAAAATAGCTTTACAAACACTTAGAGAACACAAGCTTTATGCCAAACTCAATAAGTGTGAATTCTGGCTCAAGGAAGTCTCATTCCTAGGCCACATTATTTCAAAAGAAGGTATTGCTGTGGATCCTTCTAAGGTAGAAGCTATCAAGAATTGGAGTCGGCCAACGACTGTATCTGAAGTAAGAAGATTTCTGGGTCTAGCTGGTTATTATAGAGATTCATTAAAGACTTCTCAAAAATTGCGGTTCCTTTAACTAGGCTTACAAGAAAAGAAAATCCTTTTGTCTGGTCAAAGGACTGTGAAAAGAGCTTTCAAAATCTCAAGAATCATCTTACTACAACTCCTATTTTATCACTACCAGTGAAGGGTGGTGGATTTGAAGTATATACGGATGCGTCTGATATTGGCTTAGGATGTGTCCTCATGCAGAATGGAAATGTGATCTGTTACTCTTCAAGACAACTGAAACGGCACGAGGAAAACTATCCTGTGCATGATTTAGAATTGGCAGCAGTTATTTTCGCCTTGAAAATTTGGCGTCATTATCTTTATGGAGAAAAGTTTACGGTCTACTCAGACCACAAGAGCTTGAAATACTTATTCTCTCAAAAAGAGCTTAACATGAGGCAGAGGAGGTGGTTAGAATACCTCAAAGACTTCAATTTTTCTATTCAGTATCATCCTGGCAAAGCTAATGCTGTAGCCGATGCACTCAGCAGAAAACCAATGGGTATGCTATCAAGTCTTATGATAAGTGTAACTAACATTGTTCCTCAATTTGCTCAGTTGAACTTAGATATTGACATAAAGAAAGAAGATTGTTTCATAGCCAATATTCAAGCTCAACCTACATTGATAGAAGATCTGGTCAAGCTGCAAAATGATGATCCTATATTACTAGAAATTAAGGCCAATATTGAACAAAAGCCGGATTTCTCTATTTCCAATGATGGGAGATGATTATTTAAAGGCTGAATATGTATACCAGATCATGAGGCTACAAAGAAACTGATCCTAGATGAAGCACATAATCCCAAATACACAATTCATCCATGAGGAACAAAGATGTATCAAGATCTCAAAAGAAATTTATGGTGGCCCAATATGAAGAGAGAAATAGCTGATTTCGTGTCTCGTTGTCTCACTTGTCAACAAGTAAAAGCCAAACATTTTAGACCCGCAGGTAAATTGCATCCTTTGAATATTCCCGAATGGAAATGGGAGAGTATAGGGATGGACTTTAGTATGGGTTTACCCAAGACCAGAGGTGGACACGATGGTATATGGGTAATCATAGACCGATTGACTAAATCCACGCATTTCATACCAATCAAGAGTCGATGGTCTGTGGATATTCTAGCAGCAATATACATAAGAGAGATTGTCAGATTACATGGTGTCCCAGTCACTATTATATCTGATAGAGATCCTCGATTCACATCACAGTTCTGGAAAGGTCTACAACATTCACTAGGGACTAGATTGAATTTCAGCACAGCTTTTCATCCACGAACTGATGGTCAAACAGAAAGAGCAAATCAGGTGGTAGAAGACATGCTCAGGGCTTGTGTCATTGATTTTTGAGAAAGTTGGCATGATCACTTGTCTCTGGTAGAATTTACATATAACAACAGTTATCAAGCAAGCATACAAATGACACCTTTTGAAGCTCTGTATGGAAAAAGCTGTAGATCACCAATATGTTGGAATGAAATAAGGGAAAAGTAATTTCTAGGCCCCGACCTTATAAGGGACTCTACAGAGAAGATCAAACTCATTCAGGAAAGGATGAAAATGGCGCAAGATAGGCAAAAATCTTATGCCGACAACCGAAGACGTGACTTGGAATTTCAGGTTGGAGATCATGTATATCTGAAGATTTCTCTAGGTCGTGGTATTCGAAGATTTGGCATTAAAGGAAAGCTAACTCCTAGATTTATTGGCCCATTTGAAATTCTCGAAAGGATTGGTGAAGTGGCTTACAAACTAGCTTTACCTCCACAACTAGCAGGAGTTCATGACGTATTTCACGTCTCTATTCTGAAGAAATATGTATATGACCCTGACCACATTATCACTTATGACAATCTGGAAATTCAGAAGGACATGACGTACGAACAAACACCAATAAAGATTCTGGAACAAGAAGTGCGTCAATTAAGAAATAAAGTTATTCCTAAAGTCAAGATTCAATGAAAGAAAACATGGCCATACGAAGCAACATGAGAAATCGAAGCAGCCATGCGGAAAAGATTTCCAGAACTATTTAACTGTAAGTACACTCTCCAAAATCCATATATTGAATTTGGGGACCAAATTCTACTAAGTGGGGGAGGGTGTAGTGCCCCAGAATTTATATAAATAATTTTTGAATTATAAAATAATTTTATGGAATTTATATAAATGCCTAAATATATTTAAAGGGATTATTGAATTAATAAGACCTTATAAAGCCCAATTGGATCGAAATAATTAACCTAGTCTATCTAATTATTATCCAAAAGGTTTAAGGACCAAGCCCATTAAGTTTGGCCCATGTTCTAGAAGGGTACTTAGCTTATTCACATATTTTAAGGATACATACTATTTTTATAAAATAATTATATGGATAATTATCCAAAAGAGTTTGATTAATATTGAACTCTATACACGTTGAGTGTAATGGTCTATCGGGCGACCGCCACAGCCATGTAACGCACCTATGGACGACCGTTACATCCTGCAGTTTCGTGAAGTGAAAAACAAGCCAAAAGAATGGATTTTTTGCTAACTTATCTCTTAGGGATCGAGATAGGAAGACTAATAGAGGTGTTAAGGACTCTTAGAAGTTGATCTAAACTTTAACAAGGACTCTAAAATCGATCTAATCTTCAAACCCTAGCCAAAACCCTATAAATAGAACCTAGTTCTGAACTGACCGACCCTTACTTTTGGCTCGTGAAGAATCAAGGTAAGGAGTCATAATTTCGGGTAAGTTCTTTAGAAGCTTTTGTTTAGTATACTTTAGACTAATAGCCCTCCAAATTTCATGCTAGGAGACCAAGCAACCAAGGAGATTGAAGCTTCCCAAGTTGCTGATTTACCACAAGAAGAGCAAGGATCAAAGGGTAGCACCTAGCATCAAATTCGAAGCTTAAAGGTCTTAGAAGAGGTAGGTTATCTCATGAACGGCAAAAATAACATGTTAGGGATAAAAGCCCTCTGATTTTGCTTGATTACATGCACTTTAGCTCATGAATTTCATGTTTTAGTAGAGACATGCATATATCTATATTCTTAGCCCTAACTAAATTAAAAAGAAACTTCCTTGTGAAATTCACAGAGAACCCATGCATGATATTCGTTTAGCCTTCATTCTATCATGTGGGAAATTATATGTATGATTTTTAGACATGATGCAAGTTGAACTTAGGTCATTGTTAATTATTGCTGTCAGCGGAGGCTCTGACGGATCAGGGTAGGACCGTCACATGATATAACGGCCTTACGACCGTCCGTCACACACTCTGTTATGTTTTTATTTCCCTGTTGTCTCTAACGCACTAGGACAGGAGCGTTACATTACTGTAACGGCCCCTCGATAGACCGTCACAAGCACTGTGACGCTCTCCTGTTAGACCGTTAGACTGTGTTCTGTCAGCCCATGACAGAATAGTAACTGGTTAAATTAACCTATAATTAAGTCTAGGTAGCTAAGTTTTGACCTGTTATTATGATTTTAAGTTTTCTTACTAATTCATATTGAAATCTGCATGATCTAGGCATCTTGAACTATTTTAAGTTATGTTAATGTGCCAAAACTTTATAGTTTTGTAATTAAAAACATGATTTTTCCAATGTTGTATTGACGAAGTTTATCTTGCTTTCATGTTGTTACATATTCTTCCTCTATCTATATAGTCATTTTCTTTAAGTACATGGCACATACTCCGGTATGTTGTCCATTAGTTCACTTTGCACTATAGGAACATTATTCTTGGACATGAGGACCTCTCTATTGGATATTCCTTCCAATGGACTAGGAAATCTTGTTTCAAGGCCTCTGTAATTCTCCGCGAGCCTGGGATTCCCACTAGGACGCCGAGTTTGTTGTACCATTAAAACCCATTTGATTAGATTACACTATCGATGTTTTCTGGTTCTAGCTATGTAACGGACCTATACTGGACCGTCAGGAGCACCTAACGGCCCACTATACGACCGTCACACTTCACTGAGTCTATTTTATTAGTTCTAGATTCAGACTAATGTAACGGCCCAGAACTAGACCGTCACACCATGTAACGGCCCAGAACACGACCGTCACACTACTTGAGTACTTAACCTAGGGTTTGACCCAAGGGTTGATATTTCAAGGTTTCTAGATGACCCTTGATAATCTAGAACTTATCATATTGCTTAATAGACTTAATATAATGAATGAAAGTTAAGAAATATACCATTATGCTACCGATTTATTTTATGAGCATAACATTGTTTAATGTCATTCTTGATTCCTCATATTCAAATTGAAGCGTTCATTCCTTGATTCTTATAATCTTGAATTTATTTAAACTTATATTCTTGGCCATACTTTATTGTCATACGTGGAAAAAACTTGATTTATACTTGAAGATGCGATCGAGCACTGATTGTGTTCAAGGGCTCTATGCTAGTCCCCTTGGCTGATTGTCAGAAACATACTATTTTATAAACCATGGGATATGATGCTACTGGCGTCGCATTGCGCTGGGAGTACTTTCTTTATAAATAAGTGAATTATCCACGGCTCGTGAAGTGAAATTCACAACACGATGCAGCATGATTGATTCTTGTACATGACTTTCTTGCTTGACATTCCACAGAAATTCATGAAGTACTTGCTCATAAGCAAAAGATACTGGAGTGATGATTATGTGGCTTGCTAGTACATTCTCGATACATTCTTGTTCATGAAAGGCCAATATCATGTTCTTGTCACATTCTTGCTAGTTCATACTTGCTCTCATTCTATCTTACATGATTATCGGGTTACTTTGGTTTAATCGCGTGATCATCGCATTACATGATTTTGCGTTATTCTTTAGAGCAAAAATGTTAATTACTTTAATAGTGCCTTCATGTTGATGCGAAGATACCTACTAGGCAAGTGTGCTCATTACCTATTTCCAATCTTTTTCCGGAAACGGAAGTGAGTCGGGTTCAGATTCGGAAGGTTCAAGTAGCGGATCCGAGAGTGAATAAAGAATGAGAGAAGACTTAGGAAGTTTACATTGTTTAGATCGAGTCAATGTAATTTCGTATTTCTTGAGTCTAGTAGAGTGAAAGATGATGGAAAGAATAATTGTATTTGACTATTAATCACTTATGAAATAAAGTTGGAGTTTGATTAAATACTGTGCAATTGCATTTATGTGTGTGATTGTCTTGCGCTCTGATCATTCTTGCTCGCAAGAGGCTTATCATGCCGACTGTTCGCACTCCCCGAGTTAGTCTTCCGCTGTAATAAAGGCTTGGGGCGTGACATCGATGCAATATCACACCGCGATCATTACAACTTCCATGGGCACTAGTACTTTCGGGTGCTCCTCCTAGGACAAGATCGGGCCCTTATATGCGCAGGCATTGTATAATGCACCTTCAACATCCACGATAGTTATAGCTAATGTAGAATTCCAAGGGAATGAAACTTGTAGAAATTTAAAGTAGATCTTGCGGAATATATCAGAAAACTAGGTGGAATTGGCTCCCTAGTGGGTGCCATGAGTATTAGAATAAGCATTCATATACACATGAGCGCTCGTTCTTAGTAAAGGAATTGGTGTCTACGTAGAGGCACGTAATCCAAGATGAATAGCAATGGCATGCTTTCCCATTTCATTAGCTTTAAGAATTAATCTCATGGCGACTAAATAGCATACCATGAGGGCCGGTATACCATGTTTCTTTGGTAAATAGATAATTTCATGGGTTTGTGGTACAACCTGCTCAATCGGCTTTGAGGGAATCCAAGGCTTCGAGGAGACTTACGGAGGTCTCTATGATAAATTCACAAATCCGAAGGAACGGGATGTCCCACAGAGGGTTCATCTATCACCGAGAAATAGTGGGTAATCGATAAACAACGTGAAACATGGGACTGTATTCACGGAATGGAATATAGTGCCTTATAAATGATCCATTTATAGTGGGTTACAGAAAACCATGAAAATCAGGAATTGACGCCTTAGGTCACGTCTTCATTTCATGAAATGGCACTCTTGTTAGGGTCGTCAGATCAATAATCAACGACTGTTCACTCAGTCGTTATATCCAGATTCTATAAATGTTAAAACCTATAAGCATTTTCAAATTTCAGTTATTATAAAAATGACGACTTTCATGAAGGCTTCAATTTAGTAAACGGCGCCCTGGTTAGGGGCGTTATATATCAAAATGATGGCGTGGTGCATGTCGTTAATAACAATATCCATGAGATTATAAACATTTTAGAATTTCACAGATTATCATTAAATTGGCGCCCAAGTACAGGGGCGTTCATTCAAATAACGACTTAGCTACGGTCGTTAATTCTTTGTCATACGATTTGCACTGGGTAGGTACAATCACAGACACGAGGTTTCTGGAGTATGTCCAATCAAGATTCTAAAGACATGAACAAATATAGAAAAATAGTAAGAATTTATGAACATGATCATGCATTAGTTTACATGTAAGGGTTCACAGTTATTAAATTTTGAAGATTGTGTAATTATTAATCATCTAACGAATTGACGACCGTTTACACGGTCGTTGAATCAAATATCGCCCTAGCTTGGGTCGCTATTTTCTGTAAATGCAGAATTCGTAAAGCTGATTCCGGTAAAGCTTCCTGTTGACAATTATCAAACTATATGCATGCAGAGACCTATGGTTTTGCCAAGCACTTGAGAAAACCTACCTGATTGGGTGATTCTGGTTGACAGACAATGAAGAGGATGAAGGAAGAAAACCCTTTTAATGATACTATGTTCTTTTTCTTTGAAGGATGATAACGACAGTATGAGGAGGAAGAAGATGATGAAGAGCAGCTCTAAAGCAACCGCAACACCTTCTAAGAAAGAGGCTGCAGGGAGGAACGGCAGACTCGTCCCCAGTCTGAAGATTCTTCAATGTTCTTCTACGGTAGGATGAATATAACAAGGGCAGCTCCTTCGTGTCAGAAGAAAGGATGAAGAAGAAGACTTCCTCCCTTTAAAAGGAAGAATCGGAGGTCCTCCTTCACGGTAGCGGCATCAAGAGGAAAAGGAAGAAGAAGATAAAGAACTTCCACGTTCTTCACGTTCTCCACAACAGAGGAGTAGCTTTCGGAGGAAGAAGCAGCATGGCGATCTTTGAAGAATAGTATCAACATGGGTTCGATGGAGGGATTGGTATTTATAGAGAAGGAAATCCTAATGGGTACTAGGAGTTCGATTAGGATTAGAACTTCCTACTTAGAATCCTATTAAACTTAGACACCCCACGTATTGATCCTTTACCTAATCAAAACTTACCCAGCTAACATCCCTGTTCGAACCCAACACTAACGGCCTGTTTGTAATTGACGCCTAAGGTTGGGGCGTTATTTCAATAAATGACGCAACTATACGGGGTCTTTAATTTATAATATAGCACCCGTCAAGGGGGCGTCATTTACTATTATCCTCTCTCTTACCCTATTAACGTATGAAAATGTCGCCCATTCAAAGGGGCGTCATTGCTATAACTAGCGCCTAATATAGAGGCGTCAATTTATAAATTAGCGCCCACTTGAACGGTCTTTAAATAAATGACGACCTGATAGGAGGCGCTATTCATTTTTGGCTCATTTGTCATATGGTTTAGGTTTGATGTGTATATGGGTGGCATATAATGGGTTGTATTGTTAAGGCTCCTTTACATAAGATATATGTGTGGGTTATTTTGGACCAAGGCTCATGTATTCTATAATTACATATCTTGCCATTCCATATGGCCCATTATATATATGTGTGTTTATATACTTCTAGAAACTAATTATGTACCCATGTATGTTTTCATACTAAACCCCTTTGTCATTTACTAACCTCATATGCATGACCTATATCTATTGGTAGTTTACAAGTATATACGTATATAAGGCCTCACGGCTAAGTTCATATGCAAGGCCCTCACGGCTACCGGGTTTACCATTAGTGTTTTTGGCCAGTCACAATATATATTAAGGTTTTAGTAGTACTTCCTATAAGGGTTTCATTTCTTATAATGTCCTTCACTTTTATTTCCTTCTTAATCATTGTCTTGGGTATCAGAGGCAGATTCGATCCTAGGTGAAATATTTACTTCCCTTCCAAAAGGTAATATTAACTAGTCTTTTATTAATTTCTAGGAACAATATACCTAAATTCTTAGTTATTCACCTTATTAACAATTTATAGGAATATGTAAATATCCTCTTGTATATGTTATTTCTCCGGAGATGTATATATGTATATATATTATTTTATTTCTGTTTAGCCTTAAAATTACCGGGCGTTACACCCTCTCCCACTTAAAAGAATTTGGTCCCAAATTCACATCATCCTTTACTCAAGATGGGGGACTAGCTATAATGCGAAGAAGAAGTCTAGATACATTGGGTGGAAAAGAAATAATTTTAGGAAGAATTTATTTAGGCTTAAGGGTGAGGGTACCTTCCGCAACTTCTTTCTTGGCAAGTTCGGCCACAGCTTGAGTTTCTCTTGGAAGCTTTTTGGTCAAAATAGGGCATTCTACGATCTTATGGTCTAAGCTCCCGCAACACAGGCATACTCCCGAACTCCACCAACACTTCTTCGATTGGTGACCATGTCTTCCACAAGATTTACACTTATCTGTCGAAGTTCCTTCCTTATTACACTTCTTACATTTCTTGCATTTCTTACACTTTTGTGAACTACTACCATCGTGTATCCTTTTCTTGGTAGCGGTGAACTTCCCCGAATCATGCGCTTGATCTTTCCCTTTAACTCTATTTTTTCTTCCACCGCCCTCTCCAACTCCTAGACTCTTCTAACAAGGTCCGCATAAGCTTGAACTTCTACTAGTACCATCTCAGGAACAAAGCTTGGTTTGGATGCCTCCATTCTAATTATGTTCCTGCAAGATTAATGGGGAGATTAATTGTTGACTTAAAATTTTTTTTTGATAGGAATGGGACTAGAATATTTTATCCTTTCTTTATAATATACCCCCAGGCTCTACCCACTCTCAGGGAATTCTTATAGGATGACCGATAAGGATACTCAACCTATCTCTTGGACTTAATGCCCTAAGGATATAAAAGCTGAAACTCTAATATGACTGATAAAGATACTTGACCTATCATTGGAACCTAATGAAAGCTGAAGCTCTGATATGATTGACAAAGATACTTGACCTATCATTGGAACCTAATGAAAGCCGAAGCTCTGATACCACCTCTGTCACGCCCCAAACCGATAGCAGCGGAACGTGTCGTTTGCTCGGAACGTGGCAGTTAAATAGTCGTGAACGATCAAGAGCAATGGCATGAGAACAAATAATTTTGGAACAACAATAAAATTTTATTTCAAATATAAGTCTCTTACAAATTTTAATTTCCAAACTTGAAGACTCAACTACATCACTATGAAAGAAAAGAGACGATGCACTAACGGACTTAGACAAGATAACTAAATAAGAGACACCATAATAGACTCAAGAAAGATAAAAGACTCGGGTTCACTAATTTCCAGAGGTCGCTTGCACACTTGTCCTCCCATGTGAGTCTCGGTCTCGCTAGCCACCTGATTACCTGAAAAATGTTGGAATAAACTGGGTGAGCGAAAGCTCAGTAGGAATTATATCTCAAGAACAAGCTAGCTTTAAGTAATTACATGTTAATGAATGCAAGGCTAATATACATGAATGATCATAAAAACAGAATGCAAGTATACCGATTAAACCGAGATATGACATTTCTAGTAAAACGAGACAAGCAAGAGTTAAAGATAGTATCAAGCATGAGAGATTGTCTATAGCAAGTACCACGACGAGTCACGCACGCAAGTAGTATTATGTAAAGTCATGAGAGAGAGAGAGTAAGTGGAATGTCTCTAGAACGACGAGTACTTCGGTGCAATATCACACCGCGATCATTACAACTTCATGGGCACTAGTACTTTCGGGTGCTCCTCCTAGGACAAGATCGGGCCCTTATATGCGCAGGCATTGTATAATGCACCTTCAACATCCACGATAGTTATAGCTAATGTAGAATTCCAAGGGAATGAAACTTGTAGAAATTTAAAGTAGATCTTGCGGAATATATCGGAAAACTAGGTGGAATTGGCTCCCTAGTGGGTGCCATGAGTATTAGAATAAGCATTCATATACACATGAGCGCTCGTTCTTAGTAAAGGAATTGCTGTCTACGTAGAGGCACGCAATCCAAGATGAATAGTAATGGCATGCTTTCCCATTTCATTAGCTTTAAGAATTAATCTCATGGCGACTAAATAGCATACCATGAGGGCCGGTATACCATGTTTCTTTGGTAAATAGATAATTTCATGGGTTTGTGGTACAACCTGCTCAATCAGCTTTGAGGGAATCCAAGGCTTCGAGGAGACTTACGGAGGTCTCTATGATAAATTCACAAATCCGAAGGAACGGGATGTCCCACAGAGGGTTCATCTATCACCGAGAAATAGTGGGTAATCGATAAACAACGTGAAACATGGGACTGTATTCACGGAATGGAATATAGTGCCTTATAAATGATCCATTTATAGTGGGTTACAGAAAACCATGAAAATCAGGAATTGACGCCTTAGGTCACGTCTTCATTTCATGAAATGGCACTCTTGTTAGGGTCTTCAGATCAATAATCAACGACTGTTCACTCAGTCGTTATATCCAGATTCTATAAATGTTAAAACCTATAAGCATTTTCAAATTTCAGTTATTATAAAAATGACGACTTTCATGAAGGCTTCAATTTAGTAAACGGCGCCCTGGTTAGGGGCGTTATATATCAAAATGATGGCGTGGTGCATGTCGTTAATAACAATATCCATGAGATTATAAACATTTTAGAATTTCACAGATTATCATTAAATTGGCACCCAAGTACAGGGGTGTTCATTCAAATAACGACTTAGCTACGGTCGTTAATTCTTTGTCATACGATTTGCACTGGGCAGGTACAATCACAGACACGAGGTTTCTGGAGTATGTCCAATCAAGATTCTAAAGACATGAACAAATATAGAAAAATAGTAAGAATTTATGAACATGATCATGCATTAGTTTACATGTAAGGGTTCACAGTTATTAAATTTTGAAGATTGTGTAATTATTAATCATCTAACGAATTGACGACCGTTTACACGGTCGTTGAATCAAATATCGCCCTAGCTTGGGTCGCTATTTTCTGTAAATGCAGAATTCGTAAAGCTGATTCCGGTAAAGCTTCCTGTTGACAATTATCAAACTATATGCATGCAGAGACCTATGGTTTTGCCAAGCACTTGAGAAAACCTACCTGATTGGGTGATTCTGGTTGACAGACAATGAAGAGGATGAAGGAAGAAAACCCTTTTAATGATACTATGTTCTTTTTCTTTGAAGGATGATAACGGCAGTATGAGGAGGAAGAAGATGATGAAGAGCAGCTCTAAAGCAACCGCAACACCTTCTAAGAAAGAGGCTGCAGGGAGGAACGGCAGACTCGTCCCCAGTCTGAAGATTCTTCAATGTTCTTCTACGGTAGGATGAATATAACAAGGGCAGCTCCTTCGTGTCAGAAGAAAGGATGAAGAAGAAGACTTCCTCCCTTTAAAAGGAAGAATCGGAGGGCCTCCTTCACGGTAGCGGCATCAAGAGGAAAAGGAAGAAGAAGATAAAGAACTTCCACGTTCTTCACGTTCTCCACAACAGAGGAGTAGCTTTCGGAGGAAGAAGCAGCATGGCGATCTTTGAAGAATAGTATCAACATGGGTTCGATGGAGGGATTGGTATTTATAGAGAAGGAAATCCTAATGGGTACTAGGAGTTCGATTAGGATTAGAACTTCCTACTTAGAATCCTATTAAACTTAGACACCCCACGTATTGATCCTTTACCTAATCAAAACTTACCCAGATAACATCCCTGTTCGAACCCAACACTAACGGCCTGTTTGTAATTGACGCCTAAGGTTGGGGCGTTATTTCAATAAATGACGCAACTATACGGGGTCTTTAATTTATAATATAGCACCCGTCAAGGGGGCTTTATTTACTATTATCCTCTCTCTTACCCTATTAACGTATGAAAATGCCGCCCATTCAAAGGGGCGTCATTGCTATAACTAGCGCCTAATATAGAGGCGTCAATTTATAAATTAGCGCCCACTTGAACGGTCTTTAAATAAATGACGACCTGATAGGAGGCGCTATTCGTTTTTGGCTCATTTGTCATATGGTTTAGGTTTGATGTGTGTATGGGTGGCATATAATGGGTTGTATTGTTAAGGCTCCTTTACATAAGATATATGTGTGGGTTATTTTGGGCCAAGGCTCATGTATTCTATAATTACATATCCTTGCCATTCCATATGGCCCATTATATATATATATGTTTATAAACTTCTAGAAACCAACTATGTACCCATGTATGTTTTCATACTAAACCCCTTTGTCAGTTACTAACCTCATATGCATGACCTATATCTATTGGTAGTTTACAAGTATATACGTATATAAGGCCTCACGGCTAAGTTCATATGCAAGGCCCTCACGGCTACCGGGTTTACCATTAGTGTTTTTGGCCAGTCACAATATATATTAGGGTCTTAGTAGTACTTCCTATAAGGGTTTCATTTCTTATAATGTCCTTCACTTTTATTTGTTTCTTAATCATTATCTTGGATATCAGAGGCAGATTCGATCCTAGGTGAAATATTTACTTCCCTTCCAAAAGGTAATATTAACCAGTCTTTTATTAATTTCTAGGAACAATGTACCTAAATTCTTAGTTATTCACCTTATTAACAATTTATAGGAATATGTAAATATCCTCTTGTATATGTTATTTCTCCGGAGATGTATATATATATATATATTATTTTATTTTTGTTTAGCCTTAAAATTACCGGGCGTTACATCTTATGTATACCCCGTGGCATTAATGGGTCAAAAATAGTCGGCAAGACTCACCCGGGCTATCATCTTCTATGTGCCCGTCTGTTTTGGAGCCCGTCTCAACCCTTTGTGGGCGGGTCTCCTATACCTCTCCCCCAACATATTCCGGGGCAGGGAGAGATGATGTCAAAATTCCATTAGGAATCTTTGGTTTAATTTCATACCGTGTTTCTCGGATTTTTCGCTCGATTTCTATGCCCTACGGTGGTAACGGCTTCACAGCTACTCATGTCGAGCCATGAGGACCACAGACCACTAAAAGGGAATAAATCATTAATAGATGTCATTCTCGGCATACATTGTCCTGGCTACATGCGAGTCTGCCCGAACGCAGTCATGTCGGGTCCACATTCGCGGGTCTGTTTGCATGCACCGCTATGCTACGCGTGGTCTCAAAATGAAAAGGCAACCACTGATCGACAACCCTGCGAGTGATAGGGACTACTTAGAGGGCTATCCCTCGGGTTCCCCACTCATCATAGGGTATGGGAATGCTGGCTGAAGCGTGACCGTCTTTCGAAACCATCCCGACTCTTCGTGGATGAGTCTCTTATACCCTCCTCGATACTCTTCGGGACGGGGGAGGTGCTGCCGAAATTTTCTTTGAGTTTGTTGAATAAACATGTGGATAAATGATTGAATAAAGTAATAAATAATTAAATAACATCAAAAAGCCAAATTCTACCCTTAATCCTCAGATAAAAGGAATAAACTACTATACGCTCCATACTCGTTTGTACGAACCCATGCATGAGCATCCACGCCTGCTCGGCTCTCCGGTATATCAAATGGTGGCTAGTCGAAAGTCGGGTTAGGCCTGGCCAGAAGCTGTCACTAAGCGTAAGGTGATCTTCGGATCTAAATTTCCTGCCACGTACCGAGAGTCGGTCTAATAAAATCTTATTACATTGCATGCTTGTATGCCGCGTTTTTCTTTACGAAACGAACTTTACTTTCTTACATTTTCTTCGGCCCTGGGGTCCCTTCTACTTTTGCGATTAATCAAGGGTTTTCCTTCTTCCGGAAGGATGTAATTAACGCCATAACCTTTATGGTATGGTGGACTTCAGGTCTGGACATGATCACCCACCATTGTCTGATTAGTTAGACGAGCGCACAATAAAACTTCATCACGAAAGTGACTGGCACGCCTCGCATTAAACAAATGAATATGCAAACCAAATAAAACAAATAATAATAAGCAAACAAAACAAATGAAGACAATTTTTTCTCCCCACAAAGCTGGCACGCCCGGTGGGACTAAGTCTCCTTTCATCTTTTCACCAATGCAGAAGGCCCTGAGGCCTTCCCCAAAAATACTGATTGTTTGTTCGTTCTGTTTTACAGAAACTGCAATGGCTTGTGGATTTTTCGGTCTGACCTTCGGCCCTCAAGTGGTCGCGTCGCATGTTGCACACGGGTACCTGGCGCTGCCCACAACCTTTGGGACTCTACCCCCTGTGGTAGGATTCCCGAACTTCCTCGGAGTTGCTTTCATCGGCCTACTACGGGTTGAGAAGGCAGACGAAGAAGCTGTCATGGTCGAAGCCGCTCTGAAGACTAGAGCTCAGCACAGGGCTACTTCGCCCCGTCCCACTGCCACCTGCTTTATCCACCATGTGGACTACCAGGCTGCTCCTATCGGCAACAAGATGGCTGGAGGGAAGAAGAAGAATTATAGAAGAAGAAGAATAGCTATTCCTTAAGGCCGGCTTTCTGTTTCTGGGAAGTCTATGTTGATCGGCAGTATGCGGGTGTACCTGAATGGTCGCACTACCAAAGCTCTACCAGACCGCATCATCCCAGCGGTTTCTACTCGCAACACTTTCCAAGTGCTAGCGAGCTAGAAGGCGAACCCAGAACAGAACAACCGGGGGAGGTTGGCCCCTAAGCCATCAAGGTTTAAGCAAGTTTGAATTCCCAAGAGGACCCGGGGTCCGGCTGCGGCCCCACAAGATGTAAGATTGGCTATTAAAGGCCCCAGGAGAGGGGGCAAGATAATTGTGCTAGAAGAAGAGGAGGTTATGCCAGTGGCTCCACCGCCTGCTCACAGGGCTTGCGCCAGGCAGGTTGATGTTTCTCGACACTCAAGAACGTTGAATGAAGCTGCCAACTTGTCACGGCTAGCCTATATGCCGGTGACACAAGATCGATTGTTGCCCTGCACTCTACCTCGAAGGCGCAGTCAAGAAGAGATGACCAAAGTGGTCCAAGACTACTTTCACGGCTTGGGGAGTTCATCCTTAAGCCAACAAAGACTACTCCGCGTCATGGGCGCTGAAAAAGATAGAGAAAGAGAAGAGGAAGCAAGAGAGGGGGTCTCCTTCATAGATTCTAATGAATATGAAGACAATTGAGAGGTCACATGTCTTGAAGACTCCACACGACGGGGAGAAGAAAAAAGAATATCCGTGTTTGACCGATTGACCTTCCCCGGCCAAGCCAGGAGGCGGGTCTGGAGGGAGAGAGTCAAGATGCAAGTCTTTTCTTACAACATGACGGGGGTAACCGGCAAATATGGTATCTTGCATGAGGAATCATAAGAGCTTGCCAGACTAGCCCGCAAGCCTAGGGGTGTGACAAGAAGAAGCCAGGCTGCCAAGGAGATGCTTGGAATGGTAACGTGGTGACATCAGGAGAAGAAGATGTTCCCCCTCTGGTCCCGTCGGAAAGTACTTCAGGCAAGATGCTGGTGGATATGCCTATGGCCACGGGGCTGGACTCGGCTATCCTGATGATGCTCCACAGATACCAACAAGAAATTGAATCACTGAAGAGACAGCTGAGTGAAAAAGCTGAACAAACTCCTGTCTCTAGGCTCCAGGATATGCATGCCGAGTCATCCCGAGGGATCTCTAACTCAGTTGAGACTGCACCACCTGCTGCTCCTCAGCTGATGAATTATGAGAAAGCTCATTTCCAATAATTTCTGCAATCGCCGCCGACACAACCACCAATGCCCCAAGTACAACAGTTGCCACTAGTAGCACAACTTGTTCCACATGCTACTACTTTGGCAACTCCTTTTACACACCAACCTGCACATTTCTTCCCAGAGCTGGTAGACCCTGCTATGATGAATAAACTAATGGTGGAAAGAATGATTGAGATGAAGCTGTCAGAAAGGTCTGATGGTGATTTAAGCACCTTTGATGCATACCGAGTACCTTACCCACCGCAGTATGCTGCGAAAAGGTTGCCGCCTAGCATTAATAAACTGCCCAAGTTTGAAAAGTTTAATGGGCAGGGCTCCCTCAGGGCACACATAGCTTACTACATGACAGTGATGGACGACTTGGCAGTAGATGAAGCCTATTTACTGAAATTCTTCGGGTCATCTCTCACCGGATTAACCTTTGAATGGTATTCAGGCATGTCGACCGGGTCAATCCTAGACTGGCCCGATATGCAGCGAAAGTTCTGTGAAAGATTTCACGTCACCGAGAGGGAAGTAACCGTGGCAGAGTTGTACTCCACCATACAGAAGCAAGATGAAACCACCTTAGAGTATATTAAGAGGTAGAGGAATCTCAGCATGAGATGTAAACGGCCTCCACACCAAGAAGATGCTGTTCAGATTTGCAAACAAAATTTGAGAAGAGAAGTACTAGAAAAGATGATCGACATTGATGTCAGGTCGTTTGACCGTCTTAACAATGTGGTGGCAGAAGTTGAGTCCTTTCATGCAAAGCATTATTCGGCCAGCATCCCTGTAGCTCAAAAAGGCAAAGTTGTTGATCGGCGACCAGCCCCAAAAGAAGCAAATACTATTGATTTCAAAACCTTTGAGTAGCAAAGGGAAAAGACTAAAATAGTAGCTACTCCTCCACAGGCAAAGCTTGTTGATAAGAAAGAAGGTCCTTCACTAAGGGACAAGATGAAAAAGCTATATTCATTCCCGAAGGATAAAACTCGGGTCTTGTTTGAATGGGTGAACAAGTACAACAAAATAACATTGCTTAAACCAAAGAGGCCTACTGATGCTATAAGGCAAGACGATCCCTTGTTCTGCCCGTATCACCGAATGCTGGGGCATGCTATTGAAGACTGTTACGTGTTTAAAGACGTAATTTTTGGATATATGTTAGAATGTTGGATATATGTTATTTTGATGATGTCTAAGTATGATTCATTATCATACTATTGAATTGATTCAACTATGCTCTAATGTGCATGATAATATTTTTGATGCTCCCAAGCTATGCTCATCATGAAAAGGCTCAAAAGACTCAAGACTCACGAGATATTCAAGCAAAGATTGAGAGAATTCAAGAAAGGGAAATTGAGCCTTGAAGAAAGGACCTTGGTAGACCAAACTGTATGGAATATGCCCTTAGAAGTTAAGACATTGCTATTACACAAAAATCGAGGCAACTGGCTGCACAGAAAAATAAGGCAGATGATAAAATTGATGGTTTGCACAGAAATCAAGAGAAGGTTGGCAAAAGAAAGGGAAATCAAACTAACAGTAGAATTTAGAAGTGTAACTTCTTGAAGGCTGCATCGACCTCACCATGTTGCTACTCTGACCTCAGGTCTTCACAAAAGGTAGAAAAGTCCAAACGAGCTTCAGCCACATCAACCTCACGGGCGCACTGCATCGACGCACTAGAAGATTTCCAAGACTTATCTATTAAACCTTTAGAGCTGCGCCGACCTCATCAGTATGTTGCATCGACCTCAGGCACTTCACAGAAACCGTCTGACAGATAACGCTCTTCAGCTGCTTCGACGCAATGGCAGTGCTGCATCGATGCATCATAGGTGTTACCCATGACCGTGGCCATGAGCAAAGGGTGCCTCGACGCAGTGACCTTGCTTGCATCGACGCACCAGAAGACTTCGAGCCTCTTTCTATCAGACCTGCATAGTTTTCGAAGGTCATCCAGAGAGCATTAATTACAGTCGCAAACCTCTAAATGCACACCTTTTGAGATCTAGAGGAAGGTTCCTTGGTCAGAGGTTCTGCCACTTAATTATAACAGCTCAGAACATCCTTTTGGAAAAGACTTGGTCAGCCACAAAATCTGTGAAAGTCCCTTCTATCAGAGTTCTGTCTCTTCTGTCCTAAGAAAGGACTACCCCAGGTGGTCTGCCCTCTAGTGCACATTGGACCAAGCCATTCCCTCTGCCAATAGATTTTCAAATACTCTTTACCTTCTGCCTGCCACCGTCCTATCCTAAGACTGATCTGAAAAGAACTGCAGCCTAAGACAAATACCCTCAGAATATTTTCTACAAGGCCAAGGAAAAATGTTGGAGGGAAATTCGACTTTCCAGCTACTTCCTTAAATCCGGTGGATCAAGTCAAGCATTGCTGAAAGGTCAGAGGTCAAATGAAGCTACTTTAATTTGAACTCCAGCCAATTTCGATTGCAACTCTTTAGGAGGGAAAAACTCTCCACCAGGATCATCTCTCTCTCTCTCTCTCTATATATATATATATATCTATATCTATATATGTGAAGCTTCCAATAGAGCTGCTACAGCTACTGCCTTAAGAGAAAAAGCCCACTTCTCCCTTGATCCTCCAATAGAAAACCTGTGAGAATGAAAAGAAGGGAGAGAGAGAGCAGCCCAGCATCTGGTCATCCCAGTCCAATGTTGTAAGAGAAAAGGAGAGAAGAAAGGAGAGAAGAAGAAGAAAAGAGTGAGTAGCCCTAAGCCCTCCACCATGTGCTTCTAAGAGAAAGGAAAGGAAGAGAGCTTGAGAGAAAAGAAGGGAGTCTTATCAGTAGAAACTCTGAGTGGAAAAGAAGAAGAATGGAGTGCAGCCCCTCCTTCAGCCATGCCTAGTTTACAAGTGCTTCATGAACATTGATCTGAAGCAACAATTGCCTTCTCCCTGCATTGCTTCATGCTTTCATTTTCATTTTACAATCGATTTAATAGTGTGTGTCCGGCGCTCTGCCTGAGAGACTGGTGTTGAGTCTCTCTAGGTGATTTTGATGATAACAAAATCTCGATATGACCAACATGTTAATAACTTCCATAACTACTTAGCAAGAGCACTTGTAGGCTCTCAAAGCCTTTTTCATCAAAGTGTATGCTCAAATCCATCTTGCCTCAAATATGCCCAGATTAAGTCAAACTAAACTCAAATTGAATGGATCAAATATGGACACAAAGTCCTTTGTATGAGGATATATTTTATGAGCTAACAATGTTATTTTTATAGGTTTTCTAGAGTCCGGTCGACCTATCCAGTTGGTGTGGTCGACCTAATTTTCCAGCACCCAGAACTCTATAAATTTATAGAGTTCGGTCGACCGCCAGCCAAGGACCGATCTACCGATTCTCCTAGCAACGAAAGCTTCAGACTCTATAAAAGTTAGGTCGACCACCCCACCTTCCCAGGTCGACCGAACCCTTCGAAGCCACTATTGTTGACTTTATTTTCTTGACGAGGAGAGAGCATCTATCAAGGATTTTTTAATCCCAAAAGTCTCCAAACATCCCTGGAATTATGGATCTATATCTTGGCTTGTCTTTGACCATTCAAGTGTTATAAAAACACCTCTTAGGGCCAAGGAACCCTAATTAACACAAGGGAGATCTAAGGAGACTGCCAAGGGAGAAAAAGGTGCTACAGAAGAACTCAGTGAATAGTGTTTCATCCAAGCATTCTTCATCAAGTCTCAAGTATTTGAAGATCATCCTGAAGCCATTCAAGTGGAAATCAAGCTGAGAAATAAGCTTCATCAAAGATCTTCTTCATCCACTAAGGGGGAGCTTAAATCGGAAGGTTTCATTTGTGTTTCTACTTCTATTTTCCATTGAGCTTCAAGTGTGCGTTCTTGTAATCTCTAAACATCTGTGTGCGTGTGGATCTACCCAGATCCATGTGTGTGTGTGTGTGTGGCTTTCCTTCACATTCCTGTGTGATTCGGTGCTTGTGCACCTTCGTGGGAGTTCTGAACTCTTCATGAGTGTGTGTGTTTGTGTTTTGTTCTTGTAATCCTTTACAAGATAGTGTGTGAATCCTCACAGTTGTGAGGGGTGGACGTAGGTTACCGTCGTTGCATCTGAACCACCAAAAATTACTGTTCTTTGAGTGGTTTGATCCTTCTCTTCTACCCCCATTCTGTGCTAGCTCTCTATATATCACTCTCTTGCATTTTCCGTTCAGATCTTGCATAATTTATCATTTCTACATTAGATCTTTGGTATATCAAAAGGTAGGTTCGGATCGACAAGGCCATTCTTGTCAGGAAGATAATACCTTGCGTGATCAGAATCGTTAGATTTATATCTCTGCCATAGTACCAAGGATCTGCTGTGTGTGATTGGTTTTGATAGATCTATTTGTTATTTCATCAGATCTAAGTCCCTAAAAGATTGTTTCTTCATATCTGTTTAATTCTAGTATAAGTTTTATAAATTTTATAATCACCCAATTCACCCCCCTCTTGGGTGTCATTGATCGCGGAACTTCAACCGAAAGTGTTCTTTTCGCTGCACCTGTAGCTTGTTATTTTCTGTGTGTGTGTGTGTGGGTGTGTTGTGTATCTCATCTTCATGTGTATGTGTGTGTGTGTGTGTGGGTGGGTGGAGGATTTCATCCTCGTGTGTGGGTTGAGGACGTTGTCCTCGTGTGGAGAAAGCCTCACAGGATTTGGTGAGGGGTGGACGTAGGTCTGCAGGTTTGTAGACTGAACCACCTTAAAAATTCTCGGTGCAATGGGATGTACCTTGTGTGATTGATCCATTTCTTCTTTCCCCCATTCACAGGACGGGCAGCTTAAAAGTTTTATACTTGGACTGTTTTATCCGCACTGACTTATGCATTTGTAGTTGGTCCTCCAACACTCACTCTACCATCGTCTTCACTCATATAGCCAGACTGTTCATTCATCCTGCTGGAGCTTGGTGAGACCCCTGCAGTCTAGTGTAGCAAGATCTCCCTTATCTCTGAACCTGCTCTGAAGATGCGTCGACCTCACCTTATGGTAGTGTCGACCTCAACAGCCTGTGCACTGTGTTTCGCCATTTCCATTTGAGCTATTCCTATTAGATCTGCTGTGCATTGTGTCTAAGTGTCTCATTTGCTTTATAGGAGTGGTTTATGTTTTTATCAGCCAAGAGTTTTAATTAGGCCAAAGTTTTTGGCTAGATCTATTCAACCCCCCTTCTAGATCCAGCTGCACCCCTTCGAACCCATCAATTGGTATTAGAGCGGGTCTCTAATAGATCAGATTTAACCATCTGCAGAGAGGTTCTTGCTGCACGGGTGCTTCTATGATCATGAGTTGTGACTCTGATTTGATTCCCTTGGTACATCCTCCAATATTTGACGGTTCAAATTTTCTACCTGGATAGGCAGTATGTGCACTTTCGTAAATACAAGAAATCCAAACCTATGGAACATCATTTCCAAAGGTCCACACAAACTGCCCAAAAATATGTCCAAATGGACAGACAGTCACAGGATGAAGAACAATGAAAATCTTAGAGCTCTAAATATCTTGCAAGATGCTATTAATCACAACATCTTTCCATGTGTGTCTTCCTCCAGGTCTGCGAAGTAAATCTAGAACAAACTAGTTGCTATCTACAAAAAGGAAGAACAACTCAAGTGTCTCATGGGTGATACCTTGCAAAGCCACGAAGAAAGTGTTGATGAGGAGGTAAACTTTTTGTTTGAAAACTTCTCTGTAGATGATTGACAAGATGCTTATGCTGACCTGCTTGATAGATATGAAAAACTAGGAAAACAAAAGAAATCCTTAAAAAAGAAATTGAATGCTTCAGCTCACACTGATTCTGATGATGAAAGTTTGAAGGCTTTGAACTTTGAAAAATGAAAATCTCAGGAATCAAATTGAAGAAGCTAGAGAGAAACTCAACAATCTTGAGGAATTAAATGAATATCTTTCCCTTGATGTTAACGATCACAAAGAATTGACTGTCTCTGTTAGAAATGAAAATGCAGAACTTCAAAAAAGGCTTGAAAATTTTGAAACCCAAAATAGAAAACGTATATGTGAAACTGAAAATTCATATTCTGTTAATTCTACATGCAAAACATGTTCATTTTTGAAAAAGATAAATGAAGGTCTCCATTCTGATCTTGAGTGGCAAGAAAAATTAATTGATTCGTTGAAAGAAGAAATTAGACACATGCTATCGAAGGTTTTAGACCTTGAACAAGTTGAAGAAGAATTGAATGACAAACTGAACTCCATGACCCATGATGAAAAACTAGTAAAAGAAAATAAAAATGTGAAAGAACAAAACAAGATGCTGTGTGAGAAGTTGGCTGCCTTTGAAAAAGGCAAGGAAGTTGCTAATGATGGTTCCAATAAGATGCACGTCTTAGAACAAGAAATAGAAAATCTTAAAACTGTGAACGCCATGCTCAATGAACAATTGGCTGCGTATGAGGAGGATTTGGCTAGTTCTGAACTGCACATCTCCTCGTTGGAACATGATGTCAAAGACTTAAATGACTCCCTGTCAAAGTTTGTGCAGGGTAAAGAAAATCTGGACAAGATTCTTGGGACTAAGGTCAATTTTTAAAGAGAGGGTTTGGGCTATAAACTCGTAAACAAAAAATCCTTTGGGAGCAAGGTGAACTCCTCCTTCGTCACTAGCTCAAATGAAGCCAGCACCTCTTGTGGACCCCCAAAACCGCATACAACTCAAAAGAAAAACAAAAATCAGTCAGCTTGTCCAAATATGCACAATAAAAAGTCCAATGCTAAATACCATGCTTCTCATAAACGGAATGCTCATTGCTTTTATTGTGGTATGAATGGTCATGTTGTGGATAACTATTTTATTTTGAGGAATGATGAATTAAGAGCAGTTAAGAACAAAAGGAGCAATGGAGATGGCAATGCCAAAGGACGGGTCAACTCTGGAAGAAAGCATGCTCTGCATACTTATGCTCAGAAGCCCAGAGATGGTCTGATGCGTCGATGCACCCCTCAGGACAGGTCGACGCATCGTAAGATCGCCAGAATAAGAATCCCTCCTTGCTGCTTCCACTATGGAAAGATTGGCAACACAGTCAAGGACTGTTGGCATTTGAAATGTAAGACTCATTCTCATGGCCAACATGGTGGTATCCATGCTCACCCACCAAGGTTTAATGCACATGCACATAGGAAGAATGATAAATCATTTGAGCAATGCTTCTATCGTGATAAATATGGACATGTGTTCGATGACTGCCATTAGATGAGAATTGATGAAATAAACACAGCCAAGAAAAAAAACTCACATGATTATAGTGCTGCTAACCATCAAGGACCCAAGATAACTTAGGTACCTAAAAATTCAAACTGAGCATTTTGAATGCAAGAGTGCCATGGAGCTGAACAAAGGATGATCAGGTAAATAAAAGCTCAAGACACAAGTTTGTGAATAAAATTTTCAACTTATGTTATTTTAAATGATAGGCCTGCCTTGTAGTTATTGCATTATCGGTCTGTCTTGTCTTTAATAAGTCCTGCAAGCTAAAATTGTCTCACTGAACTGGTGAAACATCCTCCATGGTTTTAGATGAACATCTAAGGTGGATTACATGTTTAACACTTAATCTAAGTTTCTAGTATATTGAATGGTGATATGCAGAAAGGCAGGTTAAGCTTGCCCGGAACTCTCACTATGCATGAATTGGGTATTCGGATCAATACCTCCGCCTTGTACCAGAAATATCTAATTTCAGATGCTTAATCCATGAAGAATCTATCATGACGATGAGTCACCGTTTGCTTCTTGCTACAATTTTGCAGCCATATGAATTTCTTGTTTAGCACTCATTGCTTTTGATGATGTCTACCATGGCTGCACATATATCTCAACTCATCACTCATGTAGACATATAACATGTTGATTGACTATCTTAACCTCCATAAGCATTTGACAAAGGGGGAGTCTAAGAGTTTGCACCTTAGTTTAGAATGCATTGCAAATAACCTGTGCTTGCATCATCATGTGGTCTCATACACTCCAATGCACATCATGTTAAAGGGACATAACAATGCACATCCATTTGTATCATTTCTATTGCATCATGTGCTCACATAAGTCATAGGTTGCATATTCTAGTGTCAGTCCATGCATAAGTTTAGGGAGAGTCAACATGTTAAATCCAGTCTGCATCCTTGCATATTTGTCAATGTCTAGCTTAGATATTCAGTGCATTTAGAAAGGGGGAGTAAGTAGCATATATCCATCTGCTCATGCATGATCTGGTTGCACACTCATTATGTTTAAGTCCAAAAGCTCATTTGTAGTGCATACACACCCCTTTTTGATGAATCTCACAAAGGTTACTTGAAACCCTTGCACAAGTTGAGGGGGAGTCATCATAAAACTCTAGGCTGCATCCTTGTACATTTTGTTGATTTATGCACTGATTGCATTTTCATAGGGGGAGCTTGCCTTGCCTTGATAAATTGCTCACATGTGCATATTATATAACTCTTATGTGTGCTTCTTGAAAAAGGGGTCCTAACAGACTCTCTTCTATTTGCATGATGTCTGCCAACCGCATCGACCCTCAGATCATGTAGAGTCGACCTTCCAGTTCATTTCCTTAGGAAACTGGGTGCTGTCTGTGCTCACTGCGTCGACCCTCCTGATGTACTTGCGTCGACTCGCCTGTCAACCTGATGCTCATGTTCACTTCCCTAAATCATCATCTTCGAACTGATCTATCCTTACTCATGTCTTTAAGCATCTGAGCTAACTGCACATCCTAGGGGGCGATGTTCACTGCCTACTTCCATTCATCCGCCCTTGCATCATGTTCATCATGTGCTGTGGTCTGAGATGTCTTGAAATCTAAAATCTCCTTGATACTCTGAACTCCTTGAACACTTTGAACTCTTGAGAGTATTTCTATCTGTTGCTAAAGCTCATTTATCAGAGTAAATCTTAAAGAGGAATCTTCTTTTATGAAGCTCTATGACTGTCCAGGTTGTAAAACTATTGGTTTAAGTTTAATGGGTTCATGAGTTTTTGAACTGAACTTTCTTGGAAATGGCTATATTCAGACTTAATGGACTTAAACCATTGTTTCATGTTTTGTCACGTTATGTCTTCTTAAATCTGAAAGTTTATTTTTAGTACAAATGCATCCTTAGTTGAGGAACTTCATTGTAGTATTGTTTTTAAACATTTGTCAAATCTAAAGATTTCAAAAGGGCTACAATGAAAGCAATGAACTTCAGTCATGTTGAGTAACTGGAGATATTGGCGTCTGATAAATGTATATCCTTATGTAAAAAAGTGTGTGCTGAGTTCAAGTGCTCTAAGGCAGAGCAATGGCAATTGTTTTACTGAGAAACCGAGTCCCTTCATCAATGAAGTGCAGTGGACAAGGTCATGAAGTGCCTTGATACCTCTATTCTGTGTGAAGCATAATTATGAGCTACACTGAGTAACTGGGGGTGCTGGCGTCTGATCAACGTGCACTCTCACGTCAAAAGGTGCATGATACACTTGACTACTTGTAAAAATGATAACAGTTGGTATCCAACAAGGGTTTCAAAAGAAAAATCTGAATTTGTAGTGCTCATGGATATAATCAGAAACGTCTAGGTGTTTAACCTCAATACTTTTTTGTAGTTACTCTCAAAGGAGCTAATGAAATTGAATGAGTAGGGTGAGAGGAGGTTTACCTGGTCTCTATTTTCATTTCTATTAATTTTGAATGTAGATATTTTCAAATGCCTTTGTTGAGAAACTTAGATTTCATCAGTTTTAAACCAATCTGAATATAAGGGCTTTATCATTGGAGTTCTATAACTGAAGATTCTGAAAAATCTATAACTCTGCATTTATGAACTTGGCTTCAGACTGAAGATCTCCCATCCTAAAATGTCTTGAATCTGATCCTTGTGTTCAGATTTCTGGTTGATCCATGCTCCTAACAATTTGTATCAACTCCCTAAGCATCTGGTTTTAGTTCTTCAAGTATTTGGTTGGTTTTGCATTTTCCATTTCCATGCATTGCATAGAAAACTTTAAAAATCTGAAAACTAGAAAACATTAAAAAGCTGAAAAACCCTGAAAAATCTAACAATTGGCAACCAGCAGTGGACCCAACAATTGGTATCATTGATTGGGCAAAGGGGGAGAAAAGGTATGCACTCTCATTGCATTATGCTGCTTCAGTTTTGCACTTTAAATCCCTATCACCCCATGTGCTTATATTCTGATTCATGTATTGGCTTTAATATAAGCCCTCTTTGCTGATGGCAAAGGGGGAGAGATGTCTTGATGAGTCATCATCTGTTTCATGATTCCATTATTTAGGTGACTCAAATGTCCGCATAGTTACCATCATCAAAAAGGGGGAGAATATTGGATATATGTTAGAATGTTGGATATATGTTATTTTGATGATGTCTAAGTATGATTCATTATCATACTATTGAATTGATTCAACTATGCTCTAATGTATATGATAATGTTCTTGATGCTCCCAAGGTATGCTCATCATGAAAAGTCTCAAAAGACTCAAGACTCACGAGATATTCAAGCAAAGATTGAGAGAATTCAAGAAAGGGAAATTGAGTCTTGAAGAAAGGACCTTGGCAGACAAAACTACATGGAATATGCCCCTAGAAGCTAAGACATAGTTGTTACATAGAAATCGAGGCAACTGACTGCACAGAAAATAAGGCAAATGATAAAATTAATGGTTCACACAAAAATCAAGAGAAGGTTGGCAAAAGATAGGGAAATCAAACTAACAGCAGAATTCAGAAGTGCAACTTCTTGAAGGCTGCATCGACCTCACCATGTTGCTGCTCCGACCTCATGTCTTCACAAAAGGTAGAAAAGTCCAAATGAGCTTCAGCCGCATCGACCTCACGGGCGCACTACATCAACGCACCAAAAGATTTCCATGCCTCATCTATTAAACCTTCATAGCTGCCCCGACCCCATTAGTATGCTGCATCGACCTCAGGCTCTTCATAGAAACCATCTGACAGACAACACTCTTCAGCTGCTTTGACACAATGGTAGTGCTGCATCGACGCATCATAGGTGTTACCCATGACCGTGGCCGTGAGCAAAGGGTGCCTCAACGCAGTGTCCTTGCTGCATCGACGCACCAAAAGACTTCGAGCCTCTATCTGTCAGACCTGCACAGTTTTCGAAGGTCATCTAGAGAGCATTAATTACAGGCACAAACCTCCAAATACACACCTTTTGAGGTCTGGAGGAAGGTTCCGTAGTTAGAGGTTCTGCCACTCAATTATAACAGCTAAGAACATCCTTTTGGAAAAGACTTGGTCAGCCACCAAATCTGTGAAAGTCCCTTCTGCCAGAGTTCGGTCTCTTCTATCCTAAGAAAGGACTACCCCAGGAGGTCTGCCCTCTAGTGCACATTGGGCCAAGCCATTTCCTTTGCCAATAGATTTTCAAATACTCTTTACCTTCTGCCTGCCACCGTCGTATCCTAGGACTGATCTGAAAAGCACTACAGCCCAAGACAAATACCCTCAGAATATTTTCTACAAGGCCAAGGAAAAATGTTGGAGGGAAATTCTACTTTCCAGCTGCTTCCTTAAATCCAATGGATCAAGTCAACCATTGCTGAAAGGTCAGAGGTCAAAAGAAGCTACTTTAATTTGAACTCCAGCCAATTTCAATTGCAGCTCTTTCAGAGGGAAAAACTCTCCACCAGGATCATCTCTATATATATGTGTGTGTGAAGCTTCCAATAGAGCTGGTGTAGCACCTCGTATAAAAAAATTAATTTTTTATATATTAATAATATTTCCCCAAAAAATATATTAGATAAACTCTATAGGAAGCTTATGTAAGAAGTTGGAACACGGAGTTATCATATGTAAAGATTATTCACTTAACAAGTGACTTCCTGGTGTAGTTTGTTAAGTGATGTGCCTTTCAACCTAGTGACCAGGGTTCCAATCCCAGCATCCACCATTTACCTTTTGTGCCAAATAATTATACGTTATAGGCTAGCAAAACTTGCACCGAGGCAGAAACCTATATGCAACCAGCCAATGTATAGACTTTGAGCTGGTGAACGTAGTTAAAGATAGGAATGTACAGACTTTGTGTTGCAGCAACGTAGGTACAGATAGGAATGTATAGACTTTGAGAAATGTACAGACTTTGATGATGCAACGTAGGTAAAGATAGGAATGTATAGACTTTGATAGGAATGTATAGACTTTGAGGAATGTACAGACTTTGAGGATGTAACGTAGGTAAAGATAGGAATGCATAGACTTTGAGGAATGTACAGACTTTGAGGATGTACAGACTTTGTGTTGAGCCGATGTACAGACTTTGTGTTGCACATATTTTGTGTTGAGCCGATGTATAGACTTTGAGAGGATGTACAGACTTTGTGAAGCCAATGTATAGACTTTGAGGAAGCCAATGTATAGACTTTGAGGATGTACAGACTTTAAGGGAGCCAATGTATAGACTTTGAGGATGTACAGACTTTGTGAAGTCAATGTTGTATAGACTTTGAGGAAGCCAATGTATAGACTTTGAGGATGTACAGACTTTGTGAAGCCAATGTATAGACTTTGAGGAAGCCAATGTATAGACTTTGTGAAGTCAATGTTGTATAGACTTTGAGGATATATAGACTTTGAGGAAGCCAATATATAGACTTTGAGGATGTACAAACTTTGTGAAGCCAATGTATAGACTTTGAGGAAGCCAATGTATAGACTTTGAGGATGTACAGACTTTGAGAAAGCAAATATATAGACTTTGAGGATGTAGCCAATGTATAGACTTTGAGGATGTACAGACTTTGTGAAGCCAATGTATAGACTTTAAGGATGTACAAACTTTGAAAGTGTGCACATTGAAGAGGGATCGTGTATGAATGTGGGAGACAGACTTAACGATTTGGACCATGGATTGGCTATCCAAATATTATCCCTTATCTCTCCAGCCTGTACAAGCTGTAAAACCACATTATTTCAGATCTTGCCCCCCTATCCGGTCATACCAGATCCTATAACATACCCTTTGCTACCCCCATTCTAGGTTAGCTAAGGTTGGGGCAAAGCTCTGCAGGGATTACACAGTCACCTAGAAGGGTTCTGCTACTGCTAGAGATCTTCCAACAAGGTAGGTGTTCTCAAGCTTTTAACCAAAGATTAGCTAGTCTAAGATAGCTAATCTAGGAAAAAAAATAGTATTAGCTCATCTCCATGCGATGTTCCATACGATAAACTGTGTTTACAACAATTTCTATCATGCTTTCACATAGATCAAGTAAATGTTAAATGTTAGCTAATATGTTAGAATATAGATGAAGTAAATGTTAGCTAATCTGTTAGATCACCTAATCTAATCGTATGATGGGCTAAATCTTCACATTACTTGTGTTACAGACATGTTTTACGTTAAATGATTACACTATATTCTAGATAAACCATGTTTAAGTAAATGGGCTAGTAGGTATTCTCAAGCTTTAACCTAATCAGCAGCTAATCTAGCAGAACTAATCTATGGTAAAATAAGTATTAGTAGTATTAACCTCATCCCCACCCGATATATTGTGCTAATCTGTTAAATAAATTTGCTAGCCTAATCTAATTACATGTTTACATGATTAACTTTATCATGTTTTACCTAATCTATTAGTTAATCTGCCTAATCTAACTACAAGCTAAACCTCCAGCTAAACCTCCATGTCGACACCTACAAACACCTAGTGTCGACACTTGTGTCAACACCAGCAAGTGTCAACACCTAGTGTCGACACTTGTGTGCAATTGTCAACACTAGTGTGTAGAGCGGGTGGAATAGATAGAAGAACATATGAAAAAATTATAATGAGAATAGGGTGAGTTAGGAAAAGAAATAACTTTAAAACCAGACAAAATTAGAAGAAGTGACAGAAGACAAAGTTTAAGATATGAGAGTTAGGAAGAAATTGTATGAAAATTGTATGAAGAGTGCAGAGACAGAAAATGAGAGGAAGATGGTAAAAAACATGAAACACTGACATCTATCGGCGCGGATGAATAGAAAACTTGTAAAAGACAGAACCATGGGAAAATAAAAATAACTTAAAAATGGTGAAGAATCCGAGAAAGTGGTAGAAGAAGAAAATTTAGATCTACAAGAGAGGAACAACTTTTATAAAGAACTAAGAAATAAAAGAGGATTGGAAGGGCTTCAAAATGGAGGAACAAAATGAGATATCAACTCGGATGAATAGTAACGTGCCAGGATAGAACTTAGAAAAATGTGCAATAACTTAAAAATGAAGAGGAATTAGAGGAAATGATAAAAAGAGAAAATGTATAGAACTTAAATATGAATAATGTTGAAGAAGACAATAAATTTAAATGAAGATCATATAAGCATGTGAATGATTAAACAAAACTAAAAAACTCAAAAACATAAAGTAACATTGAATGAAATTGAAATCTGAAGGGGTCTCCTACCTCTCTCTCTCTCTCTCTCCTTGCTTCTTCGATAACACCAAAAAACTCACAAACTCATTAAACGGACCCCGAGTTTTATTTTTCCGAGACCATGAACCCTCGAATGATACGCTTGGTTTCTAGATGCCATTCATCGATAAATGGCAGCCTGAGAGGCGCCATTTAATCCTTGATTGGGTTTCCTAAACCCTATATAGTTCACAGGAAGGGCACCCCATTGTGAGTATGTCATTTCTGAACATGTCAGGTAGCCTACAAGGCACCAATCTTACCAGTTTCATTGTGTATCAAACATTGCTGGTTATACTCCTAGTTCATCCCTATATAACAATACGCCCTTGGATTCTATTCTATAAAATCCACCTGATAAATCCTACATGTTCAATCCTTGGAAATCTCATATTGGCTATAAATGAGAGTGGATGTCGACAAACATGACCAATGTTGTACATATGGGGCCCGGTCTGGTCCTGGGAGGAGCACCCGAAGGTACTTGTGCCCATGGGAGTTTATTGACCACGGTGTTTGGCATTGCACCAGAGTACTTGCTTGCTAGACTTTAGGCATTCCACTCATTCACGTGATATTACTTGACTGATTGACTTGAGGCCCGCAGAAGGGTAAAAGTATTTGCTTGAATGAAATTGATAAATAGCCAATTCCAGTTATACACACTTGAAATTACTTTGCTTACTATTACTTGATTGACATGTTGTTATTCCAGTTATTACTCCTCAGTTATCACTTATTTGATATCATTTGCTATCACTTGCTACTGCTGCCTGAAATGCAAAATCTATATGCTCTCACTTTCTCCTCTTGTCGATCTTACGAATCCTTGTTATCTATCTGTCTGCATGCATAGATTACCTACATTAAATGAACTTGTAATTCACTTAAAGCTTGTTAAATCTTGAGATGTAATTCCTACTGAGCGATTCGCTCATCTGGTTATTTTCTAACCTTTTCAGGTAGTTTGGATATCGGCCAGAACACGGAAGGGGATGAATATGAGTGATGAGTGTAGGATTGGAGTTGTATGTTAATTGTGTTATTGTAATCTTTCTTATGTCGGTTGTATTCCTTTTGTCAAAAGTCATCCCTGTGGATTCATTATGTCAGCTGTACCAATTGATTAGAGTTAGGGCTTGAAGCCTAGTGGTATGAATTGCAACATGTCAAATTTTCCTTCAAAATCAATAAAGTAGGTGTATTTAGCAAATTGAGTTGTTGAAATACATCAGTGGTTAAAACTATTGTAAAATTCTAAGTTAAGTCTTAGTAAATTGCGCACTCTATAATTTGTCTAAGGAAGATCTTTCCTAACTAGCTAGATCGCTTTGGTTCTATATAAAGGACTGTCGCGTCACGGGTAAGCTTCCGCGCTCGAGACGTGACAGCTTTCTTGGTATCAGAGCCAAGTTTTTCAATTTCCTAGGTAAAAACCCGAGTCCAAAGATAGAAATGTCTAATAGAATTGTCTATGGATAGGTTTAGATCTTACCTGGTGAGATGGGTAAAGCCAAGGGTTAAGTTTAACAATGATAATTGGCCCCATAATAACGAAACCCAATATTTATTACACTTTAATTCTTTTGTAGGATTGTGGCCATTGAAAGAGCACAATGACGCGAGATATAACGCACTGTGCAAGGACTTACGCAGGCACTACAGCAAGTGGCGTAAGGCGGTGCTGGCGGTGCTCACCGTGGAGCTGGTGACCTTCACCGGGATTTTCGTAACATGAACCCACCAAGATTCACGGGATCGGTGGACCCCGATGACGCCGAGCATTGGCTGAAGGAGACCGAAAGGATCTTCCGTGTAATGCAATGCACGGACGAAGAAAAAGTTTTACTGGCAACATTTCAACTGGAGCGGGACGCTCGATGCTGGGGGGAGTCCGTGGAAGCAACACTACCAGATGACCACGTCACATGGGCAGAATTTGTCGAGCACTTCAACAGCAAGTATTTCTCGGACCATGTACAAGAGAAGAAGGCCGCAGAATTTGCCGCGTTAAAGCAACGAGCCCTGAAGGTGGCCGAATATGAGGCCCAATTTTCAAGACTTTCCCGTTATGCACCTCACTTGGTGTGTACGGAAAAGATAAAGGCAAGGAGACTTCTCAACGGACTACGGCCCTATTACATTACCCAACTTGCACCGATAGACATCCAAGTCTATTCGGAAGTGGTTCGGCGTGCACAGCTGCTGGAAGATGCCACCGAATTCTCTGAAAGGATTCGAGGCAAGGACAAGAAAGAACATGTCACGAGTTCGGGAAGCCTCAAACCGCCATTTGGTAAGAAGCGATTTTTCAACGGAGGAGAATCTTCTCAGGAGAAGAGGTTCCAGAAGAGTACCAAGCCTTTCCCCGCTATCAGCAACAAGCCTTTCTCTACTATCATGCCTTCCAAGGAGATTTGTAAGTATTGTGACAAAGCTGGTCATAAGACTGAGGAATGCTGGAGGAAACTGGGAGCGTGTCTCCGATGCGGGAGTCGAGAGCATCGAATCCCTGACTGCCCCTTGATGAAGGAACAAGCCAACAAGGACGAGAAGCGTCTAGTCAAGAAACAAGGCCGTCTGCAAGCTCTTAAAGGGACGGAACCCATGGAAGGAGGAATCGTGGAAGGTACATTGACCGTTTGCTCTAAACCTGCTAAAGTTCTATTTGATACTGGGGCAACTCATTCATTTGTTTCCAAGAGATTTACTGCCTCATTTTCTAAAGAACCCGAATGGTTAGATTTAGTAATATCTACACCTCTTGGAAACAAGTCTGATATCATGCATCACTACCTAAGTTGTGAGGTTATGGTCCAAGGTAACAATCTACCAGTCGACCTGATATGCCTTGATATAGAGCATTATGATGTCATATTAGGAGCTGACTGGTTGTCCACCTACCAAGCAATGGTAGACTGCCGGCATGGCAAGATAACTTTTACGGATTATTTCGAGTTAGTTTATGTTTGCCCTCGAAATAAATCCCCTCTCATCTCAGCTCTTCGAGCTAGCAAACTTGTGAATAAAGGATGTGTGGCTTTCATAGCTTTTGTGATTGCCATAGAAGTCGAGAAAACTGAAATTGAAGACATCCATGTAATTCAGGACTTTTCAGATGTTTTTCCTGAAGAATTACCTGGTTTACCCCCGGAGAGGGAAGTGTCGTTCACTATCGACATTATTCTCGGTGCCGGTCCTGTGTCTAAGGCACCTTATAGAATGTCTCCCGCCGAGTTGAAGGAGCTGAAAGAGCAGCTAATGGATTTACTGAAAAAGGGATTCATTAGGCCGAGTACTTCCCCCTGGGGGGCACCCGTGCTTTTTGTTAAAAAGAAGGATGGAACATTGAGGCTATGCATTGATTATCAGCAGTTGAACTATCTTACAATCAAGAACAAGTACCCGCTGCCGAGAATTGACGAGCTGTTCGACCAATTATCTGGAGCTAACTATTTCTCCAAGATTGATCTTCGGTCTGGTTACCACCAATTGAGGATCAAAGAAGAAGACATATACAAAACTGTATTTCGAAGCAGGTATGGGCATTATGAATTTACTATTATGCCTTTTAGACTAACAAATGCCCCCGCAGCTTTTATGCAGTTAATGAACAACATCTACATGCCTTATTTAGACCAATTTATTGCGGTCTTTATCGATGATATATTGATCTATTCAAAAACTGAAGAAGATCATGAAGTGCATCTCAAGAAGGCATTACAGATATTGCGAGACAACAAGCTATATGCCAAATTCAGCAAATGCCAGTTCTGGCTTGAAGAAGTGTCCTTCTTAGGCCATGTCATATCAAAGAATGGAATTTCTGTTGATCCTGCGAAGGTCAAAGTTGTACAAAATTGGGGACGACCAACGAATGCAACGGAGATTCGTAGCTTCTTGGGTCTAGCTGGCTACTACCGACGTTTTATTAAGGACTTCTCCAAGATTGCTGTCCCTCTTACCAGATTGACTCGCAAGGAAGTGCCTTATGAATGGAGTGAAGACTGTGAGAAGAGTTTCCAAACTTTGAAGGATCTCTTGACTACTGCTCCGGTCTTATCTCTACCAATTGAAGGAGAGAAGTACGAGGTATATACCGATGCATCTGGTATCGGCCTCAGATGTGTATTGATGCAGAATGGAAGAGTCATTGCATACTCTTCCCGGCAATTAAAGAAGCATGAAGAAAACTACCCTGTGCATGATTTGGAACTAGCCGCAGTGGTATTGTCTTTAAAGATCTGGAGGCACTATCTCTACGGAGAGCAATTCACCATATACTCCGATCATAAAAGCCTTAAATATCTATTCTCTTAGATGGAGCTGAACATGCGAAAAAGGCGTTGGCTCGAGTATCTCAAAGATTTCGACTTCACTATACAATATCATCCGGGTAAGGGTAATTCCGTAGCAGATGCCCTTAGTCGGAAGCCGAGAGCCCTAGTAACCAACTGTATGGTTCAAGAATGGAAGCTGCTGGAAAAATTCTCTGAACTCAATATAAGCATGGATGAGAATGATGAGTGTATTACTCTATCTCTCATAAGTGTACATCTGGATTTGCTAGCTGAAATCAAGAGGTTGCAAGAAGAAGATCCTACCCCAGTGTAAATAAAAGAAAAGCTGGACGAGAAAGCTGATTTCAAGTTGGCACTCGATGTCAGATTATTATACCATGAACGGACATGGGTACCAGACAGTCCTGAGCTGAACAAGAGGATTCTTGAAGAAGCTCACCGATCGAGGTATATGATCCACCCTGGAGCCGCTAAGATGTACCAAGACATAAAAAGAACCTTTTGGTGGCCCAACATGAAAATGGAGATAACAGACTTCGTGTCTAGATGCTTGACATGCCAACAGGTGAAGGCGGAACATCAGACGCCTGCTGGAAGATTGCATCCACTAGATATCCCCAAGTGGAAATGGGAAGACATCGGTATGGACTTTATCATGGGTTTGCCCAAGTCTAGGGGCGGATATGATGGAATTTGGGTAATCATCGACCGCCTTACTAAATCGGCTCATTTCTTGCCTATCAAGAGTCGATGGTCGGTTGATGTTCTTGCTGCCCAATATATCAAGGAGGTTACTAGATTGCATGGAATTCCTGTGTCTATAGTATCTGATTGAGACCCGCGCTTTACTTCTTATTTTTGGAAGGGTCTACAACACTCTCTGGGGACGAAACTTAATTTCAGCACTGCTTTCCATCCCCAGACAGATGGTCAGACTGAAAGGACAAATCAGGTTGTTGAAGATATGTTAAGAGCATGCGTTATAGATTTCGGAGGAAGCTGGCATGACCACTTACTCCTAGTCGAATTTGTCTACAATAACAGTTATCAAGCCAGTATCCAGATGGCACCTTTCGAGGCACTTTATGGCAGGAGTTGTCGATCTCCAATATGCTGGGATGAAGTCGGTGAAAGATAATTTCTAGGCCCAGATATGGTTAGAGATTCAACTGAAAAGGTACACCTTATTAGAGAGAGACTCAAGGTAGCTCAGTGCAGGCAAAAATCTTATGCTGATAACAGAAGGAGAGATTTGGAATTTCAAGTGGGTGACCATGTATTTCTCAAGGTATCTCCCAGCCGAGGCATTAGAAGATTCGGTGTTAAGGGCAAGCTTACACCAAGGTTTATCGGTCCATTTGAAGTATTGGAAAGAGTGGGCGAGGTGGCTTACTGCATTACCTTACCTCCTCAACTCTCGGAAGTGCACAATGTATTCCATATTTCTATGCTGAAGAAGTATGTGCACGATCCTTTCCACGTCATCGATCACACTGACTTAGTGATACAGAAGGACCTTACCTATGAGCAAAGGCCAGTAAAGATCCTCGACCAAGAAATTCGAGTTCTAAGGAACAAGACGATCCCTATGGTTAAAATTCAATGGAATCGATGCTTAGAACAAGAAGCTACATGGGAAACCGAGGAGTCTATGAGAAGGAGATTTCCAGAGTTATTCTAGTCCGTAAGTAATTCTCACCCTCCTTGTCTCCATATATGCAATTGAATTTGGGGGACCAAATTCTTTTAAGTGGGGGAGGTGTAGCACCCCGTATAAAAAAAATGAAATTTTTTTATTAATAATATTTCCCAAAAAAAAAAAAAGATAAACTCTATAGGAAGCTTATGTAAGAAGTTGGAACACGGAGTTATCATATGTAAAGATTATTCACTTAACAAGTGACTTCTTGGTGTAGTTTGTTAAGTGATGTGCCTTTCAACCTAGTGACCAGGGTTCCAATCCCAGCATCCACCATTTACCTTTTGTGCCAAATAATTATACGTTATAGGCTAGCAAAACTTGCACCGAGGCAGAAACCTATATGCAACCAGCCAATGTATAGACTTTGAGCTGGTGAACGTAGTTAAAGATAGGAATGTACAGACTTTGTGTTGCAGCAACGTAGGTAAAGATAGGAATGTATAGACTTTGAGGAATGTACAGACTTTGAGGATGCAACGTAGGTAAAGATAGGAATGTATAGACTTTGATATGAATGTATAGACTTTGAGGAATGTACAGACTTTGAGGATGTAACATAGGTAAAAATAGGAATGCAAAGACTTTGAGGAATGTACAGACTTTGAGGATGTACAGACTTTGTGTTGAGCCGATGTACAGACTTTGTGTTGCACAGACTTTGTGTTGAGCCGATGTACAGACTTTGTGTTGCACAGATTTTGTGTTGAGCCGATGTATAGACTTTGAGAGGATGTACAGACTTTGTGAAGCCAATGTATAGACTTTGAGGAAGCCAATGTATAGACTTTGAGGATGTACAGACTTTGAGGGAGCCAATGTATAGACTTTGAGGATGTACAGACTTTGTGAAGTCAATGTTGTATAGACTTTGAGGATGTATAGACTTTGAGGAAGCCAATGTATAGACTTTGAGGATGTACAGACTTTGTGAAGCCAATGTATAGACTTTGAGGAAGCCAATGTATAGACTTTGTGAAGTCAATGTTGTATAGACTTTGAGGATGTATAGACTTTGAGGAAGTCAATGTATAGACTTTGAGGATGTACAAACTTTGTGAAGCCAATGTATAGAATTTGAGGAAGCCAATGTATAGACTTTGAGGATGTACAGACTTTGAGGAAGCCAATGTATAGAATTTTAGGATGTAGCCAATGTATAGACTTTGAGGATGTACAGACTTTGTAAATCCAATGTATAGACTTTGAGGATGTACAGACTTTGAAAGTGTGCACATTGAAGAGGGATCGTGTATAAATGTGTGAGACAGACTTTATGATTTGGGCCATGGATTGGCTGTCCAAACATTATCCCTTATCTCTCCAGCCTGTACAAGCTGTAAAGCCCCATTATTCCAGATCTTGCCCCCCTATCCGGTCATACCAGACCCTATAACATACCCTTTGCTACCCCCATTCTAGGTTAGCTAAGGTTGGGGCAAAGCTCTGCAGGGATCACCTAGAAGGGTTCTGCTACTGCTAGAGATCTTCCAACAAGGTAGGTGTTCTCAGGCTTTTAACCAAAGATTAGCTAGTCTAAGATAGCTAATCTAGGAAAAAAAATAGTATTAGCTCATCTCCATGCGATGTTCCATACGATAAACTGTGTTTACAACAATTTCTATCATGCTTTCACATAGATCAAGTAAATGTTAAATGTTAGCTAATCTGTTAGAATATAGATGAAGTAAATGTTAGCTAATCTGTTAGATCACCTAATCTAATCGTATGATGGGCTAAATCTTCACATTACTTGTGTTACAGACATGTTTTACGTTAAATGATTACATTATATTCTAGATAAACCATGTTTAAGTAAATGGGCTAGTAGGTATTCTCAAGCTTTAACCTAATCAGCAGCTAATCTAGCAGAACTAATCTATGGTAAAATAACTATTAGTAGTATTAACCTCATCCCCACCCAATATATTATGCTAATCTGTTAAATAAATTTGCTAGCATAATCTAATTACATGTTTACATGATTAACTTTATCATATTTTACCTAATCTATTAGTTAATATGTCAAATAATCTGTTAGCCTAATCTACCTACAAACTAAACCTCCAGCTAAACCTCCATGTCGATACCTACAAACACCTAGTGTCGACACTTGTGTCAACACCAGCAAGTGTCAACACCTAGTGTCGACACTTGTGTGCAAGTGTCAACATTAGTGTGTAGAACGGGTGGAATAGATAGAAGAACATATGAAAAAATTATAATGAGAATAGGGTGAGTTAGGAAAAGAAATAACTTTAAAACCAGACAAAATTAGAAGAAGTGACAGAAGACAAAGTTTAAGATCTGAGAGTTAGGAAGAAATTGTATGAAGAGTGCAGAGACAGAAAATGAGAGGACGATGGTGAAAAACATGAAACACTGACATCTATCGGCGCGGATGAACAGAAAACTTGTAAAAGACAGAACCATGGGAAAATAAAAATAACTTAAAAACGGTGAAGAATCAGAGAAAGTGGTAGAAGAAGAAAATTTAGATCTACAAGAAAGAAACAACGTTTATAAAGAATTCAGAAATAAAAGAGGATTGGAAGGGCTTCAAAATGGAGGAACAAAATAAGATATCAACTCGGATGAATAGTAATGTGCCATGATAGAACTTAGAAAAATGTGCAATAACTTAAAAATGAAGAGGAATTAGAGGAAATGATAAAAAGAGAAAATGTATAGAACTTAAATATGAATAACTTTGAAGAAGACAATAAATTTAAATGAAGATCATATAAGCATGTAAATGACTAAACAAAACTAAAATACTCAAAAACATAAAATAATAGTGAATGAAATTAAAATCTGAAGGGGTCTCCTACCTCTCTCTCTCTCTCTCCTTGCTTCTTCGATAACACCAAAAAACTCACAAACTCATTAAACGGACCCTGAGTTTTTTTTTTCCGAGACCATGAACCCCCGAATGATACGCCTGGTTTCTGGACGCCATTCACCGATAAATGGCAGCCTAATTGGCGCCATTTAATCCCTGATTGGGTTTCCTAAACCCTATATAGTTCACAGGAAGGGCACCCCGTTGTGAGGATGTCATTTCTGAACATGTCAGGTAGCCTACAAGGCACCAATCTTACCAGTTTGACTATGTATCAAACATTGCTGGTTTTACTCCTAGTTCATCCCTATATAACAATACGCCCTTGGATTCTATTCTATAAAATCCACCTGATAAATCCTATATGTTCAATCCTTGGAAATCTCATATTGGCTATAAATGAGAGTGGATGTCGATAAACATGACCAATGCTGTGCATATGGGGCCCGGTCTTGTCCTGGGAGGAGCACCCGAAGGTACTTGTGCCCATGGGAGTTTATTGACCACGGTGTTTGGCATTGCACCGGAGTACTTGCTTACTAGACTTTAGACATTCCACTTATTCACGTGATATTACTTGACTGATTGACTTGAGGCCCGCAGAAGGGTAAAAGTATTTGCTCGAATGAAATTGATAAATAGCCAATTCCTGTTATACATACTTGAAATTACTTTACTTACTATTACTTGATTGACATGTTGTTATTCCAGTTATTACTCCTCAATTATCACTTGTTTGATATCATTTGCTATCACTTGCTACTGCTGCCTGAAAATGTGAAATCTATATGCTCTCACTTTCTCCTCTTGTCGATCTTACGAATCCTTGTTATCTATCTGTCTGCATGCATAGATTACCTACATTAAATGAACTTGTAATTCACTGAAAGCTTGTTAAATCTTGAGATGTAATTCCTACTGAGCGATTCACTCATCTGGTTGTTTTCTAACCTTTTCAGGTAGTTTGGATATCGGCCAGAACACGGAAGGGGATGAATATGAGTGATGAGTGTAGGATTAGAGTTGTATGTTAATTGTGTTATTGTAATCCTGCTTATGTCGGTTGTATTCCTTTTGTCAAAAGTCAGCCCTGTGGATTCATTATGTTAGCTGTACCAATTGATTAGAGTTAGGGCTTGGAGCCTAGTGGTATGAATTGCAACATGTCGTATTTTCCTTCAAAATCAATAAAGTAGGTGTACTTGGAAAATTGAGTTGTTGAAATACATCAGTGGTTAAAACTATTGTAAAATTCTAAGTTAAGTCTTAGTAAATTGCGCACTCTATAATTTGTCTAAGGAAGATCTCCCCTAACTAGCTAGATCGCTTTGGTTCTATATAAAGGACTGTCGCGTCACGGGTAAGCTTCCACGCTCGGGACGTGACAGCTGCTGCAGCTGCTGCCTTAAGAGAAACAGGCCACGTCTCCCTTGAGCCTTCAATCGAAAAACTGTGAGAAAGAAAAGAAGGGAGAGAGAGAGCAGTCCAACATCTAGTCATCCCAGTCTAATGCTGTAAGTGAAAAGGAGAGAAGAAGAAAGGAGAGAAGAAGAAGAAAAGAGTGAGCAACCCTAAGCCCTCCACCATGTGCTTTTGAGAGAAAGAAAAGGAAGAGAGCTTGAGAGAAAAGAAGGGAGCCTTCTTAGCAGAAAGTCGGAGAGGAAAAGAAGAAGAAAGGAGTGCAGCCCCTCCTTCAGCCATGCCTAGTTTGCATGTGCTTCATGAACATTGATCTGAAGTCACGGTTGCCTTCTCCTTGCATTGCTTCGTGCTTTCATTTTCATTTTACAATTGGTTTAACAGTGTGTATCCGACACTCTGCCTAAGAGACCATAAGTGTTCTTTTTTCTACACTTGCAGCTTGTTGTTTTCTATGTGTGTGTGTGTGTGTGGGTGTGTTGTGTATCTCATCTTTGTGTGTGCGTGTGTGTGTATGTGTGTTTGTGTGTGTATGTGGGTAGGTGGAGGATTTCATCCTTGTGTGTGGGTTGAGGACTATGTCGTCATGGGGAGAAAATCTCACCGGATTTGGTGAGGGGTGGATGTAGGTCTACGTATTTACAGACTGAACCACCTTAAAAATTCCCGGTGCAATGAGGTATGTCTTGTGTGATTGATCCATTTCTTCTTTCCACCATTCACAGGATGGGCAGTTCAAAGGTTTTGTACTTGGACTGTTTTATCCGTACTGACTTATGCATTTGTAGTTGGTCCTCCAACACTCACTCTACCATCGTCTTCACTCATACAACCAGGTTGTTCATTCATCCTGCTGGAGCTTTCTGAGACCCCTGCAGTCTAGTGCAGCAAGATCTCCATTATCTCTGAACCTGCTCTGAAGATGCGTCGACCTCACCTTATGGTAGTGTCGACCTCAGCAGCCTGTGCACTGTGTTTCGTCGTTTCCATTTGAGCTATTCCTATTAGATCTGCTGTGCATTGTGTCTAAGTGTCTCATTTGCTTTATAGGAGTGGTTTATGTTTTTATCAGCCAAGAGTTTTAATTAGGCCAAAGATTTTGGCTGGATTTATTCAACCCCCCCTTATAGATCTAGTTGCACCTCTTCGAACCCATCAGTAATGGATGGGATGATAAAGAAAGGAGAGGTGCAAATGGAAGAGCACCAGGTTGACCCGCCATGCCCCCATGAACCTCCGGTGCTAAGACAAACTGTCAATATGGTTTCGCTGTACGAGCAGCTACCAGAAGAGGTGTCCGAAGCTGGCACTCAGTACACCTATGAGGCATGTTTTCTCACACCCATTGTAGAACAGGTGGGATGTCAATCCATACATGCAAGAACACGAAGAAGACCGCCAGCCCGCGAGGTTACAGGTGCTCACATTCGTGGTGTCACTGCGCGGCACCCTCCACCTCCGGTGGCCCCTGCTTGGCAAACGATAGAGTCGCCAGCAGTCATCCGAATCCTAACACACAACCAGAGGAGACAGACTCCCCTACCCTCTCACAAAGAAATAAGCCCAGAAGTACGGCGCCTGCAAGCTTACATCAACGGGCTTGATGACTATGAATAGCCCAATTTGACACCTCTGCTAGTGAGGGACCATGTACCATGGGAACAGCTAGAAGGTCTGACCATTGAAGAGCAGAATGAAAAGAAGACAGAAGAAGCCAGTGGTGACCTATTCTGGGAGCAGATGCCAGCCAAGCCCAATCGGCGAAAGAAGAAAAGGACAAGAAACAAGAAAAGGGTGACTACCCTGCACTGCAACACCCTGTCTGCCTTATTTAGCTTGCCAGGAGAAGGTGAAGCGGAAGAATCGGGCGGTACACCATCCGAAGCAAATCAGGCGGAAGCCTCAACTATGGCCCATGCCACTCGTTCCGGGAAGAAATGGGGACGCCTCCCTCCAGCAAATCATAATATTATCTTTAGGAATGAACAGCCTTACCAGATACTTGAGCCAGAGGTCAAGGGTAACCGGATTCCTCCTCCACCCGGCCTTTACCCACAAGAAAAGGCAGACAGAGGTATTCCCTCCTTCACTGAATTTCTATCCATCCTAGAAGGGAAGCAGCTGAGTCAAAGCTCCGATCCTGAGGCCAAAGGTCCCTGCTTTCAGCCGCCTTCTCCTTCTTTTATAAAGAGTGGGGCGGGCATCAGTTCCTTTTCAACTGGAAAAGCTCCTCAGCATGAGGAATCCTCCCAGCAGCCCTCTCAGGAGAACAAAGGTGGTGGAGAACAATCCTCGCCAACGGCACTGCAAGAGCCACGAAGCCTCGGTGGATAGAAGAGATGCGGTTGTCCAACGTCAGGGTGGGCAGTCGAATAATGAAGCTACCAAAGAAACTCCCAACCAGGTTTACTATATGGGAGATTTTATCTCTGAGTGAAGAGGCGCGGCAAGCGATGATTGAAGCCTTGCATATGCCAGCTCAATATGAAGCATGCTTGGAAGAACATCAGCCCGAGCCGGCAATCACCTTTATAGAGGATGACATGCTGGTTCCAGGTGCTAACCACAATAGGCCACTATACATGAGGGGACAACTCAATTGCCAACCGCTGAGTCGAATTTTGGTGGATCCAGGGGCCGCGGTCAATATTCTCCCTTACCGCGTATACCAGAAATACTATTTTAATGTTCACCTCAAGAAAGTGAGGGACATGAGAATTGTAGGCTTCAACCAGAAGTTTGAAGTCCCGCTCGGCATAGCAGAATTCAACCTCACACTGGGGGATCTCACCATAAAAGTACAGTTTCATGTAATTAATTCCAGCACCTCTTATAAGGCGCTGCTTGGCCGGCCCTGGCTGCACGAGCACCTGATAGTGCCCTCCACACTCCACCGGTGCATGAAGTATTACTGAAATGGGAAGGAAGAAAGAATACTCGTTGATTTACACCCTTTCGAGGTCTTCGTGTGTCATTTACTCGATGCGCCTCTCTATATGGAAGCATCTCGAAAGCCAGCAAAGGAGGGGGCACCTACAAAGAAAATGGAGGGAAAGACTTCATCAGATGATTGGTTCCCACCGCCGCCACCTGGCTATGTTGAGTCTCGGGGGGTCTCTCATATCTCCAAGATAGGAGACGTCTCTAGAGCTGCACCACCAGCCACCTATCCTAAAGGGGATGAAGCTGATATGACAAAGATATTGGAATGCATCGGGGTGCCTTTAGGGCTCTTTAAACCCGTGTTGGACCTTGAATGTCAAACAGTGGAATCATTAAAAACCATGGAAGTACCTCGCTTCTGCGAGCCGTCCACAAAAGTTTATGCTGGGGAGCCTGCTGGCAAGGAAGATGACGACTGTGTTATCCCTGAAGAGTCCACGAGCCTAATGGTGCCAATAGCAGGCTTGACTTATACAGCCGACCGAGTCTCCCCTCTTTTTGTCAAGATGCAAGTCCCCTCTCTCCAGCCTTTTAGCCAGAGAGAAGCATTCAAAAAGTTGTGGTATCCACCCAACACTGACAAAGAACTCCTGAAAATCACTCAAAGTCCAAGACTGGGGTATACTCTCCAGGAATATTATGAGACAGAGGTGGATGTCATCTCTACCATCTTCACAACCAAGATCTCGTCAGGAGTGGTCTATGACGACTACCCGGCTAATAATGAAGAGACGGAGTCCAGCCCACAAGAGGGTGCCTTATTCTTTAATAACAGTTCGGGCTCAGAAGAACACGATGATGTCGCTGAATGCAGATGCTGGGAGGAAGTCTTCCTTGAAGAGGCACCATTCCAAGCTGGGATTAGGTTTGATGAAGTCATAAATGAAGAAATCCAAGACCCTGAGGAGGAGGAGGAGCATCTCGAATTTGAGCGCATCCTCGAAGAATGTCGAGCCCTGCAGCAGTAGGAATGGTATGCAGAAGAATAGACACTAATATACACCCAGGAGCTGATTTCACCAATGGAGGCAGCAGCGCAAGAAGGTGAAAATGATAGCAATATTGCAACAAAAGGCCTGATACTCCATGGCGAAGTTGAAGAAGACAAGATGACCAGTGGCACCCAGCAAAGACAGGCTCCACGTGAAGTCCCGCGATCAATGACACCCAAGAGGGGGGGGGTGAATTGGGTGATTACAGATTTTAAAAACTTTTACCTGATTTAAAACATATATTAAGAGCAAGCAACAAACAAGTATAGATATGTTGGATTACAAAATGAATCTTGCTAAATCAACCCCTACAGCAGTTCTTTGGTACCATGCGGAGTCCAGAAATCTAAAGATTCTCTCACGCAAGGTATTTCCCTCCCGACAAGACTAACCTTGTCGATCAAAAACCACCTTTTTATATGCCATATATCTCCCGTAAAATGGTTAATAAAACTAGATCTAAACAAAGAAATCAGATGATGCAATATGCAAATATGCTAGAGCAGAATTGAAGGTAGAAGATAAGGAGCAAACCACATAGGAGACCATGATTTTTAGGTGGTTCGGATGCAACAACTGCAACCTACGTTCACCCCTCACCGACTGTAAGGATTCACACACTATCTTGTAGAAGGTTACAAGATCAGAGCACACATACACATTCATGTGAGTTCAGAACTCCCACAAAGGTGCATAAGCACCGAATCACAAAGAGATGTGAAGAACTAGACACACACACACACACACACACAGAGAGAGAGAGAGAGAGAGAGAGAGAGAGAGAGAGAGAGAGAGAGATCTGTGTAGATCCACACACACATAAGTATTCAGATATTACAAGAACACACACTTGAATCTGAAATAGAAATCAAATGGAAGACATAAAGTAAAAACTTTAGATTGAAGCTCCCCCTTAGTTGATGAAGAAGACTTTGGATGCAGCTTGATCTCTACTTGGCTTGGGGTTGATCTGCTCTAGATGTGGCTTGGATCACTTGAAGATGGATGAAGAACTTCCTTCCCGGAGCACTGTTCACGGCTACAATAGCAGCACTCTTCTCTCCCCTTGATAGCCTCCTTAAGCCTTCTTGGATGATTAGGATTTTTGACCCCAATATGATGTATATATAGATATTGGATGGTCAAGGGACAATCCAGGAACCAGATACACAAATCATGGTAAGTCTGGTGACTTTTGGATTAAACAAACCCAATGAAGAGGGCTTCCTACGTTGTAGAAAATAAAGTCAAAAATGGCTGCCTCGAAACTGACGGTCGAAAGGTAGGAGGGGCGGTCGACCGAAATTTTACAGAAATGAGGTTTTCGTTGTTGGGAAAACCGGTCAACCGGCCCCTGACCGACGGTCGACTGCTAGCTGGAAAAGCCTACATTTTGAAAGAGTTAGACAGTAAATCATAATTTGTGAGCTAATTAGTTTATGACACATCCTGTTTCAATTAAAATGAGTGAGTTAAGATTAGCCTGGGTAGTTTTTGAACCAAGATGGATTTATGCATTCGGAAGGGTATGAACACTTAAACGTAGTGCATGATGAAATTAGGCCTTGAATGCGTATGAAAGTCGAACTTGATTGCTAATATATGGCACGTGATAGAACGCACGTCTTGGGTTTTGTTATCATCAAAATCACCTGAATATACTCAACAATCTCCCCCTTTTTGATGATGACAAAACTGAAAGGGTATTTAAATACATGGGTGTGCCTTTAGGCAATGTTTGAAAATTGAGATCAATGTTCGAAATCAAGGCATTGTACTCACATCCCATCAAGCCAGCGAACGCAAACCATTCAACACTTTATTTGCCAATTAGAAAAGAAATGAGACACAAGAGCCAACCATCTGAGATCAAACACCAGTTGCATTCAATTCATCATTTCATTACAAGGTACATTAATACAAGAGTGAATGTACGACTCTAGACACAAGTGACTAAACAAATGCACAAGTGCAGAACAGACACAATGATCCTCACATGATCATACATGCAAACACACAAACACACACCGACATACATAAATATATAGAACCCTGTAAATATATAGAACCTTGCACTACTACTTCTCCCCCTTTGGCATCATCAAAAGGGGATAGGATATACGAAGGGGGATCCAAGTGACACAAGACCAAAGTACAGCATCCTAGAGGTAGGAAGCAAGAGAAAAATTCTCATGGTGCGTCTGCAGGAGGCTGATCCTATGGAGGAGGAGGCTGGTAACCAAGGTGACGATGGATGTCAAGGGAATGATCTTGAATCTGAAGACTATTCCGAATACGGCCAATGGAGAGATCACGAGCCGCATCACAGCGCTGCATTCCAAGAAGTGTCATGTTCATGATGTGGAAGGCTTGGCTGGAATCAGCAACACTATCGGTGAGGCTAGTCATATGAGTGGAGAGTGTGGCCATTTGAGTGTAGAGGGTATCCAGAACAGGGGAGAAGGAATCTATGCGACATGACATGGTGTCAATCACATTGCCCATAGTGTCGACGCGATCCCCGAGGGTAGAAAGTCGATCCCCAAAAGTGTCCACACGAGTATCTAGCCCAGTAAACTGCCTGTCAAAAGTCTCATAATCTACCCAAGAGTGCTGTGTGGCCTCCTGAGTGGCGGACTCTCCATGATGGAACTGTGGTGGAGGAGGCATCTCGCGATTCATATGATGAGGTGAGGGTGGAGGAGGCTGCTCCTCTGCCTGAACTGGAGGGGGGACATCCCCTTGATCCTGCTACTGTTCTAGTTTTTACTCTTCCTCACTATCAACTTCTTCTCCATAAGTAGGCACATCCCGGCGTAACTCAGCATCGGGACCATAGTAATATCCCATATCTGTAAAGATATTATGCTTATTATATATATCATCCTATCAAACATAAATGAACTGTTCATTTGCCAAATTGATCCCAGTATGAATGAATATCCCGGTCAACTGTGAAGCATACGACAAGGATCGCCGTAAATTTGTTCGGCAAGCTCTTACGGTGTAAATTTGCCATACGCCTATGCTGCTAAAACCCTTCTTTTATCTGGCATCCACCCCATGCCGTTGAACAAACTGCCATTGATCCGTTGATATCATCGTCAGGATCGATGCTTAAACCCACCAGCATGGGCCTTACGCCTATATAGCTAAAACCTTCTTTGCTCTGGCTTTCACCCTGTGCCGATAAAAAAAACCATCATCATTTCCCTGTCATCATCGTCGGGACTGATGCTAAAACCCTTCGGTGTAGGCCTTACGCCTATACTGCTAAAAGCCTGCTTTGCTCCGACATCCATCCCATGCCGATGAACAAACCCCCGTTGATTTGTTGACACCATCATCAGGATCAATGCTTGAAACCCATCAGGCATAGGCCTTACGCCTATACTGCTAAAACTCTCCTTTGTCTCGACACTTATCCACATGTTCGGCGAATGGCTTCATGCCTAAGCTGTTGCATTTATGCCCTCGTTGGCTCAGACCTTCCGTCGATAAATGTACGCCATCCGGTGAGCGGTCCTAGACCTAAGCCGCTACACTTGTATTCGTACATGAATCGACCTCTCCCTTGGGCTCGAACGTCGCACTTCAACCCACGCATATTTTGTCAAAAAAATGGAGTTTAAAATAGAGATGCCCTGCCAGCCTTGCTTAAGCATCCTGCCGAGCAAGGGCAAAAATGGCTATAACCCGGCTATAGCAAAACCCCGAAAGGGCGTTGCCGGTAAAATTGGGTACCCTGCCACGTGAAAACCTGCAAGGGTGCGTGGGTAAAAGCAAGAAGGGGCTGACTCCGACAAAATCCCGAAAGGGTGCTTGGGTAAGTAATGTGAAAAAATATAATAATAAAAAAAGAGAGAAAGAAAATGATGAATGATGCATCATTATGCTCATCTCCTCAAACCATGCTTTGAGAACTCCTCGACCTTCCCATATGTCCCACCCGGAAATACAAATTGCCATCGACTCCTTAACATCATCGTTAGGACCGATGCTAAAACCTTACGGTGTAGGCCTTACGCCTATACTGCTAAAACAAAAACCTTTATTTGCTTCGGCATTTACCCCATGCCGATGAACAAACCACCGTCAAGTCCTCGACATCATCGTCAAGACCGATGCTAAAACTCTCCGATGTAGGCCTTACGCATGTGCTGCTAAAATAAAACTTTCTTGCTTCGGCATTTACCCCATGCCGATGAACAAACTATCGTCGACACCTCGACATCATCGTCATGACCGATGCTAAAACCTTCCGGTGTAAGCCTTACGCCTCTGCTGCTAAAACAAAAACCTTTCTTTGCTTCGGGATTTACCCCATGCCGATGAACAAACTACCGTCGATTCCTCGACATCATCGTCAGGATAGATGCTAAAACCTTCCGGTGTAGGCCTTACGCCCGTGCTGCTAAAACAAAACCTTTCCTTGCTTCGGCATTTACCCCATGCCGATGAAAAAACTACCGTCGATTCCTCGACATCATCGTCAGGATCGATGCTAAAACCTTCCAGTGTAGGCCTTACGCTTGTGCTGCTAAAAAAAACATTTCCTTGCTTCGGCATTTACCCCATGCCGATGAACAAACTACCATCGGTTCCTTGACATCATCGTCAGGATCGGTGATAAAATCCTCCGGTGTAGGTCTTACACCTATACGGCTAGAACCAAACCCTCTTTGCTCTAGTATTTACCCCGTGCGGGTGAACAAACTACCATCGATTGATAACACGAGAGTTCATCATTTAAAATACGCGTATCAATCTCAAAAATTTCAACTCGCACTAGATGAACGAGAGACGTAATATGGTGGCAAGAAGGGTCGAATCCACAGGGAAGAAGAGATTTTTAGAGTTAAAAACCTTGGAGTACTTTGGAAAACAGTTGTGATTTTACTTTGCTTAAAGAAAATAGTGAAATGATGAACAAATCAAACACTTAATTAAAAACACCTATGACTATGCGCCTATGATATAGAAAATAATTGCATGAAGTGAAAAGAAGAGAGAGAAGAAGGAGGTAGAGAGGGAAGAAAATCAAGAACTAGATCAAAAGAACAACTCTTTTCATTAACATAAAAGAAAGAGTACATGAAATGCGAAACAAAATTACACTAATGACACAATGAGATTACAATGAAGTGAAATGATACAAAAGCAATAAAGACAAGAAAAGCCTGGAGTTTGAAGTTTGGAGAAGGTAGCAGCAATGGTGATGACGGCGTTATTCTCTCTTGGCCTTGGATCATGAACCACCTCGCGAAAGATGTCGTCTACGCCGGGAGGAAGTCACATTCGTCGTTGAAGCTACTCTTGGAGGAGAATATATGGGGTGAGGAGAGAGATCTAGGGAGAGGAAGAATACGAGAGAGTAAAACAGAAATACTAAAAATAGAGTAAGAATGAAATTAAAATAACTTTGAAACCAAGAAGAATTAGCGGATAATGAAGAAGAAGAAGTTGAAGAGGAAGAACTTTGATGAAGGGAGTTTAGAGAGAAAACACGAGGAAGAGGGTGAAATCGGAGGAAGAAGGAGACAGTGGGAAAAATGCAGATGAACAGTAAACAGTGCAGAACAGAAACTTATAAAATTGAGAATAACGTGAAAACAGAGGAGAATTGGGAGAAGAGGAAGAAGAGAGATTTGAAGAACGTTAAAAGATATACAACTTTTGTGAATAAATCAGAGGGAGAAAAAATCATAAAGGGGAGAAAACGAGAGAAGAATAGGGGGACGCAGGTTCAGGTGAACAGTAAATATGGAAGATAGAATCTTAAAAACTAGAAGATAGCGTGAAAACTAAGAGGAATTAGAAAATGACGAAGAAGATAACGTTGGAGAGCATTTAAAAATGAAGAACTTTTGTGAAAAACGTAAGAGGAGAAGAGGAAGAAAAGTGGGTGAAATAATGGGAAGAACATGGAACAATGCTGGTTCGCGGATGAATAGGAAAACGTGAGAGATAGACCTTTGAAAATTGGAATATAACGCAAAAACTAAGCCGAACTAGAGGAAGACGAAGAAGAAAAAGTTGAAGATCTTTTAAAAACAAAGAACTTTTATGAAGAAAGTAAGAGGAGAAGAAGTGTCAAAGGGGAAGAAATGGACGGCCTAAGGTTAGGGGAGGGAGTGAAAAGTTGCAAAAAGAAGAACTCCCTTTCTCTTCCTTGACATGGGCTATTTATAGGGAAAATTAGGTCAATGGAGGGCGGAGATTGTATCAAAAGGAGATGGATGGCTAATATTTAGTTAGAAGATGATGCATGGGGGATAGAAAAAGGAGGTGGGCACCCCCTCCTTGGGCTTTGGGCAACCCTCTTCCCAAGATTCATCATTTCTCTCCTTTTTTTCAAACTTTGAATTCTCTTTTCCCTCCAACCAAAATATGTGCTTCTTCTCCTCTATTTCAAACTTTGAATTTTCTTTTCCCTCCAACCAAAATATGTGCTTCTTTATTTGACTTGGTCAAAGTGGTGATGACAGTTTTACCCCCGACTTCTCTTACAATTACCTTCAGTGTCCTACAAACATATAATTGTAATTTAACCCATAAAAATTATCACAATGTGCATAAATGCTCATGATTATGAAATGAAAAATTAATGCTCATGGCCCTCAACTTTACTTTACTAAATGATATCACAGAATTAATCAATTTACGTGAAATGTCCAATTTACATGCAAAGTTGAGATTAACGATGGGACATGCATAATTGCCTAATTATATGTTCATAAAATGGTGCATAGGCAATGAATTATCATAGAAGATGGACACTTATCACATCCCCCCAACTTAAACATTGCTAGTCCCTTAGCAATGCAAACAATTATAGAATTAGGACTAGCAAACACTCATGTGTCATAGTTCATGGCAAGAACATTATGCATAATGATTTAGACTATGGAGTATTACAAGTTCAAGTAGTATGTATTCAGTACAAATTTTCATTAGTCCATGTGTTTAGACCTTTTCTCATGATACACTCAAAATTAAATATCTCTTTGTGTAGGAGTGATATAACTTGACTAGTGACTATCAAACAGTCTAGATGAATAAGTCTTCTACCTTTCACTAAAAGATGATTTTCAATTCTGCCCACATCTCGAACTAAGCTTCTCGAATTACAAGTAGCTTCACTCTGCCTGTTTATTCATTCTTTTTTTTTGGCACACGGTGTTGCACATTCCTTCACCGTTTGACGCGAACCTCAACTCTTGCCTTAAGAGAAGCAGGCCCGGTTACTAAGTTCAGGGGTATTTTCCATGTTTTTTTTGGCAGGTAACTTTTTCCTCACGATTACTTTCAACGAATGGGTATAATATCAATCATCACCTAAGTGTTAAACAAAATTCTCATCATCCTAATGTTTGTCATCTACCAATCTTGTTATTGTGCAATAGAATTTCAGATGTATTATGAGGAAAAGGCTAAAGACATAACCAATTAATTCATCCCTTTAACTTGTGACTTTCACGAGTAAGACTCTAAGTCCTATCATTCTAAGAAAAGTTTCTCATCATGAAATATGAACATGAAGCACTTGTTAGAGGTGTGATGTAAGGTTGCAATCATTTTGAGAAAATTAGAGCTCAAGCTACCCCCAACTTAGGTGACATTGTCCCCAATGACATGAATAAAATATAGAAATGAAATAAAGCCATGAAAAGTAGGGGGAATGATAGATATGACCTGAGAGAGATGACATTATCCCTGGTCAGAAGAATGTTGCTCCAGGATCCTACAACTTATTTTTTTTAAAAAAAGGAGAAAGAGTAATTGGGTTGCCTCCCAATAAGCGCTAAGTTTTACGTCTTTTGCCGGATGCAATAGAGCTCACAATGGGTCACTCAGCCTGAGAGAGTCCTCCTGCAGCATTGGAAGATTTTCAATGTAAGATTTCAAACGTTGACCATTGATAGTGAAAGGTTGACCATTTTTGGGATTCAAAATTTTGACGGCACCATGGTTAAAAGCGTTAACAACTACAAATGGTCCATCCCATCTGGATTTGAGCTTACCAGGGAACAAGCGCAGCCTAGAATTAAGAAGCCAAACCTTTTGATTCTCATAAAAAGTTTTCCTGTGAATATGCTTGTCATGGAATGCTTTGGTTTTAGCTTTATAAATCTTTGAATTTTCATAGGCTTCATTTCTTAGTTCCTCCAGTTCATTGAGTTGTAGAGCTCTTTGGGCCCCGGCTTGAGTGAGATCGAAGTTGACTTGTTTGATGGCCCAATATACTCTATGTTCAAGCTCTACGGGCAAGGGGTAGGCTTTTTCAAAAACGAGGCGGTAAGGTGACATGTCAATGGGAGTCTTAAATGCAGTTCTGTAGGCCCATAGTGGATCTTCTAGTCTCTTGGACCAGTCTTTTCTATCTAGCCGAACTGTCTTATGCAGAATGGTTTTTATCTCCCTGTTGGACACTTCTACTTGACCACTGGTTTGGGCATGGTAGGGGGTAGCGAGCTTGTGAATGATGCCATATTTACGAAGCAGAGCTCAGAATTGAAAATGAATAAAGTGAGAGCCCCCATCACTAATGATAGCTCTAGGACAATCAAATCTAGAAAAGATGTGTTTCTCCACAAACTTCATCACAACCTTGTGATCATTTATCCTAGTAGCAACAGCTTCAATCCATTTCGAAATATAGTCCACTGCCACCAAAATATATTCATTGCCAAATAAAGGTGGAAATGGTCCCATAAAGTATATTCCCCAAACATCAAAAATCTCTACTACCAGAATGGGACTGAGCGGCATCATATCTCTTTTTGAACTGTTGCCCACGGCTTGACACCTTAAACAAGTTTTGGAAAATTCGTAAGCATCTTTGAATAATGTGGGCTAATAGAATCCGCTCTGTAACACTTTCGCTGTTGTTTTCTTTCTTGAAAAGTGTCCCCCACAAGCGAGATTATGACAGAAGTTCAAAACAGATTGTTGCTCCTCCTTGGGGACACATCTTCTTATTATTTGATCTGGACCCATGTGAAACAGCTCTGGGTCCTCCCAAAAGTAGTAGTTAACCTTCGCAAAGAATCGATCCTTCTCTTGCCTAGACCACCCTCCCGGAATCTATCCTACCGCTAGGTAATTGACTATGTGAGCATACCAGGGGGTTGAGGTGTGAGAGATGGAAAGAATTTACTCATCGGAGAAGGAATCGGACGTAGAAGCACTTTCAGGAATCACAATCCTAGACAAGTGATCAGCAACAACATTCTCTAACCCCTTCTTGTCTCTGATTTCCAAATCAAACTCTTGTAGCAACAGAATCCACCGAATGAGACGGGGTTTAGCTTCCTTCTTGGATAGCAGAAATTTTAAAGCTGAGTGATCAGAATAAATAATGACTTTTGCCCCTAACAGATATGATCAAAATTTCTCAAGGGCGAAAACTGCTGCAAGTAATTCTTTCTCCGTGGTGGTGTAGTTCAATTGTGTATCGGCGAGGGTATGGCTCGTATAGTAGATCACCACGGGCTTCTTATCGACTCTCTGACCCAGGACAGCTCCAACAGCGTAGTCTGAAGCATCACACATGATCTCAAAAGATAGCGACCAATCAGGAGATTGAAGAATTAGGGCTTGGGTGAGGGCCGCTTTCAAAGAATGAAACGCCTCAAGATAGAAATCATCTAAGTTAAAGGGAGTGTCCTTGGCTAGCAATTGTGTGAGAGGGCGAGTGATGGTGGAAAAGTTTTGGATGAATCTGCGATAGAATCTAGCATGGCCTAGAAAAGATCGAATTTGTTTGACAGAAGAAGGAGGAGGAAGATTGAAAATCACATCAATCTTGGCCTTGCCAACCTCTATTCCTCTCTCTGAAACAACATGGCCTAAAACTATTCCTTCTCTTGCCATAAAATGGCCTTTCTCCCAACTCAACACAAGATTTGAATCAATGCACCTTTTCAACACCTGAGTTAAATTCTCCAAGTAACTTTCGAACGAATCACCAAACACAGAAAAATCATCCATAAACACTTCCGAACATTCCCCAACAATTTCAGAAAATATCGACATCATGCATCGCTAAAATGTGGCGGGGGCATTACATAGCCCAAATGGCATTCTTCTAAAAACAAATGTGCCATAGGGGCACGTAAACATTGTCTTCTCTTGATCTTCTGGGTAAATAGCAACCTGGTTGTACTCGGAATAGCCATCCAAAAAGAAATAGTACTTCTGCCCTGCCAGTCTCCCCAAAATTTGATCTATGAACGGCAGTGGAAAATGATCTTTCTTTGTAACTGAATTTAATTTTCTGTAATCAATGCAGATTCTCCACCCTGTTGGCAATCGTGTAGGCACCTTATCTCCTTTCTCATTTGTTACAACTGTCAGTTCTGACTTCTTGGGAACAACTTGAGTTGGGCTGACCCACTTGCTATCAGAAATATGATATATGATCTCGGCATCCAACCATTTGACAACTTCTTTCTTTACTACCTCCTTCATACTTGGATTCAGCCGACGCTGCATCTCTCTGCTCGGCTTGGCATTGTCCTCCAAGTAAATGTAATGCATACACACATCCGGACTAATACCCTTCAAATCCGCCACTGACCAACCTATCGCCCTCTTGTGCTCCTGAAGGACATCTAGGAGTTGGGATTCCTGAGCAGCAGTAAGGTTGGAAGCAATGATTATGGGTAGAGTTTGGTCAGGACCTAGATAAGCATACTTCAAAGGATTTGGCAAAGGCTTCAATTCTAGACTGGTCGGCTGATCTAATGATGGAAGAATCGATTCAGCTTGCAGCGGAGGGAGTGGCTCTATTCTAGAGTAGGGTGTACTAGAAAGAGGAGAATCCTGGAGCATGCTACCCTCTTCTAGACATTCCTCTTTAACTTCTAGACTTTCTTCAATCAATTCCTCAATGACATCAATGGTGTTACATTCCTCCTCATGGTCCGGGTACTGGGATGCCTTGAACACATTTAAAGAAACCTTCTCACCTCCGAAAGAAATATCCATCATAGTCATGGCACGGTTTATATTGGTCTTCGCCGTAGCTAGAAACGGTCATCCCAAAATAATTGGAGTGTGCTTTAATTCCTGAGATGAGGCCATATCCAAAATAAGGAAATCTACTGGGAAATAACATTAATGTACTTTCACAATCACATCTTCCAATAGACCCCTCGGAGTTTTCACGGACCGATCCGCCAATTGGAGGATTATAGATGTGGGCTTCAACTCCTCGAGATCAAATTTCTCATATATAAAGGTGGACAATAAATTTACACTAGCTCCAAGGTCCAACAATGCTTTATCAAATGTAACTCCACCTATATCACATGAAATCAGAGGAGCTCCGGGGTCTTTCAACTTCTTAGGTAAATGGTTCATCACGATAGCACTGACATCTTCAGATAGGCGGATCTTTTGAGTTATCGCCTTGGGTTCCCTTTTTGGAGTGCACAGCCCTTTCAGAAACTTTGCATATGCTGGCACATGCTTGATCACGTCCAAAAGTGAAATATTGATATTCACTTGTTTAAATAATTCCATTAGCTCTTCTTGGTGGACCGGCTTTTTCTTTTGAGTCTTAAATTTTAGAGCATCGAGAAAAGGGATCTTAAGAACATACTCTTGTGGGCCTTCTTCATCAACCGTTGCTTTTCCTTTATCCTGCTTGTTCTCTCCACCCTCCGGCTTTTTCTTCTCTTGCATAATCACAGGCTCCTCATCCTCACTATCCCTTTCCACATGGGCTTCTTGGCCCAAAATACTACCAACATCCTTAGCTTGATAAGGGTTATCTAAAATCTTCCCGCTCCTAAGGGTAGATATAGCCTTGGTATTCTCAAATTGAGGGCCCATAGGAGGAGGAGGCTGATGTTGATTATGTTGGGGAAGAATAGGAGCTCTCTGAGGAAAACCTGGAGGTTGATTATGTGGATTAGCCACAGGTTGGCTAGGGAGTTGGCCAACCTCCCTCCTCATGCTATTTGCAGCGATCTGCCCTATTTGATTTTCCAATTTGGAAATAGACTATTGCTGAGTAAGGATAAGTCGTTGGAGTTGCTCAAATTTCTCATCAAAATTGGGCTGAGCGGGAACTTGATTGAATCGGTTAGAAGGATATGGATGATATTGGCCCTGATAAAATGGAGCTAACTGGTACGGGGCCTGAGAATAATGTGATGGAGTTTGAGATTGTTGTTGATATGGTACATAAGAGGGATTATGATGAGACTGAGCTTGTTGAAAAGGAGATTGAAACTGTTGGTGCGATTGAACTGGAGCTTGAAAGGGTTGTCTTGGAAAAGAGGGATTGGATTGGGTAGATGAATTTTGTTGAGATTTTCAAGAAAAATTGGGATGATTTCTCCAACATGGATTGTAGGTGTTAGAGTAAGGATCATATGCGGGTTTGGAGACACCCTGGGCCGCAAAGATCTGTTCTTGGATAAATGGGGGGAGTTGGGATGCTGTGGGACAGTCAATCACAGCATGATTAGGACTAGAATAAAGAGCACAAATCTCTTCATTAGTGGGAGCTGAGAATGATTGGGGTTGGGAAGCAGAAGATACAGAAGATTCCTGCCTACTCATAGATAACAACTGGTCTAACTTTTGGACAACCAAATCAACCTTTTCCATCTTCTGCGCCAACAAATCTATTTTATTTAACCTTTGGGTTATGGCATTGATATCCATCTTGTTCTCACACTCATCTTGGCTCTTAACTTCATAAAGCCCACCTCTCTTAGAAGACTCAATCATTCTTTCATATGATGATAGCGAGGCATGACTTATAAAATTTTCACTAAGCATTTCAAATAAATCGTAAGCCTCATCCTCGCTCTTACTCATGAATGCTCCCCCACATGATGCATCCACCATCTATCTATAATTCTTCGTCAAAACCTCATAGAATGCTTGTACAATTTACCATCTTGATAACCCATGGTGAGGGCATTTCCTCAACAAATATTTTAGTCTATCCCATGCTTCATGGATATGTTCCCCAGGGTTTTGTGTGAATCCAGTAATTGCTCTTCTTATGGTATGGTATTGGTTCGCCATATGGGATAAAACTTCTTCAAAAATTCTTTTTACATTTCCGCCCATGTATCAATGGTCCTATCCAAGGCTCCTAACCAATATTTGGCTTTATCCTTGAGAGATAATGGGAAGAGAGTTAGCCTAAGAGCATCATCAGAGAAATTTTAGATTTTAACAGTTGATCAGATCTGAAGGAACTCATCAAGATGTTTGTAAGGGTCTTCATTGAGATTTCCATAGAAAGATGGCAACATTTGGATTGTACTAGACTTGATTTCATACTGAACCGCCTGGTTCTGAGGTGCTTGGACATAGAAGGACGGTTGATATTGATTGGGCAAGAAATAGTCTTTCATTTACTTTGGAGGATCGGGATTTTTGGTCATTAGATTTTGGTGGTGAGGTCCTTGATTTTCGGCCATGGGATCTTGTTGGAGATCGTCTCTTGGGTATAAGACTCTCTCAATTTCTTGAATGGGTCCTAGTAGGTTTAGATGTTGAGATCTTCTACCTTGCATCAATTAGGACGAAGAGAGAGATGAGAGATATATATTTTTTGGTTTTTTTTGGGCAAACACAAACAAGTTCTCACACAATTAACTTAAGACACCTATGTGCCCCCTAGACTTACACGTTGGGTTTCACAAAGAAACTAGATACAACCTAAGTCCACTTTCTAATTTGTCAATTGGCCAGGTAAGAGGTGGGGTAGTGGGAGGCTCCCCTTGCTTTCGCAAGGTCCTAATTAAAAATCACTTTCCCGCTTATGGCATTTGCCGTTGACCTCTAACCTTAGATACCAATTTTCAAAAAAGATTGTAGACTCAAGCCACACCTAATCGCAGTGTGATCCTAGGGCCAATGTCTACTGATTTTTATTAGGGCCTAGGTGATGCAAAGATGAAGGAAATTGTGATTTGAGGGCCAAGGAAGGGTGATCAAATCCCCACCTTATGTGATTATGGGTTTTGCCCTTAAGATATTTTAGAAATGATATGCAGCAAACAAAGCTTAAACAAGGGATTCTATGCAAATATGCATGAGCACGTGATTAAAAAAAGTTTAGAAAAATTCACCTTGCTCTCCCCGCACTCTTCAACAATGCAATTAACATAAATTAAACAACAAGAAAAAATGAATTCTATCCTAAATGATGCATGACCTAGAACATGAAAGTGTGATTTCTACTCTTGGAATGAAGACTTTTATTGAGTACAAGTGAAGAGTTTTTTTGTGTGTGTGTGTGAACCTATCTAACCACAATATGCAAGAATATTAAGGAAATGACACTAAATGAGAAGAGTTTAGGATACTTACTTGAAACAAAATCCCTCGTTCTTTTTTTTTTGAAATGAATGACAAAATCAAAAGATGAAAGAAAGAAAGGCAAACTTACCTCTGATATTTTTAATTTTATTCTTTCTTTTGCAAAAAAAATTACTTTATTAGTACACTATATACACAAGGAAAATAAAGTTTTTAAATCAAAGATCATCATTCCTCCCTGGAAACGACGCAAAAATTGATAACGCGAGAGTTCGTCGTTTAAAATATGCGTATCAATATCAAAAATTCCAACTCGCACTAGATGAAAGAAAGACGTAATATGGTGGCAAGAAGGGTCGAATCCACATGGAAGAAGAGATTTTTAGAGTTAAAAATCTTGGAGTCATTTGGAAAATACTTGTGATTTTACTTTGCTTAAAGAAAATAGTGAAATGATGAACAAACTAAACACTTAATTAAAAACACCTATGACTATGCGCCTATGCTATAGAAAATAATTGTATGAAGTGAAAAGAAGAGATAGAAAAAGGAGGTAGAGAGGGAAGAAGATAAAGAACTAGATCAAAAGAACAACTCCTTTTATTAACTTAAAAGAAAGAGTACATGAAATGCGAAATAAAAGTACACTAACGACGCAATGAGATTACAATGAAGTGAAATGATACAAAGCAATAAAGACAAGAAAAGCATGGAGTTTGAAGTTTGGAGAAGGTAGCAGCAATGGTGATGACGGCGTTGTTCTCTCTTGGCCTTGGATCACGAACCACCTCACGAAAGATGTTGTCTACACCAGGAGGAAGTCACCTTCATCGTTGAAGCCGCTCTTGGAGGAGAATGTATGGGGTGAGGAGAGAGATCTAGGGAGAGGAAGAAGATGAGAGAGTAAAACAGAAATACTAAAAATAGAGTAAGAATGAAATTAAAATAACTTTGAAACCAAGAAGAATTAGAGGATGCTGAAGAAGAAGAAGTTGAATAGGAGGAAGAGAGGAAGAACTTTGATGAAGGGCGTTTAGAGAGAAAACATGAGGAAGATGGTGAAACCGGAGGAAGAAAGAGACAATAGGAAAAATGCAGATGGACAGTAAAAAGTGTAGAATAGAAACTTATAAAATTGAGAATAACTTGAAAACGGAGGAGAATTGGGAGAAGAGGAAGAAGAGAGATTTGAAGAACGTTTAAAGATATACAACTTTTGTGAAGAAATCAGAGGGAGAAAAAAATCATAAAGGGGAGAAAACAAGAGAAGAATAGGGGGACGCAGGTTCAGGTGAACAGTAAATGTGGAAGATAGAACCTTGAAAACTAGAAGATAGCGTGAAAACTAAGAGGCATTAGAAAATGATGAAGAAGATAAAGTTGGAGAACATTTAAAAATGAAGAACTTTTGTGAAAAAAGTAAGAGGAGAAGAGGAAGAGAAGTGGGTGAAATAATGGGAAGAACATGGAACAATGCTGGTTCGCGGATGAATAGGAAAACGTGAGAGATAGACCTTTGAAAATTGGAATATAACGTAAAAACTAAGCCGAACTAGAGGAAGACGAAGAATAAGAAGTTGAAGATCTTTTAAAAACAAAGAACGTTTATGAAGAAAGCAAGAGGATAAGAAGAGTAGAAGGGGGAGAAACTGACGGCCTAAGACTAGGGGAGAAAGAGTGAAAAATTGTAAAAAGAACTCCCTTTCTTCTCCTTGACATGGGCTATTTATAAGAAAAATTGGGTTAATGGAGGGTGGAGATTGTATCAAAAGGAGATGGATGGCTGGGATTTAGTTAGAAGATGATGCATGGGGGAAAAGAAAAGGAGGTGGGCACCCCCTCCTTGGGCTTTGGGCAACCCCCTTCCCAAGACTCATTATTTCTCTCCTTTATTTCAAACTTTGAATTCTCTTTTCCCTCCAACCAAAATATGTGCTTTTTTGTTTGACTTGGTCAAAGTGGTGATGACAGTTTTACCCCCGGCTTCTCTTACAATTACATTCAATGTCTTGCATACGCATAATTGTAATTTAAGCCATCAAAATTATCACAATGTGCACAAATACTCATGATTGTGCAATGGAGAATTAATGATCATGGCCCTCAACTTTACTTTCCTAAATGATATCATCGAATTAATCAATTTGCGTGAAATGTCCAATTTACATACGAAGTTGAGATTAACGATGGGACATACATAATTGCCTAATTATATGTTCATAAAATGGTACATATGCAATGAATTATCATAGAAGATGGACACTTATCATCGATTCCTTGACATCATCGTCATGATCGATGCTAAAATCCTCCGGTGTAGGTCTTACGACTATACCGCTAGAACCAAACCCTCTTTGCTCCGACATTTACCCCGTGCCATTGAACAAACTATCGTCGATTCCTCGACATCATCGTCGGGATCGATGTTAAAATCCTCCGGTGAAAGCCTCACGGCTACGCCACCGAAACAAAGCAAAACACCCCTCTGCTAGGCCTCATGCCTATGCTTTCCCCCTGTTTTTGGCATCCCTAGCCATTCAAACAAATATTCTCTATCATATCCACACTGTGGACTTCCGAGGTGCTCGCGGTGCGGTGGAGCGAACCCCTCACCCTTTCTCTGAAAGAGTGAGCGCTCTCCTATATTTTACGTGTAGTACCCCTTGAAAAGTAGCAGAGTCCTTGACACTTGGCCGTCAGGGCAAGAAGGCTGTTAGAAAACACATAAAGAAAGCCCGGAGGCTGCAACCGAATAAATTTCTGATTTCCATTACGATAAAAGGAAATTACAAAAAGATCTCTCTTTGGAGGAGAAGAACTACATAAAGTGCGGCTATTGCCGACGAAAAATGTCTTCAAAATCCAAAAGCCCAACAGAAGGGGCTGCCCGTTGCTGACAAAGACGAATCTCCTCCTCTTGAAGCCGAGCCAGCTCGCTGCGCAGTGAAGCCACCTGGCCCTCCAGCACGCCAATCTCCTCAGCACTTTCAACATCCATATCCTCGGTGAGATGCAACTACTCCTGAATAGAGACCATCTCTACTTGCAATTCCTCCAGCCTGCCCCACAATGATTGAATGCGTGAGGATAAGGTTGCAGCAAGAGCATAACGCTCTTGAAGGTTCGACTCTAGAGGTTCTAAAGCCACTTGGCAATCGGCCTTCTGCATTTTTAGCGCGGCAAGTCTGTCACTCTTAATACGCCCCAGAAAGTGTATGTGGTTTACAAATTTCAACAAAAGAATCACCCGCTGAGTCCATTGCTCCATGGGGCATCCCAGCGCCTGAACACCAATATATAGCTACTCAGTAATTCTCTGTAGCCTGGGATAAGTCTGGGCCGACTGGGACAAGAATACATGCCGCAACATCTCCAGATGGTGCCAGACCAACTCATCTGAAGAGGTAATACTGAAAGATGTCACTGTCGGAAAATGAAACTCAACTTCCTATCAACATTGGCCCATAGGTCCACATCCATGGCTGAAGAAGAGGATGGTAAGGCTGGTACAATAGCATTGCTTGGCGCCTCAATAGATTTGTCCTGTCCCAATAGCTTCCCTCCTGTCAAGGCAAGCTCCTCTGATGTAACCACACTGGGAATTTCTGGAACTGTCTCAGGTCTCGGTTCAATACCCCACTCTTCAGGAGTTGGAAGCGTCGAAATAGATACTTGCACCGCCATGGAGGTGAGGGTTGATGCTCGAGTTTCAAGCCTTAATTCAGGGGCAAGGGTCGGCCCTGAAGTCTCCCCTGATGTATCTAGCTCAACTAGCATTACATCGTACCTAGGCTGAGCTCTAACAAGCATAGGCTGTAATACACGCATGACTTCTTCAGAGGTTAAAGGCTTGATGGATGGAGGACATAGTGCTTCAACTAAGGGAGTACTACCGATAACAGGAGCTATGACCTGACTTAAGATGATTGGCACCTAAAGAAGGGGAAGCAAGCGAAAGAATATTATACGGTCTAAAGGACTAGAGAATGAAAAGAAAGAAGTATCAAGAGCATAGAACTCACTTCGACTGCCACGGGTTCAGGAATTGACTCCTCAACAACCTGCTGAATAGGTGGTTCTTCCATCGATGATTCAGCTACGGAAGAGGCTAGATACTCCTCTACACCGGTCCCAGTAGTCGCCTCCGACATGGTCTCTTCAGGAGATCTAACAATGAGCCATGGAGGATTGAAGACAAGCAATCCTTGTAATGCCCCGGATTTTTCGGATCATTGTTCGGATCAAGATCCGTGGGTTTCAGATCGCTTTTGTGGGTCCCAGATTGAGTTTAGCGGTTTACGTGTGTTTTTGCTTGTCAGACCTTCGGAACCCCGTGTAGGGTGAACCGTTGCGTTCTCTGACTCCGAGACATTACCACTACGTTGTACGTTTTTTGAGGATCATGGGGAGTATTTTCCCTTTTTTATATTTTTCAAAATTTCTGGATTATATATATATATAAACCACCTTTTTCTCTCTCCCCACTCTCTCATTCCTCTAACTCTCTCCCTCTCTCTTCTCAAGCTCTCTCCTCTCACCCTCTCTTCTCCGGCGGCGGACGGAGTGGGGCGCGGGTGAGGCGGGGACGGCGCGGGCGAGGCACGAGCGAGGATGGGCAAGGATCGAGGCGGTGGTGGCGCGTGGAAGCTTGGCCGTGAGTTCGTGTCCTGATGGAGTTCCAACGATGTTTTCTTGAAGGATCAACGTCCACGGCGTGTCAAATCTTCGGTGGAGGTAGGGAGATGGATCCCCAGCACGTGTACTTCTATTCCCGTGATTTTGGTAGGCCGTGGTGAGCCGAGCGGGCTTATTTGAGCATTTTGGGGAAAATATATGTTTTTGGGGAGTAAGCTGGATCTAGAGTTTTAACCGTATTTTTGGGGTTTAAGTGGGCCCTCTCGGTGCTAGAGAGGTTGGAGACTAGTTTCCCCTTGTTTTCCCCTTCGCGTGGGCGCGAACGGGGCGTGGAACGGAGCTTTCCACGATTTTTACCGTTTTCGGGTTTCCGGAATAAAGGCGGTCTTAACAGGAACGACCATTAGGCGAGGCGGCCCTTAGGGAGGCCGCCATTCACCCATTTCACCGTGTTTTGGTTTACGGTCACGCGATAGACCTCAACGATGGTGTGGCGGTTCAAGCCAGACCATTTTTCATGGCTGGGCAGCCAGGAGCCGGTCACCAAGGGTTTAGGCTGCCACCTGGGGGGCCGCCATTCGGTCACTATTTTGTCGGCAGATGTAGCGGTCCTAGGGAGACCGCCTGGGTCCTAAGCGGCCCCGCGACTGACCGCTAAGCGATGCTAGCGGTGAGGCTAGGACAGCCTAGGGTCCCTTTGGCAGCGTGTCCGTGGTGGTCTAAAGGGGACCGCCCTGGTTATTTGGTGGCCTCGCCACTGGCCGCTAATCTTCAAATAGCGGCCAGGTCACGACCATTTTACGTTTTGGAGTCGCTCGAGGTCAGGAGGAGTAACGGCCATGCCGCTGACCGCTAGGTGACACGCAGCGGTCAGGCAATGGACCGCCATCCTTCTTGGCGGTCTAGGAGTGACCGCCTGGGTTTCGGAGGCATCTGGGGCTATGCAGTCCTGGATGGACCGCTAAGCCGGGCCTTGTGGTCCTAGACAGACCGCCAGGCTATGCGTCGGTCCAGGCAGGACCGCCACTTGGTTTCGTGCATCCCATGCCCGTTTAGCGTTGTGTTGGTCTCCGGTCGACCCGGTTGGGACCCAGTGGTCGACCTTCGGTCTCGTGAGTGTCCCGGACACCCCTTGGGTTCCGTGACTAAGTTTTGGGTGTCCGGAGGTACAATGTTACCTCGATTAGTGTGTCCATGGGTTTGGAGGGTCCGAGTGACCCTTTTATGTTCCGAGCTTCCGTGTTCTCGCTAGATCGAGTCATTGTGCATCGGTGAGTGTGTGGTGGGGTTTCCCCGCATGTCGTGGGTTTCTCCGGAAGGTGGTTTCCGAGTGGGCCATGTGTGTGGCCTTGAACTGTGAGTCCGGTTAACCAGCCTGGGGCTAGAGGATTTTCTTCGTTCCCTTTGGAAGGGATTGAGCTTGACGGTCACGAGCCGCCTTGAGCAGTATATTACCGTGGCTTCAGACCTAGGGATTAGGCTAGATTAACGGCGCTGTGCTGTTGTGTACGACGGTCTTGACTTGAGTCCTGTGACTCAAAGACCGTTGGTTTAATAGGTTTTAGTGGACTGCCTAGAGTCCGGTGGCACGGTGCCACCTGTTCCTGAGCTGGACGTGACAGGGCTTGTGAGTAGCTTGTCCGTGTTCCGGTGGTTTCCACAGAGAGTCGTTTCTCTGGTGACCCCCGTTGGTCGTAGCTTCCTAGGCACGCTTGTGCCGACCCACCTGGAGTTAGGTGGAGAGCTACAGTAGCTGCCTGGGCACGCGTATGCTGACCCACCTAGGGGGTAGGTGGGGAGCTACACCCGAGAGAGACAATTTTTAAGCTAGTTACCGTAGGACCCCTCGTCTTTGCAACCTGTGTCCGGGTTGGGGGGAAGAACCAGCTAGAGGCTCAGACCTAGAGCGCATGGTCTGTGTGTGCACACATGGTTGGGGGCTGTCGGACCCGTGCTGACGAGCGCGACCCCAGCTAGTCCTTATTCGTGGTACTAGTTACTGCTGAGTCTCTATCTCCGCCTGGGGCGTCGTAGAGAGACCTATGAAGTGCTGTGTGAGAGGTCAGTGGACGCATCCGGCCTTGCTTCTAGTGGGCAGGTGCCCCATCACGGGATGTGAGTTCCCGCGACCCTTGAGTCCATTTTCTAACCATGAGGCGTGGTTTTTCGGACCGTTTCTATGTGTTTTCCTAGGTTGACGCCAGGGACACTCAGTTGGATTACCGAGGCTTCACCCCCATGGCTGGGTCGGGTTCATGACAGCGAGGTCGTGATGGTACCCGTGGACCAGGTGGTCCAGGTTCGGCCCCGTCTTTGAGACAGGCCTTTATGATAGAGTTGCCGTGTGCTTTCCCTCGGTAGCTGTGGTGTTAGGTAGTTCGGTGGTCCCCCGACTGTGAGATCGGGGAGTGTTCCGTGTACAGTAGGGGTAGCTGTAGTACTGAGTTTTTCACTGGCCACCGGTTTGCTGTTCCTGCTGTAGTTATTACTTTCCATTACTGCCGCTGTTTACGGTTGGGGTTCCGTAGGACCCCTACTGAGCCAGTGACAAGAGGCCCACCCCTACTTTTCAGGTGCGACGGTTCTTCCTCGAGGTTCGAGGGTGCTGTGCTGAGGTTCTTAGTTGCCTGCTCACCGGGCAGAGTGCTCACTCGGTGTTGGGTATGTCCTTCCGCCCTAGACTGTACTTTCTGTTCGATTGGACTCTGTTGTAGTTGTTTATTTATTTCTGTTAATTGTTAAATTATCCTGCTTTATTTCCTATTTCTTTGTACCTCCACACTCCTTTTAGCCCTTTCGAGCCCTCCGGCTCGTGGGCGGCGGGTCAGGATTCGAATGGTATCGCGTTCTTCTCGGTATCCAGATCTTGGGCCGTTAGAATCCTTCTACTAGCGGACAGGAGGTTGAGGTCCCACCTCCATCGACATCGGTGGCTCCCTCATCACCAGAGCAACCATAGTCCACCTATTCTCCAGATAGAGATGGGGAACTTTGTCACGCCCCGAACCGATAGCAGTGGAACGGGTCGTTTGCTCGGAACGTGGCAGTTAAACAGTCGTGAACAATCAAGAGCAGTCACATAAGATCAAATATTTTGGAGCAATAATAAAATTTTATTTCAAATATAAGTATATTGCAAATTTTAAATTCTAAAACTTGATTACTCCACTACATCACTATGAAAGAAAAGGAGACGACGCACTAACATACTTAGACAAGATAACTAAATAAGAGACCCGCGCTAGAATCAAGAAAGATAAAAGACTCAGGTTCACTAATTTCCAGAGCTCGCTTGCACACTTGCCCCTCCCATGTGAGTCTCGGTCTCACTAGCCACCTGATTTCCTAAAAAATGTTGGAATAAAACTGGATAAGCGAACGCTCAGTAGGAATTACATCTCTACGATCCAGACTTGCTTAAAGCAATTAACATCTTATGCAATGTACTATGATCATGCATGAGTGAATGCGAGAATATATAGAAAATATAGCAATAAGATAGGCATGAAATATCTAGCACGAAAAGTTGAACTAAGATGCAAGATATATCAAGCAAGAAGTTTCCATATTAGATCACGAGGTATTAGACAATTGATCATCAAGTAAATACCCTTTCTTAGGTAGAGGTTCATGATTTTCAAGCACTCAAGTCAGTCTAGAATCACCTAACGAGCTAGTGGACTTTACTCATAGGTTGTCATGATATCTTTAACCTCATGAGCCAGTGGTCTTCCTCATGGGTTTATTTATTATTCATTCAGTGTGCCGCATGAGCCAGTGGTCTTCCCTCATGGACTTGTTTATAGCTTGTTTCAGTATACCGCATGAGCCAGTGGTCTTTCCTCATGGGTCTATTCATTAGTTCGTTTTACCTCATGAGCCAGTGGTATTCCTCATGGGTTTATTTATTATTCATTCAGTGTGCCGCATGAGTCAGTGGTCTTCCCTCATGGGCTTGTTTATAGCTTGTTTCAGTATACCGCATGAGCCAGTGGTCTTTCCTCATGGGTTTATTTATAACTTGTTTCAGTATACCGCATGAGCTAGTGGTCTTCCTCATTGGTCTATTCATTAGTTCATTTTACCTCATGAGCCAGTTGTCTTCCTCATGGATTTATCATTAGTTTAGAACTTCTATCCTACTGGACAATAACATTCATGCGGCTGAAGGCCCAATATTTACTAGCTGTTATTTAGCGGCCCAGTTCAAAGGAAATTAATAAAAATCAACTCATGGAGTACAATAAAACTAGGTAAATGGCATCCACTATGGTCGTCGCAATTCAGAATTCGCGTCCGTATCAATGGGCGCTTATTCTGGAAATAGATAAATAGGTACGAAGAATTGGCGTCTGCCACCACGGACGCAATTCACAAATGGCGTCTACTTCACTGGACGCAGATTCCAGGAAGTGACTATTTCCTCACAAATGCTAGAAACAACACTCTTTGAGGGCAAGATCATCATGTTTCTTCAGAGGGACATGATAGTAAATTGGTGTAAAGGATTTTTAGGGTACAACCTGCTCGGCTGCCTTGAGGTAATTCAAGGCTAGCGTAGACTTATGGAGGCCTCTACGATGAAATCACCAGTCCGAAGGAACCGAATGTCCAACGGAGGGTTCAATCATCACGGAGAGTTTAGGGTAAATGATATAAATCAAAGCTAGGACTCCATCTACGGATGTGAGATAGGAGTGCCAAAAGACCCGCGGTATAGGTCAAAACCGGAAGAAAACTATGAGAACATGAATGCGTTAATTAAAGAATTTGCGTCCATCCAATTCTAAAATTAACTATAACTAAATAGACTTACATTAATTAACGTCCGTGAGTGGCATCATTATTAATTAGCGTCCACTTGGAGGGACGTTAATTTCTATGATTTTTAACTTAATTTATTTAACAAGAATTCACGTCGATATCTATCTAATTGAATAATTTAAAAATATACATTCAAGGATACATTTTTATATAAAAAATTTAGAAGAATAAAATATATGATAATTAGGAGAAAAATATAAATATTCCAAATATATAATTTTAAAATTTTATGCTACATAGTTTGGTAGATATAGATTTTTTAAAGATATAGTTAAAAGTTATATATATAAAAGTATAATAATATAATTAAGAAAATGGGAATTTTCTCCAAGCTAATAATAGTGAAATTATATTCGTAATAAATATACTATATTGGGTTCACTTGAATTAACGGTTATTAATAACTCCAGATTATTTATATAATTAATAATTGCATCATTATTAATATAGTATATAGTATAAAGTTATTAATATAGTATATAGTCACTTGAATTATACAGAAAATAACTTTTAATATTATACTATACCGAAGTACTTTGAAGAGTAATGGACTTCGAGTCTAATAATGTACTATATCGGGTTGACACGTGAATGTGTAAGAAAGATATAAAAGTTATATATATATATATTAAATAAAAATCATAGAAAGTGTCAATTTCTTTCAATCTCTCATTTCTCGACGTAACTACGTCGAAATCGCACGTTTTATGTATCGAAATGAAGGGCTCGAAAAATCCTACCTAATCGGTTGCTCAAAAAAAAATTTCGTTAAGAGACGAGGGATCTTGAGACAGGGGGCACGAAAATTGGAGATACCACCCTCACTACCTCGGTCTCCACCCCAATAATACATCCATAAAATTTCATGGTCAAAGTACGCTCCGACGCCCATGAAAAGACTATGAAAGTGAAAAGCTTATAACTATTGTGAACAGTAATAATGTTAATTCGCCGTGTTAATCTTATAATTCACTTATTTCATAAATTTAATTATTAACTGATCAATGCATTCGTAACAATACGTGAAAATTTAGAGAAAATCGTGGAGATTCTAACAATATAAAATTTGTAAATTTTAAGTACGTGATTACATGATTAAAAATTCCTATTAACACGCTGTCTTTATTTAATTAATTAATATAAATCATGCAAAGCATCGGAGGAAGCATAAACCAAGAAAATATAATTATTTAACTAAGCATGATGTTAACAGTTTTCATCTGAGAGAGAAGACCTACCTTTTTCTAAAACTAAATACATAAAAATTAAGGAAAAATTATGTGGATTTCAAAAATATATATATTCAGAATCTTTGATATATGATTAGATGGTTAAAAAAATTATTGTTATCATATGGTCTTTATTTAACATAAATCATGTAAATAACCGGGAAAACTTATAACATGATCATCTAACTATTTAACTAAGCATGCTTTTAAGGGATTTCGTCTAGGGAGAGAAGACCTACCTTTTAAGGGGATCGAATGTTAAACAGGTGGAGGTCTCGATACAGAGTATGGAGGAAGAGAAAGAAGCTTGTTCTTCTCCTGCAATGCAACTGGAGGAAGGGAAATAACTTCTTTCTTCTCACGCCCACAGCAAACAGGAACGAAGGGAAGAAGAAGCCGCCTCTCACGTTCACAGCAAGCAAGAAGAAGTGGAATGTGCGGACGCTTGCAGGAAGAAGGGGACGCAGCGTTGACGAATGGCACGGCAGCAGGAAGTAGATGAAACGCGGAGGGAGAGGACGACGATCAGCAAGCAGCAGTGCAACAAGGGCTGCCTTGTTCGCCGGAATTGTGGTTTTATAAGGTTGTTCAGTTTTTGGAGGACTCTATTGTTTGATTACGGAAGGGTTTCAATTGAAGGGAGTATCAAATGGAAGCAACGATTTAAAACTTCCCCATACGTTGTTCCCACCTGCCCGGTTAGTACCCGCATGCCAACTTTTGCTCCCTCAAAACCCTAAACTCAATATTGGTCGTTCGAACATGCACGTGCGTGGTTGGTTTCAATAGGGTTGTATGCAATATATATATATATACAAATATACCATTATATATATATATCAGTTGAATTTTAAATGAAAGATATGGTTTAAATGGGCCTTGAGTACAAACCCCATACGCATGTATATGGGTTTTGAATATATATTTATAAATGGTTGACATTAAAGTGATATTTGTAACCCAATTATCATACGAATCGGAATAATTTTGGTTAAGGTTTTGTTCATAAGGTGTTTCGGTACGTGTGTGGGTGAAAGTCCAGTAATTATCATGCATTTACTTATTTTATATAATTGTATTAATGGATAAGATAATATATGTGTTAAAGCCCAATAAATGTATATAGATAACTTAATTATCTCTATTTGGCCTTCTTATGCAAGTTTTAATTTATTTTTGAATATATTAATTCTTTATTATTTATCCGGGGTGCTACAACATGGCATACGGGTTCTGTACGTGGGTTTGAGTGGAAAGACTCACTAAGTGTATATATTTATAAATGGGTTATTGGGTTGATTTATATAATATGTATTTATAACCCCGTGACTTTGTGACCCATTTATTATATATGAGTCATATTATTTTAGCTAAGGTTCGATATATCTAATTAGTTAATGGGCTAGCTTATAATATAGCTAATTTTACTTTTGGCTTCTATAAAATTGTATTAATGAAAAAATAAAATACAATATATGTGTTAAGGCCCATCATTACACCTTTTAAAGTAAAAATGGTCCTAACAATTTGGTTCCTTTAACGTTTCTATCTTATTTTAGGTCCATTAATTTATTTTAGCTATTTCTATTTTTTTCATTTATGAGAATTATTCTTATTTTTGTTATAGTTATTATCATTTATTCTCTATTTAAATTTTCAGGGTGCTACAAACTTTTAGAAGAACTCTCCACTTCAACACTTGGCTTCAAAGTTGCTTCTGCCTCTTGGCGGATAGTTGAACGAGGGCTATGCGTCGTACTGGGGCCACCACCTTTTTAAGCGACGCTCAACGTCCTTTTGATGATGCAGAAGGACCCGAAGATGAGACTCCCGTTTCAAGCAAAATTTAAGGGAGCCCTAGAGCATGTCAAAAAGGGCACAATGAGATAGAGTTATAAAGTCTAGAATATAAAGCATTAAAAGCAATTCTGCTTGATCTACTTGCTGCCACACTTGCTGGAGTGGGTGAAGGGAGAGTTTCTCTCTCAGGGCTGCTAGCAAACACTTCTACCACTGTCTCAACAGCTGCACTGACGTCTACCTCGGCAGTCAGAGCCGGTGCATCTTTCGGTGCTGCTACAAGATGGAAGAGCACAAAATAAGCTTAGAGAAGCCCTTTAAAGAGGTATCACCATAGTAATAATGGTGCCAAAATTACCCTCATCCCTGGCCGATGGAGCTTGGGAAGCAACAAATTCTTCAAATGATGGTAGCTGAGGTGGGACCACCTCAGTGGCAGGAGCTGCGGAAGCTGCTTGCTCAATTTCAACTTTACGAGCTCTTTTAGCCCGTGCCACGACAACCTTCACCGGAGATGCTGCTTTCCTCTTTCGACTGCCCTGAGGCAGAAGAGTAGTAGTGGGAGCTGGTGCAGGGATATCGAAATAAGAAGGCTTCTGAGTCTGCATGATTAGCTTGCGATAATCTCCTTGCTGCCGCATGTCTGGTCTATCTGCAAGAAAAGGAGGAAAGAGGATATAAGCCGAAGTATAAAAGCAATATAAAAATTTATGTCTCCTGTCGAGGCATGAAGGACATACATGTTGGCCCTTTGTATAAAGGGGAAATAGGCTAATAATACAAAGCCACTTCCTTGTCCCGGGAAGCAGCTTCACGAAGTAACCAGCATACATCTCCAATCTTCTCACACCGGTCGGCTAGCTGAGCCAGATCCGGGTGCTCTCGGCAAGCTAGAAAATGGTACATGCCCAGGTGGTCTAGGCCCCAGCCATCTGCATAATTGAAGGATATAAGCAGTTTATGGGCCAGAATAGCCTCAACAGGAGTGTTGAGTTCCAGGCCGTGAATTTCAGCAGAACAAAGAGCCAAGAAGTCTGACGATAATATGTGGCAGTCCTGTCCTTCCTCTATACAAAAGCCCGGTATGGACAATGGCGATCCTGCTCCGAGCGCCAAGGAATTGTTGAGGGTATCGGTGTTGGAACGATGTAGTGGTGCAAACCGAGATTCAGAGGGGGGGTGAATGAATCCCCTTCAAAAAATTTTCCCAATTAAAAATTATAACTAGAAATTGTGCAGAAGTCAAAACAATTTAGCTAAGCTAAACATATGTTGTAATGAGACACACACTTGAACACTTGACCAATTGTCCTTATGTGAATCTCACTCGAACACTTAACCTGCACACCCAGCAAGCACTCAGCAAATATAGGCAACTGTTAGACATAACCACATTAGACACACCGTGAATTACGAAGAGCTTAGGATAAATCTATGCAATAGAACCGCGCCTAAGCATACATCTACCGTGAGTCAGAATTACAATCTAACCAAAGACGCAAGGAGATTTAGATGGTTCGGTCTGCTACCATAGACCTACGTCCATCCCCCACTCAAACCAGAGTGAGACTTCCCGCTGCCTAACAGCTTGAACTACTGAGCATCACAGCTTGCTTATAGCTGAGCATCATAGCTTGCTTCCGCTGATTCACAGTTTTGACCGCTGAGCATCACAGGTTGCTTACAACTGAGCATCACAGCTTGCGATCCGAGGTACACACCTCGCCCACTGAGCATCACCACTTTCTCTGCTGACACACAGCTTGATGTTCAAATAAGAAAACAAAAGACAGAACACATCACCAAAAAGCTGAAAATAAAGACTGAAAAGATATAGCTCTTCGAAAGAGCAAATGGGCTTGGATCTGATCCAAAGGCCAATGATGAACAGATCTTCAGGATCTTCTGATTGCTTCTCCACAAGCTTGATCCCTTTTTCTTTCTCACGATCTCACGAGCTCTCTCTTCTTTTCTTTCTTCTCTGCTCTCACGATCTCACGGTCTCACTCTATTTCCTTCTCTTCTTCCTCTTCTCTCAGTCACAGACTTCTTCTAGTGGAATCTCACTTTTTATTCTCTCTGCTGCTCTCTTTCACTACTCTATCTGTATGTGGATCTTCTGGTTTTTCTTCTCTATCAGTATCTTTTTTCTTGCTCTCCACAGCAGTCTTCTTATATAGGAACAGGGGCGCCGGAGGTAGGTTGGCCAAAAAAGATGATTCCTCCTGTGTTGAGTGGTGATAGGCCGATCTAGAGGGGAGGGGTGAATAGATCAGCCCCTTTTTGCCCTTCTTTACGGAAATAAAAACTAGATTTAACACAACTGATTATGAGACAGATATTGGCTAACAGCTAAGAAGCTAGATACACACATGATGTCTGGAATCGGTCCTATCAAGCTTCTACCATTGGAACAAGAGAGAAAACAAACCACAAGACAAGATCTTTAAGGTGGTTCAGTGTCAATGTAGAGACTTACGTCCACCCCTCACCTAATACAGTGAGGCTTCACTGGTGCCAACACACACCCGCTGATTCACAGCTTCTTAAAGAGAGAAGCACTCTCACACTCCGCTGCCACACAGCTTGAGGTATCACAACCCAAAACACAGACCGGTGTCAACACCGTCTGTCTTCCTACACTCAGGTAGGGATCAAATGCTATGGAGTTTGTTTTAAGAAAATCAAACTGAAAATGGAACCACCAGATAGAGTATCGTAGTAAAACACAATGAGAAGGAAGTCTCCTATCTGGGAAAGAGCTTGAGGAGTCCTTGACTTTCTTCTTCTTCTTCCTGGATCTTCACCATCACCCTTGAGGAAGAAGGTTGATTAAGCTTCAGGCTTTTTAAGAGATCTGGATGGAGCTTCACGAAACCCTTCTACTTGTAAGAAGATCTTCCATCGTGAGGAAGAGGATCATCTTCTTCTTCAAGTGCTTACACCAGCAGCATCAGGAAGGAGGCTAGCTTCCTCAGCAAGTCTTCCAGCTTTTCATTTTTCCTCTTGCTTGCCTACCTTCGAAATGGAGCTCATGCTCCTCATATATTGGTGTCCTAGGGCGACACCAATGTTGTCCGCTTTTCAAGCAACACCCAGAATGTCACATCCACATTATTTGATCTGCTTCCATTTGCATAGTTGACTTTTATTCTGTCAAGTCTGCAGGAATGTGGGTAGGTAGGAGACCATAGCAGCCAAGGTACGATCTTCTTCAGAGGATGTCTGTGTCAAATCATAGTCTTCTGACACAGAAGCACTTTGACGGCTTTTTCCAGAGCAAACAGATCCTCTGGATTAAGTTCCGGATCTTGAAGACAGCTTCCGTTGGATTCAGATACATTCTGGTCGAACCAAGTGTGTCGTCACTTTCCTGTCAGTGTGTCGAGACATTCCTTTGAAAGCCTTGAAGAATCGTTCTGGTTGAACGTGGATGTGTCGACACTTTCCTGTCAGTGTGTCGAGACATCCCTTTGAAAGCCTTGAAGATAGCTTCTGCCGGTTTCAAACACGTTCTGGTTGAACGTTGATGTGTCGACGCTTAACACTCAGTGTGTCGGGACATTTAGTGAGTGTCTTAAAGATCCATGGCTGATGTGTCGAGACAACACCAAAAGGTGTCGGGACATGTGAGCCATGTGCAGAGTTCTCGCATGAGGGTGTCGAGACAGAAGCGCCAAGTGTAGAGATTTTCACACGAGTGTGTCGACACTTTTCACTCAGTGTGTCGAGACATTAGTGAGTCCAGAGTCTTAGACAGAATGGCTTCAGCTTGATTTCTTCTGGATGTGTCGAGACATGGGTTAGATGTGTCGACACATTCTTTTATGCCGGAGCTCAAGCATTGGAAATCTAACATAATCTCTTCTAGATGTGTCGGGACATCATTAGGCCGTGTCGAGACATCACTTAGAGAGATTCTTCTGCACTTGATTAGTCAATACATAAAACCAAAATAAGTTAGATATTTCTCAAATATCTACTAATAATTTATGATCTGTTATCATCAAAACCAGGGGACACGACATTCTCCCCCGTTTTGATGATGACAACCATGAATCATTATATCCAATCATTTATATAGCAATACAAGCAAATTAGTTTGAGGGGCCGTCAACCAAGGGAGATTGATCCATTCACACAACGACCGAATGTTAGCATTTTCAACAATAAGAACAAAATGCTTGATTCATTGATTAACCAGGGTTTTGTACAAATCAAGCAAGGATGTGTGTTCAAGCAGTTACATTGAAAATCTAAATGCAAAAGCTAACTACATGCTAGATGTTTGATGATGCTTGTCTTCTTAGAATGTCTTCGGTACTTCTCCCCCTTTGTCATCAGTAAAGAGGGGGTGAAGGAGGAGGCTGCTGTGGTGGAGGCATGGTGCTGAATAGGTAAAGGATCTGTGCCTCTTGGAACTCATGTTGTAGGTGGGAGATGGCTATCTCTAGAGAGTCAATCCTGTGATTTAACTGCTCATCCCTTTGACTGACAAAACGATGTAAGTTCTGGATGTTTTCTTTGATGTCCTTGAGCCAAGTATACATCATCTCACAAATGTATTCTGTTTCAGCCCTCTAGTGGGAGCCTTGTGGTGGAAAACGAGAAGAGGTGGCTTCTGTTTGAGAAGGAGGACACCATTCATCACCTGCGTCCTGCAAGGCTGGTTGGAGTTGAGCTTTATGCAGATGAATAAGCTCCAAGATTTCAGTACGAACCATATCCAGTTTTTTGTACACGACATCCATCTTGGCCTCAGCTTTAGTGGTGCTATTGACTGCTCTAGCTGTGTCAGTATGAACTGTGTCGGCAAGCTTGGAGGAGGCATCAAGTAGCTTATTGGTGTCAGAATACAGTTTCCCTTTCAACCTTTGGGAAGCATCTAGTAAGCGCGAAGTAGTGGTATTGATAGTTCTCTCCAGATTGGAGGTGGCATCAAGAGATATGTTGATCTCTGCGGTCACATGTGCTCGGATGGATGTAGTTGCGCCAGCCGCTTGTGCTCTGATGGATGTAGTGGCGCCAGCCACTTGTTCAGCTAGCTGATTGGATGACTCCATCAGTTTGGCACACTTAATGTTGAGATTACCTTGATCCTCTCAGATGTCTTAGGCGTGCATGACCATTTCAGTAGTTTTCTACTGGGTTTCAGTGTGGATCTCTCGTAGTCTTTTCATGATTCTGCCTGCTTGTTCACATACATTTATCAAGGAGTTCATGAAGCTTTTCATCCTTTCATCTGACTTATGTTTGTCGTGCACAAATTTCTCCCATCTGCTAGTTTGGACTTGCTCAAAATGGAGTTGTCTGGCTTCTATTCTATCCACCTGCAGACTGAGTTGACGAAAGGAGGAATTCAGACTTCCAAATTGAGTAGTGAGGAATTGAATAAGTGTAGGGTGAATATTCATAAGACTGCCAGTGGCACCAAAAGCAGGACCTTGTGAGGTGGAGGCCTCGATATGAAATTCAGGAGGGGCATCCCTGGCACTAAATACTCTAGGCTCATTGTCTGGAGACAGAGGAGGTTGGATGCCAAAAGTCATCATCATCCCAGGCTGGTCCATGGGATCTGCAGACTGCTGCTGCTGATGGCCATGCTCAAAGTGGATATCTGCATGGAACATTTCGTCATGCTGATCTAACTGTGCATCTGAAGTTGGCTGGTCCTATGCTGGCTGATTCTATGCATGCTATTCCTGTGCAGGCTATGCCTATGGAGCTGGCTGTATTGGAGGGTCAAGTAGATGGCCATGCAGATTCCTTACTAGTTTATCACCTTCCTTTTTGAAGTGCATGTAATTTTCTATAAAACTCATGCTGTAAACATTACTTCTGGGAATTGGTATGGACTTTTCATTTTCAAGAGCGATGCCAACCTTCGGAAAAATAGCAGTTAGGTGTGCAGCATAAGGCAGGCTGCGCCGGTTGCAAGTGCAACTGTCCATAATCTGGAGCATGATCTCTGGTAAACAAACATGGTAATTGTTGAATAAGCAGTAAAACAGAACCTCTGGGTCTCTGTAAGTCTACTTCTGCCACCCCCTTGTGGGGTAATCATGGTAGTAAAAATGTGATGTAGAAGAAGCTGTAAGGGGGGAAACCGGTTTGTGTCAAAATATTTGACAAGTAGTTGAGTAGCATCCTGAGGGTCTCGAGGCTTTCCTGTAAGGAGGGTGTAAGCTGCAGACAGATCAATTTGAACCTCAGATTCTATTTCCCCATCGCGGGGTATGTGTAAGGCTCTTTGAAGAAGTTTTGTGGTGAGCCTGATGGAAACCCCCTTGACCTCAGTCTGAAGGACTTTCTTATTTTCATCAAAAAATAAGTTCTTGTAGAATTGTTGAACTAGAAATGGGTAGTTTACCCTATAATCAGACATAAACCGTCTCCAACCTTGGAACTCAAACAATGGCAGCAGTTCAGAAAAATTCTCAAGCATCTCACAGTCACTAAAATCCACATACTTAGGGAAGAGAATCCGGGAGGAATACTTTCTTCTTCCCTGACGGAGGTAGCAGCACTGGGCTTTGGAGGAGCTGATTGAGCTTTGGCCTTCCCTTTTTCTTTGGCAGACAGCCGTGGCCGCTTGGCCTTGGGTTGCGGCGGTGAACCCTTGTCTGTGTTGGACCCCTGGGCCTCAGCAGCACTTCTCCTAGCTGGTTCTGCAGCTGGGCGGTCCTCAATACTCTTGGATCACCCTTCTGTGTGGTCTTTCGAGGCAATAGCCTTCTTGGAAGAAGCCGCGTCTTTCTTTCTGCCGCGGGTGACCGGTGGATCCATGAAGAGTGAACGGAAGGAAGGAGAGGAGACGGAGGGAGTGCGAGAGCTAGCTGGGGCTATCGACATGAGGGAACGGAGAAGGAGCGAGAGCATCGACCTCCACGGTAGATGTGCAGATTCATCGGAGAGCATATGCGGGAGTGAATAGGGTTAGAAAATGACAAATGGTAAAGATTGATTTTCACCGTCGAGTGAAATAGGGAAAGTTGAGAATTTTTGAGTTTTAAAATAACAACCCTGAAGTAAGAAATGGCGTATATACCCCTATGTTAAGTTCAGATGGTTTAAAGCTTATAAGCTTATTTTTGAGTAATGAAAGTTTGAGAAAAACCATTTTTGCAAAAAAATAATATGGCTTAAACATTTGAGAAAGTTAAGAGTGTTGGGCTCGGTGTAGGTATTCAGAGGGGGGGTGAATGAATATAGCCCTTTAAAAACCTTCACCCAAATAGAATTTCGCTCACTTGAAAACTGAAATGCTAACAAAACAAATTAGAACACTCATCTACTGAACCTATAAGCAAACAGTTGGAGCGCCCCTATGCATTCAACTAATCAACTCTAAGAAAACTGATCAACTCTTCTGTTTAACCAGAAGCCAAACACTTAGAGCGCCCCTATGCAATCATCTAGCAGAAGCAAAAACAGATAAATCAAACCACAATGCACAAGGGGTTTTTAGGTGGTTCGGTCCTGCAGACCTACGTCCACCCCACACTCAAAATCGGAGTGTGGCTTACTGCTGCGCAGCACAGCTTACGTCCGCTGGGCATCACAGCTTACCTACATCAGCTGGGCCTCACTGCTTGCCATCCGCTGAGCATCACAGCTTGCTTCCACTGGGCAATACAGCTTAGCCATCGCTGACTCACAGCTTGAACCCGCTGGGGATTACAGCTTAACCCGTCCAGTGGAATCCTCCACTGTAAACGCTGAGCCTCACAGCTTGCTCCGCTGACAAACAGCTTGAAGAAATGTATAAAGGAAAATGAAAGATAGAACAAGACAGCAACGGAAAGCTGAAACAATAAAGCATAAAATATAGCTCTTGATGAGCACTTCTGGCTTGGATTTGATCCAAAAAGCCAGACAACCCAATCTCTCTCACTCTCTCAGCTCGAGCTCTCTATTTCTCTCTTTCTCTTCTTTCTCCTCTTTCTCTTCTTCTTCTCTGCTCTCTGTCTGGATCGTGGCTCTCTGTATAGACTTCACCTCTTGCCAACTCGATCAACATTCATCTATAGACGAAGACCTCCTTTTATAACAACAGCCAGCATGAGGGCAGCACTGGGCGCGTGTGGCTTCCACATTTCCCGCCCAGAACTTTTGGCCACGTGTCAACTTTCTATCAGTCCTTCAGCCTCGGATCACGTGCCCTCCTTAAGCTTCACGATCAGAGCACCTGTCAGACAGAGTATCGGATAAGTCATCAGTTTAAGTGAAGAACTCTGTATAAACTTTGAAATGAAGTGCACTGTATAGACTTTATTTTAAATCCAATGTATAGACTTCGATGTATGGACTTTACAATGCAAACAACAATGTATACACTTTGCCCCAATGTGTAGACTTCAAGCCAAGGTCCAAGAGCAATGTATAGACTTTTCAATAGCATAACAGCAAGTATGAACATTGTGAGAATGTATACACTTGAAACCTTTGAACGTCCTCAGTGTATAGACTTTAGCCAACTAGAGACACTGTACAGACTATGAAGTACAACAAGTGTATAGACTTTCAAGATGAAAGGCTGTATAGACTTTGCTTCAATGTATAGACTTGGAAGTTCAACGACGGATGCACAGTGCAATGTATGGACTTTGCATAAGACGCTGCATGAGACGCTGAAGTCTGTATAGACTTTGCTCAATGCATAAGACGCTAATTGAGACGGTCCACTGTACAGACTTGGACTTCAACAAGACGCTGCATTGAGATGGATGATATATATACTTGCATTACTACAGCAATGTATTGACTTTGCCTTAGACGCTAAATGAGATGGACGTTGTGCAGACTTGCATGAGATGCATGCTCCAGTGCAGTGTATAGACTTGCGTTCAACAGCAATGTATAGACTTTGCAAACTGAGACGCAAAATGAGATGATGCTTAACCTGCACTGACTGTACAGACTTATGCATGAGACGCTGAGGAAGACGGTGGATGTACAGACTTCTAAATGTACAGAATTTCCACCGACCAATGTATGGACTTGGTCAGCCTGAGGCACTTTATAGACTTTATGCGTCTCTGCCCAATGTATAGACTTGAGGCAGAAGCCACGGCTGTACAGACTTCAGAAGAACAATGCAAGCTGTTCAGACTTTGTGTGTTCAAATGCTATGAAGACAATGTTTAGACTTATGCAGCTAGCCATTGTATAGACTCTAAGTGAGATGCAGGAATGTGTAGACTTGGTCACATGCATGAACGATGTACAGACTTTGAAATGCTTCAAGAGGATGTACATACTTCATGAGACGCTGCATGCCACAGTGTGTAGACTTGAAGAATATGCATGACGCTTAGGAAGACGGTGGATGTACAGACTTCTAAATGTACATACTTTCCACCGACCAGTGTATAGACTCTACACATGCAAGCAATGTAGCAATGTATAGACTTAACAGTTATTTGAGCTGCAGTGTACAGACTTAGCCTGAAATGCTTAAGACGCTAAGTGAGACTGATGATGTACAGACTTAGCTTGAACCACTGTATAGACTATATGAATTGACTCTGCATGAGACACTCAGATGGATAGTGTATAGACTAATGCATGAAGCAAAGCAATCTGATGTGTAGACTTCAGAAATGCATCTGAGGGGGTTCGACCCACAGAACCAGCATACTCATGCACAGAACAGATCAAATAGAACATACTCAAGCATTCTCCATAAATCAAGCACACTCAAGCAATCTCCACGGAATATATCAGTTATATGCATACACCACTGAGTATACCAGTTATAAACATCTCATGCATTCTCCACAGAACATAATGAGTGATATGCATTCAAATCAACATGCCATCATCATAAAAAATATAATATCATAATGCACTCACTGTGTTGCAATCATCAAAATAAAACAGCATTGCTATCATCAAATCAACATAGCACATGCTTGTGCCTAAGAGGCACAACAAAGAGAATGGAACCAAGCCCATTTAACTTACTCATCACATACATTTGACATGATTGGAAAAAGAAGATAAGCAAGTATTGAAAGTAAACAATAACCCTTTTTGTTTTGAAGCAAGTTGTAGAGTCAACCCCAAACCAATTTTTTTAAAAAAATTAATTAAACAGTCCGATATAGCATTCACTTTTTGACTCAAGAAAACACGCTGTTTAGGCGCCAGAGTCCCTGGTTACTCAATGTAGCTTATCTTTCTGAATTCTTTTGAATGGAGTGGACTTTCCTCATCATGACTAGATTATCCTTCATTTCATTGATGGAAGATCTAATTTCTTTGAAGAGAGGTCATTGCTATGAAATTATAGCAGCATGGTTTCTAGAGGGCGTATTCTCTATTTGACTTCACGTTAGGAACATGTTTAAAGACAATACATGCCAATCATTTCAAAATCCAAGAAGCCTAGATGTAGTGAACTTTCAGACGCAGGGGCAATAGTCATTTTCAAGGACTTGAGAAATGTTCCAATCATATTATAAATGCAAGTTTGGTACAACTCAATGCAATGATTCACGAAAATGAGGATTATAAATAAGAAACCATTTCTTTAACAGGAGTAATACTAATGAATTCACCCAGGGTTGTATAGATGAATGAAAACATTCTCAACTCCCCCTCACTTAATGCTCGGTGAATAGTGAGGGTTCAGAGGCAAAGCGATTTTAGATGGAAATGAAGGAGGCAGTGTGTAGAAGGAATTAAGGAAACTCTCCATTTAATCTTCAAAACCAAGGGCGGCTGAGAGACAGTCTCGACACATGACTTGAAGGTGTCGATCTAATAAACAGGTTCTATGCTGCAAGTCTCAACACATACCAGTAGGGTGTCGACCTATTAAAGGAGATTTGTTCATCATGTCTCGACACATATCAGTAGGGTGTCGACCTGTTCAAGAAATTTTGTCCTGCCTGTCTCGACACCTGACTATACATCAAACTGTTCTCTGCTAGCTTCTGTGAGTCTTCATTTCTGATAGACACCTACCATCTTTTACTGCCAGTGCCTCTGACTTTCTTCTTTCAGATAATCATTCAAGAGTGGTTTTACCTTTTGCTGTCACTGAGAAGTGCTTCAATGGTTGCTAAAGCTTTAAACATGCTTATGCACTAGAATTCAACTATGTAGTTAACAATATGCATTTCTGAATCATGGTACTTGGCAGAGGCCTGTCCTCACGCATGAGGAGAGTTTCCTGACAGGCGTGCCCTATCTTTCCACTTCTCGACATTTGACATACCATTTTGTCATAAGATGATGTTCAATTAAAAACAACCAGAAATATAAATAAGCTACCCCTGAATGTGACCATCATTCAAAACAAGATTCATATAGCCAATGGACCAGTTCTAAATCAAAGCAGATATGCTCGTTCCAAACATGGTAAAGATAAGTAAGTAGAGCATCAAAGGAGGAATTGATAGCTCAAACCTGAATGGATTTAGGTCTGCATAGACCAAGCTCTCTCCTTAATGTTGTGAACCTGTCATTGCTTAAGGGCTTTGTGAAGATATCTGTAAGCTGATTTTCTAAGTCTACAAAATGGAGATCAAAGTGATTTTTGAGAACTTTATCCCTTATAAAGTGATGCTTAATTTCAATGTGTTTAGTCCTAGAGTGCATGACTGGATTTTTTGTAAGATTTATAGCACTTATGTTATCACACAGAATGGATACACAGCCAAGATCTATTAGATAGTCTTGGAGTTGGTGTTTGATCCACAATACTTGGGTGCCACAACTCCCTGCAACTACATATTCTGCTTCTGCAGTTGAGAGGGCAACCGAGTGCTGTTTCTTGGAAGCCCAAGAAACCAAACACCCACTGAGAAATTGGCAATAGCCACTAGTGCTCTTGCGGTCCAGTTTGCATCCTGCATAATCTACATCTGAATATGAAATAAGTGAAAGTTCACAAGATGCAGGATACCATAATCTCAATTCTTGAGTGCCAGCAAGGTATCTAAAAATACGCTTGACAGCAGTCAAGTGAGACTCTCTAGGACTAGACTGAAATCTAGCACAAAGGCAAACGCTGAATTGAATGTCTGGTCTAGATGCAGTTAGATAGAGTAATGACCCAATCATACCTCTATATTTCTTTGCATCTACAAGAATACCTTGTTCATCTGCATCCAGTGAAGTGACAGTCCCCATTGGAGTTCCTAATGATTTACAGTTGGTCAGATCAAACTTTTTCAGCAACTCCTTCACATATTTGGCTTGATTGATAAAACAACCTTCATTACTTTGATTAATTTGAAAGCCAAGGAAAAATTGTAGCTCACCTATTAGACTCATTTCAAACTCATTGGTCATGAGTTTAGCAAATTCCTTACACATTTCAGGTTTTGTGGATCCAAACACTATATCATCCACATAAATCTGAACTATCAAGATATCTTTACCTTGTTTCTTGGTGAATAGTGTCTGATCTACATTACCTCTTGAATACTGTTGTTCGATGAGGTATGAGCTTAGTCTGTCGTACCAAGCTCTAGGTGCCTGCTTCAAGCCATATAAAGCCCTGTCCAACTTATAAACATGATCTTTGAAATATGTGCATTCAAAACTGGGGGGTTGCTCTACATAGACTTCTTCTTTAATAAGACCATTTAGAAAAGTACTCTTTACATCCATTTGCTGTAGTTTGATTTTATGAGAACATGCAAATGCTCGCAAAATTCTAATGGCCTCAAGTCTAGCAATAGGAGCAAAAGATTCTTCATAATCTATGCCAAATTCTTGATTATACCCCTGAGCCACCAATCTGGATTTGTTTCTTACTATCTTTCCATCTTCACTTAGTTTATTTCTTAAAATCCATTTGGTTCCTATGACTGATTTCTCTTGAGGTCTAGGAACAAGATGCCAAATCTTATTTCTTTCAAACTAGTTTAGCTCATCATGCATGGAATTGATCCAGTTTTCATCTTTTAAGGCCTCTATAATATTTTTGGGTTCAGTTTGAGATACAAGAGCAAGTTGTTCAATTTCATCCATAATTTTGAACTGAGATCTAGTTTTGGTTCGGTCATGCAGATTTCCTAAGATGTTTTCTAAGGGATGGTCTTTTAACACTCTTAAATCAGGCTGAGTGTTACCTTCATCTACTTCGATGACCGGATCATTGCTTGGCTCTTCCTGGTCTTCATTTGTTTGTGTCTCCTCATGTGGAAGTTCTTCTTTTCCTTTTATGTTCAGAAATTCTCCATCATCAACTTCCCTGCAAGTGTTGTCATGATCAATCTCATCAAAAGTGATGTGAGGGGATTCTTCCACACAAAGGGTCTTAAGATTGTAGACTCTATAAGCCCTAGACTTGTCGGAGTACCCAAGGAATATCCCTTCTTCACTCTTGGGCTCAAACTTATACAGAACTCTTTTATCATTGTTATAAACAAAACACTTTGACCCAAACACTTTCATGTGAAAGAGAGATGACTTTTTACCTTTCAGCAGTTCATATGGAGTCATTTTGGTGAGGGGCCTTACCATTGAACGGTTGATGATATAACATGCATTGTTTATCGCTTCTGCCCAAAATCTCCTTGGGAGATGCATTTCAGCAAGCATTGTGCATGCCATCTCTATGAGAGTTTTGTTCTTCCTCTCAACAACCCCATTTTGTTCAGGAGTCCGTGGTGATGAAAACTTGTGAATGATTCCTTCAGTCCTACACAAAATTTCAAAGTCAGCATTGTCGAATTCACCACCATGATCTGAAATAATGTTGGATGCCTGAAACTCATCAAAGGCATTATTTTTATGTGCAAGATAAAATATCCAAGTGAATCTAGTAAAGTCATCTACTAAGACGTAACCATATCTTTTACCACTTAAGCTAGCTATTTTGGTTGGACCAAACAAGTCCATATGCATTAGTTCAAGTGGTTTAGATGATGAGTTTTTAGTTCTACTTTTAAATGACTTTCTAGTCTGTTTTCCTTGAGCACATGCATCACAAATCTTAGTGTTCAGTTTGAATTTAATTTCAGGCAGACCTTTGATAATGGAATGCTTTACCAATTTATGAAAAGTATTGTAACTAACATGACCTAGTCTGCGATGCCACAAACAAGCTAATTCAGATTTAGGTGCTGCAAGACAAAGATTTATGTGAGCAGGGTCATCTAAGTCAATCATGTACACGTTGTTGACTCTTTTACCAGAAAACTTGGTTTCTTTTGAATTTGGTTGCAAGATCCTACATTCATTAGAGTCAAAAACTACAGTATGACCTTTGTCACATAGTTGACTAATGCTCAAAAAATTGTACTCCAAACCATCAACAAGTAATACATTATCGATTGAGTTGGAGGGGTTCTTACCAACTTTACTTGAACCAATAATTTTTTCTCTGTTGTTTCCTCCAAAGGTGACATGTCCAACTTCCTTTTCAACTAGGAGACATAATTTGATTTTGTCTCCAATCATGTGTCTTGAGCAGCCACTGTCAAGATACCAACGGTTGTGCACGGCTGCAAGACACTCCTGCACAATGAATTAAGTGACAATGTTTTGAACCCAAGGATAATTGGGTCCCAATAATTTCTTCATTTCTGTAAAGCAGGATAACACTGATTTTGAAATCCAAACTTTCTTAGTATCTTTGCTTTGCTGGGAGTTCTGGTTTTTCTTCTCTTTAGTCTTTTGGACTTTGTGAGTTTTGGAAGTGTTGGAGAAGGATTGTTGATTAGACCATCTGTTTCAGTTGGTTGGTCTAGATGAATAGGAGGTGTCATATTGCCTACGTCGTTGAGGTTGTGTGGACCTATGACCATAGGGAACATTATTGTTCCTTACCCGTGGAGGTGTCGGTCTGTAAAAGGCAAAGTCTCGACCTATCCACTGTTCAGTCCGTCTATAACGATCTCTAGATAAGGGATGTGTCGACCTCCTTTATGGAAACTGTCGACCTGTTGGTGCAAACCTAGGGTATTGTTGGGCGTTTGACCAGGTGGGTGTCGACCTATTCCATGGAGTGTCCCGACCTGTTCTAGCATTGTAACTATCTCTTCCTTTGTGATGTGTAGGCTGAGGCTTGGACGGGTGTCGACCTGTTTGGGATTGTTTGTGAACCTTTTTGGGTTGTTGAGAAGTTTTGTTGATTGGTTCTCCTATCTTTTCTTTTCCTTTGTTTTCAACGTTTTCTTGGTGTGTTGACTTTGAGGTTGATGCTTCGGAAGATGAGACAAAGGTGGTGGTCTTTAGCCCAAATGCTTTCTTTTTGGTAGGCTCATATCCTAGCCCTTCTCTGTTGAAGTTTATTTTAATTCCTAGCAGGGCATTCAAGTTTTCACTCCCATCAACAAATTTTTCAAGAGAGATTTGTTTGTCTGCTAGCTCCTTTTGAAGTTTCTCATTTTCTTTCAACAGTTGAGAATTGACATGTTTAAAGGCTTCAGACTTTTTGTTGCACAGATTGCTGTTCTTTACATAGCTTTGCATTTTTATCATACCCACAGGATTCAACCTTCTTCTTTAAGGTTTTGTTTCTTTTCTGTATACTTCATATTTATTCATTAATTCAAAGTAGACTTCTTCCCAATCATCGGTGGAGAAATGCTCAAAGGGAGTGTTGGGTTCGTGGCGCTCCCTCTTTGTCTTTGATAATGGTTTTGATGATCACAATATATTGTGTGGCTTGGATATGAATAGAAGTGAAAGTATTATGTGTAAGTGGTGTGAAAAATGTCTGTTCTGTTGTTGCTTCATGAACTCATATGTTGCTATCTCACTTTGCAGGTTGCATTACTGGGTTGTGAAGCTTGGTCCAACCTGTATATATCTTTGACTCATAAGTCTTTCGAGGTTTCATGTGAAACTATGCTTTTCAATGGATTGTCAAATGGTTCACTGGAATGTCTTGCTAGGCTTTTCATTTGCTTGAATCTTATCACACCTTTGCCATGTAATGTGAAAATGCCTTGCGTTGTGATAATTAATAGGTGTGGCCATCTTTAAGAAAAGAGTCTTGTTTTAGAAGAGTCAAGCTTGTGCTCTTCATGCAAACACGAAGTTGGTCTTATTGAGTTTGATGCATGTTTTTGTATGGGACTATTGAGATTAAGGCTCTTGCATAATGTTGTTCAAGCATTCTGATATCAAGGAACTCACGTTGTTCGATGGTGTTTCAAGCATTTTAATTGATAGGAAGGATTTAAATCTAATCTATTGCATCAATCCCAAAGGTAAGAATTTAAATTTGAATGTTAATTGATTGATGGAATCTGGGTAAGCTTTGATTGGAACTTCATTGAACATCTAGAACCCTTGTATATCCTGAAGTTCTGAAACATGGTCTTTTAAGAGCTGAAAATCTGGGTTTCCATGTGTTCTCATGCATGTTTCTTTTATATGGCTTGAGGTAGTACCTTGCTCAGTTTGTTTCCCATTCTCTTTATCAAAACCACGATTGAATGATTGAACTATATTAGAATTGGGTTTTCCATGCTGAATCAATTTTGATGAGGGAGACTAAAATTGGAACTTTTGGACTGATCTTGATAGTCTTGGTTTGAATACAGAACTCATGTGTAGCTTGCTTGAATCATATTTGAGATGTGAGGCTTGTGTAGAAAATGTCCATCCTTGAGTTGAAAGTGAAATGGTTAGATACCTAATCAAATTAGTTTGACTTGCTATGGATAGCTCATGAAGTCCATATGAGATTTGATTGAACTCAATTTGCACTACATGCTTTGGATTGCATCTGAAATGCATGTGAGGTTTGGAAGATATTGAAACTGAAAATGGGGTTCCCATGCATGAATCTGTTATGAAATGAAAGCATGTGTTTTAAAGGGGTTGAATGTGTTTGAGCTTACACGAGTTATCATCTTAATATGTGGTTGCTCTTCAACTTCTTTACATGCAGGTTGTAAAAACAAGTCTAGTGATAAAAGACAAGGTAAGAATTTACTTTTGATCTAATTCATGTTTGATTACATTGGGGTGCATGTTAGATCATTAGAAAATCTTTAGGAAACCTTTTGTTTATGTCACAAGGTCAATGAATCGACCCCCCCACTCAATGGGTCGACCCCTGGGCAAGAAAATGGGTAAAAATCACCCTGTCTGAAAGTGGGTCGACCCCCCTCACAAAGTGGGTCGACCCCCCCTGTAAAAACCTGCCAGATAGCATTCTGTCTGGCAGGTGGGTCGACCCCCCTCACCAGATGGGTCGACCCCCCCACATTTTCAGCTCCGCGCGTGAATTCCGTAAGTCACCGAAACCCTATGAAAACACATCCAAATGAGATGAAAATTTACCCTTATACCCTTGGGTCATTAATAAACATATTAGGGTGGTTTTGCTAGGGTTTTACAAGGGTATTGTGGTCTTTTGCACAACTTATCCTTATGATATATATAACATGCGAATTTGGAAGAAAGAGTGTGTGGAGCTCTAATTGTTCTATCTTGTAGGAAAAGAAGAAGAGGGAAAGGAGTGGAGCTGAAGAAAAATGTGGATATCATCTACATCCAGGAGGAGTTTGCAATCGTGATAGAAGGAAGAAAGGAGCGGAACGAAAAGACGAACGCGTGGACGTTCTCATCGTCGACATCCGGCTACCCTCCGACTTGGGGATAAGAGAAGATCTTCTACAACCTCCCTCTACTCATGGAGATTTATTGTTGCATCTTGTTTCCATCCTTTTGAGTCATCCACTTTCGGTTTACAAGGGTTTCCATCCTTTTTGTTGAGGATAGATTAATATCTTGGGCGGTCATTGTATATCTCTTCAATTTGTCAAACTTGGAATATTGTTTGTGTGAAGGCGGAGCGGCGCCTCCGTGTGTGTGGATTTATTGTGGGGAAAGTTCTCCCCAATTTATGAGTGTAGACGGAGCTGCGTCTCCGTGTGGTTTTAGTGTCCGGGGTGTGTTCCCCGATTCTGTGTGTGGGTGTGTGCTGCAGTGGCAGCGTATTGGGGATTTTTCCCAGTGTGTGGATATTGCTGCGGAAGCAGCGTGTGTGCGTGGTTGGGGTTCGTCCCCGTGTTGCTACGAAAGTAGCGTGTAGTGAAGCCTCACCCGGTTGAGTGAGGGGTGGACGTAGGGAGCCCGTCGTGGTCCCGAACCACCTAAAAATCTCCGTGTCTTTGTGAATACCTGTGTGTTTGTCCCTTTCTTCTATCTCCCTTCACAGGTTAATTTAATAGATTTTTACTCACTACACCACTGCACACTGCTACTTCTGTTATCCGTGTTTGGCATATTTTTATCTAAGGGTTGCATAGTTATTACGAGTGAGATCGGAAAGATCGAGAGAATCTTTTAAATCTCATGTTTGTTTAGTTAATCAACACAGTTTATTTTAATTCCATCGTGATCAGTTTAGAGAATTTTTTAAAATCCGCTATTTAGGTCAAGGGGGCAATTCAACCCCCCTTCTTGTCCGCCATCCAGTCTGGGCCAACAATTGGTATCAGAGCCCAGTCTCTGATTTTTATTCAGTGGACCTCACGGTCGAGGAGAAAAGATCTTTTTATGATGGCTAGTCTGAATTCAGTTCCTGTCTTTGATGGTTTTGATTTTACATCATGGCTTGGAAAGTTGTGTGTTTGGATTTCTAGGATTGATCCGAAACTCATGAAATTAATCTCTCATGGTCCACATGTCTTACCTAAAAATGAACTAAGGTGGACCGATGAACATAGGAGGATGAATTCTGATAATCTTTTTGTTTTGAATGCTCTTAAAGCTGCAATTGATTCTAATAAATTTCCGTTTGCTCTTGATTGTAGCTCGGCCAAAGAAATCATGGATCAATTGATCAAAGTTCACGAAAAAGGGCTAGAGGATGCTTGCATGATGGCTAATAGCAAGGATGATCATTCAAGCTTAGAGTCCAAGGAGGTAAGCTCTGACTCTGAACTTGATGAAATCTCATTTGAAGAACTACTAGATCTCTATGATGAACTACTGGAAAAATATAAGAAAGTAAAATCTGAAAATAAAAAGCTCAAGAAGAAACTTGAAAATCCTTTTCATGAAAATGCTTTATGTGAGAAATGCTTAGAACTCAAAAATGTGAATGAATCTCTCTTCGCTGATGTTGAAATGCATAGAGATAAAATTTGTTGTTTGAGAGAGGAAAAAGAAAAGTTGAATGAAAAAATTAAGGCATTGAGTGATGAGCTCTCTGTCTATCAAAAGGGAAAATGTGTGATCACTGATGAGTCTGAAAAGTTGAAAGAACTGAGAAAGGAAATAGAAAACTTCAAAAATTTGAATGACAAATTCGAAAACATTGAAACCATTGGTAGAATGGTTGGTGACAATGCGAATTTTCAAAAGAATGAACTTGAACATATCTCCATGAGTGAAAATTCATTTGAAAAACTTCAAAATAAAAAACTTGTTGAAGAGATTCAGAAATTGAAAAATCAAAACTGTCTTCTGGTTGATAAAATCCACATATTTGAAAAAGGAAAATATGTAGCTATGGATAATCTTGAAAACTCTCAAGTTTTAGAAGAAGAAATTGCAAGCTATAAAACTGTTAATTCCTTATTGAATGAGAAGCTTATATTGTGTGAGAAAGAAATTGCTGAATCTAACTTGCATATCTCATCATTGGAAGATGAGATCAAAAATTTGAATGAATCCATGTTGTTGTGTGATAAGCAAAATGAAAAACAGAAAAAGGATGTTGATTGTTCTTGTATGCATGCAGAACCCTCATATGATAAACACAATCATGCTTCAAGAAAAAGAAGAAATGTTTCATGCTACTACTGTGAAAAATTCGGTCATGACATGTATGACTGCTTTTTGAAAGAATTTGATGACGATGTGACATTGAAGTCACAAATGAAATTTGCTAATGATTCTAAAAATTTTAAAAAACCAATGAAGAAAAACCTCAATGCTCACTGCTTTTATTGTGGATTAAATGGACATGTTTTTAAAAATTGCTTTACAAAGAAAGATGATGATGCATGGTCCATCGAGAAAAACTTTTCATGTTATTACTGTGGTATTTTTGGACACATGATGAATGATTGTCATGTAATGAAAAATGATGAAAAGCTGACCATGAGAAGAAAATCTTCTCATTGTTATTACTGTGGCCTGAATGGACACTCAATGGATAATTGTTCCGTGATGAGGGCCGACGATGAGTGGTATGAGAGGAGAAATGAAAAGTAAACATTTGGTTATGTTAAAACTAACCCCTCGGGACCCAAGATGGCTTGGGTACCCAAAACTACAAAATGAGAATTTTGTCTTGCAGGGATGCCTTGAGCCCAAGGAAATAATTGACAAAAGTTGATCTCTCAAGGCAAGTAAATGAATGTTCATCCGGTAAGAATCTTCCTTTTAGGCACCGGTTGATTTTGGTTCACACTCCAAGAGTAAGGATTTGAAGCTTGAGAAAAACTTGATGTTTTCTACTACATTATTTTATTAAGCCAAGTGATGTGAATCTTAGCTTTAGTAATTACACTTTGAAATTCTGGTTTGCTGAGACATTGCTTGTTACCTTGCACATTTTGTTGAGAAAATATTGATAATCATTTGAATCTTTCACTCACTTCTTGTTGATTTTGCCAGTCCATACACTTAACTTCGCATGCTGTAAATAAATATACTTTGAATGCCTAACACTGCATATAGAGTTTCTCATACTTTCACTCATCCGTTTGCAAATAATAATTCTATTTTGCATGTATAGCATACATACTTCACTTCATGCTACATATTGTACATACACATGCATATGCTTCGACATGTTTTACATACTTGCATGTTTTAATGCTATGATTTTTCAGTATATAAAATGGGGTTTGTGGAAGAGTGGATTATGTCTACTTGGAAGCACTCCCTATGCGTGAGTAGGGTCCTTGGACCTCCACCTCCGCCACGTACCAGAAATCACATTGCTTGAATTAATTTTCAAAATCCTTGCTTGCTTGCTTGCATGTATATATCTCTTTATACAACATTTTCTTGAAAATCTTCTAAGACCTCACCTCCTTGATAAATAAATTACAGTGTTCTTGATCTTTTGTGAACCATGACATATACAAAGGAGGAGGATTTATTTCTAACTGTGCATACATTTAGGGGGAGTCATAACTATGTCCATGCAAATTCATTTTCTACATTCAAAACAATGACCCACATACTTTGTTCAAAAATGATGCATATGACTTTGATTGATAAGGATTTCAGAAATTCATTTTAACACTTCAAGGGAAACAAATTTCTACATGGAAATTAAGAGAATCGTGAGGAAAAAGCTACCTACCCCGCAAGCTTCAATAAGTGGAATGTCTAACCAAGTAGCCGGGAATCCCCACTGAAATAAATGAGGAAACTCGCGTCGAAAGGTGAAACAAAAATTCACATTGCATGATGAATCCTAGTAGCCAGGAAACCCCATTGAGACACATGAGGTGACTCGCGTCGAATGGTGAAATCAAATAAAAGAAAAGCAAACAAAAAGAGGTTGTGTGAAGCTACCAAAAGTCGAGGATCAAAATGAAAGTGTAGGAAGGAAATAACCCTCTAGTGTTTTCTAGAAATTCTGTTCATATCCATATTTTGAAGTTCATTGCTCATTTACACAAATTTTAATTTTGGGTATTATTGTGATGACTGTATGTCTTGAATTTGTTCTTATCATGGTCTATGTAGTACCTCGAGCATATGCATGCACTACCTTTTTTTGATTATACTTCATGTCTCACATTTCGGTTTAGAATGAACTGTTCTGTCGTTATCCTCTTACCCCATTGAGGGGGAGTAATATAAATATTTGATTGCTTGACTCTAATGCTTGCCTGCTTGATTCAGTTTGTTCATATCACACTTCATCTTGATGCATCTTTAGCGTATACTTGCAAATAACATGTTAAATAACCCATTGTCAGTTGATTTTTGCTCTTGACAATTACGGAGAATAATGTGCTTTTAGCAACTTGTGCATAGTTTGGTCATCTGGTATATAATCTTGAACAAAATTCAAAAGATGAACATTTGCATATAATTTTGTCATCTTACATACTGCATATCAAATGTCATTTCTTGCATGGTCTTCATGGTTCACACACACCTTCCTAAAATGGTCGTTCATTGCTGGGTTCGTGTGCCATTGATATTTCATTCTCTTTCATTCATGCTGAAATCTCACATTTGTCATCTTAACCCTCACTTTTTGATAATGTCAAAGGGGGAGAGAGAGTTGTGGATTGCCACAATATATTATCATCATCAAAAAGGGGGAGATTGTTGGGTTCGTGGCGCTCCCTCTTTGTCTTTGATAATGGTTTTGATGATCACAATATATTGTGTGGCTTGGATATGAATAGAAGTGAAAGTATTATGTGTAAGTGGTGTGGAAAATGTCTGTTCTGTTGTTGCTTCATGAACTCATATGTTGCTATCTCACTTTGCAGGTTGCATTACTAGGTTGTGAAGCTTGGTCCAACCTGTATATATCTTTGACTCATAAGTCTTTCAAGGTTTCATGTGAAACTATGCTTTTCAATGGATTATCAAATGGTTCACTGGAATGTCTTGCTAGGCTTTTCATTTGCTTGAATCTTATCACACCTTTGCCATGTAATGTGAAAATGCCTTGCGTTGTGATAATTAATAGGTGTGGCCATCTTTAAGAAAAGAGTCTTGTTTTAGAAGAGTCAAGATTGTGCTCTTCATGCAAACACAAAGTTGGTCTTATTGAGTTTGATGCATGTTTTTGTATGGGACTGTTGAGATTAAGGCTCTTGCATAATGTTGTTCAAGCATTCTGATATCAAGGAACTCACGTTGTTCGATGGTGTTTCAAGCATTTTAATTGATAGGAAGGATTCAAATCTAATCTATTGCATCAATCCCAAAGGTAAGAATTTAAATTTGAATGTTAATTGATTGATGGAATCTGGGTAAGCTTTGATTGGAACTTCATTGAACATCTAGAACCCTTGTATATCCTGAAGTTCTGAAACATGGTCTTTTAAGAGCTGAAAATCTGGGTTTCCATGTGTTCTCATGCATGTTTCTTTTATATGGCTTGAGGTAGTACCTTGCTCAGTTTGTTTCCCATTCTCTTTATCAAAACCACGATTGAATGATTGAACTATATTAGAATTGGGTTTTCCATGCTGAATCAATTTTGATGAGGGAGACTAAAATTGGAACTTTTGGACTGATCTTGATAGTCTTGGTTTGAATACAGAACTCATGTGTAGCTTGCTTGAATCATATTTGAGATGTGAGGCTTGTGTAGAAAATGTCCATCCTTGAGTTGAAAGTGAAATGGTTAGATACCTAATCAAATTAGTTTGACTTGCTATGGATAGCTCATGAAGTCCATATGAGATTTGATTGAACTCAATTTGCACTACATGCTTTGGATTGCATCTGAAATGCATGTGAGGTTTGGAAGATATTGAAACTGAAAATGGGGTTCCCATGCATGAATCTGTTATGAAATGAAAGCATGTGTTTTAAAGGGGTTGAATGTGTTTGAGCTTACACGAGTTATCATCTTAATATGTGGTTGCTCTTCAACTTCTTTACATGCAGGTTGTAAAAACAAGTCTAGTGATAAAAGACAAGGTAAGAATTTACTTTTGATCTAATTCATGTTTGATTACATTGGGGTGCATGTTAGATCATTAGAAAATCTTTAGGAAACCTTTTGTTTATGTCACAAGGTCAATGAATCGACCCCCCCACTCAATGGGTCGACCCCTGGGCAAGAAAATGGGTAAAAATCACCCTGTCTGAAAGTGGGTCGACCCCCCTCACAAAGTGGGTCGACCCCCCCTGTAAAAACCTGCCAGACAGCATTCTGTCTGGCAGGTGGGTCGACCCCCCTCACCAGATGGGTCGACCCCCCCACATTTTCAGCTCCGCGCGTGAATTCCGTAAGTCACCGAAACCCTATGAAAACACATCCAAATGAGATGAAAATTTACCCTTATACCCTTGGGTCATTAATAAACATATTAGGGTGGTTTTGCTAGGGTTTTACAAGGGTATTGTGGTCTTTTGCACAACTTATCCTTATGATATATATAACATGTGAATTTGGAAGAAAGAGTGTGTGGAGCTCTAATTGTTCTATCTTGTAGGAAAAGAAGAAGAGGGAAAGGAGTGGAGCTGAAGAAAAATGTGGATATCATCTACATCCAGGAGGAGTTTGCAATCGTGATAGAAGGAAGAAAGGAGCGGAACGAAAAGATGAACGCGTGGACGTTCTCATCGTCGACATCCGGCTACCCTCCGACTTGGGGATAAGAGAAGATCTTCTACAACCTCCCTCTACTCATGGAGATTTATTGTTGCATCTTGTTTCCATCCTTTTGAGTCATCCACTTTCGGTTTACAAGGGTTTCCATCCTTTTTGTTGAGGATAGATTAATATCTTGGGCGGTCATTGTATATCTCTTCAATTTGTCAAACTTGGAATATTGTTTGTGTGAAGGCGGAGCGGCGCCTCCGTGTGTGTGGATTTATTGTGGGGAAAGTTCTCCCCAATTTATGAGTGTAGACGGAGCTGCGTCTCCGTGTGGTTTTAGTGTCCGGGGTGTGTTCCCCGATTCTGTGTGTGGGTGTGTGCTGCAGTGGCAGCGTATTGGGGATTTTTCCCAGTGTGTGGATATTGCTGCGGAAGCAGCGTGTGTGCGTGGTTGGGGTTCGTCCCCGTGTTGCTACGAAAGTAGCGTGTAGTGAAGCCTCACCCGGTTGAGTGAGGGGTGGACGTAGGGAGCCCGTCGTGGTCCCGAACCACCTAAAAATCTCCGTGTCCTTTGTGAATACCTGTGTGTTTGTCCCTTTCTTCTATCTCCCTTCACAGGTTAATTTAATAGATTTTTACTCACTACACCACTGCACACTGCTACTTCTGTTATCCGTGTTTGGCATATTTTTATCTAAGGGTTGCATAGTTATTACGAGTGAGATCGGAAAGATCGAGAGAATCTTTTAAATCTCATGTTTGTTTAGTTAATCAACACAGTTTATTTTAATTCCATCGTGATCAGTTTAGAGAATTTTTTAAAATCCGCCATCTAGGTCAAGGGGACAATTCAACCCCCCTTCTTGTCCGCCATCCAGTCTGGGTCAACAGGGAGAGCTCACCTCACTGTCATTTTCTCCATTGGCCATTAGACAGAGATCATCTTTTTCCTCTTCGGAGGAGTTGTCTTTAGTTTCTTCTTCTTCTTCATCACTCCAAGTGCACACCATGGCCTACTTCTTCTTGCTCTTCCATCTGGGCATGGCTTTCTTAGCTCCTTCTGGACACTCAGACTTGATGTGTCCTGGTTTCCTGCAAGAGTAGCATACAAGCTTTTCAGACTTTTTAGCATTTTCAGGTCTTGGCTTGAAACCTCTTTTTACCTGGGGCTTCCTCTTAGTGAAGCCTATACCTTCCTTTCTTAAAAACCTTCTGAACTTTCTTATTAATAGAGCAACTTCATCTTCTTCAGTGTTGCTACTTGAAGGCTCTTCGTCATCAGATAGGTCCTTGGAGCTTGGTCCAGCTTTAAGAGCCAGAGGCTACTTTTTACTTACCTCAGCCTCTTTGTTTTTCAGATTCATCTCATAGGTCATCAGGGACCCTATGAGTTCTTCTACCTTGATGGTAGTTAAGTCTTTTGAGTCTTCAACTACCGTGGCCTTTGTATGCCAAATGGGAGTTAGTGATCTCAGAATCTTCCTTACTATGTCCTGCTCAGAGTAGGTCTTACCTAGCTCTGTCAAGCCATTAGTGAGCGAGGTTAGCCTAACATACATGTCCGAAATGGACTTATCAGATTTCATTCTAAACTTCTCATATTCAGATACCAACATGTTATCTTTGGTTGCACGTACCTACTGTGTCCCTTCATATATTACCTCAAGGCGGTCCCACATTTCTTTTGCAGTGGCGCAAGTTGACACCCTTGAGTATTCAGTTGGATGAAGGGAGCACTGCATGATGTGCTTGGCACCCCAGTTCAGAGTGATTGCCTGATCTGTTCTTTAGTCCATGTATCTTCATCTGGAGGCAGCTCAAATGATCCCTTGTTGATCACTCGCTAGACTTCATGATCCTGGGCTCTAACGAAGACCTGCATGCGGTTTTTCCAGTAAGGATAATTTGTCCCAGTGAAAAAGGGAGGCCGATTTACTGAATGTCCTTCTGCCATAGGACCTTTAGTTGTCATATCACCAGTTCTCTCAAGGTCGTTAGACCACATACAGAGAACCTTGCTCTGATACCACGTGTTGAGTGGTGATAGGCAGATCTAGAGGGGAGGGGTGAATAGATCAGTCCCCTTTTGCCCTTCTTTGTGGAAATAAAAATTAGATTTAACACAACTGATTATGAGATAGATATTGGCTAACAACTAAGAAGCTAGATACACACATGATGTCTGGAATCGGTCCTATCAAGCTTCTACTGTTGGAACAAGAGAGAAAACAAACCACAAGACAAGATCTTTAAGGTGGTTCAGTCTCAATCTAGAGACTTACGTCCACCCCTCACCTAATACAGTGAGGCTTCATTGGTGCCAACACACACCCGCTGATTCACAGCTTCTTACAGAGAGAAGCACTCGCACACTCCGCTGTCACACAGCTTGAGGTATCACAACCCAAAACATAGACCGATGTCAACACCGTCTGTCTTCCTACACTCAGGTACGGATCAAATGCTATGGAGTTTGTTTATAAGAAAAGCAAACTGAAAATGGAACCACCAGACAGAGTAGCATAGTAAAACACAATGAGAAGGAAGTCTCCTGTCTGGAAAAGAGCTTGAGGAGTCCTTGGCTTTTTTCTTCTTCTTCCTGGATCTTCACCACCACCCTCGAGGAAGAAGGTTGATTAAGCTTCAAGCTTTTTAAGAGATCTGGATGGAGCTTCACGAAACCCTTCTGCTTGTAAGAAGATCTTCCATCGTGAGGAAGAGGATCGTCTTCTTCTTTGATGGGGGCATCTCTCGCCCTTCACATTTTTCCACAGCTTCGATTGCTCGCCAACATAGCTCCATTGTGTCCGTCATATTTTTCTGAGTCGAGTCATGTAATTTTCATACTTTATTTGAGTCATGTCATTATAATTTCCCTTTATTTGAGTCGTGTACCTAGGTTAGTGAGTCATTTTCCCATGTTAGTTGTCATATGGTTGGTTTGATAGGCTAATGGGCCCAACTAATGGGCTAGGCCCAGGGGCGCCCCTCCCTTGGACTGCTTTGGTCATTTACTTGTTTGTCAGGGCTATTTTGGTCTTAGGAAAAGTATGGAGTCTATAAATAGTCCCTCCCCTCTCTCATTTGTAACAACCATTTTATGATCAATTTAAATCAAGTGAGTTCTAGTGTCATATTGGAGTGGATTCTCCAAACCTCTCTCTCTCTCTATTGGGGTGGATTCCCCCTCTCTCTATCTCACTTCTCTCTCTTCTCTCTCTCTCTTCAAGGAGGAGAGCGCCACTTTCTCTCTCCTCTCTTCCCTCTCTCTCCTCCACATCATTAATTCTCTCTCTCTCCCCCTTATTACTCATCCTCCCAACTACCCCACCCTCATTACTCCACCCTAGTTCCAAGAGACCTCCCCCCCAATCCCAACTCCACCACCCAACCACCACCTACTCAACTCCCTTCCCTAAGCACCCTCTCATCTCCCAAGGGAGAATTCCCCACTCCCCAAGCACCCCTTCCCTTTCCCAACACAACCCTTCCCATCCCCAAAGCCCCATTAACCACATTGGTCCATTTTCAAATTTTGGAGAGAGATCTCTCCTTCTCTCTCCCCCACCCATCCCAAATTCGCAGCTCCCCTCTCACCCACTGCAAACACCACCTTCCAGACCCCATTCTCCCCCATCCACACCTTGGAACACCCCCTCCTAGACCCCCTCACAGCCAGGGCTCTCCCCACACTCATCCACCCCCACTTCCCCTCCCATATACCCTATTTCCCCCCACCATCTTCAACCTACAGTTTTTAGTCCGTAGGCAGCAAAGGAGTGCCCAGTTGCAGAGGCTGCCACATCTTCACCTAGAAGCTTCAGAGGGCATACCATATATCGTTGGAAGTGTCTCCTAGTCAGCTTTCCAACGGTGGTGGTCCCGCCGACTTCCAAGATCGGAGCTGTTCGGAGGAGGCGATCTACCACGACTGCGCAAGACTTCTCAGGCAGAGGACCAGAACTAGAGTGGAAGATCTACAACGGCCATCCAACTGGGAATCTGAGCAATCATTCTTCATCAAAAGTCTTCTATTATGAGTCTTCTTTCACCTCCAAAAAGTAGAGCTCAATTTGGCATCCGGAACCAGGAGTTATCCATTTTCTCCCCCGGGTGCGCGGTTCTGCTTCCCCACAGTCTGCACCGACCTTTTATCAGAGTTCAGAGTCCACTGGCCTTCTCCGACAACGTTTGGCTTTCCCACTAGTTTTTCTTCGAAGAGGACTTGTCAACGGTTCCAACGGCTTTGGCGGCACCTGATTCTGAGTTTGGGAGCAGTCGTGGCATCCTCTTCTTCCTACTGTTGGAAACCTGAAGCAGCCAGTTCCGAGAAGCTACCACCCTGTTAGTGCCTCCACCCAGACCAGCGTTGGTGCCAGAAGAAATCAGAAAAATTTAGACATTTTCCCGTTCTAGTTACGAAGAATTCTCCACTAGTCCCATCATCAGAAAAAATCAGGAGAGGTCACAAAGGTGCCGTCTTCAACTGCTGGTCCCTGATTCCAGAACGTGGACAGATTCGACATCGGCTTCCTTTCATCACTTCTAGCTCGAATTCCTCTCCCCGCTTGGCCGGCTGAAGGCCCCTCCCTTTGTGGAGGTAGTTTTTGGATGTAATCATTATCTTCCCTTCCCCATAATCCCCCCCCCCCTTGCATGGGGTGTAGTTTTGTAAACGTTTGAGCAGGTTGAAGCTTCACCGGCGCAGGCGTTCGGGTGCATACCCACGCCTCCCTGCTCTCCATCATCTCCGACCGGGATCGGCGTCTTCACACTGATCAGGTGAGCTTATGGACCCCTCCCTTTGTTGGTAGATCTTGCTTAATTAGTATTGCTTCTTAACTTCGTCGGACGGTGAGTGAGCGCCCGTTTCAAACTTGGTTATGTTTGAGTGTTCGCCGCGGGTGAGTTGTGAGAGTGACCCTTCAACCCATGCCTTCGGCATGCTGACCGCCCGTGAATTTAAGCAACTCTGGCCCCTAGGGGTCCTCCCCAAGTTAGTCATATCCTTGGAAACCACCGGTCCAACCTCGGACCCTCACCCCATTGCCGGTCCACCTACGGACCCGAGTGTGCTAAACGCGAGTGAGTCCGCTTGTGTGACATTGCCTAGTCGTTGCGTTTGCTTGTCACTTAGGTCCCAGTTCGTGTCACATCAAATTGGTATCAGAGCAAGTTCTAGACTTGTCTCTACTAAGTCTTGTCCTAGGGCCATTGCATGCATCACCCTTGTCCACTATCATGACTACCTCATACTTGGCATATTCGCCACTCTTAGGCCCATTAGAAGCCTTTGTGTTTGATGGATCCCGCCCTAGCATATATCTAGAATGGGAAAAATCCATAGACCAACACTTTGGGAGGTTTACCCTGTCAGGGCTTGTCCAAGTCAACTATGCCAAGAGTTTGCTCTGGCGCCAAGCTAGGAAAGAATGGGAGAACATTGTAGGTTTGAGAGAAGCCAAAGGGGAAGCACCCATTGAATCTTGGGATGAAATGAGGGCCGATCTTAGAAAGATCTACGCACCCCAACCTAAACCTCTTCAACCAACCGATCTTTCACCCCCGACCCCAACTCCCACCCAAGAACTTCCCCGACCAAGCCCAACCCAAGTCCACCCATGTTCACCACCCCGAGAGTACCATGTACTGACCATTATCACTCCACCCACCATAGACTATCCTACCCCATTATCCTTGGAAGTTGTGGCCAACACACATACCTAAGTGGAGATGGATGCCAATTCGGATTCACCTCCCACCATAGAGAACATCCTAGACCTCCCACTTCCACCCACCTCTCCTAGTTCGGGTCCTTATGAGCCGCACACCCTAACCATGAATGAGTCCATACTCCAATGGTTTAAGCAAGGCCCCACCATTCCTAGCTCACCACCTTACCTCTCACCCTTGGCATGTCAAGTCCAAATTGTGCCCACCCAGTCTTCCCATGTCACACTTCAAACCTCCTACTTTGTGGAAGGCTTAGGGGACCTAGTGGACTGTTTACAATGGCAAGTCTACCTGACCAATATGCTAGCCATAGGACCATTGGAGTCTAGCCCCATCTACTTTAGTGGACCCTTCCTAGCTTACCCCACCACCGGTTCCATCACGTCCATCTACACTAGTGGCCATTATACGAGTGAAATCCTCCTCTTTCTCCCCAAGGATGAGAAACCAATCTTGGCCCACTTCCCACCCATCAAGATTCCAATTGCTTTAATTGGCAAACTCACTAGAGACCTTGGCCCAATTATCTTGGAGGAGGATGACTCACCGTTTGGGTACCTTGAAGACATAGAGTGCCACCCTCTAGGAAGACCTTTCCACTACCCCTTTGATCCCTTCCTATGGGAGCCTAGACCCCTATGTGACCCAACCACCTTATCCACCACCCACCCTTTCCTACCCTCACCCACCGATGAGCCCAACCTTCTCCTTAATTTGGAGCTTCTTATATTGGGTAGAAAGCCAAGCCCTCCCCTCATGGCCGACTCACTCACCAAGAACATTGGCCCAGTTATCATGAAGGGGGATGACTTAGCACCTTTTGAGGACCTTGAGGACATAGAGCTCCTCCCCCTTGGTAACTCATTTTATGATCCCTATGATCCATTCCAATGGAAGTCCAAAAGCCCACACATAGGAGACATCTTTGGCACAAGAATGCATAAGTCTTGGCATACAAAACCACTTGACATGATTCATAAGTTGGGTCCATTCATCCATATCACCCACATGTCGAGTAGGAAGCATGAGTGGTCCATATTCAGATGTAATTGTCCACCTTCATTCATCATGAGCCTTAAGCATGATAGGAGCATTCTTGGATGTCCGGGTCCCCCGGCATTTGTCACCCCCATGCATGACCGGATCACCTACGGATGCCCCGACCCTCCAACCTTTGTTAGGAAGTCCATGCATGATAGGGCCACATTTGGTTGCCCCGGCCCACCAAGGCTCATCAAGGTTCATATGGCATCATGGCATGATAGGTCCATCTATGGATGTCCTGGTCCACCTTTATCCACACACATTTCCACACACCCACCACCCCGTAGTGCATGGCATGTGTATCCAAGCAAGCATTTTGCAACGAACGGTGAGGTTCATATTGAGCGGGCAATAGCTCGTAAGCGCCACTTGGGATTCCAAGGAGGCAACTTGGTAATGGTGACATTGGAGTGGCTCTACCCTAGGGCTATCTCCAAACCGAGGGCACGAGGACTTGGACCTTCCATGTTCCGAGTGACTTTGACACCCTGGCTTATGGGTTGGATCTACCGATGGGATTTTGGGATATACCCTACTTTTCACGTGGCGGATCTAGCACTCTTTAAGGGCACCTCGGTGGATCCCAGTGAGAACCTTGAGCCTACCCCCACCTTTGTGAGTGACACCCTCGGAGAACCTCCACATATCAGCTTGAGAGTCCGACGTGTGCACACGGAGGTAATACTAGGCAAGCAGGGTACCATCGCTAGCAAGAGGGTGTGCCCGAGCCACCTTGAGAGAATGAAGAGTCGTCCCCCGGCTAAGGATGCGAGGTTGAGTTTGGAGGTTGTGGCTCGCCTGGAGCTGCATTGGAGGACCTCTCCCTTGGTGGACCCATACTCGACGGAGTCGAGTTCTTCGCACCCCGGGGGTATGATGGGGGCATCTCTCGCCCTTCACATTTTTTCACAGCTTCGATTGCTCGCCAGCATAGCTCTATTGTGTCCGTCATATTTTTCTGAGTCGAGTCATGTAATTTTCATACTTTATTTGAGTCATGTCATTGTAATTTTCCCTTTATTTGAGTCATGTACCTAGGTTAGTGAGTCATTTTCCTATGTTAGTTGTCATATGGTTGGTTTGATAGGCTAATGGGCCCAACTAATGGGCTAGGCCTAGGGGCGCCCCTCCCTTGGACTGCTTTGGTTATTTACTTGTTTGTCAGGGCTATTTTGGTCTTAGGAAAAGTATGGAGTCTATAAATAGTCCCTCCCCTCTCTCATTTGTAACAACCATTTTATGATCAATTTAAATCAAGTGAGTTCTAGTGTCATATTGGAGTGGATTCTCCAAACCTCTCTCTCTCTCTCTCTCTCTCTCTCTCTCTCTCTCTCTATTAGGGTGGATTCCCCTTCTCTCTCTATCTCACTTCTCTCTCTTCTCTCTCTCTCTCTTCAAGGAGGAGGGCGCCACTTTCTCTCTCCTCTCTTCCCTCTCTCTCCTCCACATCATCAATTCTTTCTCTCTCCCCATCATTACTCATCCTCCCAACTACCCCACCCTCATTACTCCACCCTAGTTCCAAGAGACCTCCCCCCCAATCCCAACTCCACCACCCAACCACCACCTACTCAACTCCCTTCCCTAAGCACCCTCTCATCTCCCAAGGGAGAATTCCCCACTCCCCAAGCACCCCTTCCCTTTCCCAACACAACCCTTCCCATCCCCAAAGCCCCATTAACCACATTGGTCCATTTTCAAATTTTGGAGAGAGATCTCTCCATCTTTCTCCCCCACCCATCCCAAATTCGCAGCTCCCCTCTCACCCACTGCAAACACCACCTTCCAGACCCCATTCTCCCCCATCCACACCTTGGAACACCCCCTTCTAGACCCCCTCACAGCCAGGGCTTTCCCTACACTCATCCACCCCCACTTCCCCTCCCATATACCCAATTTCCCCCCACCATCTTCAACCTACAAATTTCAGTCCGCAGGCAGCAGAGGAGTGCCCAGTTGCAGAGGCTGCCACATCTTCACTTGGAAGCTTCAGAGGGAATACCATATATCGTTGGAAGCGTCTCCCAGTCAGCTTTCCAATGGTGGTGGTCCTGCCGACTTCCAAGATCGGAGCTGTTCGGAGGAGGCGATCTACCATGACTGCGCAAGACTTCTCAGGTAGAGGACTAGAACTAGAGTGGAAGATCTACAGCGGCCATCCTACTAGGAATCTGAGCAATAGTTCTTCATCAAAAGTCTTCTATTCTGAGTCTTCTTTCACCTCCAAAAAGAAGAGCTCAATTTGGCATCCAGAACCAGGAGTTATCAATTTTCTCCCCCGGGTGCGCGGTTCTGCTTCCCCACAGTCTGCACCGACCTCTCATCAGAGTTCAGAGTCCACTGGTCTTCTCCGACAACGTTTGGCTTCGCCGCCAATTTTGCTTCGAAGAGGACTCGTCAACAGTTCCAATGGCTCTAGCAGCACCTGATTCTGAGTTTGGGAGCGGTCGTGGATCCTCTTCTTCCTACTATTGGAAACCTGAAGCAGCCAGTTCCGAGAAGCTACCACCCTGTTCGAGCCTCCACCCAGACCAGCGTTGGCGCCAGAAGAAATCGAAAAAATTCAGACGTTTTTCCATTCCAGTTACGAAGAATTCCCCACTGGTCCCGTCATCATAAAACATCAGGAGAGGTCACAAAGATGCCGTCTTCAACTGCTGGTCCCTGATTCCAGAACGTGGACAGATTCGGCATCGGCTTCCTTTCATCACTTCTAGCTCGAATTTCTCTCCCCGCTTGGCCGGCTGAAGGCCCCTCCCTGTGTGGAGGTAGTTTTTGGATGTAATCATTATCTTCCCTTCCCCACGATCCCTCCCTTGCATGGGGTGTAGTTTTGTAAACGTTTGAGCAGGTTGAAGCTTCACCGGCGCGGCGTTCGGGTGCATACCCACGCCTCCCTGCTCGCAATCGTCTCCGGCCGGGATCGGCGTCTTCACGCTGAACAGGTGAGCTTCTGGACCCCTCCCTTTGTTGGTAGATCTTGCTTAATTAGTATTGCTTCTTAACTCCGTCGGACGGTGAGTGAGCGCCCGTTCCAAACTTGGTTATGTTTGAGTGTTCGCCGCGGGTGAGTTGTGAGAGTGACCCTTCAACCCATGCCTTCGGCATGCTGACCGCCCGTGAATTTGGGCAACTCTGGCCCCTAGGGGTTCTCCCCAAGTTAGTCATATCCTTGGAAACCACCGGTCCAACCTCGGACCCTCACCCCATTGCCGGTCCACCTACGGACCCGAGTGTGCCAAACGCGAGTGAGTCTGCTTGTGTGACATTGCCTAGTTGTTGCGTTTGCTTGCCACTTAGATCCCAGTTCGTGTCACATCAAATTGGTATCAGAGCAAGTTCTAGACTTGTATCTACTAAGTCTTGTCCTAGGGCCATTGCATGCATCACCCTTGTCCACTATCATGACTACCTCATACTTGGCATATTCGCCACTCTTAGGCCCATTAGAAGCCTTTGTGTTTGATGGATCCCGCCCTAGAATATATCTAGAATGGGAGAAGTCCATAGACCAACACTTTGGGAGGTTTACCCTGTCAGGGCTTGTCCAAGTCAACTATGCCAAGAGTTTGCTCTGGCGTCAAGCTAGGAAAGAATGGGAGAACATTGTAGGTTTGAGAGAAGCCAAAGGGGAAGCACCCATTGAATCTTGTGATGAAATGAGGGCCGATCTTAGAAAGATCTACGCACCCCAACCCAAACCTCTTCAACCAACTGATCTTTCACCTACGGACCCTCACCCCATTGCCGGTCCACCTACGGACCCGAGTGTGCCAAACGTGAGTGAGTCCGCTTGTGTGACATTGCCTAGTCGTTGCGTTTGCTTGCCACTTAGGTCCCAGTTCGTGTCACATCATTCTTCAAGTGCTCACACCAGCAGCATCAGGAAGGAGACTAGCTTCCTCAGCAAGTCTTCGAGCTTTTCATTTTTCCTCTTGCTTGCCTGCCTTCGAACTGGAGCTCATGCTCCTCATATATTGGTGTCCTAGGTCGACACCAACGTTGTCTGCTTTTCAAGCAACACCCAGAATGTCACATCCACATTATTTGATCTGCTTCCATTTGCATAGTTGACTTCTATTCTGTCAAGTTTGCAGGAATGTGGGTAGGTAGGCGACCATAGCAGCCAAGGTACGATCTTCTTCAGAGGATGTCTTTGCCAAATCACAGTCTTCTGACACAGAAGTACTTCGACGGCTTTTTCCAGAGCAAACGGATCCTCTGGATTAAGTTCTGGATCTTGAAGACAGCTTCCGTCGGATTCAGATCCGTTCTGGTCGAACCAAGTGTGTCGACACTTTCCTCTTAGTGTGTCGAGACATTCCTTTGAAAGCCTTGAAGAATCGTTCTAGTTGAACGTGGATGTGTCGACACTTTCCTATCAGTGTGTCGAGACATCCCTTTGAAAGCCTTGAAGATAGCTTCTGCCGGTTTCAAAACCGTTCTGGTTGAACGTTGATGTGTCGACGCTTAACACTCAGTGTGTCGGGACATTTAGTGAGTGTCTTGAAGATCCATGGCTAATGTGTCGAGACAACACCAAAAGGTGTCGGGACATGTGAGCCATGTGCAGAGTTCTCGCATGAGGGTGTCGAGACAGAATCGCCAAGTGCAGAGATTTTCACACGAGTGTGTCGACACTTTTCACTCAGTGTGTCGAGACACTAGTGAGTCCATAGTCTTAGACAAAATGGCTTCAGCTTGATTTCTTCTGGATGTGTCGAGACATGGGTTAGATGTGTCGACACATTCTTTTATGTCGGAGCTCAAGCATTGGAAATCTAACACAATCTCTTCTAGATGTGTCGGGACATCATTAGGCCGTGTCGAGACATCACTGAAAGAGATTCTTCTGCCCTTGATTAGTCAATACATCAAACCAAAATAAGTTAGATATTTCTCAAATATCTACCAATGATTTATGATATGTTATCATCAAAACCAGGAGACACAACATCCTACCCCTGATTGCCCCACGTGGCAGGATCCTTTGTTCCCTACATGATTCTCCTGAGGGCGCGTGGAGGGAATACTCTCGCCAGAAACGTGGCATATTCCTCATGTTTAAGGTTCTAGCCTATCTTGGATCACGTGTCCTCTTATTTGAGCCTCGAGCCACGTGACTGTTCTGAGTGTAAATCTTCCCGCCTCTTATGTGTTCGTCACTAGATCCTTTAGTGACTTAAACCTGTCAACATGGTAAAAGGTATTTAATCAAATACCTTATCTATGATAAAGAGAATTCATGCTTAATCAAATTCAGAGAACTTAATTGCTCAGATCAAACATATGTAGATATATTATGTGTAACTCCCAGAGCATAGACTTAATGACTTAGAATCAATGTATGCAACTACCTGGACATTACATGTGCATAGACTTCACATGTGCTCAGACCACGAATTCATCATGTGCACAGACCCTACTATGTGTAAGCACATACTTTAAAACACTGGACAATGCATGTGCACAGACCTACTTTATGCATGTGCACAGACCTCGACTTCATGTGCACAGACCTAGACTTCATGTGCACAGACCTACTTTATGCATGTGCACAGACCTAGACTTCATGTGCACAGACCTACTTTATTCATGTGCGCAGACTCTAGATGGCGTGTGCACAGACCTTGACACAACCAGAAAAAGCGGGATTTCAGACGGTCAGAATCCGTCTCAGATCCGTCTGAAAATCCGTCACAAAACACGTTTGTAACGGATTTCAGACGGATTTCAGACGGACATAGGCCGTCTGATATTCTTCGTCACAAATTTGTGACAGTTCCATATTCCGTCTGAAATGCCGTCGGAAAATAAAATTTCAGACAGATTTAATTCAGTCACATATTCCGTCTGAATATCATACGAGATATTTTCCGTCTGAAATACCGTCTGTCCTTAATTCTGTCTGAATTTAAAATGGTAAATATTCCGTCCGAAAAGTGGTGAGAAAGCCGTCTGAATTTCAGACGGATATTACGACGGTTAGCTCAACTGTTCGTCTGAAATTTCAAACGGATATTTTTCGTCTCAAATACCATCTGAATATCCGTCTGAAATGCAAAATTTATTTTTTAAAAAATCTTAAATTATTCTAAAAAACCTGTTGGATCACAAATAAACATCTAGAAATATCCTGCTGAAAAAAAATATTGGGAACCTACTGATTAAATAAACACCACCGAAAAAAAAACTCAACACCATGCTGATCAAATAAACACCACCGAAAAAAAAAACTCAACACCATGCTGATCGAATAAATACCACAAAAAAAACACATCAAACCTGCTGATCCGTCTGAATATCATCAAACATCAAGAAATATCCGGTACATCGTCCATATCCTCCCTGCCCTGCTCATCTCCTCTGTCGCCGGCCGCAGAAGGATCCCCCTACATTAAAAAAATAAAAACATTCATTCATAGATAAAAAAATTAGTGCGAAGAAATTAGCATAAATTGAAATCAAACATATCAAATTCATAACTGTAGATTTTAAAGACCAACTAAACTAGCTTGAAACATTATTTAAATCAATTACATTTGGAGAATGCACTTTTGAGCGCCGAGCTCAAACCGGGCATCCGATTTGGATTTCGTCAGTTCTGACAAGTCACTTTCATCTCCCAGGTCGTGTTGGAATGATCGGCATGGCCATCCGACTGGTATTTCAGGTTTTAGACCCCCGGTCCCGACCTGGCAGTTCATTTAAACTAAGTGTATTTTGAAAATGAACGTTTGAGCGCCGAGCTCAAACCGGGCATCCGATTGGGATTCCGTCAGTTCTGACAAGTCACTTTCATCTCCCAGGTTGTGTTGGAACGATCGACATGGCTATCCGACCAGTATTTCAGATTTTAGACCCCCGGACCCGACTTGGCAGTTCATTTAAACGAAGCGTATTTAGAAAATGAACTTTTGAGCGCCGAGCTCAAACCGGGCATCCGATTTAGATTCCTTCAGTTTTGACAAGTCACTTTCATCTCCTAGGTCGTGTTGGAATGATCGGCACGGCCATCCGACTGGCATTTCAGGTTTTAGACCCCCGGACCCGACTTGGCAGTTCATTTAAACAAAGTGTATTTAGAAAATGAACTTTTGAGCATCGAGCTCAAACCGGGCATCCGATTTGGATTCCGTCAGTTCTGACAAGTCACTTTCATCTCCCAGGTCGTGTTTGAATGATCGGCATGGCCATCCGATCGGTATTTCAGGTTTTAGACTCCCGGACCCGACTTGGCAGTTCATTTAAACAAAGTGCATTTAGAAAATGAACTTTTGAGCGCCGAGCTCAAACCGGGCATCCGATTTGGATTCCGTCATTTCTCACAAGTCACTTTCATTTCCCAAGTCATGTTGGAACAATCGGAACTACCATCCGATTGGTATTTCAGGTTTTAGACCCCCGGACCCGACCTGGCAGTTCATTTAAACTAAGTGTATTTTGAAAATGAACGTTTGAGCGCCGAGCTCAAACCGGGCATCCGATTTGGATTCCGTCAGTTCTGACAAGTCACTTTCATTTCTGAGGTCATGTTGGAATGATCGGCATGGCCATCTGACCAGTATTTCAGGTTTTAGACCCCCGGACCCGATTTGGTAGTTCATTTAAACTAAGTGTAATTAGAAAATAAACTTTTGAGCGCTGAGCTCAAACCGGGCATCCGATTTGGATTCCATCAATTCTGACAAGTCACTTTCATCTCCCAGGTCATGTTGGAGCGATCGACATGGCCATCCGACTGGTATTTCAGGTTTTAGACCCCCAGACCCGACTTGGCAGTTCATTTAAACGAAGTGTATTTAGAAAATGAACTTTTGAACGCCGAGCTCAAATCGGGCATCTGATTTGGATTCCGTTAGTTCTGACAAGTCACTTTCATCTCCCAAGTCGTGTTGGAATGATCATCATGGCCATCCAACCGGTATTTCAGGTTTTAGACCCCTGGACCTGACTTGGCAGTTCATTTAAACAAAGTGTATTTAGAAAATGAACTTTTGAGCGCCGAGCTCAAACCGGGCATCCGATTTGGATTCCGTCAGTTCTGACAAGTCACTTTCATCTCCCAGGTCGTGTTGGAATGATCGGCATGGCCATCCGACTGGTATTTCAGGTTTTAGACCCCCGGACCCGACTTGGCAGTTCATTTACACAAAGTGTATTTAGAAAATGAACTTTTGAGCGTCGAGCTCAAACCGGGCATCCGATTTGGATTCCGTCAGTTCTGACAAGTCACTTTCATCTCCCAGGTCATGTTGGAATGATCGGCATGGCCATCTGATCGGTATTTTAGGTTTTAGACCCTCGGACTCGACCTGGTAGTTTATTTAAACTAAGTGTATTTTGAAAATGAACGTTTGAGCGCCGAGCTCAAACCGGGCATCCGATTTTGATTCCATCAGTTCTGACAAGTCACTTTCATCTCCCAGGTCATGTTGGAATGATCGGCACGGCCATCCGACCAGTATTTCAGGTTTTAGACCCCTGGACCCGATTTGGCAGTTCATTTAAACTAAGTGTATTTAGAAAATAAACTTTTGATCGCCGAGCTCAAACCGGGCATCCGATTTGGATTCCATCAGTTCTGACAAGTCACTTTCATCTCCCAGGTTGTGTTGGAATAATCTGCATGGCCATTCGACCGGTATTTCAGGTTTTAGACTCCCGGACCCGACCTGGCAGTTCATTTAAACTAAGTGTATTTTGAAAATGAATGTTTGAGCGCCGAGCTCAAACCGGGCATCCGATTTGGATTTCGTCAGTTCTGACAAGTCACTTTCATCTCCCAGGTCGTGTTGGAATGATTGGTATGGCCATCTGATCGGTATTTCAAGTTTTAGACCCCCTGACCTGACTTGGCAGTTCATTTAAACTAAGTGTATTTTGAAAATGAAATTTTGAGCGCCGAGCTCAAACCGGGCATTCGATTTGGATTCCATCAATTCTGACAAGTCACTTTCATCTCCCAGGTCATGTTGGAATGATCGGCATGGCCATCCGATCGGTATTTCAGGTTTTAGACCCCCAGACCCGACTTGGCAGTTCATTTAAACAAAGTGTATTTTGAAAATGAACTTTTGAGCGCCAAGCTCAAACCAAGCATCCGATTTAGATTCCGTCAGTTCTGAGAAGTCACTTTCATCTTCCAAGTCGTGTTGGAATGATCAGCATGGCCATCCGATCGGTATTTCAGGTTTTAGACTCCCGGACCCGATTTGGCAGTTCATTTAAACTAAGTGTATTTAGAAAATGAACTTTTGAGCGCCGAGCTCAAACCGGGCATCCTATTTAGATTCCTTCTATTTTGAAAAGTCACTTTCATCTCCCAGGTCGTGTTGGAATGATCGGCATGGCCATCCGACCGGTATTTTAGGTTTTAGACCCCCGGACCCGACGTGGCAGTTCATTTAAACTAAGTGTCTTTAGAAAATGAACGTTTGAGCGCCGAGCTCAAACCGGGCATCCGATTTGGATTCCGTCAGTTCTGACAAGTCACTTTCATCTCCTAGGTCATGTTGGAATGATCGGCGTGGCCATCCGATCGGTATTTCAGGTTTTATACCCCCGGACCCGACTTGGCAGTCCATTTAAACAAAGTGTATTTAGAAAATGAACTTTTGAGCGCCGAGCTCAAACCGAGCATTCGATTTGGATTCCGTCAGTTCTGACAAGTCACTTTCATCTCCCAGGTCGTGTTGTAATAATCGAAATGGCCATCCGATCAGTATTTCAGGTTTTAGACTCCCGGACCTGATTTGGCAGTTCATTTAAACTAAGTGTATTTAGAAAATGAACTTTTGAGCGCCGAGCTCAAACTGGGCATCCGATTTGGATTCCGTCAGTTCTGACAAGTCACTTTCATCTCCTAGGTCATGTTGGAATGATCGGCATGGCCATCCGATCGGTATTTTAGGTTTTAGACCCCCGGACCCGACGTGGTAGTTCATTTAAACTAAGTGTATTTAGAAAATGAACGTTTGAGCGCCGAGCTCAAACCGGGCATCCGATTTGGATTCCGTCAGTTCTGACAAGTCACTTTCATCTCCCAGGTCATGTTGGAATGATCGGCATGGCCATCCAACTGGTATTTCAGGTTTTAAACCCCCAGACCCGACCTGGCAGTTCATTTAAACTAAGTGTATTTTGAAAATGAACGTTTGAGCGCCGAGCTCAAACCGGGCATCCGATTTGGATTCCGTCAGTTCTGACAAGTCACTTTCATCTCCCAGGTCGTGGTGGAATGATCGGCATGGCCATCCGACTGGTATTTTAGGTTTTAGACCCCCAAATCCGATTTGGCAGTTTATTTAAACTAAGTGTATTTAGAAAATGAACTTTTGAGCGCCGAGCTCAAACTGGGCATCCTATTTGGATTTCGTCAGTTCTGAGAAGTCACTTTCATCTCCCAGGTCGTCTTGGAACAATTGGCACGGCTATCTGACTGGTATTTCAGGTTTTGGACCCCCGAGCCCGACTTGGCAGTTCATTTAAACAAAGTGTATTTTGAAAATGAACTTTTGAGCGCCGAGCTCAAACCGGGCATCCGATTTGGATTCCGTCGATTCTGACAAGTCACTTTCATCTCCCAGGTCGTGTTGGAATGATCGGCATGGCCATCCGACCCCCGAACCCTGGATTTTCTCAATTCTTCTAAACTAAGTGAGTTTTGAAAACTAGGGAGTTTTAAAATTTCAAGTGAACATAATTGAGTAATTCCATCAAAATAAAAACATAGTAAACACTCACCTGTGCGGCCTGTGCTGTGGTGGTGGTGGATCGTTGAGGGACCATTCTCCCCTGGGAGAGGAGGCCACTGATTGCCTGCAAAATGATTGCCTGCTCGCTAGAGATCTCCTGTTGGAACTGCTGCTGCTGCCGCTACAAATAAGAAATCTACGACCGGACCATGTCCATCATGTCGCTGGCAGAAGCGCTGGGAGCAATTCCAGGTATAGTGAAGGCACTGCTACTGGTTTGGGCAGAGCAAGAACTCGCACACGATGATATCACCGCGCTAGCGTCTAGGCTCTCCCCAAAACCATATAGTCGGCCTTTCTTCAGTACGCCAGCTGCTGCCACCCACTCCACCGGATCGAACTCTGGCTGCTGCTTGTCTCCCTCCCCTACTGCTCTGTCACTGCTTTGCTATATGTTTCCTACAAATTGAATAAAATAACTAGTCAATTTCATATGAATTTCATGCCGATTTAAATGAACGGTACAAGTTGCATATGTAGATAAACTTACCGCTGCTGACTTAGCTGTCTCACTCACAAATTGATTAGTCCCCTTCTTTTTGTGTGTTCTGTCGAACACCTCAAGGAACGACGGAGGTCGATTAAGCTCCACAGCATGTTATACAATTCATAGTAAAAAAAAGTCAAATATTGGGCTAAATTGTAAGAAGATTAATTGTTATATTACTTACCAATTTTTGTTTATGAGCCGCATAAGAGATGGACCCACTCGTATGTAAATTTGAACCTGGTTTTGACGCCCTGTTTGCTTTGACTTTTTCGGACTTTTCTATCCACTTGGGGTTGGCAAAATGGTCACAAGATATCTCCCAATCCTCCTGCCTCATCCACAAAGGGCGGTGCGCCTTCCACAATTGTCGGTCTTCACTCCCCCCACTCAATTTTTTAGCGTGTGCTCGGGCCTCATGTATTTTCCTTTTGTAACTTGACTGCATAGTAGACTCCCAGGCACGATGACATCTCGCCGCGTCATGTCCACACGTGAATTGAAAAGACCATTATAAATCAATTACTTTTCACACTTAGTATACTGTTGTGAATTGAGTTTGGGAAATACTTGAATTAAATGACGTAATTACTTACTAAGAACATGTTGTACAATGAATCGCGGACGGCCATAGGAAATTCTCTGAAAGTGGATGATGCCCCGGGCACATGTGCCAACATGAGTTCGGTGGAATGATGGACAGCATTGTGGGGTTCAAATTTCTTACTGCAATTGCAAATGTCAAAATATTCATATTAGACAGTTGAAGGCTAATTAAATAATGAATGTAATATAACCTTATAGATTTACCCGGAGATCCAACACGGGCGACGTCTATCATGGGCCGTGCCTCCCTCGTGACGACTGCCGGCATCGTCAAGTGGCTGACTGGTGGGGGTGTGCCCTGTACAAGTGGGAGGTGGTGGGAGGGCACTGGGATCTGTAAGAATAGATCTTCACAAGTAAAACTAAGTGTATTACAGATCCTTGAAATAACATAATTAAGTAAGGAGGGCACTGGGACCTATACATACCTGCAGTGGGAGGTGGTGGGGGTGGCATCTGCACAACAGGTGGAAGACCACTGAGACCTGCAAGAATTAATTTTCATAAGTAAAACAAATATTGGAGAATTTAAATTAAAATATACATACCTGCAGCGGGAGGTGGTGGGGGTGGCATCTGCACAACATGTGGGAGACCACTGAGACCTGTAAGAATTAATTTTCATAAGTAAAACAAATGTTGGAGAATTTAAATTAAAATATACATACCTGTAGCGGGAGGTGGTGGGGGTGGCGTCTGCACAACAGGTGGGAGGCCACTGAGACCTGCAAGAATTAATTTTCATAAGTAAAATAAATATTTGAGAATTTAAATTAAAATATACATACCTGTAGCGGGAGGTGGTGGGGGTGGCGTCTGCACAACAGGTGGGAGGCCACTGAGACCTGCAAGAATTAATTTTCATAAGTAAAACAAATATTGGGAACTTTAAAATAAAATATACATACCTGCAGTGGGAGGTGGTGGGGGTGGCGTCTGCACGACAGGTGGGAGGCCACTGAGACCTGCAAGATCTAATTTTCATGTGGAGTGATACAAATATTATGAACTTATAATTAAAATATACATACCTACAGCGGGAGGTGGTGGGGGTGACATCTGCACAATAGGTGGGAGGCCACTGACACCTGCAAGATTTAATTTTCATAAGTAAAATAAATATTGGGGAATTTAAATTAAAATATACATACCTACAGCGGAAGGTGGTGGGGATGGCGTCTGCACAACAGGCAACAAGCCGACACTTGAACCTAAAAAAATTCTTTTAGGCTAGTAAATGATGTAAACATTTATATAGCTAAATTTTTTAATAGATATACCTGTGCCTGAAGAAGACGCCAAATAGGAGGGAGTAGAGCCCTTGTCACTGCCCTGTCTCCTCCCACTCCCAGTACGACCTCCTCGAACCATTTCTTTATTACTAACAAAACAATTAATACATATTAATCCTCAATTGCACAAGACTAAAATCTCTGTTATTACAAATTATGCAAAAAGGTAAGGATATCTCACTAAATTATGAAAATGTGCCTCCCTCATGTTGATGATATATCTAACTCATCATCATCTTTGTCATCCATAGTAGCCTCATCAGATTCTTCCTCCCCTCTAACATCAACATTTAGCTCCATCGGATCAACTTCTTCCACTTCATCACGCATACGTAATGACAGTGGCTCATCAGATTCGTCCAGATTAAACCTAGAGGAACCGACAATGCCAACTTCGTCTGATTGATAATATTCGGAACTAGCAACCTCTGAGACATCTCCACTCATAGTTAACTCATAAGTGGGAAAGAGTTTTGAATTAACCCTACAAACTGCCCACCAATCTCTATTCTTGGATGATGGATAGCTTGAATAGTACACTTGCTGGGCTTGTGCGGCTAAAATGAACGGTTCATAGGTCTTAAGTTTAGACCTATGCTTGACATCGACAATCCCATAATTTGTGTCATGTCGAACAGAACTAGGATCAAACCATTGACACTTAAATATGTATACGTGATTGTCTTGTCCCAAATACTGAAGTTCTAAGACTTCTTCAAGAATACCATAGTAGTCCAATTCCACTTCATTGTATAAACTTCCCTTCACAGATACGCCGCTGTTCATCATAGACTTACTTCGCCCATAATCCCTTGTATGAAATTTGTATCCATTCACAATATATCCTGGATAGGCACGTGTCTGGTTCGAGGGGCCATAACTTATCTGTTGTACTCTTTGATCAGAAATGAGACCTTGTTCAACCTATATTCAAATTAGAGTAGTTAAAATAATAACAATTACCTCAACATATATAAATACAAACATATGTATTCAACGATGACACTAACTCGGTTTCTCAGCCATTTGGAAAAAAACTTCTCGCGTTCTTTTTCAATCTCCACGTCCTAGATATTTGGGCATTTTCAGCTAATTTTGAATCAAATTGCCGGCAATATAAATGCACTACTACTTTAAATGAACTGCAGAAGAAGGATGAACAACTTATGGACTTGCTGGAAATGTGAGTTAAGAACTTACCCAACATAAGGTTCAATATCGAGGCAATTCAGAAGAATATATATCTCAGCGACGTGCAACTCTCTATCTTCGAGCGTGCGAGTCAAGCAACGTCCGAACGCACGTCCAGGATGTTTAAATATGGAGAGCCGATCGGACGATTCATCCACTCCCCCATCGTCATTACGTGGAGGTCGAGTAGGATGAATTTGAATCTCTGGCTCAAAGTACATAGAACAGAAGTTCAAAATTTCTTCAAGAATGTATGTCTCAGCAATCAAACCCTCCACATATGCCTTGTTGCGAACTTTCATTTTTAATTCATGCATGCACCTACAACAACAAATCAGATGGCAATGATATGTATCGGCCATGGATGACTTGTAAGTTAACAAAAATTGTCACATACCTCTCAAATGGATACATCCATCGAAATTGTACTGGCCCTCCGACGATAGCCGCATATGGCAAATGAACGACCAGGTGCTCCATCGAATCAAAGAATGCTAGAGGAAATATCTTCTCTAGCTTGCAAACGGTTGTGATAACTTTTTCTTTGATAGTTTATACATCCCAAAGTCTGAGTTCTGATGCACATAAAATCTTGAAAAATTGACTCATCTTAGCTAGTGCTCCCCATATCTACTTTGGCAACAAATCACGAAATGCAATGGGCAGTAGCCTCTCCATGAACACATGACAGTCGTGACTTTTCATACCATATATTTTCCCCCATTAACATTCATACAACGGGCTATGTTGAATGCATATCCATCTGGGAATCTCAACTGTTTCAACCACTGGCACACTTACTTGATATGTGTATCATGAAGCACATAAATTGCTTTAGGCTGCATAGTTTTGCCATTTACATTCTGTAGTTCCAGTTCTGAATGTTTACAAAGCATCTTTAAATCCATACGTGCTTTGGCGTTGTCCTTTATTTTCCCTTTAACATTCATGATCGTATTGAACACATTATCAAAAAAATTCTTCTCGGTATGCATGACATGCAGATTGTGTCGTAGAAGAAGAGTTGACCAATAAGGCAATTCCCAAAAAATACTTTTCTTGTTCTAGTTGTGATCCTTTCCAAAACTAGGGAGTTACCGTGTGCTACCAGACAATTGTACTACATCTGGTAAATTGTGCACCCGTGACGCCATATGTAGACCCGACACCCGTTGCAAGTCAGCTTCATCCATTTCAACAGTATTTTTTTTAAACGAGTCTTTTTGCCTTCGAAAAGGATGGTCACTTGGTAGCAACCGCCGATGGCAATCAAACCAGAATGCTTTCCCACCATGTTTCAATACAAATGATTTGGTATCTTTCATACAGTACGGACATGCTAACCTCCCATGTGTGCTCCAACCAGATAGCATTCCATATGCAGGGAAGTCACTTATTGTCCATATCAATGCAGCCTTCATAATAAAATTTTACTTCCTATATGCATCATAAGTAACAACTCCATTAGTCCATAAAAATTTGAGCTCATCAATCAACAGCCTGAGATATATGTCCAATTTTTTTTCGAGACTTTTTGGAACAGGAATTACTAAGGACAAAAATAGATTTTCTCGCTTCATGCACATGTGCGGCAGAAGGTTGTACGGTGTCATGAACACTGGCCAACAAGAATAAGATGCCACTGAACCACCGAATGGATTAAAACCATATGTGCATAAACCCAATCGAACATTACGTGACTCCCTTGAAAAGGCAAGATGAGTACGACTAAAGTGAGTCCAAGCTTCACCATCGACAGGATGACTGATTATATCATCGGCACGACATACTCTTTCGGTGTGCCATGTCATATGTCGAGCCATCTTTGAGGACATATACAGCCACTGCAGCCTAGGCACAAGAGAGAAGTATCGCAATGCCTTGTAAGGTACATCTTTTGCCTTTGAATTGACCCCCCCTTAGGTTTGAATCTGTCATGGCCACAAATGGAACATGATATCTCATATGCATCATCTTTGTAATATAACATACAATGATTAGGACATGCATCTATTTTCACATATCCAAGTCCTAAATCATTGACCATCTTTTTTGCACGGTAAAAAGTTTCTGGCAACTTCTCGTCTCGAGGCAACATACTCTTGATCAAGAGGAGGAGACGGTCAAAACAAGTCTCACTGATGTGAAATTCAGATTTCAAGTTCAACAACTGTGACACTGCAGACAATCGAGTGTACTTTTCACAACCATCCCACAGCGGCTCATCAGCATCCCTAAGTAGTTCATAAAATCTTCCGGCTATCTTATTCGGCACTTCCTCATGAACATTAAAACTATGACCAGCAGCATCTACAACCATATCCACGTACCCACTTGTGGCTGTAATATTGTCGGGCTCAAACCTCAAGAATTTCTCACCATGACACGTCCAATTCGTATAACCATCCACGAACCCTTTCGTGTACAAATGATGTTACACATCCCATGTTGAACGCCACCTCAAGTTTCTACAACTTGAACAAGGGCATCGAATGTGACCGTCGCGATCTATTGCTGCATTTAGATTCCCCAATGCAAATTGAATGAAACTCTCAACCCCATGCTTAAAGTCATCTGACACCACCCGGTCAACTATTCTACGATACATCCATGAACGATCTGTCGACATTTTGCCTGCACCCAATAAATGATAATACACATCCTAACTTTCAAATCATTACTCATGATATTACACCCGACCCTTTCCTCACATCGTTCATCATAGACCATTTACAGTTGGAAGAGGAATATTAATTAGATTATCACTTTTTAACCCATCCATGAAGGTTTGATCGCACAATCACTTACTATATGTGCTACACGATTTGCTGAAAATTTCGGCATCATCTCCCCACACTTCTCCGATATACCAAAAATATTTATTGATTTTGAAATTTTCTTAAACACTTACAATTAAGTGGTTAAGAAAACACTCAAAATCAATAATGATATATCAGAGAAGAGTGAGGAGACGCAACCGAAATTCTCAACAAACCATACAAACACATATAGTAAATGACTGCCTAAGTGCGATCAAACATTCACAGACTGTCCAAACGGGACAATTCAAGACTTTGAGGTAGATATATACATTCTCATAAACAAATGAGAACATACACATCAATCCCAAAGTCTTGAATGGGAAGGCACATTGACACGGTTTTAACGCGCTCTCCTGAGGTGCGTGTAATGTTAGATCGCATCCACGCACCTCAGCTCACAGGGAATACCCCATGCATTTATATAACATAAAATTAAATAACAACGTAATTATCATTATGCATATATCAAATTAAATAACACCCAAATTATAAAATTTTTTAAATGAAGAACATCGAAGCTAAACAATCTACATTTTTGAGTCAAATTAACATCAAATTTCTATTAAAATCAGATTTAAAAATATATTTACATGCAATTAAAATCTACAAAGTTTTAAATCACAAAACGAATTTTTTGAGTATTTACCTATTGCTATAGAGAATTCTGATTTCTTTGTATTTATCCACATCTTTGTATATATGTACTACTTCAGATATGTGGTCATTCCATTTCTCTATATCTTCTTATCATCATAAGACAAGGTTCAAATGGGATCACTTTCAGCCTCAGTGGAGCATCTATGGGCTCAAGAATGTATCCCTCGGTGGCAGGGGAGCATATGTTGTCTAGGTTCTAGCGGTCTGTGCACTACTGTCTCTGGAGGGCATCCATTGCCTCTCGAGAGCATCACTAGTGTCAGAGGAGCATGCATTGCTGGTTCAAGGCATTTCGATGTCACTCGGAGCTGGTCGACCGACATACTATTTGTGTCGACTTAGTTCCTTGGGCAATGCATGACCTGACTGATGGTGGGGGAGCATCTACAGTCGCTAGAGGGCATACTCGGTCTCAGGCGAGCATCCTTGGAGACAGGTGAGCATGCACGTCTAATGTACCCCGGAAGAGGATTTATGTTTAGTCAGGGGCATTGTTGTCCTTAATCTCCTGACTAATGACGCCCTAATCTCCTAGTATAAAAGGGTGAACTCTCTCTTTATATTGTAATGGAGCCGTCTGATTATTAGTGGATTACTGCTGCAACCGTAAATGTAGGAAGGCATCTTGCCTCCGAACCACGTAAAAAATCCCTGTGTGTTCTTGTTATTGATCTTTTCTTTCTCCTTTCTTCTTCCTCCTCTACTGGTTGTCCATCTCGGAAGGTATTGCGTTTCCTAACAAGGGTGCAGCTAAAATTGGAAGGCTGGTAGTCAAAATTTCTATCTCAAGTTGGTAGAGCCGTATTGATTGACTCAGTCCTATATAGTATGCCAGTTTTCCTTGCCCAAGTCACTTTTATCCCAAAGAAGGTGATCAGTTTCATTGACCAGCTATGTGCAATTTTTTTTTGGTATGGAGAGGAAGGCACCAAACGCAGGCATTGGGTAACATGGTCAGATATCCAGAGACCTAAGTTAGAGGGAGGTCTGGGAATCAGAGATCTACAGTGGGTTCAGACTTCTTTGGCAATCAAAACCCTTTGGAACATTGTTCATGGGTCTTTTCTCTGGTCCATGTATGCTAGGCACAGATTCATCAAGGCCCATCTAGCCAACTGTGTAAGACCATTCCCAGTTGGAATGCCTTCGACTGTCTTTAGACAGGCCAAAGATATTATTATCTCTAACAACAGATGGATAGTAGGGAATGGGGCTAATATAGACTTCCTGAGTGACAATTGGACAGGGTGTGGTCCAGCCATTAATGCTGCAATGGCTAATGAAAGGATTGAGCTCAATAGCCTCCCCTTGGCTTCTGTTAGAGAGGTTCTATGCAACACCCAACATGCTGCACGGGGATACCTCAATAGTGACTTCCACCTTCCTAATATTCAACTAAGCAATGAGGCTGACTGCTGTGTCTGGACAGGTACCGTAAAGGGTTCCTTTTCAGTTAAATCAGCTTGCAACCTAATACGGACTAAAGGCATTTCAAGGCCTGCCTGGGAGAAGCTCTGGCACTCAGTAATAGCACCGAGGGCAGCTCTTTTTATCTGGAAGCTTATCCATCGGGCAGTACCAGTGGACAGCAGGGTGGCAGATTATGGTATTCCCATTGTCTCCAAATGCAGCTGTTGCTCCTCTTCTACCCAGGAAGACCTCAACCACTTATTCATCTCTGATGAATTGGCCTCTGAACTGTGGGGCTGGGTGCAGCCCTTGGTAAGCAACAAGGTCTATTTAAGTAATCAGATTTTCATTAGGTGTTGGAACCTACTAACCTTTACCAATCTACTCTCAGCCTTCAGTTTTGTGGGGATGTATGCTGTAATTCTGATGATGTGGGAAATTTGGAAACAAAGGTGTGCTACCAGATTTGAGGGTATGGCTCTTAAAATTGATTTAATAAAGTGGAGAATTTCCTCCTCAATAGCCCTGGCTCTGGACAAGCTTTGCTTCCGCAAGCCCTTATCCCTAGCTCAATCCAGCTGCCTTGCTTCTTTTCACCTATTCCCCCAGGTCAATTTAAAGTAGCCATTTCTGGTCTTCTGCAGATTGGCACCTCAGAAGTTCACATTGCATGTTGATGGGGCCTCCAAGGGTAATCCTGGTAGGTGTGGTGGTGGAGGTTGTGTAAGAGACTCAAATGGTAAATGGATGGTTGGCTTTGCTTTCCACTATGGCATTGGGAATAGTCTTGTGGCAGAGGCAAGGGCTCTATATGATGGGTTATCAATTGCTAAGCTAGGTGATCTATGTTTGGCAGCTGTATATTCAGATTGTGCCCTTCTTGTGGAGGCTATAAGGAAAGGAGCTCCTCCTAGCTGGATGGTTCTCCCATGGTGGAGGAAGATTTTGGATCTTATCCATGAAAGTGGCTGCTTGATATTGCATACTTATAGAGAGGGCAACCAAGTTGCGGATTCCCTGGCATCCTATGCATGCAATACTCCAGAAAATCAAGTTTTCATTCAAGTAGGAGACCTCCCTCGGTTGACAATGGGTGCATTAAGATTGGATAGAGCTGGGCTGCCAGCCATCCGAGTAGTTTAGCTTTTCGATTGTACTTCATAGCTTTATATTTTGCTATATTTTGAGTCTCTTTGTCCTAACAAGACACCCTAACAATAAATCTGAGTAAGATTACATAAATTAAAATAAAATGAAACAACATATAAATATGAAATTAAATTTTTACTTACTGTTTATTTGAAAAAACATATCTGATTCTTTCGTTCCCTTTCCCTCGGTCGATTATCCTACGATGAATACAAAAATATATTAAATAAAATAAAAAATAATTATTATATCTACATGTGTGAGACGGGTGTGTGCGTGTGCCTGTGGGGGGGGCGGGGCAACGGAAGCCCTGCGGCCAACGGTAGAGGGAGAGGGGGGCCTGCGGCCAACGGTAGAGGGAGAGGGAGAGGGAGAGGGGGGCTGAGGTGTGTGCGTGTGTTTGTGTCTGTGTGTGCGTGTGTGTGTGTGTCTGCGAGGGGGAGGGGGGCCACGGACATGGGAAGAGAGGGCGGTGGAGGGGGTGGGGGAGGGAGGCCAGAGGGAGTGAGGGAGCAGGAGAGGGGAGAGGGAGAGGGATTGAGTGAGGGAGGGGAACATGATCGGGAGAGGGAGAACACTTACTGGTGACGACGACGGCGATGATGGGAGGAGGTTGGCGGTGACGATGACTGTGAGAAGAGGATGATGGCGGCGACAGCGACGATGACCATGAGAGGGAGGGAGGTTGGCGAATGGCAATGACGACGAGGACGACGGGGCCTCTGGCGACGGCGAGGACGGCGACTCCGGCGGCGACGACCGCAAGCAGAAGAGAAAGAGAGAGTGAGAGGGAGAGTGGGGGGTGTGGAAATGGGGGCAGGTGGAAGTGGTGGGAGGAAGGGGTCGATGGTGGCGAGGGATGAAATTTTGAGACGGAAATACGGACGGAACTTAGTTCCGTCTGAAATTTCAGACGAATTCATTTCCGTCTGAATATACGTCCCAAATTTGCGACGTATAATAAAGATGTAATATATTCCGTCTATAATTATAGACGGATCTTCAGAGAGAGTATATTATGTCCTTAATAGAGATGGAATTTGTGACGAAAATTAATCCATCACAAATTTGGAATATCTGTCTGAAATACAGACTGATTTTAAGACAGAAAATATCCGTCTAAAATATCCATATGTATTCCCGCTTTTTCTACTAGTGTGACTGCGTGTGCACAGACCTTGACTGTGAACACAAACACTCATGTGCATTGACCTTATTGTAATTGCTGACATACATATGCACAGACCTGATTGAACATGATGCACTGGCTTGATATGAAACCTAGACACACTAGCATTGACCTTATGCATGTAACATATATGCTCAGACCCTACGTGTGCATGTGCACCGACCTAGTCTTGTGAATGTGCACTGACTTACGAATGCGCTTCGACCTTTAAAGAACAAATGCATTATGTGCTTTGACTTTGAGTGTGCATATGCGTACATATGCACTGACTATCAACCTGTGAAAAATGTTTGTGAACACAACCTATTCGGTAAAATGAATATGCATGCAACCTGTTTGATTAAATGACCAGAATGTTTAAATGTGCATAGACTCAGGATGCAGCGATAGACATCATGCATATATATGTCAAAGTGAAATACTTATGACATAACATAAATACGTAACACAAAATAGTCATAGTGTCTGACATCATCAAGGCCACACTAAAGTCACATCAAAACCATAGCATCAAGGCAACACAAACACATATGACATTATGCACATGAGTCATAGTGTTTGACATCATCAAAATCACAGGATTACAACAATCTCCTCCTTTTTGATGATGACAACACTATGAGTCACACACAAATAAAATGCAGACTCATATCAAATTATTCTCCCCCTTTGACGTCATCAAAAAGAAATCAATAATTTGATTAATGCAGTGATGTCATGTTGCATTCTCCCCCTTTTTAAAATGCAACCTTACTCCTTGTGACAAATGGAAAGCCGTGAAAACATAAGAGTAGGAATGGAGAATTTCAAAAAGTAAACATATGTTCCCCCTTTGACAATAAAGGAATGGAAACCATAGCAAAAAAAAAATTGAATCTCAGCAAAAATTGGAGGGTCTGCCAAGATAGAATATGGATGTGGAAAACAAACGTATCTCAAAAAGATGATGATGAGATAATCTCCCCTTGAAAGAATAGAGGGATTAGAATGGAATCAAATCACCAGGCATGCAGAAGTAAATATACATGAGTTCAGCAAAAACACAGGAGAGCAGATGGAGTGCACATAGTGATTGGTCATATGAAATGGTATCAGATATGGAGCTGAATGTGCAAATAGGTTGAAAATTGAGCACAAGAGCAATTTGAAAATATGATATGCAACAGAACCAGAACAGGAACACAAGAAGTCCTACTGAGCTTCCAAAAGTTTTCGAGAAGATTTTCAATGAGTTATCAAAGTCATAATTCCAAAGTTAAAGATATTTCAGATTCTTCCACTATAAAGGCTTATGACATAATCTTTATTGAACAACCTGGTTTAAATATGATGTATTCAAGGTTTGTTCATAAATTCTGTACTCATATCTGAGAATCAATCTTTTTAATAAAAGTGAACCAAGCCTCCATATTAACATCTAGTTTAAACCTCCCTTCATCTTAATCGATCAATGTCAATGACCCCTCTAGGAGTTACAAACAGTAGTATTGAGGTTAAACAAACATAAATGCAGCTGATTTTGTTTACCATTTCAGATGATTTTCTGAAGTAATTATTTTTTAGAGCAGAATTTCTTTTCATACCAATTGTTGGTCACATTTTTCAAGAGCAATCGAGTTTTAGTGCACACCTTGTAACTGGAGGATATATGTTGTTTAGACGCCAGTATCCCTAAGCACTTAGTATGACTAACTGTCATGCTTCACATTGAATAGAGATAACTATGGCACTTCATGACATAGGTTTACTCCATTTCTTTGATGAAGAACCCAGTTTATCGATGCAACTTAGCCATTGCTCTGCCTTAATTCTACAGATATAGCAATAATTTTCCAGCAGAGTTAACTATGGTACATCATGACATAGTCCTTTGGACATAGTTTCTCAGTAACCATAATCATTGCTCTGACTGTAGATCGTGATAAATCTACTCATGATGAACAAAAATATATATATATAGGGGAAATATAATGATGGGAGATAAAAATAAAGTTGAAGAAAAGTACGTGGTGCTACTAAGGAGAGTGATCGCCAGAGGGGTTACCTCAATAAAGATGATCGCAAATACCTGGTGGAAAATAGGATGCGGGATGGATGTGGATTTCTCCTCCTCCTTCTATCGGCCGGCCGATGAAGGGGGTTTTCCTTGTTGATTACCCTTGCACAAAGACAAAATAAACACGTAAAGAAAGTGGATCAGCCAAGAGTGGATGTAGTATCAATCCAAATAACCATATGATGGTGCAATAAGAATATAGCATGCGCACCTTTTTGTTTGGTTTTAAAACCCCTAGAGAATTAGGGAGTGGAGAGGATATGCAGTACTAATGCAAAAAGAAGAAAACGATGGACGTGATGAGGCGATGAAGACAAACACAAACAAAGGAGAGGAAACCCCTGTTGTTCCTGTAAACAGTAAAGGGAGAACCACCGGAGCAGCAGGAAGCAGAGGAAGATGATGAAGAAATCACACGGGGGAAGAGAGACTCTTCTCTGCGCAAAGATTTCTGTGACAATAACAATAGCTTTCTCTTTTTCTTCTCTTCTCCAACCTGATTGACGGCTAGTGCTAACAACAGCCCCTGCTAACACCGTAACAATAGCCCTTGCTTCTAACAACAACAGCTCTCTCTCTTTTTTTTCTCTTCCCCTCTCTAACCTCGCGCGAGATTGACTAGGGAACCCTTTTATAAGGTTTCGATCAAAGATAGACACAAATTCGGGAAGATAAGAATAGGCAGTGGTTATCAACAGCAAGGACTCTGGTTCCCAGATCGAGCAAGGTGACCAAGAAAGGCAGGGAACTCTCCAGGAAAGATGAGTTTAAGAAGGACACGAAAAGAGGATACAAGACCTACCGAAGGGCATCAATTCAACAATTGACGACCTGCCCAAGGACGTTAAATTAAAACATGACCAGGATCAGGGCGTCACTCCCTGAATTCAATTTTAGTAATAAAACCTTCTTTATTTGAAAATTATAAAAAGACGCCTGAAGAAAAGGCGTTTATTAAAAACACGCCCTGAGTAAGGATGTTAATCATTGATTTTCAATCAGAGCGGGACTCGTAAAACACCAGGAATTGACGCCCGTATATTTGGTCGTCCTTTCTTTAGAAAGCGCCTAAGGCGAGGCCGCTAATTAAAACACGTCCTTGGCAAAGTCGTGAATCGCAAAAAAAATGCACAAAATGCGAAGAAGAAAATAGAAAATCTTTATGTTATGGAAATATTGAAGTTCACTTTGGGGCATTAACATAGTGACATGAGATTTGACCAACAAAGCATCAATTTTGGCGTGTCTACAGCTGCCCCGCCTTGGCGTCTACTTTGGAAGGGAGTGAGACGGAATGAAGGTGAAAGTGCAACAAGCAGAATGAAGTGGAACGAACTGATAAGTAGATGCCAAGGTGTGACACACCTCAGACACTAAGCATCAGAAAATCTTTCCAAGATTCAAAGTGAAACAACTCCGGGTAATTTCAAGGAAGCATCGATTTGCTGGATAAAGGAGACTAAACTAAGTAAATAAAATGTGCACGTGGGCACGACAGGAAGACACCATTGGAGAGCGGTTACCAGTCAATGTGGACGTGCTACAACCAAGGTGGATTTGCAGAAAAATAAAGGGAATTGAGATGAAGATCCAGTCAAAGGAATAGTTTCAAGGAAATAGCCTGAGCGGCTTCAGAAAGAATAAAGTACTCAATTTGGAGTGGAATATCTCATGTCAACTCAATCAAGAGCGAGTGACCTTCATTATTGCCATAATATGAAGATTTTCAGTATGAAGCTCAAAGTCCTACATGATGCATGCTGGGCTAAAAAGAAAAAGATAAAACAAACTAAAAATATAAAATAATCAAGGATAATATTTCTAAGTCATCTAGATTTGGTCAAGAATCCAGATCTCTGAGCTGACACTAAGCCGAAGCCCGTTTGTCCGCGTATCAACTCAGAAAGTGGAACCATCGTCCCAGACCTTGAACGACTCAACGGCCTATCCGTGTGATCAAGACTCTCCTGGAACTATCACTATTTTTGATGAAGGGGAACTCAAATTCCAGGTTTATCAGAACTACAAGGTCCTTGATATGCTATATAGCGTAGATACTATATAGTAACAATGCTTACAGGAAAGAAATACAAGAATGATGTTACTCCGACGAGCGATCCAAGCATCTCGGACCTGCAATCTTCTGCACTTGAAAACTCATTAGCCCTCATAAAAAAATGACCAGAAATAATCCTCAAGATATGATCATAAGTGCTCAATTAAAATCAATTATCCAAAGAATAGCACTTAAGTTCATTAAAGCATATAGCGGAGTTGAACATGTGAGCAAATAAAATCACGACTGGTGGGCATGGCGTCAAAATCATGAAAGGCGCCTGACATCAGGGCGTCAAAACATAAAACACGCCCTTCATTAAGACGTTAAATGCACCGAGAGTTCAAGAAGAAAACGACCCATCAAAGGGCGCTAAATAAAACACGACCTCTTCCAGGTCGTCAATTCAACAATCGACGCCCCAACAGAGGACGTTAATTAAGCACATGCTTCCATTTCCAGTTCGAAGGCTAAACCCAGTCCTAATGGCAATCAACCTTCTAACTCCGAACAGCCTTAAGACCCTCCGGACTTCTATAAAGGGAAGGCACTTCCTCAAATCAATCAAAGCAATCCTTCGGAGCTCTGCTCTCTGTTGCTTCTTCTGCTGTTCGTGTTCTTCTCGCAAGCCGTTCACTCGCTCAAACCCTTCCTGTAGACTGAAGATGGAGAGAGCGATCAAAAAGTCCAAAACTTCCACTCCCAGGCTTCTTGAGATCAATGGGCACATCAGCAAGAGAATTTCCATGAATCAGGTAAAGATTGATTCTCTGTTCCTTCTTTTATATCTTCTCCGAACTACTGCTCTTTCAAACGGCTTCTTCATATTTCTTTTGTATGCTCATGTCTGTCTCTATTTTCTTCTCTTCCATGTCCATCTTTCGCAGGACTATCCTAATGTGCTAGGAGACAGGAGATTCACAAAGATTAAGTGGCTGCCTCTTATTCTCTCCAAATTTTCTTCAGATATGAGGGTGTACTTAGCAAGATGGCACCTTCTTGGTCTAATTACCCATGCCAAACACTATGATCAAATCCACCTTGATTGGGCTGCCATAGGAGCTTTAATTGAAATATGGCACCCTTCCACTCACACCTTCCTTTTCTCAACTTTTGAAGCTACCATCCTATTGGCAGAATTAGAGTTGATCTTGGGCTTGAAGAGGATCAAGCAAGGGGATGAGGAAAAGATGGCCATCATGCCAAAACCAATTTCCTCACATGAACTATTAACCACATTGATACCTAGCCCAAACTTAGTGAACCAAATCAAGGTCACTAAAGGAATTAATCTTCTAAAGCTGGCCTCATGGGTATACAAGAGAGCGGATCAAGCTAAAGAAGAAGAAGAAATAGAGCGGCTAGCAAAGGCCTTCGTGGTATGCCTAGCAGGAGCACTCTTATTCCCATCCACGGAGGATTTCCTAGAGGAGGCCCGATTGAGTGCAGTAGTGAGCTTATGGGAAGGAGAGAGAGTTGGACCGGCTATCCTAGCCTATCTCTATAGTGGGCTTACCTCGGCAGCGATGGGAAGGCCCATCTACGGATGCATGCTAGCTCTCTCTAGTTGGGTAGATCTCCACTTCAAGTTCGATCCATGTGATGAGGCCCAACAATCCTCAAGAATCTTCTCAAAGAGCCCACTCTCTTACATGACCGGCTCATTAGGAATCAGCCATAGGGTGACGAACCGGATTCCTCAAATCAAGAAGAGAGTGGAATGGAGAGAACACCTCAAAGTAATGCCAAAGAACCTCTTCACTTGCGCCCCGGGAATACTCAAGACTCAAGAACTCCGTGCAAGATTTTCTCCCGGGACGGACCTTCGACTCATAGGCGCTTCAGAATTCGTCTTGTATAACTCACACCGGTGCCTTCTCAACTCGGGCTTCCACGGTAAATAGTCGAAGATCCATCTCATCTCCCTCCGATCAAGGCACGGGACCTTGGCAGCAATGAAGATGGAGAAGAGTGCACAACTATCCAAGCTCTGTGAAAAATCAACAAGGCTCATCATCCTGTGGACAACTTAGAAGAAGACAGAGAACAATGGAAGTCTTATGTAATAGCTTTAAGGAGCTTGAGGCCCAAAATGGCTCATTGAAGCAATGTAATCATTTCTTCCAATAAATCAATGATAGTATTCTGATTGAGCCAATGACACAGTGTTTCTGATCAAATCTTCCAATAGTCTGTGGTTCTGTTGCAAATAACGACTCAGTCAATGTCGTTAATTCTATAAATGACGCCTCAGCACAGGTCGTCTTCAATGATTGATCTCTCATAATTGACGGCTTCAGCAATGGGCGTTAAATGAATAACGTTTTAAGGCAAGGCGTTAATTCAATTTATATTCCAAAAAGTATTCGCTGAAATTCCAAAAGTAACGCCTTCAGTAAAGCCACGTTTCATATAAATAACGCCTCAATCGTAGTCGTTACTCAAAAATAGTAATGATTATTCCCATCAAATCAATCAATCGCCATTAAATACGTCTGACGACGGTTATCATTCCCCGTGCAAACAAAAATAACGCCTTAAGCAATGTCGTCCATTATCAAGAAACGCCCTTGTTTCAGCCGTTAATTTCATAAGACACGGCCTTCCTTAAGTCGTTAATTCTTTTCGACCGTTCGACTTAACTTTCCCTCCTTTCTTCTTCTTCCTTCGTTCTCTTTCCCTCTTTCTCTCTCCGACTTCTGCAACCCTAATCGAAACCCTCCCCCATCTCTTTCAATTCTCTCTCTATCTCTCTCTCTGATGTGACACAAATATGCAGCAAGCAAAAATGAACCCTTGGACTTAATTCGCAATCACAACCACAAGATTGGGAGCAACTTGAGAGTCGCTGTCACACCGCGCGCACACGTTTCCCGGGGTGACTCGGTGATGCCGAGTCGAGATTGTGGAGAAAGCCCCTGGCTGGCTAGAGGACCAGCACCGCTAAGGTTGTCCCTCCCGAGGATATGAAGCCCACAAACAAGGGCGGCCGGGTGCCTTGGGGGCACTAGGTCACTCGCTCACTATCATCCACGGTGACCACACAAGGGTTGGTGGCTCCGGGGTCGGGCACTCTCTCACCGACCAGCAGATAAGTTTTGCAGATATGAAATGAACAGGAGTAATGAGTAAGGGTAGAGACTCACCAGGTTGGTTTGAGGAAACCAACCCCGGTCGGAGACGAGGGCGAGCGGGGAAGTGTGGGTTCCCCGCACACTGCGCCGGTGTAGCTTGAGCCCTATTTCAAAATTACATTCACTACTCCTCACACAGGAGGGTTGGACTAGGGGTGGGGAAGTAAGTTTTACAAGCAAACACTACCTCCACGCAGGGAGGGGGGGTAAGCCGGCCAGGCAGGGAAGGGAGAATCGCCGGAGAACGGAAGAGGGAAGCCGGGGCTGTTTCCACTTGCAGGCTGTGGTGACTGACTGCCAGTCGGTCCCGGGGCTGTAGTTCGTGTTCCCGAATTCTTCCAGAGGCAAGACCAGCGTGGGAATCTTCGTATCTGGCACGCGGATGACCCATAATTTTCTCAATTTCTTCTGATGCAGCTGCTAGTCCGGGTCGAGCTTTGAACAGAGTGACTGAAACTGGGCACAGCAGCTTACTGTTTCTGACAGCAACTTGCAGAGGTTGCCCCGACCGCTCTCGGACTCCGAATCATGAACCATTGGAGTTTATGGAACCGTGGACAAACCCTCTGCGCGGAAAAACTGACGGGGCGGCCGTCTGACACCGGAGAGGATGGAGAGACTCAGAAGAGTGAAGATAGGTTACTGCAGACTGTGGGAGTCAGACCCGACCAGTCGAGGGAGAAAAATAGGAACTTTGGCCTCCGGATGCCGAATGTAGTTCTTCTTCTTGATCCTGATAGAGGACTGGGGGAGGAAGAAGTTTGTTGAAGGGCTCGTGGTCTGAATCTTCTGCTGTTTGGTGTGGTGCAGCGTCGAACCGGGTTCTGGTACTCTGCAGGGGAAGCCCGGTGCAGTCGGAGGAGAACGGCTCTCCTGGACAGCCCCGAACTCGGAACGGGATGAGATTTCCTCGCCTGAAAATCTAACAGGACGACCTTTCCAGATTGGTATGGTACGTCTTCAGAAGACACCGTATGAATCCGTGGGTGCTTCTGTAAGTCGCCCCTTTCTCTGCCACCTGCAGACTTGGGCCAAATGAAAGGGATGGAGGTGGAACTAGGTTAATGGAGGTGGACGCTAGCAATGGTGGGAAGGGGATGGTGATGGTGGATGGGGGGGGGATGTTTAGGAATGGTGAGAGTGGTGGAGCAGGGAATGAGGAGGTCTGAGGTGGTGGAGGGGTGAGGGGGGGCCGCAGCTAGGAGAGGGGAGATGGAGTGGTCGGCCAAGGCAAGGAGGGGGGGTGAGATGGGAGGGGGGTGCACAACTTGTGGGGGGGTTATGGGGTTTAGCTCCCTAGGGATATGAATGGGGGTGTGGGGGAGTGGAATAGTTGCTTGGGGGAGAGGGAAGGGTGCCTTGGAAGTTGAGAGGGTGTATGGGGAATGGGAAGGGTTGCTTGGGGTTGTGGAAATATTGATGGGAGTTATGGGCCTTGGGGAGGTGAAAGGGTGGAAGGGTGATGTGGCTGATGATGTGGCAAGGGGGGGGAAGGAGAAGGGGCAGGTTCGCCCAAGGGAGAGAGAGAGAAGGGGGGAAGAGAGAGAGAGGGGTTCGCCCCCTTAAGTGAGAGAGAGAAGTAGAGGGAGAGTGAAAGAGCTAGAGAGAGAGAACAAGGCTGGTGGATAATAATACTCAGTGCTTCATTAGCCTTCAAAAGAGGGATTGGGGTCCTATTTATAGGAAACCCACTTTTACATATAAGACCCTGACTTTTAACATACTAACAGATAACCAAGGAAGGGGGGGTGCACCCATGGGCCTAGCCCAACGAAATAGGCCCAATAGCAAGCACCATAGCCTAGTGAGACTCGAACTTAGGGAAATGACTTAATAGCCTAGGTACAAGACTCAAATAAAAGGCAAATTACATGATTATGACTCAAGTAAAAAGGAGAAAACAACAAGATGACCCAATGGTAAACACTAAGGTCCAATCCAGAAGAAGGGCTGCTCCCTAGCTACCTCCGGGAGGGAGAGAGGTGCCAAGCCAGAGGGAATCGTGAGTGATGCCCTCATCAATTCTCCCGGGCTGCGAAGAGATCGACTCTGTCGAGTAAAGGCCCTCCCTGCTGCGGTACTGTTCTAGAAGATTGGGGTCCAGCTGCTGGAGATCCTCCCGGCTCACCCAGGCATCGTCCGAGGGTGGTCGTCCCTTCCACCTGACCAGGTATCGCTCATACGCCTTGCTCCTTGTGTTGGTGACCTGTTCATCCAATATCCGCTCCACTTTATCACGCTGGTTTCTCAAGTTGGGTGGAGCTCTCTAAAGTGTGGGGGCACTCTCAAAGGGGGGAATAGGCTGGATCTCCTCACTGGGTGTCACCGTGGGGCCCTTGTAGGGTACCAGGTCAGCCACATTGAATGTGGGACTTACTCCGTATTCTTCAGGGAGGTCCAACACATAAGCATTGGTGCCAAGTCGTCTCAGCACCTGGAAGGGTCCGGCTCCACGAGACCTCAACTTAGAGGTATTCCCAGGGAATAGCCTCTTAGTTCTCACCATCACAAAATCACCAACTTGGAATTCTTGGTGGCGGCGGTGGGAATCAGCTGACCTCTTGTAAATCTCATTGCTCTTGTTGATGTTTTTGCGAATATTTTCATGCATCTTTGTGGATGTTGACTCACTAGTGGATAATGGGGGTCCTGGATAACCAAATGTGGACCTAACATGCAGTGGTGCTACGTAGATTTTGACGGACCTAGGAGGACCGGGACATCCATAGATGAGACTATCATGCAAAGGGGTGTTTGATGCTGGGGGTCCGGGACATCCATGAATGCTTTCTTCATGTTTTGACTTCACATGGATTGACCTAGGGGGGCCTAGACATCCAGATGTAAACCTGTCATGCATCGATCCTAGTGTGTGAGTGACACAAATGATGTGACTAGCCTGACCACATGATGCGAAAGGTTGTGATACAAGGATTCCTATCAAGATGGTCCCATCTGTGAGATTTGGGGGTTTCCACTCATGGGGATCGAAGCGGTTCTTGGGATGGGTCACTCCCTTATTTCCAAGGTTGATGTTACCCTTGGCATTGACTCTCATAGTGTGGGCGGAATTTCGGAATGGGTGGGTTAGGACTGACATGGTGGGTGAGGGTAGGAGGGAGTGGGTGGTGAGTGATGAGTACTTGGAAGCCCATAGGGAGTGGCCAAACAGATCAAGATGGGTTAAGGGGCGAGTGACGTGGAGGGGGGTTTCAATCCAAGTGATCGCCCTAGGGTCCCTAGCACACATAGGGAAGTGGAAGTCATGACCCTGGTGGGACCCGATGTAATGCTCCTTGTAGGAGGGTAAGGGGGTGATGTAAGACTCATTAGGCTCGGGTAGAAATAATAGGAGTTTACTCATGCAAGGACCCTTGGTGTAAATGGAGGTGATGGTCCCGATGGAGGGGTGTGAGAAACTAAGGTACCCCATGTGGCTTGCTCCTAAGGCCCACATGTGTGTCACCTCTATTTGCCAAAGTATACTCTTAATCAAGTCCCTCATGGCTCCCACAAAGGAGAACGATTGGTAGGTTGTGTGGAATGGAGGAGTGGGCAAAATTGGGTAATGATCCTCCATAGGGGGGTGCATGATGTGAAGGAGGAGGTTTTGCTTAAGCCACTTAATGAGGGGTTCCCCTAAAATCACAGTTCTTATGGAAGGATGGGTGGGGGGACTTGGTTGGTCATCTGGCAACTCTAGGGGGAGGATGTTCCTAGTGAGGCTCGTTGTGGTCTCTTTGGATAAAGAGGAGCCTTCTTGACCCAACCCTTGGCATTGGGCTTCATATTCTTCCTCCCAATCTAGGGGAGCCTCATATTCCTTAATCACATTTTTATCCTTTTGGGGTGTGGGGGTTTTTCTCTCCAAGGGAATGGGAAGGTCTTTTGTGGATGGGGTGATGAAGGTTGGGGCATGGTGCACCCGGGGTGGTGAGGGTGTTCGAACTTGGGTTGGGTTTGGGAGTGGAAGAAGTGGAGACCTAAGTTGGGGTAGGATTGGGGTTGGTAGTGGAAGATGGGTGGGGGCCACTTTGGTTTGAATGGTGGTGGTGATTGGGATAGGAATCATTTAGGGTGGTGGAGTTTGGGCCTTAAGGGAGGTCTTGGGTTGACTGGGAGAGAAAGGTGGAGTGGGAGTGCTCCTTGGGTCATGGTTCTCACGGTAGGAGTGGGAGGGTTGGGGAGTGAAGATCTTCCTGATCTCAACCCTTATCTTTTCCAATAATTCTAGGGGTCCTTTGGGTGGTGGGGTTTGGGTCCTAATGGAGGTCTTGGGTTGACTGGGAGGAAATGGGGGAGTGGGAGTGCTCTTCGGGTTATGGTCCTCACGGTAGGAGTGGGAGGGTCGGGGGGCGTAGATCTTCCTAAGCTCACTTTTCATCTCTTCCCATGATCCTATAGGTTCTTGCCTCTAAATCCTCCTTAAGCTCACTATGCGTTCCCACTCCTTCTTGGCTTGTCCCCGAAGCCGTGCCTCAGCCCGGCGGACTCTCGCAGATCCATAAACCCAAGTTCTTTCAAAGTGTTTTTTCATGAAAGTCTCCCACCTAACATAATCACTAGGATGTGACCCATCAAAGGTGATACTCTCATCTATAAGGATGTCCGATAAGGGGTGGTCGATCAGACCTTTGTGGAGGGCCGAGTGGGACCAACGAGAGGTAGCCATGATGATGAACCGAATGACTCTAAATGCTTATGTGCCCTAGGACAAGACTTAGTAGAGACAAGTCTAGAACTTGCTCTGATACCATTTGATGTGACACAAATATGCAGCAAGCAAAAATGAACCCTTGGACTTAATTCGCAATCACAACCACAAGATTGGGAGCAACTTGAGAGTCGCCGTCACACCGCGCGCACACGTTTCCCGGGGTGACTCGGTGATGCCGAGTCAAGATTGTGGAGAAAGCCCCTGGCTGGCTAGAGGACCAGCACCGCTAAGGTTGTCCCTCCCGAGGATATGAAGCCCACAAACAAGGGTGGCCGGGTGCCTTGGGGGCACTAGGTCACTCGCTCACTATCATCCACGGTGACCACACAAGGGTTGGTGGCTCCGGGGTCGGGCACTCTCTCACCGACCAGCAGATAAGTTTTGCAGATATGAAATGAACAGGAGTAATGAGCAAGGGTAGAGACTCACCTGGTTGGTTTGAGGAAACGAACCCCGGTCGGAGACGAGGGCGAGCGGGGAAGTGTGGGTTCCCCGCACACTGCGCCGGTGTAGCTTGAGCCCTATTTCAAAATTACATTCACTACTCCTCACACAGGAGGGTTGTACTAGGGGTGGGCAAGTAAGTTTTACAAGCAAACACTACCTCCACGCAGGGAGGGGCGGTAAGCCGGCCAGGCGGGGAAGGGAGAATCGCCGGAGAACGGAAGAGGGAAGTCGGGGCTGTTTCCACTTGCAGGCTGTGGTGACTGACTGCCGGTCGGTGCCGGGGCTGTAGTTCGTGTTCCCGAATTCTTCCAGAGGCAAGACCAGTGTGGGAATCTTCATATCTGGCACGCGGATGACCCAGAATTTTCTCGATTTCTTCTACTGTAGATGCTAGTCCGGGTCGAGCTTCGAACAGAGTGACTGAAACTGGGCGCAGCAGCTTACTGTTTCTGACAGAAACTTGCAGAGGTTGCCCCAACTGCTCCCGGACTCCGAATCATGAAACGTCAAAGTTTCTGGAACCGTGGACAAACCCTCTGCACGGAAAAACTGACGGGGTGGCCGTATGACGCCGGAGAGGATGGGGAGACTCAGAAGAGTGAAGATAGGTCACTGCAGACTGTGGGAGACAGACCCGACCAGTCGAGGGAGAAAAATAGGAACTTTGGCCTCCGGATGCCGAATGTAGTTCTGCTTCTTGCTCCTGATAGAGGACTGGGGGAGGAAGAAGTTTGTTGAAGGGCTCGTGGTCTGAAGCTTCTGCTGTTTGGCGTGGTGCACCGTCGAACCGGGTTCTGGTACTCTGCAGGGGAAGCCCGGCGCAGTCGGAGGAGAACGGCTCTCCTGGACAGCCCCGAACTCGGAACGGGATGAGATCACCTCGCCTGAAAAGCTAACTGGACGACCTTTCCAGATTGGTATGGTACGCCTTCAGACGACGCCGTATAAATCCGTGGGTGCTTCTGCAAGTCGCCCCTTTCTCTGCCACCTGCAGACTTGGGCCAAATGAAAGGGATGGAGGTGGAGGCTAGCAATGGTGGGAAGGGGATGGTGATGGTGGATGGGGGGGGGGATGTTTAGGAATGGTGAGAGGGGTGGAGCAGGGAATGAGGAGGTCTGAGGTGGTGGAGGGGTGAGGGGGGGCCGCAGCTAGGAGAGGGGAGATGGAGTGGTCGGCCAAGGCAAGGAGGGGGGGTGAGATGGGAGGGGGGGTGCGCAACTTGTGGGGGGGTTATGGGGTTTAGCTCCCTAGGGATATGAATGGGGTGTGGGGGAGTGGAATAGTTGCTTGGGGGAGAGGGAAGGGTGCCTTGGAAGTTGAGAGGGTGTATGGGGAATGGGAAGGGTTGCTTGGGGTTGTGGAAATATTGATGGGAGTTATGGGCCTTGGGGAGGTGAAAGGGTGGAAGGGTGATGTGGCTGATGATGTGGCAAGGGGGGGGAAGGAGAAGGGGCAGGTTCGCCCAAGGGAGAGAGAGAGAAGGGGGGAAGAGAGAGAGAGAGGGGTTCGCCCCCTTAAGTGAGAGAGAGAAGTAGAGGGAGAGTGAAAGAGCTAGAGAGAGAGAACAAGGCTGGTGGATAATAATACTCAATGCTTCATTAGCCTTCAAAAGAGGGATTGGGGTCCTATTTATAGGAAACCCACTTTTACATATAAGACCCTGACTTTTAACATACTAACAGATAACCAAGGAAGGGGGGGTGCGCCCATGAGCCTAGCCCAACGAAATAGGCCCAATAGCAAGCACCATAGCCTAGTGAGACTCGAACTTAGGGAAATGACTTAATAACCTAGGTACAAGACTCAAATAAAAGGCAAATTACATGATTATGACTCAAGTAAAAAGGAGAAAACAACAAGATGACCCAATGGTAAACACTAAGGTCCAATCCAGAAGAAGGGCTGCTCCCTAGCTGCCTCCGGGAGGGAGAGAGGTGCCAAGCCAGAGGGAATCGTGAGTGATGCCCTCATCACTCTCCCCTCTACACACCCTAGCCCTAGCCATGGCCAGTGGACTCAAGCGGAAGAGGGTCTCGGCTCCGGAGGTGGTGGACCTGGAAGGCGAGCACGCCGTGGAGGGGGACGTCGTGGAAGAAAACGCCGTCGTGGAGGGAGCTCCGCCGGCGGCGGCCGAGGAGCACGGCGAGAACGCGGAATCCGACGGTGACGAGGCCGACGGTGATGACGAAGAGGGAGGAAATGATGGCGAAGATGAAGAGGAAGAAGGCAAGGAGGGGGAAAGAGAAGAAGAACGGGAAGAAGAGGGACAACCGGCAGAGGCCCTGCCTCGCCGTGGCCAACTCCGGCGGCCACGGCAGCCACGGCCCGGTCTCCGGGGAGAACTGGCCGGACCCAAACGACAGAAGGTAAGCTCCCCCTGACCCCTTTTTCCATTTTTTTTCAAATTTATTTTCATTTTTCGGTATTTTCCATAGCCCTCGGGTTTAGAAAGCTCGAAACTCAGGAAAGAGACGCCCTCATGGGTGTCGCGAAATAAAGAAAAGACGCCCATACCGGGAGTCGTGAATTCATTTTATTTTCTGAAAAATAATTATCATCATGAAAACACGCCCTAGAGCATGTCGTCCATTCAAATTATCAGCATATATATATTTTTTTTCATATCAATCATGTTGTTAATTCCGTGCATCAGTTCAATTATATTATTTTCTTTTTTCCATGATTTATATCGCATGCTGTTTTATTTTATTTTCACAACCCTGGAAAACAACGCCCCCCATCGGGGCGTCAATTCAACAGATAACGACCATAGGGATGGTCGTTCATTTCATTAATTCTAGAATAAATTATTAAAACCCAAAATCCATTTTAACAGAAAATGCCCTACACAGTGGGCGTTACTTAGTGAAAGGACGACCCTGGGACGGGCGTCAATTGAAAATCCTTTAGGAATTTAGAAATTAACCATAGAACCACGCCTCTCACCGGGGCGTTTCTTAGATAAACAACGACCTAGGGTAGGTCGTTAATTAAATCAAACATCAATATCTCAAACCAAGGCAATTAAGTGAATTTCAACAAGAAATAATTAAACAATTAAACCAAAATTTATTTCTTTATGCGTGCAGGGGTTGATGAGGACACGGATCTCCTGGGTCATGGTCCGAGCAGCATATTACGGCCTCCCCGAGTTCCAGAGAGTCAGGGTAGATGCCATGGGGTTTGGGGCCTTCCTTAGCATAGAGCCAGTCAGACCCGACCTACCACTTATCCAGGTTCTGAGGGAGAGATGGGATAGGACTAGCCGGGCATTCCTGATGCCTTGGGGGCATATGGTCCCTACCCTAGAGGACGTAGCTAGGATCACTGGACTTAGGGTAGACGGGGAGGCAGTGAGCGGGATCACCTTACCAGACTACACCGGGCTTGCCCAGAGGCTGCTAGGGCTAGAGATGGTCTACGACACGCCTAGCGAGCGTAGGACTATCTTCCGCACTGAACTGACTACAGTGATGGGCTTAGGGGATGCTAGGCATAGGTCCGGGGTGTCCTTGGAGCAGTTTTCACAGAGATTGATCGATGGGGCTAGGGCGGTCTACTGCCAGGACCCAGCCGATAGGGAGAGAGCAGACCGAGACTTGAGGAGGTTTCTACTGCTGCTGCTCGGGAGGCTATTGCTCGGCACGAAGGGCGACGTCATCAACTGCCGATTCCTAGGGATCCTCGAGGATTTAGAGGGAGTCGGTAGTTACGCCTGGGGAGCGGCACTGCTGGCGCACATGATGGCCGACCTGTCCACGGGGACAGGACGAGAGACGACCGTCAGTGGCTTCTCACCTTTTCTTCAGGTATGTATTTTTCCTCTTTTTTCTTCTTTTTATTATGCATGTGAATGCCTCACTAATGCTATGCATGGATTCAGGTTTGGAGCCACCTGTACATGCCCATGGGGCGTGCTGACCCACGGCCAGGAGGTGAGGGAGCTTTCCCTCTAGCACGGCGCTGGCTGCCGGTGGTCTTCGGTGCCCCACTCGGCTATGAGTTGTGGGTGCTACGGAGAGAGTTCCGTGACTTCCCTCCCTCGCTGGTATGCATGATGCATTTTTTTTATGTTTATTAGAATTTATTATGATTATGATGAGATGACACACATGTTCATGGATGCAGGTGCAGTGGAGACCATATGCAGAGATGACAGATGAGGGCCAGCCGTGGGTCGTAGCGGGCCGACCTCGCTTTGGGCATGAGCTCTGGGTTCATTGCTTGAGTGAAATTGAGCCGTTACGGCTTAGGCTGGTGATGAGGACCCTGGGCCTACACCAGGAGTGGATAGAGGTCGGGGAGCCACGAGGGATCGGGAAGAAGACGCGCGGTCGCACAAAGGTGATCGACTGGAGAGTACGGTTCGAGGAGCAGTACGTCGACTGGCGGCGAGGCGGGACCCGAGTCACCTCCCAGGCGACTGACAGCTCCGAGTACCTCCGGCGCTACTGGGAGGTATACGTCGGCCGACCCCAGATGTGGGTCCTAGGGGTATGTATGAATGCAATTATTTCTAAATTAAATGCAAATGCTTATGTTTCTATCATGTGACTAATATGTAATGAATGCAGGATGCACGAGACATAGCGACGATGGATGCCCAGGCCCACCTACACAGCCTGGAGGACCAGCTAGCCGCCACACGAGCCGACCTTGAGACCCTGGTGAGTGTTTAAATTATTTCTATATGCAAATGAATTTTTGTTGAATTATTGATGATTATCCGCTGACAATCTCAATGAGTGCAGCGTGCCCAGCAGGGAGCCGTAGGGAGAGATACGGGAGAGGCCTCTACCTCGAGGGGACCCAGTGCAGAGGTGACCGCACTAGCAGAGCAGCTAGCGGGAGCGGTGGCACGGGCCGAGGCTGCAGAGCGCAATCTCGCCTCACGGGTAAAATCCAAAACTCAAAACCTCATTCAATTATTGATTATATAATTATGCACTGATAAAATTCACTTTTCAGACTGAGGAGCTTCAAGCCGCTCTTGCTTGCGTCTGCGAGGGACAGCAGGCGATGTCTGCCCAGGTGAGTGATTTACTTTTCGTCATGCATTGCTTATTTCATGAATTATTGAACTGTGGAACTGATGATTTGTTTACTTGTTTGCAGACCAGACAGTTACAGGCGGCACGTACCCAGGCTGCCCTAGCTGGGACAGAGCTGGCGATCCGCGAGCAGCGGATTACAGAGCTGGAGCGGGCCTTGAGGCGACGAGAGGAGCTGCCTCAGGACGTGGCAGAGCTGCGGGTTGCTCTTGAGCTGGAGCGACGAGAGCGTGCTCGAGAGTGTGAGGAGCACTTGGCGGACCGTGCCCGTCACCATGAGCTACAGCAGTCAGAGCGTGCCCGGTACCAGGAGCTGGTGGTAGCACACGAGCGTGAGTTGGCAGACTCGAGGACGCAGCTGGTCCTTGTTCAGGAGCGGCTACGAGTTGCTGAGGAGCGTCTCCAACGAGGGCGTGAGCGAGCTCGTGCTGCGGGGTACTCCTTCACTAGCTCCACTTTCGTGGCGGGTTCTTCTCTTCGAGAGAGGAGCGAGGCAGGGGGCCAGGCTCGAGTTCCAGCTTCTTCTCGGGGGCCCATGCCTCCTCCACCAGCGCCTCCTTGGGACGGCGAGGACGAGGTAGAGAGTAGGAGAGAGGAGGGTGGAGGCGAGAGCTGAGAGACTTACTTGTACTCCTCCACCCTCACACCTGTACTCAGATATTCATGATGTATATATATATGAGATTGACATTTTTGTTACCTGAGCACTTGTGTAGTCGTGTACTTGTGGTTGTGTACTTCGCTTCTTTTCCACGTTCTTCGTGTTCGCTTTACTTTGCCCTGTACTTGTAGCTGTGGTTTACACTTGAATAAACAGGTTAATTCATCTGTTCGACTTGGCCCCTTGCTCAATAAGCAAGGGGTGCCTTTACTTTTGACCTAGATAGCGGGTCAAGGGGCCAAGCCTTTAATCAAATAAGGTGAATGAAATAACCAAAAAGGAGATGCAACACGCAAGCATACGCATGCAAACAATAATCAAGATACCCTATGCAATAATGCAAGCACGCACATGAAGAATAAACCCCATTTCTTCTTTTCTTTTCCTTATATATTTATTTTTTTTCTTTTATTTTTCAAGAGACGCGCCTTAGATTAGGTCGTTATTCAAACAAAAGACGCCCTAGGTGACGGCGTGAATTTGAAAACATTTTTTTTGAATGTTATTGAAAAGACGACCATATATGTAGGCGTTTATTTTCAAAGAGACGACCTTAAGGAAGGCGTGAATTCAACAAAAGGCTCCTTAAACGAAGGCGTTACTTCTTTTTCTTTGGGTTGTTAAAGCCACCCGGGCTCTTAATCCTACACGGTCACCATTTAAAATTCGTTGTTCCTTCTTGATTAATCAAAAGGGGGGCGACGTGATGATAGTTAACTTATACCCGAGATTTCGCATGGTGCAATCTCCTAGGTCGGCCTTTGACCATTCTGCTGGTTTATGACTTACCACAAAGAAAACGAAGATATAAGGAAGCCCATAAGAGATTCTGAGAAGCTCTAGATAAAACCGCTTCCCCTTACCCTATGCCTGTTGGGGTTCGGTATTTGGCGTAGGGAAACTTTGTTGCCTTTTGCCTCATTTATTGCATGCATACGCCCAAGGTTTTCCTTGCGGGGACTTTGCCCTCTTGACATGCTTTTCTTTTCATGATTTCACTTTGGAACTGATTTGCATTGCTGAGAAAAATAAACCTAATTGTACTTGGGCTTTTGTGACATTTGTTCCCTTTTGCGCCCTGACTTCCACCTACTAGGGCGGCGGATAGGCTTGGTGGATCTACCCCGAGACTTCCTTTCCTCCCTTATGGGCCGAAGAGAAAAAGAATGGGCATCGTCTTCACCTTTAGTCTAGTTTTGGACTTCCCATCGGATTTTGCACCACTTGAGTTCACGGTTTAAGTGTGTAATGTGTGCGGGTGTCAACCCCCTTTTGAGTTAACAAGACTGATGAATGAATTCTGAATTTTGACCTTTCAGACCTTGAGCCCTTGTGTGCCATAGCAACCCTTTTCAATATATATATATATTTTTGGGGTTTTGGATTTTGGAAAATTCTATATATTTTTTTTGTGTTGTGTTTTTTTGTGTTTTTGGTTTTTTTGTAAAATTCTATTTTTTTTTGTTTTTGGATTAGGGGTAATATTTCTTAAGGTACAGACCATTCTAAGGATGAGTTAGCTCTTGTCCTTCAGCATTAATCAGTTTATAAGCATTGCCAGGATAAACATCTTTTATAACAAACGGTCCTTCCCAGTTTGGTTGGAGCTTTGAGCGAGGTCCACCCGATTTTACAAAAATTCTCTTGATTACCATCTCACCGATTTTGAATTTTCTCTCAATTACTTTCTTTTGATAAAAACGTGACAGCCTGTTTTGATAAACGCGCGCATGCTCAGCGGCGGCCAGACGCTTCTCATCTAAGAGTTCCAATTGAGCAAGGAGCGAATCGCGACGCTCATCAATAGGAAGTTCCTTGTCCAATTGTACTCGCAAAGATGGAATGAGAATCTCATAAGGGACTACCGCCTCCATTCCATAAGTAAGGGCGAAAGGGGTTTGCCCAGTAGGGGTACGAATGGAAGTGCGATAGGCCTATAGAGCTTCAACTAGTTTGTCTGGCCAATCCGAAAATTTATTAGCCTCACACGTCTTCTTAACAATTTTGATCAAAGTTTTATTAGTTGCCTCTGCTTGGCCATTGCCCTGCGGATAATAGGGAGAAGAGTGATGCAATGCAATGTTATACCTGTTGCAGAGATCCTTGAGCTCTTGGGAGATAAATTGAGGTCCATTGTCGGTGACGATGGTACTCAGGATGCCGAACCTTGCGATGATGTTCTTCATTATGAATTTGCAGACTGTTGATGCTTTAATCTCCACGTAAGCTTCCGCTTCCGCCCACTTGGTGAAGTATTCCGTTGTCGCCAGGATGAACGATTTTTGCTTGGTCAGGAGGTTCGTATCACCAAGAGGTCCAATGATATCAAAAGCCCACATGGAGAAAGGCCATGGGGAGGACATAGGATGGAGTGAAGAAGTAGAGAATGAATTTTGTCGGCGTGCAGTTGGCACTTAACACACCTTCGAACATAGATGGAGCAATCCTCTTCTAGAGTTGGCCAATAGAAGCCTAGCCTAAGGATCTTCTTAGCTAACATCTGGCTGTTCACATGACCATCACATACTCCTGAATGCGCCTCTTCCACAACTTTCCAAGATTCATCATCGTCGAGGCATCTTAATAAAACACCCGTGAGCCCTCTCCTATAGAGTACACCTCCAACCAAAACATAACGTTGAGCCACTCTTCTAATTGCTTTCTTCTCTTCTGCAGTGGCTTCCTCGGGATAGGACTGATCATTGCAATATCTGGCAATCTCATAATACCAAGGTTTCTCTTCGTCAGCCAACTCTTCTTCCCAATCTAACAACATGACCTCTTTGCCTTTAAGAGATTCACTCCGTCTGACCTTCTCGAGCACCTTATCCCTAATATCGAGGAATGCACGATCCTTGATAGCTGGAGTATCACGCTGATGAATGAGAGGAACATGGAAATCACGCTCAGGAGGGAAGACTAGAGCAGAGGCCAAAGAGGCAAGAGCGTCGGCTAGGATGTTCTGGCTTCGAGGAACATGAACGAAGACCAATTTGGTAAAGAGTTTGGCATAAGCTGAAGCAAGCTCCTGGTAGGGTTTGAGCTTAGGATTGATAGTGCGGCACTTGACAAGCACCTGGCGCAGAATGAGCTGACTATCACCAACAATTCGCAAGTGAGTAACACCATATTGATGAGCGGTTTGAAGGCCGGCCAAAAGAGCCTCATACTCAGCTATATTGTTTGTGACAGGGAAAGTGAGCCGAGCAGCAAATGGGATGGTGACCCCTTCTGGTGTTAAGAGCACCATGCCGATCCCTCTTCCTTGGGAATTTAGAGCTCCATCAAAATGTAACGTCTACATAGGATCATGGGGTTGATTAATGGACATCAGTTCTTCATCTGGAAACTCCGAATTGACAGGATCAAATCGGGGAAGAGGGTGGTGAGCAAGATGTTCGGCAATGGCGTAACCTTTGATAGCTTTTTGTTGAATGTAAGTGATGTCGAATTGAGAAAGGAAACTTTGCCAACGTGCTAATCGATCAGTGAGGACAGATTTTTCAAGAAGGAATTTAATTGGATTCATGCGAGCAATGAGGTGAACCTCGTGAGCTAAGAAATAGTGTTTTAATTTCTGAACTACCCAGACTAAAGCAGCGCACGTCTTCTCCATGGCTGAGTACCTCTGCTCACAAGGGTTAAGAAGTTTGGACAAGTAGTATGCTGCCCTCTCTTTACCTTCTTCATCCACTTGAGCTAAGACAGCACCTACAGAGTCATCCAGGACAAAAACATAGAGGATAAGCGGTTTGCCTGGAATTGGCGGCCTCAGGACAGGAGGATTGGCCAGATAATCCTTCAATCCGTCAAAGGCTGCCTGACACTTGTCATCCCAATTGAACTTGACCCCCGGCTTAGTAAGCTCGTAAAACGGCCTGCATTGTTGTGAATGCTGGGAGACAAAGCGGCGGATAAATTGTAACCTCCCGATTAATCCTCGAACTTCCTTCAAATTCTTGGGAGGAGGCATGTCTCTGATGGCCTTCACCTTGTTGGGATCAACTTCAATTCCCCTTTTGCTGACAATAAATCCAAGCAACTTCCCTGATGAAACGCCAAATACACACTTCTTGGGATTCATCTTCAATTGATACTCTCGTGATCTCTGCAAGACCTTAGCTAGAACCCCAGGGTGCTCAATCCTTGTCCTTGATTTTACTACCAGGTCATCCACATACACTTCAATATAAATATGAATCATGTCATGAAAAATCACCGTCATAGCCCTCTTATAGGTGGCTCCAGCATTCTTGAGTCCAAAAGGCATGACCACATAACAATATGTACCCCATGGTGTAGTGAATGATGTTTTCTCTTGATCTTCCTCAGCCAAACGAATTTGATTGTAACCTGAAAACCCATCCATGAAAGAGAGAGTCTCAAATCCTGCCGTATTATCGATCAGAACATCAATATGAGGGAGGGGGAAATCATCTTTAGGACACGCACGGTTGAGGTCCCGAAAGTCTATGCAAATCCGAACCTTTCCATCTTTCTTCATGACCGGGACGATGTTAGCCACCCAGTTGGGGTAGAGGACAACTCTAACAAATCTAGCCTTATGGAGCTTGTCGACCTCTTCTTTCATCTTTAAAGCCATATTAGGGTGGAAACGCCTCAACCGTTGCTTGACCGGGACAGACCCTGGCTTAAGTGTAAGGCGATGTTCAACGAGTGCAGGGTCTAATCCGGGCATATCTCATAACTCCACGCGAACGTGTCCTTGTATTCTTGAAGTACCAAAATAAGCGTCTCCTCTTCGGAAGGCGGCAAATTCTTGCTGATGAGGACAATCCTAGGGTCTTCCTCTGTACCCAAATTAATTTCTTTGGTAGGCTCTTCTACGGAGGCTGATGGTTCATCGAATCTTCTCATGCCACTGGCAAAGCATCAGCCTCGTCCTCATATTCTTCATAACTTTCATCCCCCTCTTAATAGGGTCTTCATCATTCATGATTTCGTAAACACCTAAACCCTCATAAGAAATATTAGCATCCTCATATTCCAACTCTGGCAGGATAATCGGATTCTCCACGAATTCAGGAAGAGCTAAACAAGCCTGGCATCTTCTGGCTAACTCCAACAGAAATCTACGCGGAATCTGCTTACCCTTGGACTTCTTATGAAAATCTACCCCATGAACTTTATTAGAAGAAGAGGAGGAGCAACTAGCTTGATCAGTAGGAGGGAAAGAAGGAGGTGAAAAAGTGGATACAGAAGGAGGTACAGATGAAGACCCCTCACCAGAGGGGGAGAAAGGATTTATCAATGAATCATGGAAGAGTGGCCCCTGGGTCGGGACACACTCGGAAAAGAGATAAGAAGTCTCCTCAACGGAGATGGAGGACTGGAAAGTTGGAATTTTGACATTTTTTTTTCATTTTTATTTTTATCCTTATTTTTATTTTCCTTTTCTAGAAGAAAACAATGTGAAGGGAGAACAACAGGAGGAGTGGAAATTGAAAGTTTGGAGAAAGATTGAATCAGTGATGGCCCACGCGGGGGCGTAATGGAGAGTCTGGAGAATTGCTCGAGGAGCAAAGGAGGAATCGGGAGAGAAACTTGGATTGAACTTGGAGAGAAATTGATCATAATCGGTGGCGGTCTCGGCACGCGACCAAACCAGTGAGAATGTAAGGAAGCAAGAAGAGACGGATGCATGGAAGTGAGGGAAAAGAGGCCGACCCACAGCCTGTCCACCGTGAAACCTTCTTCAAACGGAATATCTGGCTCCCCAGTGTCTGTGTAGTCACTCAGCAACTGCCTCTTGTCTGTAATCACAGCAGGCATTTCAATCAATTCATGTATTAGTGGCGGCCATTCCGGATCAGTCGGCATAAAGAGGCGGCTCAAGGAAATAGTGATATCATTCATATCAAACCACCTGTACTAGTCACATTCCGGATCATCCATTTTCCTTCTTTTGTCAGGCCTTAAGGACTCCAGGGCTTTGTATGTGGCTAACGGGGCAATATGATGAGCAAACTGTCTAGCATGAACATCTTGACAGTCTAGCGTGGAAGTGATTATTGTAGTCTGCTCATGATTCTGAACGCCACCTGTGACAAAATGTGTCTTCAATGTCCAAGTGAGCGGCTGGCGCTCTGTCTTCAATGTGGATGTCATAACTGCCCATGGTTCATCTTCATTTTTGCCCGGCCCTTTGTAGCCCAGGCCGCCTCGTGCAATCAATTTCTGAGGCTTAACGGGCCTAGTTCTGCCTTGGAGCTTGACACCCAGACCTTTGCCGTTTTGATACCCCATTTTCATTAGAATATTCCAGCCAGGGGTGTTTATCATGCTTTTCTTCTTCTTCCCCTTGGAAGGTAGGGGTGTCATAGCAACTGTTATAACTGTTTCCGGCATCGGCCTTGGGTGAGGAAGGTCCAGCACTGATAGTAACGGCTTGTTAGCAGGCCAAATAGAAGGAACTGACGAAGCTAAGTGTATGTCTTCCTCTGGCAGAATTGGCATACTGGTGACCTTGATAATGCGGCCCTTATGTGGAAATTTGAGGCACTAATGATTTGTGGAGGGCACTGCATCGAGCTGCTGAATGTAGGGGCGGCCCAGAATGCCATTAAATGTTGGATCCATGTCCAGAATATGGAAATCTGTAGTGATAGTGGCTGGACCCAAACTGACCTTTAGTGTTATCATGTCTAGAGGAGGCTTCTTGGTATTATCATATGCAGTGACTGTGATAGTAGATGGCCGAATTTGGCTTTCCGGAATGCCACACAACTTCAAAGTGCTTGGTGGCAAGACATTGATGGATGCACCAGTGTCCACCAAACACTACTTAACAGCCACTTTGTTGATATCAACCGTGATGCATAGAGCGTACTTTCTCACTGGGAGTGGTGCCAACTCATGTTCATGGAAAGTAATCGCCGGCTGACTGCTAGCGGGCGTTAAAACTGTGACTATCTGTTCAACAGGGATGTCCTCATTGACCATGACTTTTTGCATATATTCCTTCAAGGCTAGCTGATGAGTGGTGGGCCTTTTAATCAATTCTAAAATTGAAATTCTTGCTGGAGTTCGGTCCAACTGCTTCAACAAATCATATTCAGTGCCCGGCACTGACTCTTGTTCTTGTTCCTGTTCATTCTGCCCCTGCACGGGCTCTTGCTCTCTATGAGGGAAAATACGGTGGAACATCCGTCCACTGCGGAGCGGCGCCACGTTCTGCCGTGCCTCTGTCGGGGCAAGTGTGGGAGGAGGATTAGAAGAAGAAGAGGGTGTGTTGGTGTTGATAAGTGGTGGAGGGGTGTTTGATGAAGAGTTTGACAAAGATGCCCCCGCAGGAGGCGTAGGAGTAGAAAGGGATACCCGAATGCGAGGAGAGTTGGGTGGTGGAATGAGGAGGGATCTGGGTACAAAAGGTGGGGGAACCGATGGTGGAGGGATCCTTGCCGGTGAAGGAGTAGTGGTGGCGGGTGCAGTGGGCGTTGGCGATGAGCGGATAAGGAGTGGCCTAGATGGCAAAGGGTTGGTGGCGGATGGAGAAGTTTGCTGTGTGGTAGGCTGTGGAGGTGGTAAACGGGTGAGGAGAGATCGGGCTGGCAAGGTTGGAGAATTGGTGGGAGGAGGTGGATTAACGGGGCGTAAGAGAGAACGGCCCAATTGAGGGGTAGAGGAAGGAGGGAGAGTGCGCAAAAGGCGCGGAGGTTGATTTTGATTGTGATTAAATGCCCCGACAGAGGCGTTTTCTTCATGCCATCCCTGCCCTCTTTCCACCTCGGAGAGAGACGTGACAGGGTTCACGTGTTGGTTAGGCGGGTGCTCCGGTAATGGATTGTGGACGATCCCCATATCCTGCTGAGGCGCTGGAGCTTGCTGTTGCTGCTGTGGAGCGGGTCGCGGCGGCTGCTGAGCCTGTTGCTGCCGAGGAGACCTTCTTTCTTTCATGGTGGCGACAAACTGTCTCATCTCATCCCAATTGATGCCGCCCTGGTCATTCAAATCATAAATGTAGTCTCTGAAGTGGAAGCAACGATCAATGTTGTGACCAGGGGAGCGATGGAAAGCACAGTAACGAGATGTGTCAACATTAGCGGGCCACGCTGTTCTTTCCCTTGGTAATACGAGCAAGTTGGCGGCCATTAAAGCATTGAAAATATCCGGGAGACTTTCTGGTAGTGGAGGGTAGTGGTCCCTTTTGGGGCCAAGTGGTGGCCTCCGTTGTTGTTGTTGGCCATAGTTGGTAGGTGGTGGTACCTGGTGGTACTGTTGCGGAGCTGGAGGGTCAGCGCGGTGCGCTTGGTTTTGCGGTGAGCAAAAGAGTGTTGAGGTGTAAATTGGTGTTGTGGAGTGGAGTTGAAATGGGGGTTTTGTTGTGGAGGTGGGTTAGGTCGTGGGTTAGCTTGGTGGTGGGGGTGGCCAACTACGCCAACCTGCTCATTTGCAATAGTGCCCTCAGTCGTGGGCCCGCTGTTGTTGACATTTGTGGTTTTCTTAAATAGCCGTGGCTTTCGGCTCAAACATGCCCATAATGGGCGAATCCTTCATCTGTGTCTGAATATAACGAGCTCTCTCATAGAGCTCCTCCATGGTGGTTAATCTGTTCATGGCCAGTATGTGCCGGAACTGAGGAGTTGCATTGGAAATTATCATCTTAACTTGTTCTTGTTCCGCCAAAGTGTCTTTCAACTTCTCGGCCATTGAACGCCACCTATCAGCAAATATGATGAAGTCCTCCTCGGGCTTCATTTTTTCTGCAACCAGATCTGTGACTGAGAGGGAGGGTCCGACCCGGTCCCTATACTTCTGCAGGAACTTCTTCTGAACAATATCAAAGTCGCTGGCATCAGCAGGATCCAACGAATAGAACCATTCAAGGGCTGGCCCCTCTAAAGATCTCCTGAATAAATAGGCCAGAGAGGCCTTGTTGTCTTGCCAGAAAGAGGTCTCGTACATAAAATCCTTCAGATGAATAAAAGGATTGTCAGTGCCATTATATCGCCGGAAGTTCGGCATCTCAGATGGCGGCAAGTGAAAAACTGGCAGTGTAGGGAGCGAGATCTCCGGGGCATTCTTGGCCGCAGTGACCTTCTTCAGTTGCTCTTCCATGCTGGCCAACTTCTGAAGTAGTAGAACATTAGTGTCGGACTCGACTGGGGCCGGATTTTGAACAAAAGAATGCGGTATAGGCGTCCGTAGAATTTGAGGAGGTTGGAGAAATTGGTGCCTAACCGCAGAGTAGCTCGCCTGTTGGGCCGGCATGGCCGCAGCGGGCGTTGGTGGACGGGAAGGAGGTTTATGCAAGACCGCCTGGTCATTAACAATGTGATGGCCACTCACGGCCGGAGGGAGATTGGAGGAGGAAGAGGGAACGGACTTCCCCTTCAAAGTGGCCTGGACAGCCTACCGCTGGGAATCATCTAACTGAGACAAAGCTTGAATTAAATCGGTGACATTAATGGATGGGGGAGAATTCCCCGAGGTGTTGGAAGGTAAAGCCTGAGAGGAGGGCTCAACCTCTTGGGAAGTGGTGTCAACCACATGAACTTGTGGATAATGAGAATGAGAGGAGGGTAATTCCCCTCATGATAGATGAAATCTTGGTGGGGGACCTCATAAGATTGTCCAAAGACATTTTCTTCCTCATCATCATAAGTGTACCCATAGCTTGTCATGTTGATGATCTTACCTGAACGGAGTTTCATTTTTAGGACGAGAGGAAGCTTTATGAAGGAGTTATCACGCAAGAAACACTCAATCCAAACAAGCTTAAACAAATCAACCCAATCAAGTTTATGCAATCAAGTTGAGATGAACGTAAGATTTTAGTGTTTGTTTGGGATTAGAGTGGATTAATTTGCAGAAAAATTCACTCCTCTTTGCAAAGTGAAACCTAGTTTGATCCAAGTGTGACCTCCGTGTCAACTAAGTTCTTTCTTTTTTCCTCACCAACGATAGGTTCTCTAAACTCCGGGTACTTCAAGGGTACAACCGGCCCAGCGTCCGTGAGGGAATCCACGGGTGCGGGGACTTACGGAGGTCTTGGAAAAGGGATTTTCGGTCCAAAGAGACGGAATGCTCAATGGAGGGTTGTCCCGATTCCAAGAGAGGTGTGTGGAATCCTAGTGTAGAGAGAGGAGGTCTCTCAACCAAATGCCACAAAATGCAGTATAAGATAATCCAATCACAGCAATATAATCAAATGCTCAATGTGAATATGAATCCAGCATGAATAGATAGAAACAGTAAGGCTCTGCAAACACACAGGAAAGAGGCGACCTGGAGGCCGTCGCTACTAACAAAAGAGACGACAGCGTGGCTGTCGTGAATTCTGGGAGGGGCTCTCGGACAATGCAAAAACGCGCCTTGGTGTGGGGCGCTAAATATGATAAAGACGCCTCTTACAGAGGGCGCCAAATAAAAGTGGTGCGCACGATCGAAGAAAAACGCGCCTTGGCGTGAGGCGCTGCCAAATAAAAAGACGCCCGAGAGGAGGGCGCAAATTCACAGAAGCAGCAGATATGATAGAAGGCGCCTTCGTGGAAGGTGTTAAATAGAGAAAAGACGCCCTGGATGAAGGCGTTAAATAAAAAGGCGCCTTTGTGAAAGGCGTTAATTCAAAAGATTAATCACAAACTGGCTGATCCCGGGGAGTGCGCAGTGTGCACAGTGGAGGGTGCCCGTGGGGCACAAAGGAGGGGTACCGTGGGTACCAAAGGGAAAGGGCACGCGTGGGTGCCAAAGGGGAAAGGGCACACGTGGGTGCCAAGAGGGGAAAGGGCACACGTGGGTGCCAAAGGGAAAGGGGTAATCAATAGAAAAATAGTGGATGTCCCACCGTGATCGCCAATTTGTAGATCGTGATAAATCTACTCATGATGAGCAAAAATATATATATTGGGGAAATATAATGATGGGAGATAAAAATAAAGATGAAGAAAAGCACGTGGTGCTACCAAGGAGAGTGATCGCCAGAGGGGTTACCTCAATAAAGATGATCGCGAATACCTGGTGAAAATAGGATGTGGGATGGATGTGGATTTCTCCTCCTCCTTCTATCGGCCGGCCGACGAAGGGGGTTTTCCTTGTTGATTACCCTTGCACAAAGACAAAACAAACACGTAAAGAAAGTGGATCAGCCAAGAGTGAGTGTAGTATCAATCCAAAGAAACAATATGATGGTGAAATAAGAATATAGCATGCGCACCTTTTTGTTTGGTTTTAAAACCCCTAGAGAATTAGGGAGAGGAGAGGATATGCAGTACTAATGCAAAAGAAGAAAACGATGGACGTGATGAGGCGATGAAGACAAACACAAACAAAGGAGAGGAAACCCCTGCTGTTCTTGTAAACAGTAAAGGGAGAACCACCGGAGCAGCAGGAAGCAGAGGAAGATGATGAAGAAATCACACAGGGGAAGAGAGACTCTTCTCTGCGCAAAGATTTCTGTGACAATAACAACAGCTTTCTCTTTTTCTTCTCTTCTCCAACCTGATTGACGGCTAATGCTAACAACAGCCCCTGCTAACACCGTAACAATAGCCCTTGCTTCTAACAACAACAGCTCTCTCTCTTTTTTTTCTCTTCCCCTCTCTCTCTAACCTCGCGCGAGATTGACTAGGGAACCCTTTTATAAGGTTTTGATCAAAGATAGACACAAATTCGGGAAGATAAGAATAGGCAGTGGTTATCAACAGCAAGGACTCTGGTTCCCAGATCGAGCAAGGTGACCAAGAAAGGCAGGGAACTCTCCAGGAAAGATGAGATTAAGAAGGACACGAAAAGAGGATACACGACCTACCGAAGGGCGTCAATTCAACAATTGATGACCTGCCCAAGGACGTTAAATTAAAACACGACCATGATCAGGGCGTCACTCCCTGGATTCAATTTTAGTAATAAAACCTTCTTTATTTGAAAATTATAAAAAGACGCCTGAAGAAAAGGCGTTTATTAAAAACACGCCCTGAGTAAGGATGTTAATCATTGATTTTCAATCAGAGCGGGACTCGTAAAACACCGGGAATTGACGCCCGTATATTTGGTCGTCCTTTCTTTAGAAAGCGCCTAAGGCGAGGCCGCTAATTAAAACATGTCCTTGGCAAAGTCATGAATCACAAAAAAATGCACAAAATGCGAAGAAGAAAATAGAAAATCTTTATGTTATGGAAATATTGAAGTTCACTTTGGGGCGTTAACATAGTGACATGAGATTTGACCAACAAAGCGTCAATTTTGGCGTGTCTACACTGACCAACTTTTACCTTTTTGACATTTTTCAGATGTTTAAAGATAATACTTACTACATGTATCTCTACCAGAGTTAGCCATGATCTCAGAATTTTTAGATTCCAGAAGATCTTACATGATATAACATGAACTACCCAGTTAAAGTTTATTAAAAGATTTGATTCAGATATTTTCAAGATGTTCAAATCAAAACTCAATAAATACATAAGACTTAAACCAGTTGAGTATTTCAGACATTCATAGTTCCATATAATGGAAGATTCCTAGTACAAATATTTTCAGATTTATGATCAAGATATGTCCATTAAAATCTTCATGAATTTCTAACAGAAATGTTCTAGCAACAGTCAATGATTCAGAATTAAGATCATCAAGAAGCATGCAAATTGTGAAAAGTTTTCAGAAGGTCTGATAATAAAGATTAGTCATAGAAGAATTACATTAGCCAGAAAGATTTTCAAGGAATGGCAATCAAGTCAAGTACACTTCAAAATAGAATTTATGATAATCAACTCCCCCTCAGCAAATGCAACACAGTAGATTCTAGAATGATGGGAAATATTTGCTCAAAGGAATTCAGAGAAGATAACCAGTTTGGTCGGACTTATAGTGTTTGAAGAGAATCATCATTTAGAGTTCAGACGTTCAGAATAAAACCAAGCAGCAAAGACATTAGTTAATCAGATAAAAATTTGGAGCTTCGGTTGACTAGAAAGGGAAATATTGGTCGACCTAACTACACAGAAATGCAACAATATGTTCCCCTTGAATTGTGCAATCAATCAATCTTTTTGGTATTTTCTGTATGGATGATATGCAATGAAATATGTATGTATATGCATACTAAATGCATTAAGCCATCGTATATGACATGAAAAACATACATGGACTTAATATAAACACATATGTATGTGACACAAGAATTACCCTGATTAACTCCCCCTGACTTTATGCAACATATGCAATGAAAGCTAAGCATAGGATTTTATGATTCATGCTCATGATCATCAAGACTACCCTAGGTGCAAATTGACCCATGGTACTAGACGGAGTACTTAGGTCGAAAGGACCACCTCACACATGATGTAGGTTTCCAGACAGAAAGGATCTGCCCTTCTCCCAATGTATCATTTGAAATACCACTGGGTCATGCATGACAATTTAGAGCAAATGTGACGAGATCGTCAAGCGGCATCGGCAAAACTATCAAATATAAATTTATGTCTAAGTTGTCTTTTGTTTATTGGGCCATATATAGAGTGGGCCTCATATGTAGTGTTTTCTTTTGTCATTAGTAATATATATATATATATATAAACTTAGGAACCCACATAGGAACCCAAGCCTCTTGAGTTTCCTTGGTGGTCTTTAGTTATTTTGTCATAGATACATATATATAATGGTTGCACTTATGTGCATTTATGAGGACCCACGTAGGAACCCAAGCCTCTTGAGTTTCCTAGGTGGTCTTTAGTTATTTTATCATAGACACATATATATAATCGTTGCACTTATGTGCATTTATTAGGTACTCCTTGTAAGAACCATGGCTCTTGGTATTCCAAGGTGCCCATTCCCCTCCCCATGTTTTCTATTTAAAGATATGTAACCCCACGATGGAGATAATATAGAATGCAATGAAATAGTTTGGATTTTAGCCATGGCTTGTGTGTTCTCCAATTTTTGGAACCCCGGGTGAGCGGCCCAACCCCACTTCACCCCGTCATGGAGGTCATCCGTGAAGCTCCGGTGCATCATCTTCGAGAAGAGGCTGGGTGTGAAGCCCCATCGAAGCTCCACGATCTTCCTCCTTCACCGTTCAACCGCCGTCGTCGTCCGTCACCACCGCCACCACCGCCGTGCCAACTGCAACGCCTACAACCGCCATCATCACAGAAAAGAATTGAAGAACGCGATTACGTCGTCCCTGAGATGGGGATGGGTGTGAGGCCCCAGCCGAGCTCTTCCGTTCTTCTCAAGTCACCTCGCCTTCTTGCTCTCCGGCTGACAGTTTGAAGTCCTTCCTCGACCTTGTTTCACATCAAATGGTATCAGAGCTTAGGGAACCGGGCTGTTCCATCAGACCGGGATCCTGAGCTACGAGGTTCGAGGTCAAACCTTCTCCAAGCGGAGGGGTTTGACGGGATCGTCTAGCGGCATCGGTAAAACTATCAAATATAAATTTATGTCAAAGTTGTCTTTTGTTTATTGGGCCATATATAGAGTGGGCCTCATATGTAGTGTTTTCTTTTGTCATTAGTAATATACATATACGATGGGGCATCTCTCGCCCTTCACATTTTTTCCACAGCTCTGATTGCTCACTGGCAGTACTCCATTGTGTCCGTCACATTTTCTAAGTCATGGCATGTAATTTTCATATTTTATTTGAGTCATATTATTGTAATTTTCCTTTTATTTGAGTCCAATACCTAGGATAGGCAGTCATTTACCTAAGTTTGAGTGTCATTAGGTTGATTAGATTAGTTAATGGGCCCATCTCAATGGGCTAGGCCCAGGGGCGCCCCCTTCCCCCTTGGTTATTTGTCATTGTTCCTAAACACATGGACTTATTATAAATTGTGGGATCCCTATAAATAGGACTCCACTCTCTCCATTTTTAGTTAATGAAGAATGAAGGATGAATATTGAGTTCTAGAAAATTACATTTCTTTGGTGAGAAGCCATAGAGTGGAGTGAGAAGCTCCAACCCCTCTCTCTCCCCCCCTCTCTCTCTCTCTAAGGGGGGCGCCCCCCCTCTCTCTCTCTTCCCCCCTCCCCCAAATTCAAATTTCTTCTCTCTCATCCACCTCACCCTTCACATCAGCCCTAGATCTGCCACGTAAGCTGCCACCTCAGCCACATTGCCACTTCCCTAGGTGCATCATTGGCCCCCACCAACTCTCACCAAATCTCCTCCCTCCCTAGGAGGATCTTGGTCTTCCCAGCACAATCCTCCCCCCTTCCCCACTCAATCCTCCAGCTCCTAAGAGAGGTTTAAATCACATTTTCCCTCCCTTTCATCTTCCCCCCAACCCTAGGGCGCCCCAAAGAAGGAGCCAACCTGGTTTGGCTGCCCCATTCACCCCCTCCATCCTGCCTTGAGCATCCTCCACCCCCCCTCCTCTACACCTAGTGCAGAGACCAGCAGCCCCTATCCTGCATCCCTCTCTCTTCCTCCACCTCCAACACTGCCTTAGCAACCTTCCACACCTCCCTCATAACCCCTCCCACCACTCCTCCATTCCCCTTCACCATTTTACAACTCCTCACCCTCTTCTTATGCCCACTTGGAGCTACACCGGCGGATCTGCTCGTGGCTGAGAGTGTTGCAGAGAACCAGCAACTTACAGAGCCGGCCACGACATCATCCCAGCACCCCTGGAAGCAAAAAAGGCACCATTGTAAGCATCTCCTAATCCTCTTCGCAATGGTGGTGGTCTCGTCCCCGTCTGAGCTCGTGGCTGTGCGGACGAGCCATTGCGCCGGACTGCGCAACTTCTTCCTAACAGTCTTCCAAAAGCTGCTTGCAGAGGCTCCCACGGCCATTCCCCTGAAGTTCTTGAAGCGGGGCTCAACTGAGACCTTCTACTACAAGTCTCCTGCCACCACCAACAAGCAGAACTCTGTTCGGCATCCGAAGCTGTGAGTTCCAAATTTTCTCCCTCCGGAGCGCTGATCAGTTTCATCTGGAACCAGTCTGATATCCCAGCACTATTCGGGTCCTCGCCATCTACTCCGACCTCCTCCGGTATCCCCGCTGGTCTCTGATCGAAGAGGACTCAACCACGAATCCAACGACTCTAGCCACTCCTGAATCAAAGCTTGGGAGCCTCCGTGGCGGCCTCATCTTTCTGCTGTAGATGTGCAGAAGCTATAAGAACCAGCAAACAGAGACCCTGTTCGCGCCTCTGCCTCGAACAACTCCCTCAACCAGGAATTCCCCCAAGATTTGGACGTCCTCCTGGGCCAACCCAAAAGATTTTGCCGCCAGTTTTGTCATCGACGGAGTTCGGGAGAGACCGCAGTGGCACCGACATCGACTTTCTGTCCCCTGTTCCAAAGAGCGGATAGAACCAACAATCACCTTCCATTTAGTTTCCTAGTTCAACTTTCCCCTCCCCGCCTGACCAGATGACCGCCCCTCCCTACGTGGAGGTATATTTTGGTTGTAATCTAATTCCCCACCCCTAGTCCAACCCCCTTGCAAGGGGCGTAGTGCATGTAACTTGAATTTTCAGGTTGAAGCTTCATCGGCGCGGCGTGCGGGTGAGCCCACGCTTCCTCGCTCACCCTCGTCCCTGACCGGGATCGGTGTCTTCACACTAGTCAGGTGAGCTTCGGTTACCCCTTGCTGGTTTCATTCCTTTGCTGGTTTAGTATTGCCGCTAGTGTCGTCGGACGGTAAGTGAGTGCCGATCCCGAATTACTATTGTGTGAGTGACTACCGCGGGCAAGTTGTGAGAGAGTCATTACATCCCACGCCCTTGGTGTGCTGGCTGCCCCCAAGGGTGGGCATCCCAGGGCCCTTAGGGGTTCAATCTTAGGCTAGCCAACCCCCGGAGCAGTGAGGTCCCATCCCGGACCCTCACCACCATCACCGGGTTGCCTACGGGCACGAGAGTGCGCTTAGCGGGTGAGTCCGCTCGAGTGAAGTCACCGGTCCGTGCATTGCTTGCTTGCTAGGTCCAAGGGGTATTCGGTCTTGTGACTATCACCCTCAAGGTGGTGTCACATCAAGTGATATCAGAGCAAGTTCTAGACTTTTCTCTACTAAGTCTTGTCCTAAGGCCATTGCACTTATCCCCCCAATCATCATGGCCACTTCCTACTTAACCTACTCGCCACCTATGGACTTCATTCTAGATGACGATATTACCTTTGATGGTTCACGTTCTAGTGATTATGTTAGGTTGGAGGCTACCATGGAAAGGTACTTTGAAAAGACTTGGGTATATGGACCCGCGAGAGTCCGCAAGGCCAAGGGACGACTTCAGGGGTCAAGCCAAGAGTAAGTGGGAGCACATAGAGGGATTAAGAAGGGTTAGGAGGCAAGATCCCATTCACTCATGGGATGATATGAAGGAGGAACTTAGAAAGATCTATGCTCCCCGACATTCCCCTTCCTATCCGAGGAGCACTATCACTCCTCCATCCCCACCCGGCCAACTTGAGACCACCCTTAGGTCTCCACCCCCACCACTCCCAACAAATCCCCTCTCAACGATCATCACTACACTTCACCACCAAGTCCTCTCCATTAAGACCCAAATGATCCAAGAATCCACCTCTCCACCTAACCCCATGAGGGCTCCCACACCCCAACCAAAACCCCCTTCCACAACCCTCAATATCCAAACCAAATTGGCCCCCACTCCCACCCCTCCACAATCGGCAGATCCCAAGGGGAGGAGACCCCTAACCGACCCGATTTCCCTAATGAGGACCACCACTCTCCCAACCCTCACCATTCAAACCCAAGTGGACCCCGTGTCCACCCCTCCACCTAGGCCCATGACGGCCACCACCCCCCAACCCACAATCCCCCTCACCAAACCCAAACCCCACAAGCACCACCTCCATCATCCCCTAAAAGGGATGCCCCCCCCCAAAACCAATCAACTCAAACCTCATCACCCAACCCACCTTCCACTTCCAACCCCAATCCTACCCCAACCTAGGCCTCCGCTACTTCCACTCCCAAACCCAACCCAAGTTCGACCTCGCTCACCACCCCAGGTGCACCATGCCCCAACCATCATCACCCCATCCCCAAAAGACATTCCCATTCCCTTAAGAAAGGAGGTCACACCCACTCACATAGGAGTAGTTACTAGTCCGGACCCTCTCCCCACCCATGAGGAAACCCAGGTTCACACCAATGGTGAGGAAGAGCTTCAACCCTTTACCACTTCAAATAGTCCGGGTCTTCAAGAGCCACAAACCTTCACAAATGGCACCATAATCATAGATGGGCCCCTAGCTAGATGGCTAAAGGAGAGACCAATTCACCCCATCACGTCCTATGTCTACCCTCCCCTGGAGCTAAACCTCCCCATAGTACCCTTCTCCACCTATCGCACCATCATTCAATCATCCTACCAAGTGAAAACTTTAGGGGATCTTCTTAAGAGCCTAGCCTGGCAAATCGAGTTCACTAGCATATTGACCCCTATGGCCGAACAACCTAGGAGCCTTGACCTCCTACACCTTTGTGTCGGGTCTATCACCTCAATGTGCACCATTGGTTGCTACACTAGTGACCTTCTATTATTCCTCCCCACACCCGATGAGCCCGACCTTCTCCTCAATTTGGAGCTTCTTATCTCGGGTAGAAAGTTAAGCCCTCCCCTCATAGCCGACCCACCCACCAAGAACTTTGGCCTAATTATTTCATTAGAGGAGGATGACCCACCACCATTTGAGGATATTGAGGACAAAAGGCCCCTTCCCCTTGGTAACCCTTTTTATGATCCCTTTGATCAATTCCAATGGGAGTCAAGGAACCCATGTGACCCAACCGCCTTACCCACCACCCACCTTTTCCTACCCCAACCCACCCTGATTGACCCCATCCACCAAGTCCTTGACTTGGGTCACACCATAGGAGCCATGACCTTGGACAACATCCACCTAGGGATTGAGGAAGTACCCCATTCCATGATGTCCACCTACCTAGATCCCTTCGACCCTTTTGAGTGGAAGCTCAAAGGCCACCCCACCACCCCACACAAGGAAGTCATCTTTGGGAAAGGAATTCACATGTCTTGGCACATCACACCGCTTGGCATGATTAGTACGTCGGGTCCACTCGTTCATGTCACCCACATGTCAAGCAGGATGCATGATTGGTCCATATTTGGGTGTAACGGCCCTCCCTCATTCATCATTGATCATACGCATGTTAGGAGCATCTACGGATGTCCGTGTCCCCCGGCATTCATCACCACTTTGTATGATAGGTTCACCTACAGATGCCCCGGCCCACCTAGGTCCATCAAAGTCTACATGGTGGCAATGCATGATAGGTCCATGATGCGCTCGACAGTCGTCGTTTAAAAATGCCGTGCCACACAAATTTCAAAATTTATACAACCGCACTCACTCACTTAGATGATTTTGAAAATACGAGTAAAGTGGTAAATACGGGTCGATCCCACGGGGAAGAAATTTGAATGTAAGTTGAAAAATACCCTTATGTTTTAGAAAACCAATTACTTTTGTTTGATTTGAGTGTGATTACAACTAATGGAAATGAAATTACAATTTGAAAGAACAAGAGATAAGTTAAAGAAATATTTAGCCAATGAATTGAAGAATGCCATCGTTTCCTCGCCGAGCCTTTGATTAAGATCGCTCCGCCTTGGAAGTCGACGCTGTGAGATGATTTGAAGAAGACCACCGCTTTGGGTGTGAGTGAAACACTTAAGAAGAACTAGGTTGGATAGAACAAGTTTGAAAACACTAAGTTTGAAAACATAACAGAATTTCAGTGAAAATAGGGGTTGAAAGAAATATAATAACTTACAATCTAGATGGAATTAGACAAAGTGAAATACATGAAAGTTGTAGAGAATTGAAATATGAAGAACTTTGATGAAGACCACAGAAACAGAAAACGAGAGAAAGACAATGAAAAACTTGAAAAATCAAGATCAATCGCTACCAGTGAACAGTAACTGACAGAAAAATAGAACTGTAAAGAATTAATTCTAGAGCTCAAACTAAGAAGCATTGGATGAAGTGAAAGAAGTACAAAAGTTAGATCTACAAGATAGGAACAACTTTTATGAAGAACTCAGAGTAAAATTAAGACTGTAAAGGCTTAAAAATGATACATTGGTGGAGACTATCACTTCGGATGAACAGTACATGAACATGACATCACTTAAGAAAATAGACAATAACTTTTAAACTAAAAGGAATTAAAGGAAATAATGAACAGAGAAGTTGAAGAATACTTAAAGATGAACAACGTTTGTGAAGAACTCAAAATGAAACGGAGATCATAACAATGAGTAATGAGACTAAGAAAAGACTGAATTCCAAAACAAAACTTTCATTAAGATAACTTCAACTTACAAACTTGATATCAAAAGCCTTCAAAACACAACTCCTACAAGTAATAACTTCAAGAATACAAAGAACACACTTACAATTCTTCACAACCCATAGCTTCCTACTCTCCTAGCCTCTCTAACTTCTTCTCACAACCACCCCCTTTCCATTACAAATGAATCCCTTTATATAGAATACACAACACCCCTCTCTTCATGTGAACATCCATGCTAATATGAACACATAATTGCTGCTCTATTTGACCCAAAATGATGGGCTGACATGTGCTGCACACTTCTCTAGTTTTTTCTAATTTTTCCCATTTTTTTCAGATTTTTATGGGCCTTTTCTTCATCTTCTTTCTCTCTTTCTCTCTCTGGCGGTCCGTTGCACCGACCGTCGCCGCGTGCGCCGTGTGGACCTGCCGTGCGCCGCGTTCCCTGCCGCCTCCGAGTGGTCGCCGCGTGGCAGCCGCCTGGCGCACAGCGCCTGCCGCCTTTGACCCTTCCCCTTCACCACGAGCCCCCCCCCCTGCCGACCCGTCCTCGTCGCCCGTGCGCTTCGCGCGGGCGGCGAAGGGGGGAAGGGGGGGGCGGTTTAAACCTTTTTTTAATTATAATATATATAAAAATATATATATATATCTAGTATATATCTCGTAGATAGGTATAAAATTCAAAAAAATATCAAATAATTATATTTTTTTCTAATTTTTTCCTATTCTTTTTGAACAATTCCCTGAGCTTTTGGCTCAGTTTAACATATATATTGTTATTCTTTTTTTTCTTTTTCTTGGAGCTTTCCTCGTATTGCGTGCCTGCATAAAGAAGTAAAAATTATAATTAAAATTTATTTAATTTTAGAAAATTAAATATTTGACTCTCAATCAACAGTAAGTGTGAGAAGTGTATATTTATTATTAGTTAAGCTCATAAACATATGTATAATCATGAATTAAGCTATAAAAATACACACTTATCACACCCCCCAACTTACTCATTGCTAGTCCCTTAGCAATGCAATTAATGAAAAATTTTAAGACCAACAAGAGGTTAAAGTATCCAAGCCTCATTTCCAGATCATCTTTCATAGAGTTAACTAAAAAGCAGGAATCTGGAATAATTACCACAGACTAGCCTTAGGTCGGAAATTCAGGTACATGATCAAGAATTCTAATCAAAATCCAGTAGCACTTGTGCATGTGTAATACTAAATTCACAGTATAGACAATTGCGTCCTTCAGTTGCTATTCCGAACAAATGTCTTTCAATTCTGCACTTCTTAATCAGAGCATTCAGCATACTAACTTTTTGTCTGCCTTATTGCTATGTCCTGGTTGGGATCTATATATATATTCCTTTTTTTTTCTTTCTACTTTTTTTTTCTTTACACACATGATGCTGCACTACCCTTCACTATTTTACATGAACCTCAACACGTCTTAGGTGAAGTAGGCCCGGTTACACAGATCAAAGTTCCATTTTCCTTTTGACGCGAACCTCAACACGTCTTACGTGAAGTAGGCCCGGTTACTCAGAATCGGAGCATTTTTCATGGTGTTTTTCTTATAATTTTGTCACTTGTGCATTTGCACTAATTTTTGATAAATAGCATGGCAGAAAGCTTATAAATAAAAGATCTCTTCCTTAAGAAGTGCTAAATATTAGACAACATATTCAAAATAGCAGAAGGCTTGTACTACTTGTTTCATTAGCGTGCAACGTGATTGTATTTTTCTAAAGTGTAATGAACTTTAAAGAGATTCTTAAATCAGTTTTCCATGGCTAGATTCAATAAATTATCCATCATCCGATTCCCTAGTCTTTTCTATCCAGAATCACTTTTCATGCGACATGAATCAAGAAATTCCAACGAAGGGAAACTGTTGTTTAGCATGATAATACAAGATAGCAAGGAAAAAAAAATTTTTTTCTCCCCCCCCCCCCAACTTAAATGACATTGTCCTCAATGGCATAAGCAGTAGACATATCAGAGGACATGTAAATAGATAATATGGTTGGGATGGAAGGATACAACCTGATAGGCGGGGTAAAATGATGAGGGCGTCGGTGCAGCTTGGCCTGATAACTGAAAAATAAACACACTAAAATAAGAAATCAAATCAGAAGCCAGTTATTAGCACACAAGGAGTGTGACTCACTGTGTCCATGAATGTCAAAGGGAATCGACCACTAATTGCAACGTGGGTCACGGATCCGGATTTTCCGCATAAATGGCCCCCTATTGCGTGTTTGTGCTAAAGGCAGTCACAATGGGACAATGAACACATGGAATCTTTGGGCCGAAAAAGTCAATAAACCATGCCTCCGTCTCGATCACTCCACATGGTAGAGTGGGCGTGAGAGTAAAGGGAGGAGGACTTGTTGCCAAGGCTGTTGCTAAAGGTGACGGGGACGGATGCCGATCACCGTCTCTCCAATCCTATAAATACCCCCCTTTCCGCTCAACTTAGGCACATCGAAGGCTTGAGAGTAGATTTTGAGACGTGAAAGGTTGTAAAGGGAAGTAGTGAGTGTTGCTCAGTTTTCAGAATGGAGGGTGAATCGATCTTCAGAGCAGAAGGTGAGTCCTCTCGCTCCTCGAAGAGGAGCAGATCGGGCAGTAGTTCCAGTAGACTCTCAGAAGTCGAAGGACAACGGAGTGAGAGGACCCTATCACAGCTTGTAAGTGAACCCTTTCATTCCTTTCTTCATGCTCTCTTCTCCTTTCTTCCTTTGCAAAGCTCCCATTTCTCACTTTTTATGTATGTGCAGAGTGTGATGAGATCGCACATTTCGTGGGAGCTTGTAGTGGCGGCATATCGAGGACTCCCGGCCTTCCAGAAGGCGAGATTAGACGTGATGGGGTTCGGAGCCTTTCTAAGAATCGAGCCGATCAAGCTCGACCTTGCCCAGATCCAAGTACTACGTGAAAGATGGGATCCGACAAGTCGGGCATTCCTGATGCCGTGGGGGCACATGGTGCCCAGCCTGGAAGACATGGTCCGGATTACGGGCCTCAAAGTAGATGGGGAAGCCGTAACTGGCGTCACCTATGCAGACTACCGAGAAGGTGCCCAGATGCTGCTGGGGCTAGATTTAGATGGTCGGAAGAACAGGTCAGTAGCCAGGACATCGATCATGGAGGCGTTAGGGCTTACTGACATGCGTCCGCGAGATGATGAGTCCCTAGAGGAATTTATGGAGAGGGCAGAAAGAGGTTCCCGTGTAGTATATTGCGTGGATGCCAGCAACTGGGAGAGGACCAATATGGATCTGCGGAGGTTCCTCCTCTTTCTTTTGGGTAAGTTGCTACTGGGCTCCAAGGGAGATAATATCCACTGTCGCTTCTTAGAACTGCTTGTAGATTTAGAAAGAGTAGGAAAATATGCTTGGGGAGCTGCCGTGCTGGCACATCTGTTTACAGGTCTGTCGCAAACGACAGACCGAGAGATGACAATAAGTGGGTTTACGCCCTTTATCTAGGTAAAGAATTTTATTGTTCTTTTTGGTTTATGCCATTTTTTTTATTTGTTGAGATTAATGACACATGATGGTGTAGCTATGGAGCTACTATTACCTTCCAATGGGGAGAGCTCGACACTGGCAGCTAATGACGATCCCGCTGGCTAAACGGTGGCAACCCATCACGAGCACAACACCTCTATCCTACCAAATCATGGTGTTAAGGCGGGAGCTGCAAGAGTTCCCTGCAGCGATGGTAGGATACCTTTTCTCCTTGTTATTATTTTCAATTCATTTATATCATCATTTTCTTTGTATGGCTAACCAAGAAGATACGTACAATCCCTCAAAGGTGAACTGGAGACCGTTCTCGAATATGGTCGATGTTGACCAGCCTTGGGTAATTGGGAGCCGCGCCCGATTTGGACGGGACCTCTGGCTCCATTGCTTGAATGAAATCGAGCCCCTCAGGCTAAGATTAGCTATGAGGACCCTAGGGCTGGCTCAGGAATGGGTGGACATGACCATATCACCCAGCGTTGGAAAGAAGACGCGTGGACCGGCAACCTGTGTCGATTGGAGGGTGCGCTTCCCCGAACAATATGAAGATTGGAAATGGGGTGGCACGCTCGTGGAATCACAAGCACAAGACAGCGAGGATTACCTACTCCTCTATAGGGCAATGTATGCAGAGAAGCTCCAGCCTGGAGGGCTTGTAGAGGTATGTTTTCATCTTTTACATTTTTTATTATTATTTGTTTTGTGAACTCATAAGCCATAACTTGTAGGATGCCCGTGATACCATCATAATGAATTTACAAGCCCGTTTGGCGGACACAGAGCAAGAGTTGATTGACACTCGAGCGGCTCTGGGTTCATCAGTAAGTGTTTATGTTCACTCTCCTGGCATGAGTTGAGATTCATGGTGCTAACCACTTAATGTCACCTCATATATGCCACAGCGTGCCCAGCTTGATGCAGTTTCATCAGCTATGGGGGCAGACGGCGTTTCTTCCAGTTTATGGATTCTTACTTCAGAACTGGATTTACTCCACGAGCAGCTCGCTCATGCCACACAACGGGCTGCGGAGGCAGAAGGGATGCTTTCTGCACAGGTGAGGGTTTCACCATTTATTATCCCTTATGCCAACATTGCCATATGACTGAGATGATATATATGGCAGGAGAAAGAAACACAGGGGGCACTTGCGCATGCCACCCAGATGGAAGCTAGAATAACTGAGTTGGAAAAGGAACTACAACATCATCCTGATGAGGACTCTTCGAGGGATGCTGTAGAGCTAAGGATCACCCTTCAGTTGGAGAGAGAAGATAGAGAGAGAGAACGGGCCGAGAGAGAAAGAGACAGGGACAGAGATAAGGCCAAGAGATTGGCCGAGAAAGAGGAGAAGAGGGCCCTGGAGGCCCAAATATTTGAACTGAGGATCAGTCTCGGCCTTGCCGATCAATGGCTGAAGGATGGCGAGGAACGCTATCGAAGAGCACGAGAGCGTGGCTTTCGTGTTACGAGCTTCTTTGCTGCCCCCACGGATCGGCATCGGGGAGTGGAGATAGAAAGAGGACCACAGAGCGGTAGGAGTACCGCTGCTCTCGGCTTGATAACACCCTCTAGAGTTTCTTACCCAGAGAGCGGCCAGACGAGTAACATGGAGAAAGAAGGTTGAACATGATGTAATCTCTTTGTTTGTTTTTGTTGTTTTGAGAATGGAATAAGATTTTGCATGCTTGGTTCTCTCTACTTTTTGGCCTCTCAAATCGCTGCTCACATATAGCCTCTCAAAAATATTGATTATCACACAGAAATCACTTGGGTTGCCTCCCAAGAAGTGCTAAATTTTATGTCGTCATCCAGACACAAGGTAGATCACTAACCAACGTGTGGCATTCAGAATGAGCCACCACGTGATCTTGTCTTCCTTCAAATTCCAACCCTTATGCCATTGGAAGGCAAGAATAAGCATGTACGGGCCGGGGCAACGGCGCCAAAAATTTGATGCGCACTTTATTGAAGTTTTCCCTTTTCCTATTGTTCCTCCTGACGAGCTTTATAGGAATATCTACCCAGTGGTCCCGTTGCCCTATATCGTCCCTCCTGACGATCTTTGTAGGAGTGGCTTCCTCCAGGGTAATTTGTTCAGGCCCTGGTAGTGTAGGAATGAGATTGTCAGCCTTAGCCACTTTCCTCTCAATAACAGCCTCATGAACTTGAAGGGCATTGATCAACTTATTTTCCTGAGATGAAGTCAAATCAAAGGTGAATGTGGTTGGCACATCCCCCTCAGGTCCTAGAATGTCAAGTGAGAGAGACTCAACTGGTAGGGGAATCAAAGTAGAAGGAAGCACGACCCCAGTATCTAACTCATCCACAAATTCAGTCTTTATTGAATAGGCTTCAGGGGTTAGATCAAATAGGAAATTTTCTAATGAAACCCCTTCCTCACACTCATCACTCATCTGAGGATTATTAACCAAATTTTCCAATAATGGGGTGGATAGAGGAAATGTAAATGATTCCAGCCCAACCCTTTCATCACAAGTCAGGTCAAATGAGAAGTTCTTAAAGACAGGCCCATTATCACACTCATCACTAATCCCAAAATTATCAATCAAATTTTCCAAAAATGGGGTCGGTAGATGAAATGTAAACTTTTCTAATAAGGCCCCATTATCGTATTCTTCCAGGGGAGGAGGACATTCAGAATTTTATTTCATTAAATCAATAATATTATCACTTACAAAGTAATCCTCCTCTTTATTTATTTCCTCAAGTGAGTTGTTTGGGCCATTATCCTTGACAGTAATATTCTCAATCTCAAAACATTCATAGAATGGGGTGAAATAAGCATCATTATCCTTTAAGCCACCCCGTTCTTCCTTTCCTTCCTACATCATGGTATTACGTGCGCACTCCCCCTCACTCTCAATAGGGATATCGTGAGCCAAAATGACAGGCAGAAGGCTGTCATCATCATCATTCACATATTGAGGGGGTTGGTGGAATGTTGAAGGAGAGGGTTGATAAGTAGACTGAGAGTACATGATTTGAGGTTCAAAGTAGTGGCCCGGTGAATCACCCTTAGTATCAATGTTGAGTCCGAAATCTAGGTGAGATGAGCTGAGTGGAGGTTGAGTACACATGGGCTGCTCGTGGGCTACTGGGGGTGAAAATTCAGACAGATGGGCTTGAAATGATGGATCCGTCCAAGGTAAATTTGTGTGATTACTCCAGCCAAGATTATGATCATCTGAAAATGTAACAGGCTTGAGCTGAGAGAATCCTAATGCATGTTGAACTTGAGCTTGGATCACCAATGGGAGTTGGGCGATAGTAGGACACTGACTCACATGGTGAGTGAGACTGGCACAGAATTCACAGACTTCATGAAAGTGTGGATTGGGTTTTCAGCCTGTTTGACATGTCCTACGATTGTTGATGAGATGAGATAGAGGCACGGTTTATCGAATTTTCACTCAAAATTTCAAACAAATCATATGCCTCATCTTCACTTTTGCTCAAAAATGCCCCTCCACAATATATATCCACCATTTGCCTATCATAATCGGATAACCCCTCATAAAATGCAAATATAATTTACCATTTAGGCAACCCATGGTGTGGACATTGACTTACTAAATCCTTAAGTCTCTCCCAAGATTCATGAATTTGCTCTCCCGGACGTTGAGTAAATCCTGTAATCGCCCTTCTCATCATGTTGGTTTGGCCTATGGGGTAATTTTTTTTCAAAAATTCTAACTGCATAGCTTCCCAAGTCCTGATAAGCTTTCCAAAACTCCTTAACCAACATTTTGCTTTATCTTTCAATGAGAATGGAAATAAGATCAACTTAAAGGCATCATCATTAAAATTCTGAATTTTGATCAGGGAGCAAACTTCTAGAAAATCATCTAGATGCCTATAAGGATTTTCATGGAGATTCCCATAAAAAGATGGGAGCATCTAGATGAGACTAGGGTGAATTTCATATTGATCAATAAGAATGTCAGGGAGTTGAATACAGGTTGAGGGCTTATAAGTAGAAGGATAAAAGTGCTCCTGCATAGGCGTGGATTTGTGATTTTATTATTTTAAATTTTTTTTATGCAACCACAAACAAGTTAACACAAATTATCTAATGATCTAGATGCGACTCAGACCTACAAATAGGGTTTCACAAAGTGATTAATGTGAACCTTAAGTTTACCCTCAATATGACCACCAGCCAGGTAAGGGGTGGGGAAGTGGGAGGTTCCCCCTACTTTCGTAGGGACCTTATTATGCCAAACCACTAGCCTGCTTAAGGCGTTTGCCATCCGACCGTCTTGCCTTAGGCACCGATTTTCATATGAGGGTAAACAAAAATAACACAAGAACCACAGTGTGATCCTAGGGCCAACGTTTACTGACTTTTATTTATGGCGTAGGTCATGCAAAGATGTAAGGGAAATGTGGTTTGTGGGCTAAAGAAGGGTGATGAAATCCCCACCTTATGTTTATTAAAGGTAGTGCCCTTAGAATATTTTGAAATGCAATGCACACCACAATTGCAAACAAGGGGTTCTTATGTAATATGCATGCCATAATCGGATAAGTAGAACATACCTTGCCCCTCGCAATCTTCAAAATGCAATACAGGAATTAAACAAATGAAAATTCTATGCTAAATGATGCATGACCTAGAACATGTTGTGTGGTTTCTAATCTTGAAATGAATTTTTTTTATTTTAGTGCAAGTATTTTTTTATTTTTAATTAATGAACCTATCTAGCCGGAATAAAAATGTCTTTTGTTTTGATGTTTTCGATTTTTTATAAAGTTTTGAAGAATTTTTCAAAATTTTCTAGAATTTTCAGAAATTGGAAAAACAGAACCTGTTCCGACATTTCTGCCCTTTAGCGATGCTTCCGAGCTTTTAACGACGATACATTTTCTGAGGATTTCAGGTCCGATTTTCCACTTTTCTTGATGTTATGGCTTTTTTTTCCAATCTTGCACAAGTAAAAATAGTAAAATCAATATACAAATATACAAATCAAACACAAGAATATTCCAACTTTTAAAAATTCTCCCCGGCAACGGCGCCAAAAATTTGATGCGCTCGACAATCGTCGTTTAAAAATACCGTGCCACACAAATTTCAAAATTTATACAACCGCACTCACTCACTTAGATGATTTTGAAAATACGAGTAAAGTGGTAAATACGGGTCGATCCCACAGGGAGGAAATTTGAATATAAGTTGGAAAATACCCTTATGTTTTAGAAAACCAATTGCTTTTGTTTGATTTGAGTGCGATTACAACTAACGGAAATGAAATTGTAATTTGAAAGAACAAGAGATAAGTTAAAGAAATATTTAGCCAATGAATTGAGGAATGTCGTCGTTTCCTCGCCGAGCCTTTGATGAAGATCGCTCCGCCTTGGAAGTCGATGCCGTGAGATGATTTGAAGAAGACCACCGCTTTGGGTGTGAGTGAAACACTTAAGAATAACTAGGTTGGATAGAACAAGTTTGAAAACACTAAGTTTGAAAACATAACAGAATTCCAGTGAAAATAGGAGTTGAAAGAAATACAATAACTTACAATATAGATGGACTTAGACAAAGTGAAATACATGAAAGTTGTAGCGAATTGAAAGATGAAGAACTTTGATGAAGACCACAGAAACAGAAAACGAGAGGAAGACAATGAAAAACTTGAAACATCAAGATCAATCGCTGCTGGTGAACAGTAACTGACAGAAAAACAGAACTGTAAAGAATTAATTCTAGAGCTCAAACTAAGAAGAATTTGACAAAGTGCAAGAAGAACAAACGTTAGATCTACAAGTGAGGAACAACTTTTATGAAGTACTCAGAGTAAAATTAAGAATATAAACGCTTCAAAATGATAAATTGGTGGAGACTATCACTTCAGATGAACAGTACATGAACATGATAGCACTTAAGAAAATGGACAATAACTTTTATACTAAAAGGAATTAAAAGAAATAATGAACAGAGAAGTTGCAGAATACTTAAAGATGAACAACGTTTGTGAAGAACTCAAAATGAAACGGAGATCATAACAATGAGTAATGAGACTAAGAAAAGACTGAATTCCAAAACAAAACTTTCATTAAGATAACTTCAACTTACAAACTTGATATCAAAAGCCTTCAAAACACAACTCCTACAAGTAATAACTTCAAGAATACAAAGAACACACTTACAATTCTTCACAACCCATAGCTTCCTACTCTCCTAGCCTCTCTAACTTCTTCTCACAACCACCCCCTTTCCATTACAAATGAATCCCTTTATATAGAATACACAACACCCCTCTCTTCATGTGAACATCCATGCTAATAAAAACACATAATTGCTTCTCCATTTGACCCAAAATGGTGGGCTGACATGTGCTGCACACTTCTCTATTTTTTTCTAATTTTTCCCATTTTTTCGGATTTTTTATAGACCTTTTCTTCATCTTCTTTCTCTCTTTCTCTCTCTGGCAGTCCGTTGCGCCGACCGTCGCCGCGTGCACCGTGTGGACCCACCGTGCGCCGCGTTCCCTGCCGCCTCCGCGTGGTCACCGCGTGGCCGCCGCCTGGATCACAGCGCCCGCCGCCTTTGACCCTTCCCCTTCACCACGAGCCCCCCCTGCCGACCCGTCCTCGTCGCCCGTGCGCTTCGCGCGGGCGGCGAAGGCTGGAAGGGGGGGGGGCGGTTTAAACTTTTTTAATTATAATATATATAAATATATATATATATATATATCTAGTATATATCTCGTAGATAGGTATAAAATTCAAAAAAATATCAAATAATTATATTTTTTCTTCTAATTTTTGTCTATTCTTTTTGAACAATTCCCTGAGCTTTTGGCTCAGTTTAACATATATATTGTTATTCTTTTTTTTCTTTTTCTTGGAGCTTTCCTCGTATTACGTGCCTGCATAAAGAAGTAAAAATTATAATTAAAATTTATTTAATTTTAGAAAATTAAATATTTGACTCTCAATCAACAGTAAGTGTGAGAAGTGTATATTTATTATTAGTTAAGCTCATAAACATATGTATAATCATGAATTAAGCTATAAAAATACACACTTATCAGTCCACTTATGGTTGTCCCGGTCCACCTTTAGATACCATACACTTCCCACCCACACCGCACCATAGCTCATGGCATAATCATTCAAGCAAACATCTAGCAACGGGCGATGAGGTTCATGATGAATGGGCAAAATCTCGCAAGTGCCACTTGGGACCCCAAGTAGGCAACCTAGTGATGGTGAGATTGGAGTGGCTCTACCTTAGAGTCACCTCCAAGTCGATGGCACGATGACTTGGACCTTCTCAAGTTCCGAGTAGCTTTGGCAAACTAGCTTATGGGTTGGATTTACCGATGGGATTTTGGGATATACCACACTTTCCACGTGGTGAATCTAGCACCCTCTAAGGGCACCACGGTGGATCCCAGTGAGCACCTTGAGCCTACACCCACCTTTGTGAGTGACACCCTCGGAGAGCCTCCACATATCAGTTTGAGAGTCCGACGTGTGCACACGGAGGTAATACTAGGCAAGCAGGGTACCATCGCTAGCAAGAGGGTGTGCCCGAGCCACCTTGAGAGGACGAAGAGCCGTTCCCCGGCTGAGGACGTGAGGTTGAGTTTGGAGGTCATGGCTTGCCCGGAGCTGCATTAGAGGACCACTTCCCCGGCGAACCCATACTCAAGGGAGTCGAGTTCTTCGCACCCCGGGGGTATGATGGGGGCATCTCTCGCCCTTCACATTTTTTTCACAACTCTGATTGCTTACTGGCAGTACTCCATTGTGTCCGTCACATTATCTGAGTCATGGCATGTAATTTTCATATTTTATTTGAGTCATATCATTGTAATTTTCCTTTTATTTGAGTCCAATACCTAGAATAGGCAGTCATTTACCTAAATTTGAGTGTCATTAGGTTGATTAGATTAGTTAATGGGCCCAATTCAATGGGCTAGGCCCAGGGGCGCCCCCTTTCGCCTTGGTTATTTGTCATTGTTCCTAAACACAGGGACTTATTGTAAATTGTGGGATCCCTATAAATAGGATCCCACTTTCTCCATTTTTAGTTAATGAAGAATGAAGGATGAATATTGAGTTCTAGAAAATTACATTTCTTTGGTGAGAAGCCATAGAGTGGAGTGAGAAGCTCCAACCCCTCTCTCTCTCCCTCTCTCACTCTCTCTCTAAGGGCCCCCCTCTCTCTCTCTTCCCCCTCCCCCAAATTCAAATTTCTTCTCTCTTATCCACCTCACCCTCCACATCAGCCCTAGATCTGTTACCTAAGCTGCCACCTCAGCCACCTTGCCACTTCCCTAGGTGCATTCATTTCCCCCCACCAACTCCCACCAAATCTCCTCCCTCCCTAGGAGGATCTTGGTCTTCCCAACACAATCCTCCCCCCTTCCCCACACAATCCTCCAGCTCCCAAGAGTGGTTTGAATCACATTTTCCTTCCCTTTCATCTTCTTCCCAACCCTAGGGTGCCCCAAGGAGGGAGCCAACCTGGTTTGGTCGCCCCATTCACCCCCTCCATCCTCCTTTGAGCATCCTCCACCCCCCCTCTACACCTAGTGCAGAGACCAGTAGCCCCCTATCATGCGTCCCTCTCTCTTCATCCACCTCCAACACTGCCCTACCAACCTTCCACACCTCCCTCATAACCCCTCCCACCACTCCTCCATTCCCCTTCACCATTCTACAACTCCTCACCCTCTTCTTATGCCCACTTGGAGCTACACCGGCGGATCTGCTCGCGGCTGAGAGTGTTGTAGAGAACTAGCAACTTTTAGAGCCAGCCACGATGTCATCCCGGTGCCCTTGGAAGCACAAAAGGCACCTTCGGAAGCATCTCCCAGTCCTCTTCGGAACGGTGGTGGTCTCGTCCCCGTCTGAGCTCGTGGCTGCTCGAAGGAGCCGTCGTCGCCGGACTGCGCAACTTCTTCCTGACAATCTTCCAGAAGCTGCTTGCAGAGGCTCCCACAGCCATTCCCCTGAAGTTCTTGAAGCAGGGCTCAGCTGAGACCTTATACTACAAGTCTCCTGCCATCACCAAGAAGTGGCACTCCGTTTGGCATCCGAAGCTGTGAGTTCCAAATTTTCTCCCTCCGGTGCGCTGATCAGTTTCCTTTGGAACCAGTCTGATATCCCAGCACTGTTCAGTTCCTCGCCATCTGTTCTGACCTCCTCCGATGTCCCAGCTAGTCTCTAATCGAAGAGGACTCAACCACGAATCCAACGACTCTGGCCACTCCTGAATCAGAGCTTGGGAGCCTCCGTGGCGGCCTCATCTTCTGGCTGTAGAGGTGCAGAAGCTATAAGAACCAGCAAACAGAGACCCTGTTCGCGCCTCTGCCCCGAACAACTCCCTCAACCAGGAATTCCCCCAAAATTTTGACGTTCTCCTGGGCCAACCCAGAAGATTTTGCCGGTTGTTTCATCATCGACGGAGTTCGGGAGAGACCGCAGTGGCACCGACATCAACTGCTTGTCCCCTTTTCCAGAGAGCGGACAGAACCGACAATCACCTTCCATTTAGTTTCCTAGTTCAACTTTTCCCTCCCCGCTTGGCCGGCTGACCGCCCCTTCCTACATGGAGGTACATTTTGGTTGTAATCTAATTCCCCACCCCTAGTCCAACCCCCTTGCAAGGGGCGTAGTTCATGTAACTTGAATTTTCAAGTTGAAGCTTCATCGGCGCGGCGTGGGGGTGAGCCCACGCTTCCTCGCTCGCCCTCGTCTCTGACCGGGATCGGTGTCTTCACACCGGTCAGGTGAGCTTCGGTTACCCCTTGCTGGTTTCACTCCTTTGCTGGTTTAGTATTGCCGCTAGTGCCATCGGACGGTAAGTGAGTGCTTGATCCCGAATTACTATTGTGTGAGTGACTACCACGGGCAAGTTGTGAGAGAGCCATTACATCCCACGCCCTTGGCGTGCTAGCCTCCCCCGAGGGTGGGCATCCCAGGGCCCTTAGGGGTTCAATCTTAGGCTGGCCAACCCCGGAGCAGTGAGGTCCCGTCCCGGACCCTTACCACCATCACCGGGTTGCCTACGGGCACGAGAGTGCGCTTAGCGGGTGAGTCCGCTCGAGTGAAGTCACTGGTCCGTGCATTGCTTGCTTGCTAGGTCCAAGGGGTATTCGGTCTTGTGACTATCATGCCCAAGGTGGTGTCACATCAATATAAATATATAAACTTAGGAACCCACATAGGAACCCAAGCCTCTTGAGTTTCCTAGGTGGTCTTTAGTTATTTTGTCATAAATACATATATATAATGGTTGCACTTATGTGCATTTATGAGGACCCACGTAGAAACCCAAGCCTCTTGAGTTTCCTAGGTGGTCTTTAGTTATTTTGTCATAGATACATATATATAATGGTTGCACTTATGTTCATTTATTAGGTACTCCTTATAGGAACCATGGCTCTTGGTATTCCAAGGTGCCCATTCCCCTCCCCATGTTTTCTATTTAAACAAATGTAAACCCACGATGAAGATAATATAAAATGCAATGAAATAGTTTGGATTTTAGCCATGACTTGTATGTTCTCCAATTTTTGGAACCCCGGGTGAGAGGCCCAACCCCACTTCGCCCCGCCATGGAGGTCGTCCGTGAAGCTCCGGTGCATCGTCTTCGAGAAGAGGACGAGTGTGAAGCCCCATCGAAGCTCCATGATCTTCCTCCTTCACCGTTCAACCGCCATCGTCGTCCATCACCACCGCCACCACCGCCGTGCCAACTGCAACACCTGCAACTGCCATCACCGCAGAAAAGAATTAAAGAGCGCGACTACGTCGTCCTTGAGATGGGGATGGGTGTGAGACCCAACCGAGCTCCTCCGTTCTTCTCTAGTCACCTCGCATTCCTGCTCTCCGATTGACAGTTTTAAGTCCTTCATCGACCTCGTTTCACATCAAAATGTAGTCCTATATACATGACAATTTTGCTGAGCATGAATATGTGCATATGAGCCTTATATGCAGCAAGACATCAAGCAAACATGAAATTCAGGCAATTCAGATTCAAGAGATGACATTTGTGAATCAATTGTATGCAGACATAAAATTAGCTCTAATTGAGTACATGAGCAACCTTTCAAGATACTATCTTGTGAATACTTGCATGTCAAACAATCTTTTGAATCTTCAATCATGAATATGAGTTCTCAATATATGCAATCTAAATGTAAATTCAATACAAGTTCCATACAGACTGACTAATGGTACTTGGCGGTGTACTTAGACCCATAAGGATCACCATCACGCTTGGGAAAGTTTCCAGAGCGACTTAACCTACCCTTCCACAATCACCATTTGATATACCAATTAGTCAGATTTTTATTTCAAGAATGCAATCAATAAAGAGAGACAAGATTTTCAAATAATAATGCAAATATCACATATGGATGTAAACATGTATGCACTGGCTCATGAGATGCAGCAAACTAAAAGAAATTATTTAAAGTTTAAAAGATCAAACCTGTCAAGCACAAAGATGGGGTTTTACCATACTTGGGTGCCTTGGCATATTAAACCGCTTTATTCATCAGCTTCCAAGGCACTCCTTCAAAATAGCTTTTATTTTGCACAAATCGGTACCCAAGAGGTCTAAATTATGCTCTCAACATTTTTTGAGCCAACATATCATCAGATTTCATCAAATAATAGTTAGGCATGGAATGCCGAAACTGTCCACAATAATGACAAGGAATAACAGATTTCATGTTCTTCTTATATGAGTTAGCATGAACATGAAATTACTGTGAGTGAACATGATTGTTTTTGTTATTAACATGAACATTTATCTTTTCATTACCAGCCAACCAACAGTCAGCAGCTCTTTGGTCTGGCTTTCCACAGTTAAAACATGCAAAAGATTTTTCCTTAATCACAAATTTATTTCTTCCAAAAATATTTTGATTTGCAGGGAATTTAACAAATTCAGAATTAAATCTCTTTCCCTTCTCATGCCAACAGTCCTTGGCTGTATGGCCATTCTGTCCACAATGGAAGCACACAGTGTGCTTACCTCTAGACTCAACTTCATTTCTGTTGAAAGCCTTTTTATTGACAAGGTGATTAACTTGTTTTGAATGAATGCTTCTACCTTGTACATGCCAACAAAATGCAGCAATGTGGCCCAATTTGCCACAACAAAAACATTGAGTTTTCTTTACATGATTCTTAACATGGAATTTCTTATCATGCATTGCACTAGCATTGAGATCATCTTGTTCTATTAATTTACAATCATGCATTAGATGACCTATCTTACGACAGTAAAAATAGTGAATTCTTTTCTTTTGAACAGAAGAAGGTTTCTTAGCATGATAATTCCTAGCATGAATTCTACCATCATTCAAATCATCCTTTTTTATTATCAGACAATCATTCATCATATGGCCAGTTTTCACACAATAAAAATAAACAATACTCTTCCTAGGAACATCAGGGAATTTTTTGGCCTTAGATTTTGCAGCATGCATGTTGTTTCTTTTCTTTTTCAATGTTATCTTTTTCACATTTTTATTCTGTGTTTGAATTTTTTGATTAGCAGGCTATTTTAAGGAAGATGCAGAGGTGCTAGCTATATTTGAGCTACGCATAAAGGTTGTGTACAACTTCTTCTTAATTTCAGATTTATTATGTATCCTCTTACCTGAATCAGTGGCTTTATCTTCCATGTGAACCTTTGCCTTACCTTTATCTTCAAGATGTTTAGATGAAGTCTGATTCAATACAATGAGTTTATCATTCAAGGAAGCTTAGAGGATTTCAAGATCAGCTTTCTCTTTTTTACACAGCCAGCTCTTCTTTTAACATTTCAATTTCATTTTCCAGGGGTGGACTCATAGATCTTTCTTTCTCAAGTTCAAGTAATCTGTCAGCCATGATAGTGTTAAGCTCCTTTAATTTCACAATTTTGTCCATCAAATTTTCATTCTGAACCAGTTCATTTATTAAAGCATGATCATCATTGCTTGAACTCAATTTTTCTTCCAGTTCTTGGTTTTCATCTTTCAATAGGCACAGTTGTTTCTTGCATGTATGGACATTAGACAAATATTCATCAAGAGATTGTCTCAGTTTCGGACAATTTTCACAAGAAACATTCGAACTAATCTGATCAATTTTCTTCTTCAATTTTTTATTTTCAGATTTTATTTTATTGTGTCTATCAGATAATTCTTCATATATCATCACCAATTCATCAAATGAGAGTTCTTCAGATCCAGAGCTTACTAGAGACGCTGAGTCCTCATTTAGATTACTTCTGTGACCACTCTTGTTTGCCTTTAGACATTCTTCTTCATTCTTTTCATGACTGGCAATCACTTTGTCTAGTATTTCTTTTCCAGATGTGCACCTGAAAGCAAACGGAAATAAATCAGTATTAACTGTAACTTTCAGAATATTAAGAATTGTGATATTATCACGGTTCTTCAGTCTGTCCTCATCAGACCACTTGATCTGATCATGAGGCAGTTTGTGTGGGCCATTAGATACAAGACTCCATAGATTAAAGTCAATGGAGTTCATGTAGACACATAGGCCGCCAAGCCAACTGTTAAAGTTTGAACCATCAAAGATCATGAGAGAAGCCATTGAAAAATAATTAAGCACATTCAGAGCAATGAGCTGAAAATAATAATGCACTAGGATAAGCAATAAGCAGTGAAGTACCAAATACGGTAGGATCCTCTGCAGATCGTTGGAACTGGAAAGTCAGAGACCCGCTGGTGCGGACACCAGGGCGACCACGTGACACGTCGGCGAACCGACGGTGCCATACGCGGAGCGCCAAGTGGACTACATCGACTTCCAGTTCAAATGGGGATAATTTGGCTTCAACTTGGATACATTTGGCATGAAAATTGGGCTTGTAATGGTCTTGTAATGGTCTTTATAGTTGTGTTTTCATATTGGGCTGCTTGTAAGGCCCTTAAATGGCCATTTTGGTTAAAGCACCTTAGAATGTCTTAAGAAGGAATGGCCTTGGACCATTATGATGGATCCATTAGCCATGAAAGGCCCAATTGGGCTTCCTTCATTCTTGGGATATCTAGATTAGAATGGCCTTAAGCCATATTGGTTCCATATTGGCTTAATAGGCTTAAGGAAGACCAATGCCAAACTTGGCCCATTCAAGGCCCAAGAAGGGGGCCGCCCCCTATTTTGTTGTATTAGGCTAGAAATTTTCTTTTCTTTTCTTCCATTCTCCATTTACCACATGGGACATTAGAATGGCTGCTGGTCAAGGGGAAATGTCTGCCACCTACCCCCCTTTTACTAGAATTTCAAAGTTAGGTGAGTTTATGTCACCTTGTTCCCCCTCTCTCTCCCATCAATGTCAAGGGGGGGCACCCCTCTCCCCCTCCCCTTGGTTCCTTCGAACCATTCAGCCCCTCCCCCTTGCTAAACTCTATATAAGGGCATGTATAGTGTTTATGCTGAATAGAATGAAGTTTTGTTAAGAGATAAGTGCATTAGAGAGTGATTCTCTTGGGAGTGATTCCCTGGTTGCAGTCCTGTGACGGGATAGTTCTAGGTCATGTGACTTGACCTCATACCCCTCTTCTCTTCTCATCTTCTTCTTCCAAAAAATTTATTCGTGATACCTCTGCAAGTTAGAAAACTTTCAGATTTAGTTTCTCGTCGATCGGAGTTCGTGAGCAACGGTGGCAATTTTTCTCGTGGAGGCGCGCAGATCTACCCCAGATTGCTGCCCAGATCTGAAGATGAATGTGTATTGAATTCTCCAGCCCATCCTCGACGCCATCTGAAGTTGGTTCCAGAAAAGCAATCGTCGTATTTGAAGTCCTCTTCGTGTTGCCGCTAGTTTCGCCTCGATCCGTGACCGGTGCTGATCGTGACGACAGTTCTCGTGGGATCGCGCGGGCTGGTCTGAGCAGGCCCGGCTGAGAACTAGAATCAACTTTCAGAGCCTACCCCGCTTCATCCGGCTAAGATCCATGTGAAGGATCTTCAGAGTATTTCTTCCTCTAGATGTCGCCTACCACCTCCCACAAGGAACGCCCCGATCCAACATCGGCAACTATTTTCCCAATATTTTACCGTGTTTCTGTGCAGTTCTGTGAGCACAAAACCAGAACCTCAGAAGATTCATCACTGTGCCCAGATCTGATGGCATCTGTTCGCGATCTTCGGAGTGAAGATACTACATCCAGTCGCCCACATTCTCCAACAAACGGCGCTCCGATCGGGCATCGGATCTAGCCGTACAAGCCTCCGCAAGCTTGCTGCACAGGGTGACCAGCGCGGGCAGAACCGGGTCGGCTTTCCGTCGGCGTACCCAAGCGGCTCTGGCACGCGTTCCTCGCCTCCTGCGAGTGTGGCCCGTCAACCCGGGTTCCAGCAACCCCAAAATCAGTCATTGTAGCCCGATACCTCCCTGCGTGGAGTGGGCATTCAGTTCTGAAAGTTGTAAAGGCAATTCATTTGTATATCGGGGTTGTTCGGAAATCGGCCGGGAGTTCTTCCCCCACGACTAGTCGTGGAGGTACGTGCTCGTTCCGATCCTTACATTTGCTGTTTAGTATGCTTTCTATATTTCTGCGTTTGTGAGATTAGGGCCGTTAGCTAGTTCCAAATTTCACCGCGATTGTGAGTTGTGAGTGCCCGTTCCGTAGCTCCAATCGAGCACCGAGCGCGGATTAGCACCCTAGGCGACGGTGGTTTCTTAATCGCCGGGATCCCCACATTTCCCTCGCAAGGGACGATCTTCGGGCTCAAGAGAGTCGCTGTTGAGAGACGTCTCCACCCGGAGAATACCACGGTGGTCAGCCGCCCGGCTTGCCTTAGTGTGCTAGTGCTGGCCGCACATCGAGTCGGTCGTACGTCTTAGCCCGAGTCGGTCATCCGTCCCGCATCAAATTGGTATCAGAGCTAGGATAGGGTGTCAAAAAAAAAAGTGTCATGTAGAAATTAGTCATTGTCTAAGTCGTGTTTAGGGTCATCATTGTTTTAAAACAAAAAAAGTGTGTTTTTACATTTACATCCCTTTACTCGGTATATCAAAAGGTGTTGTCCGAACGTTAGGCTACGCCTATCGGGAAGGCCGCACACTTACGCGAGTGACCTTCGGGTCAGTTATCTCCGCCACGTACCGAGTCTTGGTTTACGTCTAGGGTCCTTAGTGTGCATGCATTCCAACTTTGCATTACTTAGGGTTGTGTCTAGTGTCTTGTCCAAATGGCCTTGCATATCCATTCCTAGGGATCCATTCCCGTATTTTGGCAACTATGGCCAACCCATGTCAACCCGTCCAAGGTGAGAGGTCCGTGTCCGAGTACATTCGGGCATATCATAAGTATTGGTTGGAACATGGCTTGGGAGAGGAGAGCAACACGGCCGCATTTCAGTTCCGGAGAGGTTTGCGCCTTCACTTCCAGTTGGAATGTCTTATCCGCAATGCATTCTCTCTAGCGGAATCCTATACGGTCGCTCTAGTGGTCGAACCATTTGAGTCACACTTTTCTCGGTATGGTGGCTTTCGACAAGCATTCACCTCCCAGCCGCCTACACCATGACCTTCACCACTTGAGAGAGTTCCAATGTCATCCCCCTCTATTTCCGAATTCGATTCGGAGTCCTCTCATTTGGAACCACCAAAGCCCGAGCCACCCGTGTTTCTTACAGGAGTACTTTTCATCGCCGAGCCACTTCTTAGCTGGCTCAAAGATGGCTTGGTCCCACCTCCCTTCTCGTCCATGGACCCCACACTACCTCTAGTGCCAAGCAACTCATTTCACACCACCTTCCGGTCTAGTCACTATGTGGATTCATTAGATGACCTTCTTAAAGGGTTAGACCGGCAGTTGGCATTTACGCACTTGCTGGCCCCAGGCTTCGACCGACCCACCTGTCGTAGCTTCACCCATTCCAATTTAGGGTCCATCACCTCCGTGTATACCGTGGGTCATGTTACCACGGAGGTTCTTCTACTCCTCCCGTTACCGGCCGAGCCCGACTTCACTCCTTTTATCCCGAGGGAGGAGCCCTATCTTCTATACACTGTCCCATCTACCACGATGGATGGAGGTGACCATCACCTTCATTAATTTCAAACATGGGACTATGTAATTGAGGAATCGGGGGGTCACACATTCTTTGACCCATTCGACCCCTTCTCTAGTGGGCCTCGTGACCCACCATTTTCCCTCTACTTTGTCAAGGAAGTCCCCTACCACTCTCTTCCCCCTCGGGCCAATCAAACTCCACATAGCAATAGGTCCGATTATTGGGAAGCATGGCATGCCTTACCTACATGTAGTGGTGATGAACCTCTTAGCCCATCCACACCCACATCTGATAGGAAGTCCTTGCAAGCATGGTGTCTTTTTCGGTGTCTGGGAGTACATAATCCTATCTACCTTTGGTTACATCTAGTGTATGCATGGCACACATTTGGGTGTCCTAGTCCGCCATCGTCCATGCATAGGTCGGACTAGCCATAGGTTTGTCTAAAGTCATGTGTGTGTTTGTTTGTCTCTCAAGTTGTTTTCTTTCATCCATTTGGTTTGCATTACGTCGTGTCCATGAAAGGCCAACCATGCACGTATAAGGAGTTAGCCGATGCATGCTACATATCCGTGGATTCAAAGGGAGAGTACATCTAGATCAGGGTCATACCTGACAGGTTTTCGCCCGGAGACCGAAAGCCACTCTAAGTCCACGATCCCCACCCTTTCCGGGTTAAGAAATAAGTGGGTCCGAAAGCGTACGATATTGAACTACCGAACGACAATGGTGTCAATTCGATGTTCCATGTTTCCTCTGGTAGCATATTGGAACCCGCGGTGATCCCTAGTGAGTTTCGAGCTTTATCTTTCTATTTGGAGTGACCCTCACCCGAGAGTCCACCTCTTCCAGCCTCAACGCATGCATATAGATTGTATATTGGATGAGCAGGTGATCACCACAAGGAATGGCGCATACCCACACGTCCTAGTGCGTTGGCGAGGATGTCCCACGATGACCAACACCTTGATCACATGCGGAGAGCGGAAGCTTCGGGACCCTTATTCGACGGGGTCGAGTTCCTCCCACCCGGGGAGAATTGGTGCGGACACCAGGGCGACCACGTGACACGTCGGCGAACCGACGGTGCCATACGCGGAGCGCCAAGTGGACTACATCGGCTTCCAGTTCAAATGGGGATAATTTGGCTTCAATTTGGATACATTTGGCATGAAAATTGGGCTTGTAATGGTCTTGTAATGGTCTTTATAGTTGTGTTTTCATATTGGGCTGCTTGTAAGGCCCTTAAATGGCCATTTTGGTTAAAGCCCCTTAGAATGTCTTAAGAAGGAATGGCCTTGGACCATTATGATGGATCCATTAGCCATGAAAGGCCCAATTGGCTTCCTTCATTCTTGGGCTATCTATATTAGAATGGCCTTAAGCCATATTGGTTCCATATTGGCTTAATAGGCTTAAGGAAGACCAAGGCCAAACTTGGCCCATTCAAGGCCCAAGAAGGGGGGCGCCCCCTATTTTGTTGTATTAGGCTAGAAATTTTGTTTTATTTTCTTCCATTCTCCATTTACCACATGGGACATTAGAATGGCTGCTGGTCAAGGGGAAATGGCTGCCACCTACCCCCCTTTTACTAGAATTTCAAAGTTAGGTGAGTTTATGTCACCTTGTTCCCCCCTTCTCTCCCATCAATGTCAAGGGGGCGCACCCCTCTCCCCGTTCCCTTGGTTCCTTCGAACCATTCAGCCCCTCCCCCTTGCTAAACTCTATATAAGGGCATGTATAGTGTTTATGCTGAATAGAATGAAGTTTTGTTAAGAGATAAGTGCATTAGAGAGTGATTCTCTTGGGAGTGATTCCCTGGTTGCAGTCCTGTGACGGGACAGTTCTAGGTCGTGTGACTCTACCTCATATCCCTCTTCTCCTCTCATCTTCTTCTTCCACAAAATTTATCCGTGATACCTCTGCAAGTTAGCAAACTTTCAGCTTTGGTTTTGCGTCGATCGGAGTTCGTGAGCAACGGTGGAGATTTTTCTCGTGGAGGCGCGCAGATCTACCCCAGATTGCTTCCCAGATCTGAAGATGAATGTGTATTGAATTCTCCAGCCCATCCTCGACGCCATCTGAAGTTGGTTCCAGAAAAGCAATCGTCGTATTTGAAGTCCTCTTCGTGTTGCCGCTAGTTTCGCCTCGATCCGTGACCGGTGCTGATCGTGACGACAGTTCTTGTGGGATCGCATGGGCTGGTCTGAGCAGGCCCGACTGAGAACTAGAAGCAACTTTCAGAGCCTGCCCTGCTTCATCCTGCCAAGATCCGTGTGAAGGATCTTTAGCGTATTTCTTCCTCTGGATGTCGCCTACCACATCCCACAAGGAACGCCCCGATCCGACATCGGCAACCATTTTCCCAACATTTTACCGTGTTTCTGTGCAGTTCTGTGAGAACAAAACTAGAACCTCAGAAGATTCGTCACTGCGCCCAGATCTGAAGGCATATGTTCGCAATCTTCAAAGTGAAGATACTAAATCCAGTCGCCCACATTCTCCAACAAACGGCGCTCCGATCGGGCATCGGATCTAGCCGTACAAGCCTCCGTAAGCTCGCTGCGCAGGGTGACCAGCGCGGGCAGAACCGGGTCGGCTTTCCGTCGGCGTACCCGAGCGGCTCTGGCACGCGTTCCTCTCCTCCTGCGAGTGTGGCCCGTCAACCCGGGTTCCAAAAACCCCAAAATCAGTCATTGTATCCCGATACCTCCCTGCGTGGAGTGGGCATTCAGTTCTGAAAGTTGTAAAGGCAATTCATTTGTATATCGGGGTTGTTCGGAAATCGGCCAGGAGTTCTTCCCCCACGACTAGTCGTGGAGGTACGTGCTCGTTCCGATCCTTACATTTGCTGTTTAGTATGCTTTCTATATTGCTGCGTTTGTGAGATTAGGGCCGTTAGCTAGTTCCAAATTTCACCGTGATTGTGAGTTGTGAGTGCCCGTTCCGTAGCTCCAATCGAGCACCGAGCGCGGATTAGCACCCTAGGTGACGGTGGTTTCTTAATCGCCGCGATCCCCACGTTTCCCTCGCAAGGGACGATCATCGGGCTCAAGAGAGTCGCTGTTGAGAGACGTCTCCACCCGGAGAATACCACGGTGGTCAGCCGCCCGGCTTGCCTTAGTGTGCTAGTGCTGGCCGCACATCGAGTCGGTCGTACGTCTTAGCCCGAGTCGGTCGTACGTCCCGCATCAGCCGCTCTGATACCAATTGTTGGAATGATGTAGTGGTGCAAACCGAGATTCAGAGGGGGGGTGAATGAATCCCCTTCAAAAATTTTGCCCAATTAAAAACTATAACTAGAAATCATGTGGAAGTCATAACAATTTGGGTAAGCTAAACATATGTTCTAATGAGACACACACTTGAACACTTGACCAGTTGTCCTTATGTGAATCTCACTCGAACACTTAACCTGCACACCCAGTAAGCACTCAACAAATATATGCAACTGTTAGACAGAACCACATTAGACACGATTGTTGACACCCGTTTTATGCCCAATAAGTTGGGTCATCTCCTTATTTCATTCTATATGATGCTCCGAGTTGTTCACTCTTCATTGAGTCTCTTGATCAGTTGAGGCCTGTTTCTTGGGTCTTAATTCCTGAATTAAGAATTGGCTTCTGGTAGCGTTTCATTGGCAACAGCTTAGCAACGCTTTATTGCTATTTTTTCAAACTCAATGGTAATAACGGTCCGAACCAGGCGCGTTGTTTCATTATAACGCATGGGGCCTGGACCGTTACTCTTTGAAGAGTCCTAAGGCTTAAGGCCTCGTTGTAAAGCTTATCCTTTTGATTCCACATTGGTAATAATGGTCTGTCGAGCAGCCGTTGTTTCATTCTGACGCCCTATGCCTTGGCCATTGCTTCCTTGAAAAGTCCAACTTGTTGGGTCTTCTTCCCGTCGATCTTATCTTTTAGGGATAAGGTTGGTAGTAACGGACGGTTCTTGATGCGTTACTTCCAAGTGGCGGTCTGTCGTGCAGCCGTTACTTCCTTCAGAGAGTGCTGGCAGTTCAGGCCTTTTCTCTGCTACTCCGTGGTCGAGATAAGGGTTTTGGATTGACGATATCTCTTTCAAATCTGATCCTCAGGACCTTCCGTTCGATTCTATGGACTCTTGGTGATATTATCTTCGAGGATTTGCTAAGAGTTATCTCTTTATCTTGCTGAATTATCCTCTGCTCGACCTGAGAGTTTGAGGGTCTATAAATAGAGCCCTTGACTTCATGGCCAGGGGGAGAAAGATTTGGAATTCACGGCGAAGTGCTGCCAAACTCAGGAGCCATCTTCATCCAAGAGGAACTGCTTCCCACGTCCATCCATCTCATAATCAAGGGAGTACTTTAGTTTTGGTCTTTCAAGTTCATCATTGCATGCTTGAGTTCTTCCCTGGTTTTTCCTCAATCAAAGCATTATCCCTCCTCTTTCTCCACGTTTTTCACTGTCCACTAAGCATATAAACATCTTCCCAAACTTTTAAAACACCCAGAGGGGTTTAAAAACCAAAAACTCCCCGGTAATCCACTCTCCTTTTGATGATGTTAAGTCCTTTGAGAATCGATGCTATGCTTGTGAAAAGGACTAATTGAGGTTATTGTGTTTGGTCTTTCTACATCTTTGGCAGGTTTACAGGTTCATTGACACGAGGCCCAGGTCTTCTAGCCGGCTGGAAGAGTTGGAGTTAAAAGAATTCAAGCTTTGTTACTGCAGGTTATCTGACGGCCTTGTGCAGGCGCGTCACTCTCTTCCAGCGGTCTATCGTGTGGCCGTCACTTCCAAGCGACGCACGGGGTTCTGGCCGTTACTTCTAAGTTAATCTGCAGGTTTTCTCTGGTTTTCTCTCCCGTGGGCGGGTGTTTCATCCACCTATTTCCAAGGTATATTCAGGTTTTTTGACTTGTTTTTACTTTGGTGGCGATCACATCTTTCCTTGGTATTGGGCATTAGCTGTCTTCTTCATCATATCTTTCTATTTTCCTTGCTTGTTCCACCTTCACGGTGTGTTTTTATTTATTCCTTGCTCCACGCCCCGGCGTGTGTTTTCCTTTTCTTTAGCGTAGTTTGATTGAGATAGCATGCCCATGCTAGAGCTAGCTATGATTGCCTAGGTTCATGATCACATGTTCATAGGTTTGAGTAGATCTTTGATTGTTTGTTTGTTATATTACCATATCACTCTTCAAACCTCAAAAGAAAGATAGAAGATAGATAAATAAATATCAACAGATAATTTTTTGGCGATCACGGTGGGACAACTTGTGCCAATCGTGCTTTTGATTCTTGTTTAAACCTGCCATCATCTGCTTGTTGAGTTGCCTTTGGTTTCCCCTTTGATTACTGCTCATTCTGTTTTTATGAGTTCTCTGACGGCCAGGTGTCCCTGCGTCACAGTCCTCTGACGCAGGGGCATTAGACCGCCGCTTTGGTTCTGTTGTGTGAGCTTCCACGGGCTTTCCGGTTACTTCTGTCTGGTTTTGGTTCCCTGGCTCATTCAACGGTCTCATCCCCCTGCGTTATATATGATCTGGCGGTCCGGCCTTTGACCGTTATTGTGCTCTGACGCAGGGTCCTTCGACCGTTATTCTCCTGGCAGGTACACATCCGAGGTGCATTTATTTCCGCAGTTTTTGCTGTGATTTATTGCTTGGGTGATACTTGACCTCCTTCTTGCTTTGCTCATATCTCCATATCATTGTGTGCACCATTGGTTGTTAGATTCTAGGCTAGACTTTGCATGCACTCCGGTGCACATAGGGTCATTCATCTTTTCATACATTAGATTGCATTTTCCTACCTTGTTGTGAGAACCTCTTGTCTCCATATTCCTTGGGGCCGACTAGGAAATCACAGCAGGGACCTCCGTAAGTCCCCACGAGCCGTGGATTCTCACACGGACGTCGGGCTGGTTGTACCTTTCCCACCCCGTGTCTAGGGTTGCATAAGTGAAGGAGTGGTTACACTTAGAGTCAAACCAAGTCCCATATCCATCTCCTACTAGGAACCCATTGTTGAGAGCACATATCAATCAATTCACTAATGTTCCAAAGGAGAAATCATAAGAACCTTGTTGCATCATCTTAAACAACTTGGTTGATCTTTGAGTGTCGTCGTCTTTTATCACTTACATCTTGTTAGAATCACCTAAGTTTGGTTGCTTATTGAGTGTTTTTTGTGTTGGTTGTTTTCGCATTGTCAAGGTTGTCCGTTGCATGTGGAGTTGTTTTCGTCCGTCTGAATCATCTTCTCGAGTCAGTTCCTTCTTCACGTTCTATTCTAATCCCCTCTTCGAGTCCACCATGATGTAAAACCGACTTTGGACCTATTTTGCAAGCATTCAAGTTTGAGCAGCGGACTCACACTAGTGAGCTCACCCGTATGGCACACACTAGGGCCCGAAGGCAACTAGGCGATGTTGGCGAGGGTCCGAGGTGGGACCATGAGGCTCCAAGGGTTGGCAAGCTTGGGGAGAACCCAAAATGGGCCTAGGATGCCCAAATCATGGGCGGCCAACACACCAAGGGTGTGAGTTAAGTGGATTCACTCTCAACTCGCCCGCGGTGGTCACTCAATTTGGTGGCAATGTAAAATCAGACACTCTCTTACCGCCGACGGAGTAACTATAGCAATACTAAGCTAAGCAAGTCCAATACAGCAATGAGGGATGTTCAGGAGCTCACCTAGCCGGCGTGAAGATGCCGACTCCGGCCGGAGACGGGGGCGAGCGGGGAGGCGAGGGTATGTACCCGCACGCCGCGTCGGTGTCGCTTCAACCTGAAAGTGTAAAGAGTACAACACTACGCCTCTCGCAGGAGGGATGATCTTGGGGTGGAGATTAAGTTAATTACATCCAAAACTACCTCCACGTAGGGAGGGGCCATCAGACGGCCAAGCGGGTTGGGGATTACGCAATGAAACTTGACCTCCCGAGCTCCACCGGTTCTGCCCTGATTCAGGTTCACTGGACAGACAGTCGGAGACGGTGCTGCCACGGGTTCCACTGAACTCGGATCTTGACGAGACCAGCGCCAAAAGTTTCCCAACTGACAGAGGATGAAGCTTGAATTTTTGAGGAAGCTTTGATACTCGGGGCTGACCGCGCCGGCGACTGGAACAGGACAGCAGCGTCTGGTCTCTGGCGGGTACCGAACTGATGCAGCAGGTTGCAGAAGTCACTGTGGGCTCTCCCGGACTCCGATTGGAATGAAGCTAGCGGTGATGCGATCGTGGTCGGGGTAGCTTCGAGCCGGAGTTGACGGGGATGTGATCCGATGTCGGTGGAGAGAGGGATAACCGGAGGAGTGAGGACTGGTCTAACCTGGGACCACAGGGGGCAGTCTGCCATCTCCGACAAAGAAAATTGGAGCAGAGGGTTCCGTTGGCCGATTGAGTCCCTTCTTCTTGGAGGTGGCAGCTAGCTTGAAGTAGTTTCTTCCCTCCAAAAATGGCGCTCAGAGCCTTCACGAGCTGGCCGTGGCAGAGTCTGGGACCGGACTGATTGATTCTGCCTCTGTCTGGTGCAGATCAATGTGGCTGGTTGCAGAGGGTGCCACGATCTCTAACGAGCTCTGATTGAGGCGAGACCTGAACCGTTGGAACCGTAGCCGAGTCTTCTTTCTGACGGCACTGACGGCGACGTCGGAAGATTTCGGAGAAGATCGGGACGATCAGATGAGTAGAGGGGTGTCGGTTCTGTCTCCTGTAAACTGACCTAACACACTTGGAGTAGAAAATTTGTAACTTGAGATGCCGATGTCCAAATGCAGCTCTACTTCTTTAGGATGAAAGAGGACTTGAGAGGGAAGAACTTTGCTGAAGAACACTTGATCTGAATCCCAAAAGGTTCGTCCTGATCGGGCTTCCAATCTCGCTCTGGTTCTCTGCCTGGGGTCTTCTGCGCAGTCGTGGGAGATCAGCTCCTGCGGATAGCTCCGACCTCGGAAGCCGATGTTGATTCCAGAAATGTAGGCCTTTCCACCTGAATCTTTGAGAGACGGTCGTGGCTGCCTCTGCAAGTTGCTGCAACTCTGCTATCTGAAACAGAGGCTGAATGAGAAGAAGATGAGGGGGTGGGGAAGGGGATGGCCAAGAGAGTAAGAGGTGGAGGGTGAACTTGGCTGGTATAGGGAAGGGGGGCTGCGACTTTGGGTGGTTTGGGAGGTGGGGAGATGGAAGGGCACTGCCCTAGGGAGAGGGAAATTCGAATTTGGGCTTAGGGAAGAGCCCCTTCAACCTTGGGGAGAGGAAGGGGTGCTTAGGAAGTGGTGTTGGGTAGTTGGGGGTTGGGAGGTGGGGTGTGGATTGGAGGATGTCACCTTGGGTTGGGGGGGAGTTAAATGGGTGTATGGGGAAGGGGAGAGGTCTTAATGAGGGGTGAATGGGGAGGAGAGAGGAAATTCCGAAAATTGGGTGGAGGGAGAGAGAGAGAGAGATAAAGAGAGAGAGAGAGAGATAATGGGTGAGAGAGGGAAGAGAGATTTGGTAGAGAGGAGTAAGACTAGAGAATTTTTTCTATTCAAATGATTCTTTAAAAGTTGTTACATATGAGGAGTGGGGTGGCCTATTTATAGGCACATGACTTTTTCACAAAGGACCCTAACAAAAGACACAATGACTAATAACCGAAGGGAAGGGGGGCATCCATGGGCCTAGCCCAATGAGATGGGCCCAATAACCTATCAAACCAATATAATGACTCAATACTTAGGAAAATGACTCAACAACCTAGGTACATGACTCAAATAAAGGGAAAATTACATGATATTGACTCAAAGAAAATGTGAAGATTACATGACTAGACTCAAAAATACATGACTAACATAATGGCGCTTGCCGACGAACAATCCGAGTCCGGAGAAAATGTGGAGGGGCAAGGGATGCCCTCATCATACCCCCGGGGTGGGGAAAACTCGACCCCGTCGAGTATGGGTCCACCAGGGAAGTAGTACATCGAACTGCGGCTCTGGGTGATCCTCGATCTCCATACTCAACCCGCGACCATAGTCGGGGAACGGCGCTTCAGCTCGACAAAGTGACTCGGTCATACCCTCATGCTGGCGATGGGATCTTGCTTGCCTAGTATTGCCGCTGTGTGCTCACGTCGGGCTCTCAGGCTATTTGTGGTGGCACTCCGAGGGTGTCTCTCACAAGGGTAGGTGTAAGCTGGAGGCACTCACTAGGATCCACCGCGGTGCCCTTATAAGGTGCTAGATCCGTCACATGAGAAATGGGGAGAATCCCAAAACCCTTTTTGAAAGTTCAACCCATAAGCCGGGTTGCCAAAGTCACTCAGAACTTGGCAAGGTCCAAGTCCTCGTGCCCTCAATTTGGAGGTGACCCTGGGGTAGAGCCACTCCAAAGTCATCATCGTCAAGTTACCAACTTGGAATTCCAAGTGGCGCTCATGAGTTTTTGCTCACTTGTTGTGAATATCACCGCTTGTTGCTTGATATGTGCTTGGATGCATATGCCATGCTTGATGATGCGATGTGAGTGGGCAATGTTTGATATGCAAAGGTGGTCCGGGGCAGCCACATGTAGATCGATCATGCTTTGATGCTATGAAGATTGTGACAGACTCAGGGGGGCCGGGACATCTATAGATAAACCTTTTATGCATGGGTATGACAAATGTTGGGGGACCCAGACATCCATGTATGCTCCTCTCATACTTAAGACTCATGATGAATGAGGGTGGGCCAATACATCCAAATACGGTCCACTTATGCTTCCTACTTGACATGTGGGTGATGTAAATGAATGTACCCGACTTATGAATCATGCCAAGTGGTGTTGTATGCCAAGACTTATGCACTCTTGTGATAAAGATGTCTCCTATGTGTGGGCCTTTGGACTTCCATTGGAATGGGTCGAAGGGGTCTAGAAAGGTGGATATCATGAGATGGGGCACTTCCTCGATCCCTAGGTGTATACCACCCAAAGTCATGGTTCCCATGGTGTAACCTGGGTCTGGGATGGGGTGGATTGGATCAAACATGGTGGGTTGGGGTAGGGAAAGGTAGGTGGTAGTTAAGGTGGTTGGGTTACTTGGGTTCCTTGACTCCCATTGGAATGGATCATAGGGATCATAAAGTGGGTTACCAAGGGGCTCCATGTCCTCAAGGTCCTCAAAAGGTGATGACTCGTCTTCTTCTAGTGGAATGGTTGGGCCGGTGTATGGGGTGGGCTGGTTGGTCAAGGTTTTAGGAATCACAATGGTAGGGGAGTGGACCAGGATGGGCTCTTCCACTATGGGGAGAAGGAAAAGGATGTCACTAGTGTAGCAACCGATAGTGCAAACCGAGGAGATAGACCCAATGCATGGATGGATGAGGTTAAGGCTCTTGGGTTGGTCCGCTCCTAGGGCCAATAAAGAAGTCAAGTCTGATTGCCACTTTAGACCTTTGAGGAGATCATCCCAATCTTCTACCTCATAGTAGGATTGGATTGTGGTGTGATAGGAGTGGAGGGGAACAATTTGGGATGGATATCCCAAAGGTGAGAGAGGTTGGGGTGAGCTAGGAAGGGTGGGTCCTTGCTTGAGCCATTGGAGTATATGCTCATTCATGGTGAAGGTGGGTGACTCTTGAGGATCCGGGCTATTTGAAGTGGTAAAGGGTTGAGGCTTTTCCTTACCATTGGTGTGATCTTGGGCTTCCTTATGGGTGAGAATGGGTTCCGGACTAGCATCTACTCCTATGTGGAGGGTTGTGGAGGTTTCAATTCCTAGTGTTAATGGGTTGGGTAGGTCTAATGCGGGAGAATTGGTGATAGCTGGAGCATGGTGCACTTGGGGTGGTGGGCAAGGGTGGACTTGGATCGGAAGGGGAAGTAGAGGAGGCCTAGGTTGGGGAAAGATTGGTGTAGGAAGCGGGAGGTGAGTTGGGTGAGGGGTTTTGGGTTTGGGGATGGTGGCCATTATGGGCCTTGGTGGAGGGGTGGACACGGTGTCCACATGGTTTTTAATGGTGAGGGGTGGATGAGTGGTGGTCACCATGGAGGGAATTGGGTCGGTTAGGGGTCTCTTGCCCTTGGGATCATTTGGGGTGGAAGTGGGGGCTAAAGAGGCTTGACTAGTGTAGGTTAGTGAAGGGGGTTTTGGTTGGGGTGTGGGGGCCCTCATGGGATTAGGTGGGGAGGTGGAGGCCTTGGAGACTTGGGTTCTAGTGGTAAGGGTTTGGATGGGTGGGTTTGGAGGAGTGAGAGTGCTCCTCGAGTTTTGGTAACCCGGGTAGGAAGGGGACATAAATTTTGCTCTAAGTTGCTCCTTCATGTCCTTCCAAGTGGTGATGGGAGTTTCCCTTCTAAGTATCTTTAGCCCGACAATTTGCATCCAATAAGTTTCCGCCCGTTTGGTAAGTTACATTTTGGCAACCAATGCCTTTTCATCCTCGGATATATGATACCAAGTGAAGTATTGGTCCATTGTAGCTTCCCAATCTAAATATTCTCTAGGAGAGGTTCCATCAAAGGTGGGAAGTGGGAAAGGGACCATTCTATCATCTGTCCTTGGGGCGGGCCTATTTTCTCCAAGTTGGTTGAGTCGGTCCGATATGTTATCAAGCCGCTCATTGGCATAGGTCAAGGCTTTCATGAAGTAGTTGACATGGCCAGAGAAGTTATGGGTGTTAGTGGTAGGCATCTCTTGGTGGCTTGGACTTATGGAGTGGGCCGATTGGTAAGGTTGATATGAGGTGGCCATACTAGGGGACAAGAGTGATGCACTTGAAGACTCTAAATGCATAGACATGCCCTAGGACCAACTTGATAGAGACAAGTTGTGAACTTACTCTGATACCACTTGATGTAAAACTGACCTTGGACCTATTTTGCAAGCATTCATGTTTGAGCAGCGGACTCACACTAGTGAGCTCACCCGTATGGCACACACTAGGGCCCGAAGGCAACTAGGCGATGTTGGCGAGGGTCCGAGGTGGGACCATGAGGCTCCAAGGGTTGGCAAGCTTGGGGAGAACCCAAAATGGGCCTAGGATGCCCAAATCATGGGCGGCCAACACACCAAGGGTGTGGGTTAAGTGGATTCACTCTCAACTCGCCCGCGGTGGTCACTCAATTTGGTGGCAATGTAAAATCGGACACTCTCTTACCGCCGACGGAGTAACTATAGCAATACTAAACTAAGCAAGTCCAATACAGCAATGAGGGATGTTCAGGAGCTCACCTAGCCGGCGTGAAGATGCCGACTCCGGCCGGAGACGGGGGCGAGCGGGGAGGTGAGGGTATGTACCCGCACGCCGCGTCGGTGTCGCTTCAACCTGAAAGTGTAAAGAGTACAACACTACGTCTCTCGCAGGAGGGATGATCTTGGGGTGGGGATTAAGTTAATTACATCCAAAACTACCTCCACGCAGGGAGGGGCCTTCAGCCGGCCAAGCGGGTTGGGGATTACGCAATGAAACTTGACCTCCCGAGCTCCACTGGTTCTGCCCTGCTTCAGGTTCACTGGATAGACAGTCGGAGACGGTGCTGCCACGGGTTCCACGGAACTCGGATCTTGACGAGACCAGCGCCAAACGTTTCCCAACTGACAGAGGATGAAGCTTGAATTTTTGAGGAAGCTTTGATACTCGGGGTTGACCGCGCCGGCGACTGGAACAGGACAGCAGCGTCTGGTCTCTGGCGGGTACCGAACTGATGCAGCAGGTTGCAGAAGTCACTGTGGGCTCTCCCGGACTCCGATTGGAATGAAGCTAGCGGTGATGCGATCGTGGTCGGGGTAGCTTCGAGCCGGAGTTGACGGGGATGTGATCCGATGTCGGTGGAGAGAGGGATAACCGGAGGAGTGAGGACTGGTCTAACCTGGGACCACAGGGGGCAGTCTGCCATCTCCGACAAAGAAAATTGGAGCAGAGGGTTCCGTTGGCCGATTGAGTCCCTTCTTCTTGGAGGTGGCAGCTAGCTTGAAGTAGTTTCTTCCCTCCAAAAATGGCGCTCAGAGCCTTCACGAGCTGGCCGTGGCAGAGTCTGGGACCGGACTGATTGATTCTGCCTCTGTCTGGTGCAGATCAATGTGGCTGGTTGCAGAGGGTGCCACGATCTCTAACGAGCTCTGATTGAGGCGAGACCTGAACCGTTGGAACCGTAGCCGAGTCTTCTTTCTGACGGCACCAACGGCGACGTCGGAAGATTTCGGAGAAGACCGGGACGATCAGATGAGTAGAGGGGTGTCGGTTCTGTCTCCTGTAAACTGACCTAACACACTTGGAGTAGAAAATTTGTAACTTGAGATGCCGATGTCCAAATGCAGCTCTACTTCTTTAGGATGAAAGAGGACTTGAGAGGGAAGAACTGTGCTGAAGAACACTTAATCTGAATCCCAAAAGGTTCGTCGTGGTCGGGCTTCCAATCTCGCTCTGGTTCTCTGCCTGGGGTCTTCTGCGCAGTCGTGGGAGATCAGCTCCTGCGGATAGCTCCGACCTCGGAAGCCGGCGAGACCACCACCGTTGGAAATCTATCTTGATGTAGATTCCATAAATGTAGGCCTTGCAACCTGAATCTTTGAGAGATTGTCGTGGCTGCCTCTGCAAGTTGCTTGAACTCTGCTATCTGAAACAGAGGCTGAATGAGAAGAAGATGAGGGGGTGGGGAAGGAGATGGCCAAGAGAGTAAGAGGTGGAGGGTGAACTTGGCTGGTATGGGGAAGGGGGGCTGCGACTTTGGGTGGTTTGGGAGGTGGGGAGATGGAAGGGCACTGCCCTAGGGAGAGGGAAATTCGAATTTGAGCTTAGGGAAGAGCCCCTTCAACCTTGGGGAGAGGAAGGGGTGCTTAGGAAGTGGTGTTGGGTAGTTGAGGGTTGGGAGGTGGGGTGTGGATTGGAGGATGCCACCTTGGGTTGGGGGGGAGTTAAATGGGTGCATGGGGAAGGGGAGAGGTCTTAATGAGGGGTGAATGGGGAGGAGAGAGAAAATTCCGAAAATTGGGTGGAGGGAGAGAGAGAGAGAGATAAAGAGAGAGAGAGAGATAATGGGTGAGAGAGGGAAGAGAGATTTGGTAGAGAGGAGTAAGACTAGAGAATTTTTTCTATTCAAATGATTCTTCAAAAGTTGTTACATATGAGGAGTGGGGTGGCCTATTTATAGGCACATGACTTTTTCACAAAGGACCCTAACAAAAGACACAATGACTAATAACCGAAGGGAAGGGGGGCATCCATGGGCCTAGCCCAATAAGATGGGCCCAATAACCTATCAAACCAACATAATGACTCAATACTTAGGAAAATGACTCAACAACCTAGGTACATGACTCAAATAAAGGGAAAATTACATGATATTGACTCAAAGAAAATGTGAAGATTACATGACTAGACTCAAAAATACATGACTAACATAATGGCGCTTGCCGACGAACAATCCGAGTCCGGAGAAAATGTGGAGGGGCACGGGATGCCCTCATCACACCATGGCATCCTTCAATCCTCCTCGCTCCCAAGAGGACTCTCTTCCTCAAGGGCTCCTTGAAAACCCCCCTAGGGTTATTACATTTTCCTCTGGAGAGGGGACTGCCCCTCTCCCATCCTCCACCTCTATGGAAGGTAGTCAAGTTACCCCTTCTCTCTCTACTCCTTCTGCGGGCTCCGTCCTTCATATGATCACCCAATTGGATCCGACCCAACTCCAAGTTTTATATCAAGCTATGCAAGGGTCCAATACTTCTCCCTCTGCCACTATCCAAGGTCAATCTAATCCTTCCATTATTGGGCCGTCCGTTCAGCCCACTCCGATTGATCTCACTCCGGTCCAACCCCGGACCATCACTTTCGCTGGCATGGAGATGGGCCAGTCTTCTAATTCAGCCCATCAATCTTTCGATAAAGGGAACACACCCATCCCTTCCTTTGTCCAGTTGGATCATCACCACTCTGGTTCGGTAGTTCCGTAGCTCCTTATGAACCCTTCCGATTTCTTACGCCCTCAGCAAGGAGTGGCCCAAAATCATTCTAATCCGGGTCTATCTCAGGCCCAACATCCTTCTTACGGGCCGCCTATTTCCACTGTCTATCCTTCCACTCCTTCTTACGGGCTCCCGCCTATTGCTACAGCTATTCCATCTGCCCCTCAAATACAATCAGCATCCTTCACTACCCCTGCTCCTTCCCGAGAGTAGGACTTGCTTGACAAGTGGGCCGCCATGCAGCAACAACTCGACTTTCTCCAGAAAAGGGTTGGCCCACAATCCTTGGCCGATATTCCTATTCCGAGCTTCCAGAACATCCGGTTCCCTCCGCAATCAGAGCTCCCCAACTATCGCAAGTACGATGGGAACAGCAATCCCTTCATCCATGTGAGGGATTTTCTTTATGAATCGGCGCAGTTCCAATATGATGATCGCCTCATGGCGTACTTATTCCACCGATCATTGGACAATGTTGCTCTAGAATGGTTCTATTCTCTACCACTGGAAGAGGCCGAGAGTTTCAAGGTAGTAAAAGATAAATTCATCCAGCGGTTCCAAGACATGGTCGGCCCTGAATATTCATTTACAGATCTAGTAGCCGAGAAGATGAAGTCAGATGAAGAGTTCGCCACCTATGCAGACAGGTGGAGACAAATGGCCGCCAGAGTACCGGGCCACATTCCGGAGGAAGAGAAGGTCAAACTACTGATTTCCAATGCCACCCCGACCTTCCGCAACATCCTGGCAATGAATGACATAGCCAACATGCATCAACTCTATAGCCGGGCGCGCTTCATCCAGACTCAATTCAAGGACTCCCCTATCCATTCCCTCTTCGAAAACCAAAAGCCCAAGTACCACAAGAAATCACAAGGGCCGGTTACTGAGGGAGTCCAAACAAATGAGCAAGTACAAGCCGTTGCTTTTCCATATCAGGCCGCACCTTTCCGCTACAACCAAAACCCCCGCAATTCACAAAACGCCGCTCCGCAAAACTTCCAAGCCACTCCACAAAACCCTCCCCCCGCCTTCACCATTCCACAAAACACCTTCGCCACACCACAACAACCATCACCACCACCACAATACCATAACGTCTCTCCACCCAACGGCTACAACAACAACAATCCAAATAGCAAGCGCCCGGCTCCCAGGAGAGCCCAGTATCCTCCGTTGCCAGAGACGCTTACAGATATCTACTCGGCTCTCATGTCAGTAAATGCAATCCAACTTCCTCCGGAACGGCCTGTTTGGAACCCGGCAGTCGATCAGACTAAGTATTATATGTTCCACCGACAGCCGGGCCATACCATAGAAGGATGTTTTCAGTTCCGAGATCTGGTATATGACCTTCATGAGGGGCAGAGAATCGACTGGGCCGAAATGCATAGGCCATTGTTGAGATTAAAGAAAAGAGAAGGCAGCCTCAGGGGCAGCAAGTGCAGCAGCATCAAGCACCGCAGCCGCAGCAGCCACCACAACAGCAGCAACCACAGCAAGTACAAGACCTGGGCATCCATCAGAACCCGATGCCGAATCATCCACCCGCTCCTCAGCAGCAGCCGCCAGCACCAGCGCAAGTAAACATGGTCCAGCCACCGGCCCCCAACGCCGGATGGTCTTTCGATGATGATGGCGCCACACCCCAGGTCATGGCCCTCCACCATAACCACCGCAATCCTCCCTTCATCATCCCTGCACAGCCGACGCCCTCTCAACTCATCCTCCCATTCACACCCGCTCCAGAAAATCCTCTACCACTCTCCATTCCATTGTACCCTCCATCACCCACTCCCATCACCGTCATCACACCACCATCCAATCCCTCACCCATTCTTACCCATCTGCTAGCCTTCCCTCCACCCGCATCAACATTCATCACCACCTTGCCTTCCACCCATCCTTCACCCACCATCCGCGCACCGCCCACTAACCTCACCAACCCTACGCTCCACCAAACCGCCTCCCCCGCACCACCTGTTCCATTCATCCATCCCGCAGGGCCCATCACACTATCTTCAGATGCCGCGACAAACTGTGCTTTGAGGAGCGGGAAGATGTTCCATCGAAATTACGCTACTACTTCTAATCCCCAATCCTCTCAGCCGGTGGCCGAGCAAGAAGAAACTGAACCTTTGCCGGGTACTCAATATGACTTGCTGCATCATCTGGATCGAGTACCCGCCAAAATATCTGTGCTGGAGCTGATCAAAAGGTCCACCCTTCATCAGGATGCACTGAGGGATTTCCTATAGAAGGTAATGGTTAGCGAAGACATGGCAGTTGATAGCCTACCAACAGCACTGACAACTATCTCCAAAGGGCCGGCAATCACATTCTCTGAAACCGAGCTTGCACCTCCGGGGGCTCGGCAAATGCCGCTCTGCATAACAATTACCCTGAACAAAGTCGACATTGAAGCAGCGCTGGTTGACACAGGGGCCTTAATTAATGTTTGCCCACTCAGCACCCTCCGAGCATGCAACATATCTGAAGAGTTACTACGGCCTACCCCCACCACTATAGCAGCATATGACAACTCAAGGCGAGCATGTCACGGGGTAGTCACCATTCAGGTAGAGCTCGGGCCCCTTACTATGGCCGTGGAATTCTATGTTCTTGATATCGACCCTATGTTCAAGGCTATCTTGGGTCGTCCCTGGATTAACACACTCGGCGCCGTGCCCTCCACCGCACATCAGTGCATTAAATTCCCCTTCCAAGGGAGGGTCATCAAAGTTAAGAGCTTATCCACAGTACAGTCAGTAAAGGCTATTTCAGAGCAGGTTCTTCCCACACTTTGGCCAAGCAGTCGGCCCGTTCTATCAGTATTGGATTTGAACTTTCCTTGGGCTTACACATCCCCTAAGCCCATCGCTACTCCAGTTAATGTCAAAGTGAAGCCGCAGATTCGAGATTCAAAGGGGTGGAACATTATATTGAAACTGGGCTATCAACCGGGGAGAGGCCTCGGTGCGCAACTGCAAGGGATGACTAAGCCTATACTTAAGGGAAGAAAAATGGGTAGGAGAGGTCTCGGCTACAAAGAGACAGCATTATCTATGATAAGTAATTCTGGGCCGCTCACCTGGGATTATCGTCAGCATTTTGTCAAAGGGCCTCTCCAGCCTGGCACATTAGCTCCAAAGCTGGTTCAACAAGAAAGGAATACAGTTTGTCCAATTGCCAGTCCGCCTCCCTTGCCAAGAGGGTCAGATGATGATATGCTCGACTACAGTCAGGCCTTGCAGGGGCTCTTTTATGAGGAAGAATGTCAGAAGAAGCAACAAGAAGTTCGGCTTATGCAGTGGAGGCCGAAGAAGCAGCTTATTGTTGATCTATAGAAGGAGGAGAGCTCTCCAGTTGTCTGTTCTTGGTCTCTCTCACGCTTCCAATCTATCTTTCAACGAAAGGAGTTTGTACCCCACCTTCCTCCTGTCATGATAAATTCATCTTTCATTGATCCACCGGAGATTCTATTCATTCCTTGTGCTTGCGGGAAATGTCCACGCATTGACCTATCCACTCTGTTTACTCCTCCTCCTCCCAACGCTCAGCTCCACGAAATGTGGTTCTCTTCTTCTGATCCCTTCTTTGATTGCATCTTCCCCGAGCTGTTCCCTAAGCAGCTCCCACCTCCTCCATCTTGCTGTGTAGTCTCCGCTGATCTCCAAAAAAAAATGTCAAATTTGAAACGGAGATTTCAGTGGAAGATTACGCTATCCTGTCTCCATCCTCCTCCTCCCAAGGGCACGAGTCCCCTGCTCCTCCCCTTCCACTAGGTCTTCTGTCCCCTAGGTTACGGTTAGGGTCCGTCGAGTCTAGAGGAGTAGAGTCAGTTAGGTCTAGAAAAGTAGGGTCTTGTTCTGGGTCGTCCAACCCTTCCCATTCTGAACTGCGCTCGCTTGCGCATCCTTCCCGATCTGTTCCTGATAGGTTCTTGCAAGATCTAGCTCAGCAGTGTCATGCTCTTTTGAAGTGTCCAGAATTCGTCGCTATAGCAATCGTGATTGAGGATGAAGAGGAAATAGAAGGGGAATGGAGCGATGACGGATTAGGCGTCTATGAGGTCTTGGATGAGAAGGATCCAATAGATGAAGACAGCGATGTAGATAACACTGCCGACTTATATGCACAAGGACTAAAGAGATTCGACCAGCCGTCGACGGCAGTGGATGAACCTACAAAGGAAATCAACTTGGGAATGGAAGAAGACCCAAGGCCCATCATTATTTCTGCTGATCTCCCTTCACAGGTAGAAGAAGATCTAATTAAGGTATTAAGGGAGTATAGTGATTCTTTCGCCTGGTCTTATGAGGACATGCCAAGTCTTGACCCCTCCTTAGTGGAACATCGACTCGTGCTTAAACCAGGGGCAACACCTGTGAAATAACGGTCAAGAAGATTTCATCCCCACATGGCCTTAAGGATCAAAGAAGAGGTCGACAAACTATATAAGGCCAGGTTCGTCAGAGTGGTTTTACATCCTCAGTGGGTGGCGAACATAGTCCCTGTTCTCAAGAAGTATGGAAAAGTGCGCATATGCATTGATTTCAGGGATCTAAACAAAGCATGTCCCAAAGATGATTTCCCGCTACCTCATATAGACGTCCTAGTGGATAACACTGCCGGGTATGAAGCTCTGTCATTTATGGATAGGTACTCAGGCTATAATCAGATCCGTCTCGCTCCGGAAGACCAAGAGAAAACTTCCTTCACCACGCCTTGGGGCACGTATTGTTATGTAGTTATGCCATTTGGTTTGAAAAATGCAGGTGCCACCTATCAAAGGGCGATGATGGCCATTTTCCACGACATGATGCACATATACATGGAAGCTTACGTGGATGACATCTTGGTGAAGTCGAGAACAAAAGAAGAACACCCCTCTATCTTGGCTAAGGTGCTGCAGAGGGCCAGGGAGTACAAGCTTAAGATGAACCCGAAGAAGTGTGTATTTGGAGTCTCCTCAGGGAAGTTGTTAGGGTTCATAGTGAGCAAACGGGGGATCCAGATTGATCCTAATAAAGCACAGGCCGTCATGGACATGCCTCCGCCAAAGAACATTACGGAACTTCGAGGATTGATTGGTAGACTGCAATTCATTAGAAGATTTATATCTCAGCATTCTCAGAGGTGTCGTCCGTTTTATGAGTTGCTTAAGGCGGGTGTCAAGTTCGAATGGAATCAAGATTGTCAGAAGGCCTATGAGGACCTCAAAGAGTATCTGTCCAATCCCCCGGTTTTGCAACCGCCTGTCCCTGGAAAACCCCTAATCCTATACATCTCGGTTATTGAGGACTCCCTAGGGGCGGTCTTAGCACAAGTGGATGATGAAGGAAAAGAGTACACCGCTATGGAGAAGACTTGTGCCGCCTTAGTGTGGGTAGCTCAGAAGCTTAAACATTACTTTCTCGCCCACCCAGTTAGGTTGATCTCTAGAATGGACCCGATCCGTTATCTCTTAGAAAAACCCGTCCTTTCTAGTAGGTTAGCTCGCTGGCAGAGCTTCCTCTCTCAGTTCGACATCACCTTTGTTGTTCAGAAGGCAGTCAAAGGATATGCCATTGCTGAACATCTTGCACATCTCCCTATTCCTCACACCGATTCTATTCAGGATGATTTCCCTGATGAGCATCTCTCTGTCCTTTCTCATCATCCCTTTTGGTCTCTGCACTTCGATGGTGCACTCAACTCCCAAGGCCAAGGGATCGGTGTAGACACGCCAAAATTGACATTTTGTTGATCAAATCTCATGTCATTATGTAAACGCCCCAAGTGGACTTCAATATTCCTATAAAATGAAGTTTTTTCTATTTTTTGAGAATTTTATGCATTTTTTTCTGCATCCTTCGTGATTCACGACCTGACGAAGGGCGTTACTTTCGAAAGTAACGACCTGTGCGGGGGCGTTTCAAAAGAAAGGACGACCATGGATGAGGGCGTCAATTCCTGGTATTATCCGTTAATTTCTGGAATTATCTATTTTTAAAATAAAAAGCATTTTATGTGTAACGTCCTACCTCAGGGCGTGTTTTTAAGAAACGCCGTTATCTTAGGCGTGTTCCATTAATGTCTAAACCAAGAAAGTTTTGTTTCCAAAATTTAAATTCAGGAAGAAACGCCCTTTCCTAGGTCGTGTTTCAAGAAACATCTCTGTGAAGGTCGTCAATTCATGATTTGACGCCCTGTCCTAAGTCGTGTTTCACTCCAGAGTCCTTCCCTTTTCCATCTTTCCCTCACAGTTCCCTACCATCCTTGGGACTCTTGCTCGATCTTGATCCTTCCCTGGATGCCTCATTACCCTTTCTTATCACTTCCTTGTTTAATCACATCCGATTGAAGCTATAAAAGAAAATATCGATCGATCGTGTGAGAGGTTAATGACTCAGAAGGTTAAGCGTTCAAAGGGTTAAGCGTCACGAGCAGAGCCTTCTTCATTCTCTGCATCCTTCATTGGGCTTCATCCGGTTCTTCATCCATCTACTTCCATCATACTCATCTGGTTTTCCCTTTACTGTCGCCAGGGACAGCAGGGCTTCACAATTTTTTTTTCATCGTTTATACCATTCCATTCATCATATTCATTCATCCTCCGTATTTATTCCCACCGTGTTGCAATTTTTTTTATCATCATACTCCCCCTCCCTTAAGTCTTATTAAGGGGTTTTAAAATAACAAAAAAAGAGGTGCGCATGTTGATGTCTTTTCATCATTTTATGTTAGTTTTGGATTGATACTATTGCACTTTGGCTGATCCCTCTCTCTCTTTTGTTTATTTTTCATTGTCTTTTTTTACAAGGTAATCAACCAAGAAAACCCACTTCATCGGCCGGCCGATTGAAGTTGGAGGAAGAAATCCACATCCATCCCGCATCCCAATTCTCACCAGGTACACGCGATCTCCTTTTCTTCTTATTGAGGTAACCCCTCTGGCGATCACATCATCTCCACTTTAGCACCTCGTGCTATTTTTATTTATTCATTGTTATTATTTTAACTTCTCCTAAGTGAAGATTTTTAATCCGATCTACAAATTGGCGATCACGGTGGGACCTCCACTGTTTTCTTTATTGATTACCATCTCCATTGGCACCCTCGTGTGCCCTTTCCCCTTGACACCCTCGTGTGTCCTTTCCCCTTAGGCACCCTCGCGTGCCCTTTCCCCTCGGTACCCTCGGTACCCTTTCCCTTGTGCCCCTCGGGCACCCTCCATTGTGCACCCTGCACACTCCCCAGATCAGTCAATTGCTGCTTATTAACGCCTTCAACAAGGGAGTCTTTTGATTTAACGCCCCTCACAGGTACGTGTTCTGTTGATTAACACCCCCTTCCAGGGCGTGTGTTTATTGCACCTGTTGGCGTTCGATTTGCTCATTTTATCGTCTGCTATTTAACGCCCCTCTCAGGGACGTGTTTCGTTGAGTAACGCCCACCTGCAGGGCATCTTTTACCATAACTGCTGTCTGCTGCATGCTTATCATATTATCTGTGGATTAACGCCCCTCTCCGAGGCGTTTCATTTCTTATCAACGCCTATCATTAGGGCGTTTCTCTTTATCATAACTGCTGTCTGCTGCATGCTTATCATATTGCCTGTGGATTAACGCCCCTCCCCGAGGCGTTTCATTTTTTATCAGCGCCTATCATCAGGGCGTTTCTCTGAGTTTTGACGCCCTCCCGTGGAGGCGTCCTTTCTTTATAACGCCTCACCCAAAGGCGTGTTTTCCTACCGTCTGTGAGCCCCTCACAGAGTTTAACGACAGCCGCGCTGCCGTGTTTTCATTTTGTCACGACCTACCGCAGGGCGTGTCTTTCCTCCTGCTGTGAAAATGACCTTTCCCAGGGCGTTTCTTTACTGTTCTTTTTCACATATTAGCTCTTATTCATTGCTTGGCATTTGTCTTGATATTACATTGCTGCTTGGATTGTCTTGATTTGTTGGCTTGGTTGAGAGACCCCCTCTCTCTACCCTAGGATCCACACACCCTTCTTGGAATCGGGACGACCCTCCATTGAGCATTCCGTCTCTTTGGACCGGAAATCCCTTGTCTAAGACCTCCATAAGTCCCCGCACCCGTGGATTCCCTCACGGATGCCGGGCTGGTTGTACCCTTGAAGTACCCGGAGTTTAGAGAACCTATGCGTTGTTAAAGAGAGAGAAAAACTTAGTTGACCCGGAGGTTACACTTGGATCAAACTAGGTCTCATTTGGCAAAAGAGTGAACTTTCACAAATAATACACCCTAATTCAAACATCAAACATTAAAATCTTGCGTTTCTTGCCAACCTTGTTTGCATAAACATAGTTGGGTGATTTGATTGCCTTGTTTGGATTAAGTATTTTGTGATAGTTCCTTCATTAAACACTCTCTCTCTTAAGAATGAAACTCCGTTCAGGTAAAACCATCAACATGTCAGGCAACGGGTACACTTATGATGATGAGAATGAGAACATATTTGGTCAATATGAGGACCCTCTCTAGGATTCTGTTTATTATGAGGGGAACTACCTTCCTCCTCACCCCCATTACTCACAAGTTCATGTGGTTGATACCACTATTCATGAGACGGACCCTCCGTCTCAAGTTCCATCTTCCAACACTTCGGGGAACCCTTCCCCATCCATTAATGTCACGGATTTGATCTAGGCTCTCTCCCAGTTGGATGACTCCCAGCGGCAAGCCATTCAGGCCGCTTTAAAAGGAAAGTCGGTTCTTTCTTCTTCTTCTAATCCCCCTCCGGCCGTGAGTGGCCATCAGATTGTTAATGACCAGGCGGTCTTGCATCCCCCCTCCTCTCGTCCACAAACGCCTACTGCGGCCATGCCGTCCCAGCAGGCGAGCTATTCAGCGGTTAGGCATCAATCCTTCCAACCTCCTCGGAATCTACGAATGCCTATATCGCCTTCTTTTGCTCAGAATCAGGCCCCGGTCGAGCCTGATACCAACACTCTCTTGCTTCAGAAGCTGGCCAGCATGGAGGAGCAGCTCAAGAAGGTTACAGCAACTAAGAATGCTCCGGAAATTTCTCTTCCTACGTTGCCGGTGTTCCATTTACCACCTTCTGAAATGCCGAATTTCTGGCGATATAATGGGACGGGCAACCCATTCATTCATTTAAAGGATTTCCGATATGAGACTTCCTTTTGGCAGGACAATAAGGCCTCCCTGGCCTACTTATTCAGGAGGTCTCTTGAGGAGCCAGCCCTCGAATGGTTTTATTCTCTGGAGCCAGCTGATGCCGGCGATTTTGATGTTATTCAAAGAAAATTCCTGCAAAAGTACAGAGACCGGGTGGGACCTTCCCTTTCTGTTACAGATTTAGTTGCCGAGAAAATGAAGCCCGAGGAGGACTTCATTGTATTTGCTGATAGGTGGCGGTCTATGGCCGAGAAATTAAAGGACACATTGTCGGAACAGGAGCAAGTAAAAATGGTCATTTCTAATGCAACCCCCCAATTCCGGCACATTTTGGCCATGAATCGGCTAACAACTATGGAAGAGTTCTATGAGAGAGCTCGTTATATACAAACACAGATGAAGGACTCGCCCATCATGGGCATGTTTGAGCCGAAGCCTCGACTATTCAAAAAGAATACAAATGTCAACAGCGGGCCCACGACTGAAGGCACTGTCACAAATGAGCAGGTTGGCGTAGTTGGCAACCCCCATAATCAAGCTAACCCACGTCCACCACCACCTCCACGACAGAACCCTCATTTTAACCCTACTCCACCACCCCAATTCGTGCCTCAACGCTCTTTCGCTCCACCGCAAAACCAAGCCCCCCGCATAGATCCTCCAGCTCCACCACAATACCATCAAGTGCCCCCACCAGCCAACTACGGCCAACAACAACAACGGAGACCGCCACTTGGCCCCAAAAGGGACCACTATCCCCCACTTCCTGAAAGTCTCCCCGATATTTTTAATGCCCTGATGGCCGCCAACTTGCTCGCATTACCGAAGGAAAGAACCGTGTGGCCCGCTAATGTTGACACATCCCGTTATTGTGCCTTTCACCGTGCCCCTGGTCACAACCTGGATCATTGCTTCCACTTCAGAGATTACATCTACGATCTAAATGACCAGGGTGACATCAATTGGGATTAGATGAGACAATTCATAGCCGCTATGAAAGAAAGAAGGGCTTCTCGGCAACAACAAAATCAGCAAAATCAGCAGCCAGCTCCGCAACAAGTTCAGCCGCAGCAAGCTCCAGCACCCCATCAGGATATGGGGATCGTCCGTAATCCATTGCCGGAGCACGCTCCTAATCAACACGTGAACCCTGTCACGTCTCTCTACGAGGTGGAGAGAGGGCAGGGATGGCACGAAGAAAACGCCTCTGTCGGGGCATTTCATCATGATCCAACTCAAAATCAAACTCCGCGCCTTTTGCGCACATCTCCTTCTTCTTCTATTCTCCTATCGGGACGTCCCCTTCTGCGCCCCGTCAATCCTTCTACCTCCACCAATTCCACGGCCTTGCCGACTCGCTCTCTTCTTACCCGCCTACCACCTCCACAATCTACCATTCCACCTTCCACCACCAATCCCACACACGCGCCATCCAGGACACTCCTACTCCGCTCACCGCCAGCACCCGCTACCCCCTCTACCACTCCTACACCGGAAAGAGTTCCTCCGTCATCAGTTCAACCACCTTTTGTGTCGCGATCTCTCCTTATTCCACCACCTGCCAATGCTCCTCGCATTCGGATATCCCTCTCCTCTCCCACGCCTCCTGCGAGGGCACCTTCGTCAAATACTACTCCCATGCCTCCCGCGGGGGCATCTTTGTTAAACACCACAACCACGTCTCCTACGGGGGCGCCCCTTTCATTGAATTCCCCTTTGATATCCCCTAGCAGGGTTTCTGCTACGAACATTCCTTCTTCTTCTTCCAACCCTCCTCCTAATATTGCCCCAACAGAGGCGCGTCAAGCCGTAGCGCCGCTCCGCAGTGGACGGATATTCCACCGTATTTTCCCACAGAGAGAGCTAGAGCCCGTGCAGGGGCCACAAGAGCAAGAGCAGGAACAAGATTCAGTGCCGGGAACTCAGTATGATTTATTAAAGCACTTGGATCGCACTCCATCCAGAATATCCATTCTTGAATTAATCAAGAGGTCCACCACTCATCAGCTGGCCCTGAAGGAATATCTGCAGAAGGTCATGGTCAATGAGGACCTTCCGGTTGAACAAATAGTTACAGTCTTGACTCCTGCCAGCAGTCAGCCGGCAATCACATTCCATGAACATGAGTTAGCACCTCTACCGGCAAGAAAATATGCCCTATGTATTACGGTTGATATCAACAAAGTGGCCGTTAAGCAGTGTTTGGTAGACACCGGTGCATCTATCAATGTGTTGCCTCCGAGCACTCTGAAGTTATGCGGTATCCCTGAGAGCTAGATTCGGCCATCTACCATTACTGTCACAGCATATGACAATACAAAGAAACCCCCTCTGGGTATGATTACTCTCAAAGTCAGCTTGGGTCCAGCCACCATTACAGCAGATTTTCATATTCTGGATATGGATCCGACCTTTAATGGCATCCTGGGTCGCCCTTATATTCAGCAGCTTGACACAGTGCCCTCTACAAACCATCAGTGCCTCAAGTTTCCGCACAAAGGCCGCATTATCAAGGTGACCAGTGTGCCGATCCTGCCAGAGGAAGACATTCATGTAGCTTCATCAGTTCCTTCCATATGGCCTGCCAACAAGCCGTTATTATCTGTGCTGGACATTCCCCGTCCACGGCCGATGCTATCTGAGACTGTTACCACAGTTGCTATGACACCCCTGCCTTCTAAGGGGAAGAAAAAAAAAATATGATGAATACCCCCGGCTGGAACATTCTGATAAAAATGGGGTATCAAGACGGCAAGGGCCTGGGCGCCAATTGTCAGGGCAGGATTAGGCCCATTAAGCCGCAGAAATTGTTTGCACAAGGCGGCTTGGGCTATAAAGGGCCCGGTAAAAATGAAGAAGAGCCATGGGCTTTTATGACTTCTACTTTAAAGCCAGATCGCCAGCCACTCACCTGGACATTGAAGACACATTTTGTCACGGGTGACATTCATAATGATGAGCAGACGACTATGATTACTTCATTGCTGGATTGTCAGGATGTTCACGCCAGATAGTTTGCTCGTCATATTGCACCACTGGCTACCTACAAAGCCCTGGAGTCTTTGAGGCCGGATAAAAGAAGAAAAATGGGCAATCCAGAATGTGATTGGTACAGGTGGTTCGACGTGAATGACATCACTATTTCTTTAAGCCGCTTGTTCATGCCGACAGATCCGAAATGGCCGCCACTGATTCAAGAACTGATTGAGATGCCAGCTGTGATTGCAAACAAAAGGCAGATGTTAAGTGACTACACAGATACGGGAGAGCCAGATGTCCCCTTTGAAGAAGGATTTTTCGTAGATAGGCTGTGGGCCGGCCTTTTCTCTCTCACTTCTGTGCATCCATCTGTGTTGGCTTCTCTCTATTCCCGTTGGTTTGGTCACGTGCCGCGACCACCACTGATTACCATCAACTTGTCTCCCGATTCAATTCAGATTTCTCTCCCGATTGCTCCTTCGCTCCTCGAGCGATTTTCTAAAATCTCCATCTCACCCCCGCGTGGGCCATCTTTGATTAAATCTTTCTCCAATCTTGCAATCTCCACTCCGCCTGCTATTCTCCCTTTACATTGCTTTTTACTTGAAAAAGAAAATAAAAATGAAGGAAAAGCTAAAAATGAAAAAAAAATGCCAAATCTCCAACATTCCAATCCTCCGTTTCTATTGAGGAGACCTCCTATTTTTCTCCCGAGTGCGTCCCTACCCAGGGGCCGCTCTTCCAAGATTCCTTGGTAAGACTCTTCTCCCCCTCTGGTGAGGGGCCCTCCTCTGTATCACCTCTTGTATCCGCTTTTTCATCTCCTTCCCCTGGTCAAGCTAGTTGTTCCTATTCATCCCCCTTTCCTTCTAATAATAAAAATCAGGGGATAGTTCCACATAAGAAGGCCAAGGGTAAGCAGATTCCCCGAAGATTTTTGTTGGAGTTGGCTGTCAGATGCCAAGCTTGTTTAGCAATCCCTGAGTTTGTGGAAGAACCGATCATCCTGCCGGAATTAGAATATGAGGATTCTGTTGCTGCTTATGAGGGTTTGGGCGTTTATGAAATCATGAATGATGAAGACCCTATTGAAGAGGGGGAAGAAAATTATGAAGACTATGAGGACGAGGCTGATGCTTTTGCTAGTGGCATGAGATGATTCGATGAACCATCAGCCTCCGTAGAAGAACCTACCAAAGAAATTAATTTGGGTACCGAGGAAGACCCTAGGATTGTCCTCATCAGTAAGAATTTACCGCCCTCCGAAGAGGAGGCGCTAATTTTAGTTCTTCAAGAATACAAGGACACGTTCGCATGGAGTTATGAAGATATGCCGGGATTAGACCCTGCGCTCGTTGAACACCGCCTTACACTCAAGCCAGGGTCTGTACCGGTCAAACAATGGTTGAGGCGTTTCCACCCTAATATGGCTTTGAAGATGAAAGAAGAGGTCGATAAACTCCATAAGGCTCGATTTGTTAGAGTCGTCTTCTACCCCAATTGGGTGGCTAACATTGTCCCGGTTATGAAGAAAGATGGAAAAGTTCGAATTTGCATAGATTTCCGGGACCTCAACCGGGCGTGTCCTAAAGATGACTTCCCCCTCCCTCATATTGATGTTCTGATTGATAACACGGCAGGATTTGAAACTCTTTCATTTATGGATGGCTTTTCAGGTTACAATCAAATTCGTCTGTCTGAAGAGGATCAAGAGAAAACCTCATTCACTACACCATGGGGTACATATTGCTATGTGGTCATGCCCTTTGGACTTAAGAATGCTGGAGCCACCTACCAGAGGGCTATGATGGCGATTTTTCATGACATGATTCATATTTACATTGAGGTGTATGTGGATGACCTGGTAGTGAAATCAAGGACAAGGATTGAGCATCCTGGGGTTCTGGCTAAGGTTTTACAAAGGTCACGAGAATATCAATTAAAAATGAACCCCAAGAAGTGCGTATTTGGCGTTTCTTCAGGGAAATTGCTTGGTTTCATTGTCAGCAAGAGGGGAATTGAAGTTGATCCCAACAAGGCGAAGGCCATTAGAGATATGCCTCCTCCCAAGAATTTGAAGGAAGTTCGAGGATTAATAGGGAGGTTGCAATTCATTCGCCGCTTCGTCTCCCAGCATTCACAAAGATGCAGGCCGTTTTACGAGCTTACCAAGCCGGGAGTCAAGTTTAATTGGGATGACAAGTGTCAGGCAGCCTTTGACGGATTGAAGGATTATTTGGCCAATCCTCCTGTCCTGAGGCCGCCAATTCCAGGCAAACCACTTATCCTGTATGTTTCAGTCCTGGATGACTCTGTAGGTGCTGTCTTAGCTCAAGTGGATGAAGAAGGTAAAGAGAGGGCAGCATACTACTTGTCTAAACTTCTTAACCCCTGTGAGCAGAGGTACTCAGCCATGGAGAAGACTTGTGCAGCTTTGGTTTGGGTAGTTCAGAAATTAAAACACTATTTCCTAGCTCACGAGGTTCACCTCATTGCACGCATGAATCCAATCAAATTCCTCCTTGAAAAATCTGTCCTCACTGATCGATTAGCACGCTGGCAAAGCTTCCTCTCCCAGTTTGATATCACTTACATTCAACAAAAAGCTATCAAAGGTTATGCCATCGCCGAACATCTTGCTCATCACCCTCTACCTCATTTTGATCCTGTCAATTCTGAGTTCCCAGATGAAGAATTAATGTCCATTAATCAACCCCTTGATCCTATGTGGACGTTACATTTTGATGGAGCTCTTAATTCTCAAGGAAGAGGGATCGGCATGGTTCTTTTAACACCTGAAGGGGTCACCATTCCATTTGCTGCTCGGCTCACTTTTCCCGTCACCAATAACATAGCCGAGTATGAAGCTCTTTTGGCCGGTCTACAAACCGCTCATCGATATGGTGTCACTCACTTGCGGATTGTCGGTGATAGTCAACTCATTCTGCGCCAGGTGTTGGTCAAGTGCCGCACTATCAATCCTAAGCTTAAACCCTACCAGGAACTCGCTTCAGCTTATGCCAAACTCTTCACTAAATTGATCTTCGTTCATGTGCCTCGCAGTCAGAACATTCTAGCTGACGCTCTTGCTTCTTTAGCTTCTGCTTTAGTCTTCCCCCCTGAGCATGATTTCCATGTCCCTCTGATTCATCAGCGTGACACTCCAGCTATTAAGGACCGTGCTTTCCTTGATATTAGGGATCAGGTGCTCGAGAAGGCCAAGCAGAAAGAAACTCTTAAAGGCAAAGAGGTCATGCTCTTGGACTGGGAAGAAGAATTGGCTGACGAAGAAAAGCCTTGGTATTATGAGATTGCCAGATACTGTAATGATCAGTCTTATCCCGAGGAAGCCACAGCAGAAGAAAAGAAAGCAATTAGAAGAGTGGCTCAACGTTATACTTGGTTGGAGGTGTGCTCTACAGAAGAGGGCTCACCGGTGTTTTATTGAGATGCCTCGATGATGATGAATCTTGGAAAGTCGTGGAAGAGGCGCATTCTGGTGTGTGTGGTGGTCATGTGAACAGCCAGATGCTAGCTAAGAAAATCCTTAGGCTAGGTTTCTATTGGCCAACTCTAGAAGAGGATTGCTCTATCTACGTTCGTAGGTGTGTTAAGTGCCAACTGCACGCCGACAAGATTCATTCTCCTGCTTCTTCACTCCATCCTACGTCCTCCCCATGGCCTTTTTCCATGTGGGCTTTTGACATCATTGGACCTCTTGGTGACTCGAACCTCCTGACCAAGCAAAAATCATTCATTCTCACGGCAACGGAGTACTTCACCAAGTGGGCGGAAGCGGAAGCTTACGTGGAAATTAAAGCATCAACCGTTTGCAAATTTATCATGAAGAACATCATCACGAGGTTCGGCATCCCGAGCACCATCGTCACCGACAATGGACCTCAATTTATCTCTCAAGATCTCAAGGATCTCTGCAACAGGTATAACATTGCATTGCATCATTCTTCTCCCTATTATCCGCAGGGCAATGGCCAAGCAGAAGCAACTAACAAAACTTTGATCAAGATCGTTAAAAAGACGTGTGAGGCTAATAAATTTTCGGACTGGCCAGACAAGCTGGTTGAAGCTCTTTGGGCCTACCGCACTTCCATTCGCACTCCCACTGGGCAAACCCCTTTCGCCCTCACTTATGGGATGGAGGCAGTAGTCCCTTATGAGATTCTTATTCCCTCTCTGCGAGTACAATTGGATGAGGAACTTTCTATTGATGAACGTCGTGATTCACTCCTTGCCCAATTGGAACTCCTAGATGAGAAGCGCCTGGTCGCCGCTGAGCATGCGCGCGTTTATCAAAATAGGCTCTCACGTTTTTACCAAAAGAAAGTAATTGAGAGAAAATTTAAAGTCGGTGAAATGGTAATCAAGAGAATTTTTGTTAAGCCGGGTGGCCCCCGTTCAAAACTCCAACCAAATTGGGAGGGACCGTTCGTTATAAAAGAAGTTTTTCTTGGCAATGCTTATAAATTAACTAATGCTGAAGGTGAAGAGTTAACTCACCCTTGGAACGGTTTATATCTTAAGAAATACTACCCCTGATTTTCCAAAATCCAAAAATATTTTCCCAAAATCCCACAAAAAAATGAAAATTTTCAAAATCCCACAAAACAAAAAAACAAAAAAAATTAATATTTTCCAAATCCAAAAAAAATTAAAAAATATTTGCCAAAATCCAAATAAAAAAAAACAACAAAAAAAGAAAAGAGAGAAATTTCAAACAAACAAAAAGGCTTTTGTCATGGCACGCAAAAGATCAAGGCCTGAAAGATCAAAATTCAGAATTCATTTATCAGTCTTGGTAACCTAAAAATGGGGTTGACACCCGCACACACTACACGCTTTATTCTTGAACTCAAGCAGTGCAAAATCTGATAGAAAGTCAAAAACCTGACTAAAAGTGAAAGACAATACCTGTTCTTTTCTTCTTCGGCCCATAAGGGGGAAAGGGAGACCTCGAGGCAGAGGCGCCAAGCCTGTCCGCCGCCCTAGTAGGTGGAAGTCAAGGCCCAAAAGGGAGCAAATGTCACAAAAGCCCAAGTACAATTAGGTTTATTTTTTTCATCAATGCAAATCAATTCCAAAGTGAAAGTCAAGTTATGAAAAGAAAAGCATGTCAGGAGGGCAAAGTCCCCGCAAGGAAAACCTTGGGCGTATGCATGCATTATAAATGGGCAAAAAAGCAACAATTTCCTACGCCAAAGACCGAACCCCAACAGGCATAGGGCAGGGGAGGTAACTTTACTTTGAGCATCCCAAAACCCCTTATGGGCTTCCCTTATATTTTCTTCCATCCTTTCTATGTGGTAAAGTCACGAACTGGCAGGATGGTCAAGACGAACTTAAGAAATTGCACTGTGCGAAATCTCGAATATAAGTCAACTTTGAGCACGTCGACTCCCTTTTAATTATTCAAGAAAGATTAATGAATCCTAGATGGTGACCGTGTAGGGCCCGCGATCTGGATAGCCTTGTCAATCTTTTTTGAAAATTCATATAATTCACGCCTCTCACTAAGGCGTTTTTAATTTTACTCACGCCCTCGTGAGGGTCGTCTTTATCAAATTAACGCCCTTGTTCAGGTCGTCTTTTCACCAAATTCCAAAATCCTTTTAAAATGCACGCCGTCTGAGGGGGCGTCTTTCACCCGAGTCACGACCTAATCTAAGGCGCGTTTTTCAGGAAAATAACAAAAAATATATATATAATGCCTTCTTCATTCGTATGCCTGCATTTTGCCTATGCATATTTTGATTTATTGTTTGCATGTGTGTGCTTGCATGATGCATCTCCCCTTTATTGGTTATTTCACTTTACCTTATTTGGTTAAAGGCTTGGCCCCTTGACCCGTCATTAAGGTCAGAATATTGCCACCCCTTGCTCATTGGACAAGGGGCCAAGTCGAACAGATGAATTAACCTGTTTTATTCAAGTGAAAACCGCAGCTGCAGATATAGGGCAAAGTAAAGTAAACATGAAGAACGTGGAGAGAAGAAAAGTACACAAACACAAGCCCACAAACACACAAAGTGCTCAGGTAACAAAAGAAATCTCAATCTCATATATATATACATCATGAATGTCTAAGTACAGGTGTGAGGGTGGAGGAGTACAAGTAAGTCTCTCAGCTCTCGCCTCCACCCTCCTCTACTCTCCTACTCTCAACCTCCTCCTCGCCATCCCGAGCTGGTGCTGGTGGAGGAGGCATGGGCCCCCGTGAAGAAGCCGGAACTCGAGCCTGGCCCCCTGCCTCACTCCTCTCTCGAAGAGAAGAACCCGCCACGAAGGTAGAGCTGGTGAAGGACTACCCCGCAGCCCGTGCTCGCTCACGGCCTCGCTGCAACCGCTCCTCGGACACTCGCAGCCGCTCCTGGGAAAGGATCAACTGGGTCCTCGAGTCCGCCAGCTCACGCTCCCGTGCCGCCAACTGCTCCTGGAACCGGGCACGCTCCGCCTGCTGAAGCTCAAGGAACTGGGCACGCTCCGTCTGGTGCTCCTCTCGCTCTCGGGCACGCTCCCACCTCTCCAGCTCCAGGGCAACCCGCAGCTCCGCCACGTCCTGGGGAAGCTCCTCCCGACGCCTCGCAGAGCGCTCCAACTCTGTGATCCGCTGCTCGTGGATCGCCAGCTCAGTACGCGCCGCTCGCAGCTGTGCACTCTGAAAACAGGCGAACCAATCATCAAATTTCACAATTCAATGAAGCAAATAAACAACACATGGTTGAAGGTAAATCACTCACCTGCGAGGACGTCGCCTGCTGTCCCTCACAGACACAAGCAATAGCTGCTCGGAGCTCCTCGGTCTGCAAAACATTTTTTATCAGTGCATAATGCTATATTTAATTAATAATTGAATTGACTGAGTCTGAGTTCAGAATTTACCCGTCTGGCGAGGTCGCGCTCTGCTGCCTCAGCCCGTGCAACCGCTCCAGCTAGCTGCTCTGATAGCGCGGTCACCTCCGCGCTAGGTCCCCTCGAGCTGGAGGCCTCCCCTGGATCTCTCCTCACTACTCCCTGCTGAGCACGCTGCATTCATTGAGATCGTCAGTGGCTAATCATCAATAATTCAACAAAAGATTCATTTGCATATAGAAGTAATTTAAACACTCACCAGGGTCTCTAGGTCGGCCCGTGTGGCGGCTAGCTGGTCCTCCAGGCTGTGTAGATGGGCCTGGGCGTCTATCGCCGCTATGTCCCTCGCATCCTGCATCCATTGCATGTTAGTCACATGATAGTCACATAAGCATTGGCATTTAGAAATAATTGCATTCATACATACCCCTAAGACCCTCATCTGGGGTCGGTCGGCGTGTACCTCCCAGTAGCGCCGGAGGTACTCGGAGCTGTCAGTCGCTCGGGAGGTGACTCTGGTCCCGCCACGCTGCCAGTCGGCGTACTGCTCCTCGAAACGTACCCTCCAGTCGGTCGTCTTGGTGCGACCGCGGGTCTTCTTTCCTATCCCTCGAGGCTCCCCGACCTCGATCCATTCCTGGTGCAAGCCCAGGGTCCTCATCACCAACCTAAGCCGTAACGGCTCGATCTCACTCAAGCAGTGTAGCCACAGCTCACGCCCGAAGCGAGGTCACCCCGATACGACCCAAGGCTGGCCCTCATCTGTCATCCCCTCGTATGGCCTCCACTGCACCTGCATTCATACATACCATTATCATTTCATCATAATCAATTCAAATCAATTCAAAAGAAATGCATATCATTCATTCGTACATACCAGCGAGGGAGGGAAGTCGCGGAACTCTCTCCGTAGAACCCACAACTCGTAGTAAAGTGGGGCACCGAAGACGACTGGTAACCAGCGTCGCGCCAGAGGGAAGGATCCCTCAGCTCCGGGCCGTGGGTTAACGCGCCCCATCGGCATGTATAGGTGACTCCACACCTGCATCCATGCATTGCATTAGTAAAGCATTCATTTGCATAAAAGAAAAGAAAAAAAGAAGATAACTACCTGAAGAAAAGGTGAGAAGCCACTGACGGTCGTCTCACGTCCTGTACCCGTGGACAGGTCCGCCAGCAGGTGTGCCAACAGCGCCGCTCCCCAGGCGTAGGTGCCAACTGTCTCCAGGTCCTCGAGGATCGCCAAGAAGCGGCAGTTGATGACGTCGGCTTTCGTCCCCAGCAATAATCTCCCGAGCAGCAGCAGCAAGAACCTCCTCAGGTCTCGATCCGCTCTCTCATGGTCAGTCGGGTCCTGGCAGCATACCGCTCTCACCCCGTCGGTCAGCCTCTGTACAAACTCACCTAAGGTCTCCCCTGACCTATGCCTGGCATCTCCTAAACCCATCACCGTAGTCAGGTCGGTACGGAAGATGGTCCTGCACTCACTAGGTACCTCATAGACCATATCCAGTCCTAGCAGCCTCTGGGCCATCTCCGTGTAGTCAGGATAGGTGAACCCACTCACAGCCTCACCATCCACCCTCAAACCTGTGATCCTAGCCACATCCTCCAGGGTAGGGACCATGTGCCCCCAGGGTATCAGAAAGGACCGGCTCACCCTATCCCAACGCTCCCATAAAACCTGGATAAGTGCTAGGTCAAGTCTAAATGGCTCAATGGATAGGAAAGCCCCGAACCCCATAGCATCTACCCTAACCCTCTGGAAGTCGGGGAGACCCTGATATGCTGCCCAGACCATGACCCATGAGATACGGGTCCTCATCAGCCCCTGCACGCATTAAAAAGAGAAGAATTTTGCTTAATTGTTTGGTTAATCATGTGTAATTGCATTAGGTTTTGCCTGGGCATTGATTTTATATTTTGGAAGTCACGACCCTCCTCAGGTCGTTTCTTGGTAAATTCACGCCCCTAAAGGGGGCGTTTTTCTAAATGTGGTTTGAAGTAACGTCCTGGGTGAGGGCGTTTTCCATCTCTGAAACGCCTCTGGGTAGGGCGTGAACTTGTTGTTAATTTCTAAAATCCTAAAATGTTTTTCAAATCACGCCCTCGGCTGGGGCGTTTTCCATTTAGGACCGTTCAGTTTAAAAAGAGAATTAATGAAGAGACGCCCTCTGGTTTGGGCGTTTCCTGTTAAATAACGCCCTGATGAGGGGCGTGGCTTTCATGATTTTCAGATAATTTAAATAAAAATGACAGCATGCGAAATAATTAATGAAAACATTTAATGGGCATGGAATTAATGGAAAATCATAATTTTTGAAGAAACGACATGCTGCAGGGCGTTTTTCATGGAGGTTAATTGATTTTCAGAAAATAAAAGGAATTTACGCCCTTGGTCAGGGCGTTTTGTTGTGAATAACGCCCCCATGGGAGGCGTTTCTTTTCTGAGTTGCAGGTTTCGTGCCCGAGGGCTATGGAAAATCAGGAAAAAATAAAATAAAATGAAAATAAAATAAAAAAAATGGTTTTGGGGAGGGGGAACTTACCTTTTTGTGCTTCTGGGGTTGTGGCTGAGGCAGCGGCCGTCTGGGCCGCCGGAGTTGGCCCCGAGGAGCGACCGCCGCCGTGGGCGGTGGTCCGTCGTCTTCTTCTTCCTCTCCCTCTTCTTCATTTTTTTCTTCTTCTTCTTCTCCACCTTCGTCTTCTTCTCCTTCTTCTGTTGGTGCTCCGTCAGCATCGCCGCCGGCAACCACCGCCGGTTCTTCAACCGCCACGATGGCGAGCTCCTCCACGGCGGGTTCTTCTTGGGCGTGGGCAGCGTCGAGGTCGACGACCTCTGGGGCACTCACCCCTGGCGTTTGGCCATGGTTAGGGCTAAGGGAGAGGGAGATTGAGAGAGTGAGAAAGAAAACGAGAGAGGGAGATCGAAGGGGGGGGGCTTCGGTTAGGGTTTGCAGAAGGGGAAATGAGGACGGAAGGAGGAAGAAGAAGGGGCCTCATGACTTTTGGGTTTCGAAAAGAAGACACGCCTTAAGGGAAGGCGTTTCTAATGGAATTCACGACGAAGCTCTGGGCGTCTCTTGAAGGTAAACGACGATGATTAAGGCGTTAATTTGTTTTGCATGGGGAATGATAACCGTCGTTAGACGCATTGAATGGGCGTTGATTGATGTAATGAAAGTCATCATTGCTGGCTTAGAGTAACGCCTCAGTCAAGGGCGTGTTATTTTTAAGAAGTGACTAAGGAAACGGCGTTACTTTTGATGAGTCAACGATTATATTCTTTGGGGTTTGAATCTATTCACGCCTTTCCTGAAGTCGTTATTTAAGTCACGCCCACTGGTGCAGGCGTTAGCTGTGGAAGATGGGCCGTTTGAGACGCCTTAAGGTAAGGCGTGTATTTTTGAATTCACGGCATTCTTTGAGGCGTTATTTACAACAGAAAGCAGGCTTTGGATGATTTTGATCATAGTCACAGTGATGATTGGCTCAATTAGAAATCAATCTTCATTATTTTGAAAAAAAGGATTACAATGCCTAATGAGCCACTTTGGGCCTTAATTTCCTCAATGCTATCACATAATTTTTCCTCTTTTCCTTGTCTTCATCCAAGTCTTCTACAGGTTGATGAAGCTTGCTTAGCCTCCACAAAGCTCGAATGGTGATTGTCTCCTCTCCATCTTCATTGCTGCCTAGATCCCTTGATTTGATTGGAGGAAGATGGAAGATGTCTTCTAGCACTTGCCTTGGAAGCCCGAGCTGAGGAAGGCACCGGTGTGCATTGTATAAGACGAGCTCAGATGCGCCGATAAGTCGAAGGTCCGTGCCGATGGAGAATCTTGCGCGAAGTTCCTGCATTTTGAGTATTCCCGGAGTGCAAGTAAAGAGGTTTTTGGGCATTACCTTAAGGTGTTCTCTCCACTCCGCCCTTTTCTTGATTTGAGGAATGCGGTTCGTCACCCTATTGCTTATTCCCAACGAGCCGGTGATATAGGAGAGTGGGCTCTTTGAGAAGATCCTTGAGGGTTGTTGGGCTTCATAGCATGGATCGAATTTGAAGTGGAGGTCCACCCAACTTGAGAAAGCTAGCATGCAGCCATAGATGGGCCTTCCCATGGCCGCCGATGTAAGCCCGCTATAGAGATACGCTAGGATCGCCGGTCCAACTCTTTCTTCTTCCCATAAGCTCACCACTGCACTTATTTGGGACTCCTCTAGGAAGTCCTCCGTGGATGGAAACAGTAGTGCGCCTGCTATGCACACCACGAAGGCTTTTGTTACTCTTTCTATCTCCTCCTCTTCTTTAGCTTGATCTGCTCTCTTGTACACCCACGAGGCGAGCTTCAAGAGGTTAACTCCTTTAGTGACCTTGATTTGGTTCACTATATTTGGGCTAGGTATTAACGAGGTTAGCAACTCATGGGAGGAGATTGGCCTTGGCATGGTGGCCATCTTTTCTTCTTCTCCCTGTTTCATCCTTTTCAAGCCTAGGATCATCTCTACTTCTTCCAGCAAGATGGTGGCTTCAAAAGTGGAAAATAAGAAAGTATGGGTGGAAGGATGCCATATTTCAATCAATGCTCCTATGGCGGCCCAATCTATGTGGATTTGATCATAATGCTTGGCATGGGTTATCAATCCTAAGAGATGCCATCTAGCTACAAAGGCCCTCATGTCAGAAGAGAATTTGGAAAGGATGAGGGGTAACCACTTGACTCTCATATATCTTCTAGCCCCTGGAAGATTTGGGTACTCCTGTGAGAAGAGAGGAAGAGAATAAAAACAAAAAAAAAGAGGTACATGAGCATATGAAGTATTTGACAGAGGAATAAGTGAGCAGTTCGACAGAACAATGAAGGGTTATATGCACAGTAAAGGAAATTAAAGCTTACCTGATTCAAAGCAATTCGATTGCTTATGTGCCCTTGTATTTCAGTAATTCTGGGAGTAGAAATCCTAGGTTTCTTCATCATCCTGTCCATCGCTCTACTTTACAGAAGTAGCTCGTGCAGAGGCCTGCAGACGAAGAAGAACAGAAGCAGAAGAAGAAGGAAAAGAAGCAATTCGGCTGCAAGAGAGATTTCGATTGGTTTGTGAAAGAAAGCCTTCCTTTTTATAAGGATTTGAAGAGTCCTAAGAAGTCCCGAAGATAGAAGTTTGATTGGCTTAAGGACTGTGCTATGCTGTTAGGAAACGGAAGTTCGTGTTGAATTAACGACGTTGGTTAGGGCGTCGATTCTTAAATTGACGACCTGACTGACGACGTTTTATATTTAACGCCCTAACATGGGGCGTCTTCTTCTAAGCTTTCGTTACTGGTTACGCCTTTGTGTAAGGCGTGTTTTAAATGCAAAACGACCTATGGTTAGGCCCCTTTCATGCTGTTAATGCCCTATGCTTAGGCGTGTTTTAGTTTCCCTTCCCATGCTTTGATGCTTCTAATGAACTTAAGTGCTGTTATTTTTGTGAAATTGTTTATGATTAAGCACTTATGATCATGTCATGTTCTGAATTAATGGATGAAGGCTAATAAGTTTCAAGTGCAGAAGTTCGCAGGATTCGAGGCATTTGGACCACCCGTGGGAGCAACATCGTGTCACCTTGTATATGTTTCCTGTAAGCATTGTTACTATATGATATCTACACTATTATAGTATGTCAAGGACCTTGTGGTTCTGATGAACCTGAAATTTGAGTTCCCCTTCATCAAAAACGATGACGATTTCAGGAAAGTCTTGATCACACGGATAGGCCGTTGAGTTGTTAAAGGTTTGGGACGATGGTTCCACTTTCTGAGTTGATGCGCGGACAAACGGGCTTCGGCTTAGTGTTAGCTCAGAGATATGGATTCTTGACCAGATCTAAATGGCTTAGCAATATTATCCTTGATTATTTTCTATTTTTAGTTTGTTTTAATCTTTTCTTTTAGCCCAGCATGCATCATGTAGGACTTTGAGTTTCATGCTGAAAATCTTCATATTATGGCAATAATGAAGTTCACTCGCTCTTGATTGAGTTGACATGAGATATTCCACTTCAAATCAAGTACTTCGTTCTATTTGAAGCCGTTCAGGCTGATTCCTTGAAAGTGTCCCTTTTGTTGGATCTCTATCCCAATTCTCTTTACTTTTCTGCAAAATTTACCTTGGTTGTAGCACGTCCACGTTGGCTGGTAATCGCTCTCCAATGGTCTTTCCCTGTCGTGCCCACGCGCACATCCCTTTATTTACTTAGTTTAATCTCCTTTTATCCAACAAATCGATGTTTCCTTGGAACCACTCAGAGTTGTTTCACTCAGAATCTTGGAAAGATTTCAAATGCTTAATGTCCTGAGGCGTGTCACATCACACCTTGGCGTCTCCTTATCAGTTCATTCCACTTCATTTCTTTCATTACACTTCATTCCATTTCCGTCTCACTCCCTTGTAAAGCAGACGCCAAGGCGGGGTAGCTGTAGACACGCCAAAATTGACGTTTTGTTGATTAAATCTCATGTCATTATGTAAACGCCCCAAGTGGACTTCAATATTCCTATAAAATGAAGTTTTTCTATTTTTTGAGAATTTTATGCATTTTTTTCTGCATCCTTCGTGATTCACGACCTGACGAAGGGCGTTACTTTCGAAAGTAACGACCTGTGCGGGGGCGTTTCAAAAGAAAGGACGACCATGGATGAGGGCGTCAATTCCTGGTATTATCTGTTAATTTCTGGAATTATCTATTTTCAAAATAAAAAGCATTTTTGTGTAACGTCCTACCTCAGGGCGTGTTTTTAAGAAACGCCGTTATCTTAGGCGTGTTCCATTAATGTCTAAACAAGAAAGTTTTGTTTCCAAAATTTAAATCCAGGAAGAAACGTCCTTTTTTAGGTCGTGTTTCAAGAAACGTCTCTGTGAAGGTCGTCAATTCATGATTTGACGCCCTGTCCTAAGTCGTGTTTCACTCCAGAGTCCTTCCTTTTTCCATCTTTCCCTCACAGTTCCCTACCATCCTTGGGACTCTTGCTCGATCTTGATCCTTCCCTGGATGCCTCATTACCCTTTCTTATCACTTCCTTGTTTGATCACATCCGATTGAAGCTATAAAAGAAAATATCGATCAATCGTGTGAGAGGTTAATGACTCAGAAGGTTAAGCGTTCAAAGGGTTAAGCGTCACGAGCAGAGCCTTCTTCGTTCTCTGCATCCTTCGGTGGGCTTCATCCGGTTCTTCATCCATCTACTTCCATCATACTCATCTGGTTTTCCCTTTACTGTCGCCAGGGACAGCAGGGCTTCTCAGTTTTTTTTTCATCGTTTATACCATTCCATTCATCATATTCATTCATCCTCCGTATTTATTCCCATCGTGTTGCAATTTTTTTTATCATCATACTCCCCCTCCCTTAAGTCTTATTAAGGGGTTTTAAAATAACAAAAAAAGAGGTGCGCATGTTGATGTCTTTTCATCATTTTATGTTAGTTTTGGATTGATACTATTGCACTTTGGCTGATCCCTCTCTCTCTTTTGTTTGTTTTTCATTGTCTTTTTTTTACAAGGTAATCAACCAAGAAAACCCACTTCATCGGCCGGCCGATTGAAGTTGGAGGAAGAAATCCACATCCATCCCGCATCCCAATTCTCACCAGGTACACGCGATCTCCTTTTCTTCTTATTGAGGTAACCCCTCTGGCGATCACATCATCTCCACTTTAGCACCTTGTGCTATTTTTATTTATTCATTGTTATTATTTTAACTTCTCCTAAGTGAGGATTTTTAATCCGATCTACAATCGGTGCTGTCTTGCTTACTCCATAGGGGATAACCATTCCCTTTGCTTATCAACTTCGGTTTCCTGCTACCAACAACATCGCTGAGTATGAGACTCTCCTAGCCGGCTTGAAGCACGCCTATCTCCTAGGCGCGCGCTATTTGAACATTATAGGAGATTCTCAGCTCGTCCTACGGCAAGTCCTGTCCACTTACCGTACTCGTGACCCCAAGCTCAAGTCTTATCAAGATTTGGTCACGCTCATTGCTAAGCGATTCCGTAAGCTGATCTATATCCATACTCCCCGTTCTCTGAACATTCTAGCTAATGCTTTGGCATCTCTTGCTTCCTCCTTATCTTTCCCTCTCAGTCGTAGTACTGAGACCATCGTCGTCCAGAGATTGGACGCACCTTCTCTTCAAGATCCTTGGTTCATCAACCTCAGGAAATCTATAGAGGCAAGAGCTGAGAAGGAAGATCTCAAGGAAGTTTCATTAACAGAGCTAGAGGAGATTCTGGACGAAGAAGAATTGCCTTGGTATCATGAAATCGAGTTGTTTTGCAAAGAAGGGTCATTCCCAGAAGGGGCAAAGGCCGAGCAGTGTAAAGTAATAAGAAGAGCCACCGCAAGGTACACTATCATTGTAGGAGAACAGTATAGGCGCGCTACTAATGGAATGCTCATAAGATGCTTGGATGATGTAGAAGCTTGGAAAGTGGCTGAAGCGGCCCATTCTAGTGAGTGTGGAGGTCATGTCAATGGCCAGGCTCTAGCGAAGAAGATCCTTAGGCAGGGTTACTATTGGCCCACTCTAGAGGAAGATTGCTCCCTCTATGTCCGGAGGTGTCTTAAATGCCAACTCCATGCTAATAAAATTCACTCTCCAGCTTCGTCTCTCCATCCTATGACTGCTCCTTGGCCATTCTCTATGTGGGCTTTTGACGTCGTCGGCCCGCTCGGGGATCCTAATTCTCAGATCAAGTAAAAATCCTTCATCCTCACCGCTACTGAGTACTTCACCAAATGGGCCGAAGCCGAGGCGTACGCAGAAATCAAAGCTACAACGGTGTGCCGCTTTATCATGAAGAATATCATCTCGCAGTTCGGAGTGCCAAGCAGCATCATCACCGACAACGGACCCCAGTTCGTCTCCCAAGAGCTTAAGGACCTATGTAAGAAGTTCAATATTGCACTACATCATTCATCTCCATATTACCCTCAAGGCAACGGTCAAGCCGAGGCCACTAATAAAACCCTTCTTAAAATCATCAAGAAAACATGCGATGCACATAAATTTTCTGATTGGCCTGAAAGATTGGTGGAAGCTCTGTGGGCTTACCGCACCTCCGTCCGTACCCCTACGGGGCAAACTCCCTATTCCCTGACCTATGGGATGGAGGCGGTGCTCCCATATGAGATCTTAATCCCTTCCCTTAGAGTGCAGCTCGATAAGGAACTTAATCTCGATGAACGTCGGGAGGCGTTGCTGGTCCAGTTGGAACTCTTGGATGAGAAGAGGATGAATGCGGCCGATCACGTTTCTGTTTATCAAAAGAGGGTTTCGCATTGTTTTCAAAAGAAGGTGATTTAACGTAAGTTTATGACGGGTGATATTGTTTTGAAACGCAAATTCATTCGGTCTGCAGGTCCTAGGTCTAAATTGCAACCTAACTGGGAAGGGCCGTTTGTAATAAAAGAAGCTTATCCAGGGAATGCTTATCGTTTAATAAATGCGGAAGGTGAGGAGCTCTCTCACCCGTGGAATGGGTTGTATCTTAAGCGTTTCTTTCCTTAGAGTCTAAACCACGTGCTTTCCCGGCAGCAAGATCTTCCTCCCTATCTTCAAAAGAAGAGGTCCCGAGCAAGGCAATCACACACCACACGGCATCCCTGGTCGGGCTCCTTGTTTAAAAGACACCGTTTCTCCTTGGCCATGCTTTAGGGGAAAGTCGAAGTCCCTGTCCGCTTCATTCTTCGGCTGAATCCAGGGGCAAGGAGTGGATAAGGAGGCGACGACCAATCCAAACACCCTAACGAGAGGAGGTCTCAAACAGGGGCAAGTCCGTTATGACCTGACGCCACAAGCGAGAAAGGAAAAGAAAAGAAAAGAAAAGGAGTGCTCTTTACGACAAAATCAAAAGCATTATCTCAAAGGTCTACAGATTCCGAATTTCTGAAAAACTCCAAGGAGGAAAGAAAGCTAGGCATGACAAGAGTGGCAGTACAGTTCCTCGCAGGACGTTATGAGCCCGGTCGCATGCATGCCTAGGGTGGACAAAGGTTTGATGATGGACGCAAAAAAGGCCCCGGCGCAACAGACCAAATCTCTGATAGGGTTGTGCGGTGAGAAAATCAAGTCCTAAAAACTCCCATATCTGGCCTAAGCTTACCCCCATGATCTTTTTTCCTTTTAGGACTAAGATTAGTACCCTGAGTATGGCATTGGTAGAAACACCGTCATGGTGATTAGGTCTTGGCCAGGGGTTGTCACACTATTACACGCCAATCTCGGGACTCAATCTAAAACAAGGAAGGGTTCGCGCTGCTAGAGAGGCACTGGTTTTTCAAAATCCAAGAAACATCAAATATTTTCAAAATCCAAGAAACATCAAATATTTTCAAAATCCCAAAAACATCAAATATTTCAAAATCCAAAAACATCAAATATTTCAAAATTCAAAAACAACAAATATTTTCAAAAATCCAAAACAAAACAGATATCTCTAAAAATCCAAGAACATTAAATATTTCCCAAAACTCCCCAAAAATACCATCATGTGCATAGCATGCATTGCATTTTCATTATGTTTTTGCCTATTTAATAAAGGCTCCACCCCTTGACCGAATATCAAGGAACAGTCATTATCTAACTTGCTTCAAGGCAAGGGGTTGAGTCCGAGAACAGATCTAACTTGATTCATGTTTAAAGTGTGTGTGCAGAATGCAGGGGCAAGATTTAAAGCAAAAAGTTCACAACTATGCAGGTTCAAGGTATGTAACGCGCCAACATCGGACCGTTACAGTCACATAACGGCCCCCTCTGCGACCGTTATTTTCATACAGGCATGGGCCTTCTTCCTTTCACTAATCATCACTATAACGGTCTAGAGAATACCGTTACTTTCTTATAACGGCCCAAGGCCTATCCGTCATATCCTTCAGAGACAGGGTTCTATTGTTACTCTCATTCTGACGGCCTGTCGTAAGACCGTTATTTCCGTGTGGCGGCCCATTGCATATCCGTTGCTATCTCCAGAGGCTCTGCCTGTCCACATCATTCCAGCCATTTAAACCACGAAACTCAAGCTCAGTCAACTGAGACAATTTCATCTCATTCAAGCAAGCTTAATGAAATATAATTCATGATAAACCAAGCTCTGATGATCAAGTACACATAACATCTCTCATGAACAAAAAGAAAATCGAGATACATTCAATTTCTTATCCGCAAGAGGGCGGATTCTTCTCAACCCTTTCACATAATCTCGGCGTGCTTCGTCGTTCTCTTCAACTTCTGCTTGCCACGGGCGCACCTTGCTGATCTCCCACATGATCAGTGAGTTCCGGACTGTTCGTTCATCTTCCTCGGTCCCCATCTTCCTAGGTAGGAGGGGAGGGTAGTGTGATAGTGCAGAAATGTTGGTTCGAGGTAGTCCGATCTGAAGATGGCATCGGTGCGGGTTGTAGATCACCATGGTAGTATTCCCCACTAGCTGGAGGTCCAGGCCTTGACGCCGCGGTATTTTGAGAAGAGTGCTTCGAAGGATTCTTGGTCGCATGATGAACTTATCCATTGGCAAAGTGTTGAAAAAGAGGCGCCATTCATCCCGAGTTTTCTTATCCGCCGTCCTGCACTCCACCTGAGAAGAATATCCAAATGCCCCTCCAATGAAGAAGAGAGGGTGGCTCCCGAAGATCCGACTTGCAGAAGTTATGTCATCCTTGGGAAGGAATTTGACTCTCACTCCTGTCCAGCACTCAAGGAGTATCATGGAACCAAATAAAGGACCTCCTATGCAAGCCGAGCTTAGTCCTTCATAGAGGTATGAGAGGACCGCTTGAGAAATAGACATTCCCCGCCACAGCCCGCTAATAATACCAAGATTTTGGAGGTCTAAGAGGTGGTCGGTCGTAGTAAAAAGGAAGACCCCGCACAAGCAAACCGCCACCGCCTTGGCTATTGCTTCATGTCTCTCCCACTTGTTTTTACAATGAGACACTATCCATTGTGCTAAGGGTATCAAGTGAATGTGGTGAGGGCTGATCATGGTTCTCACGTCCTTTGGATTATGAATGAATTCACTCAAGATCAAGGACGGGTCAATGGGCTCTATTGTATAGCAAACCCGATCTTCATCCCCCACCTTAATCGTAGGAAGGGTTAGGTAGGCTTCTACCTCTTCTAATAGGACGGTTGCTTCGAAGGAAGGGAAGATAAAGGTATGAGTTTATGGATGCCATAACTCCACACGTGCTGAAATACTTGGCCAATCTAAGGATAGTTTCTGGAAATTTTTGCCTAAAACCAAGAGTGGTTGAAGGTGCCAAGCTTTAAGGATTGATGTAACTTCTATAGGGAGGGCCTTCACCATGGGAGCCACCCACTTCAGATTAGAGTAGCATCTTGGGCCAGGAAGAGGCTTGAAGAAAGAAGGAGAAGAAGAAGTCATAAAACGGATTGAAGTGCAGAATTTTCTGAACTTGGATGTGTTGTTGAGGGACTTACCACCCTTTGAACATTGGAGCTTAAGTGCTTGGGAATTGATGTCAACCGCTGGAGCTCTCCGTGTTCTTTTCTAGCAGCTTTAGGCCCGGTGTAGACCTTCCCTTCCATGATCATCGCCTCCAAGCTCCTCTTCATCTTGATTTCTACCCTTAGGAGAGGTTCTTCAACCCTAAAGCAGAGGTTTTCAGCAAAGCTACGATTTTGATTGAGTTTTCGAGTCTTAAAAGCTTGATTTTGGCTTTTGGAAGGATAGGATTCGGACTAGAAAGCTTTATCTTCAATCAGGATAAGTTCCAGTAAGGGATTAGATGGCTAAACCTCGGGTTTAAGTTCTCACGGCTTAATCTGTCTCGGAATACAACCCAGAATCTAACGGTCTATCGTAAGGCCGTTATTTCACTCCAACGCGCCAACCTTAGGCCGTCGCATTTTCCTGTGGGTTTAGTTCCCCGATCATGTTCTGTGAAGATTAACGGTCTAAGGCCTGACCGTCGTTTCTTATAACGCGCGAATCTTGAGCCGTTATATTCTCATCCACTCAGTCCTTTCTCTTCTAGGCTAAGCACTTCCTGACGGCCCTGGTTATGGCCGTTGCTTCACTCTGACGCGTCTCCCTCAGGCCGTCGCATTTTCTGCTAGTTGTCCTGACAACCATCATTCTGCCATGATCAACGGTCTAGTCTTTGACCGTTATTTGTCTTTGATGCACCTGCCGTTTGCCGTCGTTTCTCCTGAAGCCCTACTACCAAGATGGGCCCCTGTTATGAGTAACGGCCTTTCACCGGCGCGTCGTTTGATTATGATGGTCTGAGCCTAGACCGTTACTTTCTCTGCTGCTGAATTCTGGTTATTCCTTCTGCCCTTGCCTAGGCCTAGCGGTCTCTCGCATTGTACACCTCATTCTCTCTACTTTTTTTCACACACATACATTCCCACAAATAACTCATGCACACATTCCTGCCCATGACTCATTCATTCGCATCTCATCCACATTCCTGCACACATCCTTTCATTTCACACTTGCGCAAAATAAAATTGAAAACCAAAAAGAAAAAAGATCTCATTCCATCTCCCACAAGTTCTGTACAAAAGATAAGAAAAAACATAAAAAATACATCATTCGGTCGGCTTATCCGCCGGACCACCCTCATCCTCTCCATCCTCGGGTCTCCTCGCGGGTGGCGGTGCTATAGAAGCTCTCTCCTCCTGCTGTCCCCGCTCCGCCCTCTCATTCCTCCGTTGGGCGGAGGAGCTGACAAGAAAATCCCCTACCGAGCCGCTCAGGGCAGCACTCCTCCGTGCCCCACTCTGGGAGGCACTCCGTTCTGGTCCCCGGCCCATCATCCGGACCATCCGCTCCAGCGTCCGCAGCTCGATCTTCAGTGTGAAGATCTGACGCCGCGTCTCTCGTGCCTCGGTCCGGTAGCGATCCAGGTTTGCCGTCCCGATACGGAGCTGCTCCACCTCAGCCCGTGCTCGCGCTAACTCTGTCCGTAGTTGCTCCATCTCTACATCATCCGAGCGTCGCGGGGTCTCTGCTCTCAGCCGAGCCAGCTCTGCCCGTACAAGCTCTGTCTCCGCTCGGGCTTGATCGGTCTCAGCCCGGCTTCTCTCTGCCTCTGCCCTCGCCTGACTGGCCTCGACCACTGCTGCTGCTAGCTCCCTCGCCTGTAGGTTGCATTTCATATCATATCATTAATCATAAGGCATTTTTTAGCATAATCATAAGCATGAGCATTTTAGCATCTTACCCGCTCCGCGAGGGTGGCCTCCGCCTCCTCGGCCCGGGCAACTGTTCGAGCAAAATCGGCCTCCTGCTCAGCCCTACCTCCCGCAGGCTGTGAGGAAGACGATGGGGCATCCGGTCCGGCTCGTTGGGCTCCCTCGGCCCGCTGCATTTTAGAAATCATGGTTAGAAGTCATGGTTAATCAGCATTTGCATCATGATATTCCATTTAAGCATAGTCATAAAGCATTTTAGGTCTCACCAAGAGCTCCAGAGCGGTCCGGTACCCGTCCCGCTGCTGGATGGTGGAATGGAGTAATCCCTCCAGCTCGGCTATCCGTCCCTCAGGATCTAGCTGCATTTTAGAAAACATGAGTCAATACATCCATCACATGGCATTTTTGCATATAGAAAGGGCTTTTAGATTGAGAATTGCATACCGGTCGTCGGGTACCTCGGTACACCCGGTCACCGTAGAGTCGAGCGAAGGCCTTCAGATAGGCCTCGTCGCTCTCGTCTCGCTCCTTCACCGCTCGGCCCCGCCTATTCCAGTCGTGGATGTACTTTGCCTTCCAGGCACACCAATCCACATTGCCGCTGATGCCCCTTGCTGACTTGCCGGGGTGGTCATCGCTGTGGCGTGGAAAGGTCACCTCGGGCTGGTGTAGTCCCCGAGTCCGCAGGATCAGCCTATAGTGCAGAGGCTCGATGATGTGGATGCAATGCAACCATATGTCTCGCCCCCGGTACGATAAAGCCGCCTCCACCCATGGCTGTCCCGTATAACCCTCGTCGCGGTATGGGGTCCATCTCACCTGAAAGCATTTTTAGTCCATTCATCAGCATTAGCATATAAAAGCATTAAAGGCAAAAGCATTTAGAAAGCATTTAGAAGCATATAGAAGCATATAGAAATCATTTTTCAGCTCTGGACTTACCGACGTATGCGGGAAAGAGTCCAAGTCATCCTGGATCATCCGGGTCAGTCTAATGATCGACCCTGTGTCCCTCGCCACCGACCATCGCCTCGTGATCGGTATGCGGCCGGGATGGAGTAATGCGCCTCTCTCGATGCCCGGGAGGTACATATAGCTCCAGATCTGCATTTAGAAATCAAGTCAGTCGCATGGCATTGCATAAATCATTGCATAAATCATGGCATAAATATTCATGGCATAATAGAAAACATATGAAGTGCATTTACCTGTAGGAAAGGCGAGAAGCCGCCCAGCATTGTCTGCCGGTCCGTGGTGCTGAGGGACTCGAACAAGAATGCGAGCACTACCGCTCCCCAGGCATATCTCCTGACTCTGCCCAAATCCTCTATCATTGGCAGTAGTCTGCAGCTGATGACATCTGCCCAAGTCGCGAAGAGGAGCTTCCCGAATAGCAGCATCGGGAATCGTCTGAGCACTCTATCTCCCTCTGGTCCAGCCTCTGCCGCCACGCGAGGGCGCACCTGGTCTATCACTCTGCCCAGATGCTCCTCAGGTAGATCTCCCACGGCGATCGCCGCTCCTCTCAGTCCCAAGCTCTCCTGCAGCACTGATCTCGAAAGCTGAGAGGAGGACTGTCCCGGTCTAATCAAATCTAGCCCGAGCAGCTGCTGCGCCATCTCTCGGTAGTCGCCGTATGTCCACCCTGTCACCGCGGCTCCGTGAACTCTCAATCCGGTAATCCTCGCTATGTCTTCTAGCGTGGGGATCATGTGGCCCCACGGGAAGATGAAAGCTCTGCTGATCGGGTCCCATCTCTCGTGCAAAGCGTACAGTAGCGGCGTGTCCATCTAGATCACCTCGATGCTGAGCACCTCGGCGAATCCCATGCCGGCTAATCTCTCTCTCTGGTAGTCGGGCAATGCCTGGTACACTGCCCGGATCTGTAGCTAGGAGATTCGCGATCGTCTCTTCCCCTGCATTGCATATTAGATCATTAATCAGTCCAACTTGCATCATATAATCATTGTATAAACATTCATACTTGAAAACAAAACAAAAATTTGAAAATTGAAAACCCTAAAAAATAGCTTAAGTCCCTGGCATAAGTGACGGCCCTGGGGTAGGGCGTCGTTTGACTCTGACGGACTCAGCATGGTGCGTCAGAAGAGTGACGGTCGCTGGCAGGACCGTCACATTGTCTGCATTTGGGAATTTTTTCCCTTGCATCCCCGTGGTCTCCCACTATGGCCAAATGGCCTACAATTGTTCCTAGGGGGTTTGTGGACCCATTTCTACCCTTTAATCCCGCATGCATTCATAATAAAAACACAAAAAAATTAAAATTTGAAGTTAGGGCGGAAGGACCTACCTCATGGTCCATGCCCCTTTTCCTCTTCTTCTCGGGTTCTTTGGGTTCCTCTGCACCCAATGGGGCTTCCCCTTGGTCCCCCACGGCCGTGGGAGCGTCTTCTTCTTCTCTTGGCTCTCTTCTCCTCGGTTCTTCTTCCGTGACCGGTGGGATCGCCTCCCGTTCGAGCCGGCGGTGAAACCGCCGGATTGCTTTCTTCTTTCCCCTCTCCCTCCTCTGTGGTGGTGGCTGGGGAGCCTCGTCGCCGGCCATGGTAGTAGTGGGACGGTGGTCGCCGGTGGTTTCTCTCGGTTGGTTTTTTGGGTGATGAATGTGGAATGGAATGGCCGTGACCGTTCGGTTGTTATTTTTTGAACGCTCAGGAAATGCGACGGTCTATTGACCGACCGTCACATCCTTCTGACGATTCGGTTTTCGACCGTTACATATGATTGGACTGTTTTATTGAAGAATGTGAACCGCCTGGTTTATGACGGACTAGGGATGGTCCGTTACTTTATGTAACGCCCTTTCTTCAGACCGTTACAAACTTGCAAGTTTCTTGATGAATTAAATGGTCTATTGGATGTCAAAATGGTTCCATTTTCTTCCATGTTGTTCCTTATTGATGTTCCTTGCACGTGCAATGGTTATGCCTTGGTTCATGATCATATTTATTGTTGGCTAACCTATCTTTCATGAAGGAATTATGAGTGAAGTCATGCTTTATCGTCCGTCAGGCAGGTAAGTCAGGTATTGTATCTCGTTCCCTCACTCCCTTAATGCATTACTATATGTTACTTATGATATATTACCTCGAGAACCGGCTGGTCATTCATGTGTCCTGGGATTTGATGTTCCCCTAAAAATAAAAATGATGATGATCTAAGTTCACATGTTTAATCGTTGGATAGGCCGTTAGATTGGAAAATTTGGGGACGATGGTTCTATCTTGCACGCCGTGGTTGCAGATGGTGTCCTGACTCTGATTTTCTCCGATCTAGCAATATTATTCTCGAGTATTTTTCTATTTTTTTCTATTTTTCGCATTTGTTTTGAAGATTTCTTTTTCCTTTAGCCCAGCATGCATCATACGCATTCTTTGAGCATTCATGAAGCTTCATTTGTTCAAGGTCTCAATGATGGTGAACAGTTGTGTTCTTGATTCTGAATAAGGAGAATTATTCCACTCTGAATTAGAAGGTTTCCTTCGATCTGCTCGCTTGATCTGGTTCGCTGAAGATTCCTGTCTGGAGTTTAGTCTCTTTCCTTTCCGTTGCCTCCGGCGGCTAGCCGTGTTTCCTTTCCTTAGTTAATTAGTTCCTCCAGACTCGCATCCCATTGGCTGGCTATTTCCTTGTGATCAATTCGAAGTTTTCCAGAAAATTCCTATCGCTTGTCGGTAAAGAACGGGTGTCGTTTACCTTAACGCCCTCCGCTCCTGGTAATAGGTACCTGCTCATCCAGTATACAATCTATATATTCGCATTTCTGTAATGTGGCTGGAAGAGGTGGACGCTCAGTAGGTGTAACACTCTCACCAGGAGGGGAGGGCTCAAGAGGCTCACTGGGAATCACCGCGGGGTCCCGGTAGGCCACCAGATCTGAAACATTGAACATCGAATAGATCCCATAATCGTCTGGCAGCTCAATCTCATACGCATTCGACCCAATTTGCTTCAATACTCGGAAGGGCCCAGCACCGCGGGCCTGGAGTTTCTTCACGGCCCCCGAAGGAAACCGTTCAAGTCTGACCCTGATCATGACGTGCTTTCCCTTACGGAACTCACGGGTGTGTCGATGCGCGTCAGCTAATTCCTTATAACGTGCGTTGCTGGCCTCAAGGTGGTGATGATGCAGACTCCGAATAAGGTGGGTAGACTCATACCTATGTGAATGCAGTGGTGGTCCTGGACATCCAAACACAGACCTAGCATGCCTATGACTCCTACCTGATTGGTCAACACGGGGAGGACCTGGACAACCAAAGTTGTATCTATCATGCATGGGTGTCCTACTGAATGTGGTAGACTCATGGGGACTAGATTGCCCAAACTCACTCATGACATTACCCTGATACCAATTTGATGCGAGACATGGAGAAACATGAGAGTGAGACATGTGTCCCTGGCCTCCTAAACTCTGGCGTCTGGGTGTATGCAAGGTGAGGTGTTGACTAGCAGGTCTAGATGGGGTGTGATAATAGACCTCCTCGATAAGGTGGGGAAAAGAATACGAGTCGAGAGGCTCACTAGGGAGGAGATCGAATGGGTCAAAGAAATGATGACCCCTCCCGATAGGTCCCTTCACTATACTTGCCCATGTGCGACATTCGGCCAGGTGCAGATGATCACCTTCAGGCGCTCTAATGTATGGGGCAAGAGGCTCATGAGGAATGCAAGGAAGGCAAGGTTCCTCCCTCGGGACCGTGATACCATAAGAGGGGACAAAATCAACCTCCACGGGTATGGGAAAGAATAAAAGGACCTCGGAGGTGATATGTCCTATGGTGTAGACTAAGGTGATAGATCCCAAAGCAGGGAGTGTAAAGCGATGACTATAGGGTTGGTCAGACCCTAAGGTCAACATATAAGTCAACTCCCATTGACAATCTAAACTCCTAAGGAAGCCCTTCACATTTTCAAGAAAGCAGAAGGACCGAAAAGTGGTATGAAAGGAGTCAAGGGGTACTATTGGGAGGGCTGGTCCCATGGGTTTATAGCAAGGAATGGAGACATCTAGAAGTGGACCCTCCCTTAGCCAGCTAGCTAAAGAATCTCCAATGATCAGTTCACCCTCGGAGTGTAAGAATGGCTCTATATGAGGGTCTAAGGGTGAAGCATCTCTCTCGGGAATGGAAACGGAGTCCTCTATGATGTAGATGGGATCACTCCCTAACTCCTCAACCTCAGCTAAGTACTCCTCAGCCAACTCCTGTTCAGCAACGTAAGTCACTGGAACAAACCCGGGTGGGGCATCCGCCGAACGTGTGTCCTCCAAGATAGGGGAACGTGAAGGACACTGGTCAGAGAACCGGACATTCCCACTACAGGGGGCCACAGAGGCGGGCTCTGGGGGTGGTGGCAGGCGTGAGCCTGGAGGCGGAGCGGACTGTGGGCTAGGGGAAATCGGTGATCCCATAGGAGTGCCCATCCTTTCTAGTTTCTCCCTAAAGAGTTGCAGGAGTTCTGCGAGGGGGAGATCTCTCAAGTTAGGGGCATTCGGGGAGACTTGCTGGTAATCATGAGATTTAGTCTCGGGCCTAGACTCACACACAGGTGGCACCTTGCTCCTCCAACTATGATGTGCTCGGTTGGGGGTAAGAGGTGATGGGCGTTGCGGAGGTTGAGCCCTTAGAGTGGCCTTAGACTGACCGAGGGAGATAGGAGGAGTGGTAGTGCTCCTCGGGCTATGGGTCTCAGAGTAGGAGGCGAAGCGTTGGGGAGCGTAGATCTTCCTAAGTTTTACCTTCATCTCCTCCCATGAGTGTATGGGCTCTTGCCTCCAACCTGCACTAAGACCTACTATGTGATCCCACACTTCCCTAGCTTGAGGTGAAAGTTGTCCCCTGGCAATGTTGACTCTCTCGAAACCATATATCCAATTCTTCTCAAAGTATTTTCCCATGGTAGCCTCCCACTTTAGATAGGCTCTAGGGCTCGATCCATCAAAGCGAAGGTCCCCATCTACAATGATGTCCAGGAATAGAGGGTCGGTCGGACCCTTGTGGAGGATGTAAGGAGTAGCCATGATGAAACACCTGAGGACTCTAAATACACATGCACGCCCTAGGACTATGGAAGGGACATGTAGGACAACTAAGGGATGGGACTAGACACAACTTAAAATGGTGATGGAAAAAGGGGAAGAATGCGGACTCAAATGTATCTAAAACAAACCTAATGACTCACATGCAACTTAGACAAATCTAATGCCTCATTTGCACCCTAGACAACCTAAAGACTCAAATGACCTAAGACCCCAATTTGTTAGAAAAAACTGGTTCCTTAAGCTCTGATACCACTTTGATGCGGGACAGAACTGAAATGGGCTAAGACCTACGAATGCAACAAGTGCGGCCAGCACTCGCACGCCAAAGGTAAGCCGGGCGGCTGACCTCCGTGCCGTTCCTCCGGGTGGAGGCGTCTCTCAACAAGAAATCCAATCCCAACGACCGTCCCTATGAGGGAAGCGCGGGGATCTCAGCGGCTAAGGAACCGCCGTGCGCCTATGGGAATCTAGTCCGAGCTCGGCGCTCGACTAGGGCCACGGAATGGGTGCTCAACTCTCAATCACGCGGTGAATAACAAGCTAGCTAGGATCCTACACGCTCACGCGACATATAGAATAGCATACTAGTAAAGCAAGCAACAGAGTAGGAGCGTCGCGCGTACCTCCACGCCTAGGCGTGGGGAAGAAACCCCGGCCGAGATCAACAACCCCGATACACACGATGAACATTAGTACAATGCCAACCAAAATGCCCACTCCTCGCAGGGAGATAATAGGCTACAATAATAGAGTCGGGGCTGCCGACGCACGGGCTGACGGGCGGCACTCGGTGAGGGGTTGGCCGCGAAGAGGTTCCCGAACGGTAATCTGCCGGTTCGCAGCAACGCGCGACTCGGCGGTGAAAGCTCCCACGACCTGATCCGGCGTCTGAATGAGGCGCCGTCAGCGATGGCGCATAGCTGGGTCACGGGAGGAAGCCTCGGCCAAAGGGGGTACTCAGATTCGCACCGAGGTGGCCGTGAGGTCATCTGCAAGTCGTGACTGATTTCCTGCACATAGAACAGCGCGCTCGAGCGAGAATGTTAATAACTTAAGGCTCCGGCGTGCGAACGTGATTCCGCCTGTGGGAGAACGACGGGGACTCGTATCAGAAACTTCTGATCAAAGGACTTGACCAGATTACGTCGAGGTAAGCCGTGGTGGCTTCTGCAACATGTCGCTGGTACTGGGGTCGGACTGCACAGGATCAGTCTGCGCGGTCCCACGAGAATGAACGCCACGCACAGCACGATCATCGAAATGCGGCGAGACTTGTGGCGTTGGAAGGAGGACGAAAAGTTGTTCGAACCACCAGAAGATGAGCCTCATCGAGTCACCAGGCTGGGCGCAATCGCAACAGTGGTAAGCTTCTATCCTCTGGGCGAGCAGTCGGACAGAGGTACGATGGCCATGGTGAAAATTTCTGAAACGAGGTCGGAATCTGACGAAACCACCTGGGTTGGTTCCGGGACGCCGAGGGCTATAACTTTGAAGAAGAAGACTTGGGCAGAAAACGGATGGAGAAATCGTGACAGGAACAGCACCCAACTGCACCCTCTGGACGGGTTGATTCGAATGGAGTCTGCGCAGTCGTGGGAGAACGGGTGCCACGAACAGTGCCGAAGTCGAAACGAGGCGAGACCACCTCTGGATCGAAGAGGACTCAGAGAGGAACAAACTCACAGAAGAAGTCTCGGCCTGATTCGCAATGTGGACGTCGGGGTCGACTCTGCAAATAGGGCTTCAATTCTGCCTCAAGATCTGCAGGGGTGCAGATTGCTTGTTCTTCACACTTGATGATGGAGATGGCGACGAAGGATGGCGATGGAGACGTGGATGAACGCGGAGGATAGATGCTTGGCGTCGCACCAAGGGGAAGGGGAGTCACACCCGGATTGATCCCGTCGCAGGAACAAGGAGGATGGATGCCTTGGCGTCGCACCAAGGGGATGGGGAGTCGCACCCCGGGGTTGATCCCGTCGCAGGATCAAAGAGGGAGAGAGATGGGGGGCGCAGCCACCATGGAGTCTTGCTCAAAATATTCTTCATTATTTTCCAAAGAAAAAATACAAGGCTTATATATGGGGAGGGGAGGTGCTAGGGTTGAAACCCTAGCCAAGAGGGAGGGGAGGGGGGTGCGCACATGGCATGGGGGGGAAAGGGGGGTGCGCAACATGGCAAGGGGGAGAGGGGGGGTGCGCATCAAGGCAAGGGGGAAAAGGGGGGTGCGCACCACTCCTTGAATGTAGGAGTGGATTGGGGGAAGGGGGCGGCCAAAGGAGGGAGGGGGGGTGGTCGGATGGGGAAGGGAAAGGGGGGCGCACCCCTCTTCCTATAATCTAGGAGAGGGGGGGCGGCTGCCACCTTCCAAGAGGAGGGAAAGAGGTGGGGGCGCCCAAAACCCTAACCCTAGGTGGGCTAAGCATGGGAGTGGGCGGCCAGCCCAAATGGGCCAGTGATTGAACCAAAGAAGTGGCCCAATAGCCCTATCCCTCACCTAATAAGTACAAAAATGACCCAACTAAAGCCTAGTTGGCTCCAATTGGCCTACAAAGGTCCACAAGTAATAAAATTGTCCACGCAGGGAATAATCAAAGGCCCAGCATGGCCTAAAGCATAAAATAAATGAAGATAACTCCGCTAGTCCGCCAAGTGATCGCCGAGCCAAAGGGATGCAGGCGAGATCCGTGTACTCCGTCGTGAAGTGTGGCGCGTGTCCCCACCAATTCTCCCCGGGTGGGAAGAACTCGACCCTGTCGAGTAAGGGTCCTGGTCGCTCCAGTAGTGCTCCAGCAAATCCAGATCGATCCTCTCTAGCTCTCCACGTGTGATCCAGGTGTCGTCTGTCGCGGGGCATCCTCTCCAACGCACTAGGAAGCGCTGGTAGGCTCCGCTCCTGGTAATAGTTACCTGCTCATCCAGTATATAATCTATATATTCGCGTTTCTGTAATGTGGCTGGAAGAGGTGGACGCTCAGTAGGTGTAACACTCTCAACAGGAGGGGAGGACTCAAGAGGCTCACTGGGAATCACCGCGGGGTCCCGGTAGGCCACCAGATCTGAAACATTGAACATCGAATAGATCCCATAATCATCTGGCAGCTCAATCTCGTACGCATTCGACCCAATTTGCTTCAATACTCGGAAGGGCCCAGCACCGCGGGCCTGGAGTTTCTTCACGGCCCCCGAAGGAAACCGTTCAAGTCTGACCCTGATCATGACGTGCTCTCCCTTACGGAACTCACGGGTGTGTCGATGCGCGTCAGCTAATTCCTTATAACGTGCGTTGCTGGCCTCAAGGTGGTGATGATGCAGACTCCGAATAAGGTGGGTAGACTCATACCTATGTGAATGCAGTGGTGGTCCTGGACATCCAAACACAGACCTAGCATGCCTATGACTCCTACCTGATTGGTCAACACGGGGAGGACCTGGACAACCAAAGTTGTATCTATCATGCATGGGTGTCCTACTGAATGTGGTAGACTCATGGGGACTAGATTGCCCAAACTCACTCATGACATTACCCTGATACCAATTTGATGCGGGACATGGAGAAACATGAGAGTGAGACATGTGTCCCTGGCCTCCTAAACTCTGGCGTCTGGGTGTATGCAAGGTGAGGTGTTGACTAGCAGGTCTAGATGGGGTGTGATAATAGACCTCCTCGATAAGGTGGGGAAAAGAATACGAGTCGAGAGGCTCACTAGGGAGGAGATCGAATGGGTCAAAGAAATGATGACCCCTCCCGATAGGTCCCTTCACTATACTTGCCCATGTGCGACATTCGGCCAGGTGCAGATGATCACCTTCAGGCGCTCTAATGTATGGGGCAAGAGGCTCATGAGGAATGCAAGGAAGGCAAGGTTCCTCCCTCGGGACCGTGATACCATAAGAGGGGACAAAATCAACCTCCACGGGTATGGGAAAGAATAAAAGGACCTCGGAGGTGATATGTCCTATGGTGTAGACTGAGGTGATAGATCCCAAAGTAGGGAGTGTAAAGCAATGACTATAGGGTTGGTCAGACCCTAAGGTCAACATATAAGTCAACTCCCATTGACAATCTAAACTCCTAAGGAAGCCCTTCACATTTTCAAGAAAGTAGAAGGACCGAAAAGTGGTATGAAAGGAGTCAAGGGGTACTATTGGGAGGGCTGGTCCCATGGGTTTATAGCAAGGAATGGAGACATCTAGAAGTGGACCCTCCCTTAGCCAGCTAGCTAAAGAATCTCCAATGATCAGTTCATCCTCGGAGTGTAAGAATGGCTCTATATGAGGGTCTAAGGGTGAAGCATCTCTCTCGGGAATGGAAACGGAGTCCTCTATGATGTAGATGGGATCACTCCCTAACTCCTCAACCTCAGCTAAGTACTCCTCAGCCAACTCCTCTTCAGCAACGTAAGTCACTGGAACAAACCCGGGTGGGGCATCCGCCGAACGTGTGTCCTTCAAGATAGGGGAACGTGAAGGACACTGGTCAGAGAACCGGACATTCCCACTACAGGGGGCCACAGGGGCGGGCTCTGGGGGTGGTGGCAGGCGTGAGCCTGGAGGCGGAGCGGACTGTGGGCTAGGGGAAATCGGTGATCCCATAGGAGTGCCCATCCTTTCTAGTTTCTCCCTAAAGAGTTGCAGGAGTTCTGCGAGGGGGAGATCTCTCAAGTTAGGGGCATTCGGGGAGACTTGCTGGTAATCATGAGATTTAGTCTCGGGCCTAGACTCACACACAGGTGGCACCTTGCTCCTCCAACTATGATGTGCTCGGTTGGGGGTAAGAGGTGATGGGCGTTGCGGAGGTTGAGCCCTTAGAGTGGCCTTAGACTGACCGAGGGAGATAGGAGGAGTGGTAGTGCTCCTCGGGCTATGGGTCTCAGAGTAGGAGGCGAAGCGTTGGGGAGCGTAGATCTTCCTAAGTTTTACCTTCATCTCCTCCCATGAGTGTATGGGCTCTTGCCTCCAACCTGCCCTAAGACCTACTATGTGATCCCACACTTCCCTAGCTTGAGGTGAAAGTTATCCCCTGGCAATGTTGACTCTCTCGGAACCATATATCCAATTCTTCTCAAAGTATTTTCCCATGGTAGCCTCCCACTTTAGATAGGCTCTAGGGCTCGATCCATCAAAACGAAGGTCCCCATCTACAATGATGTCCAGGAATAGAGGGTCGGTCGTGTAGCAACCCTAATAAATGAATAATTGAAATGAATTAAAACATATATATTACAGAAGTAATATATATAAAAGGAATAGGGTTAATTGGACGAAATAAAACAAATTAAAAATAACGCCTCTTATTAAGGCGTTAATTTATAAAGAAACGCCTCTATCCATGGCGTGACTAAAGAAAGGACGCCCACACATGCGGTCGTCAGTTCTCATGCGACCAAATGGGTAAGTAAAAGAAACGCCCCTATCTTGGGCGTGTTTTAAAATACGAAACGCCCTTCTTCAAGGCGCTTTTTAAGAAACGCCCTAAAGTAAGGCGTCAATTAAAGAATACACGCCCTGACCTAAGGCGTTAATTCAGTTCGTGAACCGTTCGAACCCAGAGCTTATCCAGGGAAGATCAACCTAATCTAGTAAGTGTCTATTAGAGTAAGGACTCTATTAGGGATATACTACCCTCAATCAAACCCTACTCTTGTTAGGACTTCAATATCCTATAAATAAGCCTGTTCGATCCAACCCTAAACCTATTTGATCATTCGCCTGCTACGGTAAGTTGACGAACAGTGAGTTTTTTTTTCTGATAATCTTCTTCCATGATGCATGAAGAATATTGATTATTATTCTTCTTCTTTTCTACAGTTTAAGAGGCTTGGACGTCGTGAAGAACAACAGTAAGTATTCTTCCTTCGCCTCCAACGACTAAGTACAAAGATGTTGATACCTTTGACGTGCCCGCTATAGGTTTTGCAATCGGGACTCATCTATAACCTTCAGAGTTCTTCTTCTACAATCAAAGCCAACATCTTCTTCCATCATCCAGTAGCCGTTGTCTTCAGGAGCGTAGCAAAGCATCATCTTCTTCTAGTCAAAACCCCTCACGATTGTCTTCGAATCAAAAGGTAGGATTTTCTCAAGTTATTGTAGCCCAAATAAGAATTAATGCAAGATATCTATACATACGTATATGAGCATGGCATGCATACTGTTTATAAGGTTTTATTACGTTTTCTGCAAAATTTTGAAAGAAACGCCCTTGATTAGGGCGCTAATTTAAAAGGAACGACCATGCTAGTGGTCGTCAATTTAATATTTGACGCCCTCTACGCAGGCGTTAATTTCATAAGAATCGCATGTGATTAATAATTGATCCTGTTAAAAAAAAAATCACAATACATATGAAATAATGATTTTTAATATCTCGCATGACCCTGTGAATTCCTGTTAAATTTTACTGCCATGACATGTCTCCTATCTCTCGAAATATTATTTATTAAAATATCGTAAATTCCTTGAAATTCATGACTTGGACAAAGTCGTTTTCCATATTCTAACGCCCCAGAACAAGGCGTGAATCTGAAAAGTAACGCCTCTTCCTAGGGCGTGTATCTGTTAAAATCCTGAAATTCACATATTCTGTAAAATGGAATTAGAAAGTAACGCCCCTTCCAAGGGCGCGTTTTTGATAAATTTCTGAGAATAATTATATCCTGTCGAATATGTAAATGATGAGACGCCTGCCTCTGCAGTCGTCAACTTTGAAGAAACGCCCCTAGGAAAGGCGTGTTTTTGATAAATAAATGAAATAATGAAAATTCTGCAAATTGGCAATATATGTAAACGCCCTTCTGTTTGGCGTTAATTATTCAATACACGACTTTACTTAAGTCGTTATTTTACTGTAAACTGATTTTATCCTGATTCTATTACCGATGGTTTCATATTATACATATACATATATATATCGGCACTATTCTCCATTCCGTGAGTATAGTCCCACTTTTCACGTTGTTTTATCGATCACACTCAATTCTCATTGACATACAAGCTCTCCATTGGACATTCCGTTCCTTTGGACTAGCGAGTTAGTCATAGAGACCTCCGTAAGACTCCTCGTAGCCTTGGATTCCCTCAAGGCCGACTGAGCTGGTTGTACCCTAAAAACCCATTACACGATCCTTACCATGTCAATCTAAAGAAACATGGTATACCGGCCCTTATGATTATACAAAGAGTATATCATAAGAAATTCTTGATGGGATGATGATATCATGCCATATCATGTCGTTCTTGTAAACCCCAATTCTATGATAAGAATGAGGGTATCTTGCTTGATCTTATGTTTATGTGGACCTCAATTCTATATAAAGAATGTCCATATTGATTTGTCATGGTACCTAAGTTAAAGGAACCATATTCTACCTAGTTTTATCGATATCGTGATTATACCGTTATGATCGCCATTCTATGTCCTTGTCATATTTTTGGACTCTATTATGTCAAAGTTGTCATACGTGTCTACAAGCTTGATGATTGAAATTCTATATTGGCTATATAAACAAGAGTGGATGTCAAAACACATGATAAATGCCTGCGCATATAGGGCCCGATCTGGTCCTGGGAGGAGCACCCGAAAGTACTTGTGCCCATGGGAGTTAAAATGATAAGGTATCTGGCATTATACCGAGTACTTGACTTGCTTGATTGGACATTCCACACACATCTTGTACTTGACTCGTACTTGACATGAAATGAAATGCGTGGCCCGAAAAAGGGTAATTTACTTGCTTGATACATGATAGCCAAAGTTCTTGACATGACTTGTTAAATGTACTTGCTTGAATATCTCGAATAAACTTGTTATCTTGTTGAAAGTTCATGATAAGTTCATCTTATTTCCTTGATACTACATTCTATCTATTCTGTCGTTTTATGCGAGCATGCATAGCTTGATTGCATTCATGAAAATGTAATTACTTAAACCCCTTGCTAGTACTTGAGATATAATTTCCTACTGAGCGTTCGCTCATTCCGTTTGTCCCTTTGTACTTTTCAGGTAAGTCCGACGACGATGGAAGTCAATCGGATGGGAATAGTCAAGAGTGAAAGTGATAGAGCTTCTACAAGTGTCGTCTAGTTGTTTCTATAGTTTTCTCGAGTCAACTATGTACTTTTCTTTTTATTAAACAGAGTATTGGATTTGTAATAGTCTATCCATTATGAAATAAAGGATTGGGTTATCTTGCTATTTTGCGCATCTCTGTCTTTGTGTCGAATATACGACCACTCTGATTGACATGATTGATATAGACACGTCGCGCATCTCCGGGTATCTTCCGCGCTCGGGGCGTGACAGGTCGGACCCTTGTGGAGGATGTAAGGAGTAGCCATGATGAAACACCTGAGGACTCTAAATACACATGCATGCCCTAGGACTATGGAAGGGACATGTAGGACAACTAAGGGATGGGACTAGACACAACTCAAAATGGTGATGGAAAAAGGGGAAGAATGCGGACTCAAATGTATCTAAAACAAACCTAATGACTCACATGCAACTTAGATAAATCTAATGCCTCATTTGCACCCTAGACAACCTAAAGACTCAAATGACCTAAGACCCCAATTTGTTAGAACAAACTGGTTCTCTAAGCTCTGATACCACTTTGATGCGGGACAGAACTGAAATGGGCTAAGACCTACGAATGCAACAAGTGCGGCCAGCACTCGCACGCCAAAGGTAAGCCGGGCGGCTGACCTCCGTGCCGTTCCTCCGGGTGGAGGCGTCTCTCAACAAGAAATCCAATCCCAACGACCGTCCCTATGAGGGAAGCGCGGGGATCTCAGCGGCTAAGGAACCGCCGTGCGCCTATGGGAATCTAGTCCGAGCTCGGCGCTCGACTAGGGCCACGGAATGGGTGCTCAACTCTCAATCACGCGGTGAATAACAAGCTAGCTAGGATCCTACACGCTCACGCGACATATAGAATAGCATACTAGTAAAGCAAGCAACAAGTAGGAGCGTCGCGCGTACCTCCACGCCTAGGCGTGGGGAAGAAACCCCGGCCGAGATCAACAACCCCGATACACACGATGAACATTAGTACAATGCCAACCAAAATACCCACTCCTCGCAGGGAGATAATAGGCTACAATAATAGAGTCGGGGCTGCCGACGCACGGGCTGACGGGCGGCACTCGGTGAGGGGTTGGCCGCGAAGAGGTTCCCGAACGGTAATCTGCCGGTTCGCAGCAACGCGCGACTCGGCGGTGAAAGCTCCCACGACCTGATCCGGCATCTGAATGAGGCGCCGTCAGCGATGGCGCGTAGCTGGGTCACGGGAGGAAGCCTCGGCCAAAGGGGGTACTCAGATTCGCACCGAGGTGGCCGTGAGGTCATCTGCAAGTCGTGACTGATTTCCTGCACATAGAACAGCGCGCTCGAGCGAGAATGTTAATAACTTAAGGCTCCGGCGTGCGAACGTGATTCCGCCTGTGGGAGAACGACGGGGACTCGTATCAGAAACTTCTGATCAAAGGGCTTGACCAGATTGCGTCAAGGTAAGCCGTGGTGGCTTCTGCAACATGTCGCTGGTACTGGGGTCGGACTGCACAGGATCAGTCTGCGCGGTCCCACGAGAATGAACGCCACGCACAGCACGATCGTCGAAATGCAGCGAGACTTGCGGCGTTGGAAGGAGGACGAAAAGTTGTTCGAACCACCAGAAGATGAGCCTCATCGAGTCACCAGGCTGGGCGCATTCGCAACAGTGGTAAGCTTCTATCCTCTGGGCGAGCAGTCGGACAGAGGTACGATGGCCGTGGTGAAATTTTCTGAAACGAGGTCGGAATCTGACGAAACCACCTGGGTTGGTTCCGGGACGCCGAGGGCTATAACTTTGAAGAAGAAGACTTGGGCAGAAAACGGATGGAGAAATCGTGACAGGAACAGCACCCAACTGCACCCTCTGGACGGGTTGATTCGAATGGAGTCTGCGCAGTCATGGGAGAACGGGTGCCACGAACAGTGCCGAGATCGAAACGAGACGAGACCACCTCTGGATCGAAGAGGACTCAGAGAGGAACAAACTCACAGAAGAACTCTCTGCCTGATTCGCACTGTGGACGTCGGGGTCGACTCTGCAATTAGGTCTTCAATTCTGCCTCGGATCTGCAGGGGTGCAGATTGCTTGTTCTTCACACTTGATGATGGAGATGGCGACGATGGATGGCGATGGAGACGTGGATGAACGCGGAGGATAGATGCTTGGCGTCGCACCAAGGGGAAGGGGAGTCACACCCGGATTGATCCCGTCACAGGAACAAGGAGGATGGATGCCTTGGCGTCGCACCAAGGGGATGGGGAGTCGCACCCCGGGGTTGATCCCGTCGCAGGATCAAAGAGGGAGAGAGATGGGGGGCGCAGCCACCATGGAGTCTTGCTCAAAATATTCTTCATTATTTTCCAAAGAAAAAATACAAGGCTTATATATGGGGAGGGTAGGTGCTAGGGTTGAAACCCTAGCCAAGAGGGAGGGGAGGGGGGTGCGCACATGGCATGGGGGGGAAAGGGGGGTGCGCAACATGGCAAGGGGGAGGGGGGGTGCGCATCAAGGAAAGGGGGAAAAGGGGGGTGCGCACCACTCCTTGAATGTAGGAGTGGATTGGGGGAAGGGGGCGGCCAAAGGAGGGAGGGGGGGTGGTCGGATGGGGAAGGGAAAGGGGGGCGCACCCCTCTTCCTATAATCTAGGAGAGGGGGGGCGGCTGCCACCTTCCAAGAGGAGGGAAAGAGGTGGGGGCGCCCAAAACCCTAACCCTAGGTGGGCTAAGCATGGGAGTGGGTGGCCAGCCCAAATGGGCCAGTGATTGAACCAAAGAAGTGGCCCAATAGCCCTATCCCTCACCTAATAAGCACAAAAATGACCCAACTAAAGCCTAGTTGGCTCCAATTGGCCTACAAAGGTCCACAAGTAATAAAATTATCCACGCAGGGACTAATCAAAGGCCCAGCATGGCCTAAAGCATAAAATAAATGAAGATAACTCCGCTAGTCCGCCAAGTGATCACCGAGCCAAAGGGATGCAGGCGAGATCCGTGTACTCCGTCGTGAAGTGTGGCGCGTGTCCCCACCAACTCCGCTTCACTTCCCCTTCATCTTTCATGTTCCACTTCGCTTTCGCTTCACCTCCGCTTGCTCCCCTGCAAAGAGGACGTTAAGGAGGGGCATCTGTTGACACCCATTTTATACCCAATAAGTCGGGTCATCTCCTTTTTTCATTCTATATGATGCTCCGAGTTGTTCACTCTTCATTGAGTCTCTTGATCAGTTGAGGCCTATTTCTTGGGTCTTAATTCCTGAATTAAGAATTGGCTTCTGGTAGCGTTTCGTTGGCAACAGCTTAGCAACCCTTTATTGCTATTTTTTCAAACTCAATGGTAATAACGGTCCGAACCAGGCACGTTGTTTCATTATAACGCATGGGGCCTGGACCGTTACTCTTTGAAGAGTCCTAAGGCTTAAGGCCTCGTTGTAAAGCTTATCCTTTTGATTCCACATTGGTAATAACGGTCTGTCGAGCAGCCGTTGTTTCATTCTGACGCCCTATGCCTTGGCCGTTGCTTCCTTGAAGAGTCCAACTTGTTGGGTCTTCTTCCCGTCGATCTTATCTTTTAGGGATAAGGTTGGTAGTAACGGACGGTTCTTGATGCGTTACTTCCAAGTGGCGGTCTGTCGTGCAGCCGTTACTTCCTTCAGAGAGTCCTGGCAGTTCAGGCCTTTTCTCTGCTACTCCGTAGTCGAGATAAGGGTTTTGGATTGACGATATCTCTCTCAAATCTGATCCTCAGGACCTTCCGTTTGATTCTATGGACTCTTGGTGATATTATCTTCGAGGATTTGTTAAGAGTTATCTCTTTATCTTGCTGAATTATCCTCTGCTCGACCTGAGAGTTTGAGGGTCTATAAATAGAGCCCTTGACTTCATGGCCAGGGGGAGAAAGATTTGGAATTCATGGCGAAGTGCTGCCAAACTCAGGAGCCATCTTCATCTAAGAGGAACTGCTTCCCACGTCCATCCATCTCATAATCAAGGGAGTACTTTGGTTTTGGTCTTTCAAGTTCATCATTGCATGCTTGAGTTCTTCCCTGGTTTTTCCTCAATCAAAGCATTATCCCTCCTCTTTCTCCACGTTTTTCACTGTCCTCTAAGCATATAAACATCTTCCCAAACTTTTAAAACACCCAGAGGGGTTTAAAAACCAAAAACTCCCCGGTAATCACTCTCCTTTTGATGATGTTAAGTCCTTTGAGAATCGATGCTATGCTTGTGAAAAGGACTAATTGAGGTTATTGTGTTTGGTCTTTCTACATCTTTGGCAGGTTTACAGGTTCATTGACACGAGGCCCAGGTCTTCTAGCCGGCTGGAAGAGTTGGAGTTAAAAGAATTCAAGCTTTGTTACTGCAGGTTATCTGACGGCCTTGTGCAGGCGCGTCACTCTCTTCCGGCGGTCTATCGTATGGCCGTCACTTCCAAGCGACGCACGGGGTTCTGGCCGTTACTTCTAAGTTAATCTGCAGGCTTTCTCTGGTTTTCTCTCCCGTGGGCGGGTGTTTCATCCACCTATTTCCAAGGTATATTCAGGTTTTTTGACTTGTTTTTACTTTGGTGGCGATCACATCTTTCCTTGGTATTGGGCATTAGCTGTCTTCTTCATCATATCTTTCTATTTTTCTTACTTGTTCCACCTTCACGGTGTGTTTTTATTTATTCCTTGCTCCACGCCCCGGCGTGTATTTTCCTTTTCTTTAGCGTAGTTTGATTGAGATAGCATGCCCATGCTAGAGCTAGCTATGATTGCCTAGGTTCATGATCACATGTTCATAGGTTTGAGTAGATCTTTGATTGTTTGTTTGTTATCTTACCATATCACTCTTCAAACCTCAAAAGAAAGATAGAAGATAGACAAATAAATATCAACAACGATGAATTACGAAGAGCTTAGGATAAATCTATGCAATAGAACCGAGCCTAAGCATACATCTACCGTGAGTCAGAAGTGTAATCTAACCAAAGACGCAAAGAGTTTTAGATGGTTCGGTCTGCTACCACAGACCTACATCTATCCCCCACTCAAACCAGAGTGAAGCTTCCCGTTGCCTAATAGCTTGAACCGCTGAGCATCACAGCTTGCTTACAGCTGAGCATCACAGATTGCTTCCGCTGATTCACAGCTTCGACCGCTGAGCATCACAGCTTGCTTACAGCTGAGCATCACAGCTTGCTGTCCGAGGTACACACCTCGCCCGCTGAGCGTCACAGCTTGCTCTATTGACACACAGCTTGATGTTCAAATAAGAAAACAAAAGACAAAACACAGCACCAAAAAGCTAGAAATAAAGACTAAAAAGATATAGCTCTTCGAAAGAGCAAATTGGCTTGGATCTGATCCAGAGGCCAATGATGAACAAATCTTCAGGATCTTCTAATATCTTCTTCACAAGCTTGATCCATTTTTCTTTCTCACGATCTCACGAGCTCTTTCTTCTTTGACTATCTCTTCTTTTCTTTCTTCTCTTCTCTCACGATCTCACGGTCTCACTCTGTTTCCTTCTCTTCTTCCTCTTCTCTTAGTCACAGACTCCTTCCAGTGGAATCTCACTTTTTCTTCTCTCTATTGCTCTCTTTCACTGCTCTATCTGTATGTAGATCTTCTGGTTTTTCTTCTCTATCAGTATCTTTCTTTTTTTTTGCTCTCCACAGAAGTCTTCTTATAAAAGAACAGGGGCGCCGGAGGTAGGTTGGCCAAAAAAGATGATTCCTCCTGCCTCTGATTGCCCCAAGTGGTAGGATCCTATGTTCCCTACATGATTCTCCTGAGGACGCGTGGAGGGAATACTCTGTTAGAAACGTGGCATATTCCTCTTGTTTAAGGTTCCAACCTGCCTTGGATCACGTGTCCTCTTATTTGAGCCTCGAGCCACGTGACTATTCTGAGTGTAAATCTTCCTGCCTCTTATGTGTTCATCACTGGATCCTTTAGTGACTTAAACCTGTCAACATGGTAAAAGGCATTTAATCAAATACCTTATCTATGATAAAGAGAATTCATGCTTAATCAAATTCAGAGAACTTAATTGCTCAGATCAAACATATGTAGATATATTATGTGTAATTCCCAGAGCATAGACTTAATGACTTAGAATCAGTGTATGCAACTACCTGGATATTACATGTACATAGACTTCACATGTGCTCAGACCACGAATTCATCATGAGCACAGACCCTACTATGTGTAAGCACATACTTTAAAACACTAGACAATGCATGTGCACAGACCTACTTTATGCATGTGCACAGACCTCGACTTCATGTGCACAGACCTAGACTTCATGTGCACAGACCTACTTTATCCATGCGCACAGACTCTAGATGGCGTGTGCACAGACCTTGACTGCGTGTGCATAGACCTTGACTGTGAACACAAACACACATGTGCATTGACCTTAATGTAATTGCTGACACACATATGCACAGGCCCGACTGAACATGATGCACTGGCTTGATATGAAACCTAGACACACTAGCATTAACCTTATGCATGTAACATATATGCTCAGACCCTACGTGTGCATGTGCACCGACCTAGTCTTGTGAATGTGCACTGACTTACGAATGTGCTTCGACCTTTAAAGAACAAATGCATTATGTGCTTCGACTTTGAGTGTGCATACGTGTACATATGCACTGACTATCAACCTGTGAAAAATGTTTGTGCACACAACCTATTCGGTAAAGTGAATATGCATGCAACCTGTTTGATTAAATGACCAGAATGTTTAAATGTGCACAGACTCAGGATGCAACGATAGGCATCATGCATATATATGTCAAAGTGAAATACTTATTACATAACATCAATATGTAACACAAAATAGTCATAGTGTCTGACATCATCAAGGCCACACTAAAGTCACATCAAAACCACAGTATCAAGGCAACACAAACACATATGACATTTTGCACATGAGTCATAGTGTTTGACATCATCAAAACCACAGGATTACAACAATCAGTTCTTCCACCAGAAAGGGGAATTGATGCAGCTCAAGACGGGCACTTCCCACTTGGCTCAACTCTTTGAAAGACTTCAGAAAATCATCCTCTTTCACCTCCGGCAGTACTAGCACCAGTTGCTGGGATTCCTTTTTCATGGCCTTGTGCACCTCTAGATATTTGCCTACTGCCTTAGGGCGCTGCGACCAAAGTCTCTTCAAATGAGATTCATCAATATCAAACACAGGTCCAGGCTGACGACTCAAGAAAGTACGTTCCACCGCATCCCAGTAGCTGGCCTTCATGTTCCTGTAGAAGCTGGTATGGGCATTCCACCATTTAATGTACTCGGGGGTGACTCAAGGAACACGCCCGGGCATCGTAACACTGAAAGTGTTGGCCTCTCGGCGAGGGAAGAAGTCCCACCCGGAGCGACCTTCTGCAGCAACCATTGCACCTTGTTTTGTCCGGCCGTCAAGAGGAAATTGGGCAGCGGAAGGCAGAATATGTTGGTCATAGCCAAAGTTACGACAAAAACGGAAAGGGTAGTATGGCTCCAAAAAGATACTACTACCCTTTCTGAATATTAGTACACTCGGGCAAATGGCCAGTGCCCATTCATTGGGCTGGGTTGCAGGCGCACCCGAAATGGGATGGGAATATACTTCTGTGACTTCCATCTTGCGTTCACACTGGCAATTGACCATGGGGCTAGAGTGGACAGCTAAGCTCCAAAAATGAATGGTGCCCGCAAAATCTATCGGGACCTTTGTTAACCGGCCTCAGATAGAGAAAAGTTGCTGCGTGGTTGTCTCCGGCTCTACACTGGCAAATTCAAGCATTCTTGGATTCAACGTCAGTTCTTGAAGTGTTCTTGGGGCAAGCTCTGGGAACAATGTGCACACCCAAGCATTGAAGAAATGGATGGGTCCCACGGTCCTGAGACTCCGCGATGTCTGGGACTTGCGCAGCTCCCCCAGCGTCCTATAGATCAAGCAGAGTGCCGCTGGACATAAAGAAAATTTTATACCCTAGGCCATCTGGCATGCCGTGTAAATTGCCTCAGGGCGTATGACTGTTTCATCTCCTTGAGGAAGAGCAAAAGAACAAAGCCAGAATGTTAGGAATGCCGTGCAATGTGTCATGACATCAATCCCCACCGGGTTCGGCCCACTCCGATATGCCTGGCAAAGGGAAGGCGACAAGCTTGATTTGAAACGGGCTCACTTTGCCTGCTGCGTGGCAACCGGTACTACGAATTGATAGTCAGTATATGTCAAGTTGCCTCGGAAGAAATATTGAATCCATAGCCCCATTCGAACTTTCTTACGGTCTCCCTTCTTTCTGCCCCGAGGCGAAGAAGCCCTCGATGAATCCTTATAATAGGACAAGTATAGCGTCCTATACACCTTCATCAGATAGTGTATGACGTATCAGAATTTATCACATGGAATTGCACTTTGGTAGTGAAGTCGCCGAGTGAGAGTTCAAACTCCGCCACGCCCATGGGGACTTCAAATTTCTGGTTGAAGCTAGCAATTCTCATATCCCTGACCTCGATCAGGTGCACATCAAAGTAGTACTTCTGATATACCCGATAGGGGAGTATGCTTATCGTCGCCCCCGGGTCAATTAGAATTCTGCCTATTGGCTGGCCATTCAGTTGCCCCCTTATGTAGAGCGGTGTATTATGGTTGATGGAGGGCAGAAGCATGTCCTCCTCTGTGAATGTCATAGCCACCCTCGACTATGCCTCGGCGAAATAGCTCTTAAAGTATGCCGGGGTTTGTAGGGCCGTGATAACGGCTTGTCTTGTTTCTTCTTCGAGGGAGAGTATATCCTAGACAGAAAAACTTACAGGGATTCTCTTCAGTTGCCTCACTATTCTGCTGGTGGTTCTGACGTTGGTCAACCTCAGTTCTTCAGACCTTTTATACCTGCCCTTAGGGTATTCTTGAGGAGTTGGTTTGGGAGGCGGCTCATCTTTCTCTTCAGGTGCCGCCTGAACTTGTTGTGTTGGTCCGACCGGCTCCTTCCCTTGCATAAATTCGGTGAAGCTTGGGATGCCTGCGCGGTCTTTATCTGCTAGAGGAGAGACTATTGAGGGTAAGGTGGGAGCACCCTTGACCCTCCATTGTGGCTGCGGGCATGACCGCTTGCCCTCCCGAGAGGATAGAAATTCAGCAAAGGAGGGGACCCCTTGGTTGCTTGCATGCTCCGGGTATAGCCCCGGCGGAGGAGGAATTTCTACGCCTTTGACTTCTGGCTGGGGAACCTGGTGTGGTTGCTCACCACGCAACATAATGTTGTGGTTAGCCTGGGGGAGATGCCCCCATTTTCCTCTAGACCTAGTGGCATGCTCGGAGGTGGAAGCTTCAGCTTGATTTGCCTCTGCTGGCTAGAGGCATGTCTCTTCTTCATCTTCTTCGGAAATTTTGACTGTGTCAAACAGGGCCGCAAGAGTATTGCAAGATATGGCATTGCCTTTTCTTTTGTTTTTTGACTTCTTCTTCTTTTTCTTCATAGTCGGCGACTGCTCCTGGGGAGGTTCATCCCATATGCCTGGTTCTCCAGCTTCAGCTTCAGCCTTTTCTGTTAATTCCAAGGACTCAAAATGTTCCCAATGGACATATTCCTTTAGCTGGATGGGCTAAGTTTCAGGCTATTCATATTCATCTAGCCCATTAATGATTTCTTGAAGCCGTTCCACCGCCGGGCTGGCTTCTTTGTGCACCCGCATGGGGATGTGTTTCTTCTTATTGTTGGTGAACCGTCTGATGACCAGTTGAGGAGGTGTCTCATGCTAGACGGGGGTCACAGCTGGGGGTTCCGGCTGAGGTGTGATGCCACGTATGTGAATTCTTGGGCCACGACGAGGCGCTGCCCTTCTTCTTGTTTTTGCCGGCACGGAGTGCCAATTTCCCTCATCTTCTGCTGACGCTAGGATATTGGCCTCATAGGCGTGTTGAGAGCAGGCCTCCGCCACTTCTTCGGGTAGTTGCTGATATAGAGATATCATGTTAATTGTTACCCCCAGAGTGGGCATTTCATGCGGGCGCGGGGGATCGACTTTGTGCTCCCCCATTTGTAATTCTCCCTTCTTGATTAAAGACTCAACATCATCTTTGAAGATATAGCAGTCCTTGATAGGATGCCCGATCATTTGATGATACGGGCAGAAACGAGGATCGTCTTTTCTTCTGAGATTACCCGGCCTCTTTGGCTCTGGGAGAGTGATCTTGTTGAATTTCGTAGCCCATTCAAACAAGAGTCGAGTCTTATCTCGAGGGAACGAATATAGCTTCTTCATTTTATCCCGAAGGGAGGGGCCCTCTCACCGATCGGCGGGCTTGGATGGGGAAGACTCAGCTACCCCTTTGTCTTTTTCTTTTTGTTGTTCAAAGGTCTTGAAGTGGACCGCATGCACTTCTTGAGGTGCTGGCCATTTGTCAGCTGACCTGGCCTTCTGGCTTGAAGCGACGAGAGTGACGGAGTACTTCAAGAGGAATGCCTCGACTTTCGCCACAACATTATTCTGTTGGTTAAACGACTTAATTTTGGTGCCTATCATTCTTTCCAGTGCCTCTCTTTTCATGTTTTGCTTGCATATTTGGACGGCGTCCTCCTGATGTAGTGGGCGTCTGCACCTCATGTTGAGGTTCCTCCATCTTTTGATGTATTCCAGGGCGGACTCATCGTTCCTTTGCCTGGTTTCATATAATTCTGCCACCGTCACCTCCCTCTCGGTGATGTGGAACCTTTCTTTGAACTTTCTCTGCATGTCGGGCCAATCAATGATACACCCGGGCTGCAAGCTTGAGTACCACTCGAAGGCAAGCCTTGTTAATGTGGACCCAAAGAACTTTAGCAGGTACGACTCATCTGTAGCTAAGTCACCCATCACATTAGTGTAGTAGGCAATGTACTCGTGCGGAGACCATTGCATGTTGAACTTTTCAAACTTCGGAGGCTTAGTTTTGTTAGGGGGCAGCCTCTTGGCAGCATGATGAGACGGGTATGGTACCTTGTATACATCAAATGAGGCGGAGTCACCATCATTCTTTCCACCAACTTCATTTCTATCATCTGCTCGACCATGAGCTTATTCATCACCGCTGGGTCAACTGGACTTGGGTAGACGTGGGCTTGTTGCATATGCGGCATTGTTAACACGGCCGCATGGGGCGTAGCAGGGGCCCCTAGGAATTGGAAGATTGAAGGTTGCGGCACGGCCGTAAGTTGTTATTGTGGAGGAGATATGCCCCCAGCATAGTTGGGCGTCGGTTGTGCAGCCGTGACCTGCGGTAAAGCCTCAAATGCCTGGCTGCTGCCCACTGATGTCCCAGGGGGGACTTCGAGTTGCTGGGCGCGGAGGTATGAGTATCCCTCTCACTCAGTTACTTCTTTAATGCTTCGATTTCCTATTGATATCTTTGCAGTAACATCAACAAGGCTGGATCATTGATAGAAGGGCTAGGGAGGCTTCCCCGGTCCTCAGATGGTGTTTCTTCGGACGAGGTGGATGGCATCCCACTGTCAGCTTTAGTCGTAATTACATTAGCAGTTAAAGCTGACACAGTCTCCTTCGGATTTGTTGTTCCGGCAAGACTTTGCAATGCCTCACTGGCGGCCTTTCCTCTTCTTGTGAGAGGGCCCGACCTCTCAGCAATCTTGGCAACTTCTTCATGCTCAATAGGCAGAGTCCCATAGTGATCGGTCACTCCATCCATGTGACATGTATAGACCTGTATATTTTCATTTCTTCTCCTTGCACGTCTGGTCAGCTGACCAAGGAAGGTCAATCTCTCAAACACCGAGACTCTCGGTGAATCTTCTTCATGGCGGGAAAGCTCATAGCATCATGATTCTGCATCTTCTATAGCAGCCGGGTCGGTTGGATATTCTTGACCCTCTTCAGCAGTGGTGATGGCTTGTAGTAGCCGTTGCCTCCCTAGGGAGGTGTTCCCGACCCCACTGAGGTATCCGTGCACGGCCCGGGTGATGTCTTCTTATTCCCAGTCAGGGTAAGCCATGGGTGACGGTACCCTTACTGGCCTCTTCTCCTTCCTCATTCTTTTCTTCTCTCCCATCCTGGGCCTGTTGACTTCGACCCATCCTGGCCGAGTCGTCGCTGGGACCCGAGATGATTTGGGCACCCAGACTTGCTTGGTCCTGCATGGCCTTAGGGCCGGTTCATTGTTCGGTCGGCGAGCCGTTCCACCATTCTTCTTCTCTATTCTCCCTAGCGCTTGAAAAGAGTTGCGCACATGGATGTTTGGAACGATCCGTTCAGGGATCACTTCGGCTCTTCGGCCATTAAGGTGAACTCTGATGCCCCCGATCAGAACCGATTTGCCAGAGTTGGAGATCCGACCCTTGGGGGTAGCAACAATAGCATTTCTTCGTCTCCTTCTTTGGCGGGATGTCGTATTCTTGGTAGTCAAGCCCATGTCGAAACGGACATGGTGGACAAAATAGCCTACGGTCTTGATTGATGTGCCATCGACAGTAATTATTGGCGACCCGACATCAGCGGGTCTGGTGGTGGAAATTCCCGTGGCGGGTATGTGGGCTTCGACGGGCTTGGGCCCCTCGATCTCTAGTAGGTTGACGAAGGCCACCCCCAAGAAGTTGGGGAAGCCCACCATCGGAGGAAAGTCGCCGAAGTTGATCAGCACTGCGAGGTATCCATGGTTGGCATGGCTCGCAACGACTAACGGTCCGAAGCTGGAGGCCATTGTGATTGTCGAAAAATAATCCCTGCAATTGCAAGTAAAAATGTTTAGAATTTCATAAGGAGGCCATAGGGCCCCTAGTCCCTGTGAGGAGATGTCGATTCATCAAGTCCCACCGGGTGTGCCAGACTTGTGGACGCACTTTTGGAACACTTCTTTTGTTTAATTTGTTATTCATTTGTTCATTCTCTTGTTCGGTTTATTTGTGCGAGGGCGTGCCAGTCACCTAGGTGACGATTTATTCAGGTTTCAAGGAAGCCCTTGGTGTGCTCGATCTGACTAGTCAGACGATTGTGTGTGTCGTGTCAGGACAACGAACCCGCCGCGCCATAAAGATCACGGCGTTAATTGCATCCCCTTGGAGAGGGAAAAACCCTTGATTAGTCGCTAGGAAAAGGGGCCCTACGGCATGAAATTCATATTAACAAAACGAGACGATGAAATCTCGAGCTACGTTCAAACAAACCCCGCATTGGGGTGTAAACGTTCATAGATATATGTTGGTCACTCGCGGACCATTTCATATTCGGATAGAAGTGTATGTTTGTAGCATGAAAGACGGTGACAAAATCGCACAGATGTCTGCCGTGAACATGGCAAGTTTAATGAGAATGCGGGATTGGATCCCGGTAGAGATGGGTCAAGTTCGACAAACTATCGGCCGGGACAGTGCTGTATCATGGCCACAATGGGATGATTCCCAAGGTCCGAATCTGACTTAGCGGGGAGTCATTGATATTCTTTTTACACCGAGTCTGGGAGAGCGGAAGTTCCGAAACATTCATGGTTATGCCATTCTTTGTTATCGCCATGTAGGTTGTTAAATTTCATTGTCTATTCACACACACACGGGTGGTTTATTCTATTTATTTGTTTTCATCCCCTTTTTTTTATTTGATTGATTGTTTTTCTTTACCTTGTAGAAGGCACGCCGGTTTAAGGAAGGCATGGGAGCAAGGCTAAAACGGCGTGGGAAAGGGGCGCGCCAGTTTAGGGGTCTAAGAGGGCGCGTCGGTCTAAGCAGTGGAACGAGCGTGCCATATTAGGCAGCAGGAAGGAGCACGCCGGATTAGGCAACAAGAAGGAGCGCGCCGGTTTAGGGTAAAATAAGTAGCGCGCCGGTTTAGGGCCAAAAGGGGGGGGGGCGGTTTAGGGTGATTTCGTGAAGTTGGGATTTGAGAGGGGGACTAATCCGGTGTGCCGCTTTGGGTGCCGGATCAGGCCACGTCGGTTTAGGGGGGTGCGCCGGTTTAGGCCGATTTCATGAAGTCTTGGTTCTGATTCTCTTTTTTTGTTCACTTGGCAAGATGAGTTAACAAGAAGGTTTAAGTGTAGGTTGCAAAGGTTTATTGTGCAAATGTTTGATGATGCAGTGGTTGTTTTATACCAAGTCCACGGTAGCTCGGACATGCACAATTTCTTGTCCACAGAGGGTTCTGTTCGTTCATTTGTGTGTTTGTGATTGTTCATCATTCTTGCCGTTCGCATTCCTGGCAAAAAATGGGCAATTCCTCCCCCGGACTGGGGTTTGAGAGGTGTGAAATAGGAAATCGTCAAATGGAATGCTCCGGGATGACCCCCAAAATTCGGGTGAGCCAAAGATAGCTGCCCGATGACCCGGAGGTGAGCGTAGAAGCCCGAGGATTAGCCTTCGAGGGGTTCTAGTGACTCACAGGCCGTAGCTCCAGAGGAATTTCACAGGGACGGATGTTCACCATGTTGCTGAGCAAAAAGGCTATAGATGTTCACCCTTCAGACAGATCCCCTCAAAAGCCATGCCACAGAGAGGCAGGCTTCTAAGAGCCCTAGGTGATTAGAAGATAGAGAGAAAGGAAACGATGATGAGGTAGAACACAACATATAATTATAACAACCATTCTTTTCATTCACTCATAGGAGAAGGGGGGTATACGGGGGAATAAAATACAAGAGGGGAATCTACCCCATAACAAAGGAAAACCGCAGAAAAGAAAAGGTAGGTACACCGGTGGGAGGGGAGCAGAGCCAAAGCTCCTCCCCCCCAATCTCACTTCTCTTCTCCCACTCTCTCTCCCTTTTCTTCACTTCGCAGACGCAGGTGGATCGATCTTTTTTTTCTCTTCTTGTTGTCTCCTCCCTTCTCTTGAACCAACCCCTTTTCTTCAACCTAGCTCACCTCATTTTATAGGAGGGAAGATAATGCCCTCCCCATGGTTGAAACTCCCTCTTTCCCCCTCTCTTCACCCGACTTGAAGCCGTCGAGTGGCCTACGGATAGGGATGCAGTAGATTAGGGAAGGTGCCTTTGTGGGATTGGTCAATGGAAATAGGCGAACGTCGACGCTTCATCGCGGGGCTCGAAGTCTTCCATTCCTGGGGGCTTGAGGCGTGCATGCAATTACCCGTTGGTCTGATGCAGGAGGTTCATCCATTTCAGGCAAGGGTCTCTTTGTTCACAGAGAAAAATAGAGCATCAGACTGAGGATGGGACGGCCCTTCGGTTAAAACAGCGTGGTTGAGGGTGCGCCGGTTTAGGCCACGCCAGTATAGATGGGCATGAGATTGTCTGCACGCCGGTTTAGCAGCCAGGGGCGTGCGCCGGTTTAGCAGCTAAGGGGCAGGCCTCGTCGGTTTAGCCCAAGGAGAGGCTGCGCCAGCTTAGAAGCAAAAGGGGAGTTTTCCCCGGCTCCGAAGCAGCTCAGACAAACGCTTGGCCTCCAATACTGCCTTAGCTTTGATCCACCGCCTCCGGGGTGTCCATTTCGAGGCCTCTGGGCATCGGTTTGTGATTCCAACTGATTTTTGGCACGTGCCGAACCTTTATCAGATTGCTCGGGTTTCTCCCTGATTCGGCCTTCTGCAATGTTAATCGTGCCCTTAACCCTGCTCCCTGCCCGTAGGGAGTGTCTTCATCGAGTGAGCAACCACCCAAAGTATTTGTGCCCCCATTGGGTAGTTCCTCGGCCTTCTACGGACCTTTCCGGCATGATGTGTGCCCCGATCGGGTTACTCGGGTTTTCCATTGATTCGGCCTTTGGCACCTTGTTTTGAGGGGCAAGGGCTATTTCTTTGGCTTAAGAAGCTTGCTTATCAGGTAGCGGACCACTAGGTGTGTTTTCATCCTGATCGGGCGAGATATGGGGTTCATTCGGCCTCTCCGTCCTCAACTTGCTCTCGGGTGCCGGGACGTACATGCCGTATGATCATCATTTTTTGACGTCCACAGATAGCGATACGAGAAGCCAACGAAGTATCGGCCTTCGCCATTGGATTTGTCCTTCAAAAAGTCGGCAAGACAAACTTCTTCATACGGCTCACCGTCAATAGGTAGGCCGCTGAGTTGTGAGAGGCTCCATAGATCTAACGAGGTCTCACCTTCTGCTGTATAGAAAGTGTTAAATTCAGTACTGAAGACCTCGATCATACTGCAGCATAAACCCTTTGAGATAGGGTATCAGAACCGGGAGGTGTACACACTATGAAAAACTCCCGCTCTGATTAAAATCGGGGCATATTCTTTCAGGACATAGTCCGTGAATTCCACCACCCCAATACGGAAGGGATGTGCATCAACAACCTTTAGGTCTGCAAACCAGCCGACAACAAGCTGATATTTGAAATGAACCGCTAGACAGTTCAAGATGAAATGTTCCTTCCGATATCCCCACTTTATCAGAACCAAGAAGAGATCATAGCCTGGTGTCTCTTTTTGTACACACCCTACGGCGTTGTCCCATCTAGCTGGAGTTAGGGCTGTCAATGGGCCGGGCCCGGGCCGGGCTTAGGTCGGCCTGGCCCGGGCCCGACTTATCAATATTAAAGCCCGAGCCCAACTCGGGCCCGAGCTATATCGGGCAGTGCCGGGACGGGCCTGACACTTTAAAAAAATTGTAACGCCGGACTAAGGCCTGGCCTGGCCCGACAACTTAAATGAAAAATAAATAATAATATATTTAATAATATAAAATTTATAATCTCACTAAATTAATTAGAAGTTTGATATTAATTACATAAATTATGTGAAAATAGAGTTTTAAATTTTTAATTAAGTAAAATAACATAATTTTGACTAAGTAGTTTTTAAATTTTGAAGGGAGAAAAAAAAAGGGAATGGGCCGGGCCGGACCGCTGGCCAAACTCAAAGCCCGAGCCCGGCCCATGGGCCTAATCGGGCTAGGCTTTTAGGCCCGACTAAGGGCCCATGGGTCGAAAAAGGCCTTGTGGCCCGACCCAAAATCGGGCCAGGCCTGCCGGCCCGGCCCATTGACAACCCCAGCTGGAGTGAATTCAGGAGCTCGAGTCAGCATGTTCTGTGCAGGTGTCAGCTCAGCAACCCCCATGACTGCTTTCCATTGACGTGGTTCCCCTGGAAGATAAATGGCCTCATTGATGCGGGACGGACAGCGGACTCGACTCCAAGTTGATATGCGATCCTTGGACTCTAGACAAGCTTGCGATCGTCCCTTAACAAGGGAAGCGTGTGGACGTGCGCAGTTGAGAAACCGGCAGTGAGCTAGGGTGGTCGGCTCTCTCTCATGCCCGGATCGGGTCACGGGACGGGTCTCACTCTCTCTCTCATAGCGGCGATATAAGAATATAACGAGCTAGGATCCTAACATGCTCTCTAGTAGTGGCATATAGAAGTAAATACGAGTAAAGCAAAATGCCGAGAGAGGAGTGGACACGATACCTCCACGCTCCGGGAGTGGGGAAGGCGATCCCGGCCAAGTACGATAACTCCCGGTATAAACAATTTCAATAATTTACAGAAATGATTTCTACTGCCCACTCCATGCAGGGAGGTAACGGGCTACAAGTGGGGCCTGGGAGGACCGATCTTGGGTTGACGGGTAACACTTTGATCCGCTCCGTCGGTGCCGTCCGAAAGATGCTTGCTACGGGTGGTGGGGCCCACGTGCTGCTTGGACCTCCGAGTACTGCTAGAGGGGTGGTTCCTAGGAGAGGGACGCCTTGGATCACCTTGTGGATGGAGAGGCAGCTCCAATCGTCAAGGTAGAGCTTGTTATCCCCGGATCTGAACTTCTATTTTTTGCAGCGCGTGACCCGACGAGAACAGCTGCTACGATCAATCCCGATGTCGGATCGACGTGAAATTGACGCAGTTGGAAAGATCGTTCAAAGTACTTCGACCAAGGACTGTGGCAGTAATTTTGATGGGACTGGATTTTTCGTGGTGGATTTTTGAACATGCTGGCTGACAAACTCAGAAAACTTAGGATAGAAATGGATTTTTCTGAGAGTTGGCATTGACTGGAGGGAAAACTTCGGATCTGGAAGTTGGACTCTTCATGAAAGTTGGAGAGGGGGAAGTAAGGAAGACGGGAATATTTTTTGTTGATTTTCTAGAGGTAGTTTGGTAGGGGGAACGGAATTTCTAACACTGGGTGGTCAGATCTGGACAACAGGGACAGAACTGATTTGGGATTTGACAGTGATTTTTAGAAAATATAAACGAGATATAAAATTATCAGAAAAATTCGTGGAAGAAGGTTTGGGTGGACAGAACTCCCAATTAAAGTGGCAACTCAAACAAACAAGGGAAAATGGGTCAAACTATGGAAACACAGAGTTGCTGTGACACAAAATAGAACACAGGCAGATCTGGAAGGCTGGGGAACACGAAATGGGAAAAATAGAAAATGAAGGATGGAAAATAGGAGAATTTTTTTAGGAGAGGGTATTTGCGTGGGGAACCTACTCTCAAAATTCAGGCTCCAGAAGATCTGTGGATTGGGAGCTAAAATTCGGACAAGGGGGTTCTGTCCTGATTTGGACAGAACTCTGGCGATGGCAGTGGCGGCGCGATGGCGGCTCGAAGGTGGCGGCGGCGGCGGCGCTGAGCTTCACACTCAGGAAGGGGGTTGGAAGGGAGGCTTCACAACTCAGAAGAAGGCAGAAATCCATCTGCAAGGGGTAGAGAGGAGAGAGGAAGAGGGCGCACCCCTCATGCTTCAAGCATTTTCTGAAAATTCTTCTCATTAAATCTAGTAAAATGTGAAATACAAGGTATTTATAGGAAATGCAAAATGACCCTAACTATCCTCAGATCTAGATTAGAGGAGGGGTATACAAGGGATATCACATTTAATCCCATGTGGTCAAAAAAATAAAATTACAATATGTTCTAGTGGAAGGGGTGCCCCTTGGACTTTAAGGGATGGAATATTGGACTTTTCAATCCAATTGTCCCCTTGAATGGTCAAGCCCTTCTAGAAGCCACCTAGGATATTTGACCAGCCCCACATGGACCCCAAGATGCCACTTGGACCAATGAGGAAGGGGTGGAGGGTCCTGCAGGGCCTACATGGACTTTTACACAAAAACCCAAAGATCCTAAAGGAATAACAAATTGGCTTATAAAGCCTTACAATTACAAACCTACTTTCCCAATGATATAAATGAAAACTAAAAAGACACAAATGCAAACAAAATATGGGTGGTGTTGCTCTGTGTCCCCATCACTCATGGCAATGAACCACTCCTCTCAGGCTGTCTCGTTCCACGAGAATAGCTTCTTCGGCTCTTCGAGCCAGCATCACATATCTCCTTTCGGTAATGCTGAAGCGACAGAAGAAAGAAAGGAGGTGCTTGTCCTTTGAAAAATCTTGGCAATATCCCTTTCTGCAGCGATAACTGAGGGTCCCAACTGTAGTTAAAAGACGTGAAGGAGCCACAGTGTCAGTCTCGAAATTTGAAGATTCATGAAGCACCGCTATCTTGTCACGACCTATGTCCAGCTCATGAATGTTCGGCCAGGTCAAATTTGGGGTAACTGAACTAGCCGCGGGAGCATGAGAAGATGAACCCGAAGGGGCTGAAGCAGATGCCATCTGGCATGTTGAACATATGCAAGAAAAAGAAGGGTCAGTAGTGAAGATTCAATGAAGATTTCAACAAAAGAAATTCGAAATAATTTTGGCAGAGTCTCCCCTTATCCGGGGATCTGCCAAGAATAAATAGGAAGTACATCACAACCATAGGGTGAGATGATGATAACGCGAAAGTTCGTCGTTTAAAACACGCGTATAACAATCTTAAAACCGAACTCGCACAAAATGATCAAAAGAGAACGTAGTACTATGGCAAGCACGGGTCGAATCCACAGGGAAGAAGAGATTTTTAGAGTTAAAAATCTTAGAGTCCTTTGAAAAATACTTGTGATTTGGATTTGCTTAAAGAAAATAGTGAAATGATGAACAAACTAAACACTTAATTGAACACACCATGACTATGCGCTTATGCTATAGAAAATAATTGCATGAGGTGGAAAGAAGATATAGAAGAAAGAGATAGAGAGGGAAGAAGAGCAAGAACTAGATCAAGAGAACAACTCCTTTCATTAACTTAAAAAAAAGAGTACATGAAATGTACAACAAGTTTATACTAATGACACAATGAGATTACAATGAAGTGAAATATCATAAAAGTAATAACACAAGAAAAGCCTAGAGTTTGGAGTTTGGAGATGGTAGCAGCAATGGTGATGATAGCGCCGTCCTCTCTTGGCCTTAGATCACGAACAACCTTGTGGAAGATGTCGTCTACGCCGGGAGGAAGTCGCCTTCGTCGTTGAAACAGTCTTTGGAGGGTGAATAACTTTGAACCCAAGAGGAATTAGGGGATGCCCAAGAAGAAGAAGTTGAAGAGGGGGAAGAGAGGTAAAACTTTAATGCAGAACTCAGAGAGAAAAGAAGAGAAGAAGGACTTCAAAATGGAGACATAACCGAAGCTAGCACCTCGGATGAACAGTAAAAACACAGGACAACACCTTGAAAAAGAGATTATAACTTAAAAACAGTAGAGAATTAGAAGATGGTGTAGAAGAAGAAGTTGTAGAACATTTAAAAACAAAGGACTTTCATGAAGATAGTAAGAGGAGAAAATGATGAGAAGGGGGAGAAATAGGGGAAAGAACAGAGAGAAACATGGGTTTGCAGATGAACAGGACAGCACAGTGAAAAATACGAAATAGCTTAAACACCATAAGGAACTAGAAGATGCTCCATAAGAAGAAGTTGTAGAGAGCTTAAAAACAAAGAACTTTGATGAAGAGTGCATGAGCTGAAAACGAACTTACAAGGGAGAACTCGGAGGCCTAAGGTTGGGAGAGAAATTGGCAAAAGAAGAACACCCTTCTCCTTCTTGTCATGGGCTATTTATAGGAAAAGTTGGGTAGATGGAGGGTGGAGATTATATCAAAGGAGATGGATGGATGGGATTTAAGTAGAATATGATACATGGGGAAGAGAAAAAGTAGGTGAGTACACCCTCCTTGGGCTTTGGACAACCCCCTTCCCAAGACTCATCATTCCTCTCCTTTATTTCGAACTTTGAATTCAATTCTCCCTCCAACCGAAATATGTGTTTCTTTTACTCAATTTCAAACTTTTAGAATTTCTTTTCCCTCCAATCAAAATATGTACTTTTGACTTGGTCAACATGGTGGTGACAGTTTTGCCCCCGGCTTCTTTTGTAATTGTCTTCGGTGTCCTACACACACATAATTACACTTTAGTCCATAAAAAATACCACAATGTGCACATAAATCTTTAATGCTCATGATTATGCAATGGAGAATTAATGCTCATGGCCCTCAACATTAATTTATTATTAAATAAGATAATCGAATTAATCAATTTACGTGAAAGTTTCAATTTAAAATGCGGAGTTGAGGTTAACTATGAAATATGCATAATTACTTAATTATATGCACATAAAATGGTGTATATATAATGAATTGTCATAAGAAATGGACACTTATCACACCTCCCAACTTACTCATTGCTAGTCCCTTAGCAATGTAAACAATTAGAAAATTAGGACTAGCAAACACTCATGTGTCACAGTTCATGGCAAGAACATTATGTGTAATGATTTAGACTTTGGAGTATTACAAGTTCAAGTAGAATATATTCGGTACAAATTTCATCAGTCCATATGTTTAGACATTTCCTTAGGATACACTCAAAATTAAATATCTCTTTATGTATGAGTGATATAACTTGACTAATGACTACCAAACAGTCTAGATGAATGAGTCTTCTACCTTTCACTTAAAGATGATTTTTAATTCTGCCCACATCTTGAATTAAGCTTCTCGAATTACAGGTAGCTTCACTCTGCCTGTTTATTCTCTCTTTTTTTTTTGGACACACGGTGCTGCACATCCCTTTGCCGTTTGACGCGAACCTCAACTCTTGCCTTAGGAGAAGCAGGCCCGGTTACTAAGTTCATGGGCATTTTCCATGTATTTTTTTTTTGGCAAGTAGCTTTTTCCTCACGATTACTTTCACCGAATGGGCATAATATCCATCATCACTTAAATGTCCAGCAAAATTCTCATCATCCTAATGTTTGTCATCCACCAATCTTATTTTTGTGCAATTGTGTGCAAGTTCAATAGAATTTTCTAGTGTATTCTGAGGAAAAGGCTAAAGACACAACCAATTAATTCATCCCTTTAACTTGTAACTTTCACGAGTAAGACTCTAAGTCCTATCATTTTAAGAAAAGTTTCTTATCATGAAATATGAACATGAAACACTTGTTAGAGATGTGATGAAATGTTGCAATTATTTTCAGAAAATTAGAGCTCAAGCTACCCCCCAACTTAGGTGACATTGTCCCTAATGACATGAATAAGATATAAAGCCATAAAAAGTATAGGGAAGGATAGATACGACCTGAGAGAGAGATGCTGTCGTCAAAGAAATATTGCTCCATGCTCCATGCTCCGTAAACAACAGAAGAAAATCAATCACAAATTTTTTTTCTCAAGAAAACAGGATAATTGGGTTGCCTCCCAAGAAGCGCTAAGTTTAACGTCTTCAGCCAGACGCAATGTAGCTCACAATGGGTCACTCAGCTTGAGAGAGTCCTCCTGCAGCATTGGAAGATTTTCAATGTAAGGTTTCAAACGTTGACCATTGATAGTAAAAGTTTGACCAGTTTTAGGATCAAGAATTGTTACTGCACCATGATCAAATATTTTAATTATCACATATGGTCCATCCCATCGAGATTTCAATTTGCCAGGGAATAATCGCAGCCTAGAGTTAAAAAGCCAGACCTTTTGGTTGATTTGAAAAGTTTTTCGTGAAATATATTTATCATGGAATGCTTTAGTCTGGGCTTTATAAATCTTGGCATTTTCATAGGCTTCATTTCTCAACTCCTCCAACTCATTTAGTTGTAGGGCCCTATGAGATCCGGCTTGGGCCAAGTCAAAATTGAACTGCTTAATAGCCCAATAGGCCCTATGCTCAAGCTCAACGGGTAGGTGACAAGCTTTCCCAAAGATTAACCTATATGGAGACATGCCAATGGGAGTTTTGTATGCTGTCCGATAGGCCCAAAGAGCGTCATCCAATCTTTCAGACCAATCCTTCCTATCGGGCCTAACAGATTTCTGCAAGATATTTTTGATCTCCCTATTGGATGTCTCCACTTGGCCACTTGTTTGGGGATGGTAGGGGGTGGCAATCTTATGAGTGATCCCATATTTCCCGAGAAGAGCTCGAAATTGGGCATGAGTGAAATGAGAACCTCCATCACTAATGATCGTCCTCGGACATCCGAACCTTGAAAATATATTCTTTCGGACAAACTTCATGACAACTTTGTGATCATTGGTCCGGGTGGCAATGGCTTCAATCCACTTAGACACATACTCGACCGCTACAAGAATGTACTCATGTCCGAATGATGGCAGAAAGGGCCCCATAAAATCAATTCCCCAAACATCAAAGATCTTAACCACTAGAATAGGGTTAAGTGGCATCATATCTCGTTTGCTTATGTTCCCCACAGCTTGACACCTAAGACAATTCTTGCTAAATTCATAGGCATCTTTGAAGAGAGTGGGCCAGAAAAATCCACTTTGCAACACTTTGGTAGCTGTTTTCTTTCCCGAGAAATGTCCCCCACAAGCTAGAGTGTGACAAAAGTTCAGAACACTTTGGTGTTCCTCCTCGGGGACACACCTCCTAATTATTTGATCCGGACCAACATGGAATAATTTGGGGTCCTCCCAAAAGTAGTGCTTAACCTTTGAAAAGAATCGATCCTTCTCCTGCCTAGACCACCCTCCTGGAATCTGTCTTACCGCCAGGTAATTGACTATGTGAGCGTACCAGGGGGTTGAGTTGTGAGAGATGGAAAGAATTTGCTCATCAGGAGAAGAATCAGACATAGGAGCACTTTCAGGAATCACAATCCTAGACAAGTGATCAGCTACAACATTCTCTAACCCCTTCTTGTCCTTGATCTCAAGATCAAATTCTTGTAGCAAGAGAATCAATCTAATCAAACGGGGTTTAGCATCCTTCTTGGTGAGCAGGTATTTCAATGCAGCGTGATCCGAATAAACAATGACTTTGGCCCCCAAAAGATATGAGCGAAATTTTTCTAGGGCAAATACAACAGCCAAAAGTTCTTTCTCTGTGGTGGTATAATTTAATTGAGCATCGGCGAGGGTGCGACTCGCATAATAAATTACCATAGGTTTCTTATCAATTCTATGGCCCAAGACAGCTCCTATGGCATAGTTAGAGGCATCGCACATGATTTCAAATGGGAGCGACCAATCAGGAGACTGTAGGATTGGGGCTTGAGTGAGGGCCACTTTAAGAGATTGAAAAACCTCAAGACAAGACTCATCTAGCTGGAATGGAGTGTCCTTGGCTAAGAGCTTAGTGAGCGGACGAGTAATGGTAGAGAAGTTCTGAATGAATCTTCTATAAAAACCCGCATGGCCAAGAAAAGAGCGGATTTGCTTGACAAACGAAGGGGGAGGAAGATTAGAAATCAGATCAACCTTAGCCTTATCTACCTCTATTCCCCTTTCAGAAATAACATGGCCCAACACAATGCCTTCTCTTACCATAAAGTGACTTTTCTCCCAGCTTAACACAAGGTTGGATTTAATGCATCGTGCCAGCACTTTCTGCAAATTCTCCAAACAGCAATCAAATGAGTCTCCGAAAACTGAGAAGTCATCCATGAAAATTTCTAAAAAATCTCCCACCATTTCAGAAAAGATTGCCATCATACACCGCTGAAAGGTGGCAGGGGCATTACAAAGCCCAAACGACATTCTTCTAAATGCAAACGTGCCATACGGACATGTGAATGTAGTCTTTTCCTGATCTTCCGGGTAGATAGCAACATGATTATACCTGGAGTATCCATCCAGAAAGCAAAAATATCTTTGCCCAGCCAATTTTTCCAAAATCTGATCTATAAACGGGAGAGGAAAATGATCTTTCTTTGTCATTGAGTTCAATTTTCTGTAATCAATACAGACTCTCCACCCCGTTTGTAGTCTTATAGGCACCTCTTCACCCTTCTCATTTTGAATCACGGTCAGCCCAGACTTCTTTGGAACAACTTGTGTAGGGCTGACCCACTTGCTGTCAGAGATGGGATATATTATTCCGGCATCTAACCACTTCACCACCTCTTGCTTAACCACCTCTTTCATGTTCGGATTCAACCGGCGTTGCATCTCCCTGCTCGGTTTGGCATTGTCCTCTAAATAGATATGGTGCATACAAACATCCGGACTGATCCCTTTGAGATTCGCCACCGACCAACCTATTGCCCCCCTATGCTCCTTAAGAACAATTAAGAGTTGGGATTCCTGAGCAGAAGTGAGATTAGAGGCAATGATGACAGGTAGAGTGTGATTGGGTCCCAAATATGCATATTTAAGGGAGTCTGGTAGAGGTTTTAATTCAAGAGTAGGCGGATGTTCCAGAGATGGAAGAGTAGGTTCGGATTGTAATGGAGGAAGTGACTCTACCCTAGACCATGGTGCATAAGAGAGAGGAGAATCCTAAAGCATGCTACCCTCTTCTAGGGTGTTCTCAATGTTATCCAGAATCACATCCTCAAAGATATCAATGACATTGCATTCATCTCCTTGATCCGGATACTGAGAAGCCTTAAAAATATTTAGAGAAACTTTTTCGCCTCCAAATGATATATCCATCATTCCCGTGGCACAGTTGATGTTGGCCTTAGCAGTTGCTAGAAAAGGACGTCCCAAAATAATAGGTGTGTGCTTTAAATCCTGGGATGATGCCATATCAAGAATGAGAAAATCCACCGAGAAATAACATTCATGCACTTTAACAATGACATTCTCCAACAGACCCCTTGGTGTTTTAACCGACCTATCCACCAATTGGAGGATGATTGAAGTGGGTTTTAACTCCCCTAGATCAAACTGCTCATAGATAAAGGTGGGTAAAAGATTCACGCTAGCACCTAAGTCTAGCAATGCTCGATCAAAAGTGACTCCACCTATATCACATGAGATTAAAGGGGCTCCGGGGTCCTTCAATTTTTTTGGCAAATGATTCATCAAAACAGCACTCACATCCTCAGACAAGCGGATCTTTTGAGTCACCGCCCTTGGCTCCCTCTTTGGAGTACAAAGCTCTTTCAAAAACTTTGCATATGCCGGCACATGCTTGATTGCATCCAAGAGTGAAATATTGATATTTACTTGTTTAAATAATTCCACTAATTCTTCCTGTTGTACTGGTGGTTTCTTGTGAGCTTTCGGCTTTAGAGCATCGGGAAAAGGGACCTTAGGCACATATTCTTGGGGTCCTTCATCAACTTTTGCCTTCCCTTTATCCAGCTTCTTCTCTCCACTCTCTGCCTTTTTCCTCTCTTGGATAATCACAGGATCCTCATCCTCACTATCACTTTCCATGGGAGCATCTTGACCCGAACTACTACCCACATCCTTAGCCTGATAAGGATCATTAGGAATTTTCCCGCTCCTAAGGGTAGAGATGGCTTTGGCATTCTCAAACTGAGGACCTACAAGAGGGGGCGACTGAGGTTGATTGGGCTGATTGGGTTGAGGAAGAATGAGAGCTCTTAGAGGGAAGCCTGGAGGTTGTTGATTGCGGGGGTTAGCAATAGGCTGACTTGGTAATTGGCCCATTTCCCTTCTCATGGTGGCTTCAGCCAATTGGCCCAATTGGGTTTCCAACTTAGAAATAGTTTGTTGTTGGGCATGGAAGGTCTGTTGGAAAGATTGATTTTGGGCTTGCATGGTTTGTTGGAAGGATTGGTTTTGGGCTAGAATTAGTTGTTGTAATTGATGGAATCTATCATCAGTTTGGGAGTCCTTGTGGTGTTGTGGAGGAGGTTGATTGATTTGGTGGGAATTGGAAGATTGCCCGTAATTGGGCTGAGGAGGTTGGTATGGGACCTGACCCTGGTTAAATCGGGGAAGTGGTTGTTGGGCTTGCGGTCCCTGACCATAAGCATTTCCTTGGAATGGTGGCTGTGCTTGAAATTGGTGTTGAATGGGTGGTTTGTGAGTTTGAGACGCAGAGGGGATGGTGGGCTGATTGGGAGATTGTTGATTTCTCCAATTGAAATTGGGGTGATTCCTCCAACCCGGATTATAGGTGTTAGAAAATGGGTCATAGTTGGGCTTAGAGAACCCTTGGGCTGCTTGGACTTGCTCCTGTATAAAAGGTGATAACTGGGCTGCTGTTGGGCAATCAGACACATGATGGTCCGGGCTAGCACATAAAACACACACCTCATGGTGTGTTGGGTCCGGGTATGGGTTGGATGTAGTTGAGATGGTGGTTTCTTGTTTATTTTGGGCCAAGAGCTGGTCTAACTTGTGGGCTAGCATATCAACATGTTCTAGCTTTTGGGCCATTATGTCCACCTTGTCCAATTTTTGATGGATGAAATTCACATCCACCCTACCTTCAGGTTCCACTCGATACATCCCGGCCCGTTTAGATGGCCCAATGGTTCTCTCATATGAGGATAAGGAAGCGTGGTTGATTGAATTCTCGCTCAACATTTCAAATAAGGCATAGGCCTCATCCTCACTCTTGCTCATAAAGGCCCCACCACATGATGCATCAATAATCTGCCTAACTTGATCATCTAGGCCCTCATAGAAAGCTTGCACTATTTGCCATTTGGAGAGCCCATGATGTGGGCATTTTCTGAGGAGTTCCTTTAATCTCTCCCATGATTCCTGTATTTGTTCATTTGGGAGTTGCGCGAATCCTGTGATTGCACGTCTCATGGTGTTGGTTCTACCGATGGGGTAGAATTTCTTAAGGAACTCATGTTGCATATCTGCCCATGTGCCAATAGGTTTCCCTAAGGTCCCTAGCTAGTATTTGACTTTGTCCTTAAGTGAGAAAGAGAATAAGGTCAGGCGGAGAGCATCATCTGTGAAATTTTGAATTTTCACAGTGGAACAAATTTCTAGAAATTCATCTAGATGTTTATAGGGATCTTCATTGGTCTTCCCATAAAAGGATGGGAGCATCTGAATGGTGCTAGATTTGATCTCATAGTGTAAAGCAGGGACATTAGGCAGTTGGATACAAGTGGATGTCTGATAATTCGAAGGAATGAAATATTCCTTCATCTGTTTGGGCACCCCTAATTGGTGTTGTTCAGCCATAGGTTGGGTTTGATTTTGAGTCGAATTAAAAATGAATCGCTCAATCTCACTAATGGGCTCAACTAAGTCAATGTGTTGAGATCTTCTCCCTTGCATAAACCATGGTTAAAGATGAGAGATGAGAGAATCGTTTTATGATATATTTTTTTAATTTTTTTTTTGTTTTGACTCAAATAAAGGCGAAGAGAGATAAGAGGAGATTTTTTTTTCTTGTTTTCATTTTTATTTTTTTTATTTTTTTATGCAAACACAAATAAGTTATCACACAAATTACTTAATGACCTAGATGTGACTTAGACCTACAAATTGGGTTTCACAAAATGGCTAAAGTGCAACTTGAGTTCATCCTCAATATTTCCACCGGCCAGGTAAGGGGTGGGGTAGTGGGAGGCTCCCCCTACTTTCGTAGGGACCTAATTACAAACCACTAGCCCGCTTAAGGCGTTTGCCGTCCGACCGTCTTGCCTTAGGCACCGGTTTTCACAAGAGGGTAAGCCTAAATAACACAAGAACCACAGTGTGAACCTAGGGCCAACGTCTATTGAATTTTATTTAGGGTCTAGGTGATGTAAAGATGAAGGAAATTGTGATTTGTGGGCTAAGGAAGGGTGATGAAATCTCCACCTTATCTTGCTTATGGGTGTTGCCCTTAGAATATTTTAGAATGATATGCAACAAACCAAGTTCAAACAAGGGGTTCTATGCAAGTATGCATGATCATGTGATTAAGAAAAAGATTAGAAAAGAACTCACATTGCCCCTCGCAATCTCCAAAATACAATGACCAAAGTTAAACAACAAGGAAAAAAAACTTTTATCCTAAATGATGCATGACTTAGAGCATGAAAGTGTGATTTCTACTCTTGGAATGATGCTTTTTTATTGGGTTCACGTGAAGAGTTTTTTTTTTAATTATTTTGTGAACCTATCTAACCACAATATGCAAGAATCATTAAGGAAATGACACAAAATGAGAGCAATAGGTTTGAAGACTTACTTGATGCGCAATCCCTCGTTCTCTCTCTTTTTTTTTAAATGAATGACAAACTCAAAAGATGAAAGAAAGAAATGCAAACTTACCTATAATTTTTCTGGGTTTTATTTTTAACCTGTAAAAAAAAAAGAAAAGAGAGCTTTATTAGTACACTATATACACAAGGAAAATAAAGTTCTTAAATCAATAATCATCATTCTTCCCCGGCAACGGCGCCAAAAATTGGTAACGTGAAAGTTCGTCGTTTAAAACACGCGTATAACAATCTTAAAACCGAACTCGCACAAAATGATCAAAAGAGAACGTAATACTATGACAAGCAAGGGTCGAATCCACAGGGAAGAAGAGATTTTTAGAGTTAAAAACCTTAGAGTCCTTTGAAAAACACTTGTGATTTGAATTTACTTAAAGAAAATAGTAAAATGATGAACAAACCAAACACTTAATTGAACACACCATGACTATGCGCTTATGCTATAGAAAATAATTACATGAGGTGGAAAGAAGATATAGAAGAAAGAGATAGAGAGGGAAGAAGAGCAAGAACTAGATCAAGAGAACAACTCCTTTCATTAACTTAAAAGAAAGAGTACATGAAATGTGCAACAAGTTTATACTAATGACACAATGAGATTACAATGAAGTGAAATATCACAAAAGTAATAACACAAGAAAAGCCTAGAGTTTGGAGTTTGGAGATGGTAGTAGCAATGGTGATGATAGCGCTGTCCTCTCTTGGCCTTGGATCACGAACAACCTTGTGGAAGATGTCGTCTATGCCGAGAGGAAGTCACCTTTGTCGTTGAAGCAGTCTTTGGAGGGTGAATAACTTTGAACCCAAGAGGAATTAGGGGATGCCCAAGAAGAAGAAGTTGAAGAGGGGGAAGAGAGGACAAACTTTAATGAGGAACTCAGAGAGAAAAGAAGAGAAGAAGGACTTCAAAATGGAGACATAACCGAAGCTAGCACCTCGGATGAACAGTAAAAACACAGGACAACACCTTGAAAAAGAGATTATAACTTAAAAACAGTAGAGAATTAGAAGAGGGTGTAGAAGAAGAAGATGTAGAACATTTTAAAACAAAGGACTTTCATGAAGACAGTAAGAGGAGAAAATGATAAGAAGGGGGAGAAATAGGGGAAAGAACAGAGAGAAGCATGGGTTTGCAGATGAACAGGATAGCACAATGAAAAATACGAAATAGCTTAAAAACCATAAGGAACTAGAAGATGCTCCATAAGAAGAAGTTGTAGAGAGCTTAAAAATAAAGAACTTTGATGAAGAGTGCATGAGCTGAAAACAAACTTACAAGGGAGAACTCGGAGGCCTAAGGTTGGGAGAGAAATTGGCAAAAGAAGAACACCCTTCTCCTTCTTGTCATGGGCTATTTATAGGAAAAGTTGGGTAGATGGAGGGTGGAGATTGTATCAAAGGAGATGGATGGATGGGATTTAAGTAGAATATGATGCATGGGGAAGAGAAAAAGTAGGTGAGTACACCCTCCTTGGGCTTTGGACAACCCCCTTCCCAAGACTCATCATTCCTCTCCTTTATTTCGAACTTTGAATTCAATTCTCCCTCCAACCGAAATATGTGTTTCTTTTACTCAATTTCAAACTTTTAGAATTTCTTTTCCCTCCAATCAAAATATGTACTTTTGACTTGGTCAACATGGTGGTGACAGTTTTTCCCCCGGCTTCTTTTGTAATTGTCTTCGGTGTCCTACACACACATAATTACACTTTAGTCCATAAAAATTACCACAATGTGCACATAAATCTTTAATGCTCATGATTATGCAATGGAGAATTAATGCTCATGGCCCTCAACTTTAATTTATTATTAAATAAGATAATCGAATTAATCAATTTACGTGAAAGTTTCAATTTAAAATGCGGAGTTGAGGTTAACTATGAAATATGCATAATTGCCTAATTATATGCACATAAAATGGTGTATATGCAATGAATTGTCATAAGAAATGGACACTTATCAGACGACTCCTAAGAAAAGACCATGGGATAGCTCCCAAGCCACTCCAACTAGCCGCAGGGAAGATGAAGGCTCAACCTGGTCTGCCCCCGTAAACAAACGGAAGAGAAGAGGACAGAAAGGGAAAGGCTAGCTGCCATTCCCAACAGCCCTGTCGTCGCGTGCAAAGCAAAGAAGAGAAGGGCTTGCCACCATGTGCGAGACAGGGAAAAGAGGAGTTCGCCGTCGTAAGCAAAATATAAGAGAAGAGGAAGAAGGGACGGGCTCGCCGCCGTGTGAGCGAGTGAAGGAGAAAAGAAGGGAAGGCCGCCGCCGTTCGAATGGGAGCATGAGGGGTTTCCCCCTCTCTCCTAGGGCTTTAATCCCACAGCAAAATGGCCGTCGGATCGATCGCCAACCCGCGCGCTCCCCATAGCCGCTGTATCAAGCGGCTGCCACTGTATCAATCGGCTGGCCGCCGTATCACTGGCCCCTAGTGGCCATTTTTTCGCCGGATCAAGCCAGCATGCCTATTTAGGCCACTTCATCAACCCAGGGCCTGTTAAACAGACCTGATCCAACCCACTTGCTCTGAGTTAGCCCCAGAAGCTGCAATTAAAAGATAAATGGGTGAATAACTGTTCAGCGGTCAAATGTTACACCCGCAAGCCCCGTGTCATTTGTCCGTCGCTTACACCGCCTACGGGTGCGGGGCATTTGATGACACCTGAAAAATTGTTATACAGAAAAAAGGAAAATAAGTCCAAGGCCCGTGAAACCTCTAACTATATTGCCTGGAGTTCAAAAGGGTTTCATGAAAATTAGTTCCATCAATCTCGGTATTATTGTACATCGGGAGGAGCTAGCTTCACCACAATGTATCACACCCGGCTTCGCCTCTTCGGCAAAGTTGCTACTTGGCAAGCCATCGTCCGTTACCAGGGTGATTGAAGCCGAACAAATAACTAAAATTGTTCGTCAGACATCCCCGGGCAACCATTTGCCTGCTTAAGCTCCCCGTCAACCTCCCGACCATCAAAAATAGCCGAGATACAGTTGGAACTATGTCCAAGAAGACAGTTCTTGAAGGAAAGCATCGCTGCACTTCTGATGGTGTGGATGAATTACTCTAAAGGTGTTGAGTGCTATGAAGACATGTGAAGCATAGGCTAAACAAAGAAGAAAAGTTATTTAACTAAAATAGAAAGGCTTAAACGGGCCAAAAGGAGAAAATGGGCCACAATGGTCTTCGCACACAAGGCAATCCAGCGGCACAAAGTCATCCGACGGCTACGCCTAATCCGACGGCTAGCCCAGGCGCGCCTCTTATGGCCGCCGTATCACTCCCACGGCCACCGTATCCCGTCTAGCCGCCGCATCAAAAGGTTCAAAAGCCTCTATAAAACTTGCAGTTTCGAAGATTTGAAGGGAGAGGGGAAAAAAGCTGAGAAGAATGAGAAAAAAATGAAATAGAAGGAAAAGAAGGTGAGCACGAGAAGAAGAAAGAGAGAACAGAGAGAAGAGAGTGAAGGGTGTGAAGGTGGGTTCATTCTTCATGTAAAGCCTTGGTCCGGCTCAGGCTCCCTTCCCCTGATCTCTCATTCTCCCGTCTGTCTACTGTATCTCCTTTTCTTTGCTATGTTTGATTGCTTTTTAGAAATGTAGCATCTGCAATACTCCATGGAGGAATAAACATTGTGGATTGTTCAATTTGCTAATTGAATGTTTTGTTTCTGCTCTCTCTCTCTCTCCCCCTTTTGTGAGATTGAATAGTAGTTTAGATATGTAGAGTCCCATATGAACTCTCCCCTTAATCTACTTTCTGCAATTTCCTTCCGAAGTTTTCCGAATAACCCCAAAGGCCACCAGAGGTTCACCATTGCTCAGATGTGGCCTCTGTGTGTTCCGGGAGTGGGTACATATAGATTTTATTCTCATCTCGTGAAGTAGTTTTCAGTAGGTTGTGAAGCCTCGAAGGGATGCCAGTGACCTGTGAAATAATTGCATGGCCTCTGGTCTCCCCTTTGTGAACGAGGAATATTTCTCAACCCGTCCCTCTGCTATGGCTTAGTCTGTAGCTCTGTTGGTGCCAGCCGCCGTTTTAGCAGGTTAGTTCTTCATATGTCTGCTTCCTAAAACCACATGGCTCGCCTAATACCTTCAGAACACACCCCTCAGGAGAGGCCAGGGACTTGTCAAGTCATCACATGGCCCCTAGATCTCTTGCTCGCCAGCCTGAGGAATAATGTAGATCTGTGTCCCTTTTATGGCTCAGCAGACTCTGTTCATGGTCTTAGTGGGATCCCTAATCCCTGCAACCCAAAATCCAATCTGTTCACACATTTTCCTATTCCCTGGTTTTCATATCTTGCCTCTAGGAACAATTAGACCACCTCCCTGGCTGAAAACCCCTGGATTTCATCCTCTCTGGCCCTTTCTAGCAGACAAAGCCTATGATACGGTGGCCAGACACTATAGCTACAGTGCCAGGCGCCGACTCCCTCTCACGCGGCACTGTAGACACAGTGCTCATGCCGCCGAAGCCCTCTCATAAACCACTCTCACCCGGCCACCGATTGGCACCCCCTGGCAGCCAGGTTGCGCTAGCCGCCATCCCATTTCCCTTGGCCATCGAGTGGAGCCCCTCATCCTTGGCTGCCGTATCAAATGGCGCACCCCTGGCCGCCGTTTGGCCCCCCGTCTGTTGCTCCAGCTGCCGGATCAAGCATGAGCTGCCATATTGAGCATCCAGCTGCCGTATACCCCCTTCTTGCTACTCCAGCCGCCGAGTAGCATGCCCCTCATTTCCCAGCCGCCGTTAAACCACTCCACGTTAACTCTGTCCAACCTTTAGCCCCCCTGTTGGCTCCCTTGTGCTTCCCATGATCTCCTGATAGCCTAAGGCCGAGCCAAACATGGCACCTAGAGTTACATAAATGGGATTTATACCCCTACAGTACGAATACTTCTCCGAATTACCCTTTCAAGTTAAAGAGATCCACTACTTACTATAGTGTGTTCTTCTTCGACTTTGCATAAGGGAAAAGGAATAAAATACCACAGTGATGGATGATGTCCCACAGTTGGTTCCCAGGCTTCTGTATGCCTGCATCTTATGGACTCCATCTCGGCACTCCGTGGACGGATATCCTATATGTCTGTTGGCATATCCTGATGATGGGACATCGGAACCAGGCCATTGTGGGAGTGTTGTATTGGATATGTCTTTGTGTATTGGGTTTGTATTTGGTTTGTATTTTGTATTTTGATTTGAATTTAAGTCCAAGAAAATTAATTAGGGCTTTTAATTTTTGTCAAGGTGTGGGTCCCATGTGTTGGCCCTTGGTCCATGGTAGAAAATGGACCAAGTAGCCATTGTTGACCTTAAGGGGAGGGCGCCCCCTTCTTTGTCCCATATGGGATTTGTTTATTATTATTTTAGTCTCCCTTCCCCTTTATGCCCCCTTGTCCAAGGGTAACCTAGGTCATTTATACTAGGTCTAGGGTTTACTATAAGGTCTCTCTTGTTTCATTTGTGGAAGAATTAATGAAAGAAGAAATCAGAAAATTGGTCCAAGCCTTGGGCTCCCCCTCTCTCTCTCTCTCTTCTTGTTCTTCATCTTCTTCCTTCTTGATCCAGGGTGTGAAGCCCTAAATATTGGAGTGAATCCAACTTCTACCTCTTCCCTGGAGTGTGAAGCTCCGCCACTGCCGCCGCCGCCGCCATCGGAGCCGCCAACGAGCCGCCACAAGCCACCCTCGACCCTGCTTTCCTGAACCAGGAAATCCAGAACAGCAACCTAAAGAACAAGTTGGTGCTCCCAGTCCACATCTCTGATCGAGCTGAAATTTTGATGGGTTGTTCCCCTTTGTGTTAGCTTTCCCCCAATATAAATTTTGTTCCATTCCGATCCCATTTGCCCCTCCTCCCAGGTCGTTCTTCCTACCCCTCGCAATATGCCTGGTTACAGATCTGCAAGATAGAGTCCTGTTCTTTTATTTTTCCCGCCCCTCAAACCACCTCTGAAAATTCCCAAAATAATTATGTACGTCTCCCACATAGTCTTATTCCACCCATAAAATCCACAAGCCCTAAATCCACCACCAACCCCTCAGTCCAAAATCGTCTTTAGACAGCTCCCCTTTTGTTCTGTTGGATCTAGATTCCGAGCTAGAAAAGAGTCCGTGCCACAGTCGTTTTCATTTTCAATCCTTTCAACGGATGGATCTGAAATCAACATATGTCGTAGATTTTTGAGTCCTCTTTCCAACAGTGCCAACCGCGTCTTGACCCGACACTGGATCTGGGCGTACCGGCCGTTCTCGTGGAAGCACACATTCTGGTCCGAGACAGGCCAGCAAAGAAGGTCACCGGAGAAATTCATCAAAAAATACATCAGAGAAGATTCAGTGACGGCCACTCCCAGGGGTCCACCAGGGACCCTCTGCCTTCGTCCCGGTGAACCGCCGTCGTTAGAAGCTTACCGGAGGTCATCGTCCCTTTGGAGGCCATTGTTCGCTGTCCAGCTGGCCAGCAACTCGCATAACCGGAGCCGCTGCCCGCCGCCGCCCGGAACCCGCCGCCATACTGCCCGTCAACCCAAATTCGGTGGCATGTTTGTGTAGCCCTTTACCTCCCTTCGTGGAGTGGGCAATAAATTTCACTTTTGTAATATTTGGCTAATTACTGTACCGGGAGTACGAAGCTTGGCCGGGAACGTATTCCCCATGTCCAGTAGCGTGGAGGTATTGTTTCCGCTCCTCACTCGGCATTTTTACTTATTTCGTATATAATGCCGCTGCTAGATTGTTAGGATAACTTATGATGCGGGAAGGGACGCGAACCTGGGACTCTAGCTCGTGGACGTCCCTAAGTGAGTGAAACGCGGGATCTGTGCGGTTGAGAAATCGGCATTGAGTCTTGGGTACCGGCTTTTCCGCATGATCGGATCGAGTCACGGGATGGTTCCACTCACTCACTCTCGCAACTGTGATAAAAGTATAACGAGCTACGTTCTTATCACTCTAGCAGCGGCATATGAAAATATACGAGTAAAGCAAATGCCAAAAGAGGAGGGTGGTGAGTGTACCTCCACGCTCCGGGCGTGGGGAAGACGATCCCGGCCAAGAACCGTAACTCTCGGTACAATAATTATCAATAATTTACAGCAGTGAATTTTATTGCCCACTCCACGCAGGGAGGTAAAGGGCTACAATGCGACACAGGAATAACGATCTTGGGTTGACGGGTAGCGAGTCGGAAGGGCTATCGGGTCGAAGATGGGCTGCTGGTCCAGCTCGGTTCCGACTCGGTACTGTTCCAACTCGGTACAGCAAGGGAACTCAGCAACTGGGACGGTGGCTTCCGGTTGAATCCTTGCTGCGGCGACTGGCTGGGACGCTGGTGGACGACTCCTCTTCGATCCCCGAAGTCGGCGGCGGCTGAATCGACGCTGAAGTAATTTTGTTAGAATTAACTTGTTGCTGCCTTTATTGGCCTGTTCACGGATCAATTCTGCGCCCTCCACGAAAAGAATTTTTACGCCTACATCCGGTGTCGGATCGAGGCGAAACTGGTACCGATGGATAGAGGACTCAAAGGGCTACAACATATAATTATTTCATATCCATCTAGTAGATGGATTAGAAATGAAAAAGACTGTTCCAAAGGTTTTTTTACTGACTCGGATTACAGACAGTCAAGATAGAACAAGATCTGCTTGAGGCTGAATTTTAACCGACCTAAAAATGATGGATCTAGAATCTGAGAAAATTATGGGTGGAAGAGGGGGATGTGAGTAACACGTATGATTGTTTTGGGAATTTTTGGAGAAGGTTAAGGGGGCGGGAAAAATACGACAACAGGACACTATCCCGCAGATCTACTGATGGACAGACTGTCAGGGGTGGAACTAAAATTGCGGAAAAAATACTAAATAAAGGCGAAATGACACGGAATTTGAAATGGAGTTGGGGGATTATAAGAGGAACCAACCCTCAGAATTGGAGCTCGAACAGATCTCATGATTGGGAGATAAAATTTCGGCTTCAAGCTTCTGTTCAGGGGTTGATAGAACTCCGAGGAGGTGGCGATGGTGGTGCGATGGTGGCTCGATGGCGGCGGCGACGGCGGTGCTGAGCTTCTCACTTAGAGAGGGGGAAATTGAGAGGCTTCACACCTCTGAAATTTGGAGCTATCACAGCTCCAAGGGGGAGAGAGGGTGCCCTTGGGCAAATTGAGCAACAAACAGAATTTTCTCTTCATTAATTGCTAAGGAATTCACAAAATACATGGGTTATATAGAAATGGAAAAAAGACATAAACTACCCCTAGATCTAGTGTTAGGGAGGGGTAAATTAGGGATAGGATAATTAATCCCCCATGTGGTCAAATGACCAAATTAAATAAAATACAACAAGGAATAAACAATAGTAAAGGGGGTGCATCTTGGACTTTACTTGGTCCAAGTTTGAATTTTCTTCCACCTTGTCCCCCCCTTGGTCCAAGTCCAATCTTGGACTTTGAACTAGCCCCACATGGGCCCTAGATCCTAGGTGGACCAATGGGAAAGAGGGTGGGAGCCCTGCTGGACCTACTAACATTTTACATAGAAACCCAAAGGTCTTTTTGCAAAGAAACCCAAAGATGTCTAATGACTAACCCTTTGACTTATAATGCCTTACAATTGCAAACCTAATTAGCCAATGATATAAATACAAATAAAAAGGACATAAATGTAAAACAAAATGTTAGTGCTCGGTGTTTATTCCCATCAATTCTCCCGGGTGGGAAGAACTCGACCCCGTCGAGTAAGGGGTGCGGCTGCTCGTGTGGCTCCTGCGGATCTGTCACCGTTCCAGGTAGCATGGAGTACGCTCCACTCCAAATAATCGTCACCTACTCATCCCGTATATATTCGATATGCACATGCTGCTGTGGGAATGAGGCTAGTGATGGACACTCCGGGGTGGGGTCACTCTCAAAGGTAGGAGACGGCTCATTGACTCACTAGGAATTACTGCGGAGTCCCTATATGTGACTAGATCCAAGACATTGAAGTAGAGTCGATCCCAAATTCCGGCAAGTCTACAACGTACGCATTAGACCCGACTTGCCTCACACTCGAAAGGGACTGACAACGCGAGCGGACATGAGACCGACTATGCAACTCCTAATATGCTCGATACATGCATGTACGAACTCTAAGCAAATAAAGAAAAACACAGACTCCTACAAGACCCTAAGCAAACGTACTGTTAGAGCGACCCATACATATGCAATGGTGGACCGGGACATCCGAATGTGTGCCATGCATACATAAGATGCAACCAAATATTGGTGGGATCATGGACTCCTAGATATCCCAAAGTGCACCACTCATGCACGGACAACCTTTTGGATTTGGGAGGTTTGGGTGGGCCAAGAGAGCCGAATGCACCTTTCTCATCACTCCTATATGTATGTATATCTCGCCAGTGAATGGGCTTGATGGGTGTAGATGGCCCGGCCCGTGGGGAAGGGGTGTGATAATGAACTCCCCTAAAGAAGTGGAGTAGATGTGGTGGGTCAAGGGGTTCACTAGAGAAGGGGTCAAAGGGATCAAAGAAAGTATGACCCCTCGAACTGGGTTCCCCCATGACACGGTCCCCAGTTTGAAATTCTTGAAGGTATAAATAATCACCTTCATGCATTGTGATCGGTGGGACGTCGGTCATGTGTAGAAGGTATGGTTCCTCCCTCGGGATAAAAGGAATGGAGTTTGGCTCGGCCGGTATGGGGAGGAATAAGAGAACCTCCGTGGTGACATGACCCACAGTGCACACGGAGGTAATGGACCCCAAAGCTGGATGTGTGAAACTATGACGATTGGGTTGGTCGAAGCCTCGGGCCAACATACACGTCAACTTCAATTGCCAGTCTAATCCCTTAATAAGGTCACCCAATATATCAATATGGTGACTAGACCGGAATGTGATATGGAATGAGTTGACGGGCACTAATGGTAATGTGGGGTCCATGGATGGGTGGGAAAAGGCTTTAGGGACTAAGCCTTGCTTGAGCCAGCTAAGAAGTGGCTCTACAATGACAATCTCACCCTTAGTAAGTAGGTATGGCTCCGGCTGAAGTTTGAAGGGTGAAGGTTCTACCATGACATCTCCCTCAGTTGGGGAAGGGACTTCCTCCATGATGGGGAGAGGACTTGGGGACTCTGTAGACAGCACCGGGTTCAGACTACTGGATACTACCTCCTTAGGCTTGGGCATGAGTCGTGCCCACATCCCATCTATCCTATCTATCCGGTCCATAAACATTTGCAAGAGATCGTTTAAGGTGCGGTTTGGACTAGGGGCATCTTGGTGGGTTTGCTTGTATTCAATTGGGCTAGTGTTGGGTCTAGGCTCATCTATGCACGGGGCTCTTGGCCTCCGACTAAGACCCACTTGGGTGGAGACGACTGGGTGGGGTCGGTTGGAGGTGATTGGGCCGGGTAGGTAGACCCTTCTAAGCTCGCCTTTCATCTCACGCCATGACTCTATAGGCCAATGCCTCCTAATTTCCCTCAAGCATTCTATGTCCCTCCATTTTTTGGCGGCTTTGTAAAAAAGTCACCTTGTGGTAAAGTCGACTTGCATGGTATCGGACATAATGTAACACTCAAAGTATTTATCCATAGCGGCTTCCCACTCTAGGTAGTCGCTCGGGACTTTAGAGCCATAGAAGTCTGGGGTTTCGGGCCTACGGAGGTGGTAGGATTGGGTTCCCCATCCTTGGGTGTGTCGCCACCATTCATATGACGTGGGCTTTTGGGGATCCATGGGACACGAGGAGTTATAGGATGGCTATGCCGACACTTGGTGCAAGACAAACTGACTAGACACGACCCTAAACGACAATGCAAGTTGGAATGCCGACTCGACTACGAACCTAGACTCAATCCGTATCCGGTACGTGGCGGAGGTATGATCCAAAGACCGAACTCACGCAAGTGTGTAACCTTCCCAATAGGCGTAACCTATCGTTCCGGGAACACCTTTTGATATACTAGGTAAAGGAATGCAATGCGACACCTTAGACCGACTAACCGACTACCCTAGACTTGACTTCTCTCTGATACCAATTTGATGCGGGACAGGATGCGAACCTGGGACTCTAGCTCGTGGACGTCCCTAAGAGAGGGAAACGCGGGATCTGCGCGGTTGAGAAACTGGCATTGAGTCTCGGGTACCGGCTTTTTCGCGTGCTCAGATCGAGTCAAGGGACGGGTTCCACTCACTCACTCTCGCAATGGTGATAAAAGTATAACGAGCTACGTTCTTATCACTCTAGCAGCGACATATGAAAATATACGAGTAAAGCAAATGCCAAAAGAGGAGGGTGGTGAGTGTACCTCCACGCTCCGGGCATGGGGAAGACGACCCCGGCCAAGAACCGTAACTCTCGGTACAATAATTATCAATAATTTACAGCAATGAATTTTAATGCCCACTCCACGCAGACAGGTAAAGGGCTACAATGGGACACGGGAATAACAATCTTGGGTTGACGGGCAGCGAACCGGAAGGGCTATCGGGTCGGAGATGGGCTGCTGGTCCAGCTCGGTTCTGACTCGGTACTGTTCCAACTCGGTACAGTAAGGGAACTCAGCAACTGGGACGGTGGCTTACGGTCGAATCCTTGCTGCAGAGACTGGATGGGATGCTGGTGGATGACTCCTCTTCGATCCCCGAAGTCGGCGGCGGCTGAATCGACGCTGAAGTAATTTTGCTAGAATTAATTTGTTGTTGCCTTTACTGGCCTATTCACGGATCAGTTCTACACGCCTCCATGAAAAGAATTCTTACGCCAAGATCCGATGTCGGATCGAGGCGAAATAGGTACCGATGGATAGAGGACTCAAAGGGCTACAACATATAATTATTTCAAATCCATCCAGTAGATAGATTATAAATGAAAATGACTGTTCCCAAGGTTTTTTACTAACTCGGATTACAGACAGTCAAGATAGAATAAGATCTGCCTGAGGCTGAATTTTGACCAACCTAAAAATGATGGATCTAGACTCTAAGAAAATTATGGGTGGAAGAGGGGGATGTGAGGAACACGTATGATTTTTTTGGGAATTTTTGGAGAAGGTTAAGGGGGCGGGAAGAATACGACAACAGGACACTATCCCGCAGATCTGCTGATAAGCAGATTGTCAGGGGTGGAACTAAAATTACGGTAAAAATACTAAACGAAGGCGAAATGACACGAAATTTGAAATGGTGTTGGGGGATGATAAGAGGAACCAACCCTCAAAATTGGAGCTTGAACAGATCTCCTGATTGAGAGATAAAATTTTGGCTTCAAGCTTCTGTCCAGGGGTGGATAGAACTCCGATGAGGCGGCGGTGGTGGTGCGATGCCGGCTTGATGGCATCGGCGGCGGCGGTGCTGAGCTTCTCACTTAGAGAGGTGAGAATTGAGAGGCTTCACACCTCTAAAATTCGGAGCTATCACAGCTCCAAGGGGGAGAGAGGGTGCCCTTGGGCAAATTGAGCAACAAATGGAAATTTCTCTTCATTAATTGCTAAGGAATTCACAAAATACATGGGTTATATAGAAATGGAAATAAGACATAAACTACACCTAGATTTGGGGTTAGAGAGGGGTAAACTAGGGATAGGATAATTGATCCCTCATGTGGTCAAATGGCCAAATTAAATAAAATACAACAAGGAATAAACAATAGTAAAGGGGGGAGCATGTTGGATTTTGCTTGGTCCAAGTTTGAATTTTTTTCCACCTTCTCCCCCCCCTTGGTCCAACTCCAATCTTGGACTTTGAACTAGCGCCACATGGGCCCTAGATCCTAGGTGGAACAATGGAAAAGAGGGTGGGGGCCCTGCTGGACCTACTGACATTTTACATAGAAATCCAAAAGCCTTTTTGCAAAGAAACCCAAAGATGCCTACTGACTAACCCTTTGGCTTATAATGCCTTACAATTGCAGACCCAATTAGCCAAGGATATAAATATAAATAAAAAGGACATAAATGCAAAATAAAATATTAGTGCTCGGTGTTGATTCCCATCAACTTGGCTCGCTCAAATTTCAATCACCGCTGCGAGAGTGAGTGGAACCCGTCCCGTGACTCGATCCGAGCAAGCGGAAAAGCCGATACCCGAGACTCATTGCCGGTTTCTCAACCATGCAGATCCACACGTTTCCCTCGCTTAGGGACGTCTGCGAGCTAGAGTCTGAGGTTCACGTCCCGCCTCGCATCAAATTGGTATCAGAGCGAGTTAGAGTCTAGGGTAGTCAGTCCCAGGGAGTTGCATTTCATTGCATTATTAAGTATATCAAAAGGTGTTTCGGAACGATAGGTTTCACCTATTGAGATGATAGCACACTTGCGTGAGTGCGATCTTCGGATCAAACCTCCGCCACATACCGAGTACTGGAGTTTAGGTCGTCCTTCACTTCGCCTTGGTCAGTGCATTCCAACCCTTGTCATTTGCACGCCCACTCGTAGAGGTACCCAATACTCACCACCACCACCACCTATGGCAGATCCCCGAGTCCCTAGTCTTGATGAGCCTTCGGTGGGTGACATGTTTCGAGCTCTTATGGGAAAAATGGATGAGTTGACTATACGAGTGGATAAAATGGAAGGGTTGAGTACGCAGGTGGATGGCCTAGGCACACGTTTGGAAGAGAGGATGAAGGCCTTAGAGGATAGGGCCGAAGAGTCGGACCAGTCTATTCATGGTCTGGTAGGGAGAGTAGCCGTCTTAGAGAGACCCCCAGTTAAGGCGTACCCCGTGCCGACAACTGGTCAACAGGAGCCGGCTCAGCCACCTATTGCTCCCAGGGCTCAAGGGGTAGATGATAGGAGGTGTCGAGTCGTCGAGGTGGATGACTACGAGTTCGATAATGAGAATAGGGGCTATGTTCATGACCGTGAAGTTCAATGGTAGAATCGTGATCATGATGAGGGTGAGCGGATCCTTAGGACCATTCACACGGACCCTCCCACTTTTGACGGGTCCTTGGACCCGAAGGTCTATTTAGATTGGGAGGTCGGCATGAATCGGTACTTTGATTGGTTCGATATGACGGACCATCAAAGAGTCTGATTCACAACCATGAAGCTAATAGGACAGGCGCAGACGTATTGGAAGAATGTGGAGAGCCTGTTGTTTCAGCGTATGGAGCCCCAGGTTGACACATGGGGTGAGATGAAGGTCAAGCTTCGGCAAAAGTACCTTCCTGCCATATACCGTCAGCGACTCATCGATAGGTGGCAGAGTCTCAGTCAGGGAGATCGGTCCATCTCTGAGTATATCACTAAATTTGATGAGTATTTTTTGCGATGTGGCGTATCGGAGGAGAGCACTATGCCCATTTCCCGCTTCCATCGTGGTCTGAGGCCCCACTTTCCATATGAGCTTTTTCGCCACAATGTGACCAAGTTGGAAGATGCGTATCAGGTTGCTCTCGAGTTGGAGTAGTTGTTGAAGTTAGATGGACGCAGTCTATCTCCACGAAGTGTGGATCTAGAGGGGGGTGAATAGATCTACAGCCTAATTTAAAACCAGTTGGAGGTTCAAATGCGGAATAAAGGCAGATCTACTAAAACACTAACTCGAGTGTCTAAACTTAGCAAAAACACAAGCGATCTGTGAAGATAATCAAGAGATTCAGTCACACACCAATTCACGAGCAAACTCACAAACACAATGCACAAACGATTTTAGGTGGTTCGGTCAATGACCTACGTCCACCCCACACTCAACCGAGTATGGCTTACTGCTGCGCAACACAGCTTGCGTCCGCTGGGCAATACAGCTTGGCCTACAAACCGCTGAGCAACACAGCTTGCTGTCCAGTGGAATCCTCCACTGCCCGCTGAGCAACACAGCTTGCTGTCCAGAGGATACACCTCTGCAAACCGCTGGGGAAATACAGCTTAACCTGTCCGAGACCAAGTCTCGCCAGCTGAGGATTACAGCTTTACCTGTCCAGTGGAAACCTCCACTGCATCCGCTGATACACAGTTTGAAGAACAAAGGTATCGAAAGTAATAAAATCAGAAACAAAAGAAATGAAGAAAACATGACAAATGTAGCTCAAGTATGAGCAGAGTCAGCTCTAGTTTCTGAACCAAGAGACTGACTTACAACCTCTCAATAGACTTCTCTCAACTCATCTCTCTCTTCTCGAACTCTCTCAACACATCTCTCTTTTCTCTCTGTATCTTCTTCTCTGCTTTTCTTCTCTGGATCTCGGTGGCTGTGGCTTCAGACTGAGTCTCACTGTATAGACTTACCACACTCGATCAATCTTCTTCTGTGGAAGAAGGCTCATATATATAGCAGCAGCAGCAGCATGTGACCTCCACATTTCTCGCCCAATCGACTCTTCCACGTGTCAGCATCTCAGCTCCTTGGATCACGTGCCAGACACCTGCAAGACAAATGAGGAGTTCAGTCGATTAACAAAATCAACTGAAGACAATGTATAGACTTTATAACTCATACTGTAAAATGTAGTGTATAGACATGTGAAAGCGCATGCATTGTACAGACTTAGTGAAAGGGAATGCATGTAATACAATTCTTTTAAATACCCAGAGACTAGTGCGTTCTCGCACGGGAGCATATGAAGTCTCAGGGGAGCATCTATGGCCTCTGGACAGCATCACCAACTTCAAGGGAGCATGTGGAGCACATGCTGTCTCTGGGGAGCAATCGCTGCTCTAGGAGAGCATCCTCAAAGATAGGGAAGCATTAGCAGTCACTGGAGGGCATACTCGGTCCCAGGAGAGCATCCGGGGGGACAGGCGAGCATGCACGTCTGATGTACAGACTCTACCAATGTATAGACTTGGTGGATAGTGATGCATAGCCAAACGGATGTACAGACTTCACTGTGAATGCATGAACAGTGAATGAGTGTATAGACTTGATCAAGAGAGACGCTGGCCAATCGGAGCATTAACAGTCACTGGAGAGCATACTCGGTCCCCGGGAGAGCATCCGGAGGGACAGGCGAGCATGCGCGTCTGATGTACAGACTTGTGAAAGACTTGAATGCACGACCAATGGATGCAATGTACAGACTTTGCAAGATGTGAAGGAGTTGAGTGTATAGACTTCACGATGTGAAGACTTGTCCACAAATGATTGTACAGACTAGAGGTGAAGACCGATGTATAGACTTAGGAGCATATGAAGCCAATGTACAGACTTGCCGATGCAAGGCCAATGTACAGACTTACTCGAGTGAGACGATGACCAAGACGATGCAGCTTAGGCAAAGGCATCGATGTATAGACTTTGAAGCTGAACGTAGGTAGATAACCCAATGTGCAGACTTTGAATTACAACGAAGGAAGAGATGCCAATGTCCAGACTTTGGCAACAATGATGTACAGACTTGGCCAAACAGTCCAATGTATATACTTTGAGACTTTGAGTGTGTGTTCAGTGTGAAAACAAGATAAAATGCATATAACACAAGACAATCTGATAAAAGTAATTTCATCAAAACATAAACAGTGTTGCCAATCAATCAAAACAATGTGTTGTCATATGAAGTAAGGTTGCATGTCAACACCATCAACACAGAGGAGTCACAACAATCTCCCCCTTTTTGATGATGGCAACTCCCTATCATATAGAGTAGCAACATCCTGTCATACAGATGCAATTTTTGTTGAAGGACATGATTTGTTATTCAGATTGTCATGCAGATGCATGTAGATGCTATGAATGACATGCTGCATGCTACAAAATGTGAGCAACTCCCTGCTAACAAAATTTCCCTTTTTTTTTGTCATACCATGATGCAGATGCATACACTCCCCCTGAATGCAGAATTCTCAATTCTGAATTCTCCCCCTGAACAGACGGAATGAATTCAGACAATATTCTCCCCCTTTGCCATCAACAAAGAGGAGGGAAAGTGAGTACAAGGGAAGGAGTAAGAGAGATCATCTGACTGGCATTCTGAATAAGTAGTTCAGGAATAAGCATTCTAGAGCACAGAGTCTTCAGTCATATGAATTTAGAAACTACTTTCAGATAGAAGTCTGGTTTAAAGATTATAAATTTTGAGTTCATGCACTACAATCAATGGATAAGTTAGATGTGCATGATAAAACAATAAACCAGAGTCATATTTACATGAGAGATTCAGTTTCAGAATATCTTACTTTCATAGACTCAGTAAAATGTGTTAAGAGAAACCATGTCATGTATTGAAATTAAACAATTGACATCCATGAAATTTATTTTGAAGGAACAGCATTATCAATATTAGTTCATTTAGGGCATTCAGGTATCATGAGTCTTTCTGCATAAGGGTATACGTTTATCAGACGCCAATATCCCTAGATACTCAACAAGATGGACAATTCTGCCTATGATCAAATTCAACAGAACTGATTTACACCTTTTTGTGTGAGGGTACACGTTTATCAGACGCCAGTTACCCTCAGGTACTCAGTGAAACCAGCCTACTGTTTTGATCATTTTATACAGAGATAGCTGATACACTTCATGACATGAGTGTTGTCCACTTCTTTGATGGATCACTCAGTTTCTCAGTGATTTACCAGTCATTGCTCTGCCAATGTTAATTTTCAATGATTTTCAATATTTTTCAATATCTTTCTTAGCTGTCCTTTATATGTTTCAGAATGACTTGTTTAAGAACAATACACATACTTAGCTTCTCTAACATGATTTCAGATTTCAGATATGATTAGCATTGTCTGACATGAAATAAGAAAGGGGTTGAGAGTTTTATCAATTTTCAGCTTTCTTATTTATTGATTGCAATCTTTAAACTTCAATGATTATAAAATTTAAACCATTAAGTCAGTCTTTAAGCAATTTAAAATTCTTATAAGAGAAGAAGTCTGTTTTCTATTGCTTAGAAATCAGAACTGACTAACAGATTGCCATAAGTCAGACTCAATCATTTAGAGTCAAGGATGAAATAATTCACTAGAATTGATGACCACTCTGAATTTCTAACAATACTCCCCCTGTCTATATGCATGCAATTTTGCTAATGAATGGCAAGAATTAAATGAGAGAGAGCTTATGCATAGGTCATGAATGAATGATATGCAAAGGCATGCAAAGACTCAACAAACTCCCCCTGAATACATGCAATGTTTTCTCTGAAAACTGAACAAAGGATTTTGAAATTCATGCTCATTCAGACTGCCCTATCAATCAATATAACCCATGGTACTAGGCGGAGAACCTGGTCTCAAGGACCATCTCACACATAGTAAGAACCTCCAGACAAATTTCCCTACCCTTTAGTAGCTTACTATTTAATGTACCACGGTTATGCAGAGAAAATCAGTTCAAAGCAGTTTTAATATGCATGTGATTTTAGACACATTCATGACTAAATGATATGCAATGATGATCATGAAAAGTATGAGTGTCATGCATGATCATGAGTCTCTTGCAACATCCAGCATTCACAAAACCATCAGAGAGTTTATTCATTCAGAGAGCATCATTCGGGAGCAATCAATTCTTCAAGATAATTCAGTTTCTAGCATTCAGTGTACACAGTGCAATAGTATGCAAAGAGAAGAGAATCATCAGCTTTTGTGCAGAATTTAAATTCAGTAGCTGAGTCTGGAATGCAGACTGATCAGCTAGACAAGAAGAGAAAGTCAGGAATTAACCAATCAAATCAACATTACTTTCTCAATTCAATTCTGAAGATAAGTCACTTACCTGCTTTACCTGACTGATTTATTTATACCCTTAGTGTTCCATCAGATTGTTGACAAGGCCTCCAATCTCTTTTAGCTTTTGAATTTATGGCCTTATCTCCTGTCATATGCCTGAAGCAGCCACTATCCAAGTACCACAGATTTGTCCTTGGCTGCCAGACATACTTTCACACACAATCAGGTAGATGAGTTTGGAACCCAAGTCTGATTGGGCTCTAGAGAAGATGGAGTAGAAGTAAAGCAAGACAGCAGACTTTTTGGTATCCACATTTGTTTGAAAGAATTTTGTTCAGTGGATCCTACAGATTTCTTTCTATTGTTGTTCCTTTTCTTTTTGTTATTTTTCTTCTTATTTACACCAGCATAATTATTGACAGTGTTGTTTCTTTGCCAGTGCCTTGGCCAGGGTGTGTTCACGAAGTTTTGGCCATAGTAGTTCCTTGGCTGACTGAAATAATGCATATTTCTAGGTGACCAGTTGCCATACCCACTAACCCAATTTCTAGTGTAAGTTCTATGATGTTGTGCAGCCTGATATGCAAGACTTGTAAACCTTCCCGGAGTTCTAGTCCAGCTTGACTTATTGAAATAGGTTGGCTGTGCATTGTAGTAAGTCTGAGCTCTGGGTTGATAGAAATAATTGGGTTGACTCCTGGCAGCATTCTGTCTCCCCTGTACTTTGGACCCTGCTGACCTATTCATGGGTGTGTATTGGGTCTTCTTCAGAGGTGATGGTGATGGTGGAGACTTGGTGGCCTTGACATAGGGTTTATAGGACTGTTTAGGTTGACCCCTAACCTGTGATTGAGCCTTGGGATTTTGCTTGGATGTGCTGGCTCTACTAGGCTCATTAACCTTTTGTTTGCCCTTCTCCTCAGCACTGGGCTTTTTCAGATTAGCAGTTTTGTTCATTGAAATGGTTGAGTTTATGCTAATTAGAGGTCCCTTTTCTTTTTGAGCAACAAATGAAATTATTTTCATCCCAAATGTTTTTGTTGGACTAGAATTAAATCCTAGGCCCTCTTTTCTGAAATTAACCTTTGACCCTAACAAAGCATTTAGATTCTCTGTACCTTGGGTCATTTTCTCAATGGTCTTAAGCTTGTCCTCATTGTCCTTTTGAATATCTTCAACAGATTTCTTAAGTTCAGTATTCACAATTTGGACAGCTTCATATTTCTCATTCACCAGCTTCATCTCACTCTCATATTTTTGAATTTTCAGTTTCCATTCATCAATTTCCTTTTCTAACCTCACATTCTCTTCCCTAGAAGTTTTTAACTCATTCTTGATTTCTTCTTATTCAGAACATGTGAGTTTGAGTTTATTATTTTCAGCTTCAAGACATGCAATTTTATCAGACAATGAGGTATCATTTTGCATGGAATTGATTTTTCTTTTTAGATGCCTATTTTCCCTTCTAATATCATCTGCTTGATCAGCTAGTTTATGATAGGCATCTACCCACTCAACAATAGTAAAATTATCAAATGGAGAAATTACCTCATCTGAATCTTCCTCTCTGTCTTCAGAGCTAGTTGCCATGAGACAGATGGGTTTTTCAGCTTCAACTTCACTGTCTGAAGTATTGCTGAGACAACCTTCATCCTCATCGCTCCATGTGCTGATCATGGCTCTTCCTTTCGTGTTCTTTCTATTTGATTTGTCCTTGTGCTTCTGGTTCTCCGGACAGTCAACTTTCAGATGGCCAGAGTTCCTGCATTGGTAACACACGTAAGTTCCATATTGATTTGCAGGTTTAGATTTATACCTTGTGTCCTGTCGGCCGCCACTATGGTTCCTTCGGTTGAATTGTCCTCCTTCTCTCCTGAGGAACCGCCTGAATTCTCTAGTCATCATAGCCATCTCAGTATGAGTTATGTCTTGTTCATTCAAGCTCTCCTCGGATGATGATCTGCTAGAGCTGGATCGGTTTGATTTGCTGGATTTGCTAGCACCAGCCTTCAGTGCGATCGGTTTCCTCTTCTCTTTAGCTTCATCTACCTTCGGCAGATTCATCTCATATGCCATTAGAGATCCAATTAGCTCATCTGCCCTTGTATTGTGTAGATCTCTTGACTCTTCCATGACGGTGGCCTTGGTGTGCCAAATTGAAGTCAAAGATCGCAAGATCTTCCTGACTATATCATACTCAGAATACTTCTTCCCGTATCCTCTAAGGCCATTAGTAATAGTTGTCAATCTAGCATACATCTCCTTGATGGTCTCGTTGGGTTTCATCTTGAAGGCTTCATATTCAGACACAAGCAAATTGGCCTTCGTCTCTCTAACCTGAGAAGTCCCTTCATGAAATGCTTCCAGTGCATCCCACATCTCCTTAGCTGAATTGTAGGCTGATACTCGAGAAAATTCAGTGGGATGCAGAGAACATTGCACTGTGTTGATTGCACTCCAGTTGAGCGTGGACCGTCTGATTTCCTCCTTGGTCCAGACTTCCTCATTCGGGGACAGCTCATAAGGTCCCTTGCTGACCACCTTCCAAAGCTCGTAATCCTTAGCCCTCAAAAAGACCTGCATACGGTTCTTCCAGTATGCGTAGTTGGATCCATCGAAGTACGGGGGCTTTGTAGTTGAGTGACCTTCAGCAATCATCCCTCGAGCATCCATCTTGCCTTTCCTCTTTGGGCGATGAGTCCCTGTAGAAGAGTTAGGCTTTGATACCAAGTGTTGAAGTTAGATGGGCGCAGTCTATCTCCATGAAGTGTGGATCTAGAGGGGGTGAATAGATCTACAGCCTAATTTAAAACCAGTTGGAGGTTCAAATGCGGAATAAAGGTAGATCTACTAAAACACTAACTCGAGTGTCTAAACTTAGCAAAAACACAAGCGATCTGTGAAGATAATCAAGAGATTCAGTCATACACCAATTCACGAGCAAACTCACAAACACAATGCACACACGATTTTAGGTGATTCGGTCAATGACCTACGTCCACCCCACACTCAACCGAGTATGGTTTACTGCTGCGCAACACAGCTTGCGTCCACTGGGCAATACAGCTTGGCCTACAAACCGCTGAGCAACACAGCTTGCTGTCCAGTGGAATCCTCCACTGCCCGCTGAGCAACACAGCTTGCTGTCCAGAGGATACACCTCTGCAAATCGCTGGGAAAATACAGCTTAACCCGTCCGAGACCAAGTCTCGCCAGCTGAGGATTATAGCTTTACCTGTCCAGTGGAAACCTCCACTTCATCCACTGATACACAGCTTGAAGAACAAAGGTATCGAAAGCAATAAATCAGAAACAAAAGAAATGAAGAAAACACGACAAATGTAGCTCAAGTATGAGCAGAGTCAGCTCTAGTTTCTGAACCAAGAGACTGACTTACAACCTCTCAATAGACTTCTCTCAACTCATCTCTCTCTTCTCGAACTCTCTCAACACATCTCTCTTTTCTCTCTGTATCTTCTTCTCTGCTTTTCTTCTCTGGATCTCGGTGGCTGTGGCTTCAGACTGAGTCTCACTGTATAGACTTGCCACACTCGATCAATCTTCTTCTGTGGAAGAAGGCTCATATATATAGCAGCAGCAGCAGCATGTGACCTCCACATTTCCCGCCCAATCGACTCTTCCACGTGTCAGCATCTCAGCTCCTTGGATCATGTGCCAGACACCTGCAAGACAAATGAGGAGTTCAGTCGATTAACAAAATCAACTGAAGACAGTTGTAGACACGCCAAAATTGACACTTTGTTGATTAAATCTCATGTCACTATGTTGACGCCCCAAAGAGAACTTCAATATTCCCATAACATAAAGTTTTTCTATTTTTGTGGGTTTTCCGTTGCATTTTGTTGTATTTTTGTGATTCACGACCTGAAGTAGGGCGCGTTTTAAATAACGACCTTACCTAGGGCGTTTTTAAAGAAAGGACGACCAATGATTAGGGCGTCAATTCCTGGTATTATCCTTTTTCAAAATAAAACGAAATAAAATGCATTTTATGAATAACGTCCTTCCTCAGGGCGTGTTTTTAAGAAACGCCTCTTTTTCAGGCGTCTTTTAATCTTTTTCAAATGAATTGCTAAAATTGAATCCAAGAAGAAATGCCCTGGCTTGGGTCGTGTTTTATGAAACGCCGTATGGGTAGGTCGTCAAATCAAGAATTGACGCCCTGTTGAAGGGCGTGTTTCACCTCCGGTGTCCTACCTTCTTCCATCTTTCCCTCACAGAGTCCTGCCTTGTTTGACGTTCTTACTCGATTGGGCTCTTGCTTTTGATAAACATTAGCATTGCTATCTCCCGTCCATGTTTATCCTTTGATCTGAACCTTATTTAAGGGAGTCCCGATCGACCCTTTGAAAGGTTACGAAGGTACCGAGGCCGAGATTATCAAGTTCAAGCTTTTGCATCCTGCTGCTTCCTCTTCTCCCTATCTCGGTTCCCCTTTTACTGTCATCAAGGGACAGCGGGGCTTTATTGTTGTTTTTATCTTATTTCTATTGCTTTGCATTTTTTTCATCGTATCTCCATCCCGTCTACTATAATTTCCATCTCTTTTGCATCAGTTGCATATTTTTCATCATATCTCCTCTCCTAATCTCTCTAGGGGTTTTAAAAAAAAAACAAAAATAAAAGGTGCGCATGTTGATTTCTTTTCATCATCATATGTTTTATTTGGATTGATACTACTGCACGTTGGCTGATCCCATCTTTTGCTTTGTTTCATTGTCTTTTTTGCAAGGTAATCAAAAGGATAACCCTTCTCATCGGCCGGCCGATTGAAGAAGGAGGAAGGAACTTCACATCATCCCGCGTTCCAATCTTCACCAGGTATTCGCGATCTCTTTTTTTACTATTATTGAGGTAACCCCTCTGGCGATCACATCTCCATATTTGCACCACGTGCAAACTTTTCTTCCCCTTATTTATGCATTAATCATCATTATTCTCCCTGTTTTCACATAATTATTCTCTTGTGATTGTGTGTGGGATTTATGCCCATCCACAAATTGGCGATCACGGTGGGACTTCCACTGTTTTCTTTTTGATTACCATCTCCATTGGCACCCTCGCGTGCCCTTTTCCCTTTGGCACCCACGCGTGCCCTTTCCCCTTGGTACCCTCGGTACCCTTTCCTTTGTGTCCCTCGGGCACCCTCCACTGTGCACACTGCACACTCCGGGATCAGCCAGCTTGCGTTTGCGTATTTCCCTGAATTAACGCCTTCCACGAGGGCGCTTTTCGATTTAACGCCCTTCACAGGGGCGTGTTGTATTTTATTAACGCCTCTTTCCAGGGAGTCTTCTAGCATATCTGCTGCTTTGTTTTTTGCTCATTATATTGTCTGAGAATTAACGCCCCCCTCCAGGGCGTGTTATTTATTTTTAGCGCCTTTAATCAGGGCGTGTCTATTTGATTTGACGCCCTCCAGTGGAGGCATCCTTTCCTTATAGCGCCTTACATTAAGGCATGTTTTTCACTGCCTGTGAGCCCCTCACAGAGATTCACGACAGCCACGCTGCCGTCTCCTGATTTGGTAGCAACCTTTCCCAGGTCGTGTCTTTCCTGCTTTTTCACAGACGCTGCTCTCTGTGCTCATTTCTGATTCATTGGTTGGCATATTGATTATTTGGATATATTACTGTGGTTTGTTCATATCTGCTTTGCACTTGGTGGCTTTTGATTGAGAGACCTCCTCTCTCTACATTAGGATTCCACACACCCTTCTTGGAATCGGGACGACCCTCTATTGAGCATTCCGTCTCTTTGGACCGGAAATCCCTTTTCCAAGACCTCCATAAGTTCCCGCACCCGTGGATTCCCTCACGGACGCCGGGCTGGTTGTACCCTCGAAGTATCGGAGTTCTAGAGAACCTATTCGTTGGTGAAGAGAGAGAAAAACCTAGTTGACCCGGAGGTCACACTTGGATCAAACTAGGTTTCATTTGGCAAAAGGAGTGAACTATTCACAAATAATCCACTCTAATCTCAAACATCAAACATTAAAATTCTGCGGTGCTTTCCAACATTGTTTGCATAAACATAGTTGGGTCGAGTTAATTGTGTTGTTTGGATTAAGTGCATTGTGTGATAATTCCTTCATTAAGCTCTCTCTCCCTTAAGCATGAAACTCCGTTCAGGTACGATCATCAACATGGCAAACTATGGGTACACTTACGATGATGTGGATGAAAATGTTTTTAGTCAATCTTATGAGGACCACCACCAAGACTCCATCTATTATGAGGGAAACTATCCCCCTCCTCACCCTCATTATTCACAAGTTCATGTGTTCGATACCACCTCTCAAGGGGTTGAGCCTTCCTCTCAGGCTCTACCTTCCAATACTTCGGGGAACTCTTCCCCATCCATCAACGTTACAGATTTAATCCAAGCTCTCTCTCAATTGGATGACTCCCAGCGGCAAGCTATTCAGGCCGCTTTGAAGGGGAAGTCAGTTCCCTCTTCTTCTTCCACCCCCCTCCGGCCGCGAGTGGCCACCAGACTATCAATGACCAGGCGGTCTTGCATAAACCCCCCTCTCGTCCACCAACGCCTGTCACGGCCATACCGGCCCAGCAGGCGAGTTATTCCGCAGTTAGGCACCAATTCCCCCAACCTCCTCAGATTTTAAGGTCGCCTATACCACATTCTTTTGTTCAGGCCCCAGTCGAGTCCGACTCTAATGCTTTGCTACTTCAGAAGATGGCCCACATGGAAGAACAGCTTAAGAAAGTCACTGCGGCCAAGAATGCACCAGAAATCTCGCTCCCCACTTTGCCAGTTTTCCACCTCCCTCCGTCTGAGATGCCGAACTTTCGGCGGTACAATGGAACTGGCAATCCATTCATTCATTTGAAGGATTTTATGTACGAGACCTCCTTCTGGCAAGGCAACAAGGCTTCTCTGGCCTATTTATTCAGAAGATCTCTGGAGGGGCCAGCCCTCGAATGGTTTTATTCCTTGGAGTCAGCTGATGCCAGTGACTTCGATGTTGTCCAAAGGAAATTCTTGCAAAAGTATAGAGACCGTGTTGGACCCTCTCTGTCCGTTACAGATTTAGTTGCGGAGAAAATGAAGCCTGAGGAGGACTTCATCATATTTGCTGACAGATGGCGGTCGATGGCCGAGAAGCTGAAAGACACATTGTCGGAACAGGAGCAAGTAAAGATGATTATTTCTAATGCAACTCCTCAATTCCGCCATATTTTGGCCATGAACCGGCTGACTACTATGGAATAGCTCTATGAGAGGGCTCGTTACATCCAGACACAGATGAAGGACTCGCCCATTATGGGCATGTTTGAGCCGAAGCCTCGACTGTTTAAGAAAACCACCAATGTTAACAGCGGGCCCACAACTGAGGGCACCGTCACAAATGAGCAAGTCGGCGCAGTTGGCAACCCCCACCATCAAGCTAACCCATGTCCACCACCGCCTCCATGATAGAACTCTCATTTTAACCCTACTCCACAACCCCAATTCGCACCTCAACACTCTTTCGCTCCACCGCAAAACCAAGCCCCCCGCGTAGACCCTCCAGCTCCACCACAATACCATCAAATGCCCCCACCTGCCCACTACGGCCAACAACAACAACGGAGAACACCACTTAGCCCCAAAAGGGACCACTATCCTCCACTTCCCGAAAGTCTCCCCGATATTTTAAATGCCCTGATGGCCGCCAACTTGCTCGCCTTGCCAAGGGAAAGAACCGTGTGGCCCGCTAATGTTGACACATCCCGTTATTGTGCTTTTCATCGCGGCCCTGGTCACAACCTTGATCGTTGTTTCCACTTCAGAGATTACATCTACGATCTAAATGACCAGAGTGACATCAATTGGGATGAGATGAGACAATTCATAGCCGCTATGAAAGAAAGAAGGGCTTCTAGGCAACAGCAAAATCAACAACCTCAGCAACCCGCTCCACAACAAGTTCAACCACAGCAAGCTCCAGCACCCCAGCAGGATATGGGAATTGTCCGTAATCCATTGCCGGAGCACGCCCCTAATTAGCATGTGAACCCTGTCACGTCCCTCTACGAAGTGCAGAGAGGACAGGGATGGCACGAAGAAAACGCCTCTGTCGGGGCATTTCATCATTATCCGAATCAAAATCAACCTCCGCGCCTGTTGCGCACCCTTCCTTCTTCTTCTACTCTCCAATCGGGACGTCCTCTTCTACGCCCCGTCAACCCATCTACCTCCACCAGTTCTACGGCCTTGCCGGCCCGCAAGCTTCTTACCCATTTGCCACCTCCACAACCTACCGCACGACAAACCCCACCTTCCACCACCAACTCTATACCTCCGCCGTCCAGGCCACTCCTACTTCGCTCACTGCTAGCACCCGCTACACCCTCTACCACTCCTACGCCGGCAAGGGTTCCTCCGCCATCAGTTCCCCCACCTCTCATACCCAGATCTCTTCTTTTTAGACCACCCGCCAATGCTCCTCGCATTCGGGTATCCCTTTCTACTTCCACGCCCCTTGAGGGGGCATCTTCGTCAAATCACTCTCCTACGCCTCCCACGGGGGCATCTTTGCTAAACATTACTCCCATGCCTCCTACGGGGGCACCCCTATTATTGAACACTGCCACCGGCATCCCCTCTTCTTCTTCTTCTTCTAATTCTTCTACCATACTGGCCCCGACAAAGGCACGTCAAGGCGTGGCGCCGCTCCGTAGTGGACGGATGTTCAACCGTATTTTTCCACAAAGAGAGCTAGAGCCCGTGCAGGGGCCGCAAGAGCAAGAACAAGAACAAGGGTCTGTACCGGGCACTGAATATGATTTGTTAAAGCATTTGGACCGGACTCCGGCAAGAATTTCTATCCTGGAATTGATCAAACGGTCCACCACTCATCAGCTGGCTCTAAAGGAATATCTGCAGAAGGTAATGGTTAATGAAGACATTCCAGTTAAGCAGATAGTCATAGTGTTAACACCTGCTAGCAGTCAGCCGGCAATTACTTTTTATGAGCACGAACTGGCACCAATCTCAGCAAGAAAATATGCCTTATGCATCACAGTCGACATCAATAAGGTGGCTGTTAAGCAATGTCTGGTGGATACTGGGGCATCCATCAATGTTTTACCACCGAGCACCTTGAAGTTATGTGGCATACCACCGTCCACCATAACGGTCACTGCCTATGACAACACAAAGAAGCCTCCTCTAGGCATGATCACATTGAAAGTTAGCTTGGGTCCTGCCACCATCACAGCAGATTTTCACATCTTGGACATGGATCCAACATTTAATGGCATTCTTGGCCGCCCGTACATCCAGCAACTTGATGCGGTGCCCTCTACAAATCACCAGTGTCTCAAATTCCCACACAAGGGTCACATTATCAAGGTGACCAGTATGCCGATTTTGCCAGAGGAAGATATTCATGCAGCATCATCAGTTCCTTCTATTTGGCTAGCTAACAAGCCACTTTTATCTGTGCTGGACGTCCCTCGTCCGCAGCCGATGCCGTCTGAGACCGTTACCACGGTTGCTATGACACCCCTGCCTTCTAAGGGGAAGAAGAAAAAGAACATGATTAACACCCCTGGCTGGAACATTCTGTTAAAAATGGGGTATCAAGATGGCAAAGGCCTGGGTGCCAACTGTCAGGGCAGGATTAGGCCCATTAAGCCGTAAAAATTGCTTGTACGAGGCGGTTTAGGCTATAAAGGGCCGAGCAAAAATGAAGAAGAGCCATGGGCATTTATGACTTCTACTTTGAAGATTGATCGCCAGCCACTCTCCTGGACACTGAAGACACATTTTGTTACTAGTGGCGTTCAGAATAATGAGCAGACTACCACAATTACTTCATTGCTTGACTATCAAGATGTTCACGCCAGACAGTTTGCTCGTCACATTGCCCCACTGGCTACCTACAGAGCCCTGGAGTCTTTAAGGCCGGACAAAAGAAGAAAAATGGGTGATCCAGAATGTGATTGGTAAAGGTGTTTCGACATGAATGACATTACTATTTCTTTGAGCCACCTCTTCATGCCGACAGATCCGGAATGGCCGCCGCTCATACAAGAATTGATTGAAATGCCAGCAGTGATCACAGACAAGAGGCAGCTGCTGAGTGACTACACAGATACTGGGGAGCCAGATGTCCCCTTTGAAGAAGGTTTTACTGTGGATAGACTGTGGGCCGGCCTCTTTTCTCTCACTTCCATGCATCCCTCTGTTCTGGCTTCCTTATATTCTTGCTGGTTTGGTCGCGTACCACGGCCACCTCCGATCACGATCAATTTATCTCCAAATTCAATCCAAGTCTCTCTTCCGATACCTCCTTCGCTCCTCGAGCGATTTTCTGAAATCTTCATCATGTCCCCGCGCGGGCCGTCACTGATTCAATCTTTCTCCAATCTTGCAATTTCCACTCCTCTCGCTATTCCCCCCACACATTGCTTTCTTCTTGAAAAAGAAAATAAAAATGAAGGAAAAGATAAAAATGAAAAAAAAAACGCCGATTTTCCAACTTTCCAATCCTCCATCTCTGTTGAGGAAACCTCCTATTTCGCTCCCGAGTGCGTCCCGACCCAGAGGCCACTCTTTCAAGATTCCTTGATAGATCTCTTTTCCCCCTCCGGCGAGGGGTCTTCCTCTGTACCACCCCCTGTACCCGCTTTTTCACCACCTTCTTTTCTTTCTAATCAAGCTAGTTGCTCCTCCTCTTCTTCTAATAAAATTCATGGGGTAGATTCACATAAGGAATCCAAGGGTAAGGAGATTCCTCGCAGATTTTCGTTGGAATTGGCTATCAGATGTCAAGCTTGTTTAGCAATCCCTGAGTTTGTGGAAAATCCAATTATCCTGCCAGAGCTCGAATATGAGGATGTTGTTGTTGTCTCTTATGAGGGTTTGGGTGTCTATGAAATCATGAATGATGAAGACCCTATTGAAGAGGGGGAAGAAAGTTATGAAGAATATGAGGACGAGGCTGATGCCTTTGCTAGCGGCATAAGACGGTTTGACGAACCATCAGCCTCTGTAGAAGAGCCTACCAAAGAAATTAATTTGGGTACCGAGAAAGACCCTAGGATTGTCCTCATAAGTAAGAATTTGCCGCCCTCCGAAGAGGAGGCGCTCATTTTGGTTCTTCAAGAGTACAAGGACACGTTTGCGTGGAGTTATGAAGATATGCCAGGATTAGACCCTGTGCTCGTTGAACATCGCCTTATACTTAAGCCAGGGTCTGTCCCAGTCAAACAACGGTTGAGGCGTTTCCACCCTAACATGGCTTTAAAGATGAAAGAAGAGGTCGATAAGCTTCATAAGGCTAGATTTGTTAGAGTTGTCCTCTACCCCAATTGGGTGGCTAACATTGTCCCAGTTATGAAGAAAGATGAAAAGTTCGGATTTGCATAGACTTCCGGGACCTCAACCGGGCGTGTCCTAAAGATGACTTCCCTCTCCCTTATATTGATGTTCTGATTGATAACACGGCAGGAATTGAGACTATTTCTTTTATGGATGGCTTTTCAGGTTACAATCAAATTCGTCTGGCTGAGGAAGATCAAGAGAAAACATCATTCACTACACCGTGGGGCACATATTGTTATGTGATCATGTCCTTTGGACTTAAGAATGCTGGAGCCACCTACCAAAGGGCTATGATGGCGATTTTTCATGACATGATTCATATTTATATCGAGGTGTATGTAGATGACCTGGTTGTAAAATCAAGAACAAGGATTGAGCATCCTGGGGTTCTGGCTAAGGTTTTACAGAGATTACGAGAATATCAATTGAAGATGAACCCCAAGAAGTGCGTATTTGGCGTTTCTTCAGGGAAATTGCTTGGTTTCATTGTTAGCAAGAGGGGAATTGAAGTTGATCCCAACAAGGCAAAGGCCATCAGAGATATGCCTCCTCCCAAGAATTTGAAGGAAGTTCGAGGATTGTGGACGCGTAATCTTATGTTTATTTATTTTTGTTTGTTTATTTATTTATTTATTGATTTATTGGCGTGCCAGTCAACGAAGTGACAATTTTATTGTGCGCTCGATCTGACATGGTCAGTCGATTGTGAGTGATCGTGTCTGGACTAGAAGTCCGTCATACCATGAACGTTATGACGTTAATTACGTCCTTCTAAGGAAGGACAACCCTTGATTAAACGCTAAAATAGGAGGCCTCGTAAGGCGAACGGGTATTCACATGCTTAATTTTAAACTTCCTACCAGGGCCAGGGAGGCGGGTAAGATAATAACATCAACCACAGAAACAGACTAGATCGTGTGTTTGGCGGTTCAAAACAGTTATATTTGGTGGGAACAAGGAGATAGAAGATACCCACCACGGAAAGGCGGAGCCATGACCATGATATAGGTTTAAAGATTCGATCGGTATTTCGACAGCCTTTCCTCTTAATCTGGGTTACGCCCAGAGGGAAATAGGCTATTGCCCACGGAATGCCGGGATGAAAGCCGAGAGATAGAGAGGCCGAAACTCCCAACCCATATACATATGGGCTATAGGGCAATATATGATTTTCCCTTTGGAACGCTAGCGGAATTCATGCAGTTGCAGAATCCCCCCGAGCAAAAGGGTTATTCATAAATCCGTTGCAGTTAGGTGGAACATAGGGATTATAACTCCCCTTCAATTTTATCCCCGGGACATATCGGGTGGTCCACGGACATCCCTTTGTGGGTTCGTTCTGGGTATTGGAATTCATTGGATGGTAGATCGGGCTCTCGGCACACTCTGAATGGGCACAGGCTCTCGGCACGACCCAAAAATGGGAGGGCCAGGGCTTCCGGCGCCAATAACAAGAAGGCCGGGGGTTGCCGGCGCCAAAACGAGGGGGCTTGGGTTCCCGGCGTGACAAAGAGAAGTAAAAGGGGAGCCCTTCGGCGCAGGCTTCCCGGCGCAAGGAAGAAGTTCCAGAAGGGGGGTTCTCGGCGCGGGATGGTTGAGCAAGGCTCCCGGCGTGACGAGGCTGCAAGGGGGGGTCTCCCGGCGCGGAGGCTGCAGAGGGGGCTCCGGAGGTTCTCGGCCCGGGCTTCCCGGCGCGCTGAGGTGAAAGGGGGAGGAGCTGTTCCTGGGGGTTCTCGGCACCTGAAGAAGTGGCGCCGGGAGCTATTCACCCGGTTTACTGTAGGCTGAGCCGAGAGCTGTGAGGGCGCCGGGACCAGAACAGAGCTTACGGTACTCTGTTTTGGGTTTCTGATTGATTCAGGCCAAGGGGAAGGATTTCTTTGGGGTCAAAAATAGGTCAGGGCATCAAAGTTGAACTAGATTAGGCTTGGGCTTTATAGGAACATCAGGATCGAGGAGGAATTTGGGAAGGCCAAGGCGTAGAGAATCCCTGTCACCGGTGTCATACATAGTCCTGGGGACAGCTTAATGTCAGCTTTCGTGGTCCTGGGAAAATTTTGACAGCATCTCCCCTGGACCCAGCATTTGCCAAGGAATGATAGACGATCACCCACGGAATGCCGGGGTGAAAGCCAAATAGAGGGGTATTGGACCCCTGACCATGTACGTGCCTGCAGCACTGTTTCGATATCCCTTTAGAGGTCAACGAAGCTTATGCAGTGGCGGAGCTCCATTGCCTTGGAAGGTTATGAAAGCCGATCGAGTCCGAAAAACCTCGTAGAAAAGGGGAGGGTTATCCCCATTAATTGTCACCCCTGAGGTGCATATGATGGCCCAAGGCATCCCTTGACATAACAAGAGTGTTTATGGGGTTTCTTCAGTGGTAGCAAGGGCCCTACGACTTGAGGTTTACAGATTGGCCAAGAGGCAGGCTTCTCGGCGTCAATGGCAAGGATGCCAGAGAGTTCCCGGCACGGGCTTCCCGGAAGGCTAATAAGGTGGCCAAAGGGGCTCTCGGCACGGGGTCTTCCCGGCGTGAAGACAAATCGGCCCCCGGCGCGATGGTGAGAAGTGGAATGGGTGGCTTCCGGCGCGCCCGGGAGATGGGGTCTCGGCGCAAGAAGGCTTGCGCCGAGGGCTGTTCATCAATTTTACTGTTGGCGGGGCCGAGAGCTGTGAGGGCGCCGAGAGAAGAAACAGAGCTTACGGTACTCTGTTTTGGGTTTCATGTTGGTTTTGGCAAGAACTGACGGACTCTATGGGCTCTAGACTGTTCAAGGCATCCACTCTGAGTTGGATTAGGTCTAGAATTCAAAGGAGTATTAGGGTTCGAGAGGCATCTGGGAGGCCGAAGTCTGAATGCCCCTGTTCATCGCCATTATCACGCAGAGCTTGGGGAAAAACTTGATATGGTCATTCGTCACCCTGGGAGCCAAGAGATGGCTGTCTCTGGCCCCAGAGGCGACTTCGATGACATAAACGGGTAAAGCACGCGCACTTAGAACCCCGGGGTTTCTCAAGCTTCGATCGTTGCATAGCACGGCTTCATCCCAGCAGCCAAGGAATAGTCTGTTCCGGGCTCTGGGGTGAGCACTAATGGTGCTACGAAGCAGAGAAAAGAAACAGACAAATCGGATCACCATGCTACTGGTTTACAGATAACACAGGGAAGGGCAATAGGGCTTCAGAAGAAGCAAAAATCAGGCTCAAACTATAACACATCGTACATATATATCCATTCGTTTGGCGATGCCCATCACGGAAGACACATGGTCAGAAAACCCTTGTGAAACACCATTCTCACACCCAAACTGATTACAGGGAGAGAGTGAGGGAAAGGGGAACAGACAGATGCCGAGATGTTTTGGCTACATTGCATGAATCGAGATAAGATTCGAAACTATTACATGAAATAGAAGAAGAGAAAACAAACATGGGGGAGGGCGGAGCATTGACTCCTCTCCCTCCCCGGATGCCCACCTGGAGCTTCTTCCCTCTTGATCGGTCTCTTCTGTCTTTCTTTTTCAGCGGAGGAGGCTCTCTCTCTCTCTGGTTTCTTCTCTTTTCTTTCTTTTTGATCGATGGCCTGGCTTCCGATCCTCCGATCCCCTTTTCTTTCAAAGGGGGTATGTTTATATAGGTCTCATCCTTCTGTGCTCTCGGTGGAGGGTATCCGGCGTGGCCAGCTTCTTAGCCACAGCTCCCGGCGCGTCCAGCGGCCCTTCGTTGAGGTTCCCGGCGCCATGGTCAGAAGCCCAATCGGCCGGCCCATTTAGTGCTTTTTAGGCCGCATAATTGCCTTGGCTTCCCTTAGTCATTTTGTATTGACTTTTATTAGAACCGAAAGAGGCCCCTTTAGTAGTGACACAGCTTTGTTGAGATCATCTCGAGGTTCCATCAGTGAACAAACTGGGGTTTTAATCAGTATTGCCGTCTGAATGACGACAAAACCGGGTATGTTTCATCGGCATCGTCATCCGAACGGTGACAAGACCGGACATCAGCTTCAGTCTGACAGACTTCGGTCGGGTGTGTAATCTGTGGAGAGGATTGCTCTTCTGTTCTGACTTTGTAGGAGCCCTGACAATCTTTATCTGTCGGTGCCGGCTTCATCTTTATCTTATATTACATCCATCAGTAAGCTGACATCTGGCTTACCCTGACATATCATCCGTGGATTCTTGGACGGAGCAGTAGTACAGCTCTTCTTAAAGGGCTGGGAGGTCTCATCAGTCGAGTGACTGCGGCTTCATTGGCACTGCCGTCTGAATGATATCGGCACCGGGCATCAGCTTTGGCCGACAGAGGCTTTAGCCGGGTGAATGGTTGACGAGCTTCATCATTGATCTTTCACTGTTAGTCAGACCCTCTTTTCAATTGTGCTTCCACCCTTGTTCATTTTCCAGGTGTCAACAAATGCCCCCCACCTGCGGGCGGCGTAAGCGCAGAATAAGCGGCACGGGGCCTGCGGGTGACTTTCATCATTCGAGGATATATTCCTCGGTTTTATCCTTGACATTGTCCTTCAGCTTGATCATGTTGCTGTAGTAACATTCTGTATATCCATCTTTCATTTTCATGTTTTCATCTCTATATTTTCTAGCTTCATTGTCATCAATTTGGAACCCTTCGCACGAGGGCCGTAAGCTTCTCGGCGTGACCCTCCCGGCGTGACAGATGTCGGCGCGGGCATCTTCGAGCTTGTCGGCGCGAACCTCAGATGCTTCTCGGCGCGCCCATCGGCCTGGTTGTCGGCGCGGGAACCTTCGGCGCGAGCGTCCACGGCAGCTGCTTCTCGGCGCGCTCTACGGCCGACAGGGGCTATCGGCGCGGGAGCTGTCGGCGCGCCTTTTGGCCGACGGGAGCTCTCGGCCGGGGAGTTCTCGGCGCGCATTTGGTCGCGCCGAGAGCCCCTCGGCTTCGGGCCCTTCTTAAGGCGCCGAAAGCCCTTCCTTTCCTCATTCTCTCCTCTTCTTTCTCTTTCTTCACTTCGGCGGTGGCGGTGAGCTGTGAGCTTCCCCCCCCCCGGGAGCGTCATTCCCCCCCCCCTTTTTGCCAATTTTTCGGGGTAGGTTCGCTATATATATGGGATTGAGTCCCATCTTATGCTCGGGATCACTCCCTCTTGGTGGGTGACTCCCTATTCTTTTTTGGGCATACCTCGGACAAGAGGAGATGCTGCCGAAATTTTTGAGAATTTGTTTGTCTTATTGTTTCATGCCCATTCATCTTTCTGATGCTTCTTTTCTTGTCTTTTTCTGACTGCAGGTGCTGACATGGCTTCCAGTTCTGCTGCTGCATCTTCCGGAGCCGTTGGAACAAGTTCATCGGCTCAGCCGGACATATCTCGGGCCAAAGTCAACTGGTTGAACGTATACAGCCTGAGCTTTGGCTATGACCAGATTGCTAGTGTCGACGAATCTTCCGATTCTGAAACTGACACCGTATCGACCGCTGAAGTTTATTCTTCCCTGGAAGGTACTGAATTCAGGAGAGCTGCTGACTACCGCCCGGACTTGCCGAAGGATCGTCATTTGCTGCCGTTTGTTCGGACTTTCACCATACGCGGAATGCGGGATGTTATTATTGCCCGTTCCGTGGAAGTGGCAATACTTGCCGATAGAGACAGCATGAAGGGCTCTGTCTATCGAGCCCGAGCCATATATCTCCCAGGCGAACAGAGGGACTGGAATGTTGTGCTGGGCATTTCCGATTTAGAACCCGAGAAGAAGATGCTGACCCGGGCCCCAGAATTCACCCCTGCAAGGTGGGATCATACCACCGGCCGTGTCCACCGAGAGAAGACCTCATTCGGACTCTTTTTGGCTCCTGCGAAGTGGGGTTACAGAGACGAGCCATTTGTTCTTAACTGCCTGGCCGTTCAGTTTAAATATCAGCTGGCTGCCGGCTGGTTTGGAGATGCCAAATTGACAGATGCCCATCTTTTTAGGGTTGGAGCAGTGGAGTTCACAGAATATGTTTTGAAGGAGTATGCCCCTCTATTGGTTAGAGTTGGGGTATACCACAGTGTATTTGCCTCCAGGTTCCGCTATCCCGTCTCTCGGGGATTGTGTTACGGCATGCTTGAAGTGTTCTGCCCGCAGTTCAATACATTCTATACGGCGGAAGGTGAGACATCCCTCGACCTCTGGAGTTTATCGCAGCTTTCTGGCCTACCCATGGACGGAGAGCCATATGAGGAGGTCTGCCTGGACGATTCCATCAAGGACGCCTCTAATGGAGAAGGCAGCTATTCTTTTGGTTATGCATACCGGTATCTGATGAAAGCTTACCGGTTCATCTATTTGGCCTACAGTAGGGGGTCCTCCAAAGGCTATCAAGCCAGGGAAAAGAGCAGCCGACTGAGAGTCCGTGTGGGGCAGTGGATACAATATTTCTTCGGGGGTCCCTTGAGGTACGCAGACTTTCCTTCCGTAGGGCTGACTTCCGGTAAACAAGTCAGGGCCCCCCGTTACAAGTCAGCACTGCCAGCTTCATTGCGTCGGACCGACGCGGATGGCCCGAATCTAGCAGGGGTTGATCCCATTACCCATTGTGCAGCCTATTTGACTTTCTGGCTATGCACTTTCGCTCTCCCTCAAGGGGACGAGACGATTATTAGACCAGAGGCTATATATCCGGCCTGCCAGATGGCTTGGGGGATGCGATTGTCTCTGTGCCCAGTGGCTCTGTGTTTAGTTTACAAATCCTTGGGGGACTTGCATAGACATCGGACTCCCCGCTCTTCTAGGACCGTGGGTCCCTTTCATTTCTTCAATGCCTGGGTTTGCAGCATTTTCCCTGAGCTGGCCCCGAGAACTTTGCAGTCAGACACACTGCTTCCTCGTATGATTGAGTTCGCTAGCGCTGAACCTGGTCCTTTCTCAGAACAGCTGTTCAAGATGAGGGGTAGGCTAATAAGAGTGCCTGTAGACGCACCTGGCAGCATTCACTTTTGGAGCTTGGCAGCAGGTTCAGCTCCCTTGGTGGACCCTCAGAGGGAGTGCAAAATGGAGGAGGTGGAGGTTTATGTCCATCCTGTTTCGGGGGTCGCCGCCACCCGACCTCTTTTAGAACCAGAATTGGTGAGGTGGGCCATGGCCATACGGCCCAGTGTATTAGTTTTCAGGAAGGGGGGTCTGCTCATTTTGGAGCCCTATTATCCCTTCCGCTTTGGCAGAAATTTTGGTTACGACCAGCATATCCCTCCATCGGCTGCTCAGTTTCCTCTGGAGAGCCGGGCCAAGCACGGGTCTAGTATTGCCGGCGACGGTCGGATATGGTGGGATTTCTTTCATCGTCGGGAAGACACAACTTTCAGGGTCCCGACCGTCTCCAATCGTCTCCCTCGGGTCTCATCAGACTATATCAAGTGGTGGAACATACGCACCAATTTTTATAAAGATGGCAGAGGCGCTTTCTGGGATGTGGCCGAGCGCTCCTTTTTGAAGCGGCAGTCAGGGCCTGTGTTTGACATTGACGAGGTTCATCTGAGGAAGCTTTATTCCCAGCACCAGAGGGAGGCAGAAGCTTATGTCGCTGCCCGCCGGTCTTTGAAGGAGGCGGGTGCGGAACTACCCACTCCTGTCTTTTCTGAAGTTGATGTAGACACTTTCACCAGAGACTTGAGACAGCTGGGCCACATAGGGGACACTCATTTGGAGGTGCAGTATCCATTCCCCCCGGAGGAACCACTCTCGAAGGCTACTTCTTGGAGGGGTCCGGCAGACAGGTTTCATCCTTATAGGACCTTTGTGCGGAGGGAGGACCGCACCCAGTCATATTATCAGCACACCTCCTGGCTTTTTGTACTGTTAAATGTCCACGGGCTGACAGTGGAGAGCCCGGTAGCTGTCATTCTAAATAAGCAGCTTTTGGTTTCTTTCCATTATGTTGACGCCTGGTGCATAGATTACCTCGGCCTATTTCATTGCCTTGATTTCCATGGCCATAAGGACTTGGCCGCCCTGACGGAGAAGTGTCAGACTATTGGCGATGTATGCTGGCTTGTGAAGGAGGCCGCCTCCCGATCAAAGGAGGTAGCTTATATGTATTGGCCGCTTTCCACATTTTATGACGGCCCAGCAGGTGTGCTCCTTGTTTGTTTGATCATGGCTTCTTTCTTCTTATTGTCATGTTTTGCATATGTTGACTATGACTGTCTCTCTCGTGTCTCGCACAGATAGACCAGACATAAAGCGGCAGGGGCTTTACAGGAAGATAATTGCTCAAGCTGAGAAACCTGCCCACTTTGAAATTCCTGAAGCAGCACCTACGACCACTCCCCTGCCTCCGGGCAAGAAGAGGAAGCCTTCTGTGGTGAAGGTTGCAGTTGCCAAGGCCAAGAAGGCCAAGGTTGCTCGGACCCGGAAGTCGGCTTCGACTGCGAAGGAAGCTGGAACCCCTCTTCTGGATATCCCTTCATTTGACGCATTCGCATCTCAGAGGGAGGCCGCACAGGCATCTGCCGAAGGTGACGGTGATAGCTTGTAGCTGGAACTTCCTTTGTCGTCTTGACCAATCTCCTAGGGAGTTCTTTGAGGCTGAGCTTCTTTTTATCTGATACAGCCCAGGAGCAGGTTGAAGCGCCTGTGGAGACGGACACAAGACTGCCTTCTCCCACCCCGACCGGCGAGGAGGAGGGTAAGTGTGCTTTTTTCCATTTGTTTCATACTTCCGTTGTTTTCTTTGCTATACTTCTCAGAAGTTTTCTTTTCTTGTAGCAGTGGCAGTCGGGGAGCAAGCCGAGGCCATGATGACGACAGAAGAGCTACCTCGACCACAGGAGGGTCACAAGACTCGGCCAAAGCAGAGTATTATTCCGGCCAGACGCATAATCACTCGATCTACATCCCGCCATACTTTAGAGGTACCGGCCCAGCATATAGCTAGTGTGGAAATATCTTCGGGCAGCTCCCAGGTCGCCTCCCATGAGGAGGAAGTAGATTTCAGCGACAGCGAAGGAGAAGGTATTGCCGAGTCAGAAGCCCCTCCTGTACTTGCGAAAGGTGTTCCGTCTCTCCGACCCGCCGAACTATCAGTGTCATCCCCTGAGGAAGAATTCCAGGAGGAGTTTGCCGGGCTCGATACTGAGATTGACATAACTCCACCGCTCGCCATTTCGGCCACGGAGCTTTCTTCTCTTTCGCCCCATTTTGAGGGTGCGGACCCTGCCCCAAAGGTGGGTTGTTCTTCATGTATGCTGCTTCATTTGTTTCTTTTATTTAGTGCTGAAGGTCGCTTTGCTTTGGTCTCAGAGTATTGTTGCTGCTACCTTGGCCACCTCCACATCCTTCATGGACATTTCCCTTGTAGATTTGGCTATTGTTCCTTTTCTGCCTTTAACTTGCACGGGGGCTTCTGAGATCATTCGCCCTGTGCCAGTGTGGATACAGTCCTCGACAGACTTGGCATCATTAGACTTGGGGGCTGCAGAAGAAAGTGTCATCCCTGCTAGGGCTTCAGATCTTAGAGCCGAAGCAGATACGGCCAGGAGCTCCGCTTTCATACCGGCTGCAGTAATGTCAATCACGCCCGAGTTAGCAATTCCTGCCATAGTGGCTACAGAGTCCGAATTCCTGCCTACACAGTCTAAGGCACCTCTGTCCCCATCACCAGAAAGAGCAGCTGAAGGTGCAGCCTCCATTGAAGAGATAACCCCATTATTCATTGATTCTCCTCCCGCGGATGTTCAAGGTGTAGCTCCCGAGGCAGCAGCAGAGGAGGAGTCTTCAGCCCAGCAGGGGAGTACAGAGAGATACCGGCTAGCTCTTTCGGCAGATTTACCTTCTTCGTCCTCCCAAGCGGGCATTGGACTATGGGCAGATATTGACGGAGAGGTGACTTTCGAAGTCGTCGCATCTGCTTCCTTTGGCTTTACTTCTCCTGACAGCTTCGTCTGGCAGCATCTGGACATGTTACGCCAGCTAGTAGAGTCTCAGCCTGGCTTGACATATCTACAGCTGAAGGAAATCGCCAATCGCCTTACCGCTGGCCTGCAAGCCATGGGCGGCCCTTTGGACACATGGGCTCAGCGGGTCTTGCTTTTGTTGAAATTCGTGCATCGGAGAGACTTCCTAGCACGGGTTATGGTTGACAGGCTGACGGCGTTGAAGTTGCAGAGGTCGGAATGCAAATCCGAGGTGGAAAAGCTAACGCTGACACTTGATGAACGCCAGGCCAAGCTGCAGAGCATTATTTAGCGGGAGGAGGCTATCCAGAAACGGGTAGCCATTTTGGAGGCGGAGCTCACTGAACTTCAGGCCGAGCTGCAGCAACTATCTTCTATTCGGTCACAGTCCACCGAGGAGGTGGCTTCACTGGAGGGTCGGGTGACGTCTTTCCAGGACCTGTCCATGAGGCTTCAGGAGGAGGAAGCGCGCCTTCATGAGTTAGGAGCCGCCCCCTATGTTGGTCTTCTGGCCTTTGAAGATATCTTTCGGCGGCCATGAATTATCTTCACTTTCTTTTCTTTTCTTCCCATCTCTTTCTCTCCCCTCTTTTTGTGACACAGCGTCCCCTCGGGGCCCCTTATGTATTCACTTCGTAATGAAAAGAAATCTTTTGGCTTCATGTGTATCCATCTTTTTTACCATGTGGTTTCATCACTTCGGGGAAGTGGGGTAGTGGTTTTAACAACCCCTCATGTGAATGGCTTGCCTCTAGCAGGAGAGCGTCCACCCCTTCAGAGAAAGGATGGGGAACTCGCTCCACCGCGTGACGGGCATCCGAAGAGGTGCTTAAACCTGATTGTGTTGGTATCAGCAAACGTCCCTCTTGGCAATATGTGCTATGAGGGAGACACTTTGCAGGAATGTGAAAGAAGGGGTTTCATCAGAATAGACGGAAAGTCTAGACTGGGTAGAGGTTATGGCAGGTGGGACATTTGAAGGGGGCATAATTTTCGTCAGAACAGACGTAGGGTCTGAACTGGACAGGGTTTTATCATTGATCGGGCGAAATGCCAATCGATCAATAGTTGGTTTCATCATCGATATTGGGTTTATATCGAAGCAAAGGGTTTTATAAGTTTCATCAGTATAGACGAAAGGTCTAAACTGGGTAGGGTTTCATCATTGATCGGGCAAAATGCCAGTCGATCAATAGTTGGTTTCATCGTCGATATTGGGTTTATATCGATGCAAGGAGATTTCATAAGTTTCATCAGAATAGACGAAAGGTCTAAACTGGACAAGGTTTCATCATTGATCGGGTAGGATGCCAATCGACCAACGGTTGGCTTCATCATCAATATTGGGTTTATATCGATGCAAAGGGATTTATAAGTTTCGTCAGAATAGACGAAAGGTCTAAACTGGACAAGGTTTCATCATTGATCGGGCAGGATGCCCATCGATCGACGGTAGGACGTTTGAAAGTGGGTATGTAGGTTTCATCAGGGTAGACGTAAGGTCCACCCCGGGAAGGCTTTATCATCGGTGGGGCATAGAGCCAGATGACCGACGGAAGGCTTCATCAGTGAAGGGGAGGTAAAGGCAGCGTGCCGGTTGGCATGGAACTTTCAAATTACCACATTACTGACCCAAGTGCCCTTTCGGGTTTTCATCGGAGCCAGCCCCCTCTTGCTTTTGCCCACGCGCCCTTTCGGGTTTTCACGTGGCGGGGTACCCGATTTTACCTGCGGTGCCCTTTCGGGTTTTCACCACAGCTGGGTTTTTGGCCATTTTTGCCCTTATCCGGGATGTCCGAACAAGTCTGGCGGGGTATCTCTATTTTTAACCCCATTTTTTTTTATACGTATGTTTCCTGAATTGGGACTTCAGCACGGATCGGGTGATGCGCTGCCTCATTAGTGCATGCTCTTATCATCGGTATTGGGTATATACCGATGCAAGGATTTTATAGGTTTCATCAGGGTAGACGTAAGGTCTACACTGGGCTGGTTTTATCATTGATCGGGCAGGGTGCCGATCTATCAATGGTAGGTTTCATCACGGCGGGACGTTAAGGGATATACAAATTTGATAGGACGGGTTTCTTCGTTGGTCGGACAGGGTGCCCATTGATCAAAGGTGGGTTTCATCATCGGTATTGAGTTTATACCAATGCAAGGATCTTATGAGTCTTCATCAGAACAGACGTAAGGTTTACCCTGGGCTGGTTTTATTGCTGATCGGGCAGGGTGCCAATCGATCAACAGCAGGTTTCATCATCGGTATTGGGTTTATACCAATGCAAAGGTTTCATGGGTTTCATCGGGATAGACGTAAGGTCTAAGCCGGATAGGTTTCATTGCTGCTCGGGCGAGTGTGCCCATTAATCAGCAGCAGATTTCATCACGGTGGGACATAGCGAGACACGCAGCTCTAGTCGGAACAGATGTAAGGTCTAGACCGAACAGGTTTCTTCGCCGATTGGGCAGGGTGCCCTATCGACCGAAGATGGGTTTCATCATCGGTATTGGGTTTATACCAATGCAAGGATATCATGGATTTCATCAGGATAGACGTAGGGTCTAAACTGGATAGGTTTCATCGCTGATCGGGCAATGTGCCAATCGATCAAAGCAGGTTTCATCATCGGTATTGGGTTTATACCAATACAGGGATTTCATAGGTTTCATCGGGATAGACGTAAGGTCTAAGCCGGATAGGTTTCATCATTGACCGGGCAGTGCGCCAATCGATCAAAGCAGGTTTCACCATCGTGGGATTTTGGCAAGGTATGAGAGTTTTATCAGGACAGACATAGGGTCTGAACTGGGTGGGTTTGATCATTGATCGGACAAGGTGCCGGCCGATCGACGAAAAGTTTATGACGGGAGGTGAGGTTTCTTTAGGATCACCATATTACTGGCCCAAGCACCCTTTCGGGTTTTCACCGGAGCCAGCCCCCTCTTGCTTTTGCCCACGCGCCCTTCCGGGTTTTCACGTGGCGGGGTACCCGATTTTGCCTGCAGTGCCCTTTCGGGTTTTCACCCCAGCTGGGTTTTAGCCATTTTTGCCCTTGCTTGGAAAACCTGAACAAGACCGGCAGGGTATCTCTATTTTTAACCCCATTTTTATTTATTTTCATTCTTTTATTCTCTCTTCCCCTCTTTTTGGGAGGGTAACAAGTCGGACTGTCATTAGATCATGGTAAGGGATGGCTCGGCCAGGGCGGAGTGCCGCTAGACCAAGGAAGAAGGGTAGCTTGGTTAGGGTGGAGTGCCGCCAGGCCAAGGAAAAGGGTAGCTTGGTTAGGGCGGAGTGCCGCTGGACCAAGGCAACGGGTAGCTTGGTTAGGGTGGAGTGCCGCTAGACCAAGGAAATGGGTAGCTTGGTTAGGGCGGAGTGCCGCTAGACCAAGGAAATGGGTAGCTTGGTTAGGGCGGAGTGCCGCTAGACCAAGGAAATGGGTAGCTTTTAACCTGATTACTCGGGGAATATTGGTTGGGCGGCATGATACAGCTTTAGGTGTCTACCGTTGAGTGGTGAGAATTGGATTTCCCCTCGATGGTTAACGAACATGTAGGCCCCTCCTTCGTAGACCCTATATATCACATTAGGACCTTCCCAATTAGGATTCAGCTTCCCTTTTGGGTTGGACGCCATAACTTCTCTTTTCTTGACCATGACGAGGTCACCTTTCTTAAATTCTCGTCCTTTTACGAGTTTGTTGAATGCAGTGGCCATGCGGGCTTGGTACATATGGATATTCTTCTGAGCTTGGAGGCGCTTCCCTTCCAATTCAGCCAATTCTTGTAATCTTCTTTCTGCATTGGTTTGTTCGCCACGGGCCAGGTCATATTGGACTGCCACCCTGAGTGACGGGACTTCCAGCTCCAGCGGAACTACTACCTCTGAGCCGTATACCAGTGAGTATGGCGAGCACCCTATAGGTGTCTTGAAGACAGTGCGGTATGCCCATAGAGCTTCATACATCTTTTCTTCCCAGTCCTTCTTATTAGAACTGACGACTTTAGCCAACAAGGTGCATAACGTTTTGTTGAAGGCTTCTGCCAATCCATTTGCCTGTGGATTGTAAGGAGTGGAAGTCCTCCACTCGATCTTATACTTCTCGGCGAGCCGATAGATCTTTTGATTTCTGAAATGACTTCCATTATCAGATATTATTCGGCTGGGGATCCCAAACCGGAAGATAATGTTTTGTTTGATGAATCTGGCAACCAGCTCACCAGTCACTTCTCGTAATGCTATAGCTTCCGCCCATCGGGAGAAGTAATCTGTTATTGCCAGTATGTACTTATGTCCGGCTGAGGAGGTCGGTAGTGGGCCGACTACATCGGTTCCCCATTGTGCAAACGGCCAGCTAGGGATTGTAGGGTGCAGAACGGCAGGTGGCCTTCTAGGCACAACAGCATGCTCCTGACATTTCTGACATGACTTCGCAAACTTGCAGCAATCTTCAAACATAGTGGGCCAATAGTAGCCCAGCTTCTTGATTTCTATCTTCATCTTAGGGCCAGCTTGGTGAGCACCTGCCGTCCCAGCATGTATTTCTTTCATTGCTTGCCAAGCTTCCTCAGTGGACAGGCAGCGGAGCAAAATCTTCTTGCGTGCATCTGCCATTATTCGGAACAGAGTTCCATTTCTGAATTCATAAGAATCTTTGATCCTTAGAAGTTTCATCTTTTCTTCTCTTTTCTGTGGCAGCTGTTGGTGTAAAAACCATTGTAGCAGGTGCTGTCTCCAATCAGATGCCTGTTCTGTACTGATCGTGGCGACTTCATTTTCTTCGGGGCAGCCTTCTAGCATGCTGGGGACTTGCCGCCGATTTATAACAACAATGTTCAGTGTCTCATCCGGTGGGACTGCTATTGAGCTGGCTAGCTTTGCCAATGCATCAGCCTGGGCATTATGTGCACGGCCCACATGCTTGAGCTCAATATGATAGAATTTCGCCATGAGGCGCACAGCTTTTTGGTGGTAGGGGTTCAACTCGGCTTTCGCACTTCGAACTCACCTTGGATTTGCTTTATTATCAACATTGAATCCCCGAATACCTGAAGCATCTGGATGCCCATGTTGAGGCTGATGTGCAACCCGATTATCAGAGCTTCATACTCGGCTTCATTATTAGTGCAGGGCTTGTTTATAGAACAGGAAGTATGCACAACCTCCCCCTCTGGCGATCTTAGCACAATACCGGCTCCGGCCCGTATTCTGGTCTTTCCATCGGAGTCCGTCTCTGTTCTAGATGCTCCATCAAAGAATAGCTGCCACATAGTTGACTGAGCCTGGCAGGCTTCTAGTGTCTCATCATCGGGTAACTCAGTCCCCAACATATCATTCTCTGGCACAGGGTGCTCTGCGAAGAAATCGGCCACGGCCTGTCCTTTTATTGCCCTCTGGGGTATATATGTGATATCGAATTCCATCAGAATTACTGCCCATTTGCCCAACCGGCCTTTCAGTACTGGCTGAGTCAATATGTATTTGAGCGGATCTGCTGCAGATATCAATCTGATTTCGTGTGACAGCATATAGTGCCGGAGCTTTTTAACGGCAAAGACTAGTGCCAAGCATGTCTTTTCTATATAGGTGTAGCTTTCTTCAGTTCTAATCAGCCTCCGACTCAGGTAGTATAGAGCCTGCTCTTTGCCTTCTTCATTTATCTGTGCTAGCATTGCCCCCAGGGAACAGTGTGTGGCTGCAATGTATAGTATCAGGGGCTTGCCCTTAATAGGTGCCCCCAGCACTGGAGGGGTCTTGAGATATTCTTTCAGCTTCTCAAAAGCTTCCTGACAGCCCTCGTCCCAGAGGAACGGTACATCTTTCATCATGAGCTTGTGAAAAGGGTGGCATCTCCCTGACAGATTTGATATGAATCGTCGGATATAGGCCAAACGCCCTTGTAGAGATCTCAGCTCGTGGAGATTCCTTGGTGGAGGGAGCTCCTGGATAGCTTTAATCTTGGATGGGTCGATCTCAATGCCCCTATGACGGACAACGAACCCAAGGAATTTTCCACTGGACACGCCGAAGGCACATTTCATAGGATTCATCTTGAGTTCATATCTGCGCAGCCTCTGGAACACTATCCTCAGATCTTGCAGATGATCTTCTCTTCTGCTGGTTTTCACCACCAGGTCATCGATGTAGCACTCCACTTTCTTGAAGAGTAAATCATCAAAGATCTTTGTCATAGCTCTTTGATAAGTAGCGCCGGCATTCTTGAGGCCGAACGGCATCCTTTTGTAGTGAAATATCCCCTTCGGGGTGCGGAATGCAGTATGCACTCTGTCTTCTTCAGCAATCCAGATCTGGTTGTATCCGGATGACCCATCCATGAATGACAGGGCTTCATGGCCAGTGGTTGCATCGATCATTACTTCAGTGATTGGCACTGGGAAATCATCTTTCGGGCAAGCCTTATTCAGGTCCCTGAAATCTACACATATTCTGATCTGCCCATTTTTCTTCTTCACGGGCACTATATTGGCCAGCCATGTAGTATATTGGTTCTCTTCAACAAAGCCCACATCGATCAGCTTGTCGACCTCTTTGTTGATTTGATTTATCAGTTCGGGGCGCATTCTCCTGGCAGGCTGCTTCACAGGGCTTGCCTCTGGGTTTATCGCCAATCGGTGCTGTGCCACATCAGAACTCAGTCCCGGCATCTCATCATATGTCCATGCGAAGCAGTCTCGGAATTCTTTCAGAAACTGAATATACTGTTCTTTGACAGCTGGCTCCAGCAATGCACTGAGGAACGTAGGCCTTGGCTCATCTGCTGACCCCAGATTCACTTCTATCAGCTCATCAACGGTGGCTTGGCCTCCGTCTCAACTTCGGGTGGGGCTTCTTGCAAATCAATAAAGCCTCCCGGGATATAATCTTCTTCATTTTCATGATTTTCTGCTTCATCACACTGATCATCAGCAGATGCTGGTGCATCGTATAAGGCCAATATGGCCGGATTCTGTCCAGTCTGCCCCGAGGACGTGACTGGCTCAGCGGAAAACTTCGAAGTGGAGTCTTCCGTGCTTAGAGGCTCTTCTGATGTGGGCTCCCCTGAGAGGTTATCATTATGTAGAGCTCGGAACTCTTCTAGAATGCGCCCAAACTCCAGGCACTCTTGCAGTTCTCTGGCTACTTGGTCTTCATCCGGGGTTCCGGTGTCAAATTGTGCTTCGGCCTGGAACAGATCCTCTTTGCAAGATGGATTCTCCCAGCACCAACCTTTCTTGGTCTCATCAGACATCCTTGCCTCCGGCTGGTTGTCTTGGGCTTCATTGTCTGTTATGGATTGATACATAATCTCTTCATCTTCAAAGGGGTATTGATCATACCCTACTTCTGGGGAATCTTCATTCAGGTAGAAGGCTGAGATGACATCCACCTCGGCTTCATAGTATTCTTGCAGGGTATAACCCAGTCCCGGGTGCTGTGTGATCTTCCTCAGCTCCTTGCTATCTCGAGGCGGATCCCATAACTCCTTGAATGCTTTCTTCTGAGCAGCAGGCTGTATCGATGGCATTTGCATCTTGGAGAACATTTGTGAAACCCGTTGGGTAGTATAATCCAGGCCCGTAATTGGTACCATCAGGTTTGCAGCTTCTTCAGGGGCCATGCAATCTTGATCATCTTCTTCGACTGCCTCCCCGGTGTAGAATATGATAGGGGGTTCGCCAAAGCGAGGGATTTCCATAGTCTTTAGGGGCAGCACTGTCTGGTATTCTGTGCTGGCTATGGGCTTGACTAGACCCTGAGGAACTTCCACCTGTGTGTATTTTTCTTTCATCTTTTCTTCAGTATCATCTGGGTGTATGCCGGGAGGAGTGATCCGAGCAAAATCACCAGCATAGGAGATGTGAGACACCCCATGCTTTTTAATGTAGCCCTTTGGCGGCGGCGGAGACCAATTTCTGCTCTTCGTCGCCGGCTTTCTTGGCTGACCACAGTTTCTTTTCCTTTATCCCTTTGTGACACCTCGGTGTAATAGGATGCATCGAGCATATGGCACTCGAACACTTCGAAGGGATGTAGGTCTGCAAACACCCTTTCCTCTTTTCCTTCATGGCAATATTTTATGCATTGGTGTAGCGTTGATGGCACTATCTGATATTCGTGCAGCCACGGTCTTCCCAGCAGGGCCTTATATGTGGTGTTGGAGTCGATTACATAGAATCGTACCACTGTAGTGAGATCGCCCAGTGTGAGATTGAAATCAGCCACCCCGAGAGGTGTTTCACATTTCTGGTTGAATCCTGCAATCTTCATATCTCTGACCTTGGTGAGCTGCAGATCAAAGTAATATTTCTGATAGATGCGGTATGGGAGAATATTCACAGCAGCCCCTGGATCTATTAGTATTCTGCTTATCGGCTGACAGTTCAGGGAACCCCTCATATATAGCGGTCTATTATGGCCGGAATTTGGGATTAGCATATCATCCTCTGTGAATGTTACTGATGGCCCAGCATTCACCTCTGTCAAGAGTGCTTCACATTGTGCCGGGGACTGCAGGGCATCCACAATTGCTTGGCGAGCTTCTTCACTCAGAGAGAGAATTTCCCAGATGGAGAATCTGGTAGGGAGCTTCTTCAGCATTTTCATGACTCGACTGCCCACCCGGACATTAGACAGTCTCATCTCCTCTGCCCATCGGGGTCTTGGAGGTTCATGTGGTGCCTGTGGCCTTGGCTGCCCAGTCCCAATTTTATCTTCTTCATCGGTTTCCCGGGAGGCTTCTTCTGTAGCGACTGCCCCTGGTTTTGCTAGAGGGTTACCTTCTTCATCTTCTTCATGCTGTTTCTGCTTTCCAGCCGCTGTCTGCTGGCATTTATTGCTTTTATCTGGAGCAGTATGAGCCGGTTGCTCATTTTCTAAGCTGGACAGGAACTCCAGGAATGAAGGGGCTTCATCTGCCTTCTTTTTGTCCTGGTACAGACTGGCAGGGGGAGGAACCTGGACACCTCGTATCTCTGGTTCCGGGATTTGATAGGGTTGCTCCCCTCTGAACATGATATTATGGTTGGCTGGTGGTGGGCGCCCCCATCTTCTCCCAGAACGTGTTGCATGGGCCGAGGTAGAGGCTTCGGCATGGTTAGCTTCTAGCGGAGCGTTGGATGCTTCCGGCTCATCGTCCTCCCCGGGCAAGGAGAAGAGTACTGACAGAGTGTTACATTGTACTGTCGTGACCTTCTTTCCTTTCTTGGATTTGGGCCGTTTCTTCTTCTTTTGGGAATTTGACTTTGCTGGCTCCTGCCCCCAGAAGGGCTCATTTTCAGCTTCTTCTTGTTCTGCATCTGGCTGCTCTTTAATTTTCAATTCTTCGAGCTGTTCCCAGAGTATACAGTCTTTCATCAGCAGATGCTTGGGCTTCTTCTGCTCGTACTCATCGAGCTCATTAATATATTGCTGCAGACGCCTGGCTGCAGGGCTTACTTCTTTATGTGTAGGGAGGGGAGTTTGTCTCCTCCGGTTGTGAGTAGGGATCCGGATGACTGGTCCAGTCTCAGTTGTATGCCATATTGACTTTATCGGAGGCGGCTCAGGCCTTGGTGTAACACCCCGGATAACTGCTCCATTGGTTTTGACTGCGGGAGTCTTCTTTCTATTTTTTATGGGTATCATCTGCCATCCTTCCTGATCTTTCTGCGGAGTGAGGAAGCAAGCTTCATAGGTATTCTTGGTGCATTCTTCAACGGCCTCTTTGGGTAGCTGTTGGTAGACTGAGATCATATTGGCAGCCACTCTCCAGGGTGGAGGCTCATGTGGATGAGGCGGCTTTACCTGGTAATCTCCCAGCTGCAGCTCACCTTTCTTGACCATTCCTTCCATGATATCTTTGAAGACATAACAATCTTCAATTGCGTGCCCCAGCGCGCGGTGAAATGGACAGAACAGCGGATCATCTTTCTTTGCTGCATCGGCTGGTCTTTTGGGTTCAGGCAATGTTACCTTATTGAACTTGTATGCCCAGTTGAACAGTGCGGCCGTCTTATCCTTTGGGAAGGAATATGCCTTTCTCATCTTGTCTCTCAGAGAGACTTTATCCTTCCTTTCTGCTGTATCTGCCAGCGGGGGAGCTTCATCTGCCCCTTTCTTCCCCTTCTGCTGCTCGAAGGTTCTGAAATCGACGGTGTTGGCCTCAGAGTGTGATGGCCGTCGCTCATTGGATTTTCCCTTCGGCATAGTGAGACATTGGCGGTCGGACGCTTGGACAAGAACGTCTCGACCTCTGCCACTATATTGTTCAGTCGGTCGAATGTTCTGACATCTGCACCGATCATCTTTTCTAGCACCTCCCTCCTGAGGCTCTGCTTGCATATCTGCACCGCATCTTCTGATGAGGAGGCCTTCGGCATCTCATGGCTAAGTTCCTCCACCTTTTGATGTAGTCTAGTGCAGTCTCATCTTGTTTCTGCCTGGTCGCATATAGCTCTGCTATCGTGATTTCCCTTTCCGTGACATGAAATCTGTCGCGGAACTTTCTTTGCATATCAGGCCAATCAACCACTGACCCGGCTGGCAGGCTTGAGTACCATTCAAAGGCCAACCCAGTGAGGGATGAGCCAAAGAACTTGAGCAGATAAGCTTCATCGACTGCTAGGTCGCCCATGATTGTAGTGTAGTAGGCTATATGCTCCCTAGGGGAGCCTTGGCCATTAAATTTCTCAAACTTCGGCGGCTTACTGACGCCTGGGGGTAGTTTCTTAGCAGCATATTGGGGAGGATAGGGTACCCTGTACACATCATAAGTACCCGCATCACCACCGGTCTTTTCTGACAGCTTCATTTCCACAATTCTTTCAATCATCTGCTTGTGGGCCACAGCTGGATCTATCTCTTCTGGGAAGAAGTGAGCTTGTTGCTGGCTGTGAGGAGTTGTCATCACAGTGGCGCGCAAGATGGGCGCGGTAGGCTGTGTCTGAGACACAGAGGGCTGAGCTGCTGTTTGCTGTGGAACAGGTTGACTCGGTGTCTTGCCCTTATCAGCTAGGAGAGGATTAGCCAGGATAGTTGTTTCTGTGGAGCTGGATGTCTGCCCCGTAGGTTCAGCTTGCTTCGAGACTGATGTAGCTTCCTGTCTCTCATTGAGCTGTCTTCGGAGAGCGCTGATCTCCTGCTGATATCTCCTGAACATCATCTGGATCATGGGATCCATGGTTGATGGGATTTGTATATCTTCAGAAGTCCCTTCAGCATCATCAACGAAGGGGTTATCTCCATCTTCTGTTGTTACCACATTAACTGTCATAGTGGTAATCCTGCGGGCTTCATCATCAATTTTCATTTTATCCTTTGCGGCCTGGCCTCTTCTTGTGACAGGACCAGGTCTAGTTGCCAGCCTGAGCAATTCATCTGGCTGAGTTGGTAGTATATCTTGCCCCCTGGCCAGTCCAGCCATGTTGCAGGCGAAGATTTGCATCTTTCCTTTTCGCCTGTAGACCTTTCTTTTTATTTGGCTAGGATATCTGAGCCGGTCAAAGACCGATATTCTTTCTTTGTCTTCTTCCCCGTGCAGGTCTTCTTCATTATATCTGGCCCTGAGGCCTTCTCCATAGTCATTTGAATCGGAGGAGGAGGCTCCGATCATCATTTCTTGGAAGGTTTCTTCTTCTTCATCATCCCTGGTGCCCAAGGCACGGGATAGTCTTTGTTGACCTAGGGCAGAGCTCCCTAGGTAGTGGAAGTAGTCTTGGACTACTTGCTTTGTCTCTTCAGAGTTGTGCCTTTGCGGCTCAGGTTGGAACATCAGTCTTTCCTGGCTTCTTTGCTGATAGGCCAGTCTTGTTATCTGAGCATTCAAATGCTCGGCCTTGGAATATTTGAAGATGTCGGCCTGTCTGGCACAGGCCCTCGATCTTCTTGGGACGGCAACCATGGCTGGTTCACACATTCCCGCATCGTATTCCGGCAGCAGTTGGCAGCAACATCATGGTTCTTTCTCTGCCATCTTCTGCCCCCGGCCCTGGGGTGGGTGACAGCAAGGTCTTCTTTCTTCTCAAGTCTCCTACCCCTCATTATGGGGCGAGCAGCAGTCAGTTTTCTTTCTCCATCGTTTCTTTCATCTCTCCTACCCCAGGCTCTGGGGTGAGCAGCAATAGCATTTCCTGTTTCTTTTCCCTCTCTTCTTTGGCTTCCCGCCCTGAAGTGGGTGACAGCATCATTGGTAGCCTTCTCCTCATCTTGAGCTGGAGCCCAGCTCTGCATCTTCTTCGGTCGCCAGACCTGCTTGTATTTTGCTGGCTTGGGCGCCAGCGGCTTCCTCTCATTGGCCTCCCAGTTGGCATGCCTGGTGGCCAGAGTTTGGAATCTGTTGTAGTGGGCACTTGCGGGACGATCACGTCTGGGTTGACCTCCCTCGGGCGACCGTTGAGGTTCGTCCGGATCCCTCCGATCATCATGGTCTTTCCGGAGTTGGAAAGACAACGGTCAGCAGCGACATACCGGCCCCTCCGGTTAGTTCTCTTCCCCTTCTGAGTAGCAGCGGGGACCATGTCCCTTTTCTGGACGTGGTGGACATAGCAGGCGACGGCCGTGGGGGCCGTCTTCTCTGGCAAGCTGTCCTTCTGGACAGTGGTCTTCATTGGGGCACTCGCAGCAGTGCCTTGCTCATTGTTATCGACCTTCAGAAGGTCGGTGTAGACGACGCCCAAGCAGTTGGGCAGCCCGACAGCTGGGGGAAACGAGCCGAACGCCAGTGGTACCGCCAGGTATCCCTCTTGGACATGCATGTCCACGGGTTGTTTGTCGAAGCAAACGGACATGATTCCAGCTGTCATTGTAGATTCCTGGAAATAAGGAAAGTACACAGGATCAGAAGTTTCAGGGGGGCCCGCCGGGCCTCCTACTTTAGCGTAAAGATGAAGGGAGACTGAGTCCCACCGGGCGTGCCAGACTTGTGGACGCGTAATCTTATGTTTATTTATTTTTGTTTGTTTATTTATTTATTTATTGATTTATTGGCGTGCCAGTCACCGAAGTGACAATTTTATTGTGCGCTCGATCTGACATGGTCAGTCGATTGTGAGTGATCGTGTCTGGACTAGAAGTCCGTCATACCATGAACGTTATGACGTTAATTACGTCCTTCTAAGGAAGGACAACCCTTGATTAAACGCTAAAATAGGAGGCCTCGTAAGGCGAACGGGTATTCACATGCTTAATTTTAAACTTCCTACCAGGGCCAGGGAGGCGGGTAAGATAATAACATCAACCACAGAAACAGACTAGATCGTGTGTTTGGCGGTTCAAAACAGTTATACTTGGTGGGAACAAGGAGATAGAAGATACCCACCACGGAAAGGCGGAGCCATGACCATGATATAGGTTTAAAGCTTCGATCGGTATTTCGACAGCCTTTCCTCTTAATCTGGGTTACGCCCAGAGGGAAATAGGCTATCGCCCACGGAATGCCGGGATGAAAGCCGAGAGATAGAGAGGCCGAACCTCCCAACCCGTATACATATGGGCTATAGGGCAATATATGATTTTCCCTTTGGAACGCTAGCGGAATTCATGCAGTGGCAGAATCCCCCCGAGCAAAAGGGTTATTCGTAAATCCGTTGCAGTAAGGTGAACATAGGGATTATGACTCCCCTTCAATTTTATCCCCGGGACATGTCGGGTAGTCCACAGATATCCTTTGTGGGTTCGTTCTGGGTATTGGAATTCATTGGATGGTAGATCGGGCTCTCGGCACACTCTGAATGGGCACAGGCTCTCGGCACGACCCAAAAATGGGAGGGCCAGGGCTTCGGCGCCAATAACAAGAAGGCCGGGGGTTCCCGGCGCCAAAACGAGAGGGCTTGGGTTCCCGGCGCGACAAAGAGAAGCCAAAGGGGAGCCCTTCGGCGCAGGCTTCCCGGCGCAAGGAAGAAATGCTAGAAGGGGGGTCTCGGCGCGGCACGGTTGAGCAAGGCTCCCGGCGCGACGAGGCTGCAAGGGGGGGTCTCCCGGCGCGGAGGCTGTAGAGGGGGCTCCGGAGGTTCTCGGCCCGGGCTTCCCGGCGCGCTGAGGTGAAAGGGGGAGGAGCTGTTCCTGGGGGTTTTCGACGCCTGAAGAAGTGGCGCCGGGAGCTATTCACCCGGTTTACTGTAGGCTGAGCCGAGAGCTGTGAGGGCGCCGGGACCAGAACAGAGCTTACGGTACTCTGTTTTGGGTTTCTGATTGATTCAGGCCAAGGGGAAGGATTTCTTTGGGGTCAAAAATAGGTCAGGGCATCAAAGTTGAACTAGATTAGGCTTGGGCTTTATAGGAACATCAGGATCGAGGAGGAATTTGGGAAGGCCAAGGCGTAGAGAATCCCTGTCACCGGTGTCATACATAGTCCTGGGGACAGCTTAATGTCGGCTTTCGTGGTCCTGGGAGAATTTTGACAGCATCTCCCCTGGACCCAGCATTTGCCAAGGAATGATAGATGATCACCCACGGAATGCCGGGGTGAAAGCCAAATAGAGGGGTATTGGACCCCTGACCATGTACGTGCCTGCAGCACTGTTTCGATATCCCTTTAGAGGTCAACGAAGCTTATGCAGTGGCGGAGCTCCATTGCCTTGGAAGGTTATAAAAGCCGATCGAGTCCGGAAAACCTCGTAGAAAAGGGGAGGGTTATCCCCATTAATTGTCACCCCTGAGGTGCATATGATGGCCCAAGGCATCCCTTGACATAACAAGAGTATTTATGGGGTTTCTTCAGTGGTAGCAAGGGCCTTACGACTTGAGGTTTACAGATTGGCCAAGAGGCAGGCTTCTCGGCGTCAATGGCAAGGATGCCAGAGAGTTCCCGGCACGGGCTTCCCGGAAGGCTAATAAGGTGGCCAAAGGGGCTCTCGGCACGGGGTCTTCCCGGCGTGAAGACAAATCGGCCCCCGGCGCGATGGTGAGAAGTGGAATGGGTGGCTCCCGGCGCGCCCGGGAGATGGGGTCTCGGCGCAAGAAGGCTTGCGCCGAGGGCTGTTCATCAATTTTACTGTTGGCGGGGCCGAGAGCTGTGAGGGCGCCGGGAGAAGAAACAGAGCTTACGGTACTCTGTTTTGGGTTTCATGTTGGTTTTGGCAAGAACTGACGGACTCTATGGGCTCTAGACTGTTCAAGGCATCCACTCTGAGTTGGATTAGGTCTAGAATTCAAAGGAGTATTAGGGTTCGAGAGGCATCTGGGAGGCCGAAGTCTGAATGCCCCTGTTCATCGCCATTATCACGCAGAGCTTGGGGAAAAACTTGATATGGTCATTCGTCACCCTGGGAGCCAAGAGATGGCTGTCTCTGGCCCCAGAGGCGACTTCGATGACATAAACGGATAAAGCACGCGCACTTAGAACCCCGGAGTTTCTCAAGCTTCGATCATTGCATAGCACGCCTCATCCCAGCAGCCAAGGAATAGTCTGTTCCGGGCTCTGAGGTGAGCACTAATGGTGCTACGAAGCAGAGAAAAGAAACAGACAAAACGGATCATCATGCTACTGGTTACAGATAACACAGGAAGGGCAATAGGGCTTCAGAAGAAGCAAAAAATCAGGCTCGAACTATAACACATCATACACATATATCCATTCGTTTGGTGATGCCCATCACGGAAGACACATGGTCAGAAAACCCTTGTGAAACACCATTCCCACACCCAAACTGATTACAGGGAGAGAGTGAGGGAAAGGGGAACAGACATATGCCGAGATGTTTCGGCTACATTGCATGAATCGAGATAAGATTCGAAACTATTACATGAAATAGAAGAAGAGAAAACAAACATGGGGGAGGGCGGAGCATTGACTCCTCTCCCTCCCCGGATGCCCACCTGGAGCTTCTTCCCTCTTGATCGGTATCTTCTCTCTTTCTTTTTCAGCGGAGGAGGCTCTCTCTCTCTCTGGTTTCTTCTCTTTTCTTTCTTTTTGATCGATGGCCTGGCTTCCGATCCTCCGATCCCCTTTTCTTTCAAAGGGGGTATGTTTATATAGGTCTCATCCTTCTGTGCTCTCGGTGGAGGGTATCCGGCGTGGCCAGCTTCTTAGCCACAGCTCCCGGCGCGTCCAGCGGCCCTTCGTTGAGGTTCCCGGCGCCATGGTCAGAAGCCCAATCGGCCGGCCCATTTAGTGCTTTTTAGGCTGCATAATTGCCTTGGCTTCCCTTAGTCATTTTGTATTGACTTTTATCAGAACCGAAAGAGGCCCCTTTAGTAGTGACACAGCTTTGTTGAGATCATCTCGAGGTTCCATCAGTGAACAAACTGGGGTTTTAATCAGTATTGCCGTCTGAATGACGACAAAACCGGGTATGTTTCATCGGCATCGTCATCCGAACGGTGACAAGACCGGACATCAGCTTCAGTCTGACAGACTTCGGCCGGGTGTGTAATCTGTGGAGAGGATTGCTCTTCTGTTCTGACTTTGTAGGAGCCCTGACAATCTTTATCTGTCGGTGCCGGCTTCATCTTTATCTTATATTACATCCATCAGTAAGCTGACATCTGGCTTACCCTGACATATCATCCGTGGATTCTTGGACGGAGCAGTAGTACAGCTCTTCTTAAAGGGCTGGGAGGTCTCATCAGTCGAGTGACTGCGGCTTCATTGGCGCTGCCGTCTGAATGATATCGGCACCGGGCATCAGCTTTGGCCGACAGAGGCTTTAGCCGGGTGAATGGTTGACGAGCTTCATCATTGATCTTTCACTGTTGGTCAAACCCTCTTTTCAATTGTGCTTCCACCCTTGTTCATTTTCCAGGTGTCAACAAGGATTAATCGGGAGGTTGCAATTTATTCGCCGCTTTGTCTCCCAGCATTCGCAAAGATGTAGGCCGTTTTACGAGCTTACTAAGCCAGGAGTCAAGTTTAATTGGGATGACAAGTGTCAGGCAGCTTTTGACGGATTGAAGGATTATTTGGCCAATCCTCCTGTCCTGAGACCGCCGATTCCAGGCAAACCACTCGTTCTCTATGTCTCTGTCCTGGATGACTCTGTGGGTGCTGTCCTAGCTCAAGTGAACGAAGAAGGTAAGGAGAGGGCAGCATACTACTTGTCTAAGCTTCTTAACCCCTGTGAGCAGAGGTACTCAGCCATGGAAAAGACTTGTGCAGCTTTGGTTTGGGTAGTTCAGAAATTAAAACATTATTTCCTAGCTCATGAGGTTCACCTCATTGCTCGCATGAATCCGATTAAATTCCTCCTTGAAAAATCTGTCCTCACTGATCGATTAGCACGCTGGCAAAGCTTCCTCTCTCAGTTTGATATCACTTACATTCAGCAGAAAGCTATCAAAGGCTACGCCATTGTCGAACATCTTGCTCATTACCCTCTCCCCCATTTTGATCTGTCAGTTCGGAGTTTCCAGATGAAGAACTAATGTCCATTAATCAACCTCATGATCCTATGTGGACGTTACATTTTGATGGAGCTCTTAATTCTCAAGGAAGAGGGATCGGCATGGTTCTTTTAACACCAGAAGGGGTCACCATTCCATTTGCTGCTCGGCTCACATTCCCCGTCACCAATAACATAGCCGAGTATGAAGCTCTTTTGGCCGGTCTTCAAACCGCTCATCGATATGGTGTCACCCATTTGAGGATTGTGGGTGATAGTCAGCTTATTCTGCGCCAGGTGCTTGTCAAGTGCCGCACCATCAATCCTAAGCTCAAGCCCTACCAGGAACTCGCTTCAGCTTATGCCAAACTCTTCACTAAATTATTCTTTGTTCATGTCCCGCGTAGCCAGAACATCTTGGCTGACGCTCTTGCTTCTTTAACTTCCGCTTTAGTTTTCCCTCCTGTGCGTGATTTTCATGTCCCTCTGATTCATCAGCGTGACACTCCATCTATTAAGGATCATGCTTTCCTTGATATTAGGGATCAGGTGCTCGAGAAGGTCAAGCTGAAGGAAGCTCTTAAAGGAAAGGAGGTCATGCTTTTAGACTGGGAAGAAGAATTGGCTGACGAAGAATAACCTTGGTATTATGAGATTGCCAGATATTGTAATGATCAGTCCTATCCTGAGGAAGCCACTGCAGAAGAGAAGAAAGCAATCAGAAGGGTGGCTCAACGTTACGTTTTGGTTGGAGGTGTGCTCTATAGAAGAGGGCTCACCGGTGTTTTATTAAGATGCCTTGATCATGATGAATCATGGAAAGTTGTGGAAGAGGCGCATTCTGGAGTGTGTGGTGGTCATGTGAATAGCCAGATGCTAGCTAAGAAGATCCTTAGGCTAGGCTTCTATTGGCCAACTCTAGAAGAGGACTGTTCCATCTATGTTCGAAGGTGTGTTAAGTGCCAACTGCACGCCGATAAGATTCATTCTCCTGCTTCTTCACTCCATCCTACGTCCTCCCCATGGCCTTTCTCCATGTGGGCTTTTGATATCATTGGACCTCTTGGTGATTCGAACCTCCTGACCAAGCAAAAATCATTCATCCTCACGGCAACGGAGTACTTCACCAAGTGGGCGGAAGCAGAAGCTTACGTGGAGATCAAAGCGTCAACCGTCTGTAAGTTTAAAATGAAGAACATCATCACGAGATTCGGCATCCCGAGCACCATCGTCACCGACAATGGACCTCAATTTATCTCTCAAGAAATCAAGGATCTCTGCAACAGGTATAACATTGTATTGCATCATTCTTCTCCCTATTATCCGCAGGGCAATGGCCAAGCAGAGGCAACTAATAAAACTTTGATAAAAATTGTCAAAAAGACGTGTGAGGCTAATAAATTTTCGGATTGGCCAGACAAACTAGTTGAAGCTCTCTGGGCCTATCGCACTTCCATTCACACACCCACTGGGCAAACTCCTTTCGCCCTTACTTATGGAATGGAGGCGGTAGTCCCTTATGAGATTCTTATTCCCTCTCTGCGAGTACAATTGGATAAGGAACTTTCTATGGATGAACGTCGTGATTCACTCCTCGCCCAATTGGAACTCCTAGATGAGAAGCGTCTGGTCGCCGCTGAGCATGCGCGCGTTTATCAAAACAGGCTCTCGTGTTTTTATCAAAAGAAAGTAATTGAGAGGAAATTTAAAACCGGTGAGATGGTAATCAAGAGAATTTTTGTAAAGTCGGGTGGGCCCTGCTCAAAACTCCAACCCAATTGGGAAGGACCATTTATCATAAAAGAAGTTTATCCTGGTAATGCTTATAAACTGAGTAATGCTGAAGGAGAAGAGTTAACTCACCCTTGGAATGGTTTGTATCTTAAGAAATACTACCCTTGATTCAAAAATCTAAAAAAATATATATATATGGAGAAATTTTTAAAATCCAAAAAAAATAAATGTTGTTTCAAAAATCCAAAACAAAGTGGAATATTTCCAAAAAAACCAAAAAAATATAGGAATACCAAAAAGTAACTAAAAAATAGAAATTCTTCAAACAAAAAAAAAGAAGAGATTCTTCAAAATTGGTGCCATGGCACACGAAGGATCAAGGTCCGAAAGGTCAAAATTCAGAATTCATTCATCAGTCTTGTTAATTTAAAAGGGGGTTGATTCCCGCACACACTACACGCTTCGTTCTTGAACTCAAGCAGTGCAAAATCTGATAGAAAGTCAAAAACCTGACTAAAAGTGAAAAGACAATACCCGTTCTTTTCTTCTTCTTCGGCCCATAAGGGAGGAAGGGAGACCTCGAGGTAGACACGCCAAGCCTATCCGCCGCCCTAGTAGGTGGAAGTCAGGGCCCAAAATGGAGCAAATGCCACAAAAGCCCAAGTACAATTAGGTTTTTATTCATCAATGCAAATCAATTCCAAAGTGAAAGTCAAGTTATGAAAAGAAAAGCATGTCAAGAGGGTAAAGTCCCCGCAAGGAAAACCTTGGGCGTATGCGTGCAATATAAATGGGCAAAAGGCAACAAATTTCCCTACGCCAAAGACCGAACCCCAACAGGCATAGGCTAGGGGAGGTAACTTGGCCTTGAGCATCTCAGCATCCCTTATGGGCTTCCCTTATATTTTCTTCCATCCTTTTTATGCGGTAAAGTCACGAACTGGCTGGATGGTCAAGACGGACTTAAGAAATTGCATTGTGCGAAATCTCGAATACAAGTCAATTATGGTCACGTCAACCCCATTTTAACTACTTAAGAAAGGTTAATGAATTTTAGATGGTGACTATGTAAGACTCATGGTCTTGATAGCCTTGAAGCCCTTTTTACAGAATAATTTAATTAACGCCTTCGGCTAAGGCGCTTTTTATAGAATTAACGTCCTATATTAGGTCGTCTCTTTCAGAATAACGGCTCTGAACAGGTCGTTACTTTCTCAAAAAAAATCAGATTTCCTTTTAAAATTCACGCCGTCTCCTCGGGCGTCTTTACGAGAATCACGACCTACTCTAAGGCACATTTTTCAAGAAAAATAACAAAAAAAATATAAATGAGAGAAAAAGAAAAAAATACATTTCTTCACGATGTATGCTTGCATTCTTTTGCATGGGCATCTTTTATTTATGGTTTGCATATGAGTGCTTTGCATGATGCATCTCCCCGCTATCAGCTGTTTTATTTACCTTATTTGATTAAAGGCTTGGCCCCTTGACCCATCATTAAGGTCAAAATATTGATACCCCTTGCTTATCGGGCAAGGGGCCAAGTCAAACAGATGAATTGACCTGTTTATTCAAGTGTGAACAGCAGTTGCAGAAACATGGCACAGTAAAGTAAACATGAAGAACACGAAGAGCAGAAAGTACACAAACACAAGGCCACAACCACACAAAGTGCTCAGGTAACAAAGGAATCTCAATATCATATATATATATACATCATGAATGTCTAAGTACAGGTGTGAGGGTGGAGGAGTACAAGTAAGTCTCTCAGCTCTCGCCTCCACCCTCCTCTCTCCTACTCTCAACCTCCTCCTCGCCGTACCGAGCTGGCGTTGGTGGAGGAGGCATGGGCCCCCGTGAAGAAGCAGGAACCCGAGCGTGTCCCCCTGCCTCGCTCCTCTCTCGGAGGGAAGAGCCCGCCACGAAGGTGGAGCTGGTGAAGGAGTACCCCGCAGCCCGTGCTCGCTCACGTCCCCGCTGAAGACGCTCCTCGGACACTCGTAGCCGCTCCTGGGAAAGGATCAACTGGGTCCTCGAGTCTGCCAGCTCTCGCTCGCGCGCTGCTACCTGCTCCTGGTACCGGGCACGCTCCGCCTGGTACTCCTCCCGCTCACGAGCTCGCTCCTCGCGTTCCCGGGCTCGCTCCCGTCTCTCCAGCTCAAGAGCGACACGCAGCTCGGCCACGTCCTGAGGAAGCTCCTCTCGTTGCCTCAGGAACCTCTCAAGCTCTGAGATCCATTGATCACGGATCGCCAGCTCGGTACGTACCGCCTGAAGCTGAGTCGTCTGCAAGCAGGTAAACAAATCATCAATTCCACAATTAATGCAATAATTCAGTAATCTAGCAATTCAAGCAATACATGATTGAACTACTCACCTGTGCGCTCATCATGTGGAAGCCCTCATCTACGTAGGTAAGAGCGGCTCGAAGCTCCTCAGTCTGTAAAAATGAATTTTTATCAGTGCACAATTATATAATCATATTTGAATGGATCTGTGTTTTGGAATTTACCCGTGAAGCGAGGTCGCGCTCTGCTGCCTCGGCTCGTGCCACCGCTCCCGCTAGCTGCTCCGCCAGTGTAGTCACCTCTGCACTAGGTCCTCTCGAGTTAGAGGCCTCCCCTAGGTCTCTCCTCACCGCTCCCTGCTGGGCACGCTGCATCCATTGAGATCGTCAGTGGCTAATCATCAGTAATTCAAAAAAAAAATTCATTTGCATATAGAAATAATTTAAACACTCACCAGGGTCTCTAGGTCTGCCCGTGTGGCGGCCAGCTGGTCCTCCAGGCTGTGTAGGTGGGCCTGGGCATCTATCGCTGCTATGTCCCGCGCATCCTGCATCCATTACATATTAGTCACATGATAGTCACATAAGCATTTGCATTTAATTTAGAAATAAGTGCATTCATACATACCCCTAAGACCCTCATCTGGGGTCGGCCGGCGTAAACCTCCCAGTAGCGCCGGAGGTACTCGGAGCTGTCAGTCGCCCGGGAGGTGACTCTAGTCCCGCCTCGCAGCCAGTCGGCATACTGCTCCTCGAACCGCACCCTCCAGTCGGTCGCCTTCGTATGACCGCGCGTCTTCTTCCCGATGCCCCGCGGCTCGCCTACCTCCACCCACTCCTGGTGGAGGCCCAGCGTCCTCATCACCAACCTAAGCCGTAACGGCTCGATCTCGCTCAAGCAGTGAACCCAAAGCTCACGCTCAAAACGAGGACGGCCCGCTACGACCCACGGCTGGCCCTCGTCCGTCATCCCCTCATAGGGTCTCCACTGCACCTGCATTCATAAACATACATGTCATCATTTCATCATCATAATAAATTCAAAATAAATGAAAAAGAAAGATGCATAACATTCATACATACCAACGAGGGAGGGAAGTCGCGAAACTCTCTCCATAAAACCCACAACTCGTAGCCGAGTGGGGCACCAAACACGATCGGCACCCAGCGCCGTGCTAGAGGGAAAGCTCCCTCACCTCCAGGCCGTGGGTCAACGTGCCCCATCGGCATGTAGAGATGGCTCCAAACTGCATCCATGCATCACATTAGGAAGGCATTCACATGCATAAAAAAAAACAAAGAAAAAATGAAAAATGTATACTTGAAGAAAAGGTGAGAAGCCACTGACGGTCGTCTCTCGCCCTGTCCCCGTGGACAAGTCGGCCATCATGTGCGCCAGCAGCGCCGCTCCCCAGGCGTAGCTGCCAACTGCCTCCAGGTCCTCGAGTATCCCTAGAAATCGGCAGTTGATGACGTCGCCCTTTGTCCCGAGCAGTAGCCTCCCCAGTAGCAGCAGTAAGAACCTCCTCAGGTCTCGGTCTGGTCTCTCTCTGTCGGCCGGGTCCTGGCAGTAGACCGCCCTAGCTCCGTCGATCAACCTCTGTGAGAACTGCTCTAGGGTCTCCCCTGACCTGTGCCTAGCATTCCTAAGCCCATCACTGTAGTGAGGTCGGTACGGAAGATCGTCCTACACTCGCTAGGCGTCTCATAAACCATCTCCAATCCTAGCAACCTCTCGGCGAACTCGGTGTAGTCTGGGTAGGTGATCCCACTCACAGCCTCACCGTCTACCCTCAACCCGGTGATCCTAGTCACATCCTCTAGGGTGGGAATCATGTGCCCCCATGGCATCAAGAATGCCCGGCTAGTCCTATCCCATCTCTCCCGTAGAACCTGAATGAGTGGTAGGTCTGGCCTAACTGGCTCTATGCTAAGAAAGGCCCCAAACCCCATAGCATCTACCCTCGCTCTCTGAAACTCAGGGAGGCCGTAGTATGCTGCCCGGACCATAACCCATGAGATGCGCGTCCTCATCAGCCCCTGCATGCATAAGATAAGATTTTTGGCTTAATTGTTTTGATTATTCATGTTTATTTCATTTTGATTACCCTAGGTTGAATGTTGATGTTATTATTGATTAACGACCTTCCTCAGGTCATTTTTTTTGTTGAAGTGGCGCCCTTAAGGGGGGCGTGGTTCCGTTTGTGCTTTAAGTTAATGACCTACCCTAGGTCGTTTTTCATCTATGAAACGCCTCGGTGTTGGGCGTGTGTTTGTGGTTAATTTCTAAAAAAAGTTTTATCAATTCACGCCCTTGGGTGGGGCGTTTTTCAATTTGGGTTCGTTAATTAATCAAGGATTGATGAATGGGCGACCGCTGGTTTGGTCGTCTGTTTTGAATTGACGCCCTGGTGTGGGGCGTGGTTTCCAGTTTTTCAGAAAATGAAATAAAAATAACAGCATGCGAAAATTAACAGCATAATGTAAATTTAAATGGGCGACATGCTTTAGGGCGTGTTCTCGTGAGGTTAATTGTTTTTCATGAAAATGATTTAAGTAGCGCCCTTGGGTTGGGCGTGTCTTTTGTAAAACGTGACGCCCATGAGGGTGCCTTCTTTCTGTGTTGCAGGGTTTATACCCCGAGGGCCATGGAAAATCAGTAAAAATAAAATTAAAATAAATAAAAATGGAGATTTGGGTTGGGGCTTACCTTCTTGTGCTTGGGTTCCTGCGGTTGAGGCCGTGGCTGCCGTGGCCGTCGGAGTTGGCCAGCACGGGGAGGGGGCGCCGCCGCGGGCGGTGGTTCATCACCACCCTCTTCTCCTTCTTCTTCTTCTTCTTCTTCTTCTTCACCTTCTTCTCCTTCTTCTCCCTCTTCATTTTCTCCCTCCGCTCCAGCATCATCTTCTTCGTTGGCCTCCTTCGGCCTCGCCGCCGGCCGCCGCCGCCGCCGGTGCATCTTCAACCGCCACGGGAGGGGCTTCCTCCATGGCGTGTCCTTCTTCGTCTAGATCAACGACCTCGGGGGCGTTGACCCTTTGCCGTTTCAATCCTCCTCTGGCCATAGCTAGGGCGTGGGTGAGAGAGGGAGAGAATAGAGGAGATGGGGGGGAGCTTCGGTTAGGGTTGCAGAACAAGGAAATGGAACGAAGGAGGAAGAAGAAAGGGGAAAAAGCCCTTTTTAGCATTCGAAAAGAAGTCACGCCTTGAGGAGGGGCGTGTTTTGTTGAAGTCGCGACTGCGGAAGTGGGCGTTTTTACAAGGTAGACGACTTATGTTGAGGCATTAATTCTATCTGCATGGGGAATGATAACCGTCGTCAGACGGAAGTGGTCTTCGTCTAGATCAACGACCTCGGGGGCGTTGACCCTTTGCCGTTTCAATCCTCCTCTGGCCATAGCTAGGGCGTGGGTGAGAGAGGGAGAGAATAGAGGAGATGGGGGGGAGCTTCGGTTAGGGTTGCAGAACAAGGAAATGGAACGAAGGAGGAAGAAGAAAGGGGAAAAAGCCCTTTTTAGCATTCGAAAAGAAGTCACGCCTTGAGGAGGGGCGTGTTTTGTTGAAGTCGCGACTGCGGAAGTGGGCGTTTTTACAAGGTAGACGACTTATGTTGAGGCATTAATTCTATCTGCATGGGGAATGATAACCGTCGTCAGACGCATTCAATGAGCATTGATTGATTTGAGAGAAGTAATTATTACAGTTTTTACTCACGCCTGAGCTAGAGGCGTTACCTGGTTGAAACGTGGCTTTCTTGAGGGCGTTACTTTTAGAAATTCAAAGAATATATTTTGGGAATTTGAATCAATTAACGCCATGTTCTAAGTTGTTATTTAAGTAACGCCTATTGATGAAGGCGTCAAATGTGTGAACAGGAATGTTGAAGGCGACATTGTATGAGGCGTCCTTTTGAAAAATCACGGCTTTTCCAGAGGCGTTATTTGCAACAGAAGCACAGAGCGTTGTAACATTTAATCAGAAAAACAGATGGCTCAATAAGGAAATATCATTGGTTTACTTTGAAAAGAGAAATTACAAGGCTTAATGAGCCATTTTGGGTCTTAGCTTTCTCAATGCTGTTACATAATTTTTCCACTGATCTCTGTCTTCCTCCAAGCTTTCTACAGGTTGATGAAGTTTGTTAATCTTCCACAGAGCTTGGATTGTGATAACCTCCTCCCCATCTTCATTGCTGCCTAGGTCCCTTGATTTGATTGGAGGGAGGTGAGAGACGTCTTCTAGGTGTTGCCTTGGAAGTCCAATTTGAGGAAGGCATCTGTGAGAGTTGTATAGTATGAAGTCCGAAGCGCCGATGAGACGAAGGTCCGTCCCAGTGGAGAATCGTGCACAAAGTTTCTGCATCTTGAGTATTCCCGGCGCGCAAGTGAAGAGATTCTTTGGCATTACTTTAAGGCGCTCTCTCCAATCCCCTCTCTTCTTGATTTGAGGGATGCGGTTCATCACCCTATTGCTTATTCCTAACGAACCGGTTATATAAGAGAGGGGACTTTTTGAGAAAATTCTTGAGGGTTGTTGGGCCTCACCACATGGATCGAATTTGAAATGGAGATCTATCCAACTAGAAAATGCTAGCATGCATCCATATATGGGCCTTCCCATGGCCGCTGAAGTAAGTCCGCTATAGAGATAGGCTAGGATCGCCGGTCCGACTCTTTCCTCTTCCCATAAGCTCACCACCGCGCTCAATTGGGCCTCCTCTAAAAAGTCCTCCGTGGATGGGAATAGGAGTGCTCCTGCTAAACACACCACGAAGGCTTTGGTCACTCTTTCTATCTCCTCTTCCTCTTTGGCTTGATCCGCTCTTTTGTACACCCATGAGGCGAGCTTCAAGAGGTTGATTCCTTTAGTAACCTTGATTTGATTCACTAGGTTTGGGCTAGGTATCAAGCTCGGTAATAGCTCGTGAGAGGAGATTGGCCTTGGCATGATAGCCATCTTGTCTTCTTCTCCTTGTTTCATCCTTTTCAAGCCTAATATCAACTCTAATTCTTCCAATAGGATGGTGGCTTCAAATGTTGAGAAGAGAAAGGTGTGAGTGGAAGGGTGCTAAAGTTCAATCAATGCTCCTATGGCAGCCCAATCTAAGTGAATTTGGTCATAGTATTTGGCATGGGTTACGAGGCCAAGAAGATGCCATATAGATACATATACCCTCATATCAGAAGAAATTTTGGAAAGGATGAGGGGCAACCACTTGATTTTTATATATCTCCTAGCTCCTGGAATAATTGGGTATTCCTGTGAAGAAGAAGAAAGAAACGGGAGGAAGTTAAAACAGGCAGAACAGTTAAGATATATGAAGAAGCAGTGGTTCGGTACTGAGGAAGCTATATGTGTAGAGAAGATTGAAGATATGAAAGCAACTTACCTGGTTAGATGCGATTCTGCTGCTAATATGCCCATTAATTTCAGTCAACCTGGGAGTCGAGGTCTTGGATTTCTTCATTGCCCGGTCCATCTTCAGCTCGCAGGAAGGGGCTCGGACGGTTGCTGCAGAAGAAGAACAGAATAGTAGAAGGGAAGGAACAGAAGAATAGAAATCAGAAGATTGTTTTGATTCAATTAAGGAAGAGTCTGCCTTTTATAGGAGGCTGGAGGGCTTAAGGTTGTTCGGAGTTAGCAAGTTGATGGCTATTAGGATTTGGTTTTGCTTTCGATTTGGAAACGGAAGCGTTGGATTGATTAACGCCTTTTGTTAGGGCGTCAATTCTTGAATTGACGACCTTGCTGGGGTCGTGTTTTGTGTAACGCCCTTTAGTGGGTCGTTTTCTCTTTGGCCTCTCGATGGATTTCACGCCTTAGTGAAGGGTGTGTTCCATGTTTTGACGCCCTCATGATAAGGCGTTGTTCACGATTTTGACGCCATGACTTAAGGCGTGTTTTATGAGTTTATGAGTTTGCTTCCCCGTGTGCTTTGATGAACTTAAGTGCTATTATGTCATTGGAATTCTATTTTATTTAGCACTTATGATCATGTCATACTTTGAATTGAAGATTATTGATGTTGAAATTATGAAGACTGATAAGTTTCAAGTGCAGGAAAGTGCAGGTTTCGAGACGCTTGGGTTGCTCATGGAAGTAACATCGCGTTCATTATCTTGTATTTGTTTGATGTAAGCATTTTACTATATGATATTCTACGCTATTATAGCATATCAAGGACCTTGTGGTTCTGATGAACCTGGAATTTGAGTTCCCCTTCATTAAAAATAATGATAATTCCAGGAGAGTCTTGATCACACGGATAGGCCGTTAAGTCGTTCAAGGTCTGGGACGATGGTTCCACTTTCTGAGTTGATGCGCGGACAAACGGGCTTCGGCTTAGTGTTAGCTCAGAAACTTAGATTCTTGACCAAATCTAGATGGCTTAGCAATATTATCCTTGGTTATTTTCTATATTCTTAGTTTGTTTTATTCTTTTCTTTTAGCCCAGCATGCATCATATAGGACTTTGAGATTCATGATGAAAATCTTCATATTATGGCAATAATGAAGGTCACTCGCTCGTTATTGAGTTGACATGAGATATTCCATTCCAAATCAAGTACTTTGTTCTATCTGAAGCCGCTCAGGCTGATTCCTTGAAAATGTCCCTTTGTTGGATCTTTATCTTTTTTCTGCAAATCTACCTTGGTTGTAGCACGTCCACGTTGGCTGGTAACCACTCTCCAATGGTCTTTCCCTATCGTGCCCGCGCGCACATCCTTTTGCCTTACATTTTTACTTGCTTAGATTAGTCTCCTTTATCCAGCAAACTGATGCTTCCTTGGAATCATTCAGAGTTGTTTCGTTCAGAATCTTAGAAAGATTTCTAATACTTAGTGTCTGAGGCGTGTCACATCACACCTTGGCATCTACTTATCAGTTCGTTCCACTCCATCTCACTTCATCTCCGTCTCACTCCCTTGCAAAGTAGACGCCAAGGCGGGACAGCTGTAGACACGCCAAAATTGACACTTTGTTGATTAAATCTCATGTCACTATGTTGACGCCCCAAAGAGAACTTCAATATTCCCATAACATAAAGTTTTTCTATTTTTGTGGGTTTTCCGTTGCATTTTGTTGCATTTTTGTGATTCACGACCTGAAGTAGGGCGCGTTTTAAATAACGACCTTACCTAGGGCGTTTTTAAAGAAAGGACGACCAATGATTAGGGCATCAATTCCTGGTATTATCCTTTTTCAAAATAAAATGAAATAAAATACATTTTATGAATAACGTCCTTCCTCAGGGCGTGTTTTTAAGAAACGCCTCTTTTTCAGGCGTCTTTTAATCTTTTTCAAATGAATTGCTAAAATTGAATCCAGGAAGAAACGCCCTGGCTTGGGTCGTGTTTTATGAAACGCCGTATGGGTAGGTCGTCAAATCAAGAATTGACGCCCTGTTGAAGGGCGTGTTTCACCTGCGGTGTCCTACCTTCTTCCATCTTTCCCTCACAGAGTCCTGCCTTGTTTGACGTTCTTACTCGATTGGGCTCTTGCTTTTGATAAACATTACCATTGCTATCTCCCGTCCATGTTTATCCTTTGATCTGAACCTTATTTAAGGGAGTCCCGATCGACCCTTTGAAAGGTTACGAAGGTACCGAGGACGAGATTATCAAGTTCAAGCTTTTGCATCCTACTACTTCCTCTTCTCCCTATCTCGGTTCCCCTTTTACTGTCATCAAGGGACAGCGGGGCTTTATTGTTGTTTTTATCTTGTTTCTATTGCTTTGCATTTTTTTCATCGTATCTCCATCCCGTCTACTATTATTTCCATCCCTTTTGCATCAGTTGCATATTTTTCATCATATCTCCTCTCCTAATCTCTCTAGGGGTTTTAAAAAAAACAAAAATAAAAGGTGCGCATGTTGATTTCTTTTCATCATCATATGTTTTATTTGGATTGATACTACTGCATGTTGGCTGATCCCATCTTTTTCTTTGTTTCATTGTCTTTTTTGCAAGGTAATCAAAAGGATAACCCTTCTCATCGGCCGGTCGATTGAAGAAGGAGGAAGGAACTTCACATCATCCCGCGTTCCAATCTTCACCAGGTATTCGCGATCTCTTTTTTTACTATTATTGAGGTAACCCCTCTGGCGATCACATCTCCATATTTGCACCACGTGCAAGCTTTTCTTCCCCTTATTTATGCATTAATCATCATTATTCTCCCTGTTTTCACATAATTATTCTCTTGTGATTGTGTGTGGGATTTATGCCCATCCACAACAGTGTATAGACTTTATAACTCATACTGTAAAATGCAGTGTATAGACATGTGAAAGCGCATGTATTGTACATACTTAGTGAAAGGGAATGCATGTAATACAATTCTTTTAAATACCCAGAGACTAGTGCGTTCTCGCACGGGAGCATATGAAGTCTCAGGGGAGCATCTATGGCCTCTGGACAGCATCACCAGCGTCAGGGGAGCATGTGGAGCACATGCTGTCTCTGGGGAGCAATCGCTGCTCCAGGGGAGCATCCTCAAAGATAGGGAAACATTAGCAGTCACTGGAGGGCATACTCGGTCCCAGGAGAGCATCCGGGGGGACAGGCGAGCATGCACGTCTGATGTACAGACTCTACCAATGTATAGACTTGGTGGATAGTGATGCATAGCCAAACGGATGTACAGACTTCACTGTGAATGCATGAACAATGAATGAGTGTATAGACTTGATCAAGAGAGACACTGGCCAATCGGAGCATTAACAGTCACTGGAGAGCATACTCGGTCCCGGGAGAGCATCCAGAGGGACAAGCGAGCATGCGCGTCTGATGTACAGACTTGTGAAAGACTTGAATGCACGACTGATGGATGCAATGTACAGACTTTGCAAGATGTGAAGGCGTTGAGTGTATAGACTTCACGATGTGAAGACTTGTCCACAAATGATTGTACAGACTAGAGGTGAAGACCGATGTATAGACTTAGGAGCATATGAAGCCAATGTATAGACTTGCCGATGCAAGGCCAATGTACAGACTTACTCGAGTGAGACGATGACCAAGACGATGCAGCTTAGGCAAAGGCATCGATGTATAGACTTTGAAGATGAACGTAGGTAGATAACCCAATGTGCAGACTTTGAATCGCAACGAAGGAACAGATGCCAATGTCCAGACTTTGGCAACAGCGATGTACAGACTTGGCCAAACAGTCCAATGTATATACTTTGAGACTTTGAGTGTGTGTTCAGTGTGAAAACAAGATAAAATACATATAACACAAGACAATATGGTAAAAGTAATTTCATCAAAATATAAACAGTGTTGCCAATCAATCAAAACAATGTGTTGCCATATGAAGTAAGGTTGCATGTCAGCACCATCAACACAGAGGAGTCACAACAGTAGTTTGAGGGAGAGTTCGAGTCTACCCAACAGTTGGGCCCCGTCCCTATTCATAGTGTCGAGCCCCGTAGCTCTTTAGGCCCATATCAGAGGGCCCCCATGGCTCGACCTCAAGAGCCCGCCCATCAGGAGCTATTCGCTCCAAGGCCTCATCCACCCCCGCCAAGGTATCTACCTCCACCCCAACCACCGGCACCCACTGCCCATCCCCCGAGACCTATTGCCCATCCTTCGGCACCCATACCTCCTCCCCTGTTGCCTACACCCCCTATCCGTCGGGAGGATAAGGGTAAGGGACCACTTATCGGAGAGACTAGTAGGCCACGACTGTAGTGTTATCACTGTCAGGGGTTTGGCCACTTTGCCGGCCAATTTCCCGCTCGTACATCACTAGCCCTTGGGGACAAAAGGGTTGGAGAAGTCTTGCCTTCTAGGTTTGTGTCTATCAGCTATGAGACCGAGCCGGAATTAGCTGACGAACTCTATGAAGAAGATCCGTAAGAACCTATCGACACCCAGGATGCAGCACCCAGATGATGACCACATAGGGGTAATGTCATCACATTATGTATGAGTCTAGGGTCATGTGTGAGTCTGTTTATTTCCTTTTGTTATCATCCAGTCTGTTGGGAGTCTGCATGTGTCAAGTCGAAGTTTGCATACATTGAGTCGAGTCGGTCTAGTGCACGCTCGCAGTGTCAGTCCCTTTCGAGTGTGAGGCAAGTCGGATCTCATGCGTACGTTGTAGACTTGACGGAATTTGGGATCAGCTCTACCTTTAAAAGTCTCGGATCTAGTCACATACAGGGACCCAGCGGTGATTCCCAGTGAGTCTTCGAGCCGCCTCCTCCGCTTTAAGAGTGACCCCACCCCAGAGTGTGCACCACTAGCCTCATTCCCACAACAGCATGTGCATAAAGAACATATACGGGATGAGCAGGTGACGATTATTAGTAGTGGAGCGTACCCGCGCTATCGGGTACGCTGGAGAGCACGGTCCACATTCGACAGATCCGCAGGAGCGATACATGTGCAACCGCAGCCCTTACTCGACAGGGTCGAGTTCTTCCCACTCGGGGAGAATTGATGGGACATCGGAACCAGGCCATTGTGAGAATGTTGTATTGGATATGTCTTTGTGTATTGGGTTTGTATTTGGTTTGTATTTTGTATTTTGGTTTGAATTTAAGTCCAAGGGAATTAATTAGGGCTTTTAATTTTTGTCAAGGTGTGGGTCCCATGTGTTGGCCCTTGGTCCATGGTAGAAAATGGACCAAGTAGCCATTGTTGACCTTAAGGGGAGGGCGCCCCCTTCTTTGTCCCATATGGGATTTGTTTATTATTATTTTAGTCTCTCTTCCCCTTTATGCCTCCTTAACCAAGGGTAACCTAGGTAATTTGTACTAGATCTAGGGTTTACTATAAGGTCTCTCTTGTTTCATTTGTGGAAGAATTAATAAAAGAAGAAATCAGAAAATTGCTCCAAGCCTTGGGCGCCCCCTCTCTCTCTCTTCTTGTTCTTCACCTTCTTCCTTCTTGATCCAGGGTGTGAAGCCCTAAATATTGGAGTGAATCCAACTTCTACCTCTAACTTGGAGTGTGAAGCTCCGCCGCCGCCGCCGCCGTCGCCGCCATCGGAGCCGCCAACGAGCCGCCACAAGCCACCCTCGACCTTGCTGTCCTGAACCACGAAATCCAAAACAGCAACCTAAAGAATAGGTTGGTGCTCCCAGTCCACAGCTCTGATCGAGCTGACATTTTGATCGGTTGTTCCCATTCGTGTTAGCTTTCCCCCAATATAAATTTTGTTCCATTCCGATCCCGTTTGCCCCTCCTCCCAATTCGTTCTTCCTACCCCTCACAATCTGCCTGGTTGCAGATCTGCAAGATAGAGTCCTGCTCTTTTATTTTTCCCACCCCTCAAAACACCTCTAAAAATTCCCAAAATAATTGTGTACGTCCCCCACATAGTCTTATTCCACCCATAAAATCCACAAGCCCTAAATCCACCGCCAACCCCTCAGTCCAAAATCATCTTTAGACAGCTCCCCTCCTGTTCTACTGGATCTAGATTCCGAGCCAAAAAAGAGTCCGTGCCACAGTCGTTTTCATTTTCAATCCTTTCAACGGATGGATCTGAAATCAACATATGTCGTAGATTTTTGAGTCCTTTTTCCAACGGTGCCAACCGCGTCTTGACCCGACACTGGATCTGGGCGTACCGGCCATTCTCGTGGAAGCGCACATTCTGGTCCGAGACAGGGCAACAAAGAAGGTCGCCGAAGAAATTCATCAAAAAATACATCAGAGAAGATTCAGTGACGTCCACTCCCAGGGGTCGACCAGGGACCCTCTGCCTTTGTCCCGGTGAACCGTCGCCGTCAGATGCTTACCAAAAGTCATCGTCCCTTTGGAGGCCATTGTTTACTGTCCACCTAGCCAACAACTCGCAGAATTGGAGCCGCTGCCCGGAACCCGCCGCCTTGCTACCCGTCAACCCAAATTCGGTGCTCCCGGCATGTTTATGTATCCCTTTACCTCCCTGCGTGGAGTGGGCAATAAATTTCACTTTTGCAATATTTGGCTAATTACTGTACCAGGAGTACGAAGCTTGGCTAGGAACGTCTTCCCCACGCCCGGTAGCGTGGAGGTATTGTTTCTACTCCTCACTCGGCATTTTTACTTATTTCGTATATAATTCTATATGCCACTGCCAGAGTGTTAGGATAACTTAGCTCGCTCAAATTTTAATCACCGCTGCGAGAGTGAGTGGAACCCGTCCTGTGACATGATCCGAGCACGCGTAAAAGCCGATACTCGAGACTCATTGTCGGTTTCTCATCCGCGCAGATCCACGCATCTCCCTCTGATGTGACACAATCTTGGACTTAAGCAAGCAAGCACATTCGCATTCTAAATGGGCCAATTTGGGCCGCCGCTCTCTCGTCGCTCACCCAAGCCCGGGGTAACTTGGCAATGCCAAGGTGAAGATGTGGGGTTGGGCCCTTGCTGGTAGAGGGCCAGCAAGGCCAAGGCTTGATTCCCAAAAGGATGTGGAACCCAATTCAATGGGGCCGACAAAGTGCCAAGGGCGCCGGTTTCACTCTTCCCACGGTGATCACTCAAGGCAACGGGGCTTGAGGATCGGGCTCTCTCTCGCACAACCAGCGGAGCTAAGAAACAAACATTGAAAGACAAGCACAATGAGCAAGGGTTTAGAGCACTTACTCGACCGGTTTGAAGAAACCGGTCCCGCTCGGAGACGAGGGCGAGCGGGGAGGCGGTGGATCCCCACACGCCGCGGCGGTGTAGCTTGACCTGAAATTACAAACGGTACAGCACTACTCCTCACGCAGGAGGGGTGATCTTGGGGTGGGGGTTATGCTTAATACATTAAAAACTACCTCCACACAGGGAGGGGCCTTCAGCCGGCCAAGCGGGGTGGGGAGAGATGCAAAGGAAACCGAATTTCCGAGCTTCGCCGATTCTGTCTAGCTTCTGTAATTCTGGACAGGGAGTCTATGTTGATGCAGCCAATAAATCCACAGAGCTCAGAATCTGATGAGACTTGCGCCAAAAGATTGCTAACCGGAGGGGGGTGCAGCCTGAATTTTTGGACGACGTTCTGATCTGGGGGCTGACTGCTCCGGCGACTGGAAGATGGATGCAGCTCTGGTCTCTGGCCGAGCTCAGTCTGAAACAGCAGGTTGCAGAAGCGGTCACGGTTGCTCCTGAGCTCCAAATCTGGCACCGCTGGACTCGTTGGAATCATTGACGAGTCTACTTTGCAGCAAAACAAACGGGGAAGTCTTCTGATGTCGGAGATGAGCTGGGTGTCCAGAGAAGTGGACGGTGGTCGGGGCAGACTGTGAGGAGGCAGACCGGCGTGGTTGTGGTAGAAAATTAATATCTCTGATTGTCGGATGCCGAACGGAGCTCCGCCTTCTGTTCCTGGACGCTGACAGAGGGAGGAAGATCTTTGTAGAAGACCCTGAAGGCTGATTCCTTCAAGGTTCGTCGTGGGAGAGTCTTCTCTACCGCTCTGGCTTTTGGTCTAAGAGGTTCTGCGCAGTCGGGGAAGAACAGCCTTCACGGACGGCCACGAACTCAGAATGGAGTGATTCCACCTCGCCTGCGAAGATCACAGGGAGGCCTTTCCAGAAAGTTAGGCCACACCACCAGCAGAACCAGGATGCAGTCGTGGACGTCGCTGCAACAGAGTGCTAATCTGCAGGTTGGCCTGCACACAAAGCTGGAGTGGAGAAGAGAGGAGGGGGGCGAACTTGGCTTGAGGGGAGAGGAGGGGTGCGACCTAGGGAGCAAGGAGGGATGGGGAGATTCGAATTTGGGCTTTGGAATGAGTTAATTCAGCCTTGGGAAGGTGGAGATATGCTTAGGGAAGTGAAAGGGGTAGGTGGTGGTTGGAGGGTGGGGTTTTGAGTGGTGGAACTTCCTTGGGACTAGGTGAGGATTAAAGAGGGGTTGTGGGAAGTTGTGGGGAGTTAATGGAGGTAGGTGGGGGTTGGAAGTGGTTGAGAGGGGGAGGAGAGAGAAGAAAATTCGAATTTGGGTGTTGAGGAGAGAGAAAGTGGAGTGAAAAAGAGAGATTAAGAGAGGGAAGGGTGGGGAATCTCTCCCCTAGGGTTTCTCACCCAAAAAAAATGGAATCTCTCCACTAGATAAGGAGTGTAAACTCTCAAAATGACAAGTTTTTTTCATTCATTGATTCATTACCTCCAAATGAAGGAAATGGGGCCCTATATTAAGGAAACCCATATTTTACAATAAGTCCCTTACAAAAGACTCAATAACAAATAACCGAAGGGGTAGGGGGGGCTCATGGGCCAAGCCCGAAGAATTGGGCCCAATAGCACATTACACAATCTAATGACACTCAAACTTAGGAAAATAAATGCAAGACCTAGGAACATGACTCAAATAAAAGGGAAAATACATCAAATGACTCAAATAAAATTACATAGGACTTAAAATTAAATGACTAAACCATGCCGGATGCAACCGGGGCGAGGAGACGAGCTGTGAACGTGGGCATGGGAGGTGATATCCCCATCATACTCCCGGGGTGCGGAGAACTCGACTCCGTCGAGTAAGTGTCATTCCCTCCTTGGAGGGTGTAGAAGTGGTACTGCCCTCAAGTCTTCCGAACGAGTCCGATCCATCCACCTTTCGAGATAGCGCTCGTATACCTTGCTCCGAGTGGTAGTGACTTGTTCATCCAATATTTGTTCAATTTGTTCACGCTGGGCTCTCTTGGCTGGTGATCTCTCTTCACGGGTGGGTGCTCTCTCAAGGGAAGAAGTGGGCTCAATCTTCTCACTAGGTACCACCGTGGGTCCCTTATATGACACTAGGTCGGCCACATTGAATATGGGACTTATTGCATACTCCTCAGGGAGATCTAACTCGTAGGCATTTGCACCGATGCGCCTCAAGACCTGGAAGGGACCAGCCCCACGTGGCCTCAGTTTAGAGTTGGCTCCCGGGGAGAGCCTCTCCGTCCTTACCATCACAAAGTCACCCTCATGGAAGTCTCGGTGACGCCGATGAGAGTCGGCCCGCCTCTTATAAGCCTCATTCTTTTTGCTTATGTGCTTGCAAAGGCTTTCATGTAATTTCGTGAATGTTGACATTCTAGGGGTGATGGGTGGACCTGGGCAACCGAAAGTAGACCGATCATGCTTTGATGCCAAGAAGCCTTTGATGGATTTTGGAGGGCCGGGACAACCATATGTGGACTTATCATGCAATGTTGTCATGTAGACTTTGGTGGGCCTAGGTGGGCCGGGGCACTCGTAGGTGAACCTATCATGCAAAGTGGTGATGAATGTGGGGGGACCCGGACATCCGTAGATACTTTTGACATGCTTAAGATCCATGATGAATGAAGGAGGACCATGACATCCGAATGTGGACCACTCATACTTTCTACTTGACATGTGGGTGATATGAATGAATGGACCCAACATAGTGTTCATGCCAAGGGGTATGGTAAGCCTAGACACATGCATGCTTTTCCCAAAGGTGACTTCCATGTGTATAGGTGTGGGACAACCTTTGAACTCCCATTGGAAAGGATCGAATGGATCTAAGAAGGTAGTCATCATGGGGTGGGGTACAACCTGATTACCTAGGGATATATGGCCCAAGGTCATGGCTCCCAAGGTATAACCCGAGTCATGGATGAGGTGGGTTTGGCCCAATATGGTGGGTGAGGGTAGGAAAGGGTGGGTGGTTGGTAAGATGGTTGGGTCATATGAGTCCCTTGACTCCCATTGGAATGGATCATATGGATCATAAAATGGGTCATCTAGGGGGAGGAACTCCATGTCCTCAAGATCCTTAAAAGGTGCTAAGTCATCCTTCTCCATGATAGTTGGGCCAATGTTCTTGACAAGTGGGTCGGCCATGAGTGGAGGGCTTGGCTTTCTACCCGAGATAAGAAGCTCTAAATCGAGGAGAAGGTTGGGCTCATCGGGTGTAGGGAGGAATAGAAGGAGGTCGCTAGTGTAGTAACCAATGGTGCAAACTGAGGTGATAGACCCTATGCATAGGTGTAGGAGGCTAAGGCTCCTAGGTTGTTTTACCATAGGGGTCAACATGCTAGTCATCTCTAATTGCCATGCTATGCCCTTGAGAAGGTCTTCTAAGGTCTCCACTTGATAGGATACTTGGATTGTGGTGTGATAGGAGAAGAAGGGCACTAAGGGAAGGTCTTGTTCTATGGGAGGGAAAATATGGGCGCGGGTCTCTCCAATTGGGCTCTCCTTTAGCCAACTAACAATGGGTTCTCCTAAGATGAGCTTGGTCCCAACTAGAGAGGGTGATGTAAGGTGAAGACCCTCATGTGTTGTTTCTTCTTCAATTTGGGCTTGAGTTTCCTCCAAGGTGGAGAGTGGGTTTGGAGTGTTCACCACTATGGGGTGGGGTATGGGTTCTTCTTCCAAGGAGGTGAGAGGGGCTTTTGAGGGTGTGGTGATGATTGGGGCATGGTGTATCCGGGGTGGTAGGTAGTGGGAAACTTGGGTTAGGATAGGTGAGGGTAGTAGTGGAGGCTTTGGTGGGAGTTGGATTGGGGTAGGGAGAGGAAGATGGGTGGGTTGAAGGGGTTTGGGTTGATTTGTTTTGGGAGGAGTGTCTCTTTTTGGGGGTGATGGAGAGGTAGTGGTGGGGGTTACCATGGGCCTAGGTGGAGAGTTGGCCATGGGGCCCAATTGGGTATGGGGGCATATGGTTGTGGTGTGGACTTGGAGGTGGGGTGTAAATGTAGTGGTTAGGGTGGGAGAGATGGGAAGTGGTAGGGAATGGGTGATTGGGGTCTTGGATTGACCGGGTGGGGATGAAGGAGTTGAAGTACTCCTTGGGCTTTTGTGATTTGAGTAGGAGGGAGAGGGTTGGAGAGTGTAGGTTTTCCTAAGCTCGACCTTCATCTCATCCCAAGTGCTAATGGGGGCCTCCCTGCGGATCCTTCTTAAACCTTCCACAACTAACCAATGAGTTTTAGCTTGTTTGGAGAGGTGTGCCTTGGCTAGCCTCATTCTCCTTTCATCGTTCAAGGGGCAACTTTTAAAGAATTGGTCTAGGGAAATCTCCCAATCTATGTAAAGGCTTGGGCTGTTGGATCCATCAAAGGCGGGGGTTTTGATTTTCAAGTGTTCTAAAAATATGGTTTCTAGATTTCCCCAAAGGTCACTCTCATTCACTCTTGGTGCACGGCTATTTCCTTCAAGTCGGTCGAGTCGAGACATGATATCTTCAAGCCGATTAAGGACATTAGGTAGGGCTTCTATGATAGAGGTGTTGCTACCCACTTTGTTGGCAATGGAGCTTCCATGAGGATTTGGGCTTCTTGGGAAAGTTGATGGGGATGAATATGACGGGTATGAAGTGGCCATTCTAGTGGACATGGGAGATGCAACCGAGGACTCTAAATGCATAAACATGCCCTAGGACCAACTTGTGGAGAGACAAGTTGTGAACTTGCTCTGATACCACTTGATGTGACACAATCTTGGACTTAAGCAAGCAAGCACATTTGCATTCTAAATGGGCCAATTTGGGCCGCCGCTCTCTCGTCGCTCAACCAAGCCCGGGGTAACTTGGCAATGCCAAGGTGAAGATGTGGGGTTGGGCCCTTGCTGGTAGGGGGCCAGCAAGGCCAAGGCTTGATTCCCAAAAGGATGTGGAACCCAATTCAATGGGGCCGACAAAGTGCCAAGGGCACCGGTTTCACTCTTCCCACGGTGATCACTCAAGGCAACGGGGCTTGAGGATCGGGCTCTCTCTCGCACAACCAGCGGAGCTAAGAAACAAACATTGAAAGACAAGCACAATGAGCAAGGGTTTAGAGCACTTACTCGACCGGTTTGAAGAAACCGGTCCCGCTCGGAGACGAGGGCGAGCGGGGAGGCGGTGGATCCCCACACGCCGCGGCGGTGTAGCTTGACCTGAAATTACAAACGGTACAGCACTACTCCTCACGCAGGAGGGGTGATCTTGGGGTGGGGGTTATGCTTAATACATTAAAAACTACCTCCACACAGGGAGGGGCCTTCAGCCGGCCAAGCGGGGTGGGGAGAGATGCAAAGGAAACCGAATTTCCGAGCTTCGCCGATTCTGTCTAGCTTCTGTAATTCTGGACAGGGAGTCTATGTTGATGCAGCCAATAAATCCACAGAGCTCAGAATCTGATGAGACTTGCGCCAAAAGATTGCTAACCGGAGGGGGGTGCAGCCTGAATTTTTGGACGACGTTCTGATCTGGGGGCTGACTGCTCCGGCGACTGGAAGATGGATGCAGCTCTGGTCTCTGGCCGAGCTCAGTCTGAAACAGCAGGTTGCAGAAGCGGTCACGGTTGCTCCTGAGCTCCAAATCTGGCACCGCTGGACTCGTTGGAATCATTGACGAGTCTACTTTGCAGAAAAACAAACGGGGAAGTCTTCTGATGTCGGAGATGAGCTGGGTGTCCAGAGAAGTGGACGGTGGTCGGGGCAGACTGTGAGGAGGCAGACCGGCGTGGTTGTGGTAGAAAATTAATATCTCTGATTGTCGGATGCTGAACGGAGCTCCGCCTTCTGTTCCTGGACGCTGACAGAGGGAGGAAGATCTTTGTAGAAGACCCTGAAGGCTGATTCCTTCAAGGTTCGTCGTGGGAGAGTCTTCTCTACCGCTCTGGCTTTTGGTCTGAGAGGTTCTGCGCAGTCGGGGAAGAACAGCCTTCACGGACGGCCACGAACTCAGAATGGAGTGATTCCACCTCGCCTGCGAAGATCACAGGGAGGCATTTCCAGAAAGTTAGGCCACACCACCAGCAGAACCAGGATGCAGTCGTGGACGTCGCTGCAACAGAGTGCTAATCTGTAGGTTGGCCTGCACACAAAGCTGGAGTGGAGAAGAGAGGAGGGGGGCAAACTTGGCTTGAGGGGAGAGGAGGGGTGCGACCTAGGGAGCAAGGAGGGATGGGGAGATTCGAATTTGGGCTTTGGAATGAGTTAATTCAGCCTTGGGAAGGTGGAGATATGCTTAGGGAAGTGAAAGGGGTAGGTGGTGGTTGGAGGGTGGGGTTTTGAGTGGTGGAACTTCCTTGGGACTAGGTGAGGATTAAAGAGGGGTTGTGGGAAGTTGTGGGGAGTTAATGGAGGTAGGTGGGGGTTGGAAGTGGTTGAGAGGGGGAGGAGAGAGAAGAAAATTCGAATTTGGGTGTTGAGGAGAGAGAAAGTGGAGTGAAAAAGAGAGATTAAGAGAGGGAAGGGTGGGGAATCTCTCCCCTAGGGTTTCTCACCCAAAAAAAATGGAATCTCTCCACTAGATAAGGAGTGTAAACTCTCAAAATGACAAGTTTTTTTTATTCATTGATTCATTACCTCCAAATGAAGGAAATGGGGCCCTATATATAGGAAACCCACATTTTACAATAAGTCCCTTACAAAAGACTCAATAACAAATAACCGAAGGGGTAGGGGGGGCTCATGGGCCAAGCCCGAAGAATTGGGCCCAATAGCACATTACACAATCTAATGACACTCAAACTTAGGAAAATAAATGCAAGACCTAGGAACATGACTCAAATAAAAGGGAAAATACATCAAATGACTCAAATAAAATTACATAGGACTTAAAATTAAATGACTAAACCATGCCGGATGCAACCGGGGCGAGGAGACGAGCTGTGAACGTGGGCATGGGAGGTGATATCCCCATCACCCTCGCTTAGAGATGTCCGCGAGCTAGAGTCCCAGGTTCGCGTCCCGTCCTACATCACCTGAAATAAGGGGAGATGCTGCCGGAATTTGTTCAAGAGGCTAGTCTATCATACCGAGTCTCATCTCCTAAATTACCCCTTTTGGGCCACCGAGGTCTGCCAACTCTTATGGCTTATTCTACGATGTCTTCATTAAAAGGAGAAAAGTGAATAAACCGCCTTCATGGTGAATAGTGTCCCGCGGTTCTTTTCGGTTCTCTCGACCTTCGGGCTTTGGTATGCCCATATATTACGGACCCCGTCTCGGCTCTTCGTGGATGGGTATCCTATACATCTCCTGGCATATCCGGAGACAAGGGGAGATGCTGTCGGATTGGGAGGTTGTGTCATGTCATACCATTCTCGATATTCCAATCAACCCATTAGGTCATGGGGCTTCATAATATATCAAAGTATGAGCTCAAATGACATCGGTGGGAAAATAAAACTTTAATCCCCCCATAGGTGAATAGTGCCCTTAACCTTTATGTCCCACGACCTACGGTCATGCTAACTGCCCTAGGAGCTCTTATGTATACCCCGTGGCGTTAATGGGTCAAAAAAAGTCGGCAAGACTCACCCGGGCTATCATCTTCGATTTGCTCGTCTATTTTGGAACCCGTCTCAACCCTTTGCGGGCGGGTCTCCTATCCCTCTCCCCCAACATATTCCGGGGCAGGGGGAGATGCTGCCGAAATTACATTAGGAATCTTTGGTTTAATTTCATACCGTGTTTCTCGGGTTTTCCACTCAATTTCTATACCCTACGGTGGTAACGGCTTCACAGCTACTCATGTCGAGCCATGAGGACCACTAAAAGGGAATAAATCATTAATAGATGTCGTTCTCGGCATACATTGTCCCGGCTACATGCGAGTCCGCCCGAACGCAGTCATGTCAGGTCCACATTCGTGGATCTCTATGCATGCGCCGCTATGCTACGCGTGGTCTCAAAATGAAAAGGTAACCACTGATCGACAACCTTGCAAGTGATAGGGACTACTTAGAGGGCTAGCCCTCGGGTTCCCCACTCATCATAGGGTATGGGAATGCTGGCTGAAGCATGACCGTCTTTCGGAACCATCCCGACTCTTCATGGATGAGTCTCTTATACCCTCCCCGATACTCTTTGGGACGGGGGAGGTGCTGCCAAATTTTTTTTTGGGTTTGTTGAATAAACATGTGGATAAATGATTGAATAAAGTAATAAATAATTAAATAACGTCAAAATTCAAATTCTACCCTTAATCCTCAGATAAAAGAAATAAACTGCTATACACTCCATACTCGTTTGTACGAACCTGTGCATGAGCATCCGCGCCTGCTCGGCTCTCCGGTATATCAAATGGTGGCTAGTCGAAAGTCGGGTTAGGCCTGGCCAGAAGCTATCAATAAGCGTGAGATGATCTTCGGATCTAAATTTCCTGCCACGTATCGAGAGCCGGTCTAATAAAATCTTATTACATCGCATGCTTGTATGTGCCGCATTTTGCTTTACGAAACGAACATTACTTTCTTACATTTTCTTTGGCCCCGGGGGCCCTTCTACTTTGGCGATTAATCAAGGGTTTTTCTTCTTTCGAAAGGATGTAATTAATGTTATAACCTTCATGATATGACAGACTTCAGGTCTACACGATCACCCACCATTGTCTGATTAGTCAGACGAGTGCACAATAAAACTTCGTCACGAAAGCGATTGGCACGCCTCGCATTAAACAAATGAATAGGCAAACTAAATAAAACAAACAATAATAAGCAAACAAAACAAATGAAGACAATTTTTCATCCCCACAATCTTTTTGCTATGGTCATACCCTAGTCCTTCTCTTTAGAAATTGACCTTAGTCCCCAAAATCTTATCTAAGTTTTCTAGATAAAACAGTGCCCAAGCTCTGATATAAATTGTTAGGTCCCTTGGTGCAACGATAATCAAGAGGGAGGTGAATTGATTACCCCCTTTAAAAATAATGAGTCACTAAAAACTAAAAGACTTAAACAAATGCACACAGCAAAACTAATTCAAACACTTAGTATTCGAAAAACTGTGGTGTGTGGTTTAATGAGTCGAACTCAAACTCTTCAAAGTGGGTGTGGATTAATTAATGTGTGCAGCAAGCAGATAAACACTAAAGCACTATGGTGTGTGAGATAACATGCAAATGTACCTGTGAAGGAGATATATGAGATGGAGGAATCGCATGGGCATTCACACAGAGGCACAATAATTTTTAAGGTGGTTCGGGACCACAACCGGGCTCCCTACGTCCACCCCTCACCAAAATTCGGTGAGGCTTACTATGCTGCAAATGTAGTAACAAACACGGGGACGAACCCCAAAACACGGGGACAAGTCCTCAACCACACGCTGATACACAACTTAAACGGGGATGAACGCCCCCCACACACATACTGTTTTCACAACACCACACGGGGATGAACACCCCCCCACATACACACACACATGGAGATCCAACCCCTGCACCCACACACAAAGTATTTTAGAATTACAATTAAGATAAAGTGTTCAAATATAAACAATAAACCCCAAAGACAAACTAGCAATAGTGACATGATTTCCCCCCTTCATTTTCGTTGAAGCTTCCGATTGATGATGGGATGATGATGACTCTTGAAGGCTTTTCTTCTTCTCTTCTCCAAGTCTCTTCTTCTTCTTCTTCCGGAGGTGTTCTTCTCTTCTCAGATGCAGAATGAAAGGATAAAGCTCCCCACAATCAAACCTCTTGTACACCCATGGGATGGCCAAATCTTGGTCTCCCTTGAAGCTTTGATCGCCCTTCTCCTCTTCTTCTTGCTCTACAAGGTTCTTCTCTCTTCCCCTTGGATTGACTTGGATAAAAACTTCCCAAATTCACAATAGGAGATTATATGGGAGATATATGAGTCAAAAGACCCTTATACCCCTTTTAGAACCATCCTAAAACCTTCTCGCATGTTAGGGAATGAGTTGGGAGCATTTTGGACATTTTACCTGGCCTAGAGGAGTCCCCACGTGAATGCCACATCGGATTCGATCTAACTCACGCGAAGGTCCTGCCGCCGTCAGTCGGCCGGTCATTGAGTTCGGTCGACCGATTTCAGGCTTCGGTCGACTAGTTCCTGAGAAGATTTTGATCAACTGGGTTATGGGAAATCCGGTCCACCGGAACCCCTTGTTGGTCGACTGGCCAGGCACTCCTGGTAGTTTCCAGTAGTTTTGATGCTCTTGGCTAGTTCAGGTCGATCGGTCACTTGCCCAGGTCGACCGGTTCACCTGAAAAACATAGAAATAAACTCAAATGAGCATGTATTTTAATCTCATAAGTCCAACATAGCTTAGTCTTCCATTTAGATGAACTTTGGCCCTCTTTCAATCCTGTTAAGCACCTAATAAGTGGTTTGAACCAGGGTTTGCCAAACCGGGACGAGACGGCCCAAATCGCCCATCCTAGATTGTCCCAGCCATAGACCGGGACGACCGGTCTGTGAGACGTAATCGAGACGCTTTATATATTATTTTAAATTTTTTATATCAAATATGTTTTGTAGGTTGGTTGGTTGAGAGACTGCACGTTTGAACGTGAGGTCCTCAGTTCAAAACGTGTTTTGGCATTATTTTTATTCAGTTTTTTTGATAGTTATTTTTAAAAAAATATTTCAAAAGACAGCAAAGGTGAGATTCAAACTGTGGACAATTGTTTAAACAACACATCACTTAACCAACTACACTAGGAAATCATTCGAGTTATATTATACTAGAATATATATATATATAATTTTTTTTTGTCTCGGTATGCAACGGTACCGACCCGTACCGTACCATCCCAGTGAAAGACTGGGACGGATGGTACGAACGGGTCGACAAACCCTGATTTGAACATTCAAATGGCCGTGAACAAAAATATAAGCACGAAGGCTTCATACACTTACATCCATTCACATCAAATAACAAGGAGCTATGAGCGTGTCACGCCCCGACGCGGAATATCGGGACGTACAGTCGGGAACGAGCTGGCAAGAGAGAGATCTATCTAAAATAATACACAATGCTACAAGATGGAAATACTAAATGATCATTAACCAACCACAACTGATACAATAATCTTAAATTCAACTTAATACAACTGGAATTACAACCACTAAAACTCGATAACATAACTGAAACTAAATGCTCTCCAAAACACAACTAGAAGTAAGATAACACACTGCTAACACACTAGAACTGACACACTCATGACATCACTCCTGCCCTTTCCCGTCGGTAAGCGCGTCACCTGAAAAGCATGGAAAGGGGGGAAACACAACTATGAGCTGACGCTCAGTAGGAAATAACAGGTAATTTACGTGATTAACAAGTTAATTACATTTTCATATGCAATACTAAGAAAGAAATAAATGACGATAACGATATAATGAAACAACGTAATAACAAGATCTTGCAAGGTTAAGAAATATGTGATGTCAAGAATTATTAAGATAACAAGTAGAAGAATTTACAACAGGAGATATAACAAGAGACAGTAGTAAAGAATTGGCCACAAGTAAGTAATATCAATTCACTCGCGATCAAGTAACAAGTAACAAGTAACAAGAGATGTTTGTCATAGACGCAACAAGCAAGCAAGTATTTCGGTGTAATGCCCCACCATGTCATTAGCATCCCATGGGCTCAGTAATTTTTCGGTTGCTCTCCCCAGGACCAGACCGGGCCCTTATGATGCGATGACATTTATTTTTATGGGCCCAAAGTCCCACACGTCCAGACATTCAGTCAATTTTAATGGCCAATTAATCAGAGGAATTTCTGTCAAGAGTATGAGTTTTTAAGGACTAACATGTCCTTGGATTCCAGACAAAAACTCGGTTGATACGGTCACCTCGGTGCCGCTTTACAAGAACTGGACCAAAACTCGGTCAACGGGGTCAAGAAAGAACGGCTGACAGTATACCGTTCAAGTGTGTAAGTAATCCATTCTACTGGAGTAATAGGGACTAAAACAGCAACTTAACAATCAATTTAATCCTAATTACCAAGTTAATATATCAAGGATTATCCATTATCATTTGCATTAAACCAATTTGCCAAAGGATGATTCAAGATGATAAGATAAAGGAACAAGCTCGTACAGGAATGAAATAGCATGCATTAACAGAGATTTAGTTTCACCATTAACCACTAATTTTGTGGGTTTCTATTTAACCATTGTATGAAGATGATAAATGGCATGTTTTTACACTACGTTTGCATGTAGGGACCAATGTTAATTGAAATCAAAGGGGTACATGAATAGGTTACTGGTTCTTCAAGAATATACTTTTCAATTGGTCTAAGTTAAATGGGTCGATCCCCTAATGATCCGGATCGATCCTCGGGTCGAAGAAAGATAAAAACTGGGTTTCTGGTACACGGGTCTACCCCTGGGGTCGACCCCTGTAAAAATGGGGTCTGCCAGTGAGATGGGTCGACCCCTGGGGTCGACCCCCACACTCTGGCTGTATGGGTCGACCCCAGGGGTCGACCCTTGCTGGGTGTTGGATGGGTCGACCCCTGGGGTCGACCCTCGGGCCTGCCAGGGCTCCCAGAAAACGGGTCGACCCCTGCAAGAACAAAAATGGTTTTAACCTCCGGAAAATATATAAACTCACCCAATTGAGATCCAATTGAGTTGGGATCTTAACCACATGATCTAAGGTTATTAATATACATACTAGGGTCATAAAACAAGTGATTTGAAACACTAATTTCAATAGAAATCAATTAAATCTTAACCTATTCTATGATGAACACATAAAAACCTAATTCTTGACATGCTTCTACTAAATCATGAAATTCTCTCAATATACATAACGAAATTTGGGGCTTCTTATGTCAAAAGAAAGCTAACTTGATGCTGAATCCAACCATATATGATAAGCTATATGTGGATCAAGTTATCTAACTCAAAATCAGCCCGCAATTAAACTCTAACTCAAAAGTTCACAATATAAATCAGGTTCTAGACATGCTCTCACTAAAAATTGAAATTTCTCCAAGCATGCTCAATAAAAATTGGGGCTTTCTACGTTAAATGAAAGCTAACACATGTTGATTACATCATATAAGTTAATTAGAGTTTGGCCTGTTAAACCTACCTCAATCAAAGAGAGAACTTAAAACCTAGAATGAAGAACGAACTGGATCACCCTTCACAAAACCTACGATAGCTCTCTAGATACCTGATAAAACTTGGGGTTTTCAGTCCTACTGGATAGATCTCGTCGAGAGGAACAAAATCATATATTCATGATCGAATTTTGGTTGAGAATTCCTACCTCAATTGAAGAAACAAAGAAGGAAGAAGGAAGCCGACGGCCTGCCGACACACCTCCACAAATCGAGCAAGATCTTCCTAGATATGAAACTTTAGCGAACCCCACAACCACCAAAAGAAACTAGACTTGAAGAGCTTTCTATCTATAGCTCACACAGCTTCTGGAGAGTTCTGAGCTGTGAGAAATCGACAGAACAAGAGACGTGTTAAAAATGGCGCCGAAATGGTTGACTCAACCAAACTCGGCCGGCTGCGCCTCCTAGGGTTAGGGTTGTGTCGAATTGATTGAGTGCTATTAATCTTTAGCTCATGGCCGTTCATTTTCTACTGATTTGAGCTAATTTGGTCGAGTATTAAGCCCGAATTTTGCGTTTTAAACTAAGGTTAGGTAAGAGTTAAAAAGTGTGCACTTTTGGGCTTAATCTCCAATTAGATCTAACCACGGATTTATAATGGCTTAATGCCAGAAGACAAAGTTATTGTCTACAACGACCTTAGCCTGTTTATTATTTTTATGAATTTTTATAAGGTAGTCAGATTTTCACTTATACTATTTCTAACGAATTAAATATTAATAAATCTAAAATTCAATTATTAATTCAATAAGAATTCAATTCTTAATTAATAAAAGCTTAATAAATATATTGGGCTCAATTAAATAATTCGGGGTCTTACAGAGCGTATGGATCAAAAGCTCAAATCATGAAGGGAATTTAAATCTTAACAAATCTAAAAATCATCGAGAACTCGTCAAGAGCATGAAATCCATCACCCAAAATATAATTGATATTGAGATTTAACAATGCACTGAGATTTAACAATGCATTTCTTTCTCATTTGATGGAATATAGGGCCTGTTTGTTTGCAAAGTTGTCGGGGGGATAGCCTAACCGGGGAGAGAGAAAGAGCCAGTGGACTCTGCCTCCCCCTCACACTCATCCGCGCTAACCGGGGTCGGTTAACGCAATCGACCCCCGAGGGTCGATTGCGCTAACCCTGCCCGGTTAGCAAACATGCCCATAATGATTAAGAATTTAAGGCAAGTGTTCCTCCATCACAATACATTTTCAAATCATAGTTTCAAAATATACAAAGTTTTCCCGTAATCACATAAATCCCTTTTAGAACATGAACCAACCACATATACAAAATTTTCTAAAATATGAACCACACACGTATATAAAATTTTGTCATTATCAAAAACACTCTTGACACAACGTAATCATTGTGAATTCTTTGGGTTCTTTTTGGAAAGATTACGTAACTAGTTTATATTTGTCCATTTTTATCAACAATTCAACTTATTGTTAAGTTTAGTGGTGCAAGTAGACAAATTTTAAAAGTCCGGGGGCAAGATTGCCTTTATAATTATATAAGGGAAGAAAATTCCCCCGACCCCACCTTCCTCCAATGTATATTTGTGAATGCAATTTCTATGTTTCAAAATTTCCCACCGTTCCCCCAGTGGAGCGGAGCCCTCCACCTCCGGAGCAGGACGTGACGTGGCTTCGGTGGCGGGGTTAAGTATGTTTATGAGAGACGTGCCACGCTCTTTTGTCGTCTTTGTCCCCCCTTCCTCTTTTTCGGTATCTTGGTTAGTATTCTATTTGGTCATCTCTTCTTGGGGGACCCTAGGTGCCGTCCGATCTCATATTTTAAGGGTTTTTTGCATATTAGTCCCTATAAACATAGTGAATTTCCGATTAGTCCCTCTATTCTGAGTATTGTCTTAAAGATCCTTATAATCTTATTCGTTACACATTTAAGTCCCTGCCGTTCATTCAGTTAACTAAACTATGGTTAACTTATACTCAAGGAAAGAAAATTACTAACTTACCCTAGATTAAATGTGAGTGTAGGAGAGAGAGAGAGAGAGAGCACTACCGTCACCTCCCCCCTCCCCCTCCGGCCTCCCTCCCCCTCCCCTACGACCTCCCCCCTCCCCGGCCCTCCGGTCTCCCTCCCCCTCCCCTGCGACCTCCCTCCCCTCCCCGGCTGCCCCATCTCCTGGCGGGGATCATGATCGGCCTCTCCACCTTGTTGGGGTTCTCCGCCGTGAACATCATCGTGATGTTCAGCGTCAGGTACGCCCTGTAAGGTTTCGCACAGCACCTACGGGCGACGCAGCGGATAACAAAAATTTAATTTGCCCGATCCCGGTATTGTGGAAAGCTTAATCTATGCTCTAATCGGTGTTTCTAATACCCTAATTACGGGTTGCGTGTTTCACCTTGCGCGGAACGACGCTGTCCGCTAAGCCCGATGCAGAGAAACCGAACCGCACAGCTGTACGGCCTCTAGAGCAGATCCACACGGACCCTTGCGCAGCGACGGTACCTCCCCGGCACAACTTTCCCCGGCTCAATCACCTTCTGGAGAGAGAGAGAGCAAGAGGGAGAAAGGGGGAGGCTAATCCTCCTCTTAGGCTTAATGCTTGATTAGCCTAAGAGTTGGAAGAGGTGAAGGCTCGAATGAGCTTCACGTAGGTGCCATATATATAGAAGTTGGACCCTTTTCTAAAGACATCAAAAGGACCAAAATTATATATATGACCTTTCCATTATTATACATATGTTTTAAGCCCTATTTACACTCCTTTCCAAAAGGAATTAAAGGGAACTAATACATACACTTGTATAATAATAATCCGTCACCCAAGAATCCATTGTGTGTGATCCTCTAGGCCCATAGTCACTCTAGTTTAAGGTTCATTAACTTCTAATTCCCAATTAAAAGTAAATTAAACGTATTCTTCGCTTCTACTAGAGCCGAACAATAGTTTAATTTATTCCGAACCTTTGATCACGTTGGGTCAAGCAAATCCGCGTGATCCTAGATGACCCCGGGTTTAAACCAACCTGTCTGGTACCTGTAAGTCCACAGTTACCGCATCGATATAATCTCTCGCTCCTTCTATGAGTCTGGTACGATCGAGGGTACGGTTTCTGTCAAACCCCATGATCGTGCCATTTGACTATGACCTCCTTAAAGTGTATGACGTCCGTTCTAAACGAACTCACACGACCCTGGCCAGGGATTTAACGGAGCGTCAATGTCATGACCCATTAACTGTCTGATATATACCCGACAGTGAGCGATCCCCTCTTGACCATTGAGGATCTTCACACGTATCCTGGAGTGGTTAATGACTCGGCAACTCATGACTTATGGTTAAAGTCACTTAGCTAAGTAATTAAACCATTCCAGTCCTCGTGTAAGATCCGATCAATGTCTCAGGTCAAAGGACCAACGATGCTACTGTGACCGTTGGATCTTCAGTTGACATTAGGTATAATCAACCATCTGAAGATCCAATAGCGGATCAGTTCAGTGCACATCCTCCAAGGACATACACCTACACATATGTGTTGGTGCCCCGCACCAATGACCATGAGACTGGTCACTGACAAATCATGTGTACTGGTTTAATAGGTAATCAAAGTCCCCGAGTGATTACCCTCCAACCAGGAACAGTTTAAGGTATGTGTACATGTAAAGTCAATCTCATGTTCGAGATCCCATCTCGAGCTGACTTTACAACCACATATCCTAGGGACAACGTAAAGTAACACAATCGCATATTTACGCTCAAACACCACTTTATTAATGAACAAGATCGTACAACTATTGGGCCTACCCGACCCGAAATTGGCCTGTAGCACACCAACACTAACAATCTCCCACTTGAACTACAGCCAATTGCCCACAACTTTGAGGCCCATCTTATCCCGATGACGCTCAAATACAGTCTGTGTCAAAGGCTTAGTCAGTGGATCTGCTATGTTGTCTTCTGACGGTACACGCTCTACCATCACATCTCCACGATCAACAATCTCCCGAATAAGGTGAAAGCGCCTAAGAATATGCTTTGACCTTTGGTGAGATCTCGGTTCCTTCGCCTGGGCGATGGCCCCATTATTATCACAAAATAATGGGATGGGAGCTGATATCTCGGGAACTACGCCAAGTTCCAAGATGAATTTCTTCATCCAGACGGCTTCCTTAGCAGCTTCAGCTGCAGCAATATATTCCGCCTCCGTCGTCGAGTCTGCAGTCGTGTCTTGCTTGGAGCTTCTCCAACTGACTGCCCCTCCATTCAACATGAATACAAATCCAGACATAGATTTGCAGTCATCTGGATCTGACTGGAAACTAGAATCTGTGTAAGCTCTAAGCTGTAGGTCCTCTCCTCCATAAAGCAGAAAAAGATCCTTAGCCCTTCGCAGGTACTTCAGGATACCCTTTACTGCCTTCCAGTGCTCTTCGCCTGGATTTGCCTGATATCTACTGACAATGCTTAAAGCATTGGCAACATCAGGTCGTGTACATAGCATTGCATACATGATTGACCCTATCGCCGAAGCATAGGGTACCTTATTCATGTGTGCCACCTCCTCAGAAGTTTTAGGACTCATCCCCTTGGATAGGCAAATTCCATGTCTCATGGGAATGAGACCTCTCTTGGAATTTTCCATCCTAAACCTTTTGAGGATAGTGTCTATGTACATGGATTGGGATAATCCTAGCATCCTTTTAGATCTATCTCGATAGATCCTTATGCCCAGCACATAGGATGCTTCTCCCAAATCCTTCATGGAGAAGGTCTTGGACAACCAAGACTTAGTTGATGTCAACATCGCTACATCATTCCCAATGAGTAAGATGTCATCAACATAAAGGACCAAGAAGGTCACTGAGCTCCCACTGACCTTCTTGTAAACACAGGGTTCATCTTCATTCCGAATGAAGTTGAAAGATTTGACAGCCTCGTCAAATCTTAAGTTCCAGCTTCTAGATGCCTGCTTTAATCCATAAATGGACCTTTGAAGTTTGCATACCTTATTAGGATGTGGCTTGGAAGTGAATCCCTCAGGTTGTACCATGTACACCTCTTCTGACAGGTTTCCATTAAGAAAAGCTGTCTTCACATCCATTTGCCAGATCTCGTAATCCAGGTACGCAGCAATGGCAAGGAGGATTCTGATTGACTTAACCATGGCTACTGGCGAAAACGTCTCGTCATAGTCAATGCCTTGCCTTTGACGATATCCTTTCGCCACTAGTCTAGCCTTGTATGTGTCAACCTGTCCATCTGCACCGATTTTCCTTTTGAAAATCCATTTGCAGCCGATAGGGACCTTCCCTTCGGGTACATCAACTAAGTTCCAAACTTTGTTGTTGTACATGGACTGGATCTCTGAATCCATTGCCTCTTGCCATTTCTCGGAGTCTACACTACGGATCGCCTCCTGGTACGACTGAGGATCATCATCCTCATCGATGCATACCTTAGAGGACCCATCTGAGACATGTCCAACATATCTCTCAGGTTCTCTCGGTAGTCTACCAGATCTCCGTAGTGTCAGTGTTTCACCTTGAATAGGATCAACCGATACAGTCTCATCTAATGAGTGTGTGTCTATGGGTTGTGGTTCTTGGACCTCGTCCAATTCTATCTGGCTCCCACTGTTTTTCTGGAGTAGATATTCTCTTTCCAGAAATACAGCTCTCTTGGCCACTAAGACCCTTTGCTCAGAAGGGTGATAGAAATAATATCCAAACGTCTCCTTTGGATATCCCACAAACCTACACTTATCGGTTCTTGACTCAAGCTTATCACTCTCGTTCTTCTTTACATGAGCAGGACACCCCCAAATTTTAATGTGATTAAAATTTGGTTTCCTGCCCTTCCATATCTCATATGGAATAGAAGGAACTGATTTACTTGATATCCTATTCAATAAATAAGCCGCAGTCTCTAATGCATAGCCCCAGAGAGACAAGGGTAGTCCTGACATAGACATCATGGATCGGACCATGTCTAACAAGGTCCTGTTTCTCCTCTCGGATACACCATTGTGCTGTGGTGTATACGGTGGTGTCCACTGAGAAACTATTCCATGGTCTTTAAGATAAGAAGTGAATTCATGGCTTAAATATTCACCTCCTCGATCCGATCGAAGAGCCTTAATACTTTTGCCAGTCTGTTTCTCTACTTCATTCTTGTATTCCTTAAACTTCTCAAAGGCTTGTGACTTATGTCTCATTAAATACACATAGCCATATCTAGAGAAGTCATCAATAAAAGAAATGAAATAGAGATAACCTCCTTTTGCTTCTATGGACATGGGTCCACACACATCCGAGTGTATGAGCTCGAGAAGGTCAACAGCCCTCTCTCCATGTCCACCAAAGGGAGCCTTAGTCATTTTTCCCATGAGACACGACTCACAGGTATCAAATGGCTTGTATTCGAATGAATTCAAATACCCATTTGAGTGTAAGTGAGAGACTCTTTTCTCACCTACATGACCGAGTCTGCAATGCCATAGATATGCAGAATTCACTTCATCAGCATTAGAAATTTGCATAACATTAGAACGTGTATCTAATACATATAGACCATTGACCAATGAACCATTGGCTATAACCAAACCATTATTCATTATAGAACACCCAGTGCTATTAAAAGCCAATGTATATCCAATGTTATACAAGCCAGAGATTGAAATAATATTCTTAATAATATTAGGAACATAATAACAGTCATTCAGTTCCAGAATGACTCCTGAAGGTAAACTGAGGCGTGCAGTCCCGACAGCTTTGGCAGCAACTAAAGCTCCATTGCCCATCCTCAGTTCAATCTCCTTTTTGCCCAATCGCCTTCTATTTGCCAGCACCTGCATAGAATTGCAGATATGAGATGCACATCCAGTATCCAATACCCATGATGTGGATTCCATATATGACAAATTAAGGTCTATGACAAAAATACCTTCATTTAGAATTGCCTTGCAATTCCTTTTCCAATGCCCAGTTTCCCCGCATCGAAAACATTTGTCTTCCTTTTCATTCTTCTTGCCCTTCCCTTTGTCAACCTTGGCGTGCTGCTTACCCGTGGCCTTTTTCTTTCCCTTCCCTTTGTTACTTGTGGTGGATATTTGGGTTGCCTTCCTTTTCTTGTTGGCCCGGCCAACAATCATTACAGACGAAGATGGTTTATCTTTCTGCATGGTTCCTTCAGCACTCTTTAACATATTGAGCAGCTCCGGGAGAGTTGCTTCAATCCTGTTCATGTTAAAGTTCATGATGAAGGAAGAAAAGGAATCGGGCAATGACTGGAGTATAAGATCAATGCATAGTTCAAGATCCAACTTGAACCCCAATGCATTGAGTCTTTCAATCCACTCCATCATTTTCAGTACATGAGCCTGTACTGAAGAACCCTCAGACATCCGTGTCCTGAAAAGCCTTTTGGAGATGTCATACCTCTCAATCCTACCCTGCTCCCCGAAGAGCTGGCGTAGATTGAGAAGTATACTTCTACAATCAGTCTTTTCAAATTGTCTCTGTAGCTCGGGAGCCATAGAGGCCAACATGTAACATTGGGCTAGGGAGGAGTCCTCAGACCACTTGGCATAAGCCAGTAACTCGCCCTCGTCGGCATCAGGAGCTGGCTCAGAATGAACCGTGTCCAACACGTACGCTATCTTTTCGGCGGTAAGGACTATGCGTAGATTACGCAGCCAATCCGAGTAGTTCGGTCCAATTAATCTATTTGCATCCAAGATGCCGCGGAGGGGGTTGGACGACGACATTGTAATCTGGATAAGAAATAAAAGACAACTTAGCATGTGTTCAAGTTCTAACTTAGATGTGGTTTTCTATCTTAGTTAGTCCCACTATTTTTCGATCGGACTATATAACCCTCAGTATATAGAACGGGAGATCAACGAGATCAACCTAGTGGGTCGGAATCCCAACGAGACTAATGTACGACCTTGTGGAAAGCACAACAAGCCATACACCATCTCAAGGGCAGTCAACAAGCACTTGCATCTAATGCAATATCCGATATTCGGCCCCCGAGAAATCATCCCCTTGTGGAAAGCACAACAAAGGATATTCTCAGTTAGATCTAACCATCATTACTACATAGCAATAAGTTCATGACCCGACCCTTGTGGAAAGCACAACAAGGCCGAGTTCAATTCCTCACTCCATTGAGGCCGAGCCTTGGAGTTTAATCCCGCCCCCAAACTCATGGACCTTGTGGAAAGCACAACAAATCCATGAAATGAAGACGTTCATTCACTCCACAATGATGGAGGGCCACGACGACTCCTAGAGCCACGCTTACCAGATCTAAAATTTAAACGCGAGGGAATTTAATTTTATCTTGATCTCACCCTAGGTGGTAATATAAATATATCCAATATATTTACCGTACCTAGTAGTTTGCACAAAATAAATGCATCCAATGCAAAAATGAACGCAAGTGATCATGGACTTTAACCCTAATGTAACTAAGACATCCGGCCCGCTTCCGAAGCAGCTGGATCGTCCTCGTCGGGTGTGCTCCACGCTTTCAATCGCCGACGCCGCATTAATTACAACTTTTACACGGCACGCAGGCCGGAAAAATTAAATTACATGTGACTCAAATTCCAGCAGCCCTTAGGGCGAGTACAACAATGGAGGAAGATAGAAGTACATTGAAATTTTAACAGAGAGAGAAAGGAGGTTCGCAGACCCCAATTAATTACATTAATCCAAGTCCATGATCACTTGCCAACCCATTCAAATAAAATCAATCAAGGGTTATTTTCTGAAAATAATCCTTACTTTTGAATTTAATAATGGGATGTGCAAACAAAAACAGGCTAGCTTTGTTTAATTTTAAAAATCAAAGCATGATTAACTAAAATTAAACATACAAGCAGGCCAATACAAGGTAAATAAAGTAACGCACGTAAAGAACCATCATTTTCTACAGGGGCATCTAATTGAGATAATTAATTAAATTTAAATTTAAATTTAATTATCCAATAATCAAATTTAAATTCAAAATTTAAACATGCCAATAATTTAAATTTAAATTCAAACTAATTATCCAATAATTTTTGTTTGAAAATAAATTTAAAATAATGCAATTATCCTCAATTAGTAATTTTCTAAAATTCAAAATTCGAATTTAACAATTATCTAATAATTAAAAATTCAAATAATTGAATTTTTCACATTTAACTTCAATAAAATTTAAAATTTGAATTTTTTAATTATCTAATAATTAAAAATTCAAAAACTTAAATTTTACTGAAGTAACTTCAATTATTACCATTTTATCTCATGGTAAATAGTAATTATCTCACCTCGGTAAATTCAACACGGTTAAATAAAAATTAACTTTTGACATTTACCATCGAGATAACACAATTAACCTACTAGATAAAATTTTATTTAATTTACTGAGCATTTTAATATATATATCTAATATATATATAATTTTACTGGAACACAGTAAATTAAATAGGTTAACAGCAATTTTTTTTTAAAAAAAATTAAAAAAAACGTTTTTTTTTTTTAATACCGCCGGGTCAACCCCGCGTGGGCGGCGCCCGCCAGCGGGCGCCCGCCAAGCGGACGCCCCGCGTGGGCGGCGCCCGCCAGGCGGGCGCCCGCCACGCGGGCGCCCCGCGTGGGCGGCGCCCGCCCACGCGGGTGCGCCCGCCGGCGCACTGCGCCCAGAGGCGCAGTGCGCCCGGCGGGAAGCCCCAAAAAAATCTTTTTTTTTTAAAAAATTTTTTTTTTTAAAAAAAAAATTGCTGTTTAGATGTTCATCATCCAGGAAGAACAGAGATCTTTAAATCTCTTTCTACAAATTATAATTGAAGATTTTCAATGCCCCTAAAACATGGTTCTAAACGGCGATAAAAACACCGACCAGAGCGCGAACCTGGCTCTGATACCACTGTAAGGTTTCGCACAGCACCTACGGGCGACGCAGCGGATAACAAAAATTTAATTTGCCCGATCCCGGTATTGTGGAAAGCTTAATCTATGCTCTAATCGGTGTTTCTAATACCCTAATTACGGGTTGCGTGTTTCACCTTGCGCGGAACGACGCTGTCCGCTAAGCCCGATGCAGAGAAACCGAACCGCACAGCTGTACGGCCTCTAGAGCAGATCCACACGGACCCTTGCGCAGCGACGGTACCTCCCCGGCACAACTTTCCCCGGCTCAATCACCTTCTGGAGAGAGAGAGAGCAAGAGGGAGAAAGGGGGAGGCTAATCCTCCTCTTAGGCTTAATGCTTGATTAGCCTAAGAGTTGGAAGAGGTGAAGGCTCGAATGAGCTTCACGTAGGTGCCATATATATAGAAGTTGGACCCTTTTCTAAAGACATCAAAAGGACCAAAATTATATATATGACCTTTCCATTATTATACATATGTTTTAAGCCCTATTTACACTCCTTTCCAAAAGGAATTAAAGGGAACTAATACATACACTTGTATAATAATAATCCGTCACCCAAGAATCCATTGTGTGTGATCCTCTAGGCCCATAGTCACTCTAGTTTAAGGTTCATTAACTTCTAATTCCCAATTAAAAGTAAATTAAACGTATTCTTCGCTTCTACTAGAGCCGAACAATAGTTTAATTTATTCCGAACCTTTGATCACGTTGGGTCAAGCAAATCCGCGTGATCCTAGATGACCCCGGGTTTAAACCAACCTGTCTGGTACCTGTAAGTCCACAGTTACCGCATCGATATAATCTCTCGCTCCTTCTATGAGTCTGGTACGATCGAGGGTACGGTTTCTGTCAAACCCCATGATCGTGCCATTTGACTATGACCTCCTTAAAGTGTATGACGTCCGTTCTAAACGAACTCACACGACCCTGGCCAGGGATTTAACGGAGCGTCAATGTCATGACCCATTAACTGTCTGATATATACCCGACAGTGAGCGATCCCCTCTTGACCATTGAGGATCTTCACACGTATCCTGGAGTGGTTAATGACTCGGCAACTCATGACTTATGGTTAAAGTCACTTAGCTAAGTAATTAAACCATTCCAGTCCTCGTGTAAGATCCGATCAATGTCTCAGGTCAAAGGACCAACGATGCTACTGTGACCGTTGGATCTTCAGTTGACATTAGGTATAATCAACCATCTGAAGATCCAATAGCGGATCAGTTCAGTGCACATCCTCCAAGGACATACACCTACACATATGTGTTGGTGCCCCGCACCAATGACCATGAGACTGGTCACTGACAAATCATGTGTACTGGTTTAATAGGTAATCAAAGTCCCCGAGTGATTACCCTCCAACCAGGAACAGTTTAAGGTATGTGTACATGTAAAGTCAATCTCATGTTCGAGATCCCATCTCGAGCTGACTTTACAACCACATATCCTAGGGACAACGTAAAGTAACACAATCGCATATTTACGCTCAAACACCACTTTATTAATGAACAAGATCGTACAACTATTGGGCCTACCCGACCCGAAATTGGCCTGTAGCACACCAACACTAACACGCCCCCCCCCCCCCCCCCCCGTCGGCACCGTCACCAGCAGATAGCTGACCCCCACCTGCTGCAGGTCGAACTGGGGCTTCTTGGGCTTCACCACCAGCACCACGACCAGGGTCACCGGCCCTCCGGCCTCCTCCCCCTCCGGCATCCTCCCTGTCCCCTGCGACCTCCCCCCTTCGGCCTCCCTCCCCCCTCCCCGGCCTCCTCCTCCCCTCCTACCCTGCGACCTCCCCCGTGACCTCCCTCCCCACTCCCCCTCCGTCGACCCCTGCTGCGTCCTCGCTGTCCCAGTACTCTAGCCCCAGTCGGGGGTCCATGATGTAGGCGACGTCGACACCGCCACCGTTGACCGTGGCAGCCGCCATGATGCCGTGCGCCGTCTAGACGATGGACTCCAGGCCACCGAAGGGGGTGGGGACGACGGCCTTGAGGCCGGTGATCAGCTGTAGGAGCACCACGCCGAAGCTGTAGACGTCGGCGAACTCGCAGACCTACCCCGCCGAGAAGTAGTCGGGGTCGACGTAGCCGCGAGTGCCCTTCACCTCCGTGGAGACGTGACTGATCTCCGACGTCACCACCTTGGACACCCCGAAGTCCGAGAGATTTGCCCGGAGGTTGCTCTCCAGCAACACGTTGGTGGGCTTCACGTCGCGGTGAACCACGGCGCCGTCGGGGAGGTCGTTCAGATAGGCCAGGCCCTCGGCAACGTTGGCGATGATGCGGATGTGCTAGCGCCAAGTGAGGTCCCCGTGATGGAGAGCACAGGAGAGGTTGCCCCCGGGCATGTACTCGTACACAAGGGCGTGCTCCCGGGAGTGGAGGCAGTAGCCCACTAGCATTGTCAGGTGCCGGTGGCGGAGCTTGGCCAGCACCTTTACCTCCCGGTAGAACTCACCCATCTTCTTCTTCTTCTGCACTGGCTTGATGGCCACGCGTTGCCCGCTAGGGATCTTCCCCAAGTAGACCTTCCCAGTGCCGCCCTTGCCCAGCAAGTGCTTGGCGTGGAAGCCGTCGGTCACCTGCCGCAGCTCGCTCTTGGTGAAGATCCCTCTGTCGGGAGCGACGACTTGATGGTCCCCGTGAGCTCCCGATCCGTGGTGATGGCAGCAAGCTGGGACCTCCTCCGCCAGCGGATCCACACAAGCACAAGGCACGAGACGGCTCCGATGAGTACAAACGAGGCGGCAACCGACCCAGCAGCGATCTTCGTGGGGTGAGAGACGGGGGAAGACCGGTGGGAGGAGGCCGGCGACACCCAACCGAGAGAAGGTGGCGGGGAAGGGAGGATGCTACCGGTGCCGAGGTTGCTGACGTTGTCCAGGATCTGGAGCATGTAGAGGGAGTAGGAGCTGAACCGGCCGACCTCCGGTGGGGACGCCGACCAGATGCCCATGGTGGCGGCCATTCCGCAGGCGACGATCTCCTTGCTCTGGGTAGCATCGAGCAGGCTGAACGTGGCAGCGATCACGGAGTTCTGGCACGCCAGGCAGGTGGGCTGGTCATCAGTTAGGTTGTCGCACCCTGAGGTGCAGATGCAAGTGCTGGCACTGGGGCGAAATTGCCAGCGAGGACGCGGCGAGGGTCGACGGAGGGCCGATGCGCGGCGGGGTCGATGAAATTGTTGATGATGGCGTCGAGCGCGTTACAGAGGACGGCAGAGAGGAAAGGGGTGGGGGGCGATGGTGCTGCCTGTTGGCCCCCTCCTCCCCCTCCGGTCGCCCTCCCCCCATCCCCTCCGGCCCCCTCCTCCCCCTCCGACCGACGCGACGGTGCAGGAGTGTGGGGAGAGGTCGACCTCTCCATCAAGGAGCGTCGACCTCTCCCCCCTCCCCCTCCCCATCAGACCTCCGTCCCCCCCTCCCCAGTCCTCCGGCCCCCTCCTCCCCCTCCGGCCGCCCTCCCCCTCCCCAGTCCTCCGGCCCCCTCCTCCCCCTCCATCCGCCCTCCCCCCATCCCCTGTGACCTCCCCCGCCGGCCGCCCTCCACCTCCCCAGTCCTCCGGCCCCTCCGGCTGCCCTCCCCCCATCCCCTGCGACCTCCCCCGCCGGCCGCCCTCCCCCTCCCCTCCCCCTCACCCTCCGGCCCCCCTCCCCCTCCCCAGTCCATGGATGTGTGTGAGAGAGAGATGGGTATTTTAGTCTTTTCCATGCCATTGACAGAATATTCAACAGAATATTCCTTTTTTAAGACGGAGATAAACTATGTGGACTTATTTATAAAATATTAATAATTGTAAGGATCTTTAAGACAATACTCAGAATAGAGGGATTAATCAGAAATTCACTATGTTTATAGGGACTAATATGCAAAAAACCCTGTTTATAAGGCTTTCACAGGGTTTCCTCTGTGTCAGTCATGTCCTTCTGGGCTATCTTGTTCATATCAACTTGCATTGATGTCTTAAAGCTAACTACCAACTTTATGCCCCAATATTATTATTGTCAGTTTATGTGCTCGGAGAATGTTCTTATCTTGCAATATATAACGTGATGACTTTGCCAAAACCCCAAGAATGAAAACAACTTCTGAATCAAGAAGCCCCTCGAACCTCCACCATAACTAGCATCAGCATTAAAAATATTTCAGGCAGATTGAAATATCAAGGAGGTAGGTAAATTTTTTTTTTAAAAAAAGCAGATGTGGAAGGGACTAATATACGGTGGCGGAGCCAGGGGGTCAAGGGGGGGGGGGGGTGGGGGGGGGGGCAATTGCCCCCCCTTGACTTGGTAAATCTCTCTCTCTCTCTCTCTCTCTCTCTCTTTGCATTTGCCTCTCACCCTCTGTCGGGTTTTTTGGGCTTATTAGATGTCTATCGATGGTGGATATCTAGATTTTACGATTAAGTTAAAATATCTACTAATGGTAGATATTTATCACCCGCATTCATTGGTTGGTTGTTTAACCTTAAATTAAAGATGGAGATTTTCTTTTGTAAGATAGAAATCTAAAAGAGATAAAGAGGATAAAAGCATCACAGTAGAACCGTAAAAAGGTATTGCAGCTGCCGGCTGAGAAACTTTATCTGTAGCTATGTAGGGTTATTTTTTGATGGTTGAGCATAAATAAAAAAAGGCTATCGGGCTGTGCACATGGTTGATTTGCAGGCTTGTAGAAGGTCTCTCTGATCTGCATGTCCCCCCCCCCCCCACACCTCACTCCACTCTGAGGAACTTCTATGTCAATACGGTGAGTTTTCTCCCTTGTTCAGTTCTCTTGTTATCTATTTGGTGAATTTTGCTAGAATCGTACGGCTTTACCATGGGGTTTTACCTGGGGAAGACATTTCATTCAGGACTTTGATTTTATCTTTCTTTTTAATTCTTGTTTCGTGTATTTTCAATCACGGGGATTGTGCATGTCTCAGTAGCTTAACCTGATTCTCCCTCTCAGTTATTTCTATTTGTGATTCATTATCTCGAGTATATAATACAAAGCCAGCTCCCACTCGTCGGAAACACTGCACCTGATTTTGAAGCTGAAGTAATTTTTGTGGTGATCAACGGATGAATGATAATTTTGTGACATATATATATTAAGAAGGAGGCATTCGAGAGTATTGACAATGAGACAATAATGTAACGCTTTCAAAATATGAAGACCCGTCGTGGACAACTCAATTGTAAAATATCTTCTACTTGATTGAAAATAAATAATTTTTATTATATTAATTATATTTTGTCCCCCTTTCAAATATTTCTGGCTCCGCCACTGCTAATATATATATATGTATATATATCTACTATAATCTTGTTTTGCTACCTCTTTCAAATACTAAAAAAGTGAACAATAATTGATAAAGTACAAGTCTGATAGGGCATGATAAACTTGCATTATAGGGTATTTGGTTGCTCCTTCTTACCTCTTTTTTTTCTCAATTTTAAAAAAGAGAGTAAGAGATCGTATAACCCTGTTTGATATTCCTCTCTTAAATTCTAGGGAGAGAATCTAATCCCGTGTAAATCTTCCTCAAAAAAAAATAACACTGGACCATTTTTTTAGAAAACACTCACGACGCCTCTAACTTCTCGCTCTCTCCAACTCGCGACCCCCTCCCCTCCCCCGCGTCTCCCCTTCCCTCCCTTCCCTCTCCCTCCCACTGGCTGTCCCTCCCCACCTGCGCAGCCCCCTCCCCCTCCCTCTGGTTCCCCCCCTCTGGCTCCCCCCTGTGCAGCCGGCTCCCCCCTGTGCAGCCCCCTCCCCCCCTCCGGTTCCTCCCTCTGCCTCCTGCGGTCCCCTCCCTCGCAAACCCCTCCGGCGGCTCCCCCCTCCCCCTCCCTCCGGTTCCCCCCCTCCGGCCCCCTCCCTCGCAGCCCCATTCGGCGGCTCCCCCCTCCCTCTGGTTCCCCCCCTCCGGCTCCCCCCTGTGCAGCCGGCTCTCCCCCTGCGAAGCCCCCTCCCCCCCCCCCCTTCGGTTCCCCCCTCCGCCCCCTGCGGCCCCCTCCCTCGCAGCCCCCTCCGGCTTCCCCCTGTGCAGCCGGCTCCCCCCCTCCGGTTCCCCCCTCCACCCCTTGCGGCCCCCTCCCCTCCCCCTCCGGCGGCTCCCCCCTCCCCCTCCCCTCCCCCTCGACGCCGGTCTCCCCTCTCCCCATCTCTCCCACCGTAACCAGTGAGAGCTCCTTGCCAATGGGTCACCATGTCAAAGAGTCTCTTGAGCTGCCAGGCGAACGTGAACGCGTACATGAACCGATCGAGAGATGATGTTAGCAGCGTCGTCGAAGTCCTTCATGAACCTGGCAGGGCACCCCTCCGGCGCCGCGCCGTCGCCGCCGAAGCACGCGGGTCGGCCCCGAAGGCGACTCCGATATGGCCAAACAATTCTATATAAATTTTAAAAATTATATCACTTTTACCAAACAGATGTTATCAATTTTTATCAATTTTAAAATTTAAGTTAAAAATTAACATAACATAATTTTTGAAATAGAAAGAGTTAAAAAAAAATTTACTCCCAAACACCCTATTAACCTTCCCATTTAACCTTCCAAGTTCTAGTCCTTCCTTTCCATTTAACCTTCTCAAAAACCTACAGAAGGACCGCATCCCTACTCCCCTGTAATAAATTTTATGGAATTTGATTTTCATGGAGAACAGTTGGTGGAGTGGAGTACCTCCATTGGAAGCTTCCTTCTCCATCCTGTGGGCAGGTTGGACTTGTGGAGCCTCAATCTCAGTCATCTATCCCTCTTCCTCTCAACAGATCTTTCTTTGTGGTTGGAGCTTTCTGATCTTTTGGCTTTCTTAGGAGTTCTCTTCTCTATCTAGCAGTCTTACTATCCGCTCTGCTCCAGCTTGTTCTGGCATCCGATCGAGATCTCTTGTTCCTTAGGTTAGACTGCTTCAAGGTGAAGGAGTGGATCGACTTCTGATTGATTGCAAAGGGCTCCCCCCCCCCCCCCCCACCCCCCCAAATAATAATAATAAAAAAACACTTCTCCTGCTTGTCCTTAATCCAAATCCCCTCGAGTAGGGGTTTGTCCAATTGGACCTCGACGTAGACTCTGGCGAATGTCTTTCTAAAACCTCACATAGTACTGGAGTCCATCTTTAGAGGTCTCCCCATAGCAGTAGAAATGAAGAAAAGATATCTCTAGTCCCAAAACTCCAAAGAGATCAGGTTGGAGAATCTAACGCCGACTTTTGGCCGCATTACAACTTTGTTCCCCCGGTATAAATCTAGAGGTCCATTGTTGCAAAATCAAACTAGATCCTCCCACCTCCCAGGGCCCTTCCGACAGGACTTCGGTGACTTGTCTCTCTCCTTTGAATCTTGCCACTATGCACCCTCAAGAGAGTATGCACAACTGTGGTTTCCATCTCTCTCCCTTGACGTGGCCAACTCATCTATCAAAATAGGGGGTCATATTTTAATCTTCTATCCACCACTCTCACCACTAAGGAGGGCTTCCACTTTAATCTACTCACACTTCCAACTTCAACCAATAGATAGAAACATCCTATCACCATACAACTCCCTCAGAGTTGCCTCATTTATCGCCCAGAAAAACCCCTCATCTTTCATGCTGGACTCCCCTCCCATCAAGACATTTCTCTATTATGAAGATAGACACTACCCTCCCTACTGGATGCTAACTGTGGAAGGGAGTCCCTTCTCGTCGAGAAGCCGGTCTACCCCCATTGTGGTTCTAGATTAAGAAATGTCACATCACATCATGATACATGTTGTCAGGTGGAAGGGCCCACGTACAAACAGTGATTTAATCAATTCCAACAGATCTTCGTACACATGTGAATCATACCATGCCCATTAGTATACATGCACACATATCACATACACAAAATGCTCAAAGTTCATAAATTTACAATCTCCTACTTATTCCTAAAATGAAGATATAAGATCCATTTCACATTTACAAACATAAAATACCTACTTTCTATAAGCATGATTAGATTAAGGTTAATAGTTAATTATCCTCGATCTAAGTTCTACAATATTGCTACAGTGTTTTTATTGTATCATTATATATAGTACCGATTATTTCACCTTCTCATAATCGTGTCGTAAATTTTATCGTTCGCATTATTATCTGAGAGTAGAGTTTATATTAATATATTCTATACTTTATAAATTCAAAAGAGAATATTTTATAATTTATTTTATTTTTATCTTTCATCATTTCTTTATATATATATATGTAATTTTGAGTTACTACACGGGCCGTTAGATGGGGATCCATCCCTCTGCGGCGCACATGGGCACATGGTGATATGTGTATGTTATGTGGCCTCTTACAGTGGTTCAGGTGCATGTGCATTCTGTGAAAAGCGAAAATATGTGATGAATAAAATTATAAGGAATACGATTCAGATATGATGAGAATATGACATAGGATTTATGTGAAATGTATGAATAAGAATCTCTATGAAATTGTACATTATCATATGTTTTATGTTAAACTCTTGATTCTCGCATTGAGTCTCATTATATGTAAATTCAGGAAATATGATGATCGTATGCTAAGCGCACATATGAGACTATCTTTTATTTTTCTATAAGTATGTGTTAGAACTGAAATTTTGATCCATGTAACACACATGATTTTCGGATCAGAAATCTGTGGATTTCAGAGTGTTTATGTGAGTCTCAGATCGTGTTTCGTGATTAAATCAGATTTTTGGTTATCGGGCCTTCCGACCCCTGTGTCAGGTGAACCGTTGTGTTTCCGGGCTCTGAGACGTGGCAAGCGCGTTGTGCATTTTTCGAGGATCGTGAGAATGATTTTTCTCCATTTTTATATTTTATATATTTTTAAATCCTGAAATAATTTGTAATATCTCCAAGTCTCGATCGTGTCCGTATCGAATTCGGAATTAATTTTTTTGAGTTTCGAGCCCCTAAACGGTATTTGTGAGAATTATTTCAGGTCCGTGTAGGCACGTTGAGCGGCCTAACTTTTTCCTAAAATTTTTCCATGTCATAATATATTTTTTCGAGATTTTTTGAAGTTAATATGATTTTTCAAAAAAAAGAAGGGAGAAAAAAAATTAAAACCTAATAAACCCCCCACTGTTTCTCTCCCTCACACTTTCATTATCTCCTTCTCACCCTCTCGTTTCTCTCCCTCTCTCCCTCCACCTCTCCGACAGCCAATGGACGTCAACGGTGGGCGAGATCGGGAGCAGCGTGAGTTGCGAGTGGCAGAAACAGACGTGAGGAGCCAGAGGTGGTGGCGTGGCACGGCGTGCTCGCGAGAATTGAGTTCGGGTACGTGCGAACGTGGCATTTCTTGGCGGACGGTGTCCCTAGCACGTGGTTTTCTTCGCGAGAGGTAGGGGGACAGATTGATGTGACATAACCTAGGGATGAGTTGAGACCGACCAAATGACCCTCTGACCTAGATTTGCAAGCATGCAACTTTGACGGCAGACTCACTCGGGCAAGCTCACTCGCGTAGCACACACTCGGGCCCGTAGACGGACCGGCGATAGTGAAGAGGGTCCGAAGTGGGACCTTGACGCTCTGAGGGGATTGGCTAGCTTGGGGAGTACCCCTAAGGGCCTGGGATGCCCAAATCGACAGGCGCCTAGCACGTCGAGGGCGTGGGATGTAGGGGCTCTCTCACAACTCACCCCGCAGTGGCACTCAATTTGATGACAATTTGGGACCGGGCACTCTCTCACCATCCGACGGAGCTAAAAAGCAATACTAATTAAGTAAAATAAACCAGCAATGAGAGGGGGCCAGAAGCTCACCTGATCAACATGAAGACGCCGATCCCGGCCGAAGACGATGGCGAGCGGGGAGGCGTGGGTATGTACCCACACGCCGCACCGATGTAGCTTCGGATGACGACCTGCTAGTACAATCACTACGCCATCGCAGAGGGGTTGGACTGAGGGTGGGAAAAATTATATTACATCCAAACACTACCTCCCGCATGGAAGGGCTTTAAGTCGGCCAGGCGAGGGTGGGGGAAACTAAGTTAAGCCGAAATGACGAACGTTGCTGGTTCTGCCCGCTTCTGGAACAGCATGATAGGGAGTCGATGACAGCGCCGCCATGGACTCCACCGACTTCTGGTGATGATGAAACCGGTGCCGAAACATCCTGGGTTGGCCGAGGAGGACGTATAAATTATTAGGGATTATTCTGACGTCGACAGTGGCCGGGGCGGGACCAGGGCCGATCCGACCTGGTTCTGGCTGTCCCAGAACCACTGCTGCTGGAAGAAGTGGACGCCACGAGTACACCTGGGGTCCGATGAAGGTGGGACTGGAACCGTTGCGATCGTGGACGAGTCTTATTTGATCAGAGACCAAGGAGGTTGTTGGAGGAGGTTGGAATAGACTGCGAGAACCAGAATAGTGGGAGGGGGTCGGATCTATCTTAGGTGGAACTGACTTGCGCACTTCGGGGAGAAAAATTGAAACTCTGTGCTCCGGAGTCCTAATGGTGCTCTTCTGGTTGGTCCTTGCAGAGGACTTGGAGGAGAATGTTTCAGCCAAAAATCATGGCCAAACTCAAACAGGGGCGGCCGTGGTCGCTTCTGCTCTTAGGATCTGGTTCCCTACCAGAGTAGTCTTGCGTAGTCGACGGAGAATGGCTCTCCTGGACAGCTCGGAGCTCGAACGGATGCGTGACCACCTCACCTACGAAGCTGCTTCGAAGAGCTTTCCAGTAGTGTATGATACAACACCAGAAGATTCGGGATGAAGACGTGGCAGGCTCTGCAACTTCATAGCACTCTGCTGCTGCAGGTTCCAGACTGGTAGTGGGGGGAATAGAGGGGAAGAATGGAGGGATTAGGGGTGCAAATGGTGGGAGATGGGTCTGGGGCCTTCACTGATGTGAGGGGGATGGGGAAGGAGGGTGGTGGCCAGGAGAATGGAGAAGGGAGAGGCTGGGGATGCAGCTAGCAGGTGGAGGGGGTGGGAGGTGCGGCCTGGGTGGAGAGGGAGAGAGGTGGGGGCGCAATTGGCCTAGGGGAGGTGGGAGAGTCGGTGTGTTTGAAATTTTGGGTTAATGGTGGTCTTGGGGATGGGAAGAGGTGTGTGGGGAAGTGGAAAGGTGCTTTGGGAGATGGGATTCTCCCTTGGGAGAGGGAGAATGACTCTTGGGGTTGAGGAGGATTTAATGGGGAGAAGTTAATATCTCTAGGGAGGTGAAGGGGCAAGGTGATGTGGCAAGAGGAGAATGGATGAGGTGGAGGAGAGAGGAGAGAGAGGATTTTATAATTGGGGGGGGCAGAGAGAGAAAGGGCCGCCCCCTTCTAGAGAGAGAGGGGGGTATGTGGAGGGCTTCTCACCCAATCACTGTAGACTTCTCACCTAAACCACTCAATTGTGGAATTCAAAATACTGTAATTTCATTGATTCATTGTGTTACAAATGAGGGGGAGGGGGCCTATTTATAGGCATACATAAATTTCATGACCAAAAGACCCTGAACTAATAGACAAATGACCCAACTGTCCAAGGGAGGGGCGCCACTAGGCCTAGCCCACTTAATTGGGTCCATTAAACACATAACCTAGGTAAATGACTCACTAACCTAGGTACTTGACTCAAATAAAGGAAAAATTACATGATAAGACTAAAATAAGAAAATAAAAATACATCATATGACTCGAAATAAAGTGGCGAACAAGATGTAGCACTGTTGGCGATCATCAAGAGCCTCGAAAAAGTGTTGAAGTGCAGGAGATGTCCCCATCATACCCCCGGGGTGCGGAGAACTTGACTCCGTCGAGTATGGGTCCACCGGGGCGGCGGCACACCACATCAGCTTTGGGCAAAGCACGATCTCCTAACTCAACCCTGCGTCCGCAACCAGGGGACGATCCTTCATTCTCTCAAGATGGCTCGGGCACATCCTCTTGCTAGTGATGGTTCCCTGCTTGCCTAGTATTACCTCCGTGTGCACACGTCGGGCTCTCAAGCTGATATGTAGAGGCTCTCCGCGGGTGTCTCTCTCAAAGGAGGGTATAGGCTCGAGGTGCTCTCTAGGATCCACCGCGGTGCCCTTAGATGGTGCAGGATCCGCCACGTGGAAAGTGGGGTGTATCCCAAAATCCATCGGTAAGTCCAACCCGTAAGTCGGGTTGCCAAAGCCACTCGGAACTCGGGAAGGTCCAAGTCCTCGTGCCCTCGATTTGGAGGTGACCCTAGGGTAGAGCCACTACAAAGTCACCATCACCAAGTTGCCCACTTGGAATCCCAAGTGGCGCTTATGAGCTGTTGTCCGCTCTTTGTGATACTCACCGCTTGTTCCTAGATGCTTGCGTGAATGCATATGCCATGCACTGCGATGCGGTGTGGGTGTGAAAAGTATGGTGGGCAAAGGTGGACCGAGGCAGCCAAATGTAGACCGATCATACTTTGATGTCATGAAGACTTTGACGGACTTAGGAGGGCCGGGACATCCATAGGTGAACCTATCATGCATGGGTGTGACAAATGTCAAGGGACCCGGACATCCATGTATGCTCCTTTCAAGCGTAAGACCAGTGATGAATGGGGGAGGACCAGCGCATCCAAATGTGAGCCAGTCATGCATTGAGCCTAAAGTGTGTGTGTCATGTATGAGATGACCGGACTTGTGACCATGTCACATGATGTGATATGTCAAGATAGGTGCACTCTTGTCCCAGAGGTGACGGCCAAGTGTGTGACGACCTGAGAATCCGATTACCAGGAAGGCCCGATAACCCGAGACTCGAACCGCCACCCACGAGCCGGGAGGGCTCGGAAGGGCTAAAAGGAGTGTGGAGCCACAAAGAAATAGGAAATAGAGCAGGACAACCAAAAATTAACAGAAAAGAATAAATAACTACAACAGAGTCCAGTCCAACAGAAAGTACAGTCTAAAGCAGTAAAACGTACCACAAGCCAAGTGAACACTCAGCCGGCAAGCTGGCAACTAAGAACCTCCGCTCCGCGCCCTCGAACCACGAGGAAGAACCGCCACACCTGAAAAGTAGGGAATGAGTCTCCAAAACAGAGACTCAGCAGGGATCCCGCGGAACCCCAACCGGAAACAACGGCGGATGGAAAGCTACGCTAGCAAGACGGCAACAGAAAGAAGTAACCACGAAGGTAGGAAAGTAACTACGGTGGCCGACAAAACCTCGGCGCTACAACTACTCCTACTGTACCATAAAACACCGCCTAGTCTCCCGTCAGGGGACAACCAAGCCACGCACCCGACCACCCGATTCCACGATCGGGGACCACTAAACACGAGCCGCCCTAGCCACGCTACTAGGAAAACGTCACGATACCTCCGTAGCGGAGGCCTGCCGTCACCAAAAGGGCCCAAGCCAAAACCACACGGTCAGGGAACACGGTCACGACCTCACCATCGTGAACACAACACTGTCTGGGGAAAGGCCCTCGGTGAAGCTCACCGGAAACCCCAGACCACGACTCCGGGAATACTCCCGAAACCACTCACGAAGTCCCGTCCCGCGGACGGACACAGAACCCGGTACACAACAACTCACGTCACGTGACAGGAGCACCATCCACTAGTAGAACGACAGGATGCGTCCCCTGACGTCTTACACCGCGTCACAAGTGTCTAGCTACGACGCCCCGGGCGTGAGACTCAGACACGCAACAAGTACCACAACAAGGACTAGCTGGGGTCACGCTCGTCAGCGCGTGTCCTAAGCCCTCAACTACGTGTGCACACACAGACCATCTGCTCTAGGTCGGGTCCTCTAGCTGGTTTTCCCCCCCACCGGACTCTGGTGGCAAAGGCAAGGGGCCCTACGGAAACCAGCCTAAAAACCGCGTCACACTGGGTCTCGCTCTCCACCACTCCCAGGTGGGTCCACACACGCGTGCGCAGGGAGCTACGACTAGTGGACGTGTCACAGAACGTGGACACAGAAAACCACACCCGCACCCATTGCGAGTATCGCGAAGTAACAGGTGGCACGATGCCACCATACTCTAGATGGTCGACTAGACCTACTGAACTCAACGGTCTTTGAGTCACACGACTCAGAGTCGAGACCGTTGCACACGACAACACTGAGCCATCAATCTGGCCTAATCCCTAGGTCTAAAACCACAATGCGAAGACTCACGAGGCCAAGGGTCGACCACTGGGTCACAACCGGGTCGACCGGAGACCAACGCAACGCAATCGGAACACTAGTAAATCGCCCAGACCCTTACACTCACGAGCACGCAAATCAAGGTAAATGGACCTCCGGACGCCCAAAGACACGGTCACGGAACTCCACGGGGCGTCCGGGACACACACGGCCCAAGGGGAGCACAATCAGCCACAAACCGCCCGCCCCCGGGCAGCCCGGCTGGTCACCTCCAAGAACGCGCTACATGTGCATAGTGCGTTCAGTCAGAACGCGCTATACATACCTAGTGCGTTCAACAAGAACGCGCTACAGGTTCATAGCGCGACCAGACCAGGTCGCGCTATGATCCTATAGCGCGACAATAAGGACGCGCTGGGGCCCTATAGCGCGACGGGAACCGCCAAACTGTTCATCTTCCCCGATGAACGCGCCCCATCGGGCGCGACCATCAAGAACGCGCTACTGGAGCATAGCGCGTTCTCAGTCCACGCCCGAAACACGTTGAGAACCACGAAGAAATCCATTCCACGCCCCGATCACCCTCGGGTGATGGGGAAATAAAGGGGGAAACATTCCCCAACCTCCCTAGCACTAAAGGGACCCATTTAAACCCCAAAAACACGATCAAAACACAAGATTCGGCTCACTCCCCAAAAACATGCATTTTTCCCCAATCACCCCGTTTAGCCCGCTCGGCTCACCACGGCCTACGAAACTCGCGGGAAATGAGGTACGCGGGTTGAGAGTCCATCTCCCTACCTCCACCGAAGATTCGACGCGCCGTGGACGCCGATCCACGAAGAAACGCCATTTAAACCCTCGCCGGTTCACGATCCCACGAACCGCCTCCACCGCTCGATACTCGTCCCGTCCCCGCCCGCATCCTCGCCCGCGCCGCCACTAGCTCGCCCCCGTCCTGCTCTGTCGGCCGTCGGAGAAGAGAGGGGAGAAAGGGAGCGTGAGAGAAGAGAGAGGGAGGGAAGAGAGAAATGAGAGGGGAGAGAGAGAAAAGGTTATATATAAGAAAATCCAGAAATTCTCAAAAATACCGAAAAATAGAAAATCACGTTTCCGCGATCTTCGGAACGCACCGATCGCAACGGTACCACTCGCGCCCTGGTGAACGGCCCTGTTCACCCGCAATGAGGTTCTGAAGGAATTACCGAAACACACACCGGGAATCGGAAAACACACGCAGAAAAGCCGCGGAACGCTTCCGGGCCTCCGAAACAACTCCGGATCGTGCCGATCCGAACACGAAAGATGTCCGAAATGAAATTACGGACACAACGTAGTCGGAGACTCCAAGAAACCAGATCCGGGACCCATGAAGAAGGATCCAAAAAATCCGGGGCATTACAGCCCTCCCCCCTTAAAGAAATTTCGTCCTCGAAATTCAGGACTAGCACCAAGTCACAGGGGAAGAACGCCTCCACTAACTGACAACGCTGCCAGGGCCCCAACACAGAAAAACCTCAATTCTCGCAGAAGCACCGATCATGAGGGATATAGCCAGACCATAATCACGAACACTGCCATGCTCCGCACACCGCGCACACACCGGCCACCAGAGCAGGCATAGCACAAGAGCACAAGTCTGGTATCACCTCAGACACAACGGAAACCACTCACAGCAATGCTGCCACCCTCTCGCTCACCGAGGGAACGCACCCCTCGCCACAAAACCAATCCACCGGTCAACGCCCATGCTCGGCGGACCAACCAAACACCAGCTTCACAACCCGCTGACCGGTCTCACACCCTGCACCAGGGGCAACCAATCACTGAGCTTCCACCAGCTCACACCTCAGAAACGGCCACCAGAAGGCCTCGCTTGCACGCCGCTCTCTCCATTCTCGAGCCCTTACAACCAGTATCTTATGTCTCTGAAAAGACCATCCGCTGGTCACCAGACATTCGCCAACGAAAAACCTCCACCGGCCCAGCAGGTACGATCCAACACATGACAGGCCATCTGCTGACTCACGCACAGACCAACACCACCTCCAATCTCGAACATCACGCCAACTCTACCCTCTCAGGGGAGCACGGCGAAACCACATGACTCCATCTCCACACGGTCCTCACGTCACTTGACTCAGACTTACGGGGAATCCTCCCTTGCTGGCCACAGACTGAGGATCAATATCCCACGCCAACGTCTCATCAGAGACCTCCACACACAGGCATCAACCACCGTCCTGTCTCATCGAATCCTACCTCATCAAAATCTCCATCTCAATTAATCCAAGAGGATGCCTGCCAATCCCGACTCCCGCTCTTATCACAGAGCCACGGGACACACAACCTCTTACAACCCATGGCACACTTCTCCAAAATACGATCTTATCCGCGAACACAACCTCCAACGCAAGGACAGGGTACTCATGCGACAACCTCGCCAGCACATTTCCCCAACTCTCCACCTGCCTGTGCCATAAACCACAATATCTCAAGCAATGGCACGGCAACCAACACGTCTCACACCGCCGGAGACAACACACACCAATGAACCAATCCTCCGTTGCTCTACACTTCCTCAGAAATCCACCCGCAGCAACCAACGCTACGATCCGTGCACTCTGATCCACATACACAGCCACCATAACGCCAACTAGGGATCCACCATCCCGACAACCATCTGCAACCCCGCAGACTCTGATCCTCCGCACATCGGAAACCACAACACCAACAGCAATTCTCGCGCACACCGCCCAACCGGCATTCGTCCTTCCGGAACCGTGCCAACACCCTTACACATCAGGGAACGGGCAACGCTTCTCACAGGCAACCACCTTGCCAAAACACGGAACACGTCTCGCACGGACTTCATGGCACACCGAGGCCAACCAATCCGGACACGCAATGCAAGACGACGAACCTTAGCCAAACACGATTCTCTCCAACCAAAGGAGAACCCAATCACACCTCCGACCAACGGAATGAAAACTCCACATTCGACCTGACCTCGAGCCTCGCGCATGCTGGGAATAGCACCTTCTAGCACCAAGGAAACCATCACCACGTCAGGTCAGCTCCTCCGACAACACTTACCAAGTGTCCCGTCAGACCATGATCACAACATCTCTCGATGCACCACCGCTACAATCCCCCGAACTGCAACACGCTCGCCGGCAACCTCTGCCCAACGCAACACGACCAGGGCCACCACTCAAGGGAGAAAGCTCTCGACCTCTATCCGCAGACCCCACGCCGGCATAAAAGCCGCGAACAGCTACCACCCTCACCGCGCCGCACAGCGCACTCAAACTCTCAAGCGAGAAACAAAGTGAAAAACATGCACGAATCCCTATGCCAACTGCTGACTATACTGGACCTTACGGACTCTGATCACTGCAATATCTCAAATTCCCATGTACGTCCACAACCACGCTCTGATACCAGCTGTGACGACCCTAGAATCCGATTACCAGGAAGACCCGATAACCCGAGACTCGAACCGCCGCCCACGAGCCGGGAGGGCTCGGAAGGGCTAAAAGGAGTGTGGAGGCACAAAGAAATAGGAAATAGAGTAGGACAACCAACAATTAACAGAAAAGAATAAACAACTACAACAGAGTCCAGTCCAACAGAAAGTACAGTCTAAAGCAGTAAAACGTACCACAAGCCAAGTGAACACTCAGCTGGCAAGCTGGCAACTAAGAACCTTCGCTCCGCGCCCTCGAACCACGAGGAAGAACCACCACACCTGAAAAGTAGGGAATGAGTCTCCAAAACAGAGACTCAGCAGGGATCCCGCGGAACCCCAACCAGAAACAACGGCGGAAGGAAAGCTACGCTAGCAAGACGGCAACGGAAAGAAGTAACCACGAAGGCAGGAAAGTAACTACAGTGGCCAACAAAACCTCGGCGCTATAGCTACTCCTACTGTACCAGAAAACACCACCTAGTCTCCCGTCGGGGGACAACCAAGCCACGCACCCGACCACCCGATTCCACGATCGGGGACCACTAAACACGAGCCGCCCTAGCCACGCTACTAGGAAAACGTCACGATACCTCCGTAGCGGAGGCCTGCCCTCACCAAAAGGGCCCAAGCCAAAACCACACGGTCAGGGAACACGGTCACGACCTCACCGTCGTGAACACAACACTGTCTGGGGAAAGGCCCTCGGTGAAGCTCACCGGAAACCCCAGACCTCTACTCCGGGAACACTCCCGAAACCACTCACGAAGTCCCGTCCCGCGGACGGACACAAAACCCGGTACACAACAACTCACGTCACGTGACAGGAGCACCACCCACTAGAAGAACGATCGGATGCGTCCCCTGACATCTTACACCGCGTCACAAGTGTCTAGCTATGACGCCTTGGCGTGAGACTCAGACACGCAACAAGTACCACAATAAGGACTAGCTGGGGTCACGCTCGTCAGCGCGTGTCCTAAGCCCCCAACTACGTGTGCACACACAGACCATCTGCTCTAGGTCGGGTCCTCTAGCTGGTTTTCCCCCCCACCGGACTCTGGTGGCAAAGGCAAGGGGCCCTACGGAAACCAGCCTAAAAACCGCGTCACACTGGGTCTCGCTCTCCACCACTCCCAGGTGGGTCCACACACGCGTGCGCAGGGAGCTACGACTAGTGGACGTGTCACAGAACGTGGACACAGAAAACCACACCCGCACCCATTGCGAGTATCGCGAAGTAACAGGTGGCACGATGCCACCATACTCTAGATGGTCCACTAGACCTACTGAACTCAACGGTCTTTGAGTCACATGACTCAGAGTCGAGACCGTTGCACACGACAGCACTGAGCCGCCAATCTGGCCTAATCCCTAGGTCTAAAACCACAATGCGAAGACTCACGAGGCCAAGGGTCGACCACTGGGTCACAACCGGGTCGACCGGAGACCAACGCAACGCAATCGGAACACTAGTAAACCGCCCGGACCCTTACACTCATGAGCATGCAAATCAAGGTAAACGGACCTCCGGATGCCCAAAGACACGGTCACGGAACTCCACGGGGCGTCCGGGACACACACGGCCCAACGGGAGCACAATCAGCCGCAAACCACCCGCCCCGGGCAGCCCGGCTGGTCACCTCCAAGAACGCGCTACATGTGCATAGCGCGTTCAGTCAGAATGCGCTATACATACCTAGCGCGTTCAACAAGAACGCGCTACAGGTCCATAGCGCGACCAGACCAGGTCGCGCTATGATCCTATAGCGCGACAACAAGGACGCGCTAGGGCCCTATAGCGCAACGGGAACCGTCAAACTGTTCATCTTCCCGGATGAACGCGCCGCATCGGGGCAGCGCGGCCATCAAGAACGCGCTACTGGAGCATAGCGCGTTCTCAGTCCGCGCCCGAAACACGGTGAGAACCACGAAGAAATCCATTCCACGCCCCGATCACCCCCCGGGTTATGGGGAAACAAAGGGGGAAACATTCCCCAACCTCCCTAGCACTGAAGGGACCCATTTAAACCCCAAAAACACGATCAAAACACAAGATTCGGCTCACTCCCCAAAAACATGCATTTTTCCCCAATCACCCCGTTTAGCCCGCTAGGCTCACCACAGCCTACGAAACTCTCGGGAAATGAGGTACACGGGTTGAAGGTTCATCTCCTTACCTCCACCGAAGATTCGACGCGCCGTGGACGCCGATCCACGAAGAAACGCCATTTAAACCCTCGCCGGTTCATGATCCCACGAACTGCCTCCACCATGCCTCCACCGCTCGATCCTCGTCCCGTCCCCACCCACATCCTCGCCCGCGCCGCCACTAGCTCGCCCCCGTCCTGCTCCGTCTGCCGCCGGAGAAGAGAGGGGAGAAAGGGAGCGTGAGAGAAGAGAGAGGGAGGGAAGAGAGAAATGAGAGGGGAGAGAGAGAAAAGGTTATATATAAGAAAATCCGAAAATTCTCAAAAATACCAAAAAATAGAAAATCACGTTTCCGCGATCTTCAGAACGCACCGATCGCAATGGTACCACTCGCGCCCTGGTGAACGGCCATATTCACTCGCAATGAGGTTTCGAAGGAATTACCGAAACACACACCGGGAATCGGGAAACACACGCGGAAAAGCCGCGGAACGCTTCCGGGCCTCCGAAACAACTCCGGATCGCGCCGATCCGAACACGAAAGATGTCCGAAATGAAATTTCGGACACAACGGAGTCAAACACTAAGAAACCAGATCCGGGACCCATGAACAAGGATCCAAGAAATCCGGGGCATTACTAAGTGTGTGGGTATGGGGTGGTCCTTGAGCTCCCACTCATAAGGATCGAAGGGGTCAAAGAAGGTGTATATCATGGAGTGGGGCACTTCCTCATTCCCAAGGTGCATGTTTCCCAATGTTATGGCTCCCATGGTGTAACTCGAGTCTAGAGAGAGATGGGCTTGGTCCAGTATGGTGGGTGAGGGTAGGAAGGAGTGGGTGGTAAGTGATGTAGGTGGACCACATGGGTTCCCGAGCTCCCATTGAGAGGGGTCAAAAGGATCAACATAAGTGTTCCCGGGGGAAAGGAGCTCTAAGTTCATCTCATCAACCTCAAGGTCCTCACAATATGGTGGTGGATCTTCCTCCTCTAATGAAATGATTAGGTCGAAGTCTTTGGTGGGTGGGTTGGCCATGAGGGAATGGCTTGGCTTTTTACCCGATATGAGGAACTCCAATTTGAGGATAAGGTCGAACTCATCGGGTGTGGGGAGGAATAGAAGGAGGTCACTAGTGTAGCAACCAACGATGTAAATCGAGGTGATAGACCCGACACATAGGTGTAGGAGATCAAAGCTCCTAGGTTGGTTGGCCACGGTGGTCAACATGCCAGTCAACTTCATTTGCCATTCTAAGCTCTTAAGAAGATCCCTTAATGTCTCTACTTGGTAGGATGATTGGATGGTGGTGCAATAGGAGAAGGGCACTATAGGGAGATTTTGCTCCATAGGAGGGCAAACATGGGCCGTGATCTCTCTAATTGGGCTCTTCCTTAGCCAATTAACAAGGGGTTCTCCTAAGATGATCTCGGCCCCAACTAGAGAGGGTGGTGTAGGGTGAAGACCACCGTGCGAGGCTTCTCCTTCAACTTGGAGATGGGTGGTCTCCATGGTGGGGATAGGGTCCGGAGGGGCATTTGCCCCCACGTGGTCGAGTGTGTGGGCCACTTCTTCTAATGCCAATGGGGTAGGAGGATCTATGGTGGGTGATTTGGTGATAGGCGGCGCATGGCGCACCCGGGGTGGTGAGCGAGGTCGGGCATGTGTTGGGAGTGGAAGTAGTGGAGGCCTAGGTTGGGGTAGGATTTGGGTTGGAAGTGGAAGGTGGGTTGGGTGAGGAGATTTGGGTTGATTGGTTTTGGGGGGTGCGTCCCTTTTAGGGGACGATGGAGGGGTAGTGGTGGAGACCAAGGGAGCTAGATGGGGAGGTAGAGGCCGAGGCCACTTAGGTTTGGGTGAGGGTTGGATAAGGGAGTGTGGGTCGGCATCCATTCTCGGGGAATCGGGCTTGTGGGCCGTGATCTCCTCATGTTCACCCATGGCTTCATTCATTCTTGGAGGTGGGTCGGCAGGGCATGGTGACCAAGTACGGGGCTCTGGCGGATGGGAGAACACTAGGTTGTTGAATCTAAAGGCTCCCGGGAGGTGTGGCGGATGCACTAGGCAAGACTGACGTGTCGGGTCGATGACAGCATTCCTCTCATCTAACCATTATTTACCTAGGATTATGCAAGGACCTACCAACGTTCCTACTTGACACCAAGCCCCATCGAGGTATTGGGTTTTTTCGAACCATTTGTGGAACTCAACGAAGACTTGGTGATGGAGACATCACCCACGACTCTCTCTGGCTCGAGACTTCACTTCCTCCTGGAGAGGAATAGGATCGAGCTCCATGTCGAGCAGGGCCCCCACAACTCTTTGCTTTTCTACTTGGATCATTTTGACGTATTTCTTGCTTTTGTTTGAGTCATTTTGATGTAATTTTCCCCTTTATTTGAGTCATCATCCTAGGTCCTAAGTCAATTCCCTATGTTTTAGTCTTCATCTACCCCTTGGTTACTTTTTGGACAGCTTGGTCATTATGTGTAAAGCCAGGGGTAGTCTTGTCATGTAAAAGTTTGGGTCCCTATAAATAGGACCCCAAACCCCCTTGGAGAACTAATGAAGGATTTGAATTAAGCATTCCACAAAGCCATTGTGAGAATCCCCCTCTCTCTCTACCTCTCATTCTCTCTCTCTATCTCTCTCTCCCCCTCTCTCTCTAAAGTGGCGACCCCCTCTCTCTCTCCTCCCTCTCACTCTCTAGGGCGCACTTGCCCCTTCACCTTCCCACCTGCCACCTCATCACCACCTCCCCCACTCTCTACTTGCCACATCACCAAGCCCCTTCACCTCCCAAGAAGCATTAATTTCCCCCATCAATTCTCGACCCCTTCCTAGGTGACCCTTGCCATTCCCCATACACCCCTTCCTTTCCCCAAGGGAGAACCCCATCTCCCAAGCACCCATTCACATCCCCAAGACACCCCTTCCCCTTCCCCAGACCAAAATTAAACTCTCCATTAAACCCATTCCAAATCTAGGGAGGGAAGCCCCCCCTCCCTCCAAGCCCATTTGCGCCCCCCTCCACCAAAGAAACCACCCCTTTCACCCATTATTTCTACTAATCTGTGTGCAGCTAAAGATCTGCTGATCAATAGCCTGTTGCAGCGCCAGCCTCGCCCACATCCCGGTGTTCCTGGAAGTGTTCCATACATCGACGGAAAGCTCTCCCAGCTAGCTTCGCAGGCGAGGCGGTCTCGCCCCTATCCGAGTTCGGAGGCACCCAGGAGGCTCATTTTTGTCCGACTGCGCAACTGGGACCTGAGCAGGGACCAGAGCTGTAGTTCAGAAGCCACAGTGACCACACCAGAACTCCCCTTGGCGCGCCACTTGGCCGGAGTGAAGTTCCACCAGTCGCCTGTCCAACGCATCCAGCGGGGCACCGATTGAAGCCCGGAGCAGCTCGTTCCGATTTTTCTACTCTAGGGTCACAGATTAGGTCAGTCGGGATCCGTCTAGACCCCCTCCCGCTCTTCTGAACATATCTCTCGACCCCGACCTCGTCTGGGGCCATTCTTTGTTGCTGAACGAAGAAGACTCAACCACGCTCGCAACCGTCGTGGTCCCGCCTTGATTAGATCACAGGAGCGATCGTGGTAACGTCGCCAACCTGCTTCTACAATCTGGACTCAGCCCGAACCAGAACCAAGCAGCATCGGTCCAGCCCCCACCTCAGCCGACAGCGACAACCCGACGTCCCAAAAAAATTCAGACCACATCCTGGACCAGCCAGCGACGTTTTGGCACTAGTCACATCAGTTTTTGAGTTCGGGAGTGTCCTCAGGAAATCCAACAGCGGGTACCTATCAATGAGCAGAATAGGCGGGCAGAACCTCGAAGAGACAGTTCGGCTCCGTCCTTAGCTTCACGTCCCTCCCCGCCTGGCCGGCTTACCGCCCCTCCCTGTGTGGAGGTAGTGTTTGTTTGTAATCCAATTCTTCCCACCCCGAGATCCCCCCTCCTGCGTGAGGCGTAGTACATGTAATCTTTTAACAGGTCGAAGCTTCAGTCGATGCAGTGTGCGGGGAACCCACACTTCCCCACTCGCCCTCGTCTCCGAACGGGGTTGGTTTCTTCAAACCAACCGGGTAAGCTCCAGCCCTTGCTCCCCTCAATGTTTGTTCCTTTAATATCCGTGAAACTATTTCGCTGGTCGGTGAGAGAGTGCTCGACCCCGGAGCATCCAGCTTACGTGCGGTCATCGTGGGCTTTAGAGAGAGAGTGACCTAGTGCCCCCAAGGCACCTAGCCAGCCCCTTGATTGTGGGCACCGTTCCCTTGGGAGGGAAACCATAGCCCTGCTGGCCCTCTGCCAGCAAGGGTCTTGCTCCACCACCTCCACTCGGCATCATAGAGTCACCACGGGAAGCGGGTGCGCGCGGAGGATTGGCGATTTCCGGCAATCTCAATTCTTGCGATTGTGTTTATGATTTAGGTCCAATGGAACATGAATATTTGCTGCATTCACCCACCATCTGTATCACATCACTTGGTCCCCATTGGGCACAATTTTTCCGGTCCTGGAAAGGGTGGCTACGATATCGGGGGATACCCAATTATCACTTATCATGTCAATGTAGTCAATTTTTGTGGGGCTCCCATTAGGTAGGTATGCACGGAATATGATGGGGAGTGGGGCCATTTGGTCTGTAGACTCATTGACAATGGGAGGTGGACAATGCATGGGACGGTCTGTCGAGGACTCTAATGCAAGCGTGCCCATGGACTAGACTCGTAGAGATAAGTTTAAAACTTGCTCTGATATCAATTTGATGTGACACAACCTAGGGATGAGTTGAGACGACCAAATGACCCTCTGACCTAGAATTGCAAGTATGCAACTTTGATGGTAGACTCACTCGGGCAAGCTCACTCGCGTAGCACACACTCGGGCCCGTAGACAGATCGGCGATAGTGAAGAGGGTTCGAAGTGGGACCTTGATGCTCTGAGGGAATTGGCTAGCTTGGGGAGGACCTCTAAGGGTCTGGGATGCCCAAATCGACGGGCGGCCAGCACGTCGAGGTCGTGGGATGTAGGGGCTCTCTCACAACTCACCCCGCAGTGGCACTCAATTTGATGACAATTTGGGACCGGGCACTCTGTCACCGTCCGACGGAGCTAAGAAGCAATACTAATTAAGCAAAATAAACCAGCAATGAGAGGGGGACAGAAGCTCACTTGATCAGCGTGAAGACGTCAATCCCGGTCGAAGACGTGGGCGAGTGGGGAGGCGTGGGTATGTACCCGCACACCGTGCCGATGTAGCTGCGGATGACGACCCGCTAGTACAATCACTACACCCTCGCAGAGGGGTTGGACTGAGGGTGGGAAAATTATATTACATCCACACTACCTTCGTAGGGAGGGGCTTTAAGCTGGCTAGGCGAGGGTGGGGGAAACTAAGTTAAGCCGAAATGACGAACGTTGCTGGTTCTGCCCGGTTCTGGAACAACATGATAGGGAGTCGATGACGGTGCCGCCACGGACTCCACCGACTTCTGGTGATGATGAAACTGGTGCCAAAATGTTCTGGGTTGGCCCAGGAGGACGCCCAAGTTATTGGGGATTATTCTGATGTCGACAGTGGTCGGGTCGGGACTGGGACCCGGGCCGATCCGACCTGGTTCTGGCTATCCCAGAACCACTACTGCTGGAAGAAGTGGACGCCACGAGTACACCCGGGGTCCGATGAAGGTGGGACTAGAACCGTTGCGATCGTGGACGAGTCTTCTTTGATCAGAGACTAGGGAGGTCGCCGAAGGAGGTCGGAGCAGACCGTGAGAACTAGAATAGTGGGAGGGGGGTCAGATCTGTGTCAGGTGGAACGACCTGCGCACTTCGGGGAGAAAAATTGAAACTCTATGCTCCGGAGTTGAAATGGTGCCCTTCTTGTTGGTCCTTGTAGAGGACTTAGAGGAGAATGTTTCAGCCAAAAATCATGGCCAAACTCGAACAGGGGCGGACTGGTCGCTTCTGCTCTTAGGCTCTGGTTCCCTACCGGAGTAGTCTTGCGCAGTCGATGGAGAATGGCTCTCCTGGTAGCTTGGAGCTTGAATGGATGCGAGACCACCTCGCATGCGGAGCTGCTTTGAAGAGCTTTCCAGCAGTGTATGATACACCACTAGAAGATTCGGGATGAAGACGTGGCAGGCTCTGCAACTATGTAGCACTCTGTTGCTATAGGTTCCAAACTGGTAGTGGGGGGAATAGAGGGGAAGAATGGAGGGATTAGGGGTGAAAATGGTGGGAGATGGGTCTGGAGCCTTCACTGATGTGAGGGGGATGGGGGAGGAGGGTGGTGGCAAGGAGAATGGGGAAGGGAGAGGCTGGGGACACAGCTAGCAGGTGGAGCGGGTGGGAGGTGCGGCCTAGGTGGAGAGGGAGAGAGGTGGGGGCGCAATTGGCCTAGGGGGGTGGGAGAGTGGGTGTGTTTGAAATTTTGGGTTAATGGTGTGATTAATTTTGGTCTTGGGGATGGGAAGAGGTGTGTGAGGAAGTAGAAGGGTGCTTGGGGAGATGGGATTCTCTCTTGGGAGAGGGAGAATGACTCTTGGGGTTGAGGAGGATTTAATGGGGGGAAGTTAATGTCTCTAGGGAGGTGAAGGGGCAAGGTGATGTGGCAGAGGAGAATGGATGAGGTGGAGGAGAGAGGGAGAGAGAGGATTTCAAAATGGGGGGGGGGGGGAGAGAGAGAAATTGTCGCCCCCTTCTAGAGAGAGAGAGGGGGGTATGTGGAGGGCTTATCACCCAATCACTCTAGGCTTCTCACCTAAAACACTCAATTATGGAATTCAAAATACTGTAATTTCATTGATTCATTGTGTTACAAAAGAGGGAGAGGGGGCTTATTTATAGGCATACATAGTTTTCATGACCAAGAGACCCTTAACTAATAGACAAATGACCCAACTATCCAAGGGAGGGGCGTCCCTGGGCCTAGCCCACTTAATTGGGCCTATTAAACACATAACCTAGGTAAATGACTCGCTAACCTAGGTACTTGACTCAAATAAAAGAAAAATTCCATGATAAGACTAAAATAAGAAAATAAAAATACATCATATGACTCGAAATAAAGTGACGAACAAGATGTAGCACTACTGGCGATCATCAGGAGCCTCGAAAAAATGTGGAGGGATAGGAGATGTCTCCATCACAGATCATAACTACTTCTCTCGCATTTACCCTTGATCCGGTAGCGTTTTGGGGGAGAGAGAGGGGCTTATCGCCTTTTCTGGGAAAAATGCATGTTTGCACTGTGAGCATAGATCGATCGGTGATTTCTATCCTAGATTGGGTTTTGAGTGTGGCATTACGATCAGGGATGGTCCCCCATGTGTTTCGGAGGTTTCCGAGCCCAATGTGGGTGCGTCGGGCATGAGAATGAGCCTACGGGGGTGGTCCCTGGAGGGGACCCGGAACTGAGTTCTGCCCAATTGGGCGGCCAAGGTGTTGGTCGCCATGGGGTGCTGGGCGGCCAGAGGGGTGGCCGCCCAGGGTGAAGCCCCACTGGGCTGCCAAGGATCTGGCCACCCAAGTGTCTGGGGGACCAGGGTAGTGGCTGCCCAGTCCTGTGCTGGGCGGCCACTGGTTGAGCCGCCCTGGCAATGTATCCCATTGTACTGGGCAACCAACCCATCTTGCCGCCCAGGCTAGTTGGGCGGCCACGGGGCTGGTCGCACAGGCCACAGTGTGGCGGCCACCACTGTAGCCGCCCAGGAATGTGGGCGGCCAGTGGGTTGGCCGCCTAGACCCAATGAACCCATGACTTGGTTTTTCCGCGTTTCACGCGAGGGGTGGTCCCAGTCTATGCTGTTTGCATCGGCAGTTCATAGAGTAGCTACCCAGTCATAGGCTCTTGGATTTTCTTGATGTAATGCCGCCTCGTGTTACATTACATGTGTACGATGATTAGTGTGGACCGGTGGTACTCCAGTGGTTTCCGCTGTTACGGCGAGTTCTCACTTTCAGTGATCTTTCCCACTAGACGTTGCTGACCTGAGCACGCATGTGCTTACCCACCTGGGAGTGGTAGAGGATAGTCCCGTGTAGACGGTTTTGAAGTTGGTTACCGAAGGGCCCCTTGCCTTTGCATCCTGAGTCCGGCTGGGGGGAAAACCATCTAGAGGATCCGACCTAGAGCAGATGGTCTGTGTGTGCACACGTAGTTGAAGGCGATGAACGTGTTCTGACGAGTGCGACCCCATCTAGTCCTTGATCTGTGCAACTGTGTATGGTGTCTCAATTTTTGCCTGGGACAACTAGGGAGACACTTGAGGCTATGGTATAAGTCATCAGAGGATGCTTCTGACCTTACTACTATTGGGGTAGTACTCCTGTCACTTGAGAGGTTATGGTGTTGGTTCATGCCTGGCGTGGTTCAGTGTTTTGGCGGCTCGTTGTCCTAGTTACTCGTGATCGAGACGAGGTTTCCTTACTGTCCTTGAGAGTCTTGTCCCAACAGCGTAGCTCTGTGCCCTCGTCGCCGACGGAGGGGTTTTTCTTGGTAGCTTAGTCCTAGCCCTTGTGTACTATGGGAGAGGTCCCCTGAGACAGGTTATTGTGGTCCGGCCATCTATGGCCCATGTTGTGAGGATTAGATTTGGTATGGTTTATGTTGGATACTCGAGGTATCCCACCGTTTTGAAGGCTTCTGACAGTTAGTGGCTTGGCGTGGTTCTTGTGTGTTTATAGTGCGATTCCTTCTGCCTTATTGTCCTTCCTGCTTTACTGTTCCTTGCGTTTTATTACTTGCTGCTCTGTGTTACGTTTCGTTGTGGTGGGGATCCGCGGGAACTCTACTGAGTCAATGAGATGAGGCCCACCCCTTTTCTTTTCAGGCTCGACGTGCCTCCTTGTCGTTCAGAGGCCTTGAGCAGCACCCGTGAGTCCTTGCATCGCCAACTTCTGCGAGCCGGGGTATGTCCCAAGGCATTGTACTTTTCTTTTTGTTGAGCTGTACCTTTGGGATTTGTATACCTGGACTGGAATTTGTGTAAATTATATAAATCTATTTATAAATGGAAAATTTATTTTCAGCATTTTAATTTCAGCATTTATTTTAGGTTTTTGTACACTCCCGTGACACCTATTAAACCCTTCCGAGCCTCCCAGCTCGTGGGCGGCAATGTAGGATCCAAACGGTATCGGGTTTGACCCGGTATCTGGATCTTGGGTGTCACAGTTGGTATCAGAGCGGAGTTACGACAATGTACTGGATTGTAGAATAAATGTAGTGTTTAATAGTCCAGAGAGTCTGGTACAGTCAATAGCCAGCTTAGGTTGTTTTGTTTTCCTTACCGTGTTGTTTCCTTGCGTGTTTAAGGACCCGCGATGGCGCAAAGGGGGGAGGCGCAGTCCCAGGCGGAGCCAGCCGTGGGGACCCAGGAGGTGTAGGGTGGAGCACCACCCCCTACGATAGTTGTGGCTCCTAGTGTATTGGGACCAGCGGGGTTTCTTGACCTGTCCACCCAATTTTTGGCATTGGCTCAGGGGGAGTTGCCGGTTGCCCTGTATTGGGCAAGGTTTGTGGAGTTGAGCTGGTATGCATCACCGGCTATGGTAGATCGAAGGTTTCTGGCTCAACAGTTCATTGCTGGCTTGAGGCCAGAGATTCATCGGACCCTTATGGCATCCGGGGTGCTCGATGTGGAGGTGGCTTTTCATACGGCGGCACACCACAAGAAAAAATGGTATTTCCGATGGAAGTATTCCGTTGGAATCATTTTTTCGATAGATTTACGACGGAATACAGACGGAATACGCCCGTCGGGTATTCATTGTTAGTAGTTTCCGACAGAATAATTATCTCTCGGAACTCCGTTGGTATTTCGTGACAGAAAAGTAGTAGACGGAAATTTCGTCAATATTTTTTTTGCAACAAAATTTATGGTCCGTCGGAAATGGCGTTGGAACCTATTCTGACAAAAAATTATGACGTCGGTAAGTCCGTCGAAATTCCCAACCTAATTTTTTCGACGGAGTAAATTAATCTGTCGGAATTCCGATCGGAAACATTCCGACAGACAAATAGTGCGTCGGTAATTCCATCGCTAAATTTATTTTTTAAAATATTTATGTTCATATATTTTTCGACAGACATTGTAATCCGTCGGTGATTTTGTCGGAATATTTCCGACGGAGACAACAAGTCTGTCGGTATTTTCGTCGAAAATAATAATAATTATTTTTTAAAAACATACAAAAATTAGTATGAAATATATTTAAATAAAAAACATAAAATCTAACAATCACAAATAAAACTCGAGATATACAAGAAATGAAACATTACATCAATTATCAATTTTATAATAATAAAAACAATCAAGAAATATCATTTGTATCCTCCCTATCCTCATCCTCCCCGTCCTGCTCGTCCCCTCCATCGCCACTCGCTAGTGTAGACACGCCAAAATCATTGTTAAGTCGAGTAAAATTCATGTCACAACGTAATGCCGAGAATGGACTTCATTACTGGCTTAATAGGAAGGTTTTTCTACTTTTCTCAAAATTTTTAAGGATTTAGCGACCGTGTATATGGTCGCTATTTGAATGAGCGCCATTTTAGAGTGGCGCCATTTCTTTCCATCCGAGGTCGACACAGGAGAATGGGCGACCGTTCACACGGGCGCTATTTCCTAGTTTTTCAATTTTCTGGTATTTTTTAATTTTGAAGAATGACCGCCTTTTTGAGCGGGCGTCAATTAATGAACGCCTTTTCGAGTAGCCATCATTTCTCATTTTGAATTTTGGAAAATCGATAATTTCCATTTTTCTATTCAAGAATGGATGACAGCCTCCTGAGGCGCTCATTGAATGGACAATCGATCTCCTAGTCACAGATTCTTTTTACGTCTCTTGATTCGATAACAACTTCCTCTGCTTGGTTGTTGATGGGGATTTGGACTCTTCAGAGATAAAGAAGGGAGGATCACGTTGATCCCTTCCTTGCCTAGAGATCCATTCGAATCGGGGGCTTCTTCTCTCTAAAAACGCCTCCCGAGCTCCATTTCTGAGGTTAGACAGGTGGTAGACAGGCTACGCACATACGCGTGTGCACAAAGCTATTGCAGGCTACGTCGAAGGAGAATCCCTTCATCCTCTTACTGTTGCAGTGGTGTTTGCGCTAAATGAAAAGAGCCGCCGTCTCTTGCTCTGGGTCTTAGGAGGACCACCTCCATTTTTCTATCCCTTTTCCCAACTTTTCTCATTGTCATTTGAATGCATCCGCACGTTGCATTGCATAGCTCCTGCTAGGCTTCTTTTACCACTTTTGCATCATTTACTCCATACCCTTTCCTCCCAAAGGGGTTAAAAAAAACACAAGCTGTGCCCATGCCCATATTGCATAATCTTATTTCATTGGATATTGATACTACACATGGGTCTTTCTAATCCATATTTCACTTATTTATCTTTGTGATTTTTCAAGGGTAATTAAAGTAAAGACCCCCTTCGTCGGCCGACCGATAGGAGGAGGAAGTTGGATCCACATCACACCCCGCTTCGCAAGGTATTTTGCGATCATTTATTTTTTTCTTTGAGGTAACCCCTCTGGCGATCACACTCCGTAGTAGCATCACATGCTCCCTCCCCTTGTTTGTTTTATCATCATATTCATAAGGTTATTTTTCTTTCTCTTTTTAATGTCTATGTGACACATTCACAAATTGGCGATCAAGGTGGGAGGCTTATTATTTTTTATTTTGATTACCCTCTCCTTTAGCACCTGTGTGTGCCCCTCCCTTCGGCACCCATGTGTGCCCCTCCTCTTGGCACCCACGTGTGCCTCTCCTTGGTGCTCCATGTAGCACGTTATTTCCCATTCCTTTGTGCACCACGTGCACGTCCCCACGTGATTGTTAGTTTTTTTGGACTGTCCTGTAGTATTAAAAGGAAAAATACTCCTTCCATCTCTCTGTTTGCTTTTTTTTTTCATTTCTGTCTGACCGCATAGAATCAGCGGCCGCTCAGGCAAGGGCTATTTTCTTAATCAGAGGCGCCATTATTTTTTAGTCACTATTCATTGGGATCTGCGCCTCTTCACAGAGGTGTCCATTCATATTTCTGTGCCTCTTCACAGAGACGCCCATTCATTTTTATTATTACATGTTCTCCGCAATCTGCACCCTTTTTTGAACATTATTATTCACTACATTCAGCGCCTCTGCGTAGAAGCGCCCTTTTTTATCATTACTATTGACTACATTCAGTGCCTCTTTGCAGAAGCGTCCTTTTTATCATTATTATTCACTGCATTCAGCGCCACTTTGTAGAAGGGCCCATTCTTTTATTATTACTATCTGCTGCGATAAGCGCCCCTCTAGAGAGGCGCTGTTTCTTTAATTAGCGCCTAACCCTAAGGCGCAGTTTCTCTTAGTTGTAGAATCGGCCTTTGTTTGTGCAATCTATTTCTGATTCACCGACCACTGGCCTGGTCGCCATTTATTTCTGTCTCTACAGAACCTGCTTCCTATTGCTGTTTTGCTATTGAGTGGCTTTCATTATTGATTACATCCACCTTACTATTGTTCCTACGTGCATTAGCTTACATTTTAGGGCATTTGGTTGAGAGACCTCCTCTCTCTACACCCTTAAGATTTCCTACACTCTCTTGGGAAAAGAATGACCCTCCATTGAGCACTCCATCTCTTTAGACCGGAATCTCCTCTTTCAAGACCTCCATAAGTCCCCGCACCCGTGGATTCCCTTACGAACGTCGGGTAGGTTGTATCATTTGAAGTACCCCTGAGTTTAGTTAACCCTCACGTTGGAAAGAGAGAGAAAGAACTTAGTCGACCCGGAGATTACACTCAAATTAAAATTAGGGTCCACATTGAGGAGAAAACCAACATTTTCATTAAAATCCACCTTGATCTAACTCAAAAGAACACTAAAACCTTGCGTAATCATCACAACTTGTTTGACAACTTGCTTGAGTGCCTCCTTGATAGTTACATTTGTGTGTTTGATTTGAGTGATTCCAATTATCATTATGATGCTACGCTCAGGTAGAATTGTCAGGATGCCAGCGTATGGGTACTCTTATGCTGGTTAAGAGGATGGTCAATTTGACCAATCTTATGAGGTCCCACAAGATTCGCTCCATTATGAGGGAAACTATTCTCCCTCTCCTTATCCTCATCATCCACACTCCCAAGTCTACGTTGTAGACACTACCCAGGCGGTTGATTCCTCACCTCAGGGTCAACCCGCACTCCAACACACATCCAGGGAAGCTTCCCCATCTTTGGACATCAATGATCTCATCAACATCTTGGCCAATTTGGATGAAAATCAACGTCAAGTGGTTCAAGCCGCCATCAAGGGCAAATCCATCCCCTCTTCTTTCTCTAATCCCCCTCAAGCCACGGGCGGCCATGAAGTCAACACCTCCAATGACCAGACGATCTCGCAAAAGGTTCCATCCCATCACCCGTCACGTCCACCAACTCCGGTTATTCCATCCTCGCCGGTCCACCCGGCTAGTCACTCTATTGTCAGGCCGCAACATCAACCTCCACCCCAATCTCTGAGAAGGCATATCCCCAATCAATTCCATGCTAATCCGGTCCCGGCCGAGTTTGTCGCCAACACCCTCCTCCAAAGGATTGCTAGTATGGAGGAGCAACTCAAAATGGTCTCATTTTCTAAGGACACTCTGGAAGCCACTCTTCCCACATTGCGGTCTTTCACTTGCCTCCGTCCAAGATGCCAAATTTCCGGTGTTATAATGGAAAGGGCAATCTGTTCATTCATTTGAAGGACTTTCTATACGAAGCTTCATTCTGGAAAAATAATAAGGCATCCTTGGCCTATATATTTAGAAGGTCTCTTGATGGTCTGGCCCTTGAATGGTTTTATTCTCTTGAGCCCACTGAGGCTAGTGATTTTGATGTTGTAAAAAGAAAATTCTTGCAAAAGTATAGAGACCGTGTGGGTCCTTCCCTGTCTGTTATTGATTTGGTTGCCGAGAAAATGAAGTCCGAGGAGGACTTCGTGCCATTTGCCGATCGTTGGAGGGCAATGCCCGAAAAATTGAATGAGACTCTTTCGGAACCGGAGCAAGTAAATATGATAATATCAAATGCTACTCCTCAGTTCCATCCCATATTGGCCATGAATAAACTTAATACAATGGAGGAACTTTATGAACGGGCACGATATATTCAGACTCAGATAAAAGATTCGCCCATCATGGGCATGTTTGAACAAAAGCCAAGAATGGTAAGGAAGAGCAACAATGTCAACAATAATGGTGGGACGACCGAGGGTACCGTCACTAACGAGCAAGTGGGCGTGGTTGGCAATCCTACACCTTTTCACAACCTTTCCAACCCAAGACCACCACAACAACCACAACAACCCTCCTTTCTCAACCAATCTCCATACCGGGTAAATAATCCTCCACAACCATTCCGGCCCCCTCCCCCAAATCAGCCCATCCAACAAAACCCCCAAGCTCCCCAACAATACCACCAAGTGCCACCCCCACCAACTATGGCCCTCAGCAGCCAAGAAGATCACTAGGCCCAAAAAGAGCCCAATATCCTCCACTACCCAAGAGTCTCCCCGACATTTTTGACGCCCTCATGGCCGCCAACGCGCTCACATTGCCAAAAGAAAGGCTGGCTTGGCCTTAAAATATGGATACCTCTCGGTACTGTGTCTTCCACCGGCAGCCTAGGCACAATATAGATCATTGCTTTCATTTCAAAGATTACATTTATGATATGAATGATCAGGGGGTATTGATTGAGATGAGATGAGACGTTTCATCGCTACTTTAAAGGCACGAAGGCCTCAACAACAACAACAACAAGCACAACCACCTCAGCAAGCACAACAGCAAGCTCCACTGTAGCCAGACATGGGGATTGTCCACAACCCATTGCTAGAGCACCCTCAACCAAATAATCAGGTAAACCCTGTCACCTCCTTCCGTGAAGTGGAGAGGGGACAAGGGTGGCATGAAGAGAGCGCCTCCATCTGCCCCATTAACCAAACACCCAACCAGCCACCCCGATTGTTGAGAACTATATCTACTCCCTTTCCTCAACCTTCACCCCCTCTCATTCACCATCCCATAACCCAAGCACCCTCTACCAACCCGCCATCTCGACCCCTCCTCATCCGGCCCTCACCCATCTCACCTCCACCTTCCTCCACCACACCCAATAATCCTTTACCTCCACAGCCTCTCCTTCGCCCCATACCTTCACCTACCATGCCTTCAACCCTCCCTACACCTACAATCACAAACCCTCAACCTTCTACACCACTTCTCATTCGCAATGCACCCACTCCCAATGGACCTCCACCATCACCAACACCCCTCACTAACCCACAACCGGCAAGGTTCCTCATACGGGCCCCTTCTTCGGTTGCTTCCATTCAACCTCTCGCGCCCATCAACCCCGATATTCCCTCTTCCTCCACTAACCCTCCACCTACCACCAACCCGACGGAGGCACGTAATTCACAAACAATGGTGCTCGTAGTGGATGGATATTCCACCGTATATTCCCTCAGCGTCAAGAACAAGAGCCGGTGCAGGCACAAGAAGAACAGGGACCAGAACAGGAATCTACGTCGGGCACTCAATATGATCTGTTAAAGCATTTAGACAAGACCCCGGCGAGAATTTCAATTCTGGAATTGATAAAAAGATCAAAGACCCACCAGGAGGCTCTAATGCAATATTTGCAAAAGGTGATGGTCAATGAAGACATTTCAGTTGAGCAGATTACTTCAGTTTTGACTCCGGCAGGTGATCGGCCGACAATTGTTTTCCATGAGCATGAGTTGGCCCCTATCCCGGCTCGAGAATATGCACTATGTGTCACTGTCAACATCAATAAAGTGGCCGTTAGTCAATGTTTGGTAGATACTGATGCCTCCATTAATGTGTTGCCACCAAGTACTTTGAAGATGTGTGGCATTTTAGAAAGTAAAATTCGGCCTTCCCCCATCATAGTAACCGCCTATGACAACACCAAGAATCCTCCTATGGGAATGATCACCTTGAAGGTTGGGCTGGGTCCAGTCTCTGTCACTGTTAACTTTTACATTCTAGACATGGATCCCACATTCAATGGCATTTTGGGCCGACCTTATATACAAGCACTCGATGCCGTACCTTCCACAAATCATCAATGGTTAAAATTCCCACATAAGGGGCGAGTCGTCAAGGTGACTAGTGTGCCTATTCTGCCAATAGTGGATATTCACTCGGCTACATCAGTGCCTTCCATTTGGCCGGCCAACAGGCCTTTGTTATCTGTGCTAGACCTCGCCGACCTGCGACATGAGGAATTAAGGCCACGAGCTTCAATTTCTACATCCACACCAACACCACCCCTACCTTAAAAGGGGAAGAAGAAAAAGCAAATGATGAACACCCATGGTTGGAATATCATAATGAAGATGGGCTATAAGCTCGGCAAAGGATTGGGGGCAATGCTCCAAGGCAGATTGAAGCCCGTCAAAGATCGAAAGCTCATTCTCTGAGGTGGCCTTGGGTACGAAGGGCTAGGTAAACAAAGAGCTGCAAAAGATGAAGAAGAGTCATGGGACACCATGACATCCACACTCAAAGCTGACAGACGGCCGCTCACGTGGTCTCTCTATACTCACTTTGTGAAAGGGCCCACTGAACAGCCCGGGGAACAAACCACAATGATTACTTCAATGTTAGATTCTCAGGATGTTCATGCACGGCAGTTTGCTCGCCATTTGGCACCGTTGGCAACTTATAAAGCCTTGAAGTCATTAAGACCCCTTAAAAGAAGAAAGATGGATGATTCAGAATGCGAATGGTACCGGTGGTTTGACATGAATGCCATTTCTATTGCTCTGAGCCGATTGTTTATGCCAACCGACCCAAAATGGCCACCACTTGTTCATGATATGCTGGAGAAGCCGAAGCTCATCACTGATAAAAGGCAATTGCTTAGCAACTATACCGACACTGGAGAGCCGAATGTGCCCTTCGAGGAGGGCTTCACTATTTTCTGTTGATGCCTTACATCCATCAATGTTAATCTTTTTATGTCCCAAATGTTTTACCTCCAACATCCCTAGACCGCTCCCGGTCTTGATCCTCTTCTCCCCCGATTTCCTCTGGGATTATTCAAGTCCTCATCAGCTCATTGAGCAATTCTCTCAACTTTCTATCCTGCCTCCCCGTAGGCAACCTCTTACCCAACAATTCTCTCGCCTTTCCATCTCAATATCATCTCATTGCTCCGCTATCCTTGAAAATGAAACAAAAAATGCCAATTTCCAAACTTCCCAATCCTCCGCTTCCATTTTCATTGAAGAAACCTCCTATATTGTTTATGAGTGCGCCCCGATCGAAGGGCTACTCATTCAAGGTCCGTTAGTGGATTTCCTTTACTCCTCCGATGAGGGGCCTTCTTCTGTATCTTCTTCCTCTGTACCTCTTTCTCCTCCCTCTTCTTTAGGACCTAGTAATCAGGGTAGTTGTTCTTCTAGCTCTTCTAGTGATAAGAGTCTTGGGGTAGGCACCAGTAAGAAACCCAAGGGTAAGTAGATTCCTCGTATGTTCTTGTTAGAGCTAGCCAGGAGGTGCCAAGCATGTTTAGCCATTCCCCAGTTCTTAGAGGATCCGATTCTCCAGTCGGACTTAGAGTGTGAGGGAGTTTGTTCTTTAGATGAAGGGTTTGGTGTTTACGAGATTACGAATGATGAAAACCCTGTTGAAGAGGGGGATGAAGAGTACGTTGAGTATGAGGATGAGGCTGATGCATTTGCTAGTGGCATGAGGAGATTCGATGAACCGTCAGCCTTAGTAGAAGAACATACCAAAGAAATCAATTTGGGAACCGAGGAAAACCCTAGGATTGTCCTCATAAGCAAAAATTTGCCCAATCTGAAGAAGAGGCACTTATTCAGGTTCTCCAAGAATATAAGGACACGTTTGCGTGGAGTTATGAGGATATGCCGGGCCTGGATCCTGCACTAGTTGAACACCGCCTAACACTTAAGCCAGGGTCTGTCCCGGTCAAACAAAGGTTAAGACGTTTTCACCCGTACATGGCATTAAAGATGAAAGAAGAGGTCGACAAGCTACATAAGGCTAGATTCATTAGGGTCATCCTCTATCCCAATTGGGTGGCTAACATTGACCCGGTAATGAAGAAGGACGGAAGAGTCAGGATTTGCATAGACTTCCAGGACCTTAACCACGCGTGTCCGAAGGATGACTTCCCCCTTCCTCACATAGATGTTTTAATTGATAATACGGCAGGGTTCGAAACTCTCTCTTTTGTGGATGGTTTCTCTGGTTATAATCAAATTCACTTGGCTGAAGAGGATCAAGAGAAGACTTCTTTCACTACACCTTGGGGAACTTATTGCTACGTGGTCATGCCGTTTGGACTTAAGAACGCCGGAGCTACCTACCAAAGGGCCATGATGGCTATTTTTCATGACATGATCCACATTTATATAGCGGTGTATGTTGATGACTTGGTAGTAAAATCAAGGACAAGGATTGAGCATTCTGGGGTTCTGGCTAAGGTACTACAAAGAGCGCGTGAATATCAACTGAAAATGAATCCCCAAAAGTTCACACTTGGTGATTCGTCGAGGAAATTGTTTGGATTCATCGTCAGAAAAAGGGGTATCGAGATTGATCCCAACAAGGCGAGAGCAATAAGAGATATGCCTCCTCCCAGAAATTTGATGGAAGTTCGAAGACTGATCAGGAGGTTGCAGTTTATTCGCCGATTTGTCACCCAGCACTCACAAAGGTGTAGGCCGTTCTACGAGCTTACCAAGCCGGGAGTCAAGTTTTATTTGGATGACAAGTGTCAAACGGCTTTTGACAGATTGAAGGATTATCTTGGAAGCCCTCCTGTCCTGAGGCCCCCAGTTCCAGGCAAACCACTTGTTCGTTATATTTCTATCCTAGATGACTCAGTAGGTGCTATCCTGGCGCAAGTTGATGAAAAAGGTAAGGAGAGGGCAGCCTACTACTTGTCTAAGCTTCTCAACCCCTGTGAGCAAAAGTATACGGCCATGGAGAAAACTTGTGCCGCTCTTGTCTAGGTTGTGCAGAAGTTGAAGCATTATTTGTTAGCTCATGCAGTCCATCTCATTGCTCGCATGAATCCCATCAAATTCCTTCTTGAAAAATATGTTCTCACCGATAGATTGGCACGATGGCAAAGCTTCCTTTCTCAATTCAACATCATCTACATTCAGCAAAAAATGATTAAATGCTATGCCATAGCAGAACATCTTGCTCATCACCCTCTCCCTAGATTTGATCTTGTTCGATCAGAGTTCCTAGATGAGGAACTGATGTCCGTTAACCAACCCTCAGATCCCATGTGGACATTACATTTTGATGGAGCTCTGAACTCTCAAGGCAAGGGGATCGGCATTGTTCTTCTATCACCCGAGGGAGTCACCATTCCACAAGCCTTTCAGCTTGCATTTCCTGTCACTAATAGTATAGCTGAATATGAGGCTCTTCTGGCCAGACTGGAAGCCACCCATCTATATGGTGTCACCCAACTACGGATTGTAGGTGATTGTCAGCTTATTCTGTGCCAAGTTCTTACCAAGTACCACACGCTCGATCCTAAACTCAAACCCTACCAGGAACTGACATCTGCTTATGCCAAGCTCTTTTCGAAACTGATCTTCGTCCATGTTCCTCGTAACCAGAACATCTTAGCTGATGCTCTCGCTTCACTCACTTCCTCCTTGTCCTTTCCTCTTGGATAGAACTTCCATTCTATCATCATTCATAGCCGTTTCATTCCTGCCATTAAGGATCCCGGGTTCCTTAGGATTAAGGAGGAGTTACTCAAGAAGGTTAAGGAAGGAGAGATCATAGAAAATAAAGAGATCATGTTATTGGACTTAGAAGAAGAACTGGCTGATGAGGAAAAGCCATGATTCTATGAGATTGCAAAATATTGTCAAGATCAGTCATATCCTGAAGAAGCCATCGTTGAAGAGAAGAAGGCAATCAGGAGAGTTGCTCAAAGGTACACCCTGGTTGGAGGCGTGCTATATAGAAGGGTACTTACTGGTGTTCTTCATAGATGCCTCGACGATGATGAATCATGGAAGGCCATAGAAGAGGCACACTCAGGAGTCTGTGGGGGTCATGTCAATAGCCAGATGTTAGCTTAGAAAATTCTTAGGCTAGGCTTCTATTGGCCCACTCTAGAAGAAGATTGCTCTATCTATGTTCAAAGGTGTGTCAAGTGCCAACTGCACGCCGACAAGATCCATTCTCTAGCTTCTTCACTCCACCCTATGTCCTCCCCATGGCCTTTCTCCATGTGGGCTTTTGATATTATTGGACCTCTTGGTGATGCAAACCTCCTCACAAAGCCAAAATCATTCATATTCACGGCCATGGAGTACTTCACCAAGTGGGCGGAAGTAGAAGCCTATGCAGAAATTAAAGTGTCAACAGTATGCAAATTTATAATGAAGAACATCATCACCAGGTTCGACATCCCAAGTACTATCGTCACCGACAACGGTCCTCAATTTATCTCTCAAGAGCTTCAGGACCTCTGTAACAGGTACAACATTGCATTGTATCATTCATCTCCTTATTATCCATAGGGCAATGACCAAGCGGAGGCAACAAATAAAACTTTGACTAAGATCATCAAGAAAACATGTGAGGCTAACAAGTTTGCGGATTGGCGAGAGAAGCTTGTTGAAGCTCTATGGGCCTACCGTACTTCCATTCGTACACCGACTGGGCAAACCTCATTTGCCCTTACTTATGAAATGGAGGCGGTAGTCCCCTATGAGATTCTTATACCTTCTCTTAGAGTACAATTGGACAAGGAGCTTTCTATTGATGAACGACGTGAATCTAGCCTGGCACAATTGGAACTCTTAGATGAGAAGCGTTTGGCCACTGCTGAACATGCAAGAATTTATCAAAATAGACTCTCACGTTTTTATCAAAAGAAAGTAATTGAGAGAAAATTCAAAGTTTTTGTGAATTGGTAATCAAAAGAATTTTTGTAAAACTTGGTGGACATCGCTCAAAACTCCAACCGAACTGGGAAGGGCCTTATGTGATAAAAGAAATTTATCCCGGTAATGCTTACAAATTGGTTAATGCTGAAGGGGAAGGATTGTCTCACCCTTGGAATGGTTTATATCTAAATAAGTACTACCCCTAAGTCTAAAAAAAATGGCAGGCTGGCGTGGTACGTAGGCCGTGAAACTCAAAAAATCAAGATCTCTAATTCATTCTTCAGTCTTGGTAACTAAACTCTGGGGTCAACACTCACATACAACACGCTTAGCTCTTAAACTCAAGCAACACAAAATACAAGGAAAGTCAAAGCCGAACTAAAAGTGTAAGGCATCACCCGTTCTCTTCTCTTCGGTTCACGAGGGGGAGTGAGGCTTTGGGTTAGACCATCAAGCCTATCCGCCGCCCTAGTAGGTAGAAGTCATGGCCCAAAAGAGAGTAATATGTCAAAGCCCAAGTACAATTAGGTCTTATCTAGAAACGAAAAAGTGAAAAGTTCAAAACAAACGCAAGAAAAGTATGTCAAGAGGTCAAAGTTTTTGCAGGAAAAACCCTGGTCGTAAGCGTGCATCCGTAAGGGTAAAAGGTAACAAAATTTTCCTAAGTCAAAGACCGAACCCCAACAGGCAATAGGGTAGGGAAGGGAAGTCTCCCGGTCTTTCGAACCCTCTCATGAACTTCCCTAACATCGTCTTCCTCTCTCCCTTGGTGGTTTGTCATGAGCTTAAAGGACGGTAAAGGCAAACTCAAGAGGATGTTTTGCACGAAATTTTGAGTGAAAGCACAAACTTCAAGCATGTTGACTCTCTGTTACCTTATTCAAGAAAGATGAATGAATTTAAAATGGTGAATAACTAAGGCTTTATGACCTGTGTACCATGCTAAGTCTAAAAAAAAGAAAAAAGAAAATAAGAAGAAAAAAAAGAAAAAATAACAACAACAACAAAAAAACAACAACAAAAAAATCATCTACTTGTTTGCATTGTGCATGAATCACACTTTTAAATTTCTTGTTTACATCTGCTTGCTCGCTTGTTACATTTTTTACGTCATTTCCTTTTTTCCTTAGTTGATTAAAGGCTAGGCCCCTTGACCCTCTGTCAAGGTAAAAAAAAAAGGACATCCCCTTGCTTATTAAGCAAGGGGCCAAGTCGAACAGATTAACTAACCTGTTTACTGAAGATGTGACACACATGGACAAGGACAAGTATGCAATCACACAAAGGGAACAACTCAGGTAACAAAAAATAACGATCTACTAATTCCATCCTCATATTTACATACATATGTGTTTACCAAATGTCCAGGGGGTGGTGCACAACACTCTCTCTCTAGCTCTCATCACCACCCTCCTCTCTCCTCTCCCTACTCTCTGCCTCACTCCTGTCCCTAGGAGGGACTCGTGGGGGCCTCATCGACCCCTGAGAGGTGACTGACCTCTCGAATCGGGCTCGCTCGCTCGCCTCGTTCCTCTACTGTGTGGAGGAACCAGTCAGGTAGCAGGTGCTGGAGTAGGCGCGAGGTCATCCCTCGCGCTATGCTTGCTCCCGGCCTCTCCGGTAGTGCTCATCTGCAGCTCACGTACGCTCCTCAAGGGCACCCAGGCGGGTCCTCATATCTGATAACTCTCGCTCGAGTCGCTCCTCCCTCGCTCGTAGTCGGGACTACTCTCTCCTCTCCACTTCGAGGAGGATCTGTAGCTCCACCCCATCCCAAGGTAGCTCCTCTGTCTCACACCACCTCCTCTCTACCTCCTCCAACTCCGCGACCTGCTGGTCTCGGATCGCAAGCTCGGTGCCCGCCAGGGCAGCCCGGGTGAGCGCATCCTGCAACTCTGCAGCCTGCAAGAATCATCATTCTCATGAGTATATAGAAATATATGCATGCATGAATGTATCTTTTGAAAACTCACTCGTGTGACTAAGTCGTGCTCCGTTGCCTCGGCCCGCGCCACTGCACCGGCCAGTCGCTCCTCTAAAGAGGTGACCTTGACATCCCAGTCCCTCGTACTCTAAGAGGCCCCTCTTGCTCCTCCTGCCACCGCACCCTACTGAGCACGCTACATTAATCGAGACTGTCAATGGCTAAACACGAGAATTCAGGAATAATCATAAGCATATAGTCAGTGCAAACTCACCAGGGTCTCTAAATCCGCCTGTGTAGCTGCGAGCTGGGCCTCCACATTGTAGAGATGAACTTGCATGTCCATCACCACCTCATCGCGTGCATCCTGCATTGGTCACAGGTTAGGCAACATACCTCATAGGCATGAAGAAATAGAAATAAAAGCATGTGTTCATAGCATATGTACCCTTATCGGCCTCATCTGAGACCGATCGGCGTAGGTCTCCCAGTAGCACCATAAATATGCCGTGATGTCCTATGCATGGGAGGTGACTGGGGTACCGCCCCTCTACTAGTCGGCGTATTGCTCCGGGAACCGCAGCCGCCAGTCGATCACCACTGTCCTCCCTCGGGTCTTTCGCCCGATCCTGTGTGGCTCATCGACGTCCACCCACTCCTGGGGTAGGCTGAGTGTCCGCATCGCCAGCCTTAGTCGAACGGGCTAGATCTCGTTTAGGCAATGAATCCAAATCTCATGCCCAAACAAGGGATGACCCGTCGTCACCAAAGGCTGGCTCTCATCGTACATCCCCAGATAGGGTCGCCACACAATCTGCATACACACATGTCATCATCAGATCATAATAAGCAGAAAATCAAGAATGCATCATGATCACACATACCAGCGAAGTAGGGTAGTCGCGGAACTCCCGTCTGAGCACTCTCAACGCATAGGAATGGGGCGCTCCTGACACCAAGGGCAACCAACGACACGCTAGGGTGTACGCATCTGTATGATGAAGGCCGACTCAGTCCATCGGTATGTATAGATGGATCCAAACCTGCATTCACAAGCATTAGTATCATTCATAGGCATGATCATTCATGAGCATCATAATTATAATCACAATCATGAGCATTAAAAGCATACCTAAAGGAAAGGTGAGAAGCCACTGACAGTCGTCTCTCGACCCGTCCTCGTGGACAGGTCGATTATCAGGTGAGCCAGAAGGGCAGCACCCCAGGCGTACTGCCCAACACAGTCCAGATCCTCCAAAAGTCCCAGGAATCTACAGTTCATGTCATCGCCCTTGGTCCCCAAGAGTAGTCTCCCCAACATCAAGAACAAAAATGTCCTCAAATCCATGTCTACTCTCTCTCTCTGAGTAGGGTCCTGGCAGTAAACTGCTCTAGCCCTCAAAGTCATCCTATCTACGAACTCCTCCAGAGACTCTCCCATCTTCTGGCGCCCCTCTGCAACCCCAAGGTCTCCATCAACTCTGCCCTATATACCATCCTGCAGTCCTAGGGCCCCCGCCACTGTCTCTAAGTCTAGTAATCTGCGGGCCTGCTCTTCATAATCAGGGTAAGTCGGGGTGCTCACAGCCTCTCCATCCACCCTCAGCCCTGTGATCCTCGTCACATCCTCCAAGCTCGGCACCATATGCCCCCAGGGCATCAGGAAAGCCCTACTCACTCTATCCCACCTCTCTCTCAACACCTGGATGAGGACCAAGTCTGGTCGCACTGGCTCTATTCTTAGGAAAGCCCCGAACCCCATCGCATCCACTCTATCCTTCTGGAAGTCGGGCAACCCTCGGTAGGCGGCCAGCACCAGAACCCAAGAAAAATGGGTCTGCATCAACCCCTGGAAAAAAAATGAAAAAGAAAAAAAAGGGGGGGGGGAAGAATTTTTGAATGGACGACCACATGGTTTGCCACTAATTTTTTGTGTTTTTTTGAGATTTTTGAATGGGCGACCATATGTTTTGCCGATAATTCTTTGTGTTTTTTTTGGGGGTTTTCGCATGGGCGACCACATGGTTTGTCGCTAATTCATTATATTTTTACGGGTTTTTACATGGTTTGTCACTACTTTGTTATATTTTATCTCTGCTTTTTAGGTTTTTATGTGTTTTGAATGAACGACCGCATAGTTCGCCGCTCTTTCTTTATGAGCGACAACTGCATCGGTCGCCCATTCCACAGTGTCCTCTTTTCTTCCCCTTTCCACCGCCATGGTTTCTTCAGTTTTTATTTTAAAAAAAATGTAGAGACGGGGATGACAGGACTTACCTTGCTTGATTGTGGGTCCATGGCCGCCTTGCGTAAAGGCCGGCGAGAAGGGGGCCTTTGTGGAGGCTGCGCTTCCTCTTCTTCTTCTTCATCTTCTTCATCGTCTTCGTCACCTTCATCTTCTTCTTCTCCTACGCTTTCTTCTCCTTCTCCTTCTTCCTCCGCTGCCTCTTCTTCCACCGCATGAGCTGGCACTAATGCTTTCTCCACCACTGCTAGCACTGCTGCTGTCGGAACTGCCGCATCGACGTCATCTTCTCCCAAATCAACGACGGCCAGGGCCATCACCCGTTGCCATTTTGCGCTCCCACAACCGCTCGTAGACGCCATAAGGAATGCCGGGGTCATAGCCGGTGATCGCCGGGCAAAGTTGCAGAAGTGGGCGAATGGAGAAAGCCGAACAAAGTTGCAGACGGAAAGTGAAAGGAAAGAGGAGAGAGAGAGAGAAGAGAAATGGGTTTGACAGAGAATTTAAAGTGGCGGGGTCGAAAAGATTGAGCGACCGTTTGGAAGGGCATCATATTTAGAATGAGTGACCGTTTATATAGGCGTCCATTTTGAAGTTCAAGGAATTGTTTAGAAATAACAATGAACGACCGATAAGAAAGGCATTGTTTTGGAATTTTGGATTTATTCAAAAAATGAAGCGACACTATCATGCGGTTTTTAGGGATTTGAGTTTGCATTATCAGATAAAAATTATAGAATAAGCGACCATTTGGATGACCGTTATTTCATGAAAATCGCCATTTCTTGACAGCTTTGGAATTCATGATATGTCAGAAAGTAATGATGGAAATAAACAACACTCGTTCGGATGGGTGCTCTTTACGATTGAACGACCGTATGCGGGGTCGCTATTTCTTTACAATATGGGAGTTCGGGCAGTTGACATGGATTAATGAAAGAATGAACGACTATTTGGAAAGGCGCCAATTATGGAGTTCATTTTTTTTTAAGCAAAGAACTGGCTAATCTGGAGCTGGACCTGATCAAGTGCACTCTTCCTCAGAAAGGAAGAGTGTTCTCACTCCCCCAAGCAGCACCAAGGCCCTTGATTTTATTGCTTTTGCTGAAAAAAAATACAAAGTCCTTGAGGTATACCCTTGAGGAAAAGAGGAGCCATAGCCCCTTATGAACCCAACAACAATATAGTAGAAGAACCAAAATATAACCAAGAAAAACTAGAAATGAAATGCTGGCAGTCCTGCCTTATCTATCCTGAAAGCACCCATGACCGTCCATGGAAGATCTCTATCTCGAATAAAGACTGAGTTAGAAGATGCATTTTCATAGGATGCCAAGGAATCAGCCACTTGGTTTCCTTCCCTGTATATATGCTGGACCAGGCAACTATTCTCCTGGAGTAGCAGCATAATCCTCTTCCACCATGGGAGTGTCATCCAACTTGGGGCAGTTTCCTTCCTTGCTGCCTCCACAAGAACAACATAATCCGAAAAAATGACTGTTAATCTAATGCCACACTGCTTTGCAACAGCAAGGCCATCATGTAGTGCTCTTGTTTCAGCCACAAGGCTGTACCCAATGCCATAAGTGAAAGTAAAAGCAGCAATCAGTCTTCCTGATGTATCTCTTATACAACCACCTCCTCCACTTCTGCCAAGATTACCTTTCGAGGCTCCATCAAAATGTAGAGTATAGCCTTGCATAGCTAATTTACATGAGACAATAATTGGCTTTTTGACTACTATCCGGGGGAATAAATCTAGGCCAGCAAGGCATCTGGATTAGACAGGTGACAGAGGTTTATGGAAAATTAATCAGTCTAAAGCCATGGTAATAGAGTATAGAATTTTCCTTTTGATAACTGCATAGTTGATAGGCACACCTTCAAATCTAGCTGCACATCTGAACTTCCATATTTCCTATAGCATCAGAATAACAGCAAGGATCCCAATAAAGCTAAAGGCTGACTGCATATTTGTAACAGAAATGAGATTCCATAACCGAGTTGTAATTTGATCACTAGACCATGCTCTGTTATTGATCAGAGGATATACCCATCTCCATAATTCAGTTGCCATCTCTCCAGTGATAAAAACATGATTAAGATCTTCCTGGCTAGGATGGGAGCATCAATTACACTTGGAAACCATATGGATTCCACAGTCCATAACCCTGCTATCAACCGGGACAGCTCGATGTTGAATCTTCCAAGCAAATAAAGCAGCCCTCGGGGGTATGGTAGAGTGCCATAACTTGGCCCAAGCTGGCCTCCTCAGGCCCTTAGACCGAATCATATTGTATACTGACTTGACAGAAAAATTACCCTTTAGAGATCCAATCCATACACATATATCAGTTTCATTGGTCAATTGAATGTTAGGGAGTTGAGAAGGACCAATGAATTCCCTAGCAGCATGTTGAGGGTCCAACAAGACCTCTCTTACAGAAGCCAAGGGGGGACCTGCACCCCCATTGACACCACTGTCTGAGACTACACTATACAAAGGCCCATTCCCAATCCAATTGTCCCTCAGAAAATCAGGTCCATCCCCACAACCAATAAACCATCTGCTATGCTATATAATAATATCTCTAGCTTGCCTGAAAACAACCATAGGCATACCAGCAGGAAAGGGCTTAGAACAGCTAGCAAAATGGAATTTGATGAATCTGCACCTGGCATAAGCAGACCAAAGAGATGACCCTTGTAAAATATTCCACAGCATCTTAACAGCCAGGGAAATTTGAACTCCTATCAAGTCCCTGATTCCCAGTCCCCCCTCCACTCGAGGCTTTTGGATAGCATGCCAAGCTACCCAATGTCTCCTAGTTATGCTTTGACCATGCCAAAAAAAATTAGCACTCAGACTTTCAATGATATGTATTACCTTCTTTGGTATAAAACATGCTGAGGCAAGGTAGACTGGCACACTGTGCAGGACAAAATCAATTAGCACTGCCCTTCCTGTTGCTGACAATAGACTAGATTGCCATCCTTCCAACTTGGTTTGTATCTTGTCTTCTAGGAATTTAAAATCTGAACACAGATATCTGCCTTTCTTAACAGGAATGCCCAGATAATTCAAGCCATCAGACTGATACTTATAGCCTGTAAGAGAGTGGATAGATTGTTTAAGAGAATCAGGAGCCTTTGAGGATAAAATAAAACTGCACTTTATAACATTGACTTTCTGCCCTGAACTGTTTTCATAACAGCTGATAAAATGTTTGAAAGCCTCAATATTATGCCTACTAGCATTTAGAAAAACCAAGGTGTCATCTGCATATAGTAAGTGAGTAACCTGTTTACTGTGCCTTGGCCTTTTATAGCCTTTCAGATGACCAGATTGAAATAAAGTAGAGAGGCCCCTACTTAAGACTTCTGATGCTATTATGAACAGGAAGGGGGCAAGTGGATCTCCTTGTCTTATGCCTCTGCTAGACTGGAAAAAACCAGTTGCCATACCATTAAAGTTGACCGAGAACCAACTGTTGTAAAGGATCATACCAATATATGAAGTAAATCTAGAGTTAAAACCCATTCTCTTCAAAATTGCTATAATGAAATCCCACTCCATCCTATCATAGGCTTTAGCCATATCTAATTTAAAAATCACATTATGGCCTCTCACTTTCCTATTCAAATCCATCATATGTTGTCGAGCTAGTGCTATATTGTCCAGAATGTATTTGCCTTTCACAAAAGCTCCTTGCTCCAAAGAGATTATACTTGGCAACAGTGGAGCCAGCCTTTCAGAAATAATCAGGGTAATGATTTTGTATGAGAAATTGCATAGGCTGATGGGTCTAAAATCATTGAAAGACTTAGGTTCATGCACCTTGGGAATTAAAGTAATGAGGGAGGAGGAAATTCCCCTTGGAAGGAGGAATCCTTTAAAGAAAGCACATACCGCTGCTATAACATCTTCCCCCACAATGTTCCAAGCAGAGGTAAAGAAATCTCCACTAAAACCATCCGGGCCAGGGGAACTGGAGCCTTTTAAAGACCAGACTGCATTTCAGACCTCAGTTGCATCTGGCAAAGCACAAAGAGATTGATTTTGAGCCTCAGTTATAACCTGGGGGATATAATTCAGCATAGAATGATCTATCATATGCTCCTCTGATGAGAGAAGTTGTTTGAAGTAGGATACTGCATGATTCTGAAGGGTTTCCTGCTCATTACACCACTCAACTGGGCTTCCAACCTTAAGTCTAGTTATAACATTCCTTCTTCTGTTGCACTGAGCAATTGCATGGTAAAAGAAGTGTTTCTATCACCACTTTCAATCCAATCTATTCTTGATTTTTGATTCCAGAAAAGCTCCTCTCTAAAAAGAGCTTGACGAAGCCTGGCATTTGCTGCAGATAGACCCTCTTTATTAATGGGGGAAGGATCTGTATCAAAAAGGTTCTGTTTAGTTTCAACTTCAGCCTCAGCTTGGCTTTTATTTAGAGAAATATCCCTCAAAACGTCTTTGTTCCATTTTCTAAGAGCTTCCTTGATAGCCTTCAACTTAAAGAATAGCCTGTCCAAGGCATTTGGATGGTTGGTCCGGGCCTGCTTCCATACATTGGAAACCAATTGTTTGAAAGAGTCATGAGTGCACCACATTTTCTGGAAGACAAAATGACCAGGCCATTTAGGCAAACTGTCCAAATAGATCAGCAAAGGAGCATGATCTGAAGGACCTCTTGATAAATTCTTGACAGTAAGATGGGAAGCCATAGATAGGCAGTTGCTATTTACAAAAATTTGATCAAGCCGTGCCCGGATGTTTGCAGCACCAGATCTGTTATTTGTCCAAGTCATACATGGTCCTTGAAATCCAGCATCAATCAAACCAGCAGAGCAGGAGAAAGAATTAAAATCCAATATTGATGCTAGGGCCGGGGGGTCTCCACCCACCTTCTCAGATAACCTAGCTATACAATTAAAATCTTCCCCCACCAACCATGGAATCGACACCGAAGCACCAAAATTAGCAAGGCCATTGAAGAGATCATGTCTTATTCGAGGATTGCAAGAGGCATATACAAATGTATAATATGTACAAAAAGAATTGTCAATTTTTTGACCCAAAGTAATATGTTGGGGAGAGGAGACTATTACCTCCAAATTAGTGCTTTCATGCCAGAAGACCCAAATCTTGGATTCTTCTGAATTATTGCCAGCACAGCCCCTGAGATTGAGATATCTTCCCAATTGTGGAGCTCTATTAAAAGAGATCATTGGTTCTGAAATGGCCACCATGCTGGCCTTATTTGACTGCACAATTTGTTTTAAGCATCTACGGGAAACAAATTCCCAACCCCCCGTATATTCCAAAAAATAATAGATTGTATCATTGGGGATTCCAAATAATGTCCTCCATCGATCTGGCTTTAGATCTGGTGATGACCCCACCATCAGAAGGCTTATTTAAAATTTCACTTCCTTTTCCAAGCAGTTTGACTTGCAGTATCTCATTATCTAACCGCGCCTTGTCAGCCACTGAAATGCAAGCTGAGTATAAATCTGTCTCCTCAACATTGCTGAGAACCTTCGCATCACAGACCACAACCAAAGTCTCAGAATCTGAAATTGATATCTCTTTAGGCTCAGTATAATTCTGTTGATTATTCACTTCAACTTCACCAGCAAGGCTGTTCAAGGGAGAGGGAACTGGATCCCCTTCACTGACTAGTAATTCACAAACATCCAGTGCCTGGAGACCATTAGGTCCTTTATCTGTACATCCATCAAAAGCTGAGTTAAAAGAGGAGGGGGGCACCACAAGTGTAGACTGCAATATAATTGGATCCGAGGTCTCCCCAGTCGCCTGCACCCGATCCTGAGATGCCCCAATGGCGACATTTGCATCAGAATTAATTTGCTGCAATTCAAGAGACTCCACGACCTGATGAAGAATTTCAAACTTATTTCCCGTTGCCACATTTTGCCGAGCAGCCAGAGGATCCACCTGCCGGGGCCGAAAGACCTGTCTGCGATTTATTGGTGGATTCAGCAAGCCTTCACGGTAAGCAGTATGATCTATCTGTTGCTTTCGAGTTTCATTCTTCCTCTATTTCTTCTTGCAGTTCCCTTCTTGATGCCCGATCTTATGACAATGGGAACACAAGTGAGGCACTCTATGATAGTTGATTGATTGCCAGAAGCCACCATTGCCTTTTCTAATCCAGATTCGAGTTTTTCGCTGTAATTCAAGATTAATTTCAACACAAACCAAGGCCTCAGAGGTGTTAGACATAGCTGCTGTAGCATCATGAATTCGTAGAACCGGACCAATATTGCCTGCTATTGATCGAATCATTTCCTCATGATAGAAATTGATAGGATGAGAGGGAAATCCAATCCAGACTGGAGCAGTAGGAGGATCTGCTTCAAAATCAAAGTCATGTGTCCATCTAAAAAACCTGAACAAGAAGCCTTTGATATAAAGATTTTTTTGTAGAAGAACTCTAAGAAAATCCGCTTCACAGCCCATTCGAATCAGAATGTGTCTTGCATTTAGTCTGCTAATGATAAACTCAGATCTCAAATGAAGTCGTAGCGAGAGACATGTCTTGATTTTCAGAATGGATGGGCGACCATAGGAGCATTTGGCAATGATCGCATTCAGAAAAGGTGTACATGATACTTGGATATCTTCTTGCGAGAAGAATACAGCAGGTTCGCCCTGATCTGTAAAAGCTGGAGGTTTCACCTGGAGAGGAAGGCGCGGCCGAGTACAATCTTCCATTAGTGTCTGAGCAAAGGTCTTCTGAGGAAAAACCACTGCAGCTTCTGTGACACTAGCTTCATTACTTTCCAGGGGGATCTTGATCTCCCCCACCATGCCCGCCATGGCCGGCAAGGAGGGGAGCTCACCATGAAGAAAGCAAAAAAATGAAAGCGGGAAGAAACAGACGAGAGCTTCTCTCACTAGAAATTTTAGAGAGGGAGGGGATCCTAATTCGGAGTTCATTATTTTATTAGAAAATGATAAATGAATTGGCGGCGAGGGTAGGAGAAGCTAGTTAGGAACTAACGCCCACTGAGGTGGTCGCCCTTTTGGACAAAGCCCTCATTTTTTGACAGAATCATGTGAATTTGAAAGAAGGATCACTCTTGGACACATGTTTATGGCTCAATAGAGACAAATCTTTATTCATTGAAAGAAATTCATCGAGTACATGACTAATGAGCCACTTTGGGCCTTAAATTCCTAAGAGCTACTACATATGCTTTCCTTTGGTCCCGATCTACTTCAATTTGCCCCACGGGCCGGTGTAGCTTGTTAATCCGTCATAATGCTTGGATTGTCCTGATCTCCTCTTCGTCACCACTAGTGCCTTGTTCTCTCTTCTTGATTGGTGAAAAGTGAGAAGCTTCTTCGAAGTTGTGGCTGTTGACATGTTTTTCCCCCCTCTCTTTCCCTTACCTTTCTATATCAAGATATAAAGACAAGCAAAAAATGAGGCTCGAAGGGTGGAGAGGTATGTGTGTGATCGTGATCGCTACCAAGATACAGAATGCAAAGGAAATGCACCCGTACCTTGGAAAGGGAGAAGACACTCGCCCAAAGTGCAGCGCTGGCAGTTGTACACGGTCCAGGAAGAACCGCACAATGGATGGCACGATCGCTCGATAGGACGCTCACAGCGCTGGAAAGAGGAACGAGACGAAGACTGGTCTGGCTCCAAAACGGTACGCAAACGGCCGCGCACAGGATCTGAACGGTTTGTGGAGGACCGCTCTTCTCTGAAGACGGACGAAAGAAGACCGTTCGAAGCTGCCAAACCCCAAGTTGTAGGACTTGATGCTCCACCCCTTTCGACCGGCCAGAGGGGATGGGCCTCGTGCTGTGCTGATGCTGACCTGCAAAATAATGTGGAGAACAAGAGAACAAAACCCAAATTAGCCCTGGAATGTGTAGCAACTATAAAATAGAATGGAAAATCAAAATAATGGCATGGAATGGGTGATACCTGGGGTGATTTTTAAACCCTTGTAGGGCGTGAAAACGATAGGAGGGTGTTAAAATGATGTGAAACCATGGAAAATGTTGATGAAAAGAAGCATGCAATGGATGAAAAGACAACTAAGAGCCTAGACCAAACACAAAACGAAATGACTACCCCCTTGAACCGGAGGCTTAAAAGGATGTAGAAAACCTCCCTCCCTGGCTACAGCTCGCTCAAGAATTCGACAGAGCTTCGACGTCGACATTGGATCTCCCCCCCTTTCAAGCATGGACTAAGGGTTCTATTTATAGACCCCTAAAAGTCTAGCCCCGAAATTTGGTTTTCCACTGGATATTAATCTAAGATTATTAAACAAAATCCGTAGATAATACTCTAATCTTCCACCAGGATCAAACGACACCCCATTTGGTGGAGAAATCGCGGAGAAATGGGTGGGAGAAGTTAGGGGTTTAACCACAGATGGAGAGAGAAAAGGCAAACAATCCACAGATCTCGGGCCTTTACACGGTCGCACGATAGGCCGCTCAGTCATGTACACGGTCCATTGCTAGACCGTCTAATGCTGTCGGTGATAAACAAATAAAATAGGAAATTATCCAATTATCTACCGAACTGACCGGCTATCACAGCGCTGGACTCTTTCAGATAGGACGGTCTAACGATAGACCACTTAATGATGGAACGGTCTAATGATAGGCCGTGTAAAATGTGGCGGTGATAAATCCAGAAAAATAGGATAAATAAATAATTCACTGAAAAACCCACTTGCTTAGGACTCTGGGATATGAACAGTCTACAGACATGCCGTTCAATGGTAGTAAACGGCTGAACTCAGACCATGTAAAGGCTTGTCGGTGGAAATTCAAAAAATCAAATAAATATCCAACAAATCGTTATGAGCTTGTAAACAGTTCCAAATAGACCACTCAATTGCTGAACATCCCATCACTAGACCGCATACAACCTGGATGTTTGAAATTAATAAAATGGGATAAACGAGCCTATTTACCCCCAAAACTAAGCGAAATCAAGGCCCATTAAGCCCGAATTTAAGAACAGACCTAACCAGGGAGGGAGATACCCATAGAATAAGCCCAAAGACGTGCCTGGAAATAGCGCAATGAGTAATGGACAACTTGAGACATCAACAAATGGTTGTAAGAGGAATGGCCCAACTCATAGGCAAACAATAAGTGTCAACAGATGCCCCTCCTTAACGTCCTCTTTGCAGGGGAGCAAGCGGAGGTGAAGCGAAAGCGAAATGGAATATAGAGATGAAGCGAAAATGAAGTGGAGCAGACTGAAAAGTGGGTGTTAAGGTAAAAGACACCTGTTTCATTGCCAAAGAGTGATAGGAATTTTTTTGGAAAACTCTGAACCAAACACAAGGAACGATCGGACCAAAACGACGACAGTCTGGAGAGACTAACTAAACGAAAAGGAAAACACACGATCAACCTCATAGGGGACACAATCCCTCGGACCAATGAGCGGACCGGAGCAAGCAGCAAAAAGTAAAGAAACGGACTAAAACTCCAAACGGGGACCTTCAGTCAACCAAACCAGGTGAACAGACCAGATAAAACCTTCCAACTCTGAGTGGAATATTTCCTCCTACTCGAAACCATGAACGCACAATCATTCATCATAAAGGAGACATTTTCAGACAGACCATGGGTCGTGAATGCTAAAAAAGATGTGTTGAACCCCGTGCACTACCATGTATTAAGGAATTTTGATGATGAACTAAAGACCATGTGATTGGGTTCCATGTAGTTAAATGCCATATGTGATTTGTGGATGAGGAATGATAGGCTTTAATCTCTACATGACTGAATGGAGTTCATTTCCATACTTTTGCAATTGTTGAATGAGATGCCTTTTAAATTCATGAATTATGTGCTGAATTAGATTGACATTGCCTTGCATGTTGCACAGGGAGAGATGAAGACATGGAGTGATTCAAACCAATTCATGGAATCACCTTACTATACTTTTGGTCGATTTAGACTATGGTTGATTCATTTAATTCACGTAACGGTTGTGTAGGTTCTCAAGTGTGAAATTGAGTGAATCATGAAAGATAGATTTCAATTTCTAGAACTTGAATGATGTGGAAGACTAACTTCCAGTATGTAATGTGACAGGTGTATAGAATGGAATGAACATATAGACCACATTGGATATCTTCCAAGTGGATCTTTACAGGCATATGGACCAACAAAATGGTAAGTTATTTTGTTTGGTTGATTGAAGGAGAATTCGTGTGTTGTTTGGATGAACATACCCCAAGGTATCTCCATATCTATTTCTACTTGGTTTATCGGTGATAATAGGGGTACAGTCACTTAATTCCTCCCATCATGTAGTTATCCTTGATGTCTCATGATTTCAGAGTTACCCCATCGTGTGTTTTCTCATAGGTTGTTATGTCAGGAAAAGTGTCGACCCCATGGGTCGACACTTTGTCCAGGGATGCTGTTTTCAGCCGGCCCTCTTATGTCTTCGTAGTTGGGGATAAAAAGTCGACCCATGGGGTCGGCCTTTTTATCGCTCGGTTCTGTCTGGGCTTGTTTTTAAGAATCCAGGACATAAGTGTCGACCCACAAGGTCGACACTTATTCCAGGTCTTTCTGCCATGGCTTGTTTCTTTGTCATAGGCAGAAAGTGTCGACCCCGTGGGTTGACACTTTCCTCGCTGGGTGCTGTTTCGGCCTTTGTTCTGCTTTGCCCGTATGTGAGTGTCGACCTTAGGGGTCGACACTTTTCGGCGACCGAAAAATACGCCGGTTCGCGCGGCGGTCGGAGCCCTAGCTCGATCCCCTCTTTTTGTGCCCAATCGTGACTGGTCCTTGAGAGATATTATCCTCCACGTGGCCCTCATTTCCCTGGTGTTATATATATCATATGAGATAGGGTTTCCATTCTAGAAGGAAGGAGCATCTAATGCATATATGAATGGGGTTTTGCAGGAAGAGCGATTGGAACGTGTTGAAGCTTCTTCCCACATTATGCTGAGATCGATTCAAGGTTGAAGACGTTCGTCCTCCACCTTCCAGAAGCCATTGGGTTGAAGAACGATGGCTGAACCATCTCTCCATCACCCATGGACTTGATGCGCCATGAAGTCACCAAAGAAAAGGGATTGAAGCATCTACGTCCTTTCTTCTGATCTGAACCAAAGGAGCTTCGTGAAGGCATCTTCTCCAATCTGTCCATCCCCGGAAGTCATCAAGGAACCAAGCTTCATCTTTGATGCTCAGGACTTTCCTCAACTCTATATTCATCACAGCTTAGAGTTATTCATGCTTGTTTATGTCCTTTGAGCTTACAAATGTATATCTGAGTTCATCTTTTAAACCGAAGAATATTATGTGTGTGTTCAGAGCGGGGTCTCCGAGTGTGTAATCATTGTTGGGGTGCGTCCCCGTCATGGTGTATGTGTATGGTGCTGAGCACAGTGTTGAGGGTTCGCCCTCGTGTCTGTGCTGCTCTGCAGCGTGTTGAGCCTCGTGCTCGTGTATGTGTTTTGCTACCATTGTGCAGCGTGTGGTTTATTAGGGCTCATCCCCGTGTGCTACCTCATGTAGCGTTTTAGTGAAGCCTCACCGAGGTGGTGAGGGGTGGACGTAGGGTACCCGTCATGGTCCCGAACCACCTAAAAAATCCTTGTGCATGTGTGATTGGTTGTATGCTTGTTCTTTATCTTCTACCACCATTCACAAGATAAGTTATTGATTATCTTGCACATTGATGCTAAATTTGTCAATGTATACTGCTAGTTCAAATTGCCATCTCACCGTGTGTGATCTTGTCACTTGCATGTTCGGTGAGGTTTGATTGAGAAGCCTTCAAGTCTTTTTAATTGGCTATAATTTTTAGAGAGGGATCTATTCACCCCCCTCTAGAGCCGTGCCACTACACTGTGGGACCCAACAATTGGTATCAGATCCCGACTCTATTATATTAGATCAAACGATCTTCAGAGGGATCCTAGTGTAGTTTTAAATGATGAATGCTTCTTCTGATATTGCCTCTTTGACCTCTTTACCTGTTTATAGTGGTGATGACTTTAACTCATGGCTGGTAAAAATGTGTAGGACCATAAATTTAATTAATCCAAATTTGTGGAAGTTAGTTAATGATGGTCCTCACAAGTTGCCTCGGGACGAGACCAAGTGGTCCAACCAAGATAGGATAAAGAGTCATGAAAATACTAAAATTTTGAAGATGTTAAAAAATTTTGTCAATTCTAACAGGTTCACATTTGTCTCGTCTTGCAGAACCGCCAAAGAACTTATGGACAAATTGAGGCTAGCTCAAGAGAAGCAAGGACTAAAGGAATTAATGGCTGATGATATTTACCAAACTTGTGATGAAAGTGCTGAGGAGGTAAGTTCTAAATCCGATGAAGATGAACTGTCATTTGATGAGTTGGTAGATGCTTATGAAGAACTATCAGAAAAATATAAAAAGGTGAAATGTGAAAACAAAGCCTTGAAGAAGAAGTCTAATGAAAACATTCATGACAATTCCTCTTGTGTGAAATGCATTGATCAAAATACAAAAATTGAACAACTGGAAAAAGAAAATGAACTTTTGACATGCAAAGTCTCATTGCTTAAGAAAACTGAAGAGAGTTTAAAAAGCAAGTTAGATTCTTTATCAGATGATGATAAACTCTTCGATAAACTTCTTGATTCTGAAATAGATGCCGAGTCCCTTCTGGATAAAAATGAGAAACTAAAAGGGGACAATGATGTTTTGCTCATTCAAATCTCTTTGCTTGAGGGAAGATTGAAACACTTTGAGAAATCTGAAAAAGAAAATGAATTACTGAAATCTGAATTTGAAATTCTAAAACAACTAAATTCGACCATGTGTGAAATACTTTTGTCATTTGAAAAAGGCAAGTCCATGGTCGCTCAAGAGAGTGAGAATGTAAGTATTCTAGAACAGAAAATAGAATCTTACAAGATAATAAATGTCACTCTAAATGAGAAAACCACTTCTTGTGAAAATGAAATTATGTCTTGTGAACTTCTGATTGCTTCACTTCAAAGTGAAATCGTTGACCTGAACAAATCATTGGGCAAGTTTGTGAGTGGGGAGGCGAATCTAAACAAACTCTTGGGAATTAAGGTGAACTTCCAAAGGGAAGGACTAGGATACAATCCTAGTAAAAAGGAAGTACTTAATCTGAAAACAAAAACTTCGTTTGTGCATGCTTCTAGTTCCTCAAGTACACCAAATACCTCTTCATCTGTCAAACATAAGCCCATTATCCATGCAAAGAAAATTGATGTGAAAACCGAAGCTCCAAAACAAAACAATGCTTCATGTCACTATTGTGGTGAGCTTGGACATTTAATGTATGACTGTAGTGTGATGAAAGAAGATGATTTGAATGCCTCTAAGATGCATAACAATAGATTCCATGTTGGTAAGAAAAGAGAAGTTGAATGCTTTCATTGTGGAAGAGTGGGCCACACTATGAAAAATTGTTGGTCATTAAATGTGAAACCAAAATTTCATAATCAAGATCATAGAGTCCCCAGACATGCACAAAAGTCCAATGCTTATGCTCAACCCAAGAAACTGAAACAACGTGTGTATTGTCATTACTGTGGTTATGTGGGACATCTAATGGATAATTGCTCTTTGTTGCACTTTGATGATCTGAATGCAAGGAAAATGTGGAAAGGCACAAATCGTGGTGCACCTAACCCCCAGGGACCCAAGATGGCTTGGGTTCCCAAAACATCAAAGTGAAATCCATGTTTTGTAGGAATGCCTTGTGATGGAAGAAGCTGTCAATAGAATAAAACTCCTCCAAGGCAAGAAACTGATGAGCCAATATGGTAATGCATTCCTCTTTTTCTTTCACTTGTGAATAACAATCTTTTGCATTTGTTCATAGAGTTTATCGACTTTCACTCATATTTTCTTGTGTGAATAACTATAGTTTTGCAGCTGTTCGCAAAGCCTTCTCTAGTTACACTTGTCTCTTTTTGTGAATAAAAGTTGAATTTTACACATAGAGCACACACGTCTTACAGCTATACACATCACATCTTTTTGAACACTTGTGAATACAAATAAAAATTTAGTCATCTGTCACCTTGATGTACAGACTTGCATATACTTCATATTTGTGTGCATGAATGCCATGATTCACTGGTATATAAAATGACGTCAGTGGAAAGGTGGATTAAGTCCACCTGGAAGCTTTTATTATGTGTGAGTGTGGTCTTTGGACCTATGTTCTCCGCCAAGTACTGGTAATCAACTCGCTTGAATACACCATTTTGACATGCTTGAATGTATATAATATATACTCGTTTCTTTTTGAACTCTTCTACGACTGAACATCCTTGTTAAATAAATTTACAATGATTCAGGCATGAATGCCTCATGACACATATTAACAAGGTCATTTTGATTTTTCAACCGTGCATACACTTAGGGGAAGATAAAACCTTGAAAAGACTAATTCATCTACAACTATCTGTTCAATCACTCACTTCATACGGAACTCTGATGTAACTGACTTCATTCAATAAGGATTTATGTTATTCCACTCAACACTCTTAAGGATTCTTAAACCCCTACACTAAAGTAAAGTGACTCGTGAAGAAAAAGCTGTCAGTCCCTCCAAAAATTGAATAAGTGTGATTTGACATCAAGTACATCGGGAATCTCCCCTGAAATAAAGGAGGAAACTCGCATCAGAAAGTGTCTTATCCACATTATCATAAATGACGATACCGAGTAACCGGGAATTGCCCCTGAGACAAAGGGCACGCATCGTGTCAAAAGGTTAGTCATGTTGCTATTTAATAAATATAAAATTATTTGGGACTGTGCGAAGCTACCAAAAGCTGAGCATTTTGTATTGAAATGTAGGGAGGAGAGATTCTTGTTAGTGTTACTTAGAACATATGACTATCCATATTGCTTTGAAAGTCATTCTTCATTGTTCACATGTTGAATTTGAGCTTGATTGTTTGAATGTATTTCCTGAATTAGTTGATCATCAATGGTTAAGCAGTACATCTATTTGTAAGCACAACCATGTTAATATGGCTCATGGACATAATTGCTCAAATCAATTACATTCTTATTATACTTGTCCCTAAGGGACCTTCATGCTTGATCTTTTAACTATTTATGCTTGCTTGTCTGCCCACATGCTTAAAATGCATAATAAGAACTCAATTGTTGAACCCCCGCAATTGAAGTACATAACTCACTTTGAATCTGCTATTCCACTCATATTTTCTGAATTTTCTCTAAAATGGATTGTGCTGAAGAGAAACCCATGTCTTTTTGATTGGTGAACTAAGTTGGTTAGAATCACTCTCATGTGACCAACTAGATTGTGATGGCTGAAAGGAATACAAATTCTGATTGAACTGTTCTGTGCGTTGAGTTACTGCTCTGACATTGTGTCCATTACTCGGACTTTGTTTCATAGTGCACTGACCTTGAATTCTAATGTACAGAGTCAAAAGGTTGCATTTGGTGACTCTAACATGTTTTAATCTTAAGTTCTTTGAAGTGCTCAGAATGAAGGAGATAAGGTAAGCAACTTGGCTTCAATGCTATTCATGGGAATGAAGTGTATTTAACTCAAATCTGGTATGATTCCTTGCAACATTTCAATCTCAATGATTTGTGATGGATAATAGAAATGAATGCTTGAATGCTTAATTGAATTGATCATCCAAGTGTGGCTATTTGATTTCCCTTGTCCAAGATCAACTTTTCTCAGTTGAACTACCCACACATTTCCCACTTTGTGTTTATCATTTCGTGGATATCAAGTTTGGTTCATTTGGGCATCAATTCATTCCATTTCACTTGATTTTCAAAGTGCAGAGAAAGTGTCGACCCCTAAGGTCGACACTCTTACCAGGTGTCCTTTTTCTTGGGAGACAGAATAGTCTCTAAAATGTGTCGACCCACAAGGTCGACACTTTTACCTCGGAACCCGACTTGTGAACTAGATCGTAGGGTTCACTTCTCACGCCACTCTCCTATGTGGCTCGAACCAATGGCTTTACTCCCTCATTTGGTCAAACCCCATCGAACCTAAAACCTTTTCTCCACCTCTAAAACCCATTCACCACCCACTTCTCTAGCCCTAACCCTCTTCTGCGACCTCCCATGGGCGACCGTCCGCAACCTCCAACCCCGCAGTCGACACTCTTCCTCCACCCCTCGTTCCTCTCTGTCCACACCACCTCCTTCTTCCACTTGAAGCTATCGCGGTGCCCTCCGCGGCTCCTTCAACGTCACCCCTTCCAGAAGGCTTCCTCCGGCGAGCGGCTGCGTCGCCCCCTTCTTCTCCTCCGGAAGCAGTTGCAGAGTTCTTCTTGGAAGCTCATTCTCTTGGAGAAGGTGCTGTTCGTGGGGTGAAGACCAGTCATTCAGAGGTCTCAAACTGCATCAAAGTCCCCTTTTTGCTTGTCTTGTATGTTATCCGAACTGCACACCAATGGCACCGAAGAAAAGATCTGTGTTGGAACTAGAGGAAGCTCGCATCCAAATAGAGCTAAGGCGTAAAGACAAGGAAGCCCATGTTGAAAGAAGGAAAAGAGCCTCTGAGACGATGATGTTGTCTGAAAGAAAAGTGATGCGTCCTCGTGCGGTTGATTTCAGGAGCATAGAAAAGAATCTGCCAAGGTTAGTCGAACTCCTTAGGAAGCAGCCAAATTTAATTTCTTTCATGTCAGACCACCGACGTGTCTACCATTTCTTAGTTCATCAATTCTATGGAAATATGGTGGTGAAAAATGATGAACTGTACACTGAGATAAATGGGCGTTCTGTTCCTTTAACTACTCAACTGATTGGAAAGGCCCTAAATTTACCTTGGGATGGTGGAATGATTTATAAGGAAGCTATTTATTCTGAAGAGCTTGCATATGAACTCATGACTGATAAGGTAGCAACACAAGGTTGGGTACCGAAGTTGAATGCAAATGAATATCCACCTCTTCAAAAGATTCTACATCACATGATGACAATAATTCTACTGCCAAGATTGGGGTCACGAGAGCAGGTCACTGACGGGCATAAATTTCTATTTGTTCAAATTATGAGTGGAGAGCCAGTCAACTTTCCAGAAGTAATGATGGAGTATATAACAAGCTGTAGGAAGTCCAAGAACCGAAATTTGCCGTATGGAGCTGCTTTAACACCGATCTTCCAATATCTGCATATTGACTTGAGCCAGTAGGTCAGTCACCCAATTAGGGATGCTGACATCTATACTATCCCATCCATTTGCAGCAACATGGGCTATGAATTGAAAAATGGTGTTCTCGTTCGCACACTTCCGTCAAAGAAAGGCAAGGCCCCGGTAGCAGGATCTGACCAAAGTGAAGGTGAAGATCATGAAGAACCCATCAGCAGAACTGCCAGAACTAGAGTGTCACATGCTACATCTTCAGTAGATACATCAATGACCACTAAATTTGACGAATTAGCTGATGAAGTTTGCAATGTCAAAGAATCAGTGGATGCCCTTACACGAGATGTCAAAGAGCTCAAGCTTCATCATGACACTTATCTTCAGAAGTTCGCTACCATGGCCGACTCTATTGACTCTCTACATACCGCTATTGGCATTCAAAACTCCAAGTTTGACGATCTCTCTGATTTTCTCCGGCGTGCTCGCACGCCTCCTGACTCTCTTTGAGGCCTAAATCTCCTGTACCTTGCTTCTCATGACCAAACTGATTGACCTCTTCTCCCTTCCCACTCATTTTTGTTGATGACAAAGGGGGAGATGCATTGTGCTATCTGTTATGGTGGATATTTTGTTCTTGTGTTTGGTTGTCTGTTATGGTGGATATTTTGGATATTTTGTTATTGTGTTTGGTTGTCTGTTATGGTGGATATTTTGTTCTTGTGTTTGGTTGCATGCCTTGTCATGAGGATAGTTTGTGTCTTGTTATTATGATGTTTGTTTATGGCATGTGGACATGGTTGTCCAAATATGGACAATATTTGTGGATGGCTGATGGACAATGCTGAAGTAATGAGTTATCTTGTGAATGTCATATTTTATGAACTTGTGGCTATTTTGTGGAATGAATATATCCCGTTGATGGATGGTTATTGATATCTTAATTCATGGTTAAAATGCATCATATCCTTGATTGTGTTCAAAGAGAGAGAACTGCACTTTGAGGATGAGAGTTATTGGTTTGTTAAGCATGCTTTTATGTCTAGAATGCTAGGGTTGAAATTGAATTTCCTTGAAACTCTTTTTATCCGTCAACACTATTTTGTCTAATTGCACATAGTATTTGTCATCATCAAAAAGGGGGAGATTGTTGAACCCCGTACACTACCATGTATTAAGGAATTTTGATGATGAACTAAATACCATGTGATTGGGTTCCATGTAATTAAATGCAATATGTGATTTGTGGATGAGGAATGATATGCTTTAATCTCTTCATGACTGAATGGAGTTCATTTCCATACCTTTGCAATTGTTGAATGAGATGCCTTTTAAATTCATGAATTATGTGCTGAATTAGATTGACATTGCCTTGCATGTTACACAAGGAGAGATGAAGATAGGGAGTGATTCAAACCAATTCATGGAATCACCATACTATACTTTTGGTTGATTTAGACTATCGTTGATTCATTTAATTCACTTAACGGTTGTGTAGGTTCTCAAGTGTGAAATTGAGTGAATCATGAATGATAGATTTCAATTTCTAGAACTTGAATGATGTGGAAGACTAACTTCCAGTATGTAATGTGACAGGTGTATAGAATGGAATGAACATATAGACCACATTGGATATCTTCCAAGTGGATCTTTACAGGCATATGGACCAACAAAATGGTAAGTTATTTTGTTTGGTTGGTTGAAGGAGAATTCGTGTGTTGTTTGGATGAACAGACCCCAAGGTAACTCCATATCTATTTCTACTTGGTTTATCAGTGATAATAGGGGTAGAGTCACTTAATTCCTCCCATCATGTAGTTATCCTTGATGTCTCATGATTTCAGAGTTACCCTATCGTGTGTTTTCTCATAGCTTGTTATGTCAGAATAAGTGTCGACCCCATGGGTCGACACTTTATCCAGGGGATGCTGTTTTCAGCCGGCCCTCTTATGTCTTCGTAGTTAGGGATAAAAAGTCGACCCATGGGGTCGACCTTTTTATCGCTCGGTTCTGTCTGGGCTTGTTTTTCAGAATCCGGGACATAAGTGACGACCCACAAGGTCGACACTTATTCCAGGTCTTTCTGCCGTGGCTTGTTTCTTTGTCACAGGCAGAAAGTGTCGACCCCGTGGGTCAACACTTTCTTCGCTGGGTGTTGTTTCGACCTTTGTTCTGCTTTGCCCGTATGCGAGTGTCGACCTTAGGGGTCGACACTTTCCGGCGACCAAAAAATACGCCGGTTCGCGCGGCGATCGGAGCCCTAGCTCGATCCCCTCTTTTTGTGCCCAATCGTGATTGGTCCTTGGGAGATATTATCCTCCACGTGGCCCTCATTTCCCTGGTGTTATATATATCATATGAGATAGGGTTTCCATTCTAGAAGGAAGGAGCATCTAATGCATATACGAATGGGGTTTTACAGGAAGAGCGGCTGGAACGTGTTGAAGCTTATTCCCACATTATGCTGAGATCGATTCAAGGTTGAAGACGTTCGTCCTCCACCTTCCAGAAGCCATTGGGTTGAAGAATGACGGCTGAACCATCTCTCCATCACCCATGGACTTGATGCGCCATGAAGTCACCAAAGAAAAGGGGATTGAAGCATCTACGTCCTTTCTTCTGATCTGAACCAAAGGAGCTTCGTGAAGGCATCTTCTCCAATATGTCCATCCCCGTAAGTCATCAAGGAACCAAGCTTCATCTTTGATGCTCAGGTGTTTCCTCAACTCTATATTCATCACAGTTTAGAGTTATTCATGCTTGTTTATGTCCATTGAGCTTACAAATGTATATCTGAGTTCATCTTTTAAACCGAAGAATATTATGTGTGTGTTCGGAGCGGGGTCTCCGAGTGTGTAATCATTGTTAGGGTGCGTCCCCGTCATGGTGTGTGTGTGTGGTGCTGAGCACCGTGTTGAGGGTTCACCCTCGTGTCTGTGCTGCTCTGTTGCGTGTTGAGCCTCGTGCTCGTGTATGTGTTTTGCTACCATTGTGCAGCGTGTGGTTTATTAGGGCTCATCCCCGTGTGCTACCTCGTGTAGCGTTTTAGTGAAGCCTCACCGAGGTGGTGAGGGGTGGACGTAGGGTACCCGTCGTGGTCCCGAACCACCTAAAAAATCCTTGTGCATGTATGATTGGTTGTATGCTTGTTCCTTATCTTCTACCACAATTCACAGGATGAGTTATTGATTATCTTGCACATTGATGCTAAATTTGTCAACGTATACTGCTAGTTCAAATTGCCATCTCACCGTGTGTGATCTTGTCACTTGCATGTTCGGTGAGGTTTGATTGAGAAGCCTTCAAGTCTTTTTAATTGGCTATAATTTTTAGAGAGGGATCTATACACCCCCCTCTAGATCCGTGCCACTACACTGTGGGACCCAACAAGATGCCTCTAGATCCGTGCCACTACACTGTGGGACCCAACAAGATGCGTATGATGCATGCTGGGCTAAAATAAAAGAAATCATTAAAACAAATGCAAAGAAAGCCATAAAAAATACAAAATACTCGAGAATAATATTGCTAGACTGGAACGACTAGGGTCAGGACACCATCTGCAACCACAACGTGCAAGATAGAACTGTCGTCCCCCAATCCTCCCAACCTAACGGCCTATCCGATGATTAAACACGTGAACCTAGATCATCATCATTTTTGTTATAGGGGAACGTCAGATCCTGGAACACGTGAATGACCAGCCGGTTCTTGAGATAATATAATATAGATACCATATAGTAATGTAATAATGAGAAGGGGTAGAGAGCCATACCTGACTTACCTGTGCAGGCGAAACGTCATTTTTTGGATTTTCATTTTCTGATTTTTATGGATTTTTATCATAAGACAACCGACAACATGAATAAGCAATCATGAACAGAATGAAAACATAACGACCAAATGAACGAAAAACAACATAACATAACGAAGAATGAACGAGCAAGCAACACATGCAAAGCACCACATAAACAAACAACAAGCATGAGAACGGAGAAAATGGGGGGCATGGTAGCATATGGCGGGACAACACACCATGCAGAATGAAACCATATGTAGCGGGACAGAAATATGTAGGATAATGACATCTAAGACAACCATAGGGGGATGGCATAACACATGTGAAACAACCACATGGGACAAGGACACATGCAACACATGGCAAAACGAGATAACACGTCGAACTAGAACATGCATGAGATGACCATAGATGGGACAAGGACACCTGGGAGATGACCACACGGGACATGACAAAATATGTTCTTTAATCAAGCCCAAGGTCTGATGAAGGAGAACCATCAGGTTCACGATCGTAAGGCAAAAAACCTCTCATGGAGATATGAGGAGAATTAGGTAAAAGCTAAGCATAAGTTGAAAAGGACATCAGCTCAAGAATAGATCGAGAAACCAAATTGAAGAAGAGAATAGATCAAAAGATGAGTGTGAACATGAGATAGAGCGAAAGATGAAGAGCGAGGAAACTTCAATACCTACAACCTGCACACTGAGCAAACAGATTATGCGCTTGTCCTCAAGACAAAATGCATGAGAAATAAAAGACATATATTTTTAGATTTTTTTGACATTTTTTTCTTTGATTGATTTTTGATTTTAATTTTTGTTGATTTTCAATAATATTTGATTTTTTTGGTTTTTGATAATATCTGATTTTTTTGGGATTTTGACAATATCTCATTTTTTTGACAATATTTCATTTTTTTTGGATTTTGACATATCTCTATTTTTTGGAATTTTTGAAATAGCAATCTGCAGTACCCAAGACGGGCTCAAATTACTGGCTAAGGATCGTTGCTCCTACCCCTCTCATTAATGGCTTCCCTTAAGCAGGGCATGCATATGAGGGTGGCTTACCACAACCAACCCCCTCTAAAGAACGGTGCCCCTACTAAGGCCATACCCGGGATACAACCCAGCCTAAGAGGGAGAAGCAGAAGAAAAATTGGAGACAAGCTTTATGCAAGATGGGATACATCAGGATTCGAATTCCTTCCAGGGCACTACCCCTCAAAGATACAGTCTGTTGCGCCGGGACTTTGTGTCTTCAACTTTGAGACCCATGTTATTAGGCATGCATGCGACCGGGCTCATGACGTCCCACGGGGAACTGTACTGCCACACTTGCCATGCCTTTGATTCATAATTTTGCATTGATTCATTTTAATTTTGAGAGCCATTACTGGCTAAATTTCTCATGAAAGCTCACTTTTGAGGGTCAAGACTGATGCGGGACGCTATGCGAACTAGGACTCTATGCAACGATATGGCTAAACGGACTCCTATGACCAGCAACGACACAACAATCCGAGTAGCGTAACTCAACGCCTAAAGTTCCCAAGATAGGAATTATGTTATATAACAAGGAACACAAGCTCGCAAGTGCCCCAAGAGAGGGAAGCACGCTGATCTGCATGGTTGAGAAACCGGCGAGTCTAGGGTGGGCAACTCCACACTCGAGACTCAGATGAGTCACGGGACGGTCACACTCTCTCACCGTGATAGTGATATATCAAATGTAAGAGCTAGGCACCTATGATCTCACAAGCAGCGGCGTCAAGAAACTATACTAAATAAGCAAGCTAACCAAGTAAGGAAAACGGACGCGTACCTCCACACTCGGGGCATGGGGAAGAAACCCGGCCAAGTCACACGATCCCCGGTACAATGCTAAATGAGTACAAATAAATATGGCCCACTCCTCGCATGGAGGTAAAAGGCTACACAGTGAGATCCGAGGGTCGAACAACGTGGGGTGACCGGTGCCGGGTCGATGAAGCTCGTCGTACGCGAACTGCCGCGAGCCGGTACGCACCCGGACCAGTAGCAAGGATGGCATGTCACGGAGGCCGAGGGAGGTGCCAACGTCCCTGGTAGCACGCTGTAAGGTATGACAAATACCCGGGAGGAAACCGGAAGCCGACGGCGTGGTCACGGACCTCCGGCGCCACCACGAACAAGTGGGCAGATTGCTGGCCAATCCGCACGTGCGTAGGGAGGCAGCAAGAAGGCGGGGCTGGCACGCAACCTTCGGCACGCCCGTTGGTCATGAAACTTGGCGTGGATGCTGGTGGTATTGTCCCGACGTTCCCAATGGAAGGAAAACTACAACCGAGTGCCGTGGTGGTCGTGGCAATTTCTGTAGCAAACCCTGCGCGTTCTGGCCTATTCCCTGATAGCAGGACCCTCGGGCAAAGGTTGGGCTGGAACCGGGCCCTCCGTATGGAAATTGGGGCGGTGTTTTCTCTGGTGGATAGGTGAGGGTCGTGGAAAGATTGGGTAGCAGTGGCGGGATGGGGTGCAGTGGTGATTTTGGGCGTGGGAGGTGCAAACATGTGGGACTCAGTTCTGCAGTTCAGTGCAGTCAGAACTGAGATCTGGAAGAGTGGGCATGGGAAGCAGGAAAAAAGGGGGCTTTTGAAATTAATGAAAATTATTTAGGAAGGGTTGGGATGTGTATAATCTACTCTGAAAATCTTGGATCATTCTGAGTTGCTTTGACTGTCGTCCCTTTGGAAGGGATTGGGCACTGTCCCGCAGGGACTGCACAGAGGTAGTCTGCGCGACCAAAAGGGCTCTAAAGATAACTTCTGGCACCGATGGATTTTCGGCTCGGGATTTTTAGGAACGATGGAGGACAGGTAAAGAAAGAACTTTTATGAAGAGGTAAACATGAAATGAGGATGGGAAATGGGCTTACTAAGGTGATCTTCAGGGTTCAGGTTTTTATGCAGGTCTGCACAGGGGCAGCCTGCGCGACCAGAAGGGCTACAAAGAGAAGTTTTTGTGCTGAGCGAATTTTGAGGTGAGGTTTTCGGGAGCGGTTAGAGGACATGAAGAGAAAGACAAGTTGTGAAGAGCGTTATGGGATTTGAGGACGGGAGAGGAGCGTGCCAACCTGATCTTTGTGGCCTAATTCTGCAGGCAGATAAGAAAAAACTGATGCGTAGGGCAGCAAGGGCTATCTCCTCCGGACATGTAGCAACCTTCGATCCATGAACTCCGGGCTTGAGGAGAGGTGAGAGTGGTCACCTCCCTGATGTTGGAGAAGCCGAAACCTGCAAGAGATGGGAGGGATAGGGCGTCGCACCCTAGAGAGAGAGGAAGAGGAAGAGGAGAGATAGAGGGTGTCACACTCTAGAGGGGAGAGGAGGAAGAAGAGGGAAATGCTCTTGGCAAAACTCAGATTTTCATTCATTCATTCATCAATCCTCCCAAGAGGGGAATACAAGGTAATATATAGAGTATGGGCTCCATCTTCCCTCCTTGGAGTTTGAATTTGAACCCATTTGAATTTGAAATCCATGGGCTCTCTTTTCCACCTTGGAGTTGGAACCCATCATGAGCTCCACTTTCTCTCCTTGGATTTTGAACCCATTTGAATTTAAAATCCATGGGCTCCCTTTCCCACCTTGGAGTTGGAAGCCATCATGAGCTCCACTTTCTCTCCTTGGATTTTGAACCCATTTGAATTTCAAATCCATGGGCTCCCTTTCCCTCCTTGGATAAAATTCAAATTACATACAAAAGACACACCTAAGACGTACATAATACATAATACGACCAAATACGTACATAATGTCAAATACGTACACAATACAAGTACGTATAAAAATACGTATAAAAATACGTACAAAAATACGTACTAAGTGTCAAAGCTCCAATGGAGACTCCAGACTGTCCCCCAGCCACAAGGATGTCGGTGTCGACCGAGTCGTGCTACGTGTCCGGTACCGGCGGCTCTCAGAGTCGAGCCGTATTCTTGCTCGGGTGTCCTCACCAATTCTCCCCGGGTGGGAAGAACTCGACCCTGTCGAGTAAGGGTCTCCATCGCTCTGGTATTGCTCGAGCAAGTCTGGATCTATCCTCTCAAGCTCTGCCCGGGTGATCCATGCATCATCGGACGCAGGTTATCCTCTCCAACGCACCAAGTAGCGGTGATACACGCCACTCCTAGTGGTAGTCACCTGCTCATCCAGTATAGACTCTATCCGCTCATGCTGTTGAGGTGACAGGGCTGGAAGTGGACTCTCAGGGGAGGGCTCACTCACAAGGGGTGGAGAAGGCCCAAACAACTTACTAGGGATCACTACCGAGTCCCTACATGTGACTAAGTCCGAGACATTGAATGTGGAATTGATATCATAGTCGTCCGGCAAGTCTATAACATATGCATTAGATCCAACTCGCTTCAAAACTCTAAAGGGGCTAGCACCACGAGCTTGTAATTTCTTCACGGCTCCAGAAGGAAACCGTTCCGGTCTGAGCCGGATCATGACATAATCTCCCTCCAGGAACACGCGGGGGTGTCTATGAGTGATAGCCAATTCTTTATATCGCGCGTTGCTGGACTCAATGTGTCGATGATGATGCAAACTCTGACCTAATTGTGTGGACTCATACCTATGCGAGTGTAGAGGTGGTCCTGGACATCCAAACGTGGACCTAGCATGTCTATGACACCTACCTGATTGGAGAACACGGGGAGGACCTGGACAACCAAAGTTGTACCTATCATGCATAGGTGTCCTACTAAATGTGGTAGACTTAGGGGGTCCAGTATGTCCAAACTTACTCACTATGTAACCCCTATATGACTGTAGACATGATGATGCATGAGAGAGAGACCAGTGTTCCTTTCCATCCAAGTTCTGGGGTGTGGATGCATGCAGGCTGAGATGTTGGCGGGCATGTGTAGAAGTGGTATGATAGTGGACCTCTTTGACAAAGGGGACTGAAGAATATTGGTCGAGAGGATCACTAGGTAGGGGATCGAAAGGGTCAAAGAAATGATGACTCCTCCTGACAGGCCCCTTCACAATACTTGCCCATGTTTGATGCTCGGCAATATGTGGAGGGTCAAATTCTGTCATTATGATAGATGGGGCAAGGGGCTCATGAGGAAGGCGAGGTTCCTCCCTTGGGACAGTAATGCCATAAGAGGGGACACAGTCAAGCTCATCGGGTATGGGAAAGAACAAAAGGACCTCGAAGGTGATATGACCTATGGTGTACACCGAGGTAACGGACCCTAAAGTAGGGTGCGTGAAGCGATGACCACAGGGTTGGTCAGACCCTAAGGCCAACATATACGTCAACTCCCATTGATAATCTAAACTCCTAATAAAGTCCTTCACATTTTCTACAAAGTAGAAGGATCGAAAAGTGGTGTGAAAGGAGTTAAGTGGTATTACTAGGAGTGCTGGTTCCATGGTTGGGTAGTAAAGGATCGAAACATCTAGAATTAGACCCTTCCTTAACCAGCAAGACAAAGGCTCTCCAATGACAAGTTCACCCTCGGGAGACAAGAATGGCTCTAGATGAGGGTCGAAGGGCGAAGCATATACCTCGAGTGAGGAAAAGGAGTCCCCTATGATGTGGATGGAACCTTGGCTCTCCTTCGAAGGTACTGGGCCGAGAGTGTTGGCCTCGACCTCCATATGTTTAGGCACGACTCCATCCTGACTCGGAGGTGGGCAAGGGGAAGTCGACGGTCCAATAGGAGTGTGCATCCTTCCTAGTTTCTCCCTAAAAATTTGCAGGAGTTCGACAAGGGGGAGATCCCTCAGGATAGAGGCATTCGGGGAGACTTGCTGATAATCATGAGACTTAGTCTCAGACATAGATTCATACACAGGTGGAACCCTGCCCTTCCAACTATGATGCCCTCAGTTGGGGGTAAGAGGTGATGTGCGTTGTAGAGGTTGAGCCCTTATGGTGACCTTGGATTGGCCGGGAGAGAAAGGAGGAGTGGTAGTGCTCCTCGGGCTATGGCTCTCCAAGTAGGAGGGGGAACGTTGGGGAGCATAGATTTTCCTAAGTTCTACCTTCATCTCCTCCCATGAGCCTATGGGCTCTTGCCTCTTAACCGCCCTAAGACGCACTATGTGGCTCCACACCTCCTTGGCTTGAGCCGAAAGTTGTCCCTTGGCAATGTTGACTCTCTCGGATCCATATATCCAATTCTTCTCAAAGTATTTTCCCATGGTAGTCTCCCATTTTAGATAGGCACTAGGGCTTGATCCATCAAAGCGAAGGTCCTCATCTAGAATGATGTCTAAGAATAGAGGGTTGGTCGGACCCTTGTGGAGGGCCGAGTTGTATGGAGTTGACCAAATAGGGATAGCCATGATGATGCACTCGAGGACTCTAAATACACATGCACGCACTAGGACTATGGAAGGGACATGCATGACAACTAAGGGATGGGACTACACACGACTCAAAATGGTGATGGAAAAAGGGGAAGAATGATGACTCAAATGCACCTAAAACAAACATAATGACTCACATGCAACTTAGACAAACCTAATGCCTCAATTGCACCCTAGACATCCTAAGGACTCAAATTACCTAGGACCCCAATTCGATAGAAAAAATTAGTTCCCAAAGCTCTGATACCAAATTTGATGTGGGACGCTATGCGAACTAGGAGTCTATGCAACGATATGGCTAAACGGACTCCTATGACCAGCAACAACACAACAATCCGAGTAGCGTAACTCAATGCCTAAAGTTCCCAAGATAGGAATTATGCCATATAACAAGGAACACAAGCTCGCAAGTGCCCCAAGAGAGGGAAGCACGCCGATCTGCACGGTTGAGAAATCGGCGAGTCTAGGATGGGCAACTCCACACTCGGGACTCGGATGAGTCACGGACGGTCACACTCTTTCACCGTGATAGTGATATATCAAATGTAAGAGCTAGGCGCCTATGATCTCACAAGCAGCGGCGTCAAGAAACTATACTAAATAAGCAAGCTAACCAAGTAAGGAAAACGGACGCGTACCTCCACGCTCGGGGCGTGGGGAAGAAACCCGGCCAAGTCACACGATCCCCGGTACAATGCTAAATGAGTACAAATAAACATGGTCCACTCCTCACAGGGAGGTAAAAGGCTACACAGCGAGATCCGGGGGTCGAACAACGTGGGGTGACCAGTGCCGGGTCGATGAAGCTCGTCATACGCGAACTGCCGCGAGCCGGTACGCACCCGGACCAGCAGCAAGGATGGCATGTCACGGAGGCGGAGGGAGGTGCCAACGTCCCTGGTAGCACGCTGTAAGGTATGACAAATACACGGGAGGAAACCGGAAGCCGACGGCGTGGTCACGGACCTCCGGCGCCACCACGAACAAGTGGGCAGATTGCTGGCCAATCCGCGAGTGCGTAGGGAGGCAGCAAGAAGGCGGGGCTGGCACGCAACCTTCGGCACGCCCGTTGGTCACGAAACATGGCGTGGGTGCTGGTGGTATTGTCCCGACGTTCCCAATGGAAGGAAAACTGCAACCGAGTGCCGTGGTGGTCGTGGAAATTTCCGTAGCAAACCCTGCGCGTTCTGGCCTATTCCCTGACAGCAGGACCCTCGGGCAAAGGTTGGGCTGGAACCGGGCCCTACGTATGGAAAATGGGGCGGTGTTTTCTCTGGTGGATAGGTGAGGGTCTTGGAAAGGTTGGGTAGCAGTGGCGGGATGGGGTGCAGTGGTGATTTTGGGCGTGGGAGGTGCAAACATGTGGGACTCAGTTCTGCAGTTCAGTGCAGTCAGAACTGAGAGCTGGAAGAGTGGGCATGGGAAGCAGGACAAAAGGAGGCTTTTGAAATTAATGAAAATTATTTAGGAAGGTTTGGGATGTGTATAATCCACTCTGAAAATCTTGGATCATTCTGAGTTGCTTTGACTGTCGTCCCTTTGGAAGGGATTGGGCACTGTCCCGCAGGGACTGCACAGAGGCAGTCTGCGCGACCAAAAGGCCTCTAAATATAACTTCTGGCACCGATGGATTTTGGGCTCGGGATTTTTAGGAACGATGGAGGACAGGTAAAGAAAGAACTTTTATGAAGAGGTAAACATGAAATGAGGATGGGAAATGGGCTTACTAAGGTGATCTTCAGGGTTCAGGTTTTTATGCAGGTCTGCACAGGGGCAGCCTGCGCGACCAGAAGGGCTACAAAGAGAAGTTTTTGTGCTGAGCGAATTTTGAGGTGAGGTTTTCGGGAGAGGTTAGAGGACAGGAAGAGAAAGACAAGTTGTGAAGAGAGTTATGGGATTTGAGGACGGGAAAGGGGCGTGCCAACCTGATCGTTGCGGCCTAATTCTGCAGGCAGATAAGAAAAAACTGATGCGTAGGGCAGCAAGGGCTATCTCCTCCGGACATGTAGCAACCTTCGATCCATGAACTCCGGGCTTGAGGAGAGGTGAGAGTGGTTGCCTCCCTGATGTTGGAGAAGCCGAAACCTGCAAGAGATGGGAGGGATAGGGCATCGCACCCTAGAGAGAGAGGAAGAGGAAGAGGAGAGATAGAGGGTGTCACACTCTAGAGGGGAGAGGAGGAAGAAGAGGGAAATGCTCTTGGCAAAACTCAGATTTTCATTCATTCATTCATCAATCCTCCCAAGAGGGGAATACAAGGTAATATATAGAGTATGGGCTCCATCTTCCCTCCTTGGAGTTTGAATTTGAACCCATTTGAATTTGAAATCCATGGGCTCTCTTTTCCACCTTAGAGTTGGAACCCATCATGAGCTCCACTTTCTCTCCTTAGATTTTGAACCCATTTGAATTTCAAATCCATGGGCTCCCTTTCCCACCTTGGAGTTGGAACCCATCATGAGCTCCACTTTCTCTCCTTGGATTTTGAACCCATTTGAATTTCAAATCCATGGGCTCCCTTTCCCTCCTTGGATAAAATTCAAATTACATACAAAAGACACACCTAAGACGTACATAATACATAGTACGACCAAATACGTACATAATGTCAAATACGTACACAATACAAGTACGTATAAAAATACGTACAAAAATACGTACAAAATATGAATACGTACAAAAATACGTACTAAGTGTCAAAGATCCAATGGAGACTCCAGACTGTCCCCCAGCCACAAGGATGTCGGTGTCGACCAAGTCGTGCTACGTGTCCGGTACCGGTGGCTCTCGGAGTCGAGCCGTATTTTTGCTCGGGTGTCCTCACCAAAGACTGCCCCTATTTGAGACCCCTCTCGTATTAGGGAGCGCCTAGATTGATCATCCCATCCATCAATCTCTTACCCCTGCACTCGGCCAAAATAGAGAAGAGAAAAGACTTTCATGTATACCTGTGGTATAGCCAAAGTAGCAACGGTGTGCCTCAGAGGAATCAGTTATGGCTCGCCGTGAAGTGTGTGAAAAACTTATACTGAAAGGTCACCCTTAACGATCGGGGGAAAGAAACTAGACTCCCAACGCAGAGTTATCACCAGCCTAAGATGCTGCAGAAGCGACTCATCTAACCAATCTTAACATAACTAAGATCACTCATTCATGTGAAGGAACCAACAATATACTCATGCGCAAGAGAAATAGAAATGATAGCAATAATAGCATATTCTTGCACAAATTGAAGATACCTTGCCAATCCATATCATGAAAGTAGCATACTGAAGCAATCTTGACCGTTGGGCTTTGAGCAGCACGAGCTTTGTTTTCCTCGCTTGACAGGACAAAATGGAGAGGATAGCAAGCTTGAAAGCTTCTGTAACACGAAGGAGCGGCAGACACCATACTGGACAAAGAGGGATGAAAAGGAAGAGAGACAAGGGTTAGAACTCCCTCGTTAAGGTACAGAGACCCTCATAACAACGAACCAAATACAGAAGAACCAGAGATTAACTGGGATCAAGGCGGGCTAAAGCCTCAAGAATAGCAAGAAAAAGGGTGAGGTCCCCGAAAAGGGGAGGAAGAAGGAACTGAAATAGAGGAAGAAGAACCACCCGACGTAGTCGGGGAAGGAGAATGAGAGTCACCCGCCAAAGGTGGGGAAAAAGTAGCGTGATCGCCCGACAAAGTCGGGGAAAAGGAATGAAGATCAACCAGCAGGGTCGGGGAAGGAAAAGGGGAATCGCCCGACACGGTCAGGGAAGGATCAAGAAAATCGCCCGACAAGGTCGGGGAATAAGCATGAAAAACCCCCGACGGGGTCGGGGAAAATGAATGGGAAGTGGAATCTGGACATACTTGGGGAGGGAAATTGGAAGAAGTCCTTAGATCTGGAGAAAAGGAGGACATAGGCCGAGACCTAGAATGGTGAGGATAGGAGAAGATAGTAGAAAGGTGATTGTGTGATGGAAGGTACACCACCCAAGGGTAGGAACTGAGCAAGATAAATGATGAATGAGAGGGACCAGCATTAGGTGGAGTGGACCCCCGAGTGCACGGCTGACCGCCCTTGAACTTACGCCATCGCCTCTTCTTAGTAGGAATCACCTTGAAACAAATCTGCCTGGCGCGGACCCCGGCCTTCAAGCTTCTTGACCTACCATGTCTTCTCAGATAACGAGCCCACTTGGCAGATGGCCTGGCCCGATTATGAATATGCAATTTTATTGGGGCAGTTGCCCCTAGACACGGGATGCTAACCATGGGCGGGCATTCCTGAATAACAAACTCCTCGGGATGAACATCAGAAAGCAGTGGAGTTTTGTTGCTTGGCAATAGAAGCATGAGATTTGGCATCTCCATTCGGCTGTTGGGCATGAAACATAACTCCCTTACAAAAGGTGCAGGACGAAACTGAGGGAGCGTAATGCATGGTGTTGATGTGGCCGTCTCGCCAATGAACCGAGGGAGATTACATAAAAGGTGTAGAATGCCCCTAGACAATCTTGAAAATATGACCAACTGCCCCTTGAACACGAACTTAGTAGGCTCTTGGCGGCCGCATGGGTTAGAACTATCTGAGTGGAGGATCCTGCTTGGCTAGTGAACTGAACACCAATCGAGCGAGGAGAAATAACAATATCGATAGTGAATCCCTCGGCGAGTAATGAGATTGCCATCGGCCTCGCTCGGGAGGAAACTGACACTAGCACAAAGGAGCTTCTCTTGGCAACCATCTTCAAAAGTGAGGGCTCCTTATCCCCAAAGCGGCCAGGGACCAGGGATTGGACCGACATGCGACAAATGAACTCCTGAATCCTGTAATGCACGGTCGAAGCCTGGCTTGGCTTATCATCTCCCCGGGGACTGGACCCGAGGGGCACCAAAGGTCACACACACATGCTCCGAGGGGTGGGAAGTAATAGAGAAGGGGTGGAAGAAAGTGGTTTGGAAGGTGTTGGTGAGGGTAATGCGAGTGGTGGAGGGATGGTGGCGATGATAGGTCTGTGTGGAGGTAAAGGCAAAGGTCGAGTTGTAGGTGTGGGTTCAGCCTCCTCGGGCTCGGACAACGACGGTAAAAGGGGTGGAAAAGGTAGTGGAGATGGTGGTGGTGGAATAGGGATCTTTGGGGGAGAAGGCGACGAAGGTGGTTGTAATGGTGGTAAGGGCAATGGAAGTGGTGAAAGGGGTGATGTGGTTGACGGAGGTGGTGAAGGTGAAGGTGGAGGGAGTGAAAGTGGTGGAGAAGTGGAGGAAGTGTCGGTTTGTGGCGCTCTTCGACGTATTGTTACAATGCGTCGAGCATCCTTGGGAATAGGAGTGGAAATGGAGGGTGAAACGGGGGGTACTCGCCTGAGCAGAGGCTTGGATAGGTGAAGAGGATGGGACAGGAGAAGGAATAGGTAACGGAGTGGGTGCTTCATTAACTGAAAGATCACAGGGGTGCCCCCGATCTTGAAACGGGGACGCCTACCTGGGCAGCGCTTGCTACTGCTGCTGCTTGCTGCGGAGATCCAAAATAACTTTATGCACGACAACCCATTCAAACCTCTTATCATTTTCCAGACCATAAACAAATTTTTGGAACTCGAGGCAATCCTCGACCAAATGCCCCTGTTGACGATGAAACTCATAAAAATGGAGCAAATTTTTGACCGTGGATTGGCAAGTCATAACCGGAGAAAGTTGCAATGCGCAAGTGGCCATCAAAGCCCTGAAAACATCTATAAAGGATTCCGACAACGGAGGATGAGGAGCCCACTTCGGACAAGGTGGATGCCGAGGGGTATGGGAAGGTAATGGAGATGGTAGTGGGGGTTGCGTAGGCAATGGAAATTGCATAGGTAAGGGCGCAGGGCTAGTGAGTGGATTTGGCGGAGGTGTGTATGGAGTGGGAATGTAGTGAACAGCATCTACTCGCTTGGGGTGTGGAATTCCCTTGATCGAAGATGGAGAGGATTGACTCTGGGAGGCAGCAGGTTGATGCATGGGAGGTTGATATGTGGGGGTATGTGGGTAAGTGAGGATGGAATGCTGACTCGTGGAGGGATACGTGGTGGAGGGCTGACTCGTGGTGGATGGCGAATAGGAGGCATATGTGGGCGTAGGAGGTAATGGAGACGCGGGGTCAAGGGGACTCAAGAGTTGTTGGCGGATGAAGCGGGCTCGGCTATAAAGCTGTTGCCAGAGGTGATATCATTCAAGGCTAAGATAAAGCGGTACTCGAGCGTTGCATTAGAAATGATCATTTTGATTTTCTCTCCCTCCGGAATATGCCCCGGGACTTGAGCGGCCAAGCGACGCCAGCGGTCAGCAAAGGTCGAGAACTCCTCGTCGGGCTTCATCTTCTCATGGGCCAGATCAACCATAGAGTACTTGGGCCCAACCTGGTCTTGATGCTGCTGAATGAATTTCTCTTGTACAACTTGAAAATTCACCACTTACTCTTGCGGCAATGAAAAGAACCAATCCCGAGCCGGGCCCTCTAGTGACAGACCAAATAAATAGGCCATCAAGCATTGGTCATGTTGGAATTGGGCCGACTCATGCATGAACTCCTTTAAGTGCACGTAGGGGTCACGGACTCCACCATAGCGGCAGTAAGCAGGAATTTGTGAACGCAGTGGAAGCTGAAGACCTTGGAATGCAAATGGGACACTCAAAGAAGTTTGAGGATCGATTCGACGTTGTAGTTCATCAAGCTAGCGTTGGGCTTGAGCAATCATCTCCTCAATGGGGAGAGATCGAGAGGAATGTGAGCCAGCCTACGCAAGAGAGTGTGAATTTAGACCAGGACTATGGTATTGGGCCAGATAAGGGGATCCAGCCGGAGAAGAAGAAAAGCCCATCCTAGGAGTGGAAGGATACCCAGGCCTGGAAGAATCATAAGAATGAGGAGAAAGACCCACTGGGCCAGCAGCATAAGCGAAAGAGGGAGTGTGCCTATTAAGAGAAGCGGGCCCATTAAGGGAATAAGATGACCCATTATAAGAGTGAGGCCCATTCAGAGGGTTGGCAACGAGCTTCTGGGCCTGGATAGGGTCAAGAAGTGATAAATGGGCCGAGAGACTCGCTTGTGCCTCGAAAAGGTCGCGAGAAGATGGGCCTACATGGGAAGAGGAGTCCACGCGGGAATAGGAGGGGAATAGGAATGGTACAGAGGGTTGATGCGATGCTCCATGGGAGAAATGGAGACTAAATACAAGGAAAATCCAGGTAATATACGGGGGGAGTAAGGGTCCAATGACCCAGTAGGGAGCTGACCCAATGGTGTGAGGGAAGAGAAGAGGAAAACAGAAACCTAGGACAACGATACTAGATAAATAGCAACACAGAATGAGCTAGCCTAAATGGGCCTAATGACAAAATTTATATGAATGATGGGGGATGCAACACAAACACCACAAATGGACCTGGATAGGCCCCAAACAATACGAAGAATATGAAGAGGTCACCCAAGTCAAACAAGTTTGATGTGATGGAAGTATTTTATTGTCAAAGTTCTGGGCCTTTTAGTGATTTGAATTATGATTAACTCCCTCAAGATAGGAAACCTATAGGGAATAAGGTCCGAACTTTGGGTTTGACTAAGGTTAATTCCTCCCAACGTATGCAAAATGTGAGCATAAGAGGTGGAAATGTACAATCGGCCCGGCGTCCGTGTAGGAATCCACGGCTCACGGGAACTTACGGAGGTCCCGGATAAGGTCACCTAGTTGGCTCCAAGGAATATGTATACGAGAGGATCCCCTACCAAGGTAGGAATGCAACTACAAATGATAAAGATGCATGAACCTATGTGCACCGGAGTGCATGCAAAGCCTAGCCTAAAACTAACAAACAAAGATCAAATCAATATGGCAAGTATAGTACAATGATACATGGCAATCGGGGAGAGATAAGAGGCACCCAAAATGAATGTGAAATGATATGAAATAGCACACAACTATCAGTTTCGGGGTGCACTGTAGCACAGATAAACGGTCTTATGAGAGACCGCTCAAAGAAGGTAAACGACCAAGGCAGGGCCGTGTAATGACAGGGAGTAGTAAAAAGAACTAAAACATAGAGGCTGAAACGAACTGAGATTGCAGGGACAGAAGTGTACCTAACTTGAAGGTCTATTAAACGACCGTGCAAAGTGTGGAACGGCCCCGAATAGACCGCAGAGAGTCAGTGAAGGCACAAGCGTATGAAGACTATTATATATGGTGCATATATTTTTGATGATAACTAAACTTTATAGTTTGATGAGAACTAACTTTATGGTATGAGGATTCATGATGTTACTTGGCTGTGTGATATTTCTAGTGTCCTTGTGCTCTTGCTGTTTATGTATGGTTGAGATGGCAATGATCATAATCTCTTTAATGTGAACAAGAACAAGAGGCAAGAGGTTTCATAATCACTTTAATGTGAACAAGCATGGTATTAAACCTTGTCTATCTTGATTACAGGATCAAACATCGTGACGATTGCTTAGAGGGTAAAAACAAACGTGTGGATAAGCACACTGCTATCCACAATCTAAAACATGTAGTAAATCATGTCTACATTCTTCAAGAACCGTTGGTAAGGCTATGGAATTCTCAATTCTGTTAAAGTAAGTAAAGCTGACTTACCAACATGGGAAGTTGATTTGATCTAATGTGAAAAGGTTCTCTATGCTTGAACATGTGGATTTGTTTGTTGGTGGGTGTATTGACTTAACCTTGATCAATCAATTTGGTTGAACAAGTGTTCAAACATTTCATGTGCTCTTTACTCATGTGCTTTTCATGAATGTACTTCATGCTTTTCTTATGTGGCTTATTGAGCTATAGTTCTAATTAATTATCTATGTTCTTGCAGGTCAAAATACTCAGTATATATCCTCAAGGTCGAAGGAGTTTGATCCCATGGACTGCAACTAGATTCAAGGGGTTGAACGATCGAAATCTAGAAAATCCCAGATTTCAGTCGACCGCATGCCTTGGGGCGGTCGACCGATTTTCCCAGCACCCAAATCTGCCAAACCTGCACAATTCCGGTCGACCGCCCCATGCTACCGGTCGACCGCCAGCCCCGATGCAGCAATTGTTGACTTTCGAATTCAAGCTCGTGGAAAGGTTCTTTCACCCATTTGTTTAATCCCTCTGCCCCCAATCAAGGAGGGATTTGTGGATCTGGTCTAGGGGTTGTCTCCTAACCTTCCAATATCTATAAAAGATCTCATTGGGGTCATAAACCCTAACAACTCCATGGGCTTCAAGGAGAGATCCAAGGGGAGGTTGTCCAAGGGAGAAGAAGGGTATTGTAGCTCCGTGAACAGTACTTGGTGCAAGAGTTCATCATCCATCTCCAAGGTGATTCAAGCTCAATCTGAAGCTAGCAACCTCCAAGGAAGTGAAGAAGCAGGCAAGCAAGGATTCAAAAGGAAGATTGCCCAAGGGAGAAAGAAGAAGAAGCAAGCAAGCATGGATTCGAGAGAAGGCTGCTAAAAGGTGAAAGAATATTGTTTCTCAAGATCAATCTGAAGTCTTTCAAGCTCTGCTCAAGTCAAGGTTGAAGCCACGGTCAAAGATCAGCAACATATATTCAAAGGGAAGCAGAATCAGGAGTTTTCTAAATTGTGCCTCATTGTCTTTGTGTTTCAGGTGTTATATTTGTGTTCCTCATAAACTATAAGCACTTGTGTGTGTGTCGATCATTTTGGATTCGTGGTCGTGTGTGTGTGTCATATCTGATTCATGTGTGTGCATGGATCTTCCTAGATCTACGTGTGTGTGTGTGGATCTATCTAGATCCGGTCATTCTAGTGTGTGGAGTGCTGCATCTATCACAGCGTGTGTGTGTGTTGTTGATCCGGTTGTTGGATCTTGTTGGAGACCTCGTCTCCGTGTGTGGATGTGTATTGGGGCGCGTCCCCGTGTGTGTGGGTAGGTGTCATCCTGCGTATGTGTTTGGAGTGTCATCTCCATTTGGGGATTTGTCCCTAAGTGAAGCCTCACCGGGTTTGGTGAGGGGTGGACGTAGGATTGCCGTCGTTGCATCCGAACTACCTTAAAAATTGCCTTGCATCATGGTATGACTGTGTGGTTTGGATCATTTCTCCTACCTCCATTCTGTGTGAACGTTAGTATATGTTGTATTCTAACTCGTGGTTAAATAGATTTCAACCTTCTAGTTAGTGTATTTTCACATTCTTTAAAAAGGCCAAAGTTTTCATTAAAGTTTTGTAAACACCCAATTCACCCCCCTCTTGGGTGTCATTGATCGCTGGACTTCAATTGGTATCAGAGTTAAGGCTCGATTTTTTAATAGATTTAATGATCTAGAGAGATCCAGATCAATGACTACCAACATGTACACCCTGAATTCTCTATTGATGTTTGATAGTTCTAATTTTGATTTGTGGTTAGGAAGAATGTTTAGTCTAGTCAATTCATACGACACTAAGCTATGGAAGCTTATCTCACATGGTCCTTATGAATTGCCTAAAGACAAAGCTATCTGGACTGCAGATCATAAGTTCAAACATGATCAAAATTATTTGGTTTTTAAGTTGTTTACTGCAACAGTTAATTCTAATCATTTTTCCTTTGTCTCCCATTGCAGATCCGCAAAGGATATAATGGATGACGTAACCGGTTTCCAGGAAGAGTATCAAGACCAATGCCTTGTGGCAGGCACGAGTGATCAAGGGAGTGATCGGTAAATTGGATCAAGCTCAAATGTAAATTCTGATTCTGATAATAAAGATGAATTTAGCAATGAAGAACTGTTGATTGCATATGATGATCTTGCTGATAAATACAAGAAGGTAAAATTGGAAAACAAAAAATTGAAAAGGAATGCCGAACAAAATAATTATAATTCCTCTTGTAAAAAATACTCACATCTAGTGGAATTTATTGATGCTCATGTGTTTGACATTGAATTTCATAAAGATCAAATTTCTTCCTTGAGAAATGAAAATAAAGAGTTGAGAGAGAGAATAAGTTCAATGGACAATGGTCAGATTGAATTTGTTCATGATAAGAAACTTGAAAAAGAAAATGAGAAACTGAAGGAATTGAACACGGCCATTTCTGAAAGATTGATTGCTTTTGAAAAAGAAAAATCTGTGAATATTGATGAATCTGAAAAAGTGCATACTTTGTTGCAAGAAATTGAAAGTCATAAAACCATCAATGCTACTTTACATGAACAAGTCAATTCATATGAAAATGAGATGGCTTCCTATGAATTGCACTTTTCATCACTTGAAAAGGAAATCCTTGATTTGAATGCTTCATTGTCTAGATTTGTGAATGGTCAAGAAAACTTGGACAAATTGTTGAGAATAAAAGTAAACTTTCAAAGAGAAGGACTGGGGTTTAATCCTGTGAACAAAAAGAAATTTGAAAGTAAACTACATACTTCATTTGTTCATACCACTTGTGCACCCAGCACCTCCACATCTCACTCCCAGCAACACACCATGTCAAGAACTCTACCAGATTCGAAAAATAGTGTGAATGTCCAAAAGATTCAAAAAGAAAACAAAAATAAAAAAATTAATTTGCATCAAAAATCTAAAAATGCTGTTAGCACCACCATGCATGTTAAACATACTTCTGCCACACACACACTACCACCTAGAAAGAAACTCTCATATTTTTATTATGAAAATATGGACATGCCATGCATGATTGTTTTATGATGAAGAATGGTGATTTAGAAGCATGTAGGAAAAGAATGAAACATTTTACAAATGGAAAATAAGAGTGGAACAAAAAATCACATATTTCCAATAATCCTTACACTTTTAAGTATTCAAAGTCATGCTGTGGTTACTGTGCTAAATCTAGACATATGATGCATTGTTGTCTTTTGATGAAAAATGATGTTTTGAATATTGTCAAAAATTAGAAACCACATGCTTATGTTACTGCTAACCCACAAGGACCCAAAAAGATTTGGGTACCTAAGAATGTCAAATGAGAAATCTTTTTTACAGGTGTGCCTTGAAAATATGAAGTGTGAAACATACTTTCAATCAAGAAGATAAGGCACACGGGTCAAGTGGCATAAATCATGTTGAAAGAAAAATCAAAAACTGAATTTGATTTCTCAAGTGATATCCCTCTTACTCTCTCCATTAAAGGTGCTATGTCTTGTTTCACCTTGTGCCGAATCATGTGATAATGCATATGTTGTATATGAGTTGCATTCATGGTAGTTACTTGCATATCTGTATGTATATCACTTGTCAAATGACATCTTGTTATAGGGAAGCTTGAAGATTCTTCAAATCATGATTTCACTACACACAGTGAGTTTGCATACACTCGCACATGCTGTCATGCACAAAAGTTGAAGAATCTACTTTTCAACTAGAATGAATTCATGTCATAATGCATTGCATTTCTCTTATCTTCATCACCTCCATGACTGCATATAGCATTAGGATGTTACTGAACATCTTGCATTCATGTACACACTAAGGGGGAGCAACCACATTCGTCATATGGGCTTAGTGTTAGGTTCATACCTGAGTCATGCATCAAGTTTGAAGCTATTAAGGGGATATTAGTTGTTAAAGGGAATTTGTCATGTCATTGTTAATAAATTTGAATCAAAATTGACAAATCAAGTCCTTTTGCCCTTGGATGCAGATTATACTCCCAAAATTCAAATGATGATGGGCTAGTCATAGCCAAGTTTGAATCAACTGGAAGAATACCTTACAATGATGAAAAATGATGAGAACTTTCTCAATTGGTACCAGGAGATGGGTAAGGATGTTCTTGTAGAAGAACCTCCAAGATCGACTCAACATCCGTTATTGTGTACAATTTGTAGAAAGTCTTGTATGTGCTGAAGCAAGTACCCAAGGTATGACAAGAGAGGCTCACATCTGTTTGATTAAAAATAGATTCAATAGGTAAGGTTCATCAAATACCTTTCACGAGGCAATCAGGTAAAGACATTTTAGTGGTTCAAGTATATGTGGATAATACCAATCTTGAAAGCTACTAATAATGCCTTTTTTTGTGAACAATTTGCAGGGATTGTGCAAGGAGATTTCAAAGTAAGCTTAATGGGTGAAATGAATTCTATTCTTCTTTGGATTGCATGTGGAAGACTTGGAAGATGATGGATGCTCAAGGCACAAGCATTGAAAATTAACTTCTGAGCTCTGTTTGAAAAATCCACATTTGTTTTAACCATATTTTCATGAATGAAAATAAATAAAATAAAAAAAACTGGTTTCAATATTAGAATGCATACCCATTTTCATGCATATACATTGTTGATGAACCTTGACATTTGCATGTGGGAGATTATGGAATGCACCTCTCAACAGGTCTACTACACATCTGGTATATCAAATGGCGTCTGTGGAAGAGTGGATTATGTCCACTTGGAAGCATTCCCTATGCGTTGAGCAGGGTTTTCGGACTAAAATCTCTGCCTCGTACCAGATCTTGAAATTTTTTGACTGACTTTTGATTGGTTGATTTGTGAATGAATCCTTAAACTGAGCTATTTAAATTAAAAATATATTTTTGATCAAATAATCTTAACATTTGGCTTGCGGATGATTTCTCATTTCAAAAACTTGTGAAAGACTTTTGAAAATCTATTTTGAACAATTTCTGAAAAATGGGTTGCATTGCTTAAGTTTTGATCATGTTGCACCCTTATTCATAAAGGTCATGTCATGAAAGATGCTTGTTTGATTCATTAATAAAATGTGAATGTCATTTGTCTCACTGGTTTGAAAAATAAGCTCTTACATCTTGCCTTTGCATATTGCATTGCATTATTATATGCTCATAGGTTGCATTGCATTAGAACTCATGCATTAGCTGCATTTAGTTCATTCAATTGGTATCCATTCAATTGGTATCAGCAATTTTGCATTACATTGCATATTTGCATTGCATGTTGCATACATTCCCTCTGTGTGCTTGCTTGATATTATATGCTATTCAGTCCCATCCTTTGAAATTTCTAAGACCACATACTTTTTGCTAAATAAAGTTGCATCTGAGTCATTATTGGTGTGTTTCATGTCATACACTCTGGGGGAGTAAAAGTGCATCTATTTAGAGAGAGTTGCACTATATACGTTCATGATATTTTCGGTATACATGCTGAATCAAATTCATACATATCTTGCACATAATGTGAAAATGAGTGTTAAACATAATGATATATAAATTTCTTTTCAACACTCTCAAGATGTTAAACTTGATGCATGTTTATTGAAGAGATAGTTGAGGAAAAAGTTACCTACCTATCCTTGTTGAAAAATCTGAAATGAAAATGAAAGACAGAGTAATGCTCCGTCTCACTGAGTAAATTGGGCACATGTCACCTGAGATGTGGTGTGGTTCATTTCTAAAAAGTGTTGACTAAAGTACCTCTGTTCAAAATGAGGTGAAATGGTTCAGTATTCTGAGTCACCGGGGATTCTGGCATGAGCTCCATACGTCTACTCGCGTAAAAAGGAATTATTTGAACTTGATCACTCTTAGAAAAATTCTGATTATCTTGTGATATCATTAAAATATTTGATGTTGAAAGTTTTTGAGGTAGAGCGAAGCCTCCAATATGTTGTTCTCAAGATTGAAGTGCAGTATGTAAAATGTCTCCTTGTGTTGATCTGAAAATCTGAATATCCATATTGCAACTATTGTTTTTCATGTTACTCACTTACACATCGAGAAATTTGATTTATTATGTATTCAGAAAATTGATTGACTGCTTTAGCAATTGCATGAATCTCCTATATGATTGCACAATCTCCCATGTGCTACACATGTGCATTCCGATTGTCATGACTCTCATGCATCTTTCCTATACCCATTCCCTTCGTATATACGTATAGGGGAGATATGTTGCATGTATGTTTATATGTAACTGTTTGGTTGTATTGTGTGCACTTCATGTGTCATCATTTGCATGTACATAGCTTCATGCATTTCAATAGAAAATGTAAAAAATCTAAAAATAAATAAAATTTCAAAAATTTTGACTTAAATCTCTTTACACTTGTTATATGGGATATTTGCCTTCAATTGGTATTCATAGTGTCATCATGTCTGCTTAGTTGTATTGCATACATTCACAGTGTCATCATATGCATGCATAGAGTTTTTATGCATTTCCAGAAAATATAAAAATCAAAAAATTTGAAAATCAAAGAAAATCTTTTAATAGGCCCTCATGCTCTTGCATGTTGTGAAAATCTGAGATGAGTTCAAGAATTTGAATGCTATCATGCTGATCACCTCTCCTGTGAACATCTTCCACCACTGGTTCATATCCTTGAGGCCAACCATTACCTTCACTTGGTATCAATACGTGCTTGAATGTATCTGCCTTGAATGATATCATCTTGTTTTGTGAATCTGGGTTTGCACGCCCCTCTGTATCCATAATCAACAATTGGTATCATTGCTGTGATCTTGCCTGATTTGCACTTCTAATGTGGTTCCTCATTACTTTATGAATCTGCTTGCTAAAATTTGAACTTCATTGTCTTCCTCCCACTTTTTGATCATGTCAAAGGGGGAGAAGAATATGGTCTGACTATGTCAGTCATAAAGTTTGGATCATCAAAAAGGGGGAGATTATTGTATATGGTGCATATATTTTTGATGATAACTAAACTTTATAGTTTGATGAGAACTAACTTTATGGTATGAGGATTCATGATGTTACTTGGTTGTGTGATATTTCTAGTGTCCTTGTGCTCTTGCTATTTATGTATGGTTGAGATGGCAATGATCATAATCTCTTTAATGTGAACAAGAACAAGAGGCAAGAGGTTTCATAATCTCTTTAATGTGAACAAGCATGGTATTAAACCTTGTCTATCTTGATTACAGGATCAAACATCATGACGATTGCTTGGAAGGTAAAAACAAACGTGTGGATAAGCACATTGCTATCCACAATCTAAAACAAGTGGTAAATCATGTCTACATTCTTCAAGAACCCTTGGTAAGGCTATGGAATTCTCAATTCTGTTAAAGTAAGTAAAGCTGACTTACCAACATGGGAAGTTGATTTGATCTAATGTGAAAAGGTTCTCTATGCTTGAACATATGGATTTGTTTGTTGGTGGGTGTATTGACTTAACCTTGATCAATCAATTTGGATGAACAAGTGTTCAAACATTTCATGTGCTCTTTGCTCATGTGCTTTTCATGAATGAACTTCATGCTTTTCTCATATGGGTTATTGAGCTATAGTTCTAATTAATTATCTATGTTCCTGTAGGTCAAAATACTCAGTATATATCCTCAAGGTCGAAGGAGTTTGATCCCATGGACTGTAACTAGATTTAAGGGGTTGAACGATCAAAATCTTAAAAATCCCAGATTTCGGTCGACCGCCAGCCTTGGAGCGGTCGATCGATTTTCCCAGCACCCAAATTTGCAAAACCTGCACAATTCCGGTCGACCCCCATGCTACCGGTCGACTGCCAGCCCCGATGCAGCAATTGTTGACTTTCGAATTTAAGCTCGTGGAAAGGTTCTTTCACCCACTTGTTTAATCCCTCTGCCCCCAATCAAGGAGGGATTTGTGGATCTGGTCTAGGGGTTGTCTCCTAACCTTCCAATATCTATAAAAGATTTCATTGGGGTCATAAACCCTAACAACTCCAAGGGCTTCAAGGAGAGATCCAAGGGGAGGCTGTCCAAGGGAGAAGAAGGGTACTGTAGCTCCATGAACAATACTTTGCGCAAGAGTTCATCATCCATCTCCAAGGTGATTCAAGCTCAATCTGAAGCTAGTAACCTCCAAGGAAGTGAAGAAGTAGGCAAGCAAGGATTCAAAAGGAAGATTGCCCATGGGAGAAAGAAGAAGAAGAAGCAAGCAAGCATGGATTTGAGAGAAGGCTGCTAAAAGGTGAAAGAATATTGTTTCTCAAGATCAATCTGAAGTCTTTCAAGCTCTGCTCAAGTCAAGGTTGAAGCCACGGTCAAAGATCAGCAGCATATATTCAAAGGGAAGCCAAATCAGGAGTTTTCTAAATTGTGCCTCATTGTCTTTGTGTTTTGGGTGTTATATTTGTGTTCCTCATAAACTGTAAGCACTTGTGTGTGTGTGGATCATTTTATATCCGTGGCTGTGTGTGTGTGTCGTATCTGATTCGTGTGTGTGCGTAGATCTTCCTAGATCTACGTGTGTGTGTGGATCTATCTAGATCCGGTCGTTCTAGTGTGTGGAGTGCTGCATCTATCGCAGCGTGTGTGTGTGTTGTTGATCCGGTTGTTGGATCTTGTTGGAGACCTCATCTCCGTGTGTGGGTGTGTATTGGGCCGCGTCCCCATGTGTGTGGGCTGGTGTCGTCCTGCGTGTGTGTTTGGAGTGTCGTCTCCATTTGGGGATTTGTCCCCAAGTGAAGGCTCACCGGGTTTGGTGAGGGGTGGACGTAAGATTGCCGTCGTTGCATCTGAACCACCTTAAAAATCGCCTTGCATCGTGGTATGATTATGTGGTTTGGATCATTTCTCCTACCTCCATTCTGTGTGAACGTTAGTATATGTTGTATTCTAACTCGTGGTTAAATAGATTTTAACCTTCTAGTTAGTGTTTTATTACATTCTTGAAAAAGGCCAAAGTTTTCATTAAAGTTTTATAAACACCCAATTCACCCCCCTCTTGGGTGTCATTGATCGCGGGACTTCGCTGTTGTGCTGATGCTGACCTGCAAAACAACGTGGAGAACAAGAGAACAAAGCCCAAATTAGCCCTGGAATGTGTAGCAACTATAAAATAGAACAGAAAATCAACATAATGGCATGGAATGGGCGATACCTAGGGTGGTTTTTAAACCCCTGTAGGGTGTGAAAACGATAGGATGGTGTGAAAATGATGTGAAACATTGGAAACTGTGGATGAAAAGGTGATGAAAAGAAGCAGGCAATGGGTGAAAAGACAACTAAGAGCCTAGACCAAACACAAAATGAAATGACTACTCCCTTGAACCGGAGGCTTAAAAGGATGTAGAAAGCCTCCCTCCCTGGCTATAGCTCGCTCAAGAATTCGGTAGAGCTTCGACGTCGACGTTGGATCTCCCCCCTTTCACGTCTGGACTAGGGGTTCTATTTATAGACCCCTGAAAGTCCAGCCCCAAAATTGGGTGTTCCACTGGATATTAATCCGAGATTATTAAACAAAATTTGTAGATAATACTCTAATCTTCTACCAGGATCAAACGACACCCCATTTGGTGGAGAAACTGTAGAGAAATGAGTGGGAGAAGTTAGGGGTTTAACCACGGATGTAGAGAGAAAAATAAACAATCCATAGATCTCGGGCCTTTACACGGTCGCGCGATAGGCTGCTCAGTCATGTACACGGTCCATTGCTAGACCATCTAATGCTGTCGGTGATAAACAAATAAAATAAGAAAGTATCCAATTATCCACCGAACTGACCGGCTATCACGGAGCTGGACTCTTTCGGATAGGACGGTCTAACGATAGACCACTCCATGATGGAACGGTCTAATGATAGGCTATGTAAAATGTGGCGGTGATAAATCTATAAAAATAGGATAAATAAATAAGTATATGAAAAACCCACTTGCTTAGGACTCTGGGATATGAACGGTCTAAAGACACGCCGTTCAATGGCAGTAAACGGTTGAACTCAGACCGTGTAAAGGCTTGTCGGTGGATATTTTAAAAAATCAAATAAATATCCAATAAATCGTTATGAGCTTGTAAACGGTTCCAAATAGAACGCTCAATCGCTGAATGGCCCATCGCTAGACCGCGTATAGCCTGGACGTTTGAAATTAATAAAATGGGATAAATGAGCCTATTTACCCCCAAAACCAAACGAAATCAAGGCCCATTAAGCCCGAATTCGAGAACAGACCTAACATGGGAGGGAGATACCCATAGAATAAGCCCAAAGACGTGCCTAGAAATTTCCCAATGAGTAATGGACAACTCGAGGCATCAACAAATTGTGGTAAGAGGAATGACCCAACTCATAGGTAAAAAACGGGTGTCATAGTGGCAAAGTAAGCCAAGTTGGGGAAGACACCGATGTGAGTTGTATAGCATGAACTCAGTAGCACCTATTAGCCGGAGCTCCACACCGAAGGAGAGTCGAGCACGAAGATCTTGAGACTTGAGGATCCCCGATGCGCATGTGAACATGTTTTGGGCCATGGTCTTGAAGTACTCGCGCCATTCCACCTGCTTCTTCAACTTGGGCACCTGATTGGTTACCCTCTCAACTCAAGCCGAGAGTGCCCATCATGTAGTGGAGTGGGCATTTTGAGAACATCCTTGAGGTGCATTGGGCTGCCTCGCATGGGTCAAATTTGAAGTGTAAGTCCACCCAACTAGTCAACAAGAGCATTGACCCATAGATGCCGAGGTGAGCCCGCTGTAGAGGTAAGCTAGCACCGCCGGCCTGATCCTTTTTCCCTCCCAAATTCTGCATATTGCACTTAATTGCCCATCTTCTAGAAAGTCCTCTACCGAGGGAAAGAGTAAGACCCCCGCTAGGCAAATCATGAACGCCTTCATGATGTCTTCCATGTCTTCTTCCTTTGCTTTTCCCAACGCTTTGTACACCAACGCTGCAAGCTTCGTCAAGTGGATACCTCTTGTGGCGCATATTTGATTCACCATCTTTGAGCTTGGAATTAGACCCGCCAACACTTCTAATGCATTTGATTGTCTTGGCATGTCCGCCATCTTATCTTCCTCGCCTTGCTTTAGTCGCTTCAAGCCCAACATCATCTCCGCTTCTTCTAGGAGTACGGTGGCCTCAAAGGTGGGAAACATGAAGGTATGTGTATGTGGGTGCCAAATTTCTATAAGGCCTCCCATGGCGGCCCAATCAAAGTGTACATCATTATAGTGTTTGGCATGTGTTGCAAGGCTTAGAATGTGCCATCTAGAGAGTATGGACTTCATATCTAGAGTGATTTTGGAAAGATAAAGAGGAAGCCATTAGATTTTTGTATATCTTCTTGCACCCGAGATATTGGGGTATTCCTAAAAAAAATAAGGAAGAGGAAGAGAACACACGTAAGAACTTGAGCTAAAAATTAGAAGGGGTTAGAGTTTCCTGCCAAACTTACTTGGTTCATAGCTATCCTCCCACTTATATGCCCATCGATTTATGTTATCCTCGGGAAGCCAAACCTTGCCTTCTTCACGGGACGATGCACTAAACTCTCCATGAGCAATCCTCTGTTTTACTTTGCCGTCACCTGGGTTCCTTGATCGTGGACCTTCCTAGAGTGCCATGGGACTTCGTGTTTGATGCTAGGAGAAACCTTGGGAGTATTATTTATAAGGATAAGGTCTCAACTCGCCAGATAATCTCCCGCTCAAGTAAGGATTAGGTTGAAGTTCTGTTCTCTTGCAGGGAACGTGTTTTCTGGAATCGCAAGAATTGGCGACCAGTGCAGTGGCCGTCCATTATTTCATTAACGACAGGGTCATTGTCGCCCAATTATTAATTGGGCGCCCCTCTAAGCAGTCACCCATTCATTCAACAATGCTATTTTTTTGAATTTGAGAGGAGTTGCAATGAAGTGTTTCTCTCTATATGTATAAACCTGCATTTATATTTTTAAATTGAATTTGCCGCTACATCTCATTCATATTTATTATTCGTTATTTGCTCGAACTGATGGTTTTTGAGCGCAGGAAAGTTAGGTTCTATGTAGGATGTCAGGGTGCTCTAAGGCTCTCATGGTGATATTCACTTTCCCTGTATCTCCTCCTGTATGCATTTTACTATATGTTACTTATTCTATTAGAGCATATCAGGGACCTTGTGATCTTGATGATTCTGGAATTTGAGTTCCCCTTCATCAAAAATAGTGATAATTTCAGGGAAGTCTTGATCACACCGATAGGCCGTTGAGTCATCCAAGACTGGGGACGACGGTTCCCTTTTTCTGAGTTGGTGAGCGGATAAACGAGCTTTGGCTTAGTGTCGGCTTAGAAAACTGGATACCTGACCTAGTCTGGGCAGCTTAATAATGTTATCCTTGATTATTTTCTATTTTAGTTTGTTTTATTTTTCTTTTAGCCCAGCATGTGTCATGTAGGAATTTGAGCTCTAATGAGGGAAATCCTCGCATTAAGCCAGTAATGAGGACCACTAGCTCTTAATCCAAGTTGACGGGAAATATTCCATTCCAAGTCGAGTACTACGTTCCCCTTGAAGTTGCTCAGGCTGGTTCTTGAAAGCACCTTTGATTGGATTCCTACCTCTCTCCCTTTACTTTCGGTAAATCCACCTTGGATGTAACATGTCCACATTGGCTGGTAATCGCTCTCCATCGGTATGATCCTCCTTTTCATGCCCACAGGCACCCTTTTTTTAGTTTAGTTCATCCAGGCAATCATTGCTTTCTCACAATCATCCATGTTGTTTCATTTGGAACCATGGAAAGATTTCTTACACTTAGTGTTGAATGCGTGTCACATCACACCTTGGCATCTACTTTTCAGTCTGCTCCCATTTCATTCCGCTTTGTTACACCTCATTGCATTCTTATTCATCTACGCTCTATTTCGTTTAACTCCCCTGCAAAGTAGACACCAAGGTGGGACAGCCGTAGACACACCAAAATCAATGTTAAGTCGAGTAAAATTCATGTCACAATGTAATGCCCATAGTGGACTTCATTACTGGCTTAATAGGGAGGTTTGTCTTTTTTTCTCGAAATTTTTAAGGATTTAGCGACTGTGTATATGGTCACTATTTGAATGAGCGCCATTTTAGAGTGGCGCCATATCTTGCCATCCCAGGTCGACGTAGGAGAATGGGCGACCGTTTGCACGTGCGCTATTTCCTGGTTTTCTGATTTTCTGGTGGTTTTTAATTTTGAAGAATGACTGCCTTTTTGAGCGGGCGTCAATTAATGAACGCCTTTTCCAGTAGCCGTCATTTCTCATTTTGATTTTTGGAAAATTGATAATTTCCATCTTTTGGTTCAAGAATGGACGACAGCCACCTTAGGCGCTCATTGAATGGATGACCGATGTCCTGGTCGCAGATTCTTTTTACGTCTCTTGATTCGACAACAACTTCCTCTGCTTGGTTGTTGAGGGGGATTAGAACTCTTCTGAGATAAAGAAGGGAGGATCACGTCGATCCCTTCCTTGCCTAGAGATCCATTCGAATCGGGGGCTTCTTCTCTATAAAAACTCCTCCTGAGCTCCATTTTTGATGTTAGACAAGTGGTTGACAGGCTACGCACATACGCGCGCGCACAAAGCTATTACAGGCTACGTCTAAGAAGAATCCCTTCATCCTCTTACTGTTGTAGTGGTGTTTGCACTGAATGACAAGAGTCGATGTCTCTTGCTCTAGGTCTCAGGAGGACCTCCTCCGTTTTTCTATCCATTTTCTCAACTTTTCTCATTGTCATTTCAATGCATCCGCACGTTGCATTGCATAGCTCCTGGTAGGCTTCTTTTACCACTTTTGTATCACTTACTCCATACCCTTTCCTCCCAAAGGGGTTTAAAAAAAACACAAGGTGTGCCCATGCCCATATTGCATAATCTTATTTCATTGGATATTGATACTACACGTGGGTCTTTCTAATCCATATTTCCCTTATTTATCTTTGTGATTTTTCAAGGGTAATCAAAGTAAGGACCCCCTTCGTCGACCGGCCGATAGGAGAAGGAAGTCAGATCCACATCACACGCCGCTTCGCAAGGTATTTCGCGATCATTCATTTTTTTTCTTTGAGGTAACCTCTCTGGCGATCACACTCCGTAGTAGCATCACATGCTACCTCCCCTTGTTTGTTTTATCATCATATTCATAAGGTTGTTTTTCTTTCTCTTTTTAATGTCTATGTGACATGTTCACAGCCGGAGGATCCTATATTGAAAAAAAATAACATTAAGTATGCATTAAGAAATAAATATAATAATAATAAGATAAATTAGATATTTTATTTGATTGTATAAATTTGAATTAGATATAATATCAAATCGATAATTTTAATACCGAACTCAAACCGAGTATCCGATTTGGATTCTGTCAACTCTCACAAGTCACTTTTATCTCCCAAGTCTTGTTGGAATGATCGGCATGCCGATCAGACCGGTATTTTAGATTCTAAACTCCCAAACCCGACTTCTTTAATTTTAAACTAAGTGCATTTAGAAAATACACTTTTGAGCTCCGGGCCCAAACTAGGTATACGATTTGGATTCCGTCAGTTCTCACAAGTCACTTTTACCTCCCAGGTTGTGTTAGAACAATCGGCATGCCGATCAGACCAGTATTTTAAATTTTGGACCCCCAAGCCTAACTTCTTTAATTTTAAACTAAGTGCATTTAAATAATACACTTTTGAGCATCGGGCCCAAATCGAGTATCCGATTTGGATTCCATCAATTCTTACAAGTCACTTTGATCTCCTAGGTCGTGGTGGAACAATTGAGATGCCGATCAAACTGCTATTTTAGATTTCGGACCCCCCAACCCAATTTCTTTAATTTTAAACTAAGTGTATTTAGATAATGCACTTTTGAGCGTCGGGTCCAAAGCGGGTATCCGATTTAGATTCCGTCAGTTCTCACAAGTCACTTTTACCTGCTAGGTCGTGTTTGAATGATCGGCATATCGATCAGACCAGTATTTTAGATTTTAGAACCCCCAACCTAATTTCTTATATGCATTTTAAACAAAGTACATTTAGAGAATGCTCTTTTCAGTGACGGGCCCAAACCAGGTATCCGATTTGGATTCCGTTAGTTCTCACAAGTCAATTTTACCTCCCAGGTCATGTTGGAACACTCGACACGTCGGTCAAACTGGTATTTTAGATTTGGGACCCCCAAACCCAACTTATTTAATTTTAAACTAAGTGCATTTAGAGAATGCACTTTTGAGCTTCGGGCCCAAATCGGGTATCCGATTTGGATTTCGTCAGTTCTCACAAGTTACTTTTACCTCCTAGGTAGTGTTGGAGCAATCGACACATCGATCAGATCGATATTTTAGATTTTGGACCCCCTCAACCCCTAGTTATCTGTATTTTAAAGTAAGTGCATTTAGATAATGCTCTTTTGAGCGTCGGGCCCAAATCGGGTATCTGATTTGGATTCCGTCAGCTCTCACGAGTCACTTTTACCTCCTAGGTCATGTTGGATCGATCGACACGCCGATCGGACTGGTATTTTAGATTTTGGACTCCTAAATCTAACTTTTTTGATTTTAAACTAAGTGCATTTAGAGAATGTACTTCTGAGCGCCATGCTCAAATCAGGTATCTGATTTAGATTCCGTCAGTTCTCCCAATCACTTTTACCTCCCAGGTCGTGTTGGAATGATCGACACGCTGATCAGATTGGTATTTTAGATTTTGGACCCCCGGCCCAATTTCTTATCTGAATTGTTTTAAACAAAGTTAGCTTTGAAAACTAACTTAGTTCTGAATTGAGAAATTTTAGCGCTGAGCCCAAACTGGATATCCGATTTTGATTCCATCAGCTCTCCCAAGTCACTCTCACCACCTAGGTCGCGTTGGAATGATCGGCATGCCGATCAGGCCAGTATTTTACATTTTGGACCCCCGAACTCCTAGTTATCTGAATTATTTTAAACAAAGTTACCTTTGAAAACTAACTTAGTTCTGAATTGAGTAATTTGAGCACCGAGCCCAAACCGGATATCCGATTTTGATTCCATCAGTTCTTCCAAGTCACTCTCACCACCTAGGTCGTGTTGGAATGATCGGCACGCCAATCAGGCCAGTATTTTACATTTTCGACCCCCGAACCCATAGTTATCTGAATTGTTTTAAACTAAGTTAGTTTTGAAAACTAACTTAGTTCTGAATTGAGTAATTTTAATGCTGAGCATAAACTGGATATCCAAATTAGATTCCGTCAGCTAAACAAAAAATACTCATTCTATCCCATATAAACCATCTTAACCTGATTTATTCTTATATCAAAGAGGGTCTTGTTACTTTGAATCTAAATTCATGTATATTCATTGATTTTCTAAGTTAAAATTCTACCAAAATAAAAATATAACAAACACTTACTTGAGGGGGCTGTGCCGTGGTCGAGGGTGCTTCATGAGGGAGATTTCTTGCCTGGGAGAGGAGGCCAGCGAGTGCCTGCAAGATGCGCGCCTCCTGGCTCGACATCTCTATCCTCATCTGCCGCTGTAAATCAGACATCTTCGCTCGGACGATGTCTCTGACGTTGTTAGGAGAAGTACTGGGGCCGAGTGGGGGGGTACTAAAGGCACTGCTACTGGTTGGGGCAACGCCTGAACTCGCACATGATGATATCACTATGCTAGTCTCCAGGCTCTGCCCAAAACCATATAGCCGGCCTTTCTTCGGTGCGCCAGCTGCTGCCACCCATGCCGTCGGATCTAACTCCGACTGCTACGCGTCTCCCTCCCCGTACTACTCTGTCACATGTCTGTTATATGTTTCCTACAAATTGAATAAAAAAACTTGTAAATTTCATATGAATAAATCATATTTAAATGAAAAGAAAAACTTGCATATGTATATAAACATACCACTACTTAGTGGGCTCTCTCACTAAAAAATTGGTTCATCCCCTTCTTTTTGTGTGTTCTAACACCTCTAGGAACGAAGGAGCTCAATTGAGCTCCACGGCTTGTTTTACAATTCATAGTAAAAAAATCATATATATGAATAAAATATAAGAAGATAAATTGAAACATTACTTACCAATTTTTGTTTATGGGTTGCGAAAGAGACTGACCCACTCTATGAAGTCCCACAATCAATGACACCCAAGAGAGGGGGGGGGGTGAATTGGGTGATTATAAATTTTAAGAAACTTTTGCCGATTTAAACAGATATGATGAAACAACACTTTAGAAGACTGTGAACATTTGATGATTTCACATAACGATAAGAAATGTGGGACAAATTACGGCATATTTATGAAGGAACCTCCGAGGTCAAGGAGACCAAGGCTAACCTACTGGTTAGAGATTATGAGTTATTCAAGATGAAGCATGAAGAGACAATTTCAGAAATGTTTGCAAGATTAACAGAGATCACCAACGGTCTCAAGAGTCTTGGGAAGAATACACCAACTCCCCAACTTGTGAGGAAGGTGTTAAGATCTCTTTCACCGGCATGGCACACAAAAGTCACAGTCATTGAAGATTCCAAAAACCTGTCCATACTCTCTTTGGACGAGCTCATAGGGTCACTCATGACCTATGAAATAAACATCAAAAGAAGTGCCGAAGAAGAGTCTAAGAAAAAGAAAATAGTGGCCTTGAAAGACAACCAACATGATGACGACTCCCAAGAAGAGGAGTCCTCCAAAGGACGTGACCAGGAAAGAGACTTGGCCATGTGGACTCGCCAAGTAAATAAATTTTTAAGAAGGAAGAAAATTTTTCATGGAAATTTCAGAAAGGGGCAAAGAAAGCCAGCTCAAAACAAGGCCGAGCCGAGCAAGCCTAACAACGTCATTTGCTATGAATGCAAGAAGCCCGATCACATGAGAGGAGAGTGCCCGGATTCGAAAAGAAAGTTCAAGAAAGAAAAGTTCAGAAAGCCCAAAGATATGTTCGCCACGTGAAGCGACAAAGAGGACGAGCAGTCCGAAGAAGAGCTCGGGGAGCTCATGGAAAGTCTATGCCTCATGGCACATGAGGAAGACTTGGCTAAGGTAAACTCTGACCCTGATTCTATTTCAAATGAGCAATGGGAATCAGAGTATGAAAAGTTGTACAACAAATATAGAAAAATAAGATCAGAGAATAAAACCCTCAAAAAGAAAATTGAATATTTATCACATGAGGGCTCTTCTGTTAAGTTTGAAAAACTCGAACAGGAATGGTTTGAACTAACAGAAGAAAAAGAAACCTTGTTACAAACAATTTCAGATATTGAAAAAGCCAAAGAGGAGTTATCATGTAAAATGTCTGAACTAGAAAAAGTTTCTGAAAAATTAAAAAAGAAAAAAGAAGTTTTGACATCTTCAATTTCAGAACTTGAAAATAAAAATGTGAGTTTGAATAAAGAAGTGACTGACTTGCAATTCACTCTTTCCAGGTTTGTCAAAGGGAAACAAAACCTAGATAATATGTTGGGAGTTAAAGTTAACTTCCGAAAAGAAGGGTTGGGATACATTCCCCAAAATAAAAAATCTTTCGAGCACAAAATAATAACATCCTTTGTCCATGACAAGGAAAATAATTGTGCCTAGTGCTCACACACAATGCCAACACATGTCCAACCTAAACCACACAAATACCAAAGAAGATTTTCAACTGTCAATTGCTTTCACTATGGTAGATTTGGTCATGTTGTTGCAAATTGTTGGTTCAAACAAAACAATGAATAGTGCTTCATCCGACCGGTCCGGTTCACTGGTTTCGGTCGACCAAACCGGGGCGTTAGTCCATCGAAATGGTCGGCCTAGCCCAATTTTCATCATTTTTTTAACTCCTTCAACCTTTCTTTTCTCATTTTTTTTAAAATACTCCTTCAACCTTTCTTTTCTCCTTTTTTTATAACTGCTTCAACCTCCACTTTTTGTTGTAGTTGAAAGGGAATGACTTGAAGAAAGAGGTGATGGGGCATCTTGAGAAAATCCTCTGACTCTCCCCCTCAGTAAATGCCTTAGATCCCGAGGTCACTAGGTCCATATTTATTTAACAAGGAATATTTGGCCTTAGAAAATTTTCAAGGAAGGGTTGTATATATAATTTTTTATTATTATTAATGAAACCAACCAATAGTTAATACACCGGTCGAATATATATAATTACAATCAAGCATGCAAGGGGATATTTACACATAAGGAATTAGAAATAAACACACAGAATATGCATTGCAATCTACCCTTTATGCAAGTGATTTTTTCTACATATGCAACACTTAACCTAAGTGCAAACCTAAGTATGTATGCTCTCACCCTTGCACATGCCGAGGTCTCTTCTTATTTTGCTAAATTGTTTCTGGTTTAGGGGTTTTGTGAAGATGTCAGCTAACTGATTGTGTGTGTCAATGAATTTCAATTCAAAGACCCCTTTTCCTACATGATCTCTCAGAAAATGATGTTGAACGTCAATGTGCTTTATCCTAGAATGTTGTACAGGATGTTTAGACAAGTTGATTGCACTGATATTATCACACAAAATTGGAACATATTTCATTTCAACATTCAATTCAAGCAATTGATTTTTGATCCATAATACTTGGGCTCCACAACTTCCGGCGGCTACACACTCAGCCTCGGCCGTTGAGAGAGCTATTGAATGTTGTTTCTTGGAAGCCCATGAAACTAGGCACCCACCAAGAAACTGATAGTACCCACTAGTACTTTTACAATCAATAATACATGCAACATAATCTGCATCGGTGTATGCAATCAAATCAAATGAGCTACCGAAGGGAAACCACAAGCCAAAGTCTATTGTGCCAATCGAATATCAAAAAATCCGTTTAACAGCCAATAAGTGAGATTCCTTAGGACTTGACTAAAAATGAGCACATAGATATACACTGTACTGAATGTCAGGACGACTTGTTATTAGGTATAGTAGTGATCCGATCATACCTCGAAACAGTGTAGGATCTACTATTTTACCCTTTTCATCTTTATCTAACTTCGTGGTTGTGGCCATCGGAGTTGGCATGGGTTTTACTTCTGCCATCTTGTATTTCTTTAAGAGCTCCAAGGTGTATTTGGCTTGATTTATGAAAATGCCTTCAGATGTTTGCTTCACCTACAATCCAAGGAAAAAAGTAAGTTCCCCCATTAGACTCTGAAGAGGGGCAATCTCGCGCCTGCCCTGAGGTAGAGGATCTCTGGTTGTGATCACCACGCTTGAATAACTGCAAGGAAGGAAGCAGGTCAGGGATGCCGAGGGGGGAGTCCCTGGGGATAACCCTCCGATGCCTAAGTCAACAAATTTTGTAGAGCACAAATGGAGAGAAGGTGGCAGAAGAAGAAAGGGGCGCGAGATGTCTCTTCATCAAGAAGTGTGGTGGCTCTTGCTCAGGATTATGCCTTACCTCTCCGGAGGGTCTCCATGGGATTTATATTGTATCCCGTTGTGCGTTTGAGTCCCAGGAGTTGAGGGGATTATGGGGAGGTTACATCCTTATAGCGGGCTCTTTATAGCCCAAGGACTCTTGCTCTCTCTTATCCTTTGGAATTCCCCGTCTTCGTCGGGTACGTAACGGACACTTAGATGAGCTTCCAACGGTCGGCCCGAGTCTAAACTCCCGCATGAGATATTATCCCGAGCGATAAGCACATAGCTCGGGCAGGTTGTTCTGGGTCCCCACAGGGGTCTTCCCGATTGATCTGTTGCTCGGGCTTCGGACCCTAGGGCCGCCTAAGAAGCGCTGTTCCGAGTGACTGTTAGCATAAGGTAAGTGGGCCCTGACAGAGGCTGTCACTTTAGAGAGCTGGGCCTGGTTGGGTCACATTTGACCTAGTTGGGTGGTGCTCATGGGAAGTATATTTTCCCCCTCTCCCCTTGTCCCCCTCCTACTCCCGAGCCAAGATTGGGCTCGGATGGGTAGCAGTTATGGGGAGGACGTTGGTGGCTCGGTTGGAGTGGGAAATTACCTCCGATCAGGGGCCACTTAATGCGGCTATCCTGGGAGTTTGCCTGTAATGATGGCTTCTTCTGAGTCGATGCGGGGAACCCCCTCATTGGGTTCTGGAACGTCACGCCATTTCCCGCCAAGTCCACAGGGAGATAAATATTATGCGTGCTTGCGTTCCGAACCGCCTTCATTTAGGGCTGTCTTTTTCCTCCGCATCAGTCCCTCAGACGGGCTCATGCGCCACGAGAGAGATCAGGAAGAGCAGCGTCTAGTGGAGGCCTTTGCGGAGCTAGCGGAGATTACGGCGGCGGCGATTCGCCAGCTTCCACCTCCTCTGGAATCATTCGACTCGACTTTCTCTCCCTCTTCTTCTAGTTCCTCTCTTTCTTCAATGGCGGAGCAACATCCCTCGTCCGAGATGCGTGAGGCTGGGCCTGTCACAGGGAGTTTGGTGCCACAGCCCGAGCATCCTATGCGTAGTGAGCTGGGTGAGGCCGAAGTAAGTAGGATGGAGAAGCGGTATGGGCTGCCATGGAAGTATTTCTTCTCTCTGCCATAGCCTCATGAATCTAGTGTTGAATTATGGTTTTGATGATTGTTGAGTTATGGTTTTGATGATAACTAAACTTCATGTGTGATTACGTGATGATAACTAAACTTGTGGTTGATTGCACATGTTCTTGATGATTGTGTACATTCATGCTCTTGTTATCTATGTATGGTTGAGATAGAAAATGACAACGGTTACATGGTCTTGATGCTTGATTTGCATATGTTGGTTTTACAAGAGGCAAGAGATTTCATAATCTCTTTAATGTGAACAAGTATGGTATTAACCTTAACTATCTTGCTTGCAGGATCAAACTTATAATCTCATGGCAGTCACCTGGTGAACCTAACGTGTGGATAAGCACCTTGCTATTCTACAATCCAAAATAGGTGGTATATGTCACTTACTGTCAAGAACCATTGGTGAGACTCTTACCTTGTTTTAGCATCGATCTCACCATGTGTATCTCATATACCTCTCCTTAATTCACCTCATTCATGCACCTTAAACATGAAACCATTTAGCTTGAATGTAGCTTGCAAATGAAGGTTCTACAAGTCTTTTGCATTGTTCATAAATGCATCTCATTATAATCTTCAAGAGTGAGCATTGAACTTGTTTAAGGACATTTCATGTAATGACAAGTGCTCAAATACTTTGAACCTTCCAAATGTACAAACTAAGTTAAACTAAACCCAAAATGCATGGAATTGATGAGGACATGAATATATTGACTTATGGATATGTTTCTTTGGCCTAACACTTCATTTTTGCAGGTATGGATCTTTTCAGTCAGCCAACGGACCTTGGCCGGTCCACTAGAATTAACAGAGCCAAAAATTCCCATTCCTGCAAGTTTTCAGGTCGACCACATACCTGTGGTCGGTCGATCGCCACCACAGGGCCGGTCGACCGGTTCTTCCAGAACATAAAGATCATGCGACTGAAACATTTCGGTCGACCGCCCCATAACTTCCGGTCGACCGATAGCCCCGAGGCCCCTTTTGTTGACTTCCGATTTCAAGCTCGTGGAGAGGAATCTTCACCCATTTGTTTAATCCCAATGACCCCAATTAAGCCATGATTTTTGGATCTGGTCTGGGGCTTGTCTATGGACCATTCAAGGGCTATAAAACATATCATTTGGAGTCATAAACCCTAACCATCCAAGAGCTTCAAAGGGACATCAAGAGGGTACTGTCCAAGGAGGAAGAAGAAAGGTACTGTAGCCGTGAATAGTACTTCGTGCAGCAAGTGTTCTTCACCCATTCTCAACCCATTGAAGGCATATCTGAAGCCAACCTCCTCTAAGGAAGAGAAGAGCCAAGCAAGCAAGCAAGAATTCCAAGAAGAGTGCCTAAGGGAGAAAGAAGAGAAGCCAAGCAAGCAAGAAAGGAGAAAAGCTAAGCAAGCACAGATTGAAGCTCTGGTCAAGTGAAGATTGAAGATACGTTCAAGATCCGCAACATGCATTCAAGGGGAACCCAAAACAGGAGTTTTCTAAACTAAGCCTCATCGTCTTTATGCTTTGGGTGTTGTATTTGTGTTCATCATAAACTGAAGAACTTGTGTGTGTGTGGATCGTTGTTGGATCCGTGGTCGTGTATGTGTGTGTCGTATTTGATTCGTGTGTGTGCGTGGATCTTCCTAGATCTGTGTTTGTGTGTGTGTGGGTCTATTTTGATCCGTTCTGTCTCGTGTGTGTGGATTGCTGCACTTGTGGCAGCGGGTGTTTGTGTTGGTGATCCAGTTGTCGAATCGGGTTAGAGACTTCATCTCTGTATGTGTGTGTGTGTATTGGGGCACGTCCCCGTGTGTGTGTGCAGGCGTCGTCCTGCGTGTGTGGTTGGAGCGTCGTCTCCGTTTGGGGATTTATCCCCGAGTGAAGTCTCACCAGGTTTGGTGAGGGGTGGACGTAGGATTGCCATCGTTGCATCTGAACCACCTTAAAAACTGATGTGCATCGTGTTTTCAATTATGGTTTGGTCCTTTTCTTCTATCCCCATTCTACGCGAGTGTGAGTGTATATCATTGTTCATTATTCATCCACGTCCATATTGAATAATCTATCTAATCACCAAATAGATTTTGACAAACTTATTTTGTGATTGAATAGATTTGAACCTCTTGATTAGCATTGTATCACATATTTCAAAAAGGCCAAAAGTTTTCTTAAAATTTGTAATCACCCAATTCACCCCCCTCTTGGGTGTCATTGATCGCAGGACGTCAATTGGTATCAAAGCTAAGGCTCGATTGCTTATAGATCTAACGATCTAGAGTGATCCAGATCAATGACTACCAATATGTTCACCTTGAATTCTCCACCGGTGTTTGATGGTTGCAATTTTGATTTGTGGTTAGGTAAAATGTGTAGCCTTGTCAACTTATATGACCCAAAGCTATGGAAGCTTATTTCACATGGTCCATATAAATTGCCTAAGGATAATAGTGTCTGGACTACAAATCAAAAGCTTAAACATGATCAAAATTATTTTGTTTTAAAGTTATTTGCTGCTGTAGTCAATTCTAATCAATTTTCTTTTGTCTCCCATTGTAGATCCGCGAAGGAAATATTGGATGGATTAGCATACTTCAAGGAAGAGCATGAAGACGAATGTCTTGTGGTAGGCACGAGTGATCAAGGGAGTGATCAGCAAATTGAATCAAGCTCAAAAGTAAATTCTGATTCTGATAATGAAGATGAATTTAGCTATGAAGATTTATTGATTGCATATGATGATCTTGCTGATAAATACAAGAAGATAAAATCGGAAAATAAAAAATTAAAAAAGGATAAGTGTAATTCCTCTTGTAAAAAATGCTTGCATTTAGAGGAAATGATTAAGGCTCATGTGTTTGACATTGAATTTCACAAAGATCAAATATGTTCCTTAAGAAATGAAAATAAGGAGATGACTGCAAAACTAAATTCAATGGCCGATGATCAAACCTTGATAAATGAACTGATTCATGATGAAAAGCTTGTTAAAGAAAATGAGAAACTGAAGGAATTGAACAAGACCATTTCTGAAAAATTGTTGATTCTTGAAAAAGGAAAATCTGTGGTTGTAAGAGAATGTGAAAATGTGGATGAACTTAAGCAAGAAGTCGAATGTCTTAGGAAAACCAATGCCATGTTAAATATCTATCTTGCCTCCTGCGAAGAAGAACTCACCAACACCCCTCTAGAAACTGAAATCCAGGACTTGCATAATTCATTATCTAGATTTGTGGATGGTCAAAACAACCTAGATAAACTGTTGGGCATGAAAGTGAATTTTCAAAGGGAAGGGTTGGAGTTCAATTCTATGAACAAAATGAAATTTGAAAGCAACACACTTCTTTTGTTCACACCACATGTACACCCAGCACCTCTAAATGTGACTCCCAGCAACCCATTGTAATAAGAACCCAATCAAATCTGAAAAATAGTGTGAATGTCTAAAAGATTCAAAACGAAAATAAAAATCAGAAAATCAATTTGCATGGTAAAAATATTCATGTAAAACCCCATGCATCCAAGAAAAGAAATATTTTTTATATCTATTGTGGAAAACTTGGACACATGATGCATGATTGTTTCATTATGAAAAATGATGACTTGAGAGCATGTAGAAACCAAACTGGTTTGAAAAATTCAAAGTAATCATTTACCACAAAACCTTCCATGCACTGTAATCACTGTGGTAAAAGGGGTCATACAACTTCACATTGCTGGTTACTGTTGAAGAAAAATAACTCTCATTCAACACATCATGCTCACACATATAAATTGGCAGATCCAATGAGAAGAAAGAATATGATGCCACGTGCCTTCTACCATCACTTTGGCAAATCTAGGAATGTTAAGCATGATTATTTTCTAAAGAAAAGTGATGAATTGAATGCCGTCAAAAAGTGAAAATTACATGCCAATGTTGCTGCTAACCCACAAGGACCCAAAATGATTTGGGTACCTAAGAATGCAAATTAAGAAATCTGTTTTGCAAGCATGCCATGGAAATATAAAGTATGAAATCTATTTTCGATCAAGAAAGTAAGGCACACGGGTCAAGTGGCATAAGTCAGGTCAAAAGAAAAATAAAAATGAAATCTGAATACTCAGGTGATATCCCTCTTACTTCTCTAGAAAAGGTGCCATGTCTTGTGTTGACATGTGCTGAATCTTATGTAATAATGAATATGGTGTATATGAATGTCATTCATGACTATTTCCATATACTTGAGTATATCACTTTTCATATAGCATCTTATTAAAGGGGAACTTAAAGATTTGACAAATCATGTTTTCACTATTTGAGTTTGCATATACCTTCAAACCATGTCATGTCAAAACTCATCCTTGTGAACTCATGTCATAATGTATTGTAATTCTCTTGTCTTCAACACATCCATGACTGCATATGGCATTAGAACTGTTCGGATCAATTCACATTCATGCATACTTTAAGGGGGGGCAACCACATTCATCATATGAACTTAGTCTTTAGGTTCACATATGAGTCATGCATTAAATCTAGAGCTTTCTAGGGGATGTTGGTTGTTAAAGGAATTTTTTATGTCATTGATTAATAAATTTGAATCGAAATTGACAAATCAAGTCCTTTTGTCTTTGGATGCAGATTATACTCTCAAAATCCAAATGATGTCGGGCTAGTCAGGGCCAAGCTTGAGTCAATGAAAGGAATACCTTACAAGGATGAAAAATGATGAGAACTTTCTCAATTGCCACCAGGAGTTGAGATACCATAACTTGAACAATCTCCAGGATCGACTTAAGTACAAGCTGGTGAAAGCCTTGTACGTGTTGAAGTAAGTATCCAAGGCATGATATGAGAGGCTCATATCGTTTTGATTAAGAACGAACTCAATAGGTAAGGTTCATCAAACACCTTTCACGAGACAAATCAAGTAAAAGACATTTTAGTGGTTCGAGTATATGTGAATGATATTTTTGTTGGAACTACTAATAATGCCTCATGTAATCAATTTGCAAGGATTGTGCAAGGAGATTTTGAAATAAGTGAACTGAATTCTATTCTTCTCTAGATTGTAGGTGGAAGACTTGAAAGATGATGGATGCCCAAGGCACAAGTATTGATAATTATCTTTTGAGCCCTATTTGAAAAACTCACATTTGTTTCAACCATGTCTCCATGAATAAAAAATATATTTTTGTCATTAAAATGCAATTGCACTTTTCATGAACCACCATTGCATGCCCACATTTTATGAATATGAAAATTCATCTGTTTGATTATCATTGCATGATTACATGGTATATCAAATGGTGACTTGAGGAAGGGCAAGTCATTCTTGTCTGAAGCCTATCACCATGTGTAAGAATGTGCCTCCGCCTAGTACCATGAGTCACGTGTTCATTTAGGTCATATGATGCATGATTTTCTGTTTAAACATCACTTACATAACTCATGCATAATGTGAAGTGAAGCTGTAAGTTGCTTGAAAACTGTTCAAAGCTTGTAATGCATCATTGCTTAGAATATAAAAATTGGGCTTGCAAAAATGTTGATCTTCATGAAATTAGTGATTATGGATCTTGAAGGCATGTGGTGATGACTGTTGAACTCAGGTATACCATTCTGAAAACTTGACACGTTGTTGCTCTAGTTTGATATGATGAATTTGTCGAATTTGTTCAACCAAATTGAAGATCTTGAAAAATGTGTGTGAAGTGTTTGGCTATTGAATATCTCTCAATTTGAATTGCATGATCATACCTAAACTGAACTGAATATCTGGTATATCAAATGGCATTTGTGGAAGAGTGGATTATGTCCACTTGGAAGCATTCCCTATGCGTGAGCTGGGTCTTCAGACTAAAATCTCCGCCTAGTACCAGATCTTGACATTTGTGACTGGCTTGTAAATGATTGATTTATGAATGAATCCTTGACCTGAGCTAATTATATTGAAAATATGTTTTTGATTAAATGATCTAAACATTCGGCTTGTGGATGATTTCTCATTTCAAAATTATGAAATGCTCTTGAAAATCTGATTTTAAACAATTCTAAAAATTAGGTTGCACTGCTTAATTTTGATCATTTATGCACCCTTATTCATAAAGGTCATGTCATGAAAAATATTTATTGATTCATGAATAGAATGTAGATGATTTCAATGAGAATTTTATCTTACTGGTTTGAAAAATAAGCTCTTGCATCTTGCCTTTGCTTATTACATTGCATTCTTAATTGCTCATAGGTTGCATTGTATTAGAACTCATGCATTAGCTGCATCTAGTTCATTCAATTGGTATCCATTTATGGTATCAACAATTTTACATCACATTGCATATTTGCATTGCATGTTGTATACATTCCCTTTCTGTGCTTGCTTGATATTATATGTTATTCACCCCCATCCTTGAAACTTCTATGACCTTATGTCTTCTTGAGAAATAATACTGCATTTGAGTCATTATTGGAGTGTTTCATGTCGTACACTCTGGGGGAGTTCATATTTCATAAGTGCATTTATTTAGGGAGAGTTACACTATTATGTATTCATGATATTTTCGGTATACATGCTGAATCAAATTCGCACACTTCATGCACAAAATATGAAAATGAGTGTTAAAGATAATGATATATGAATTTCTTTTCAACACTCTCGAGATGTTAAACTTGCTACATGTATGTTGAAGAGACAGTTGAGGAAAAAGTTGCCTACCTATCCTTGTTTGTAAAATCTGAAATGAAAAAAAGACAGAGTAATGCTCAGTCTCACTGAGTAAATTGGGCACATGTCACTTGAGACGTGATGTGGTTCATTTCTGAAAAGTGTTGACTAAAGTACCTCTGTTCAAAATGAGGTGAACTGGTTCAGTATTCAGAGTAACCGGAGATTCTGACATGAGCTCCATGCGTCTACTCGCGTAAAAAGGAATTATTTGAACCTGATCATCCTTAGATAAATGTTGTTTGTCCCTATGAAATCATTGAAAAAGTGATGTGACAAAATTATTGAGGTAGAGCGAAGCCTCCAATACGCTGTTCTCAAAATTGAAGTGCAGTCTGTAAAATGTTTCCTTGTGTTGATCTAAAAATCTGTATATCCATATTGCAACTATCATTTTTCATGTTACTCACTTACAGATCTGGAAATTTGATTTATTATGTATTCAGAAAATTGATTGACTGTCTTAGCAATTGCATGAATCTCCTATATGACTGCACAATCTCCTATGTGCTACACATGTGCACTCCGGTTGTCATGACTCTCTTGCATTTTTCTTATACACATTCCCTTCTTATATACGTAAGGGGGAGATATGTTGCATGTATGTTTATATGTAACTGTCTGGTTACATTGTGTGCATTTCATATGATTCATTTACATGTACATAGCTTCATGCATTTCAACAAAAAATGTAAAAATCTGAAAATCAATAAAATTTCAAATTGAATGGACTTCAAATGCTTTACACTTGCTCAATAAAGTTAAGGTGTTGAATGGACATTGGGGAGAAAGATTGTTGATTTGTTGGTCTCCGATCAACTCATCTTTCCTTGTGAGAATAATCACAAATTGGCATCATCTGATTGGAATCATATTGATTTGTTAGTCCATGATCTGCTCTTGCTTCATCTACATTTCTAAGGTGTGCTATTACTGTTTCAAAGGGGGAGATAAGCTTGTTCTTCCTTCGTTAGCTTCTTCCAGGTTGCATCATATTGTTGTTATGTGAGAAAGATTTGCATTATCCTACTTTTTGATTATGTCAAAGGGGGAGAAAGATTGATGATTGTGTGTGACAGGGGGAGAAAAATATATGTGCCTTTCTGTTGTATCATCATTAAGTTTGTCATCATCAAAAAAGGGGAGATTGTTGAGTTATGGTTTTGATGATTGTTGAGTTATGGTTTTGATGATAACTAAACTTCATGTGTGATTAAGTGATGATAACTAAACTTGTGGTTGATTGCAAATGTTCTTGATGACTGCGTACATTCATGCTCTTGTTGTCTATGTATGGTTGAGATGGCAAATGGCAACGGTTATATGGTCTTGATCCTTGGTTTGCATATGTTGGTTTTACAAGAGGCAAGAGATTTCATAATCTCTTTAATGTGAACAAGCATGGTATTAACCTTAACTATCTTGCTTGTAAGATCAACCTTATAATCTTATGGCAGTCACCTGGTGAACCTAACGTGTGGATAAACACCTTGCTGTTCTACAATCCAAAACAGGTGGTATATGTCACTTACTGTCAAGAACCATTGGTGAGACTCTTACCTTGTTTTAGCATCGATCACACCATGTGTATCTCATATACCTCTCCTTAATTCACCTCATTCAGGCACCTTAAACATGAAACCATTTAGCTTGAATGTAGCTTGCAAATGAAGGCTTTATAAGTCTTTTGCATTGTTCATAAATGCATCTCATGTATAATCTTCAAGAGTGAGCATTGAACTTGTTTAAGGACATTTCATGTAATGACAAGTGCTCAAATGCTTTGAACCTTCCAATTGTACAAACTAAGTTAAACCAAACCCAAAATGCATGGAATTGATGAGGACATGAATATATTGACTTATGGATATGTTTCTTTGGCCTAACACTTCATTTTTGCAGGTATGGATCATTTCGGTCGACCAATGGACCTTGGCCGGTCTACCAGAATTAACAGAGCCGAAAATTCCCATTCTTGCAGGTTTTCAGGTCGACTGCCTACCTGTGGTCGGTCGACTGGTTGCTGTCGGTCGGCCACCACCACAGGGCTGTTCGACCGGTTCTTCCAGAACCGAAAGATCATGCGACTGAAACATTCCGGTCGACCGCCCCATAACTTTCGGTCGACCGACAGCCCCTAGGCCCCTTTTGTAGACTTCCAATTTCAAGCTCGTGGAGTGGAATCTTCACCCATTTGTTTAATCCCAATGACCCCAATTAAGCCATGATTTGTGGATCTAGTCTGGGGCTTGTCTATGGACCATTCAAGGGCTATAAAACATATCATTTGGAGTCATAAACCCTAACCATCCAAGAGCTTCAAAGGGAGATCAAGAGGGTGCTGTCCAAGGAGGAAGAAGAAGCGTACTGTAGCCGTGAACAGTACTTCGTGCATCAAGTGTTCTTCATCCATTCTCAACCCATTGATGGCATATCTGAAGCCAACCTCTTCCAAGGAAGAGAAGAGCCAAGCAAGTAAGCAAGGATTCCAAGAAGAGTGCCTAAGGGAGAAACAAGAGAAGCCAAGCAAGCAAGAAAGGAGAAAAGCTAAGCAAGCACAGATTGAAGCTCCGGTCAAGTGAAGATTGAAGATACGTTCAAGATCCGCAACATGCATTCAAGAAGAACCCAAAACAGGAGTTTTCTAAACTAAGCCTCATCATCTTTATGCTTTGGGTGTTGTATTTGTGTTCGTCATAAACTGAAGAACTTGTGTGTGTGTGGATCGTTGTTGGATCCGTGGTCATGTGTGTGTGTGTCGTATTTGATTCGTGTGTGTGCGTGGATCTTCCTAGATCTACGTTTGTGTGTGTGTGGGTCTATTTAGATCCGTTCTGTCTCGTGTGTGTAGATTGCTGCACTTGTGACAGCGGGTGTTTATGTTGGTGATTCGGTTGTCGGATCGTGTTGGAGACTTTGTCTCTCTCCGTGTGTGTGTGTGCAGGCGTCGTCCTGCGTGTGTGGTTAGTGCGTCGTCTCCGTTTGGGGATTTATCCTCGAGTGAAGCATCACCTAGTTTGGTGAGGGGTGGATGTAGGATTTCCATTGTTGCATCTGAACCACCTTAAAAACTACTGCGCATTGTGTTTTCAATTGTGGTTTGGTCCTTTTCTCCTATCCCCATTCTACGCGAGTGTGAGTGTATATCATTATTCTTTATTCATCCACGTCCATATTGAATAATCTATCTAATCACCAAATAGATTTCGACAAACTTATTTTGTGATTGAATAGATTTGAACCTCTTGATTAGCATTGTATCACATATTTCAAAAAGGCCAAAAGTTTTCTTAAAATTTGTAATCTCTCAATTCAGCCCCCTCTTGGGTGTCATTGATCGCAGGACTTCATCCAGCTTGTCCTATTGTCCAGGCCTCTTCTGTACTTTTCTTTTGGCTTGGAAGAGTGGGTTCCGCCTCCCTCTTCACCATTTTATTGTGCGACTGCTTCAGTTTTATCGACTGGCTCCTGTCCAGTTGGTCTCCAACTCGTATACTTTTATCTTTTCTTTCATCTTTCTCTGCCGCTCGTGCGGACTCCGCACTTCTTTGGAGCTTTTTAATTCTTTCTTCGAGTTGAAGGAGCTAACCCACACAGGTAAAGGCTTCTTCTACCTTCAGGCGAGGAGGGGAAGGAGATGCGTGTCTCTTTTCGCCAAAGATTCTACTCACAAGGGGTGAAAGACTCAATTTTTTTGGGTGGGTTCGTCTGTGGAGGATGCCCCTTGGGATTTCCCGACGACGGTTAATTTCCATCCGTGCATTCCTCCGAAGCAGGAGGCCATTTGTCTGGAACTGGAGGAGGAGATTAGGGTTCTTCAGGAGAATCTCTGGTTGACCCCCGAGTTGATGACCGTGGCCAATATCGAGGAATATCCTTCTCGGGCATTATCATCTCACAGTAAGAACCTTGGGGTCGTGCGTTGCCACTTCCAGGTTGAGCAGGTAGACTCTCTTCTGATATGCTATTTTCACTGCTCAGACTCGAGGCGAACGAATTATGAGGGAGAACAACCGTCGGAGCAAGAGATTGTCGTCCTGGAGGAGACGCCTGCTTCGAGTGAACCCGCGTGAGACCGGGGCAAGCAAATTGCTCGAGGAGATGCCTCCGAGCACCGTGGGGCCAAGCGCAAGCATCAGGGGGAGCGGATGCTCCTGTCTTCGATGAAGGCTCAGACCGTTGAGAAGAAGCGGCTGAAGAAGGCGGGGGTCACCCGTCCGGCCGAGGAGCATGCTCGCCCATCCGAAACAACCGAGGAAGTCCGTTGCCAGGATCCCCCGCCCGTCGAGCTGGAAGAGGCTGCTACATATGGGGGAGGTGTTGCCAAACCCGACAGGCCGCTGATCGAGGCGGCGGTCTCTGAGTTTTCGACCGGAGTTGGTAGAGCGCGGGACGAGGAGACATCCCAGTCCGTGCCGAGCGTGGTCATCCCGGAAGTGGGGACGCTCGGGGGAGATGTTTCTGTCCCGGCTCCAGAGAGGATTCTGCCTCTTTCGCTGGGCGCACCTATCGTTCGGGCTTCTCTGTATCAACGATGCTGATCCTTGGTGCCTTCGTTGAATCGGGAAGAGATCAGACGCGGTCCCCCCTCTTTGCTCTTTGAGAGGGTCATGGAGGGCGGTCTGATCATGGCCCAGCTGGGGGCCTAGATAACCAATTTCTTTGCTTGACGGGACAGTGAGGAGAGGTCCCTTTCTCGGGTTCGTGTTGAGTCTGACCAGAAGATCAGTCAATTGACTTCCGAGCTTGAAGTCTCTTGGCGGGAGGCCACCTCGGTCTGGGCTCAGCTCCGGTCGAGCCAAAAGGAAGCACGGACGCTGGTTGACCAGCTGGCCCAGGCTCTTTATATGGCCGACCTGAAGGGCGAGGTCCTAGAAGAGGAGCGTCAGTCTCAGGTCGAGCGCTCCGAGCAGTGGGGGGCCGAGCGGGAGGAGCTTAGCAACAAGGTCCGAGGGGTCGAGCGAGTGCGGGAGGAAGCCGAGGTCGCACAGAATGAAGCTGAGGTGAAGTTGTCCGAGACTGAGAGAAAATTGCTCGAGGCTGAGCAGAGAGTAGCCGAGCTTAAGAAGGAGGCCGAGCGGGCCGAGGCGGGGGCGATCGAGCGATACAGAAGCTTGGAGCACTATCGCGTAGCTCTCGAGGAGGCTGCCTTCTCATATTATGAGCCAAGCTACCGCCGTGGGTTGCAGAAGGGGTTTGCCCAGGGTTACCATCGAGCGGTCGTTGAGGCCCAGCAGTAGGTGACCGACGAGCTTGTTTTTTTTTCTGGGCAGCGTTACGACTCGAACGCGGAGACTACAGATTCTTCCTCTTCGACGTCGAGTGAAGGAGGTAGTGGGGATGCATACAGCTCGGCAGAGGGATCGCCAACTCCGGTCACCTCTAGAGGGCACGCGGTCAAGATAGTTCCCACACAAGTGGGGTCAGTGTCTGGACCGGCCATCGCTGAGGGTACCGGGGGCGGGTCCCTTGGTGCTAAGGATCCCTCAACTATCGGTCCTCAAGAAAGGCCGCGGGGTTCTCAGAGTCTTCCTATTTCCATAGACTAGAAGAAAAAAAAAATTCTTTTCTTTTTTCTTTTTTGCGTGCTAGGTTAGCCCTTGCGGTATGTAATGGCAGCAGTATTTAATACAGAATTGACTGTTTCTTACCGCTTTTGACGCGATTTGGCCACTGTATCTGTAGTTGCTAAAAAGGTGGGGTTTTTACTTGCGGATATCTCACGTGCGGTGACTGTCGTAGCACTGGCGCCTCTCCGACTTTCGATGCCTCGCACGACTTGCTATTTTGCACGTCCCAAGGGAGAAGTCATTGGAGGGAGAGCAGCTGCCCCCTGGGGGAAGGGTTGCCGCCTTTCGCATTTTTTCGAGGGGAGGATTATTTAAGGCAAGTGTTCCCCCTGCCGGCCTATAAGAACGGTCCCAGAGGGCGCCTCCACTCTTCTTCAATGCTTCAGGCTTTCATTGCAGTTCTTCCTCTTTCTCCCTTCTCGCGAAGTGCTTGCCTCTGTGCTGGGAAGTTATCAGTGAAATATGGAAGGCGATGTGGAAGATGATAATCTTGGCGGTCGCCATAGGCGCTCGTGCTACTTCGGCGTGGAAGAAGGGACAGCGATGGGCGGGCGGCGTGCAAGAAGGGACAGCGCGTAACAGCGCGCCTGTTCCCGACCGCTGGACTGCCGCCACCATCTTTGGAGGAAGGTAGAAGCGGAGGGAGGTTCGAGGAAATAGGGCGTTCGGCATGGCGGCCCCACCCTGCTCCTTCCTCACTTCGGCCCGCTTCTCCCTCCTCTTCCATCCCCGCCGTCCTCTTTCTCCCTCTTCTACTCTTCAACCAATTTATCCCCTCTTCTTTCACTCTTCGGAGGATGCCTCTTTCCTTACTCGCACCACTTAGGGGTGCTTGCTTTCGGCTCCGTCCTCCTACCAGAGAGTTGGCGGAGGAGGACTTAACTTGTATTCCTTCCTCTTCTTCCTCTCTTCTTCTTTTTTTGTTGTTTCTGAGTTTCTTGAGCGAACAAGGTCAGCTGCCCCGTTATCCGAGCCAATTTCTACACGGGGTAGAGTCAGTGGCTCGGTCTATGGGTGCCAGCCATGTCCGCACCGAGTCATCAGCTCGTGTTGTAGTATCAGTGGATGTAATTTTTGCTTTTGATATGTGCTGTATTGGCTATGGCCTATCTTATGTATGAAGAGACATTAATGAAAGAAAAATTATTGCCATTTATTGCTTACATGTGTGTGAAAAGCTCAAAAGTAGAACTTTCGTAATGTTGCCACGTTCCATGTCCGAGGGATGAGCGCTCCTTCCATCGTAGATAATCGGTATGCCCCCTTTTTGAGCGTCTCGACCACTCGGTAAGGGCCTTCCCAATTAGGGGCTAGTTTCCCGGCTGCCTCCAGTGGTCGAGAGGCCTCGATTTTTCTGAGGATGAAATCTCCTGGCTGGAAAGATCTGTCTCAGACTTTGGCGTTGTAATATCAAGTAAGGCACCGCTGATATTCCATGGCTCGGATGCTCGCGATCTCTCTTATCTCGCTTGCCATATCGAGGTTTTGTAGCAGTGTTTGCTCATTTGCCTCGGGCGAGAAGTTGATGACTCGGAGAGATAGGCTGCTGATTTCCAAAGGAATCACGGCGTCCGTTCCATACACCAACTGGTAGGGAGTTTCACTGGTGGCGGTTCTGGGTGTAGTTCGGTGCGACCATAGTACGCTTGGCAGTTCTTTGAGCCAATTGCCCTTGGCTTTCTCGAGCCTGGTCTTAATGCCTTTTAGTATAGCTTTGTTGGCATTCTCGACTAGCCCGTTGGCCCGAGGGTGGGCCATCGAAGTGAAGTTGTTGCGAATGTGTAGGTCGGCACATCTGCTCTTAAAATAGTGTGAGTCAAATTGTCGACCATTATCGCTCACAATCACCCGGGGAATGCCAAAGCGATAGATAATCGATTTCCAAACAAAGCTCCATATGACCGACTCAGTAATCCGGGCGGTGGCTTCAGCTTCTAGCCACTTGGTGAAATAATCAATGGCAATGATGACGAACTTTCTCTGGGCCCGGGCCGTTGGGAATGGCCCCAGGATGTCAATTCCCCACCAAGAGAAGGGGTATGGCTCGGTGAGGGTAACAAGCTCTGAGGCGGGCTGATGGACCAAGTGATCGAAACGTCAGCATCGGTCGGATTTCTGAACGTAGGTCAGGCAATCGCGCTGGAGAGTGGGCCACCAGTAACCCTGCCGTAGCAAGATCCTAGCGAGCAATCTTCCTCCCTGGTGTGAGCCGCAGACGCCTTCATGGACTTCCTGGATTGCATGATTGTCCTCTTCAGTACCGAGGCACTTGAGGAGAGGGCCGGATAAAGACCTTCGATATAGGATTTCGTCCAAAATGACAAAGCACCGAGCCTGATGTTTCATTCTCCGCGCTTCGTGATGATCGGGGGGCTCTTGGGAATCTCAAAGCCAGGATATATATGGGGTCCGCCAGTCGCTGGGTGATACCTGATCAACTGTCATGAGCTCCGCCTCTATGCTTGGTCGCTTTAGCTTTTTGAGGAAGACCGATCGATTACCTTCTGCGAGGGAAGAGGAAGCCAGCCGAGAGAGGGCGTCCACCTGGGAGTTTTCCTCCCGACTTATCCGGATAACCTGAAAATGTGAATATGATTAAAACCATGGCAGTGAGTCACTTTGAGGCTGCTTTCGCATTCAACCACATGTTATTTCAGATCAGCTGCTACAGGTGATACCTTCTTTACTGTCAGTTCATGACAATGAGGCTTTATGTGCTATTCCCAGTGAGGAGGAAATCAAACAAGCAACCTCCTCGTTGTCTCCTGATAGCGCCCTTGGCCCAAACGGATTCACTGGTTACTTCTACTAGGCTTGTGTTGAGTTATGGTTTTGATGATTGTTGGCATTATGGTTTTGATGATAACTAAACTTAATGTGTGATTGAGTGATGATAACTAAACTTATGGTTGATTGTACATGTTCTTGATGACTGTGTACATTCATGTTTAAATATGATTGAGATGGCAAATGGCAATGGTACATGGTCTTGATTCTTGCTTGATTGAATTGGTTTTACAAGAGGCAAGAGATTTCATAACCTCTTTAATGTGAACAAGCATGGTATTAACCCTGACTATCTTGCTTGCAGGATCAAACTCATGGCAGTCACCTGGTGAACCAAACGTGTGGATAAGCACCCTGCTCCTCTACAATCCAAAATAGGTGGTATATGTCATGTACTGTCAAGAACCATTGGTAAGGCTTTTACCCTGTTATACACTCCTTGTTATTGAGTGTTCCATGAGGTTATTTCATGAATAATTTACTTGGGATGATTGAGTTTTATCTCTTGATTCTTAGACCAGAACTTGATCCTTACCTCAGAACATGTGTGTTTCAAAGTGTTCATATGCACCTAGTTCATGAGGTTTCAAGCCCTTGCAAAACTAGCCATCGGAGCCCCCGGAACAAAATTTTGATTATAGGGGTGATATTCCTTTAATTATTTAACTTGCCTCCATGGGAAGTTGATTTGGTCTGATGTGCAAAGGCTCCCTACACCTTAACATGTGGATTTGTTTGTTGATGGAACTATTGACTTAATCGTGATCAATTAACTAAAAGACTCTCAAATGGTTTTCATACTCTACTCTCACTTCCTCTTAATTGTCTGCATGAAGTTCATGCATTCATCATATGGATGTTTGAGCTATAGTTCTAATCAATTATCTATGTTCTTGCAGGTCAAAACACTTAGTATAAATCCACAAGGTCAAAGGAGTTTGAATCCACAGACTGCAAATGGGTTTAAGAGGTTCGATGTTCGAAATCTAGAAAATTCCAGATTTCGATCGACTGCCAACCTAGGGGCGGTCGACCGGTTTTCCCAGCACCCAAAACTACAATTCGTGCAGAATTCCGGTCGACCGACCAAAGTGTTCCGGTCAACCGCCAGTCCTGAGGCCCCTTTTGTTGACTTCTGACTTCAAGCTCGTGGCGAGGAATCTTTCACCCATTTCTTTAATCACACTGCCCCCAATCTAGGAGGGATTTATGGATCTGGTCTGGGGGTTGTCCATGGACCATTCAAAGGTTATAAAACATTTTATTGGAGTCATAACCCTAACCATCCAAGAGGGCTTCAAAGGGAGATCAACAGGGTGCTGTCCAAGGAGGAAGAAGAAGGGTACTGTAGCCGTGAACAGTACTCTGTGCAGCAAGTGTTCTTCATCCATTCTCAACCCATTGAAGGTATATCTGAAGCCAACCTCCTCCAAGGAAGAGAAGAGCCAAGCAAGCAAGCAATGATTCCAAGAAGAGTGCCTAAGGGAGAAAGAAGAGAAGCCAAGCAAGCAAGAAAGGAGAAAAGCTAAGCGAGCACGGATTGAAGCTCTGGTCAAGTGAAGATTGAAGATACGTTCAAGATTCGTAACATGCATTCAAGGGGAACCCAAAATAGGAGTTTTCTAAACTAAGCCTCATCATCTTTATGCTTTGGGTGTTGTATTTGTGTTCATCATAAACTGAAGAACTTGTGTGTGTGTGGATCGTTGTTGGATCCGTGGTCGTGTGTGTGTGTGTGTCGTATTTGATTCATGTGTGTGCGTGGATCTTCCTAGATCTGCGTTTGTGTGTATGTGGGTCTTTTTAGATCCGTTCTTTCTCATGTGTGTGGATTGCTGCACTTGTGGCAGTGTGTGTTTGTGTTGGTGATCCGGTTGTCAGATCTTGTTGGAGACTTCATCTCCGTGTGTGTGTGTGTGTGTATTGGGGCACGTCCCTGTGTGTGTGTGCAGGCGTTGTCCTGCATGTGTGGTTGGAGCGTCGTCTCCATTTGGGGATTTATCCCCGAGTGAAGCCTCACCGAGTTTGGTGAGGGGTGGACGTAGGATTGCCGTCGTTGCATCCGAACCACCTTAAAAACCGCTGTGCATCGTGTTTTGAATTGTGTGGTTTAGTCCATTTTCTCTACCTCCATTCTACGTGAGTGTTAGTGTACTTTGTTGTTCAGGTTTTATTCTTGTTCATCTTGCATAATCTATCTCATCACTAAATAGACTTTTGTTAAATCCAACTTGTGATTGAATATATTTGAATCTCTTAAGTAGTGTTTTATCACATATTTTGAAAAGTCCAAAAGTTTTGTTAAAATTTGTAAACACCCAATTCACCCCCCTCTTGGGTGTCATTGATCGCGGGACTTCAGCTTGCTGGTCCTTCATTAAGAATGATTACTGCTCAGCAATTAGAGAGTTCTTTCTGGGTAGTGATCTACCTCGGCCAATGTCTGCCTCTATAATTGCCCTCATACCCAAAGTTCAGAACCCTAAGAGTTTCAAGGAGTTCCGACCGATATGTCTTTGCAATTTTTCCTTCAAGGTTATCTCCAAGATCATGAATGATCGTCTTGCTATGCTGCTTCCATCTCTGATCTCTACGGAACAAGGGGCCTTTGTTAAAGGACGATTCATTAGGTAAAACATTCATCTGGCCAAGGATATTATAAATTACATTGGCGAAGGCTAGAGGAGGAAATGTAGTGGTGAAACTGGACATGGCTAAGGCTTATGATAGGCTGGAATGGAACTTCTTACTGGCTGTCATGAGAAAATTTGGTTTCTCCGAGATGTTTATTAATATGACTCACAGGCTAATCTCCAATTCCTGGTTTTCTGTCCTTCTTAATGGCAACATGGAAGGTTTCTTTAAATCTTCTAGGGGAGTCAGATAAGGAGATCCCATTGCACCGTCCCTTTTCATTCTGGCAGAGGAAGCTTTAAGTAGAGGCATGTCCAACCTTTACCTGTCCAACAAGTTGATTTCTTGTCTGCTCCTAGGGGCTGCCCGAGAGTCTCACATTTGCCCTTTGCGGATGATACTCTAATCTTTGCAAATGCAAGTAAATCCTCAATCAAAAATCTTATGGAATTCTTACACTGCTATGAGGACTCCTCGGTCCAGCTGATTAATTCTTCTAAGAGTGCCTTCAACATCCATTGCAAGGCCTCGACAACACTTAAGCATCGACTCTCTACTATTACAGGTTTTCTGCATAAGAGTTTCCCTTTCAGATACTTGGGAGTGCCTCTCTTTCCTGGGAGAGCCAAAGTCTCCTTCTTTGCACCTCTTCTCACCAAAATTCAGCACAAGATTCAAGGGTGGAGCACTACTCTTTTGTCTACAGCTGGGAGGCTTTGCTTAATCAAGCATGCCCTTTATTCCATTCCAATACACATCCTTTCTAGCTGTACTATACCAGTGGCTTTCCAAAGGATCTTGGAACGAAATCTTGCCAATTTCCTATGGGGCACTGTTGATGGCAAAGCCAGAAAGCATTGGAAAAGTTGGAAAAGTATTTGCAATCCAGTCGAGAGTGGAGGCTTAGGTGTCCCTTCCTTCATTAATCTGCAGAAGGCCTTCAAGATTAAAATGCTCTGGAATGCCTTAACAGCTGTGAACTCCATTTGGGCTAATTATTTCAAGAAAAAATACCTGGCCAATCGTCATCTTTCTGAGGTCGACTTCAAACAATGCAAACGCAATGGTAGGAGGGACTGGCTTTTTGCCAGGGATCAACTAATGCTTCATAGCAGGTTTTTTAAAGACCCAGGGAATTTTCTCTTTTGGAAAGATACTTGGTTTGGTGATAGACCTTTGAAGGATTTGATTCCTCCCAATACGTGGATGCAAATTATTGCTAAAAACATCACTGTTAACATTCTCAGTGATCCTAATCACCCCTCCTGGAGTGTTGTCCTCCAAACTCTACCCGATGACATTGCTCCAGCTATTATGTTCACCTGCTCCAGAAGTCCTCCCTCTGAGGACAAACGAATCTGGTGCCCGAATCATTCGGGCAATTTCTCCATCAACTCTTTGAGGAAGCTGCAGAATTCTGTCCACAATTCTTTCCCTTTCTCACAACTTTGGGCAGACTTTGTGCCACCGAAGATTTCTGTTTTCCTTTGGAAATTTGTTCTCGGCATTCTTCCCACTGATAATAATGTTTGAAAATGTGGCATCTCTCTCTGCTCGAGATGCTCTTGTTGCACTTTACCTCAAGAGGAATCAGACAGTCACCTTATGCTGCACAGCAATCTGGCTCTGTCAACCTGGGCTTTCTTCAAACAGCTCTACCTGGTTGATCCTCAGAAATGTGCTCCGAGCTCTATTTTTTAGACCAAGTTATCCGAGAAACCAATGTTTCTAGCTTCAAGGGGAAGGTTTCTCTGCTTATTGTCTTCCGTTGGCTTTGGGAGACTTGGTGCGAAAGGAACAACAGAAAATATGATGGCAAGTACTACAAGCCTAGATCGGTCTACTACAAAATTATCCATTCAACCAACAACACCATATTCAAAGTTTGTTCATCGGCTGGTGACCTATCAGTGCTCAATACTCTCCGACATCTTTCAATTCCTACACCTGAGATTAAGAGAAGGAAGCCAGTGATCGTCAGATGGGGTCTCCCACCAGTTGGTAAGTTCAAATTAAATGCTGATGGTGCCAGCAAGGGCAACCCGGGTTTCGGAGGGGGCGGAGGTTTGATCAGGGACCATGGAGGAAACATTTTTCTTGCTTCAGTCATTACTATGGCCCATGCTTCAGTTTGGTAGCCGAAGCCCGTGCCTTACTCGATGGAATGAGGTATGCTGCTTCCCATGGCATTATGATCTAGTCAGCTGAATCCGACTCCAAACTTTTGGTTAACATTCTCAAGGATGAAATTCCATGCCCCTGGAGACTTTTGCCATTTATCACTGAATTGCGTTCTCTCATTCATTATCAGAAGACCAGTGTAGTCCATATATTCAGAGAAGGCAACTATGCAGCAGATGGCCTTGCTAATCTAGCTTGTACCAGCAATTGTGTTTCAACATTTTATAGTAATTTTTCTACGCTACCATCTTTATTCAAGGGGTATGCGGATTGGACAAGCTTTGTACCCCATACGTTAGAGAATAGCCTGATTGTGGCTTATTGTGATTTTTATTTTTTCAGGGGTATGCCCCGGAGTTACATGTATATATTTTATTTCTTCATAAATCGACCCTAGACCCCGATCTAGTGGAGTGAGCACATCCACTCCCTCTGGGATTGGGTGCACTATCCTAGATCAAGTCTAAGGTGTCGTTACTGATTAAAAAAAAACCTGAGAACTCTCGAATAAGGGGGCTATTCCTCTTACCTACTGAAGGTATTTGATCATTGGTGCTTCTCGAGTCTCGTAATTGCCGTTAATCTAGCTGGCGACCAGCTATAAGTCAGTGTGTATCTTGACTCGTTCGGCTCCCAATCGATGTGCCATCCTTGCTCCCGAGATAAGAGCTTTGTACTCGGAGACGTTGTTGGACGCCCAGAAGTTGAACTTCAAGGCATACTATAGTTCTGTGCCTTCCGGGGATCGGAGGATGACACCGGTGCCACTATCGGCCGAGTTGGAGGATCCATCAACAAAGAGATCCCAGGTTGGCCCAGGAATCGGCTGATGGGCTTCTTCAATCGGGACAGTGCTTCCTGCGATGAAGTCTACGAGCGCCTATCGTTGATGGCCGAGCGGGGATGATAAGATATGTCATAAGGACCGAGCATTATAACCCACTTGACAAGGTGACTTGAAGCTTCAGGGTGGGCCAGGATCTTTTTGAGAGGCTCGCTGGTTAGCACGATGATGGAGTGTCCTTGGAAGTAGGGCTAGAGGCGCTTGGCCGAGGCGATCAACGCTAGTACGAGTTTCTCGACTGCGGGATATCATCGCTCGGCCTCATTAAGCACCTTGCTAGTGTAGTAAACCGGTCTTTGTACTCCTGCATCATCCTAAACCAGGACGAAGCTCACCGTGGAGGGGGTCGACGAAAGATAGAGGTATAGTGCTTCTCCCGGGATTGGCTTGGACAATACCGGGGGCGAGGTCAAAAACTCCTTCAGTTCTGTAAAAGCCTTCTGTCATTCCTCATCCCAGGCGAACGTGGCAGATGCCAATTTGGGCCCTCTTAATAACTTGAAGAAGGGTAGGCATCGTTCGGCCGCTCGAGATAGGAATCAGTTAAGTGCAGTGATCCATCCGGTCAGGCACTGGACGTCCTTGACGCAAGTGGGTGACTGCACGTTTAAGATGGCTTGTACTTTGTCGAGGTTGGTCTTGATCCCGCGTTGGGTCACTAAAAAACCCAGGAACTTCCCGGATCGGACCCCAAAGGCCCACTTAGCTGGGTTGTGCTTCATATGGTACCTCAAGAGAGTGTCGAAGGTTTCTGCTAGGTCGGTGAAGTGATCCTCGGCCTTAGGTGTCTTGATGAGCATATCGTCAATGTAGGCCTCGACGTTCCGACCAAGTTGTCCTTCGAAGATGTGGTTGATCAGCCTTTGATATGTCGCACCGGCGTTTTTCAGTCTGAAGGGCATATGAGTGTACTAGTATACGCCGAAGTCGGTGATGAAGGCTATCTTTTCAATGTTTAACGATCCATCTGGATCTGATGATAACCGGAATAGGCATCCAGAAAACTAAGCAATTCATTGCCGGAGGTTGAGTCGACTAGTTGGTCGATGCTCGGCAGCGGGTCGCAGTCTTTCGGGGTGGCTTTATTGAGGTCGGTGAAGTCCACGCACATTCGCCATTTGCCTGAGGCTTTGGATACCAAGACGACATTAGCGAGCCATGTCGGGTAAAGGACCGGGTAAAATAGGCCGGTTTTCTTTCCCTTCTTGATCTGCTCTTTGATGATCGCCTATTTCTCCGGGGCGTGCTTTCTTCTATGCTGTTGGATGGGTTTCACCGATGGGTCGAGGTTGAGCTTGTGTACCACAGTCTCCCCAGGTATTCCGAGAAGATGCTCATCAGACCATGCAAAGACCTGAATACACTCTGAAAGGAATTCCTTATACTGCCTCTATATACTAGAGGGTAAGTCAGCTCCTATTTTTACTCCGAGGGCCGGGTCGTCGTTGAGGAAGACCATCAACAGCTCGCCACTAGGCTCTGATGTTGTTGGCTCCTCTCCGACTCCCTTGGTTTTTTTCTTCATTCCCTCTGGCCTTACAGCTTAAACCGAGATAATATAGCACCTTCGAGCTATTACCTGGTTACCTCGGACCTCCCCGATACCGTATTTAGTGGGGAACTTTATTTTTTGGTGATAGGTGGAGGGCACTGCCTTTGTCCGGTTGAGGATTCCTCGGCCGAAAATGGCATTATAGGCCGTCATCCCCTTAATCACAATGAAGTCAACCATGACGGTAACGGTCTTGGGAGGGGTGCCGAGGGTAACTGGTAGGCTCAAGGCTTCCTCGGGATAGGTTGCCTGGCCATTGAACCCGCAAAGGGCGGTTCGAATAGGGCGGAGCCTGGATGGGTTTTCACCCATCTTGAGAAAACATTCGTACGAAAGTACGTCAGGAGTGCTACCATTGTCAACCAATATTCTAGCTACGTTACAACGGTATATGGTAGACGATATTATAAGGGCGTCATCATGCGAGGTGGATAGCCTTTCCAGATCTTGGTCGAAAAATACGACGGCCTGCTGCCCACTCGTCGGCGGGGTCTTGGGGGGCTCGGACGCCCGCTCCGCATGACGCTTCCTTCCTCGGCTACTATATCCTCCTGATGTCGCGCCGCTGGAGATGACATTAATGTGGACATCGCGGGGCTGATTGTCAATTTCCTCTGGAATGCCACGATCCTCCTTCTGGTGCTCGGACACATACCGAGATAAGTCTCCCTGGCGGACAAGACGCTCGATCTCATCCTTGAGTTGGTGACAATCTCCGGTATAGTGTCCGTGGTCATTATGGAACTGGCAATGTTTGCGGTGGTTGCGGCGTTTGACCTTCATAGGCTCGGGTTGGTGGAGAATACCCGAGTCCTTGATGTCTTCATATATCTCATAGACGGGGGTGGTCAGAGGAGTGTACCGCTCGTATTTCCGAGGGGGTTCCCTTCGGTCCCCGTCTTGATTCCGTCATTTTCCTTGGCCCGAGGCTTGCTCGGATGGTCGCTTCTTATCCCCCTCCCGACCCGAGCCCGTTGGGCCGTGGCAGGCACTGAGGACTTCCTCGCACTCTGCGTGGCGCAGTACTAGGGTCACCAGATCGGCGAGGGAGGTGGGGGGATGGAGGACCAGTTCTCGTCGCGGGTGCCTCCGGTCAGCACGGTGATGGCTGAGGCGACATCCAGGCGGGGGATACACAAGGCTTCCGATTTAAATCAGTTGATGTAGGCCCGTAGTTTCTCCCCTTGTGCCTGCTTTAGTGCCAGCAGCCCCGCTACTGACCTTGGTGGGCTGCTGTTGGTGAAGCTTTCCTTGAATACTCGCCCGAATTTCCTGAAGTCATGAATGCTACTGGGGGCGAGTGCTCGAAACCAGGCCTGAGCGCCCTTGACCAAGGTGGTCACGAACGCTCGGCATTTGACAGCATCGGAGACCCCGTGCAGGGTCATCAGGGCGTCGAAGCTGTCGTAGTGGTCGGCGGGATCTCGCTGGCCGTCGTACGACTTGAAGGTCGGCAACGGGATTCTAGGGGAAATCTCAGCCTTCAAGATGTGATTGGAGAACGGGGATTGTTCTTCGTCCTCCTTAGTGGAGGTTTTCTGCAAGGCACGGAGGGCGCGCTCTTGCTCTGCAAAATGCCGCTCGAAGTCTCGTAGTTGGAGGGACAACTCCGATTGTCGCTAGACCGAGGGACTGTGGGAGCGCCCTGGCGGGCTGCCACGTCTCCCTTCGGGGGTGTCATGCTCCGAGAACTGTTGACGCGTCTCTATCCTTTCTCTCCTTGGGGTGGAGGAGGTGAACTGTGGGGGTGCCCAGGTGGGCTGCCAGGTCTCCCTTCGGGGGCGTCATTCTCCGAGAACGGTTGACGCATCTCGGTCCTTTCTCTCCTCGGGGTGGAGGAGGCTTCTTGCTCAGGCGGGGGGACGTGAGAGGGTCCTCCTGACATGTTATGTATAAGCCGTCATCCCCGAAGAGTGAAGCGGCCTCCGGCGATTTGTTGCAAAGCTTCTCCGCGAGGGGGGCTTTCCTGGGGGAGTCGTGACTTCTCTTCCCTGGCCGCCTGGATCCTCATTAATTCTACGAGGATGTCCAGTTTTGCATTGAGGGTTTGGAGAGTGTCAGGGTTCCCATTTGGGGGTAGTCCCCCGTGGGCTAGAGGAGGCAGCTCGCTGGCGAGGTCGTTGGAGGGGTGAGCCTGTACGGGGGGGTTAGGCACATGCTCCTCTCCCTCGCCTGCCACGACCTTTCCCTTATCGTCGGTGGTCCTTCTGCCGGAACTTCTTCTCACCATGATGGCTCTTTGTCTGCTTCCCACAGACGGCGCCAGATGAAGAGGCGCAATCTCGCGCCTGTCCTAAGGTAGAGGATCTCTGGTTGCGATCACCACGCTTGAATAACTGCAAGGAAGAAAGCAGGTCAGGGGTGCCCAGGGGAGGAGTCCCTGGGGATAACTCTCCGATGCCTAAGTCAGCAAATTTTTTAGAGCAAAAATGGAGAGAAGGTGGCAGAATAAGAAAGGGGCGCGAGAGGTCTCTTCATCAAGAAGTGTGGTGGCTCTTGCTAAGGATTATGCCTTACCTCTCTGGAGGGTCTCCATGGGATTTATATTGCTGCCTGTTGTGCGTTTGAGTCCCAGGAGTTGAGGGGATTACGGGGAGGTTACGTCCTTATAGCGGGCTCTTTATAGCCCAAGGACTCTTGCTCTCCCTTATCCTTTGGAATTCCCCGTCTCCGCCGAGTACGTAATGGACACATGGATGAGCTTCCAACGGTCGGCCCAATCTTAAACTCTCGATTGAGATATTATCTCGAGCGATAAGCACATAGCTCGGGCAGGTTGTTTCGGGTCCCCACAGGGGTCTTCCCGATTGATCCGTTGCTCGGGCTTCCGGACCCTAGGGTTACCTAGGAAGCACTGTTCCGAGTGATTGTTGGGCTTAAGGTAAGTGGGCCCCGATAGAGGCTATCACTTTAGAGAGCTGGACCTGGTTGGGTCACATTTGACATAGTTGGGCGGTGCTCATGGGCGGTATATTTTCCCCCTCTCCAGACTCATTTCAAATTCGCCCTGCATTATCTGTGCAAAATCATCACATAAGGAGTTATTAGTAGCTCCAAAAATTATATCATCAACATACACTTGAACTACTAATATATCTTTACCTGATTTTCTCGTGAAGAGTGTTTGGTCAACCTTATCTCTTTGGAACCCATTTTCAATTAGGAATGAAGTGAGACTTTCATACCATGCCCTTGTTGCTTGCTTCAGTCCGTACAGGGCCTTGTGCAACTTGCACACATGTTGTGGATGTTTTGGGTCTTCAAAACCTAGACGTTATTCTACAAAACATCCTCTTTGATGTACCCATTAAGAAAAGTATATTTAACATCCATTTGAAATAATTTAAAATTTAGTGAGCAAGCATAGGACAGGAGAATCTAGACTGCTTCTAATCTAGCAACCTGTGCAAATGACTCATCAAAATCAATACCCATCTCCTGGCTATATCTGATGCAGGACGGACATGTGACCTGGGACTCTAGCTCGCGATCGTCCCTATGCGAGGGAAACGCTGGACCGTGCGCGGTTGAGAAACCGGCCATGAGTCTCGAGTATCGGCTTTTCCGCGTGTACTCGGATCGAGTCACGGGACGGGTCACTCACTCTCTCTCGTAGCGGTGAAATAAATATATCAAGTTAATGGCCCTAACACATGCTCTCTAGCAGCGGCATATAAAAGCATATACAAGAATAGCAAATGCCGAGTAATGGAGCGAATACGATACCTCCACGCGCCTGGCGTGGGGAAGACGATCCCGGCCGATATCGTACTCCCGAAACAATAATTAATTAAATTACAGCAATGATTTACTGCCCACTCCATGTAGGGAGGTAAAGGGTGACACAGCGGGACCGGGGAGTAGCGAGTTCGGGTTGACGGGCAGCTTCTTGTGTAGCTTCGGCGGCACACGTACTCACGATCGTGGGACCCACGTGCTGGTCAGTGGGCCCGGAGTAGCACCGATGCGACGGGGACGTCCGGAGGGCTGCTCCCTGGGAAGGCGGTGCGCTGGTCCGCCTCGCGGAAGACGAGGAGGCTCCGATCGGTGCGGGTTGGAGTTGCTGCCCACGGATCTGAATTCTGTTTCAGACCTGCGCGTCCCGATGAAAATTGATGCTGCGATCAGCCCAGACGTCGGATTGACGCGAGACTAGCGCCGTTGGAAAGATAACTCAAAATCCTTCAATCTTTGGCCAGAGAGAAAAAATTGACTATCCCGGATCTGGTCTTAGCCGAATTTCCAATCTGCTGGTTGATAGAACCCAAAATCTCAGGATAGAAGTGCTTTTTCCTAAGAGTTGGCATTGACCGCCTTGTAGACCTCCGATTCAGCTGTTGAGCTCTCCATGAAAGTGGTAGAGGGAGAAGAGAAAAAAACAGGGATAATTGTTATGAAAGGTTTGGTGGAGATTTGACTGGGGAAAAGTATTTTCTAGTATCGGGTGGTCGGATCTGGACAGCAGAGACAGAATAGAACTTGGGATCTGAAGTGATTTTTTAGAAAATATAAAAGAGATCCTAAATTCATAAGAAAATTTGTAAAAGTGGTATTAGATGGACAAAATCTCCAATAAAATTGGTGACTCAATAAAATAAGAGAAAGAGGGTAGAAACCTGGAAACACAGAGCTATTGTTACACAGATCTGAATTGGGACAGAACTGGAAGGTGGAAATACACGAAAATGGAAAAATATAAAAAGAAAGGTAAATGATGGGATTGTTTTTGTGGGGGCTTGAACTCAAGAGGGAAACCTACCCTGAAATCTCAGCTCCAAAAGATGTAGGAGTTGGGAGCTAAAATTCGAGCTTTGAGGATCTGTCCTGATGTAGACAGAACTCCGGCGATGAAGACGGTGACGCGATGGCGGTGCGTTGGCAGCGGCGGCGGTGGCAGAAATTGAATTCAGAGGGGATGAGGAGAAGGTAGAAGGGCATCACACCCAAGATTTAGCAGACATCCATCTGTAAGAGGGGGAGGGAGAGAGGAGGAGGGCACACCCTTCTTTGGCTCCAACCAAATTCACAATTTTTCTCTTCATTGATTCTTACAAAACACTATACATGGGCTTATATAGAAAGGGAGGAAGGGGGAGGGAGTTGGGATTTCGTGAGAGAGAGGGGAGGGGTAGCATTTTCTTCTCCCATGTGGTCAATTGGCCTAAAAAAATAAAATACAAAATGTCATTTTAATGGGGGGCACCCCCTTGACTATGAAGGAGCTATTTTGAACTTTTTAGTCCATTTGTCCCCCATGTGTCTAATTGGATGTCAAACCATCTAGAAGCCACCTAGGATGGTTGACCAGCCCCACATGGCTTAGGTGGACCAATGGGGAAGGAGTGAGGGCCCCCTTGCTGGACCTACTGACATTTTACAAATAAACCCAAAGATCCTAAGGGAATGACACATTGACTTATAAAGCCTTACAATTGTAAACATACTTTCCCAAGGATATAAAAGCAAATAAAATGACACAAATGTAAAATAAAATGTTAGTGGTCTTGCTATGATGTCCCCATAAATTCTCCCCGGGTGGGAAGAACTCGACCCCGTCGAGTAAGGGGTGTGGCTGCTCGAGTAGCTCCGGCGGAAGCGTCACCGAACCTGGAAGCGCGGAGTACGCTCCACTCCAAATAATCGACACCTGCTCATCCCGTATAGATTCGATATGCACACGCTGTTGGGGAATGAGGCTAGAGGTGGACACTCCGGGGTGGGGTCACTCTCAAAGGAAGGGAGGCGGCTCAAAGGCTCACTAGGAATCACCCCTTGTCCCTTATGTGACTAGATTCGATATGTGACGTAGAACCGATCCCAAAGTCCGACAAGTCTCATACTCGAAAGGGATTAACAACGTGAGCGTAAAAAAGACCGACTCGACGCGACGTATGCACATGCACTCAACAGACCAATTGTACGAAATAAAGACTGACACATGACCCTAAACAAACCTACGGTTAGTCCGACTCGTGCATATGCAAAGGTGGACCAGGACACCAGAATGTGTGCCATGCATACACTAGATGAAACCGGTGGTTGGCGGAACATGGAATTCCTAGACCTCCTAAAGTGGACCATGCATACACATTGGACTTTCTATGGGATTTGAGAGACTTGGAAGGGCTAGGAGAGTCAGATGTAGGAGTATCGTGAACGGGCTTGGTGGGTATAGATGACCCGGCCCGTGGGGACGGGGTGTGGTAGTGGACTCCCTCGAAGAAGTGAAATATATATGGTGGGTCTACGGGTCCACTAGGGAATGGGTCAAAGGGATCAAAGAAGGTATGACCCCTTGTGGTGAGTTCCCACAAGTCACAGTCCCATGTATAGAAGTCTTGAAGGTGTGATTGGTCACCTTCATGCATTTGGTAGGTGGGACGGTGATCATATGTAGGATGTATGGTTCCTCTCTCGGGCAAAAGGGTATGAAGTTGGGTTCGGCCGACAGGGGGAGGAATAAGAGAATCTCCATGGTGACACAACTCACGGTGCACACAGAGGTAATGGACCCTAAGGCCGGATGGGTGAAGCTAAGACTAGTGGGTTGGTCGAAGCCTCGGGCCAATGAGTGTGTCAACTTCTATTGCGAGTCTAATCCCATAATAAGGTCATCCAATGTATCAACATGGTGACTAGACCGAAAGGTAGTGTGGTAGGAGTTGACGGGCACTAATGGTGAGGTGGGATCCATGGATGGATACGGAGGTGGGACCAAGCCATCTTTGAGCCAACTAAGAAGTGGCTCGGCTATAAAAAGCGTACCCATTAGAAGCACGGGTGGCTCGAGCTTTAGTGGCTCCAAACAAGAGGGTTTCGAATAAGGTTCGGAAGTAGAGGGTGGCAAAAGAGCACTCACGGGTGGTGAAGAGGCAGGTGTCCTTTCTAACCAATCCGAAAATATTTTCTCGATTTCATCTAGGTGCGGGTTGGAGTAGGGACCTCGTGGTGGACTCGCTCCTCGTCTCTTGGCTCGGGTGTGGACCTAGGCTCGGCTAGAAGTGGGGCTTCCACTTGGTGGGAGGTGACTGGGCGGTCCACTTGATTGTGGTTGCTTTGGACGGCTTGGATGGGGGTGAAGGGGCGGGGTTGGTTGGCGGTGTGGCCCACTTGATTGCGGGTGAGTTGGTGGGGTTGGCTAGTGGTATGACCCCCATGGTTGGAGGTAGGTGGGCGGGGAAGGTAGACCCTCCTAAGCGCTCTCTTCATATCCCACCATGACTCGATGGGCCTTAGCCTCCTATCTTCCCGGAAGTATTTGATGTCCCTCCATGTTTCAGCGGCTTTATAGAAAAGTCATCTTTTGGCAAAGTCGACTTGCGTGGGACCGGACATAAGGTAACACTCAAAGTAGTCGTCCATAACGGCTTTTCACTCTAGGTAGTCACTCAGGTTTTTGGAGCCATAGAAGTCCCGGGCTACGGGCCTACGGGGGTGGTCCGGGTGGTTCTCCCATCTTAGATAGTATCGCCACCATGCCGAAGATGCGGCCCCTTGGTCATCCATGGGACACGGGGACGCTGGTGAATGGACATGCCAACAGTTGGTGACAAGACACAAGACTGACTATGCAAGGTTAGAATGCACTAACTAATGCATACTAAGGACCCTAGACTTAAACCAAGAATCGGTACGTGGCGGAGTTAATCGATCCGAAGATCACTCGCGCAAGTGTGCGGCCTTCCCGATAGGCATAGCCTAAGGTTCGGACAGCACCTTTTAATATACCAAATAAAGGTATGCGATGCAACCTTGGACCGACTCAAGCTTAGACTCGACTTAAATGACTCTTTTTTTTTGTTTTGAACCAAATACTACCCTAGACTCAACTGGTGCTCTGATACTAAATTGATGCGGGACGGACACGCGACCTGGGAATCTAGCTCACGATCGTCCCTATGCGAGGGAAACGCTGGACCGTGCGCAGTTGAGAAACCGGCCGTGAGTCTCGGGTATCAGCTTTTCCGCGTGTACTCAGATCGAGTCACAGGACGGGTCACTCACTCTCTCTCGTAGCGGTGAAATAAATATATCGAGCTAATGGCCCTAACACATGCTCTCTAGCAGCGGCATATAAAAGCATATACAAGAATAGCAAATGCTGAGTAATGGAGCGAACACGATACCTCCACGCGCCTGGCGTGGGGAAGACGATCCCAGCTGATATCGTACTCCCGAAATAATAATTAATTAAATTACAGTAATGATTTACTGCCCACTCCACACAGGGAGGTAAAGGGCGACACAGCGGGACCCGGGAGTAGCGGGTTCGGGTTGACGGGCAGCTTCTTGTGTAGCTTCGGCGGCACACATACTCACGATCATGGGACCCATGTGTTGGTCAGTGGGCCGTGTGGGCCCGGAGCGACACCGCTGCGACGGGGACGTCCGGAGGGGTGCTCCCTGGGAAGGCAGCGCACTGGTTCGCCTCGCGGAAGGCGAGGAGGCTCCGATCGGTGCGGGTTGGAGTTGCTGCCCACGGATCTGAATTATGTTTCAGACCTGCGCGTCCTGATGAAAACTGATGTTTTGATCGGCCCCGACGTTGGATTGACGCGAGACTAGCGCCGTTGGAAAGCTAACTCAAAATCCTTCGATCTATGGCTAGAGAGAAAAAGTGGCTATCCCAAATCTGGTCTTAGCCGAACTTCCAATCTGCTGGTTGATGGAACCCGAAATCTCAGGACAGAAGTGCTGTTTCCTAAGAGTTGGCGTTGACCGCATCATAGACCTCCGATTCAGTTGTTGAGCTCTTCATGAAAGTGGTCGAGGGCAAAGAGATAAAAACGGGGATAATTTTTATGAAAGGTTTGGTAGAGATTTAACTTAGGAAAGGTATTTTCTAGTACTGGGTGGTCGGATTTGGACAGTAGAGACAGAACAGAACTTGGGATGTAAAGTGATTTTTTAGAAAATATAAAAGAGATCCTAAATTCACAAGAAAATTTGTGGAAGTGGTATTAGATGGAAAGAATCCACAATAAAATTTTTGACTCAATAAGATAAGAGAAAGGGGGTCGAAACCTGGAAACGCAGAGCTGTTGTTACATAGATCTGAACTGGAAGGTGAAAATACACGAAAATGGAAAAATATAAAAAGAAAGGTAAATGACAGGATTTTTTTTGTGGGGCCTTGGGCTCAAAAGGGGAATCTACCCTGAAAATCTCAGCTCCAAAAGATGTGGGAGTTAGGAGCTAAAATTCGAGCTTTGATGATCTATCCTGATGTAGATACAACTCCGGCGATGAAGACGACGACGCGATGGCGGTGCGATGGCGGTGACAGCAGAAATAGAATTCAAAGGGGTTGAGGAGAAGGTAAAAGGGCATCACACCCAAGATTTAACAGAAATCCATCTGCAAGAGGGGGAGGGAGAGAGGAGGAGGGCACACCCTTCTTTAGCTCCAACCAAATTCACAATTTTTCTCTTCATTGATTCTTACAAAACACTATACATGGGCTTATATAGAAAGGGAGGAAGGGGGAGGGGGTTGGGATTTCATGGGAGAGAGGGGAGGGGTAGCATTTTCTTCTCCCATGTGGTCAATTGGCCTAAAAAAATAAAATATAAAATGTCATTTTAATGGGGGGGCACCCCCTTGACTATGAAGGAGCCATTTTAGACTTTTAGTCAATTTGTCCCCCATGAGTCTAATTGGATGTCAAACCATCTAGAAGCCACCTAGGATGGTTGACCAGCCCCACATGGCTTAGGTGGACCAATGGGGAAGGAGTGAGGGCCCCCTTGCTGGACCTACTGTCATTTTATAAATAAACCCAAAGATCCTTAGGGAATGACACATTGACCTATAAAGCCTTACAATTGTAAACATACTTTCCCAAGGATATAAAAGTAAACAAAAGGACACAAATGTAAAATAAAATATTAGTGCTCTTGCTCTGATGTCCCTATAAATATCCTTTGGCTACGAGCCAAGCCTTGTTCCTAACAACCAATCCCGTGTCATTTAGTTTAATTCAGAAAACCCAACGGGTTCCAATGACGGGATGATTTTTAGGACACGGCACAAGAGTCCACACCTCGTTTCTCTCGAACTGGTGTAACTCTTCATGCATAGTCTAGATCTAGGATTCATTTTGAAGAGCTTCATGGACATCCTTAGGCTCTTCTTGAGAAATAAAGGCCATCAAATCCTCTTCTTCTACTTGTCTTAGTGAAAATTTAGTTCTTACCCCATCTTCAGGATTGCCGTAATGTTTTTGGCGGGGTGATCTTTCAAGATCGTTGAAGCTCTTGGCAAGTCGAAGTGCTGCACTTGTTGTTCTTGAAGTATTTCAAGTGACGGATCTTCATTATCATCATCTTTGCTGGAGGTTCCTTCCGTTGGTTCATCCTTAGCCTTAGATGATCCAGCATCACTTGGATTTTTAAAAGCTTCATCTGCATCCACAATTGAAGTGAGTTGATTTGTCAATTTTGAATCAGATTCATCAAAGATAACATGAGGACTTTCTTCTACAACTAATGTCCTCTTATTAAATACTCTAAAAGCTCTAGAATTTAATGCATAACCTAGGAAGATTCTTTTGTCACTCTTTTCATCAAACTTACCTAGGTTAGTCTTACCATTATTTAGGATGAAGCAAGGGCAACCAAAAGATTTGAGATAGGAGATATTTGGTTTCTTACCCTTGTAGAGCTCGTATGAGATTTTCTGCAAAATAGACCTTACCATTGCCATGTTGATGATGTAGCATGTTGTACTTACAGCCTCAGCCCAGAAGTACTTTGGTAGGGAGTTCTCACTTAACATGGTCCGTGCCATGTCTATCAAGGTTCTATTTTTCCTCTCCACTACTCCATTTTGTTGAGGCGTCCTTGGTGATGAGAAATTGTGCGTGTATCCCTGCTCCTTGCAAAAACTGTTGAAATCATGATTTTCAAACTCACCATGAGGATCACTTTGAATTGTGGTGATGAGGTATCCTTTATCATTCTGGATTTTCCTGTAAAATACTTGAAACTCCATCAAGACATCACTTTTATTGGCTAGATATAATACCCATGTAAACTTGGAGTAATCATCAACAATCACAAATCTAAAAGATTTGCCTCCTAGGCTGGATGTCCTAGTAGGGACAAAAAGATCGAGATGCAGCAGTTCTAAGGGCCGAGAGGTAGAAACAATATTCTTATTTTTGAAAGAAATGCATGTTTGCTTGCCTTTTGTGCAAGCCTCACAGATTTTGTCACTTTCAAATTTTAATTTTGGTAATCCATTCACCAAATCATGTCTACACAATTTGGATATTACTCCTAAACTAGCATGACCTAGTCTTCGGTGCCACAGCTACGCATTTTCATGGTTGTTAGCTACCAAACACACATCATCGCATGAAACATCGTCAAGATCAACGGTGTATACATTATTGTTCCTTTTCAACTGTCAACTGCTTTCACTGTGGTAGATATGGTCACGTTGTTGTAAATTATTGGTTCAAACAAAACACACCAAGAAATCATGATGTTTTGACCAGAAAAAGATATATGCAGAATTGGACTAACTCTTACGGACCCAAATTAGTTTGGGTACCAAAAATAATTGGATGAGAATATTGTTCCTTGGAGATATGTCTTGAAGCTAGGGGGGCAAATGGTACCTGGACAGTGGTTGCTCAAGGCATATGATAGGGGACACGAAGGTGTTCTCTACACTGCAGGACAAGGAAGGAGGCTCCGTTGGGTTTGGAGGAAAGGATAAAGGTAAAATCATCGAGATCAGCAACATGGGTAAGAATTCTGAAACTTTAATTGAGAATGTTCTTTTGGTGAAGGGTTTGAATCATAACTTATTGAGCATAAGCCAATTGTGTGACAAGGGCTTTAAAATTGTTGAGTCTCTCTAAGTGATTTTGATGACAACAAAACCCTGGACTTGGTTTCCATCTCGTGCCGTGCCTAAATACTCAAGAGCGAGCATCATACACGATTAAAGCCAATTTCCGTTATGTTAAATACTCAAATGTTCATAGTTTTCAAAAATTGAAAGGGATGCAACGACGGCTGTTGTATCCCTGTGATTTTGATGATGTCAAACACCATAAGTAAAAAGTCACACCTTAAGTCAAACATAACATGTCAGAAGCCTTCATGTGTCTGTGCATTGGAGTATGTGCACTTGAGTCATTGCTGTCCGTGCATCTGCATGAAGTAATGGTCTGTTACATTCGAGTCTAAGCACATTCTGCCTTAGCATACATATAACGTCGATGTGTTCAGTTCAGCATAAAGAGGGTCGGTGCATATTTTCATCATGCACGACTAAGGTCGGTGCAAGTATGTCTTACGCATGACTAAGGTCGGTACATAGTTCGCATCCTGCTTACAGAGGTCGGTGCAGATTGTTATCATATGCATACAAAATCGGTGCATATCCTGCCTTTCGAATGTAGATGGTCAGTGCATTCTCTGATCTATAGCATATCAAGTCAGTGCATATTTGCCTTGTGTATATACAAGGTCGTGCACATCTGCATTAAGCATAAAAGAAGGTCGGTGCAACTTTTTGCCTTGCACTAAACCAGGTCCGTGCACACTTTCCTTGTGTGATACAAGGTCGGTGCACATTTGCCCTTGTGCGATGCAAGGTCAGTGCATACTATGCCAATATGCATTTCAGGTCGGTACACTTTCTGCTGGTCCGAATACAGAGTCGGTGCATACATTGTTATACTACCTAAGGTCTGTGCACATTTTGCCTGAGCATACAGAAGGTCAGTGCATATATTTCTCATCGTACATATAGAAGGTTGGTGCATCCTTTGTGATATACTACCTAAGGTCTGTGCACTTTTTGCTTGAGCATATAGAAGGTCAGTGCAATGTGTTTCCCTTAAGCATTTAAAGGTCAGTGCAATATTTGCATCATGCATACATATATATAGGTTTGTGCATATCATCAAACGGCTAACACTTATGACTGTTTGATTGCCAGGACAGTCATATGGTCGAGCATCTACTGAGCAACCTACCTCACGTGGAATTTAAAGTACGAGGTTAATGGCACATGATCCAAGGCAAGGAGCGGACCAGATGATCCTGCCACATGGACTGCTATAGCACCACGATTATGACACGTGAAACCTCAAAGGATCAGATCTGCGTGAAAGTTTAGGCGGGAAACATGGTATCCATGCTCCCATCATCTGCTTATAAAAGAGGATCGAAAGCTCAAAGAACGAGGAGAGAGAGCAGAGCTGAATAGAATAAAAGAGAAAGAATATTTGAAGCCTCTGCCAGTGCTGAAATTCCTCCCATTCGAGACGAGAGAAAAGCCCAGGAGAAAAGTTAAAAAGAGAGAGAACCAATTTAGAAAGAGAAGAGCATGAGTGATCGCCAGTCTTGAGTCAGAGAGTCTGCTTCCACGGAAGCTACACTATTATTGTTTCTGGGTGATTTTTCCCTTTGTTTATTTTCATCTTCGAGTTTTTCGCTTTCTCAATTCTTCTTTGTTACCCTCTAAGGTCACTTGGAGGAAGGGAGCGGTACTTTGCTTTCCCTCCATCGTGTTTGGAGGAAGAGATGAACGATCCTCTGGTTTGTGAGTTGCATGGAGCAATTCATGGGGTTCCCTTTGCTGATTGTGAAGGAAGGAAGGTTGGACCTCCAGTGATTCTTCTGGTCTTTAGAAGAGCGAGGAGAGTGTTCCTTGGGGCAAGCTGTTAGGCAGCGGGTGTCAGCAGACTGAGTCTGCAGTTCTTGATTGCTTAGTGCAAGGAAGCCTTACTCCAGAGGAGTGAGGGGTGGACGTAGATTGCAGATCGCAATCGAACCACCTTAAAAAGCTCTCTATCTTATCTCTGTGGTTTGGTTGTCTGATCTCTCAAATTGGCTTTGGCACGTCAACTGTTCGATCATTGTTTCATCTCAACTCTCTTTCTCGATAAGCTTTCATCTATTTGTCTGTTACGTGGTCAGTCTAGAAGGTTTTCTTCATTGCATTTCAGATTACATAATTTGTTTCTCGAATTCTCAGAATTGGGAGTGATCTATTCATCCCCCCCCTTCTTGCTCACTTTCTGTGCGAACTATCAATTGGTATCAGAGCAAGTTACCCAACATGTGGTCCAACGACTAGGGTAAATATGGATCTAGCACTCCTCGCAGTTTCATGACTGAGGGACAGTCTATTAGTCGCCGTCCTTTTTTTGATGGTAATAACTACTTTTACTGGAAAAATAGGATGGAAGTATTCTTGAGAGCGCAGGGCCACGAACTCTAGAGAGAGATCACCACAGGACCATACGATCTCCCACCAAATGAAGATGCGTAGACAAAAGATCACATCAGACTTTCAGGGGTCAACTGGTCGGCTCTAAACATAATTCAATGTGCAGTATATCCAGACGAGTACGCCATGATCTCAGCCTGCCAGACAGCCAAGAAAATGTGGGATGAACTAGAGCTTATCTACGAAGGTACATCCCAAGTCAAGGCCACCAAGGTAAATATGCTCACCTCTGAGTATGAATTTTTTAAGATGAAATCTGAGGAGAATATTACAGAAATGTATGCTAGGCTGTCGCTTATCACTAACAATCTTAAAGGGCTTGGGAAACAGGTTTTAGAAGGGGATCTAGTCAGGAAAATTCTTAGGTTGTTAATCCCCGCATGGCACACTAAGGCCATTGTGATAGAGGAGTCTAGGGATCTGTCAAAACTGATAGTCACTGAGCTGATAGGATCCCTAATGACGTATGAAATGAATTTTAAAAGAAATGGTGAAGGAAGTGACAAAAAGGGCAAGAATATTGCTCTCAAGGTGTTCCGTAGTAGCAGTAGGAGTAGCAATAGCAGTAGTAGTGGGGAGTCTGACGGGTTCTCAGACCTTGATCAAGAGGAGAAAGCTATGCTGACTCGACAATTTCAGAAGTTCTTATGAACCAAGGGAAAAATATTTAGAAGAAAAAGATCGCATACTTCTGGTAAGCATTTTGATTCTAACAATAATAAAAATAAGAATGCTAAGAAGATCACATGCTTTCATTGCAGGAGGACTGGACACATGAAGGGAGATTGCCCCGATCTCTAGAAGAAAAGCTCCAAGGTGCAAAAGAAGAAACCTCAGGCTATGGTCTGCACATGGAGTGACGAGGAGGAAGACCCTGAGGCCAACTCTTCAGAAGAAGATGACCAAGGAATATGCCTTATGGCAAACAGTGATGAAGAGGTAACCAACAATTTTGAGAATTTCTCAATTGATGATTGGGAAGATGCCTATGCAGAACTGTTAGAGATGTTTAATGCTTTGAGTAAAGACCATAGGGTGTTAAAGAGAAAACTGAATATTGCTACTGAAGAACAAATTCAAACTAACAAAGAAAATCAGAAGGTCAAGGAACAATTAGAAGAGATGAACTATCTCAGAAAGAACAATGAAGACCTTAAGTCTGAAACCAAAGAAGTTCAAAAATAACTTGATGAATTCAAGATAAAACTTCAAGAAAGCCAAAGTGAAAATAGTTTAATCACTGAAAACTATGAAGCTGTTAGGAAGGTGAATTCTGAACTTCAGGAAAATCATGAAACATTGCAAAAAGAACTGGAAGATAAACAAAGAACTCTAGAAAAATTTGTTCAAAGAAAAATAAACTTGGATACCATGCTAGGTGCTAGGGTTAATTTCAACAAAGAAGGTTTAGGCTATAACCCAACACACAAGAAACCCTTTGAATTCACAACAATAACATTCTGTCTAGAAAAAGGGAAGGAAAAACTAGACACACCATCCAGCTCCAACAATGCTCAGAATGTCCAGCAACCAAGGAATGATTCGTCAAACCATGCTGGACAACAAGCTAAAACTAGAAAGAACTCAACTGGGCAAGCCCCTGTGTGTACCCCCCAGAACATGAACTTTTACAAATCAAGACATATGACCCAGAATAGAAATTCATTCTTCTATAAAAACATGGGTCAATACAAGAAAAATTGAGGAAATATTGTTCCCCCGAAACTCTTTAATGAATATGTCCATCCTAGACAGAATGGGTACAAAAGATACCCAGGGAATGAACAGTCCAACAACAGGAACAAATTCCACATCATTAGGCCAAGTGGATAGAATCCTAGTCATAATTTCCACAAAACTGTTAAAAACATGCAAAAGAAAAATACTCTGAAATAGTTTTGGATTTGAAGTTTCTGCTTAGAGATTTGAACAATATCTTTGGACCCAATCTATCTTGGGTTCCAAACTACTTTGCTTGATATGTCCCTCTGCAGGTTAGCCTAGCAGCCGAGCACAACAGGTGGTATCTAGATAGCAGTTGCTCCAGGCACATGACAGGCGACCGATCCAAATTCAGCAAACTGGAAATGAAGGTAGGGGGTCTGGTCAAATTTGGAGGAAAGAATAGAGGTAAGATTGTTGGAATAGGAACAGTTGGTAAGTCTTCCACAAACTCTGTTGAAAAAGTTTTGCTTGTAGAGGGTCTTCAACACAACTTGCTTAGTATTAGTCAGTTATGTGACAAGGGTCACAGAGTTGTGTTCGACAATAATGCATGCAAAATTCTTGAAATAAATTCTGACAAGGTCAAGTTTGAAGCACATAGAGTCAATAATGTATACATTGTAGATCTAAATGAAAAACTTGAATCAAATCTTTGTTTGGATGCTGATCTTGAAAATAATGCATTTAATTGGCATAGACGTTTAGGACATGCTAGTTTCTCTACATTGAATAAACTGGTCAAACATGATTTAGTTAGAGGCGTGCCTAAGATTAAATTCAGTTCCATTTCAAAAAATTGTGATGCATGTTTTCTAGGCAAACAAACCCGAAAATCATTTAAGCTCATATCTGAGCCTTTGTCCTCCAAGCCAATGAAGCTTTTACATATGGATCTTTTTGGCCCAACCAGGACTCAGAGTCTAAATGGGAAGAGATTTGGATTTGTGATTGTAGATGATTTTACCAGATTTTTATGGTTATTTTTCTTAACAAATAAAAGTGATGCTTTTCAGAAGTTTGAACACTTTTTCAATAAAGTTAAACAAGAAGGAATTCACAGAATTTCTATGATTTTTTTTTTAATCCAAGTCATCAAATGGCATAAGGGAGAGTGCGAATTTCCATGATTCAATCTGACCATGGAAGAGAGTTTGAGAACTCTATATTTTCTGAATTTTGTAACAATGAAGGACTAACTCACAGATTTTTCTCTCCCAGGACTCCAGAGCAGAATGGCATAGTGAAGAGAAGAAATCGTACAATCATTGAAATGGCCAGAACTATGCTGGTGGAGAGTCAGCTACCCAAAAGATTTTGGGCAGAGGCAGCTAACACCGCTTGCTACACCATCAACAAAGCCTTGGTAAGACCCGTCCATAAGAAACCCCATATGAACTCTTGAAAGGTAAAAAGTCAAATGTTTCATACTTTAAGATTTTTGGTTCAAAATGCTTCATTCATAACAATAATAAAAAGGACCTAGATAAATTTGATCAAGGTGTACCCCAGGAATTTTTCTAGGATACTCTGAAACAACTAGGGCATATATGCGGGCATATGCAGGCCAATATCACAGGGTGGCCTGGGCATCATGTCTCTTGGGCACATGGGCATTGCTTTAATGGTTAAAATGTTGTGGCAAGCTTTGCATTCTAACTCATTATGGGCTACTTATTTCAAAGCTAAGTATATTGGTCAGAACCACTTAAGAGATGTTCAATTCAAAAATATGAATGTGATGTGACACAACCCCTTGGAGGTGGCAGCCACTTGACCAATGCACCTTGGACCTATATTCGTAAGCAAGCAAACGATCGACGAACCCACTCTAGCGGACTCACCCGTGTAGCGCACACTCGGATCGTAGATGGACCGGCGATAGTGGAGAGGGTCCGAGGAGGGACCTCGCCTTTCCGGGGATTTGACTAGCTTGGGATGAAACCCTAAGGGCCTGGGATTCCCAATTCCGTGGGCGGCCAGCACGCCAAGGGTGTGGGTTGTAGGGTCGCACTCTCAACTCACTCAGCGGTGGTCACACAATTCAATGGAGTTTGAGATCGGGCGCTCACCTCACCGCCGACGGGCAACTAGAAATGATACTAAGACAATCAAAAGTAAAACCAGTAGAGGAAGTGACCAGAAGATCACCTGATCGGCGTGAGGACGCCGATCCTGGCCAGAGACGAGGGCGAGCGGGGAAGCGGGGGCTACCCGCACACCGCGCCGATGACGCTTCGGCCGCTCACCTGCTAGTACAATCACTACGCCCTCACAGAGGGGGTGGACTAGGGGTGGGGATGATTAATTACAATCAAAACTACCTCCACACAAGGAGGGGCGGTCAGCCGGCTAGGCAAGATCGGACCGAGAGCTAAAGGAGTCGCCGAAAGATGACTTCGCCGATTCTGCCCGCTTTTGGAACTGCCTGATAGGTACTCGCTGTTGGCGCTGCCACGGGTTCTCCCGAACTTGAAATTCATCGAAACCAGCGCTCAATCTTCACTGACTGATCCGGGAGGGCTGCTGAATTTTCTTGTGGGTTCGAGTCGTCGTTGACGGCCGGGGCAGGCGCTGGACCGGTGCAGCTCTGTTCTGGCTCTGACTGGTCCCAAGATGCTGCAGCTGCTTGACAAACTCGCCACGAACTCCCCCGAGATCCGAATGATGCGGGACCAGAACGGACGCGAGCGTGAACGAGTATTCTTCGATCCACAACCAAGAAGAGAACCAGAGGAGGTCGGAGTAGAGAGAACTAGCCCGAAGAGTGGGGGGGTATCAGGACTGTCTCTGACTCGCCAGACCTGCGTACCTGAGGGAAAATAATTGGAACGGGGTACTCTGAACTCCAAACGAGGCTCCGCTTGTTTTGATGGATAGGGGACTGGTAGAGGTTCGTCCCGGTAAAATGGTGCGCCAAGGGGAGCCGGGGTGTGGTTGCAGCAGCTTTTAAACTGAGGCTCTGGTCTCTGCTCAGGTGCCGGATGCGCAGTCGGGCAAGAACGGACGTCGCGGATGGCTCCAACCTCGGAATGAGGCGGGATCACCTCGCCTACGAAGCCGACTGGAAGATATTTCTGGAAATATATGATACACCTCTAGAAAATGCGCGGTGAAGATGTGGCTGTCTCTACAACTCGACCCTTGACTGCTGCCTGCGAACTGAGATGAACAGGGTGGTGATAGGTGATGGGAAACGGGGTAGATGGGATGGGAGATGGGGTGGATGGGTGTGGGGGCGACCCCGGGCTGTGTAGGGATCTGGTAGAGGGTGATCCAAGGTGTGGGAGGGGCAGAATGGGGGCTGGAAGATGGTCTAACAGGTGGAGGAAGGGGGAGCTGCAAATTTGGGTTGGGCAGGAGAGAGGGAAGGAGAGATCTCTCCCAAGGTTGGAATGTGACTTAATGGGGGTTGTTAATGGGGGTCTTGGGGATGGGAAGGGGTGTGTTGGGAGATGGAGAGGTGTGTTGGGGAAGGGAAGGGGTGGCTTGGGGAAAGGAATGGTTGCTTGGGGAAGAGGAAGGGTTGCTTGGGAGAATGGAGAGGTGCCTAGGAGAGGGGAATTCCACCTAGGGGTTGGAGGGGAATTGAATGAGTGTATGGGGAAGGGGGAGAGGTCTTAATGAGAGATGAATGGGGAGGAGAGAGAGAGAATTTTGAAATTGGGGGTGGGGAGGAGAGAGAATGGGGTTCGCCCCCTTTCGAGAGAGAGTAGAGAGAGAGAGGGGAATCCACCCCTTAGAGAGAGAGAGAGAGAGATTCTCACAATTGTAGTGAATTTTAAATTTTCTTTCAATCATTCATTAGCTTCAAATGAAAGAAATGGGGTCCTATTTATAGGGATCCCACAATTTACAATAAGTCTATGACTTTTACACTAATGATAAGAAACCAAGGGGAAGGGGGGGCGCCCATGGGCCTAGCCCATTGAATTGGGCCCTTTAACCTATCAAACCAACATAATGACTTAAGACCTAAGTAAATGACTCATTAACCTAGGTACTAGACTTAAATAAAAGGAAAATTACATGATAAAAAAATAAAAATTACATCATATGACTCGAAATAAAGTGACGAATAAGATGAAGCACAGCTGGCAAGCATCAGGATCCTCGAATAAATGAGATCGTCGGTGATGTCCCCATCATACCCCCGGGGTGCGGAGAACTCGACTCCGTCGAGTATGGGTCCACCGGGGAAGTGGTCCTCTAAAGTAGCTCGGGGTGAACCTCAACCTCCAAACTCAACCCTGCGTCCGCAACCAGGGGACGGTCCTTCATCCTCTCACGGTGGCTTGGGCACACCCTCTTGCTGGCGATGGAACCCTGCTTCCCTAGTATTGCCTCTGTGTGCACACGTCGAGCTCTCAGGCTGATTTTTGGTGGCTCTCCGAGGGTATCACTCACAAGAAAAGATATAGGCTCAATGTACTCACTAGGATCCACCGCGGTGCCCATATAGGGTGCCAGATCTGCCACGTGGGAAATGGGGGTGAATCCCAAAACCCATTCGTAAGTCCAACCCATAAGCCGGGTTGCCAAAGTCACTCGAAACTTGGCAAGGTCCAAGTCTTCGTGCCCTCAAGTTGGAGGTGACTCTAGGGTAGAGCCACTCCAATGCCACCATCGATAGGTTGCCTACTTTGAATTCCAAGTGGCACTCGCGAGCCTTTTCCCGCTCTTTGTGAACATCACCGCTCGTTGCAATTTGCTTGCGTGTATGCTCATGCCATGCATTATGATGAGTGAGTGGTTGTGAAAGTGGGTAGTGTGCAAAGGTGGACCAGGGCAACTATAAATTGACCTATCATGCTTTGATGCCATGTGGACCTTGATGAACTTAGGTGGACCGGGGCAACCATAAATTGACTTATCATGCTTTGATGCCATGTGGAACTTGATGAACTTAGGTGGACCGGGGCAGCCACAAGTGGCCCTATCATGCATGGACTTCATAACAATGGTTGGAGGGCCGGGGCATCCGTAGGGGAATCTATTGCGTATGGGTATAGCAAATGCCGGGGGTCCCGGACATCCGTGAATGCTCCTACTATGCTTAAGACCCATGATGAATGAAGGTGGACCATTACATCCGAATATGGACCACTTATGCTTCCTACTTGGCATGTGGGTGATATGAATGAATGGACCCAACATAGTGTTCATGCCGAGTGATGTTGTAAGCCAAGACTTATGCACTTTTGTACCAAAGATGTCTCCTATGTGTGGGCTTTTGGACTTCCATTGGAATGGATCAAAGGGGTCTAGGAAGGTGGATATCATGAAGTGGGGCACTTCCTCGATCCCTAAGTGTATATTGCCCAAAGTCATGGCTCCCATGGTGTAACCTGAGTCTTGGGAGAGATGGGCTTTGTCCAACATAGCGGGTGAGGGTAGGAAAAGGTGGGTGATAAGTGATGTGGGTGGACTACATGGGTTCGCGGGTTCCCATTGGGAGGGGTCAAAAGGATCGACATAAGTGTACCCGGGGGAAAGGAGCTCTATGTTTATCTCAACATCCTCAAGGTCCTTACAATATGGTGGTGGATCCTCCTCCTCTAGTAGAATGATTGGGCCAAAGTTTTTGGTGGGCGGATTTAGGAAGGGATCGTAGGGGTCATAGTAAGGGTCACCTAGAGAGAGTAACTCTAGGTCCTCATGGTCCTCACATAGTGGTGAGTCATCCTCAAGGTCCTCACAGTATGGTGGTGGATCCTCCTCCTCTAGTAGAATGATTGGGCCAAAGTTTTTGGGAGATGGGTTGAGGATGTCCTCTATGGTGGGAGGTGGATCCGGATTGGCATCTATCTCCACTTGGGTATGTGTGTGGGCCACAACTTCCAAGGATAATGGGGTAGGAAAGTCTATGGTGGGTGGAGTGATAATGGTCGGTGCATGGTACTCTCGGGGTGGTGAACATGGGTGGACTTGGCTTGGGCTTGGTCGGGGAAGTTCTTGGGTTGGAGTTGGGGTCGGGGGTGGAAGATCGGTTGGTTGAAGAGGTTTGGATTGTGGTGCATAGATCTTTCTAAGATCGGCCCTCATTTCATCCCAAGATTCAATGGGTGCTTCCCCTTTGGCTTCTCTCAAACCTACAATGTTCTCCCATTCTTTCCTAGCTTGGCGCCAGAGCAAACTCTTGGCATAGTTAACGTGGATAGGCCCTGACAGGGTAAACCTCTCAAAGTGTCGGTCTATGGACTTCTCCCATTCTAGATATATGCTAGGGCGGGATCCATCAAACACAAAGGCTTCTAATGGGCCTAAGAGTGGCGAATATGCCAAGTATGAGGTAGTCATGATGGTGGACAAGGGTGATGCATGCAATGGCCCTAGGACAAGACATAGTAGAGACAAGTCTAGAACTTGCTCTGATACCAAATTGATGTGACACAACTCCTTGGAGGTGGCAGCCACTTGACCAATGCACCTTGGACCTATATTCGCAAGCAAGCAAACGATCGGCGAACCCACTCTAGCGGACTCACCTGTGTAGCGCACACTCGGATCCGTAGATGGACCGACGATAGTGGAGAGGGTCGAGGAGGGACCTCGCCTTTCCGGGGATTTGACTAGCTTGGGCTGAACCCCTAAGGGCCTGGGTTTCCCAATTTCGTGGGCGGCCAACACGCCAAGGGTGTGGGTTGTAGGGTCGCACTCTCAACTCACTCTGCGGTGGTCACACAATTCAATGGAGTTTGAGATCGGGCACTCACCTCACTGTCGACGGGCAACTAGAAATGATACTAAGATAAGCAAAAGTAAAACCAGCAGAGGAAGTGACCAGAAGCTAAGCTGATCGGCGTGAGGACGCCGATCCCGGCCGGAGATGAGGGCGAGCGGGGAAGCGTGGGCTACCCGCACGCCGCGCCGATGACGCTTCGGCCGCTCACCTGCTAGTACAATCACTACGCCCTCACAGAGGGGGTGGACTAGGGGTGGGGATGAATAATTACAATCAAAACTACCTCCACGCAAGGAGGGGCGGTCAGCCGACCAGGCAAGATCGGACCGAGAGCTAAAGGAGTCGCCAAAAGAGGACTTCGCCGATTCTGCCCGCTTCTGGAACTGCCTGATAGGTACTCGCAGTTGGCACTGCCACGGGTTCTCCCGAACTTGGAATTTGTCGAAACCAGCGCTCAATATTCACTGACTGATCCGGGAGGGCTGCTGATTTTTCTTGTGGGTTTGAGTCATCGTTGACGGCCGGGGCAGGTGCTGGACCGGTGCTGCTCTGTTCTGGCTCTGACTGGTCCTAAGACGCTGCAGCAGGTTGACAAACTCGCCACGAACTCCCCCGAGATCTGAATGATGCGGGACCAGAACGGACGCGAGCGTGAACAAGTCTTCTTAGATCCACAACCAAGAAGAGCACCAGAGAAGGTCGGAGTCGAGAGAACCAGCCCGAAGAGTGGGGGAGTATCAGGACTGTCTCTGACTGGCCAGACCTGCGTACCTGAGGGAAAATAATTGGAACGGGGTACTCTGAACTCAAAACGAGGCTCCGCTTGTTTTGATAGATAGGGGACTGGTAGAGGTTCGTCCTGGTAAAATGGTGTGCCAAAGGAAGCCGGGGTGTGGTTGCAGCAGCTTCTAAACTGAGGCTCTGGTCTCTGCTCAGGTGCCGGATGCGCAGTCGGGCAAGAACGGACGTCACGGATGGCTCCAACCTTGGAATGAGGCGGGATCACCTCGCCTGCGAAGCCGACTGGAAGAGCTTTCCAGAAATATATGATACACCTCCAGAACATGCGCGGTGAAGACGTGGCTACCTTTGCAACTCGACCCTTGACTTCTGCCTGCGAACTGAGATGAACCGGGTGGTGATAGGTGATGGGAAACGGGGTAGATGGGATGGGAGATGGGGTGGATGGGTGTGGGGGCGACCCCGGGCTGTGTGGGGGTCTGGTAAAGGGTGATCCAAGATGTGGGAGGGGCAGAATGGGGGCTGGAAGATGGTCTAGCAGGTGGAGGAAGGGGGAGCTGCGAATTTGGGTTGGGCAGGAGAGAGGGAAGGAGAGATCTCTCCCAAGGTTGGAATGGGACTTAATGGGGGTTGTTAATGGGGGTCTTGGGATGGGAAGGGGTGTGTTGGGAGATGGAGAGGTGTGTTGGGGAAGGGAAGGGGTGGCTTGGGGAAAGGAATGGTTGCTTGGGGAAGAGGAAGGGTTGCTTGGGAGAATGGAGAGGTGCCTAGGAGAGGGGAATTCCACCTAGGGGTTGGAGGGGAATTGAATGAGTGTATGGGGAAGGGGGAGGGGTCTTAATGAGAGTTGAATGGGGAGGAGAGAGAGAGAGAATTTCGAAATTGGGGTGGGGAGGAGAGAGAATGGGGTTCGCCCCCTTTAGAGAGAGAGAGAGAGAGAGAGAGGGGGAATCCACCCCTTAGAGAGAGAGAGAGAGATTCTCACAATTGTAGTGGAATTTCAAATTTTCTTTCAATCATTCATTAGCTTCAAATGAAAGAAATGGGGTCCTATTTATAGGGATCCCTCAATTTACAATAAGTCCATGACTTTTACACTAATGATAAGAAACCAAGGGGAAGGGGGGGCACCCATGGGCCTAGCCCATTGAGTTGGGCCCTTTAACCTATCAAACCAATCTAATGACTTAAGACCTAGGTAAATGACTCATTAACCTAGGTACTAGACTTAAATAAAAGGAAAATTACATGACAAGAAAATAAAAATTACATCATATGACTCGAAATAAAGTGACGAACAAGATGAAGCACAGCTGGCAAGCATCAGGATCCTCGAACAAATGAGATCGCCGGTGATGTCCCCATCAGAATGGCTTTGCTAGAAGGAGCTGGATCAAGGCAAAAAACCTTATCCTTCAACACAAGAAGGTTGTGGTTGGGGATGGTAGCAGCACCAATTTTTGGTTTGATAACTAGATCGGGAATCACAATTTGATAGATTATGTTCTTGCTCCCCTTATTCCGAATACTAATATATTTGTTAAAGATTTCATTCTGCACCCTTCCAGTGAGGAAACAGAGTTGCTGGACAGATTGGTTCCTTCTAATATCAGAATAGCAATAGGGAATTTTACCTTGACTCAAGAACCTAACTTTCACGCCTGGAGCTTGTCCTCATCTGGTAATTGCTCGGTTGCTTCGACATACTCAGTTCTTTCTACCAGTAACTCACACCAACCTATTATTCCTTGGGCTCGACTTTGGTCTAATTGGCTTCCCATTAAGATTTCTGTCCACCTGTGGAAGATTTGACATAACTGTCTTCCTATAGATACAAATATCCAGAGACTGGGTGTGCCTCTTTGCTCCAGATGCCATTGCTGCAAGACTCACCAAGAGGAAGATTTAAATCATCTTTTCCTGCATAGTGAAATTACTGTTCAGGTTTGGTCACATTTCAGATCAGTCGAGCTATAGTTTGAAGGGAACTCTGTTAGGGCCTTCATTCGAAATGTTGCTAGTAATATTCATCAAAAATCAGCTTATGGCCTTCTCCTCCTTGATATCCTTGGCTATGGTCTATGGGAAATATGAGAGAAAGAAATATTGCAAAATATGAGGATAAAATTACCTCTAAGCAAAGTCTTCTTCACCTCATTATTACCCAAGTGAAACATACCTGTGCTACTGCAAATCTAAAGGAATCTGACAACAATAAGAAGAATATCTTGGAGAAGATTGGCATCACTATTCAAGCCGCTGGTTGTCCTCAGCTGAAGCTTATCAAGTGGATCTGTCCTCCTTGGCTGTTTCTTAAATTAAATACTGATGGTGCATGTAGCAACCCTGGTAAATGAAAAAGGGATAAAATGATAAATCTACTAGAAATATTAAACTAATGATAAAGTCCTAACTCATATAAATACTTAAAACATATGATAAGCAGGTCATAAGAGAATAACGCCTCCGATCAAGGTGCTATTTAATTGAAGACTGGCATGAAGGTACTAATTAAAGAATTGACGCCCCCATGACAGGCGTTATATAAAGAATTGAAGATTGTGTGTACGGGCGTCATTTTAAAATAACGCCCCAACCCTGGGTGTCATTTACAAACAGAACCGACGGTGTTTGGTTCGAACAGGGATGTTAACTGGTAAGTTATTATTAGGAAAGATCCATACGTGGATATCTAATTTTAAAAAGGATTCTATATAGAAAATTTTAATCCTAATCAAACTCCTAAACCCCGTCGAGGTTCTTGTCCTATAAATACCACCCTTAGAACTCCTTGTTATTAGCTTCGTCAAACCCACAAATTTCTTCCTCCCTGCAAGCCAAAGCGTGAAGAAGCCTCCCTTCTTTTCCTGTTGACGAAGGAGTTGCTGCTGCTAGCCTTTTTTCTATCACCAGAAGCAGAAGAACAAGCTACTTCTTCTTCCGAAGGTTGCTCCTGCCGTAGTGTACTTTAAGAACGTGAAGTTATTCATCTTTCCTTCTTCTTCCTTGCTGCACGGAGGCTTGAAGGTCGTTGCCTTTCTTCACCGTTGCTGCTACTACTGATGTTGCCTTTAGCCGTTGGAGCAAGAGGAGCAAGCTGCTACATCTTCTTCCTTCTAAACCGGTTGCTCTGTTGAAAACAGAGTATTGTTCGTGGTTATCCTCTTCATATTTTCTTCACATTCTTCATCGGTCTTCAACCAAATCACTCAACCAAGGTAGGTTTTCTTAGGACTTAGCAAAATCCTATAATTACTAAGTGAAAACATGCATATAGGTCTAAAGGAGTTACATATTTCGTTTCCAGAATGAATTTTCTCATTTACTGCATGAATGAAACTGACGACCCAAGATAGGGCGTCATTTAAAATCAACGACCGTGCAAACAATCGTCTTTTCCTAGATAGTTAATAATTGTACAATGTTTAAAATTTAATAACTATGAACTCCTACATGTACACTAATGCATGACCGTCTCCATAAATTTTTGCTATTTTTCTCTATCTGTTCATGTCATTTGTTTCCTGATCAGACATATTTTATGAACCTTGTGTCTTTGATTGTATCTGCCCGGTGCAAATCAGTTGACAAAGAATTAGCGACCCTGATTAGGTCGTTATTAGAATGGACGCCCCTACATCTAGGCGTCAAATTCGTGATAAATAATAGAAATGGAAACATACATAAATTCCTGGACATGATAATTGACGACGTATACACTGCCCTTTTATTTGACATATGACGCCCTTGACTAGGGCGCCTTTTTATGAAATGAAGACTTAATGCAAGTCGTCAATTACTTAATATCTAAAAATTAGAAATTTTTACAGATGATAATATCAACGGTAAACGACTGAGTGAACAGTCGTCATTTACTGAACTGACGACCCAGACAAGGGCGTCATTTCATAAAATGAGGACTCAAGCTCAGGCGTCAATTGACTGATAGTTCTGATTTTTTTTTTGGTTTTTCGTGTTTTTTAGTGACCCTTTGACAATGGGTTATGTGTGTTGGCACTATATTCCATTCCGTGAATATAGTCCCATGTTTCACGTCGTTTCACGGTTACCCACTATTTCTCGGTGATAGATGAACCCTCCATGGGACTTTCCGTTCCTTTGGACCGGTGACTTTATCATAGAGATCTCCGTAAGACTTCGTTAGCCTTGGATTCCCTCAAGGCAGCCGAGTAGGTTGTACCCTTAAAAACCAATGACACTATTTGATTGTCATGTCACTCTAAAGAAACATGGTATACCGACCTTCATGATATGCTGTTTTGATGTCATGAGAATACTATTTAAATAATGGAATGGGAAACCATACCATTAATACTCTTTAAGAATGATGTGTCATACTTGTGGACACTAATTCTATCTACCTTATCATGTATAAGAACGAGAGACCATGGTTATAGGAGCGCTTATTCTTAATGTCTTGGCACCCCATTTAGGGAGCCGATTCCACCTAGTTTCATACGAATCGTGGTTATACCGTTACTATCATGGTACGTCCTTACGCATCATGCTCAATCCTTGAAATTTTATTCCACATAATCTACCTTAAAGTTCATACAAGCTTGAATCTTTGAAATTCTATATTGGCTATAATTATAGTGGATGTCAAAAATACATGATCAATGCCTGCGCATATAGGGCCCGATCTGGTCCTGGGAGGAGCACCCGAAAGTACTAGTGCCCATTGGAGTTGTAATGATCAAGGTATGGCATTGTACCGAAGTGCATGACTAGCTTGATAGACATTCCACAAATCTCGTACTTGACTTGATTTGACTTGACATGACGTGACTTGCGTGACTCGGAAAGGGTATTATTTACTTGCTTATAATATGATGGCCAATTCTTGACATGATCGCATGACCTGATAACTATACGTGCTTGAGTATCTTGCTATCTTAACATGAGTTTTTTTAAAGACTTGCTAGTTCACTCGCTATCACTTGATATACATTCTCTACTCTCTTGTAATTCAATCTCTCTATTATCATTTCTTGCGAGCATGCATAGCTTATTGCATTTCATGTAACTTGTAAATTACTTAAAGCAAGTTACTTCTTGAGATATAATCCCTACTGAGCGTTCGCTCACCTAGTGTTTTCCCTTATTTTTCAGGTAAGTTCGATAATGAGGCCCAAACAGATGGGGACGACAATGAGTGAGGAGATAGAGCCACTCCAAGCGTCGATTAGTCTTGTCTTTTCTATTTCTTGAGTCCATTATGTTACCTTTCCTTTATTTGAGTCGTAGCACTTTCTTTAAGTAAGTTGTAATAAAGTACTTTGAAGGTTTGATGAAATAAAGGATTGGGTTATTATTACTTTGCGCACTATGTCCTTGTGTCGAATACACTAACGCTCTGATTGATATGATTGATATAAACTCATCACGCATCTCCGAGTTCCTTCGCGCTCGGGGTGTGACAGTGCATGCAAGTCGTCTGGTGAATCTGGAGGAGGTGGTGTTATAAGAGATTTTGGAGGGAACATCCTACTTGCTTACTCTCACTTTCATGGCCGCTCTAACAGCCTTATATCTGAAGCCCGGGCTCTTCTGGATGGCATCAGGTATCTGCATACAGTCATTGTCAATCCAGCCCATATTGAATGTGACTCAAACATTCTTGTTCAGATTATCCAAAAAGATATACAATGTCCTTGGTCCATTCTTTCATATGTTAGACACATCTGGAGCTTACTTACTCAGCATGATACCATTGGTCATATATACAGAGAAGGCAACAAGGTCACAGACTCTTTAGCTTCTCTAGCCTGTAATTCTAAATGTAATGCTTTTTTTTCTTACAATGAGCTACCTTCTTCTATAAAGGGGGCGGCTCGATTAGACAAGCTGGGTTTGCCCAGCATTCGATTGATGTAAATGTTATTCTTTCTCTTTATGAATAAAATTTACCTCCTAGTGGTCCGATGGTGGAGTGGCTATCCCTTTTACCCCTGGTAAAGGGTGCACTCTCCCATTTACCCCTAGGCAGGGTTTTCCAAAAAAAAAAATTTGCATATAGGGTTTTAAATGTTCCAGACCAAACAGTAGAAGAATCTCCCCATGTTATATTCGATGAAGAAAACACTGTCACTAACTTGGATGATGATGACAGGAGTTCAAGGCATGATGGAAATTTTCTAGAGGAGATGGTGGAGGAAGAACCTGAATCACCTGAACCATCAAATGCTCCAAATGAAGTAAGCTCAGTCGAAACATGTGAGACCTCAACTAATGTTAGATTCTGGAAAGATCATCCTGTGAATAACATCATAGGCAACTTAGGAGATCCCCCTAGGACAAGGTCTTTTCTTAGAAATGTAAATAATCAAGACCTAGTTGCTTTAGTGTCACAGATTGAACCCAAATATGTTGAGGAGGCTTTGAATGATGAATCATGGGTTAATGCAATGAGTGAGGAGCTAGGTCAATTTGAAAGAAATAATGTCTAGAAACTAGTTCCAAGACCTGAAAATACAAATGTTATAGGAACAAAATGGGTTTTCAAAAATAAAATGAATGAGGATGGAATAATTTCAAGAAATAAAGTCAGACTAGTAGCTAAGGGTTACTGTTAGGAATTTGGGGTTGATTTTGATGAGTCCTATGCACCTGTTGCTAGGATGGAAGCAATAAGAATCTAATTGGCTTTTGCATGTTCTAAAAACATAAAACTTCATCAAATAGATGTCAAAAGTGTGTTTTTAAACGATTTTATTAAAGAAGAAGTCTTTGTAGAATAACCTCATGGATTTCAATTGTCTTCACATCCTAACAAAGTTTTCAGGTTAAATAAGCTCTTACGGTCTAAAGCAGGCTCCTCGGGCCTGGTATGAAAGGCTGACAGAATTTCTGATCAGCAAGGGCTACAATAGAGGTAAAGTGGATCAAACCCTGTTTACCAAAAATTTGAGTAATGATCTCATCATAGTTCAGGTATATGTAGATGACATAGTCTTTGGCTCAACATGCACTGAACTATGCAATAAATTTGCTCAATTAATGTCTGCTAAGTTTGAAATGAGTTTGGTCGGTGAATTAAAATACTTCCTTGGTTTGAAGGTATAGCAGCTGGAGGATGGATGCTTCATCAACCAGGCCAAGTACACCTTGGACATCCTCAAGCGGTTTGGCATGAGTAATTTGAAGCACATCACAACCTCAATGGGTACCAATACATCGTTAGATTCAGACGAATCAGGTAAAGAAGTTGATGCAAAGTTATACTGAGGTATGATTGGATATCTACTCTATTTGACTGCCTCAAGACCTGATATACAATTTAGTGTAGTTATGCGTGCTAGGTACCAATCTAGGCCTACCGAATTGCATCTAGCTACTGTGAAAGGAATTTTCAGATACATATCTGCTATACACACTCTAGGATTATGGTTTCCTGCATCACACATCTTAGATTTAATTGCATATACGGATGTAGACTATGTCAGGTGTAAGCTAGATAGGAAAAGCACTAGTGGACACTGTCAATTTCTAGGTGGGTGTTTAATTTCTTGGGCTTCTAAGAAATAACACTCTGTGGCCCTCTCCACTGCAGAAGCCGAGTATGTAGCTGCAGGGAGCTGTGGTACACAGGTGATCTGGATTAAACACCAGCTTCAGGACTACCATGTAGACTTGGGCTACACACCCATATACTGTGATAATACTAGTGCCATAAATCTTTCAAAAAATCATGTCTTACATTCTCGCACCAAACATATTGAAATCAGACATCATTTTATCAGAGATGAGATTTCTAAAAACACTTTTGAATTGATCCATGTAGACACTGCTCATCAGATAGCTGATATCTTTACTAAACCTCTGGACAATGACAAATTCACCACCTTGAGGAGAGAACTAAGGATTTTTAAAACCCCCCTGAATTTCTGAATCTTGGAATAAAATGCATCCATGCTTCTGTGTCCATGTTGAGCTGCATGCTGACCTCACTTGCATGAATTTTCATCCAGTATCTGTCATTTATTTTTTATTGGCATGCATAACCTGTTGGTATATCGAATGATAAGCCGGGAGAAGGTCAGATTTCTTCTGATTGAAAACCCACATCATGTGCGAGGAGGTCTTCTGACCTATGTTCTCCACCTGGTACCACAAGCCCATTTACACATAGATCAGGTTCAATGTCCATAATTTAGCTTCTCTGCATTTCAATACATTGTGCATTCCTGCTATCTGCTTATCTACTTCATATTGTGGGGGGAGGTATTCTAGGTATGCCTTTGTGTAGAAGGCATCTGCATGTGTAAAGCTGATAGGTTTAAGTTCATCAGTCAGTCAAGGTGTCAGAGGGAGTTACTTGTTTGTCAATTTGAGGTCTTAGGAGACTGATTCAAAAGGACTTTGAGAGATCTTGACACTGCACAAAGCTTATTGAGAACCTTATGCGGTTTTTGTTTTCACAAAAGCTAGAAACTCTCAACTCTCTTAAATTTTCAAATTTGATTAACTGAAATTTAGCTAAAAAGCTTCTCTCTAATAATCCTGCAAGGACCTAGATAGAGAACCTAAAGACTCTCTTCCTACATCATTAATGATCATGGACCACTATTGACATTTTTATGTCATAAAATCTCCTAAATGTTTGAAACTTAAATTTCTGGAAGCAAACCCTCCGAGAATTAGTACATCTGGTATTGTCTTAAAACATCATATAACAAACAAAATCAATTTGTTTAGGGGTATTTCAACATTTCATAGCAATGTTCTGGTTACCGAGAAACTAGACACTTCATCAAAGAAATGAAACACTCTCCATGTCATGAAGTGTCAGAATATCTCTGTTTAAAAAGTTGCTAAAAAATTTAAAATTCATGGTAGAGTAATAGCATTAAAGTGTTGAGTAACTGGGGATTTAGGCCTCTGATCAAGGTGTCTCCTCAAATCAAAAGACACTTCTATTGCTAACTCTGTTCTCTAAAGAGAAGTAATACGATTATCACACTAAGAAACTGGGAATTCTGGCCTCTGATCAAGGTGTCTTCTCATATATCAATGTGTGATTTACCAAAATTACTCTGGTTATTTCGCTGCTCAACAAAGAAAAAATATTTCACCCTTGAAAAAATTTTGAAGACTATTTGTCCTCAATACCTTGGACCATTCAACAGTAGATGAGCCTCTAGGTACTTGCTTAGTACAGCTTTTAGAAAGATTTCTCTTGGCATAACTGTTTCACCTTGGTCCTTATTCTAACTTTTGTACGATGATAATCTTTACTCTTATTCTTCGTCTTTCCTGCTTATTAGCCTTGAGGTCTTTCAGCTCATTTCAGTGACCTTACTTGGATCTTTAAGGGTTGCATATGAGATTTCTCTACCACGTGAATTAATTGTCTCTGGTCTCACTAGCTTAGCAGTACCTTATTTTCTCCCTACACTCCTTTTGATGATGTCAAATGGGGAGAATGGTTTTTGAGTGCATGACTAATGTTTTGGTTAGAAGTCAGCTTGTCAGGGGGAGAATGGTTTTTGAGAGATGACTTATGTTCTGGTTAGAAGTTAGTGTGAGGGGGAGTTAGTATGTGACATTGTATGCATGTTTGATCATCCTCACCTCATATTTTTTTTTGACAGCATTAATTTTGTTTGGCTCATAGTGTTGCCATCATCAAAAAGGGGGAGACTGTTGCTTCCCTGTGGTTTTGATGATGTCAAACACCATAAGTCAAATGTCAAACACCATAAGTCAAAGTCACACCTTAAGTCAAACATAACATGTATGAAGCCTTCATGTGTCTGTGCATTGGAGTATGTGCACTTGAGTCATTGGAGTCAGTGCGTCTGCGTGAAGTCATGGTTTGTTGCTTTCGAGTCTAAGCATATCCTGCCTTAGCATACATATAACGTCGATGTGTTCAGTTCAGCATAAAGAGGGTCGGTGCATATTTTCATCCTGCACGACTAAGGTCGGTGCAAGTGTGTCTTACGCATGACTAAGGTCGGTACATATTTCGCATCCTGCTTACAGAGGTCGGTGCAGATTGTTATCATATGCATACAAAGTCGGTGCATATCCTGCCTTTCGAATGTAGATGGTCAATGCATTCTCTGATCTATAGCATATCAAGTCAGTGTATATTTGCCTTGTGTATATACAAGGTCCGTGCACATCTGCATTAAGCATAAAAGAAGGTCGGTGCAACTTTTTGCCTTGCACTAAACCAGGTCCGTGCACACTTTCCTTGTGTGATACAAGGTCGGTGCACATTTGCCCTTGTGTGATGCAAGGTCGGTGCATACTCTACCAATATGCATTTCAGGTCGGTACACTTTCTGCTAGTCTGAATACAGAGTCAGTGCATACATTGTTATACTACCTAAGGTCTGTGCACATTTTGCCTGAGCATACAGAAGGTCAGTGCATATATTTCTCATCGTGCATATAGAAGGTTGGTGCATCCTTTGTGATATACTACCTAAGGTCTGTGCACTTTTTGCTTGAGCATATAGAAGGTCAGTGCAGTGTGTTTCCCTTAGGCGTTTAAAGGTCAGTGCAATATTTGCATCGTGCATACATAAATATAGGTCTGTGCATATCATTAAACGGCTAACACTTATGATTGTTTGATTGCCAGGACAGTCATATGGTCGAGCATCTACTGAGCAACCTACCTCACGTGGAATTTAAAGTACGAGGTTAATGGCACGTGATCTAAGGCAAGGAGCGGACCAAATGATCCTACCACATGGACTGCTACAGCACCATGATTCTGACACGTGGAACCTCAAAGGATCAGATCTACATGAAAGTTTGGACGGGAAACATGGTATCCACGCTCCCATCGTCTGCTTATAAAAGAGGATCGAAGGCTGGGAGAACGAGGAGAGAGAGTAGAGCTGAATAGAAGAAAAGAGAAAGAATATATGAAGCCTCTGCCAGTGCTGAAATTCCTCCCATTCGAGACGAGAGAAAAGCCTAAGAGAAAAGTCAACCTGAGTGATCGCCAGTCTTGAGTCAGAGAGTCTGCTTCCACGGAAGCTACATTGTTATTGTTTCTGAGCGATTTTTCCCTTTGTTTATTTTCATCTTCGAGTTTTTCGCTTTCTCAATTCTACTTTGTTACCCTCTAAGGTCACTTGGAGGAAAGGAGAGGTACTCCGGTTTCCCTCCATCATGTTTGGAGGAAGAGAGGAATGATCCTCTGGTTTGTGAGTTGCAGGGAGCAATTCATGGGGTTCCCTATGCTGATTATGAAGGAAGGGAGGTTGGACCTCCAGTGATTCTTCTGGTCTTCAGAAGAGCGAGGAGAGTGTTCCTCGGGACAAGTTGTCAGGCAGCGGGTGTCAGCAGACTGAGTTTGCAGTTCTTGATTGCTTAGTACAAGGAAGCCTTACTTCGGAGGAGTAAGGGGTGGACGTAGATTGCGGATCGCAATCGAACCACCTTAAAAAGCTCTCTGTCTTATCTGTGTGGTTTGGTTGTCTGATCTCTCAAATTGGCTTTGGCACGTCTGCTGTTCGATCATTGTTTCATCTCAACTCTCTTTCTCGATAGGCTTTCGTCTATCTGTCTGTTACGTGGTCAGTCTAGAAGGTTTTCTTCATTGCATTTCAGATTACATAATGTGTTTCTCGAATTCTCTGAATTGGGAGTGATCTATTCATCCCCCCCTTCTTGCTCACTTTCTGTGTGAACTATCAACGGCAACCTACGTCCACCCCTCACGATCAATGAAGCATTTCGGTCCACCAAAGTTTTTAGGTTTCAGAACTCTAGAATGTTACAGAGTTGGGTCGGCCGATGGCACCAGTTCGGTCGACCGATGGCACCAGTTCGGTCAACTAATTCTCCCAGCGTAAAAATGTTACAGGTTTCTCAGAGTTCGATTGACCGACCGAAATTTTCGATCGACCGAACCCTTCGAGGCAGCAATTGTTGACTTTGCTCTCTCCAACGTGTTGAAGGCTACCAAGGGGAGAAAGAAGGCTGCTACTACACCTGCGTGAACAATGCTCCGTCCATGGATTCTTCATCCAACTCCAAGCTTTTCAAGATCTATCTGAAGCCATTCAAGTGGAAATCAAGTGGAGATTGAAGCTTCATCCAAAATCTGCATCACCTACTCAGGGGGAGCCTAAATCAAAATTTTTATTTTGTGTTTCTCCTTCCAATTTCTTCAAGATTCAAGTGTGTGCTATTTGTAATATCTAAACATTCATGTGTGTATTGATCTACCTAGATCCGTGTGTGTATGTGTGGTTTCTTTCAGATTCGTGTGTGTTTCGGTGCGTTTGCACCTTCGTGGGAGTTTTGAACCCCCTACGAGTGTGTGTGTGTGTGTTTTGATCTTGTAATCGTTTACAAGATAGTGTGTGAATCCTCACAGATCGTGAGGGGTGGAAGTAGGTTGCCGTCGTTGCATCCGGAGCACCTAAAAATCTCTATCTCTTGTGTGGTTTGACCTTTTCTCCTATCCCCATTCTGTGCGAGCACACACTCTGTTCACACTGGTGCCATCGATCGACCGAACTCTGTAACATTCCGGAGTTCTGAAACCTAGAAACTTTGGTCGACCGAAATGCCTTCATTGGTCGATTGAAGACCGAGGCACCGGTCGACCGAAATGGTTGGCCTAGCCCTATTTCTTCTCAAATGCGTGTTTTTAAGCTCAAATGAACTTCAAATCTTTGTAAACATATGCTCAATCCAAGGTCTGATTATATGGATATGATCTCTTAGGCTAATGAGTTGTTTTTGCAGGCAAAGCAGACTTCGGTCGGCCAATGAAGGCATTTCGGTCGACCAAAGTTTCTAGGTTTCAGAACTCTGGAATGTTACAGAGTTCGGTCGACCGATGGCACCAGTTTGGTCAACCGATTCTTCCAGCGTAAAAATGTTACAGGTTTCTTAGAGTTCAGTCGACCGACCGGAATTTTCGGTCGACCGAACCCTTTGAGGCAGCCATTGTTGACTTTGCTCTCTCCAACGTGTTCAAAGCCTTTCTCTTGGACTTTTGAGTCCCAAAGCCACCAGACATGCCAGGAAATGTGGATTTGTGTCTTGGCATGTCCCTTGACCACCCAAGTGTTATAAAAACATCTTTTTGGGCCAAGAAACCCTAATCACTCAAGGGAGATCAAAGGAGGCTACCAAGGGGAGAAAGAAGGCTGCTGCTACACCTGCGTGAACAGTGCTCCGTCCAGGGGTTCTTCATCCAACTCCAAGCTTTTCAAGATCTATCTGAAGCCATTCAAGTGGAAATCAAGTGGAGATTCAAGCTTCATCCAAAATCTGCATCACCTATAGTACGGCACGAGATGGAAACCAAGTCCAGGGTTTTGTTATCATCAAAATCACTTAGAGAGACTCAACAATCTCCCCCTTTTTGATGATGACAAAACTCTAGATCATTAAGTGCATTGGCGTGCCTTTAAGAAAATTTGGAACTTTGAAATCAATGCCTTGTATCCTTACAATTTCCCACGTGGTTCTTGTACGAGGCGGATTTTACACTCATGCATAGTGAGGGATTACAGACGGGCTGACCTGTCTTTCATCCAACACCATTTGAGATACATAGAACCGATTGGAGGATAGGCAAAACAAATGATCTGCAAGGCAATCAATCCATTTACAAACAGTTCATCAACCCAAACCAACGCAAATCATTCACTCTATGCATATTTGTGTCTGGTTGTGACGCCCTATTTGCTGCAATTTTTTGGGACTTTTCTATCCACTTGGGCTCGGCCCATTTGTCACAACCTTCCACAGCACTCGGTCTTGGCTCCCACCAGTTTTTTTATGAGCCCTTACTCGGGCCTCATGCAATATCTTTTGATAATTTGTCTACACAATAGCCTCCCAGACAGAACGAGCTCTCGCCGCGTCCTGTCCACTCGTGAACTGATAAGTCCGCTGTAAATAAATTAAGTTATATGGGTTAGTATACTGTTCTGAATTGAGTTTGGGAAAGACGTGAATTAAATGATTAAATTACTTACTATGAACATGTCGAACAATAAATCTCGGACGCTGATCAAAAATTCTTTGAAAGACATTGCCGGCCCGGGAACATGTGCAATTACTAGTCTCATAGAATGACGGACAGCCCTGGCAGGTTCTAATTTATCACTGCAATTACAAATGTTAAAATAGTTGACATTAGATAGTTGAAGGATAAATAATGAATATAATTCATAACCATATAAATTTAATCGGAGATCCAGCACGACAGACATCCATCATGGGCCCCGCCTCCCTCGCCCTTATGACGACTGCCGACATCCTATAGCGGCTGGGTGGAGGAGCCGACAAGGGCACTAGGGCCTGTAAGAATTAAATCACATAAGCATAACATTTAATCAAATAATATTTGGCTATAAATTGAAAGAGACATACCTGTAGCGATAGGTGGTGGGGTGTGCCCTGCACTGCTAGTGGGAAGACACTGGGACCTGTAAGAATTAAATGTCATAAGCATAACATTTAATCAATGAATATTTTGCTATAAATTTAAATAGACATACCTATAGTGGGGGGTGGTGGGGGTGTACCCTGCATAGCTAGTGGGAGGGCAATGGGACCTGTAAGAAGCAAATGTCATAAGCATAACATTTAATCAACAAATATTTTTCTAGAAATTTAAATAGACATACCTGAAGCGGGTGGTGGTGGGGGTGTGGCCTGCACAGCTGGTGTGAGGGCATTGGGGCCTGTAAGAATTAAATATCATAAGTAAATTGAATATAGTCGAATAATATTTTGCTAGAAATTAAAATATACATACCTGAAGCGGGAGGTGGTGGGGGTGTGCCCTGCTCAACTGGTGGGAGGGCACTGGGACCTGTAAGAATTAAATATCATAAATAAAACATATAATCACACAACATTTTATTGCATTTTTAAAATAGACATACTTGTCAGCTGCGGTGGCGGCGGTGTGTCATGTGCAGCTGGTGAGCCGACACTCGGACATGTAATAAATAAATATTTTAAGCTGATATATAATTAATACACTTATATAGCTAAATATTTAAATAGATATACATGTGCCCGAAGTAGACGCCAAAGAGGAGGGAGTAGAGCCCCTCCCACTGCCCTGTCTCCTCCCACTCCCACTACGACCTCCTCGGGCCATCTCTTTATTAAGAACAATAAAATTAATGCATATTAATCCATAACTATATAAGATTTACAAATGTCATTAAAAATTATGTAAAAATGTAAAAATATCTTACTAAATTATCAAATATTATCCAACCCAGCCCATGCTGATGATATATCTAACTCAGCCTCATCTTCGTCATCCGTAGTAGCCTCATCAGATTCAAACTATTCCTCTTCATTGGACTCCTCCTCCCCTATAACATCAACATTGAGCTCCGTCAGATCAACTTCTTCCACTTCATCTCCCGTACATAATGACAATGGCTCATCAGATTCGTTCAAATGAAGATGTGTGGAACCTATAGCGCCAACTTCATCTGATTGAAAATATTCGACATTGACATCCTCTGAGATAGTTTCACTCAGATTCAACTCATAAGTGGGAAAAAGTCTTGCTTTAACCCTACAAACTGCCCACCAATGTTTATTCTTGGACGATGAACAGCTTGAATAATACACTTGCTGGGCTTGGGTAGCCAAAATGAATGGTTCATATGTGTTAAGTTTAGACCTATGTTTGACATCGACAATCCCATATGTTGTGTCTTGTCAAACAGAATTAGGATCAAATCAATGACACTTAAATAGGAATACATGATTGTCTTGTCCCAGATACTGTAATTCAATGACTTCCTCAAGAATACCATAGTAGTTCATCTCATTTTCATTGTATGCATTTCCTTTAACATATACGCCGCTGTTCATCGTAGACTTATTTTATCTATAATCCCTCGTGTGAAATCTGTATCCATTCACAATATATCCTGGATAGGCACGTGCAACTTTCGAGGGGCCATAACTTATCTCCTGTAATCTTTCATCAGTAATAAGACCTTGTTCAACCTATATGTAAATCAGAGTAGTTAAAATATTAACATTTACCTCAACCGAATTAAATTGAAACACATATATTCAATGATCGACACTAACTCGATAACTCAACCATCTGGCAAAAAACTTCTCGCGTTCTTTTTCAACCTCGACGTCCAGGATATTTGGATATTTATGTACTAATTCTGAATCAAATTGTCTGCAATATGAATATGCTACTACCTTAAATGGGAAGAAGAAGGATAAACAACTTATGTACACAAGAAAATGTGAGTTAAGAACTTACTCAACATAGGGTTCAATCTCAGTACAATTCAGAAGAATATATATCTCTGCGGCGTCCAACTCTCTATCTTTGAGCGTGCGAGTCAAGCAACGTTCGAATGCACATCCAGGATGCTTAAATATAGAGAGCTGATCGGATGAATCAGCAACTCCCCCATCATCATTACGTGGAGATCGAGTACGACAAGTTTGAATCTCTGGCTCAAAGTACATCGAACAGAAGTTCAAAATTTCCACAATAATATATGCCTTAGTAATCGAACCCTCCACCTTCACCTTGTTGTGAACTTTTATTTTTAGTTCATGCATGCACCTACAATAACAGTTCAGATGGCAATGACATACATATCGTACACATGCAGCGGCCAAAAGAAAAAAAATTTCACATACCTCTCAAATGGATACATCCATCAAAATTCTACTAGCCCTCCAACTATAGCCTCGTATGGCAAATGGATAATCAGGTGCTCCATCGAATCGAAGAATGTCGGAAGAAATATTTTCTCTAGCTTACAAACAGTCATGGCCACATTTTCTTCGATAGTTTGTACATCCCGAAGTCTGAGTTCTAATACACATAAAATCTTGAAAAACTGACTCAGCTCGATCAATGCTCCCCATACAGGCTTTGGCAACAAGTCACGGAATGCAATGAGCACTAGCCTCTCCATGAACACATGACAGTCATGGATTTTTAGTCCATATATTTTCCCCTCATTAACATTCACACAACAGACTATGTTGGACACATATCCATCTTGGAATCTTAATTGTTTCAACCACTGGCACACTTCCTTGATCTATGTATCACTAAGCACATAAGTTACTTTAGGTTGCAGAATTTTTCCATGTACGTTCTGCAGTTTTAGTTCTGGATGTTTACAAAGCATCTTTAAGTCCATACGTGCTTTGACGTTGTCCTATGTTTTGCCTTTTATGTTCATGATCATGTTGAACACATTATCAAAATCATTCTTCTCGATATGCATGACATCCAGATTGTGTCGTACAAGAAGAGTTAACCAATAAGGCAATTCCCAGAAAATATTTTTCTTATTCCAGTTGTGATTTTTTCCAAATCGAGGGAGTTGTCGTGTGCTACTGGACAATTTTACTACATCTGATAAATTTTACACCTGTGCCGCCATATGTTGACCAGACGCCCGTTGTAAGTCTGCTTCATCCATTTCAACAATATTTTTCTGAAATGAGTCATTTTGCCTTCGGAAAGGATGGTCACTTGGTAGAAACCGTCGATAGCAATCAAACCAGCATGCTTTCCCACCATGTTTCAATACAAATGATTTAGTATCTTCTATATAGTAAGGATATGCTAACCTCCCACGTATGCTCCAACCAGATAGCATTCTATACACAGGGAAGTCACTTATTGTCCACATCAGTGCAACCTTCATAATAAAATTTTACTTCCTTGATGCATCATAAGTAATAACTCCATCAGTCCATAAAAATTTTAATTCATCAATGAACGGTCTGAGATATATGTCCAATTTTTTTCTGGACTTTTTGGACCAGGAATTACTAAAGATAAAAATAGATTTTCTCGCTTCATGCACATGTCCGGCGGAATGTTATATGTTGTCATGAACAGTGGCCAATAAGAGTAAGATGCCACTGAACCACCGAATGGATTAAAACCATCTGTGCATAAACACAACCTAACATTATGTGGCTCCCTTGAGAAATCAAAATGAGTACGACTGAAGTGAGTACATGCTTCAGCATCAACAGGATGACTGATTATATCATCGGCACGACATACTCTTTCGGTGTGCCATGTCATATGTCGAGCCATTTTTTAGGACATATACAGCTATTGCAGCCTAGGCGTAAGAGGAAAGTATCACAATACCTTGTAAGGTACATCTTTTTACTTTGAATTATCCACTCTCTTAGGTTTAAATCTGTCATGATGACAAATAGAACATGACATTTTACCTGCATCCTTTTTGTAATATAACATACAGTGATTCGGGCATGCATCTATTTTCACATATCCAAGCCCTAGCTCATTGACCATCTTTTTTACACGGTAAAAAGTTTCATGCAACTTCTCGTCTTGAGGCAACATACACTTGATCAAGAGGAGAAGACAGTCAAAATAAGTCTCACTAATGTGAAATTCAGATTTCAAGTTCAACAACTGAGAGACCGCAGACAACCGAGTGTGCTTTTCACAACCATCCCACAACGTCTCATCAGCATCCCTAAGTAGTTGATAAAATCTTTCGGCTGTCTTATTCAGCGCTTCTTCCATGTATGCATGTTCCTCATGAACATTAAAACTAGGACTAGTAGCATCTACAAGCATATCCATGTACCCACTTGTGCCTGCAATATTGTCAGGATCATACGACAAGACATCCTCACCATGACACATCTAATTCATATAATTGTCCACGAACCATTTCTTGTACAAATGATGTTGCACATCCCATGGTTAATGCCACCTCAAGTTTCTACAACATGAAGAAGGGCATCGAATATGACTGTCGCTATCTATTGCTGCATTTGGCCAGATTCCCCACTGCAAAATGAATGAAACTCTCAACTCCTTGCTTAAACTCAACAGACATCACCTGGCCAACTATTCTACGATACATCCATGAACAATCTGTCAACATTTTGCCTACACCCACTAAATGTTAATACACAAATAACTTTGAAATCATTACTCTTGAAAATAAGCCCGACCCTTTCCTCAAATCATTCGCCATAGACCATTTGCAGAGGAAGGGTGTATTATTTAGATTATCACTTTTTAACACATCCATGAAGGTTTGATCGCACAATCACTTACTATATGTGTTGTACGATTTGCTAAAAATTTCGACAGCATCTCCCTACACTTCTCCGATATACCAAAAATATTTATTGATTAAGAAATTTTCTTAAACACTTACTAGTAAGTGATTAAGAAAATACTCAAAATCAATAAAGGTATACCAGAGAAGAGTGAGAAGATGCAACCGAAATTCTCAACAAACCATACAAACACATATAGTAAATGACTTACTAAGTGCGATCAAACATTCACAGACTATCCAAACGGGACAATTCAAGACTTTGAGATAGATATATATATATTCTCGTAAAAAAAAATGAGAACATACACATCAATCCCAAAGTCTTGAATGGGAAGGTTCATTGACATGGGTTTACAACGCTCTCTTGAGGTGCGTGTAATGTTAGGTCACACCCACGCACCTCAGCTTACAAGGAATATCCCATGTAATTATATAACATAAAATTAAATAACATCTCACTTATCATTATGCATATATCGAATTAAACAACATCTAATTTAAAAAATATTCAAATGAAGAACATCAAAGATAAATAATGTAAAGGGAAAGAAAGAAGAGATAAAATAAAAAAAAGAGTCATGATGGTAACAAAATAGATATAAATAAAAGATATATATATATATATATATATAATAAAATAAATAGGTCGACCTGCCATGTAGGGCAGGTCAACCTAGGTCGACCTGCGCTCTGCATAGGTCGATCGAGCCCCTCATCATCATTCTTTTTTTTTGGGTTCGCTCATTTTCATATTTACTCCTCTTATTTATATGTTTGTATGTATTTCATTATTCTTTTATAAGCTTATTACCACAAAGTTGTATAGGAAGAAATGGTCTAGACAGCATTATTGGGCAGGAAGTGTACATCGATTACAAGTCTTTGGCATGCTTTGACATAAGCTTCTCATCAGATTAAGAAATTTGGATATTTGTTTAACTAAAAAAATACACAGGAGCCCGAGTGTAAAACAAGCCTTTTCCTTAGGATACACGCTACTGTATGCTGTTATTCTTTCTCTTTTCCTTTTTAAAACAAGCGGCTGCTTTTCTTTAACTAACTACTGTCTTTGGAATATTGCTACCAATCACAGACTGGTGTTGCTCTCTCTCTCTCACCTCCTTTTTTAAAGCAAGTAGCTACTTTTCTTTTTTTTAGCTCACAATCCCAAAGTCTTGAACGGGAAGGTTCTTTTTTTTAGCTCACAATCCCAAAGTCTTTAACACACTCCCCTGAGGTGCATGTAATGTTAGGTCACGCCTATGCACCTCAGCTCACGGGGAATACCCCATGTAACTAAATAACATAAAATTAAATAACATCTCACTTATCATTATGCATACATCGATAAACAACATCTAATTTAAAAAATATTTAAATAAAGAACATCAAAGCTAAATAATGTAAATAGAAGAAACCACCAAGGAGAGGACATAAAGAAATCCGCCCCCCCCCCCCAAACCCAAAAAAAACCATAGCCCCTCCCCTCCCCTAGACGGACCCCCTCCCCTTCCCTCCCCCACAGAAGACCTACCCACACCGGACCCCCTCCCTTCCCCCACGGGACCTCGCCTCCCCTCCTCTCCACCCCTAGACCCGCCCCCTCCCTCTCCCTCCCGGGCCTCCCCTCCCCCACCAAAGACATTGGGCGGTGTTTCCTTACTTAAATTCTTGCTTTTGATGGTTTGAGAATTGGGGAAAGGCTCTCAATGATTTCCCCCTCGATTGGGATTGAGTAGGGCATGGACGGGCACCCCACGGTGGGGTTCCGTCTGTTCCTGACTGGAATTGGTCCACCGATCAGTTGGATCGGTCGATCGGTCTAAACCAGCCCCAGTTCAGGCAGTAGGGTGAGATAGGTCGATGTGAGTTGAGCAGGCCATGGGTGTGAGTAAGCGGGTGAGTTGGCAATTCTGTTCCCGTGTTGGCAGTGCCTGTGAGGCTTGCCCCTTGTTGAGACCTGTGGATGCACTTTCGGGGCACTTCTTTTATTCCTTGTTTATTCGTTTGTTCGTTCGTTTGTTCGTTTGTTCGGTTTATTCGTGCGAGGATGTGCCAGTCACCTAAGTGACGATTTATTCGGGCTTCAATGAAGCACGTGGTGCGCTCGATCTGACTAATCAGATGATTGTGTGTGTCATGTCGGGACAAAGACCCACCGCGCCATAAAGGTCACGACGTTAATTGCATCCCCTCGGAGAGGGGAACATCCTTGATTAGTCGCAAGGAAAAAGGGCCCTACGGCTTAAAATTCATATTAACGAAATGAGAAAAATGAAATCTTGAGCTGCGTTTAGATAGACCCCGCATTGGGGTGCAAACGTTCAAAGATATGTCAGTCACTCACGGACCATTTCATATTCTGACGAGGGTTCGTGTTTGTAGTGTAAAAGATAGCAATAAGACCGCGCAAATGTCTGCCACATATGCGGCAAGTTTAATAAGAATGCGTGATTGGATCCTGATAGAGGGGCGGGTTAGGTTCAATGAACTATCGGCCCAAGGCAACATCGGGTCATGACCATATCAGGATGGTTCCCAAGGTCGAATCCGACTTAGCAGGGTGTCGTTGATGTTATCTTCATGCCGAGTCCGGGGAAGCGGATATTCTGAGGCATTCATGATTATGTTGTTGTTACGAAATTTTCTTTTAGTTACTGGATTCCTTTTTTTGTTTAGGGGCATGAATGCATTTTTTGTTCATCTATTATTGCCATTCTTTTGTTACATTATTATACCCTTTTATTACCATTCAGGTATGCGAGTATGTGTTTGACGGTGAAACGGCATGAGAGGCATGAGGGTTAAAATGGCGTGAGAAGAGTAGCGACGCGTCAGTTTAGAGATGGCATGGGGTGAGGGTTAAAACGGCGTGAGGAGAGAAGGGCGCACGGGTTTAGAAATGACATGAGGTGAGGGTTAAAAGGGCGTAAGGAGAGAAGGGCGCACCGATTTAGAGATGGCATGGGGTGAGTGTTAAAATGGCATGAGAGGTAGCGCGCCGGTTTAGAGAGTCCATGAGGTTAAAACGGCATGAGGACGGGCGCACCGATTTAGGCGACGCCGATTTAGGAGAAGGGTGTGATGGTGCCGTTTTGGGTGAGGTTCAAGGCTAAAGGTTTGATTCTAATTTTTTTTTGGTTCACCTGGTAGGATGGGTTAACAAGAAGATTCAGGTGTAGATTATAGAAGTTTATTGTACATATGTCTGATAATGCAGGAGCTATGTTATGTCAGGTTCATGGGAGCTCAGGCACACACATCTTTGTCCGCAGAAGGCCATTTCATTCATCTTCATTCTTGGAGTTGGTATTGTGATCGTTCATCCCATTATCATTCGTGTTCCCAGCGAAAAAGTGGCAGCTCCTCACCCTGATTGGGGTTTACGAGGTGTGAAATAGAGAATCATCAAATGGAATGCTTCGGGATGACCCTTAAAATTCGGGTGAGCGAAAGACAGCTGCCCAATGACCTAGAGGCGAGCTTAGAAGCCCGAGGACTAGCCTTCCTGGGGTTCTAGAGGCTCACAGGCCGTGACTCCAGAGGAGTTTGCAGGGACATATGTTCACCATGTTGCTGAGCAAGAGGCTATTGATATTCACCCTTTGGATGGGTCATTCAAAAGCCATACTATAGGAAGTAGGCTTCTGAGGGCCCTGAGTGATCAAGAGATAAAGAGAGGGAGGAGGGATGCCAATAAGATAGCCAATCACACACAAACTCATAACAGCTTTTCTTTCTTTTATTCACTCATGAGAGCGAAGTGGGGAACATACAAGAGAACCAATACAAGGGGGGACTTTACCCCATAACAAGAGGGAAACAACAGGAGAAAGGAGAGATAGATACACCAGTGGGAGGGGAGGGACAGAGCACAAGCTCCTCCCCCCTTTTTTCCACTCTCACCTCTCTTCTGCCTTCTTTCTTCACCTTCTTCTTTTCTGCAGGTGGGAGCTCTCTCTGTTCTTCCGGGGGGATCGGATCGGTGGTCTGGTCCTCTTTTCTCTCCCTATCTATCCTTGTTTTTTTTTCATAACAGCTTTTCTTTCTTTTATTCACTCATGAGAGTGAAGTGGGGAACATACGAGAGAACCAATACAAGGGGGGACTTTACCCCATAACAAGAGGGAAACAACAGGAGAAAGGAGAGACATATACACCAGTGGGAGGGGAGGGATAGAGCATAAGCTCCTCCCCCCCCTTTTTTCCACTCTCACCTCTCTTCTGCCTTCTTTCTTCACCTTCTTCTTTTCTGCAGGTGGGAGCTCTCTCTGTTCTTCTGGGGGGATCAGATCGGTGGTGTGGTCCTCTTTTCTCTCTATATCTATCCTTGTTTTTTTTTCTGACATCAGCCTTATTTATAGAATGGGCGGCCTTCTCTTTGAAGAAAAACTCCCGCCATCTTCTCTTTGTTCGGAAAAGTGTTAGGAGTTTTTCTACTATGTTGTCTTCCATTGATTTGCGTAGTACACTGGCACCCGTCCGAGGATAGGATCTCTATCGTTGCTACCACCGTCATTGCTTGCCTTCACTGCTACCACCATCGTGCTGTCGACTTGGGGTGTAAACAGCTCTGCGATCCTTAAATGGCTATGGGACGGGCATTGAATGCTCTGTTCTATTCTCTCTGTTACTCGCGTGAGTTTAATCAGGAAACAGAGTATCAGAATGTGGATGGGATTGCGACTTTGGTTAAAATGGCGTGGTCGAGGGCACGCCGGTTTAGGCCACGCCAGTTTAGATGGGCATGCGATTGTCTGCGCGCCGATTTAGCAGCCAGGGGGGGCGTACCGGTTTAACAGGAAAGGGGCAGGCCGCGCCAATTTAGCAGCCAGGGGGGGCGCCGATTTTAGTAGAAGGGGACCACGCCGGTTTAGAAGCAAAAGGGGGGGCGATGATTTAACAGGAAAGGGGCAGGCCGCGTCAGTTTAGCCCAAGGAGAGGTCGCGCCGGTTTAGAAGCAAAGGGGGTTTTGGCCCAGCTCCGAAGCAGCTCAGACAAATGATTGGCCTCCAGTACTACCTTATCTTTGATGCACTGCCTCTAGGGTGTCCATTTCGTGGTCTCTGGGCCGCGGTTTACGATTCTGAGTGAATATCCGACACGTGCCGAACCCGTGTTAGATTGCTCGGGTTCCTCCCTGATTCGACCTTCGGCACTGTGAGTCGTGCCCTTAACCCTGCTCCTTGCCCGTGGGGAGTGTCTTCATCGAGTGAGTAGCAACATAAAGTATTTTCTCCCCCATTGGCAGTTCCTTGGCCTTCTACGGACCTTTCCGGCTTGATGTGTGCCCCAATCGGGTTACTGGGGTTTTCCTCTAATTCGGCCTTCGGCACCTTGTTTTGAGGGGACAGGGCCATTTCTTCGGCTCGAGAAGCTTCCTTATCAGGTAGAGGACCACCGAGTGTGTTTTCGTCCAGATCGGGCGAGTTATGGGACTCATTCGGCCTCTCCGTCCTCGACTTGCTATCGGGTGCTGGGACGTGCATGCCGTATGATCATCATTTTTTTGGACGTCCACAAATTCCCCCCACCCGCGGGTGGTGTAAGCGAGGAACGAGTGTGCGGGGAGCGCGAGTGTAGAGTACTTTAGTAGGGTATCTTCTCTTCGGAGCTAGTAGACTCTTGGTCCGATGTGAATTCACGGGGAAGCGCTCACTCCTTCAGCAAAGGGATGAGACGGCCGCTTCATCACGTAGGCACGTAGATCAAGATGTCTAGCCCGAATGGGGGGTTTCTTCATCAATATGGGGTTAATACCGAAGCAAAAGGATAGGATTTATGCATCGATCTAAGCAAAAGGCTTGAGCCGACTAGTTGAGGCCAATCCCCAGGGGGGCTGCTGACTCATGCTGGGTTAAGGAAAGTTGTTTATTCATTGACTCGGACGGGGAAGTCTGACTCGAAGGCTTTGTAAAGGGCCCGATGGACCGGGCGGAGTTTGTGTGTTCATTGGTTTGGAATGAGAAGTTCGAGTCAAGGGTTTATTCTTCAGTGCCGACAAAGCGCCACAGATTGATGTGGTTTATTCATTGACACGGGATTAGTGTCAAAGTGAGGGTCTTTTTGTTCATGGCTTCAGACGGAAGGTCTGGGCCACCGGTTTATTCATCGATGCCGACAGGGAATCGGGGATTGACATGGTTTATTCATTGACATGGGGTGTAGCACCCTGAAAATTTAAATATGAAATAAATGAAAATAACTATAAATAATAGTCATGAAATAATTGTGGTTAATAAAAAAATATATATATCGATAAATAGAGCCAAAATAAATAAGTGAGTAATGGAAATTGAATATATCCTTTTATCTAATTTTGGCTTAAATTTAAAATATCATTTAAATATTTAGAAGTGACCTTATTCCAAATATATATACATACAAATATATAAAGAATTTCATAGGGTCGAACCCGGCTATGATACCCGAGACAATGGTAAATAAATAAAAGTTTAGGAAATAAAATCCCCGTATGGAGTTCTACTCACAAGTGAACAAAGACGCTGGAATATAAGCTAAAACCCATTAAAATTCTAACATGTATAATTAGTGAGTCTTAATAAAGGTTTAAGGCTTAAAACATGGTAAAAATCCAACCCAGATAATGCTAAACCATAATGGCCCCTAACCAAAGCCCATAACACAAACTTGCAAAACCCATAACTATGTAATAAATAAAGCCACATACATTAAAAAGGGGCCTTAATTCCTTACCATATATATATATATATATGTGTACAAGGGCCTCAACCCATACCCATAAAGAAGCCCTATCCAACTACTCATGAGGCCTTAAACCAACAAAGTCCAACCCACAGCCAAACCATCCCGAGCCTTTAACCCTCATGGGCTTCACGTGAGGGAGCCATGATTCTCTTTAACCCATATACCTATAGAAGGGGACCACACAATGGACCAAGATGATTAGGAACCCAGCCCAACTGATTGCCAATGAGCCAAATCACATATAAATATATATATAAATAGATTTTTAACTACGTGGGTTGTTTCTTTCTTTTAGCCCAAAACAAATCATAATTTATAAATCTCATCCATATACAATTTAGGCTTTACATAACTTTAACCCACACACATGGGGTTTGACCAATTGTTAAGCCTTTAGTGGGCCTTTAGCCAAACCAACCACGAAGGGATAAAATGGGATATATAATATATATAAAAAGAACCAGAACCTTCCTCCTTGCATAAGAGAATTGGACTTCGATGCTTACTAGGGTTGGCGTCGAATGAAGATTTGGAAGGAGGCTGTGAATAAGCAATAGGCAATTGCACGTGGGAAAGGTTTATACCTATTAGGAGATCTACATAAGGAAGTTTTAGATAAAGTAGGATTGTTTTACGTGGAAATTCTTATTCCTAATAGGATTCAAAGTCCATCACTCTATAAATTTCCTCCATCGACGAGCCGGCTAACGCCGTTGCTCATGTTGTTCCCTACATCAACCATCAACAAATCTCTGCTACATTCATGGAGAAGGGGGGGTCCTGCACCATTGATGCAAAGAAGCCGTTGCTTCTTCTTCCTCTCCTTTTCTACAAACAGGCCTCTCTTGCTGCCGTTGCCTTGTACATGTTACGGCTGCTATTATTATCGTGAAGAAGAAGAGTTCTTCTTCCCCTTCTTCGTCTTGCTGATTATAGTTACAGAGGAAGCTGCAACAGTTGCCGTCATCATCATCCTTCTTCTTCTTCTTTTATTTGTCTGTCAGAACATCAACGCAAAGTGGTAGGTAATCTCCCAAGTCAAATCCGATTAATCATCCTGCATGTTTTTATATGTTTGATGCCATGACTTCCTGCATGCTCTAAGTAGAAAATCATTAAGTGAATAGAAGTAAATCATGATTAAATATTTTATAATCATGTAATCATATAATTAAAATTCTAGAAAAATATATCTTTGAAATCCTCAAAATTTACTGTAAATTTTCATGTGATTATATGGTGTGTTAACCTGTTAATGATTAACTTTATTAAATATATGAATTTATAATAGTTACACGGCGAATTGAAATGGTTTCTGTAGTACCATAGTTATATATTTTTACGTTGATGGCCTGTTTGGGGGCGCCATAGTGTCCTTTGGCCATGAAATTTCATGGGTGTGTTATTGGGGAGGTGACCGAGATAGTAAGAGTGGTTGCACCATTTTTTTTGTCTCCTATCTCAAGATCTCCCATCTGTCAACGAAAAATTGTTTTGAACACCCGGTTAGGTAGAGTTTTTCGAGCCCATCATTTCGATATATAGAACGCGTGATTCCGACATGTACGTCGAGAACCGGATGTTTGAAGAAGTTAGAGTTTATATTTTTGAAATGACGACATTGACAATGTCGTTGATTTATTTTGACGACATTTTGCAATGTCGTAGTATCATTAATATATATATATATATATATATATGTATATATTTGTAACTATATCTTTGAAAATTCATATCTATTAAGATATGTAACAGAAAATTATAAAATATATATATTTGGAATCCTTGAATTTTTCTCCTAATTATCATATATTTTATTTCTCTAAATTATTTTATATAAAGAAATGTGTCTTTGAATGTATGTTTTAAAATTATTCAATTAAATAGATATTGACGTGAATTCTTGTTAAATAAATTAAGTTAAAAATCATAGAATTAACATCCCTCCAAGTGGATGCTAATTAATAAATGACACTACTCATAGACGTCAATTAATATAAGTTTATTTAATTATAGTTAATTATAGAATTGGATGGATGTGAATTCTATAATTTACGCATTCATGTTCTCATAGTTTTCTTCCGGTTATGACCCATACCGCGGGTCTTCTGGCGCTCTCATCTCACGTCCGTAGATGGAGTCCATGTTTCATGATTGGTTCACGTTATATACATCAACTCTCGGTGACATACGAGCCCTCCGTTGAACATTCCGTTCTTTCGGACTGGTAAGTTAGTCATTGGGATCTCCGTAAGTCTCCTCGTAGCCTTGGATTCCCTCAAGGCCGACTGAGCTGGTTGTACCTAATCACCTAGCTTTCCAGAATGTCATGGTTTTCATATGGTTTATTGATATATCATCTTTATTACAAGTTCTATCCTTGAACTCTATGATTCCATGAAATCTATCTTAATGTCTTACATGCTTGATCCTTGAAATTCTTGGCCATTAATATGGAATTAGTCTAGACTAAATGTCAGGGGCTATGGGTCCCAATAAAATGACATTTTAAATGCTACGGGTCCTGATCTGACCCTATTGGGCGAGGCAAAGTCCAAACGTTACCGGTATACGATGATCGGGTGCTGGCATTCACCAACTCGGTTATTGGCATTTAGGGGCAATCATACAGTCGTGAGAACTCCTAAGTGTGCGACCAAATACTACCTAGTGCTATTTCCATGAGGGGCGGTCATATCGTCGTGATTTTCTCCTTAGTGCATTGGCCAATCCTATGTAGTGCTAGATGGGCAAACGCTCTCGTGATAGTGATGATCAGGAGTAATTGCCATCATAGTACACAATCCTATGTAGTGCTAGATGTTCAAACGCTTTCGTGATAGTGATGATCGGGAGTAATTGCCATCATAGTGCATCTTTCCACAACTTATTGTTCATCATGAAAAGATCTTGAATTGCCTTATTGGAGGGGTTATCATATCATCGTGATATTCCCTTAGTGTCTTGGCAATCCTCCACAGTGCTAGTTACATGAAAGCTCTCGTGATAATGTCACCATAGAGAGAATATTGTGCTAGTTTCATTAACCGCCGTCGTGATATTGTTCGCCATAGAGGGATGATTGTTATTGTTTCCTCATTATGAGAAGTACTTGGTGTTCTGACATGAAAGTTCTTGCTATACTCTCTTGTTATCATTGCCTCTACACTTCATAAATGTATCTAGCATCTTGCTTACTCATCCTTGTGATTTTTATCATCATTGCTTTATAGTTACAACTCGTGCCATTATAATGCTCGATTTACTTTACTTCCTGCATGACCTGCATGAGCATGATAAATTGTTAACCACTTAAAGTTAGTTTGGAACATGAGATATTAAGTCCTACTGAGCGTTCGCTCACCCTGCGTTTTCCAATATTTTTCAGGTAATGACCTTAGTGACGACGAGACCAAACATGATGGGCAAGGACAAGAGTGATGAGTACTTTAACATCTAAATGAACCATCTAGTCTGGTTATCTTGCGTCTTATGTCCCATTGTAATTTTTCTTTATTGAGTCTTTTCATTTATTATGGGCCCGAATATGTAAAGAACTTATATTTGAAATGAAATTTATTATTTGTCTAAATTGTGTTTTGTGGAAATGACTATGCTCTTATTGACACAACTGTTTAACTGCCACGTTCCGAGCAAACGACACGTTCCGCTGCTATCGGTTCGGGGCGTGACAGAAGGTGGTATCAGAGCCTAGGCTTTCTAAATCCCTAGGTCATTTAGTCCAAGTCTTAGATTGAGTTCTCCTTGTCAGTTATCCTATAGGAATCCTGTGAGATTTGGGTAGAGCTTTGGGTTAAATAATAAAATATGTTACGTCTGCGTTAGATAAATACCAAGAGATATGATTAATCATTTATTTAAAACTCATTTTGTAGGCTAAGATGGCCGCCGAAGGAGCCCAATGGAGAGAAATGCAACCCACGGTCCAATGACTAACCCAGGCCTTGCAACTATGAGGATAATCTAGCTAGAACATATGTTTTAGATATGGTGATTTTACCCCATTGCTCGGGAAGGAAATCATATGAATTTAGGGACCAAATTCTTTTAAGTGGGGGAGGGTGTAGCACCCTGAAAATTTAAATATGAAATAAATAAAAATAACTATAAATAATAGTCATGAAATAATTATGGTTAATAAAAATATATATATATCGATAAATAGAGCCAAAATAAATAAGTGAGTAATGGAAATTGAATATATACTTTTATCTAATTTCTTAAATTTAAAATATGATTTAAATATTTAGAAGGGACCTTATTCCAAATATATATACATAGAAATATATAAAGAATTTCATAGGGTCGAACCCGGCTCTGATATCCGAGATAATGGTAAATAAATAAAATTTTAGGAAATAAAATCCCCGTTTGGAGTTCTACTCACAAGTGAACAAAGACGCTGGAATATAAGCTAAAACCCATTAAAATTCTAACATGTATAATTAGTGAGTCTTAATAAAGGTTTAAGGCTTAAAACATGATAAAAATCCAACCCATATAATGCTAAACCATAATGGGCCCTAACCAAAGCCCATAACACAAACTTGCAAAACCCATAACTATGTAATAAATAAAGCGACATACATTAAAAAGGGGCCTTAAATCCTTACCATATATATATATGTACAAGGGCCTCAACCCATACCCATAAAGAAGCCCTATCCAACTACTCATGAGGCCTTAAACCAACAAAGTCCAACCCACAGCCGAACCATCCCGAGCCTTTAACCCTCATGGGCTTCACGTGAGGGAGCCATGATTCTCTTTAACCCATATACCTATAGAAGGGGACCACACAACGGACCAGGATGATTAGGAACCCAGCCCACTGATTGCCAATGAGCAAAATCACATATAAATATATATATATAAATAGATTTTTAACTACGTGGGTTGTTTCTTTCTTTTAGCCCAAAACAAATCATGATTTATAAATCTCATCCATATACAATTTAGGCTTTACATAACTTTAACCCACACACATGGGGTTTGACCAATTGTTAAGCCTTTAGTGGACCTTTAGCCAAACCAACCACGAAGGGATAAAATGGGATATATAATATATATAAAAAGAACCAGAACCTTCTTCCTTGCATAGGAGAATTGGACTTCGATACTTACTAGGGTTGGTGTCGAACGAAGATTTGGAAGGAGGCTATGAATAAGCAATAGGCAATTGAACGTGGGAAAGGTTTATACCTATTAGGAGATCTACATAAGGAAGCTTTAGATAAAGTAGGATTGTTTTACGTGGAAATTCTTATTCCTAATAGGATTCAAACTCCATCACTCTATAAATAACCTCCATCGACGAGCCGGCTAACGCCGTTGCTCATGTTGTTCCCTACATCAACCATCAACAAATCTCTGCTACATTCATGGAGAAGGGGGAGTCCTGCACCATTGATGCAAAGAAGCCGTTGCTTCTTCTTCCTCTCCTTTTCTACAAACAGGCCTCTCTTGCTGCCGTTGCCTTGTACATGTTACGGCTGCTATTATTATCGTAAAGAAGAACAGTTCTTCTTCCCCTTCTTCGTCTTGCTGATTGTAGTTACAGAGGAAGCTGCAGCAGTTGCCGTCATCATCATCCTTCTTCTTCTTTTATTTGTCTGTCAGAACATCAATGCAAAGTGGTAGGCAATCTCCCAAGTCAAATCCGATTAATCATCATGCATGTTTTTATACGTTTGATGCCACGACTTCCTGCATCCTCTAACTAGAAAATCATTAAGTGAATAGAAGTAAATCATGATTACATATTTTATAATCATGTAATCATATAATTAAAATTCTAGAAAAAATTATCTTTGAAATCCTCAAAATTTACTGTAAATTTTCATGTGATTATATGGTGTGTTAACCTGTTAATGATTAACTTTATTAAATATATGAATTTCTAATAGTTACACGGCGAATTAAAATGGTTACTGTAGTACCATAGTTATATATTTTTACGTTGATGGCCGGTTTGGGGGCGCCATAGTGTCCTTTGGCCATGAAATTTCATGGGTGTGTTATTGGGGAGGTGACCGAGATAGTAAGAGTGGTTGCACCATTTTTCATGCCTTCTATCTCAAGATCTCCCATCTCTCAACGAAAATTATTTTGAACACCCGGTTAGGTAGAGTTTTTCGAGCCCGTCATTTCGATATATATAACGCGTGATTCTGACGTGTGTACGTCGAGAACCGAAGGTTTGAAGAAGTTAGAATTTATATTTTTGAAATGACGACATTGAGAATGTCGTTGATTTTATATATATATATATATATATATATATATATATATATTTGTAACTATATCTTTGAAAATTCATATCTATTAAGATATGTAACAGAAAATTATAAAAATTATATATTTAGAATCCTTGAATTTTTCTCCTAATTATCATTTATTCTATTTCTATAAATTATTTTATATAAATAAATGTGTCTTTGAATGTATGTTTTAAAATTATTCAGTTAAATAGATATTGACGTGAATTCTTGTTAAATAAATTAAGTTAAAAATCATAGAATTAACGTCCCTCCAAGTGGATGCTAATTAATAAATGACACTACTCACAGACATCAATTAATATAAGTTTATTTAATTATAGTTAATTATAGAATTGGATGGACGTGAATTCTATAATTTACGCATTCATGTTCTCATAGTTTTCTTTCGGTTATGACCCATACCGCGGGTCTTCTGGCGCTCTCATCTCACGTCCGTAGATGGCGTCCCTGTTTCATGATTGGTTCACGTTATATACCTCAACTCTCGGTGACATACGAGCCCTCCGTTGGACATTCCGTTCTTTCGGACTGGTAAGTTAGTCATTGGGATCTCCGTAAGTCTCCTCGTAGCCTTGGATTCCCTCAAGGCCGACTGAGCTGGTTGTACCTAATCACCTAGATTTCCAGAATGTCATGGTTTTCATATGGTTTATTGATATATCATCCTTATTACAAGTTCTATCCTTGAACTCTATGATTCCATGAAATCTATCTTAATGTCTTACATGCTTGATCCTTGAAATTCTTGGCCATTAATATGGAATTAGTCTAGACTAAATGTCAGGGGCTATGGGTCCCAATAAAATGACATTTTAAATGCTACGGGTCCTGATCTGACCCTATTGGGCGAGGCAAAGTCCAAACGTTACCGGTATACGATGATCGGGTGCTGGCATTCACCAACTCGGTTATTGGCATTTAGGGGCAATCATACAGTCGTGAGAACTCCTAAGTGTGCGACCAAATACTACCTAGTGCTATTTCCATGAGGGGCGGTCATATCATCGTGATTTTCTCCTTAGTGCATTGGCCAATCCTATGTAGTGCTAGATGGGCAAACGCTCTCGTGATAGTGATGATCAGGAGTAATTGCCATCATAGTACACAATCCTATGTAGTGCTAGATGTTCAAACGCTTTCGTGATAGTGATGATCGGGAGTAATTGCCATCATAGTGCATCTTTCCACAACTTATTGTTCATCATGAAAAGATCTTGAATTGCCTTATTGGAGGGGTTATCATATCATCGTGATATTCCCTTAGTGTCTTGGCAATCCTCCACAGTGCTAGTTACATGAAAGCTCTCGTGATAATGTCACCATAGAGAGAATATTGTGCTAGTTTCATTAACCGCCGTCGTGATATTGTTCGCCATAGAGGGATGATTGTTATTGTTTCCTCATTATGAGAAGTACTTGGTGTTCTGACATGAAAGTTCTTGCTATACTCTCTTGTTATCATTGCCTCTACACTTCATAAATGTATCTAGCATCTTGCTTACTCATCCTTGTGATTTTTATCATCATTGCTTTATAGTTACAACTCGTGCCATTATAATGCTCGATTTACTTTACTTCCTGCATGACCTGCATGAGCATGATAAATTGTTAACCACTTAAAGTTAGTTTGGAACATGAGATATTAAGTCCTACTGAGCGTTCGCTCACCCTGCGTTTTCTAATATTTTTCAGGTAATGACCTTAGTGACGACGAGACCAAACATGATGGGCAAGGATAAGAGTGATGAGTACTTTAACATCTAAATGAACCATCTAGTCTGGTTATCTTGCGTCTTATGTCCCATTGTAATTTTTCTTTATTGAGTCTTTTCATTTATTATGGGCCCGAATATGTAAAGAACTTATATTTGAAATGAAATTTGTTATTTGTCTAAATTGTGTTTTGTGAAAATGACTATGCTCTTATTGACACGACTGTTTAACTGCCACGTTCCGAGCAAACGACACGTTCCGCTGCTATCGGTTCGGGGCGTGACAGAAGGTGGTATCAGAGCCTAGGCTTTCTAAATCCCTAGGTCATTTAGTCCAAGTCCTAGATTGAGTTCTCCTTGTCAGTTATCATATAGGAATCCTGTGAGATTTGGGTAGAGCTTTGGGTTAAATAATAAAATATGTTACGTCTGCGTTAGATAAATACCAAGAGATATGATTAATCATTTATTTAAAACTCATTTTGTAGGCTAAGATGGCCGCCGAAGGAGCCCAATGGAGAGAAATGCAACCCACGGTCTAATGACTAACCCAGGCCTTGCAACTATGAGGATAATCTAGCTAGAACACATGTTTTAGATATGGTGATTTTACCCCATTGCTCGGGAAGGAAATCATATGAACTTAGGGACCAAATTCTTTTAAGTGGGGGAGGGTGTAGCACCCTGAAAATTTAAATATGAAATAAATAAAAATAACTATAAATAATAGTCATGAAATAATTATGGTTAATAAAAATATATATATATCGATAAATAGAGCCAACATAAATAAGTGAGTAATGGAAATTGAATATATCCTTTTATCTAATTTCTTAAATTTAAAATATGATTTAAATATTTAGAAGGGACCTTATTCCAAATATATATATATATATAGAAATATATAAAGAATTTCATAGGGTCGAACCCGGCTCTGATATCCGAGACAATGGTAAATAAATAAAATTTTAGGAAATAAAATCCCCGTATGGAGTTCTACTCACAAGTGAACAAAGACGCTGGAATATAAGCTAAAACCCATTAAAATTCTAACATGTATAATTAGTGAGTCTTAATAAAGGTTTAAGGCTTAAAACATGATAAAATCCAACCCAGATAATGCTAAACCATAATGGCCCCTAACCAAAGCCCATAACACAAACTTGCAAAACCCATAACTATGTAATAAATAAAGCGACATACATTAAAAAGGGGCCTTAAATCCTTACCATATATATATATATGTACAAGGGCCTCAACCCATACCCATAAAGAAGCCCTATCCAACTACTCATGAGGCCTTAAACCAACAAAGTCCAACCCACAGCCGAACCATCCCGAGCCTTTAACCCTCATGGGCTTCACGTGAGGGAGCCATGATTCTCTTTAACCCATATACCTATAGAAGGGGACCACACAACGGACCAGGATGATTAGGAACCCAGCCCACTGATTGCCAATGAGCAAAATCACATATAAATATATATATATATAAATAGATTTATAACTATGTGGGTTGTTTCTTTCTTTTAGCCGAAAACAAATCATGATTCATAAATCTCATCCATATACAATTTAGGCTTTACATAACTTTAACCCACACACATGGGGTTTGACCAATTATTAAGCCTTTAGTGGGCCTTTAGCCAAACCAACCACGAAGGGATAAAATGGGATATATAATATATATAAAAAGAACCAGAACCTTCTTCCTTGCATAGGAGAATTGGACTTCGATACTTACTAGGGTTGGCGTCGAATGAAGATTTGGAAGGAGGCTATGAATAAGCAATAGGCAATTGAATGTGGGAAAGGTTTATACCTATTAGGAGATCTACATAAGGAAGCTTTAGATAAAGTAGGATTGTTTTACGTGGAAATTCTTATTCCTAATAGGATTCAAACTCCATCACTCTATAAATAACCTCCATCGACGAGCCGGCTAACGTCGTTGCTCATGTTGTTCCCTACATCAACCATCAACAAATCTCTGCTACATTCATGGAGAAGGGGGAGTCCTGCACCATTGATGCAAAGAAGCCGTTGCTTCTTCTTCCTCTCCTTTTCTACAAACAGGCCTCTCTTGCTGCCGTTGCCTTGTACATGTTACGGCTGCTATTATTATCGTAAAGAAGAACAGTTCTTCTTCCCCTTCTTCGTCTTGCTGATTGTAGTTACAGAGGAAGCTGCAGCAGTTGCCGTCATCATCATCCTTCTTCTTCTTTTATTTGTCTGTCAGAACATCAATGCAAAGTGGTAGGCAATCTCCCAAGTCAAATCCGATTAATCATCATGCATGTTTTTATACGTTTGATGCCACGACTTCCTGCATCCTCTAACTAGAAAATCATTAAGTGAATAGAAGTAAATCATGATTACATATTTTATAATCATGTAATCATATAATTAAAATTCTAGAAAAATATATCTTTGAAATCCTCAAAATTTACTGTAAATTTTCATGTGATTATATGGTGTGTTAACCTGTTAATGATTAACTTTATTAAATATATGAATTTCTAATAGTTACACGGCGAATTAAAATGGTTACTGTAGTATCATAGTTATATATTTTTACGTTGATGGCCGGTTTGGGGGCAGCATAGTGTCCTTTGGCCATGAAATTTCATGGGTGTGTTATTGGGGAGGTGACCGAGATAGTAAGAGTGGTAGCACCATTTTTCATGCCTTCTATCTCAAGATCTCCCATCTCTCAACGAAAATTATTTTGAACACCCAGTTAGGTAGAGTTTTTCGAGCCCGTCATTTCGATATATAGAACGCGTGATTCTGACATGTGTACGTCGAGAACCGAGGTTTGAAGAAGTTAGAATTTATATTTTTGAAATGACGACATTGAGAATGTCGTTGATTCATTTTGACGACATTTTGCAATGTCGTCATATCTTAATATATATATATATATATATATTTGTAACTATATCTTTGAAAATTCATATCTATTAAGATATGTAACAGAAAATTATAAAAATTATATATTTGGAATCCTTGAATTTTTCTCCTAATTATCATTTATTATATTTCTCTAAATTATTTTATATAAATAAATGTGTCTTTGAATGTATGTTTTAAAATTATTCAATTAAATAGATATTGACGTGAATTCTTGTTAAATAAATTAAGTTAAAAATCATAGAATTAACGTCCCTCCAAGTGGATGCTAATTAATAAATGACACTACTCACAGACATCAATTAATATAAGTTTATTTAATTATAGTTAATTATAGAATTGGATGGACGTGAATTCTATAATTTACGCATTCATGTTCTCATAGTTTTCTTCCGATTATGACCCATACCGCGGGTCTTCTGGCACTCTCATCTCACGTCCGTAGATGGCGTCCCTGTTTCATGATTGGTTCACGTTATATACCTCAACTCTCGGTGACATACGAGCCCTCCGTTGGACATTCCGTTCTTTCGGACTGATAAGTTAGTCATTGGGACCTCCGTAAGTCTCCTCGTAGCCTTGGATTCCCTCAAGGCCGACTGAGCTGGTTGTACCTAATCACCTAGATTTCTAGAATGTCATGGTTTTCATATGGTTTATTGATATATCATCCTTATTACAAGTTCTATCCTTGAACTCTATGATTCCATGAAATCTATCTTAATGTCTTACATGCTTGATCCTTGAAATTCTTGGCCATTAATATGGAATTAGTCTAGACTAAATGTCAGGGGCTATGGGTCCCAATAAAATGACATTTTAAATGCTACGGGTCCTGATCTGACCCTATTGGGCGAGGCAAAGTCCAAACGTTACCGGTATACGATGATCGGGTGTTGGCATTCACCAACTCGGTTATTGGCATTTAGGGGCAATCATACAGTCGTGAGAACTCCTAAGTGTGCGACCAAATACTACCTAGTGCTATTTCCATGAGGGGTGGTCATATCGTCGTGATTTTCCCCTTAGTGCATTGGCCAATCCTATGTAGTGCTAGATGGGCAAACGCTCTCGTGATAGTGATGATCAGGAGTAATTGCCATCATAGTACACAATCCTATGTAGTGCTAGATGTTCAAACGCTTTCGTGATAGTGATGATCGGGAGTAATTGCCATCATAGTGCATCTTTCCACAACTTATTGTTCATCATGAAAAGATCTTGAATTGCCTTATTGGAGGGGTTATCATATCATCGTGATATTCCCTTAGTGTCTTGGCAATCCTCCACAGTGCTAGTTACATGAAAGCTCTCGTGATAATGTCACCATAGAGAGAATATTGTGCTAGTTTCATTAACTGCCGTCGTGATATTGTTCGCCATAGAGGGATGATTGTTATTGTTTCCTCATTATGAGAAGTACTTGGTGTTCTGACATGAAAGTTCTTGCTATACTCTCTTGTTATCATTGCCTCTACACTTCATAAATGTATCTAGCATCTTGCTTACTCATCCTTGTGATTTTTATCATCATTGCTTTATAGTTACAACTCGTGCCATTATAATGCTTGATTTACTTTACTTCCTGCATGACCTGCATGAGCATGATAAATTGTTAACCACTTAAAGTTAGCTTGGAACATGAGATATTAAGTCCTACTGAGCATTCGCTCACCCTGCGTTTTTCAATATTTTTCAGGTAATGACCTTAGTGACGACGAGACCAAACATGATGGGCAAGGACAAGAGTGATGAGTACTTTAACATGTAGGCGAACCATCTAGTATGGTTATCTTGCGTCTTATGTCCCATTGTAATTTTTCTTTATTGAGTCTTTTCATTTATTATGGGCCCGAATATGTAAAGAACTTATATTTAAAATGAAATTTGTTATTTGTCCAAATTATGTTTTGTGGAAATGACTATGCTCTGATTAACACGACTATTTAACTGCCATGTTCCGAGCAAACGACACGTTCTGCTGCTATCGGTTCGGGGTGTGACATGGGGTTAGTGCCAAAACGAAAGGGGTCTTTTATTCATCGACTTGGATGGAAGGTCCAAGTCGAGCAAAGAGAGTTCTTTTTGTTCATCGACTAGGACGAAAGGTCCGAGCCGGGCAAAGAGGGTCTTTTTGTTCATCGACTTGGACGGAAGGTCCGAGCCAAACCAAGGGGGTTCTTTTTATTCATTGACCTGGGCGGAAGGTCCGATCCAAAGCAAGGAGGGTCTTTTCATTCTTTACTGCATCGGGGTTGCCGACTATATGAGGGTTCTTTTTGTTCTGTAGCCGGACAAAAGGTCCGATCTAGAGTGGAAGGGTCTTTTTGTTCATGGCTTCGGACGGGAGGTCCGAGCCGAGGTTTATTCATCGGTGGGACTGGAAATTATAATATTGAGGTGATTTATTCATTAACACGGGGTTAGTGCCAAAGCAAGAAAGGGGGTCTTTTTGTTCACTGAACCCAGATGGAGGATCTGGGTCGAAGGAAGGAGGGGTTTTTTTGCTCATTGACCAGGATGGAAGGTCCGAGTCAAAGCAATAGTCTTTGTTTACCAGCCTGGACGGAAGGTCCAAGATAGAAGTTTTACGCGTCAGTGGGATAGGAAAACATTTTATGTTTCTCCCTTCTCCTTCTTCTTTTTTTTCCTCTTCTTTTTTTTCCTCTTCTTCTTTTTTTCTTCTCTTCTTTTTTTCTTTTTTTTTGAATGAATATTGCATAGTCTCACGAGAGAGCTAAGAGACATTCTTGTTCCACGTGAGACGCAGGGTTTAATTGTTCATCAAACGGGGAAAATGAGCGTGATATAGTTTCAAATGTCTTCCATTAAGGGGTGGGAATTGAGTCTCCCCCCTATAGTTGACAACCACATACGCACCTCCTTCGTAGACTTTCTGGACAACATATGACCCGAGCCAGTTTTCATTCAGCTTGCCTTTATGGTTGGCAGCCATGACCTCTCTTCTTTTGACTATCACAAGGTCACCTTTATTGAATTCACACACCTTGACAAGCTTGTCGAAGGCGTGGGCTATGCGGGCCTGGAAGACATGTATGTTCTGCTGTGCCTGGAGTCACTTTCCTTCTAAGTCGGAGAGCTCTTCAAATCTCCGTTCTGCGTTTGTTCGGTCATCTTTGAGCAATCCATGTTGGATTGCGACCCAGAGTGAGGGTACCTCTTGTTCAATGGGGACAACTGCTTCCGAGCCTTACACCAAAGAGAAGGGCGAATAGCCCGTTGGAGTTTTATAGATGGTACGGTATGTCCACAGCGCCTCATGCATCTTGTCTTCCTAGTCCTTTTTGTTAGAACTGACAGTCTTTGCCAGGAGGGTGCATAGTATTTTATTGAATGCTTCAGCCAACCCATTTGCCTGCGGGTTGTATGGAGTGGATGTCCTTCAGTTAATCTTGTACTTTTCGACCAATTTGTAGACCTTTTGATCCCGGAAATGGCTTCCGTTGTCTGAGACGATCCGATTGGGGACGCTGAATTGGAATATTACATTTCACTAGATAAATCGGGCCACGATTTCTCCTGTCACTTCTTTCAGGGCTCCAGCCTCCGCCCAACGGGAGAAATAGTCTGTTATTGCCAGAATGTACTTGCATCTTGAAGAGGATGGGGGCAATGGGCCCACGACATCAGTTCCCCATTGGGCAAAAGGCCAGCTGGGTGCTGTTGGATGTAGCTGTGTTGGAGGTTGCCTGGAGACCGTTGCCTGCTCTTGGCACTTTTGACACAACTTGACGCACTTGTAACAATCGTCGAACATTGTCGGCCAGTAGTAGCCCAACTTTTTAATTTCAATTTTCATCTTTGGCCCTGCTTAGTGTGCTCCAGCTGACCCGGCATGAATTTCTTTCATGACTCTCCAGGCTTCTTCCGTAGAGAGGCACCGAAGGAGTATTTTCTTCTTGGCATCCGCCATGATTCAGAATAAAATTCTATTTCTGACTTCATAGGAGTCTTTTATTCGGATCAGCCTGATCTTTTCTTCCCCTTTCTTGGGCAGTTGGTGGTGTTTAAACCATTACATGAGGGGCTCCCTCCAGTCGGACGAGCCGACCACTTCCGCAGTTGCTACTTCAGGCTCTTCTCGACTTGGCTCTTCTTCTATCATGTTGGGGACCTGCCGTCAGTTGATCACCCGTACATTGAGTGATTCATCAGGTGGGATTGCCAGTGAACTTGCTAGCTTTGCTAATGCATCGGCCTATGCATTTTGACCTCGACCGACGTGGTTTATTTCAATAAAGTGAAACTTCTCCATGAGTTGTTTTTCCTTAGCATGGTAGGGGAGTAATTCAGCTTTTCGAACTTCAAACTGTCCTTGGATTTGTTTGACGATCAGCATTGAATCCCCAAACACTTGCAGCATGTGGATATCCAACTGGAGAGCCACCTGGAGATCGATACTTAGGGCTTCATATTCTTCTTCATTGTTTGTGCCGGCTTTGTTGATTGAGCAAGAGGTGTGCAACACCTCTCCTTCGGGGGATTTGAGGATGACGCCCGCCCTGCTCTTATTCTTATTCGCCCTTGCGGGGATGTTTCTGTTCTTGAAGCACTGTCAAAGTGTAGCTGCCAGGCAATTTGCTGGACTTGTCCCACTTCTAAGGTCTCATCTTCGGGGAGCTCCGTGATCAATGGGGAATCTTTAGACACTGGATATGCTGCAAAGAAGTCTGCAATGGCCTTGCCTTTGATGACTTTTTTTGGCACATAAGAGATGTCAAACTCCATGAGAATGACGACCCATTTTCCCAGTCACCCTTTCAGAACCGGCTGAGAGAGTATATATTTGACCGGATCGGCCCTAGATATCAGCTTGACTTCATGCGATAGCATGTAATGCCTCATCTTCTTGGCTGCAAAGATAAGGGCGAGGTAGGCCTTTTCAATAGGTGTATATTTTGCTTCGACCCCGACCAGTCTTTGGCTGAGGTAGTAGAGGGCTTGTTCTTTTCCTTCTTCATTGCTTTGGGCGAGCATTGCCCCCAGCGAGTATTCGATGGCGGCTATGTACAGGATCAGCGGCCGCCCTTTGACAGGTGCCCCCAGAACTGGCGGGGTGTTCAGGTATTCTTTCAATTGATTGAAGGCTTTTTGACATTCTTTGCTCCAGTGGAACAGGGTATTCTTTGTCATCAATTTATGGAACGGCTGGCACCGCCCAGATAAGTTGGAGATGAACCTACGGATGTAGGCTAGCCGGCCTTGCAATGACTGTAATTCTGTCAGGCTCCTAGGAGGAGGCAACTCCTAAATAGCTTTAATTTTGGCGGGGTCTATCTCAATCCCCCGGTATCTGACGACGAAGCCCAGGAATTTTCCGCTGGAGATGACAAAAGCGCACTTCATCGGATTCATTTTTAGTTCATGCAGTCGCAGCCTTTCAAAAATAATTCTGAGGTCAGCCAGGTGGTCCTTCCTCTTCTTTGTTTTGATGACCAAGTCGTCGTCGATATAGCATTCGACTTTGCTGTAGAGTAACTCGTCGAATATTTTTGTCATCGCCCTTTGGTAGGTGGCGCCAGCATTCTTGAGGCCGAAGGGCATCCATTTGTAATGGAAAATCCCTTTAGGTGATCAGAAAGCTGTGTGAACTCCATCATGCTCAGCTATCCATATTTGATTGTAGCCGGATGATCCATCTATGAATGACAAGGCCTCATGGCCGGTAGTAGCATCGATCATTACTTCGGTGATTGGCACCAAAAAATCCTCCTTCGGACAGGCTTTATTCAGGTCCTGAAAATCCATGCAAATTCGGATCTGGCCATTTTTCTTCTTGACAGGCATAATGTTGGCCAGCCATGTAGTGTATTGATTTTTAGCCACGAAGTCAACATCTATTAGCTTGTTGACCTCCTTGCATACTTGACTTATCAGTTCGGGCCTCATTCGTCGGGGTGATTGCTTCACGGGCTCGACTTTAGGGTCAATGGCCAAGAAATAATGGGCAATTGTAGGGCTAAGGCCTGACATCTCTTTATAATTCCAAGCAAAACAGTCTCGGAATCCTTGAAGCAGCTTTATGTATTCCCCCCTTTCTTCGGGTAGTAGGAGGGCACTGAGGAAGGTCGGCCTGGGATCAATGGCTAAGATATTATTTCGACTAATTCGTTGACAGTGGCTTGGTCGCCATCTTCTATTTCCAGAGGAGCCGACTGTAGGTCTACAAAGCCTTCATCATCTTCTTCAACTTCGAGGGCATCGCAGATGTATTCTTGTCTTATTTCGCCTAATGGGGAGACTTCAGCTTTGCCTTGTTCTAAGCCAATTGTGTGACGGCCCGAGAATCCGATTACCGGGAAGGCCCGATAACCCGAGACTCTCACCGCCGCCCACGAGCCGGGAGGGCTCGGAAGGACTAAAAGGAGTGTGGAGGCACAAAGAAATAGGAAATAAAGCAGGACAATCCAACAATTAACAGAAATAAATAAACAACTACAGCTACAACAGAGTCCAGTCCAACAGAAAGTACAGTCTAAAGCAGTAAAATGTACCACATGCCAAGTGAACACTCGGCCCGGCAAGCTGGCAATTGAGAACCTCCGCTCCGCACCCTCGAACCTCGAGGAAGAACCGCCACGCCTGAAAAGCAGGGATGAGTCTCCAAAACAGAGACTCAGCAGGGATCCCGCGGAACCCCAACCGAAAACAATGGCGGTAGCGGAAAGGAGAGCTACAACTACAGCAGGAACAGCAAACCGGTGGCTGGTCAAAAACTCGGCTCTACAGCTACTCCTACTGTACCAGAAAACACGACCCAGTCTCCCGTCGGGGGACAACCAAGCCACGCACCCGACCACCCGATCCCACGATTGGGGACCACCAGACATGAACCGCCCTAGCCATGCTACTAGGAAAACACCACGCTACCTCTGTAGCGAAGGCCTGCCCTCCGAAAAAGGGCCCACGCCAAAACCACAACGTCAGGGAACACGGTCACGACCTCACCGTCGTGAACACAACACTGTCTGGGGAAAGGCCCTTGGTGAAGCTCACCGGAAATCCCAGACCTCGACTCTGGGAACACTCCCGAAACCACTCATGAAGTCCCATCCCACGGACAGAAACAAAACCCGGTGCACGACAACCCACGTCACGTGATAGGAGCACCACCCACTAGAAGAACGACCGGCTGCATCCCCTGACATCTTACACCGCGTCACAAGTGTCTAGCTACGACGCCCCGGGCGTGAGACTCAGACACACACAGTAACCAGTACCACAGAACAAGGACTAGTTGGGATCGCGCCTGCCGGCACCGTCCGACGCCCCCAACCTCGTGTGCACACTCAGACCGTACGCCCTAGGCCTGTTCTCTAATTGGTATTTCCCCCTAAACCCGGACTCGGAAGTACGCGGGGGCCCTGCGGTAACCAGCCTACTCACCGCCTCTCTCGGGTACGCCGCTCAGCCACTCCCAGGTGAGCCAGCACACGCGTGCCGTGGCAAAGCTACGACTAGTGGACGTGTCACAGAACGTGGACACAGAAAATCACGCACGCACCCATTGCGAGTAACACAGAGTAACAGGTGGCACGACACCACCAGACTCTGGACAGCCCACTAAACCTACAAACCCAACGGCCTTTGAGTCACAAGACTCAGGGTCAAGACCGTTGCACACGACAGCACTGAGCCGTCAATCTGGCCTAATCCCTAGGTCCGAAACCATAATGCGATGACTCACGAGGTGAATCGCAATCGCCGAGACCATTCCCCCACCTGGGAACTCAGGAGACCTCCAGTCCCAAGTTAGGACATGGACTCGCAGTTCACAGGCCATAGGCACGGCCTGCGCGGAAACCACGGAAGCACGATTCCCAAGGCAGCCCACAAGCTGCCACACCGTTTTCCCAACCCTGGGAAAAGCGAGAACCCTCCAGCACCATGCTGGGCAACTGGACTCGCAGACCAAGACCACACACATGGCCCACTCAAAACCAACTCCCGGAGAAACCATGATGTGCGGGGAAACCTCACCGCACTCACACCGATACACGGTGACTCGATCTAGCAAGAACCCGGAAGCCCGGAACACCTGGGGTCACCCGGACCCGCCAAGCCCAAGGGGGCACTTATCGAGGTAACACGGTACTTCCAGACACCCAAGAATAAGGTAACGAAACCCACGGGGTGTCCGGGACACTCACGAGGCCAAAGATCGACCACTGGGTCACAACCGGGTCGACCGGAGACCAACACAACACAATCGGAACGCTAGAAGGTCACCCAGACCCTTAAACTCACAGGGACACTAATCAAAGTAAACGGACCTCCTCTGGACACCCAAAGACACGGTCACGGAACTCCACGGGGTGTCCGAGACACTCACGAGATCTAAAGTCAACCACTGGGTCACAACCGGGTTGACTGGAGGTCAAAATAGTGCAAACAGGAACCAGAACGTGGTAGTGGTCACCTGGTGACCGCGACCAGATAGTGGTCGACCGGGGACCGCGACCAGATGGTAGCGGTCGACCGGAGACCACGACCATGCTGTCACGGTCACCTCACGACCGCGACCAGCCACGCGCAGGCCAGATGCTAGCGGTCGCCCAAGGACCGCGACCAAACAGTAGCGGTCATCTCATGACCGCGACCAAACAAAAGTGGTCTATCGCACGACCGCGATGCCTGAAAGCCTTCTCGACCAAAGCACAAAGGATGAAGGCGGTTCGCCCATGACCGCGACTAGTGAACGCGGTTACTGGTGGACCGCGATCATTCCGGAAAACTGTGAACGGCGGGAAAACACCCAAAAATCCACGCCACGCCCCAATCATCCACGGATGAAGGGGAAAACATAGGGGAAGCTCCCCAGTAGCCCCTAGCATGCATCTATGGCCTCGGATCGGCCTAAAACGCAATGAAACGGGAGATCGGCCCACAAGCCCTAAAACATGGATTTTGCCCAAATCACCCCGTTTGGCCCGCTCGGCTCACCGTAGCCTACGAAACTTGCGGGAAAAGAAAGAGCATGAGCTGGGGGTCCATCACCCTACCTCCACCGAAGATTTCGCGCACCGTGGATGCCGATCCACGAAGAAAACGCCGTTGAAGCCTCGCCGTTCGATGAACCCACGGCCGAGCTTCACCATGCCCTCGAGCCTCGATCCTCGACCCATCCTCGCCATCCTCCTCGCCCGCATCACCCCGCCTCGCCCCCGCCTCGGTCCGTCGGCCGCCGGAGAGGAGAGAGTGAGAGGAGAGAGTGGGAGAAGAGAGAGAGAGAGAAGAGAGAAATGAGAGGAAGAGAGAGGGTGGGGGTATATATAGGAAAATCCGGAAAATCAAAAAAATCCTGAAAAATAGAAAATCACACCCTCGCGATCCTCGGAACGCACCGATCGCAACGGTACCACACTCGCCTAGGTGAACGGCCCGGTTCACCCGCAACGAGGTTCCGAAGAAAAAGTCGAAACTCACGCTGGGAATCGGAAAACACATGCGGAAAAAGTCACGGAACGCCTCCGGGCCTCCGAAATGACTCCGGATCGCGCCGATCCGAACACGAAAGATGTCCGAAACAAAATTTCAGACACAATGGAGTCGGACGCTCTGAGAAACCAGATCCGAGACCCACGAACGAGGATCCAAAAAATCCGGGGTATTACAGCCCTCCCCCCTTAAGGAAATTTCGTCCTCGAAATTCAGGACAAGCACCGGAACAGGGGAAGAACGCCGTAACCCACTGACAACGCCGTCAGAACCCCAGCACAGAAAATCTCGGTTCTCATGAAAACACCAGTCCTGAGGGACACAGCCAGACTTACAATCACAAGCAACACCTCGCTCCTCGCGCCAAGCACACTGACCAGCAGAGCAGGCATATATCAGAGGACACAGTCCGGCATCACCTCAGACAACGCGAGAACCAACATGGCACCACAGCCACAATCTCGCTCACCGTGGAAACACAACCCTCGACACGAGCAATAGCTACCGATTCATCCAATGGTCGGCAGATAAATCGCACATCAGCTTCGCAGCCAGCTGACAGGTCGCACGCCCTCTCAAGAGAACAACCAACACAGAGCCTCCATCGGATCACGTAGCCATCTCGATAGACTGCAACCAGAACATCGGCTCAGCACCAAGAAACACCTCACACATGGCAAGCCGAAAGCCGGACATAACACTGTGCCAACTCTTGTCAGAAGATAACTTCAACAAAGCCCAGATCCCATCCGGAAAGGCACATCACAGAAACAACCACCAAAGGTCTCGCTGGCATACGGCTCCCGCCACGCTCGAGCCCCGATAACCAGCACCTTCTGCCTGTGAAAAGACCATCCACTGGTCACCAACTGCTCGTCAACGGGAAACCTCCGCTTGCTCAGCTTCTTCCTTCTTTCCTGGTCCTCGACCGCATCCAAAGGAAACATTCCAAACATCGGCAAGCCATCCGTCGACTCACACACAGACTGATGCCGCATCTCGAGCTGCACTCCTCTCGGACACCGCATCCGAACGCCAATTCGACCCTCTCGGGGAGCACAATGAAACCAAATGACGGATCCTGGTGTCTTCAGTCATCACCTCACTGGACTCAGACTCACAGGGGAGCCATCCCATGCTGGTCACCAACCCAGGGATAACCATCACAACACCAACGTCCTATCAAGGACCACCAACCGACGCCAATCTTACAAAAGGCATCCGCCCACAGGTGTCACTCTTCCATCTGGTCTCATCAAATCCTTCGATCAATCCAAGTGGACACCTACCAATCCCGATTCCGCCCTTACCACAGAGCCACGGGACACCACCTGAACAGTAATCACGGGTCCCCAAGCAATAAACATCTCACCGTCACAATCCGACAAGACCGTAGAACCAACAGACACTGCTGTGGTCGGTCACACGGTTAGGCTCACCAGCCACTCATAGCCGTCAACCGGGACCCATAGTCTGCCAGAGACCACTTCCCCAAAAATGATCTCATCCGAGGACACGACTGGGAACACAAGTCGACACCAAGCCACCGACTCTGACCAACACGTCCTCAACCATCGTCAGGCGACATCCTCAACAACCTCATCCAGGTCCAACACCGACGCTTGACACGGCTTCCATCACAGGAACATGGTACTCATGCGGCGCACTAGCCAGCACTTTTCCCAACACTCCATCTTGCCAGTGCCAAGAATCACGATATCTCGGGCAACGGCAGGGCAACGACACGTTTCACACCGAGGAACCCATCCTCCGATGCTCAACGCAAAATCCGGAATCCGCCCGTAGCAACCAACGCTACGATCCTGAACCAGTGGGTTATGGGCCCACCACGCTTCCGCTGCGCACTCTGATCCACGCGCACAGCCGAGAAAGCAAACACCGCCCAACTAGCACTCGTCCTTCCGGAACAGCGCCAGCACCCTCACACGACAAGGGAACGGGCAACGCTTCTCACAGGCAACCACCTTGCCAAAACGCGGGATGCGTCTCGCACGGACTTCATGGTGCACGAAGGCCAACCAATCTGGACACACAGTGCAAGATGACGATCCTTAGCCGAACGCAATCTCTCCAACCAAAGGAGAACCCAATCACACCTCCGACCAACGGAAGAACTCCACGCTCGACCTGACCTCGAACCTCGCGCATGCCGGAAATAGCACCATCCCGCACCAAGGAAAACCATCGCTTCCATCAGGTCAGCGCCTCCGACACACTCGGCGAGTGTTACGTCGGACCATGATCACAGCATCTCTCGATGCACCATCGCTGCAATTCCTCGAACTGCAACACACCACACCAAGAGCCACAACACGAGCCCTAACAAGAACCGCCGACGCTCATCCTCGAGTCCCGAACGCACCGTGGAGCCTTCACATCTCAAGCCAACTCCAGGGCGAACACAACCCATTCGCACACAAGAGCACATGAGCAAGATTTACTGGGACCCCACAACCCAATCTTACCTCGAAATCCGCAAAACAACCGGGACCGACACGTCATTTCTGACGCCACAGAGCACGACAAGGACATCAGGCTCGACAAATCAGCAGCTCACCGAGAAGATCCTCCACTCACCCGAGCACACTTCTCGATCAGAACACCCACTTTGCCACCTTAAACCACAACCTGAACACCTCAGGGGCTGGACAAACCTCAAGCTGGAGTGGCCAAAACCGACAGCAGCTCCCTCAGAGCGCGCTCACGGCCACTTAACCATGAACAGTCCTCTCCAGCCACCTGACCACGCCGCAGATTCCTCGAACGCAGCACCGCGAACTCACGCCTACCAGCAACCTCTGCCCAACGCAGCACAACCAGGGCCACCACCGATGAGGGAGAAGGCTCTCGACCTCGATCCTTAGACCCCATGCTGGCACGAAAGCCACGGACAGCAACCACCTTCACAGCGCCACGCAGCGCACTCAAGCTCTCAAGCGAGAAACAAGGCGGAAAGCGAACACAAAACCCTAAGCCAGCTGTAGACTGTACTGGACCTTATGGAGTCTGATCACTGCAACATTTTGAATTCCCATGTACGTCCACAACCACGCTCTGATACCAGCTGTGACGGCCCGAGAATCCGATTACCGGGAAGGCTCGATAACCCGAGACTCGCACTGCCGCCCACGAGCCGGGAGGGCTCGGAAGGACTAAAAGGAGTGTGGAGGCACAAAGAAATATGAAATAAAGCAGGACAATCCAACAATTAATAGAAATAAATAAACAACTACAGCTACAACAGAGTCCAGTCCAACAGAAAGTACAGTCTAAAGCAGTAAAACGTACCACATGCCAAGTGAACACTCGGCCCGGCAAGCTGGCAACTGAGAACCTCCGCTCCGCACCCTCGAACCTCGAGGAAGAACGGCCACGCCTGAAAAGCAGGGAATGAGTCTCCAAAATAGAGACTCAGCAGGGATCCCGCGGAACCCCAACCGGAAACAACGACGGTAGCGGAAAGGAGAGCTACAACTACAGCAGGAACAGCAAACCGGTGGTCGGTCAAAAACTCGGCTTTACAGCTACTCCTACTGTACCAGAAAACACGACCCAGTCTCCCGTCGGGGGACAACCAAGCCACGCACCTGACCACCCGATCCCACGATCGGGGACCACCAGACACGAACCGCCGTAGCCATGCTACTAGGAAAACGCCATGCTACCTCTGTAGCGGAGGCCTGCCCTCCGAAAAAGGGCCCACGCCAAAACCACACGGTCAGGGAACACGGTCACGACCTCACCGTAGTGAACACAACACTGTCTGGGGAAAGGCCCTCGGTGAAGCTCACCGGAAACCCCAGACCTCGACTCCGGGAACACTCCCGAAACCACTCACGAAGTCCCGTCCCGCGGACAGAAACAAAACCTGGTGCACGACAACCCACGTCACGTGACAGGAGCACCACCCACTATAAGAACGACCGGCTGCGTCCCCTGACGTCTTACACCGCGTCACAAGTGTCTAGCTACGACGCCCCGGGCGTGAGACTCAGACACACACAATAACCAGTACCACAGAACAAGGACTAGTTGGGGTCGCGCCTGCCGGCACCATCCGACGCCCCCAACCTCGTGTGCACACTCAGACCGTACGCCCTAGGCCTGTCCTCTAGCTGGTATTTCCCCCTAAACCCGGACTCGGAAGTACACGGGGGCCCTGCGGTAACCAGCCTACTCACCGCCTCTCTCGGGTACGCCGCTCAGCCACTCCCAGGCGAGCCAGCACACGCGTGCCGTGGGAAAGCTACGACTAGTGGACGTGTCACAGAACGTGGACACAGAAAACCACGCACGCACCCATTGCGAGTAACACGGAGTCACAGGTGGCACGACGCCACCAGACTCTGGACAGCCCACTAAAGCTACAAACCCAACGGCCTTTGAGTCACAAGACTCGGGGTCAAGACCGTTGCACACGACAGCACTGAGCCGTCAATCTGGCCTAATCCCTAGGTCTGAAACCACAATGCGATGACTCACGAGGCGAATCGCAATAGCCGAGACCATTCCCCCACCTGGGAACTCAGGAGACCTCCAGTCCCAAGTTAGGACATGGACTCGCGGTTCACAGGCCATAGGCACGGCCTGCGCGGAAACCACGGAAGCACGATTCCCAAGGCAGCCCGCAAGCTGCCATACCGTTTTCCCAACCCTGGGAAAAGTGAGAACCCTCCAGCACCAGGCTGGGCAACTGGACTCGCAGACCAAGGCCACACACATGGCCCACTCAAAACCAACTCCCGGAGAAACCATGACGTGCCAGGAAACCTCTCCGCACTCACACCGATACACGGTGACTCGATCTAGCAAGAACCCGGAAGCCCAGAACACCTGGGGTCACCCGGACCCGCCAAGCCCACGGGCATGCTTATCGAGGTAACACGGTACTTCCAGACACCCAAGAATATGGTAACGAAACCCACGAGGTGTCCGGGACACTCACGAGGCCAAAGATCGACCACTGGGTCACAACCAGGTCGACTGGAGACCAACACAACACAATCGGAACGCTAGAAGGTCACCCAGACCCTTAAACTCACAGGGACACTAATCAAAGTAAACGGACCTCCTCTGGACACCCAAAGACACGGTCACGGAACTCCACGGGGTGTTCGAGACACTCACGAGACCTAAAGTCAACCACTGGGTCACAACCGGGTTGACTGGAGGTCAAAACAGTGCAAACAGGAACCAGAACGTGGTAGTGGTCACCTGGTGACCGCGACCAGATAGTGGTCGACCGGGGACTGCAACCAGATGGTAGCGGTCGACCGGAGACCGCGACCATGCTGTCACGGTCACCTTACGACCGCGACCAGCCACGCGCAAGCCAGATGGTAGCGGTCGCCCAAGGACCGCGACCAAACAGTAGCGGTCATCTCATTACCGCGACCAGACAAAAGCGGTCTATCGCACGACCGCGACGCCTGAAAGCCTTCTCGACCAAAGCACAAAGGATGAAGGCGGTTCGCCCACGACCGCGACTAGTGAACGCGGTTACTGGTGGACCGCGATCATTTCGGAAAATCGTGAACGGAGGGAAAACACCCAAAAATCCACGTCACGCCCCAATCATCCACGGATGAAGGGGAAAACATAGGGGAAGCTCCCCAGTAGCCCCTAGCATGCATCTATGGCCTCGGATCGGCCTAAAACGCAATGAAACGGGAGATCGACCCACAAGCCCTAAAACATGGATTTTGCCCAAATCACCCCGTTTGGCCCGCTCGGCTCACCGTAGCCTACGAAACTTGCGGGAAAAGAAAGAGCACGAGATGGGGGTCCATCACCCTACCTCCACCGAAGATTTCGCGCACCGTGGATGTCGATCCACGAAGAAAACACCGTTGAAGCCTCGCCGTTCCACGAACCCACGGCCGAGCTTCACCACGCCCTCGAGCCTCGATCCTCGACCCATCCTCGCCATCCTCCTCGCTCGCATCGCCCCGCCTCGCCCCCACCTCGGTCCATCGTCCGCCGGAGAGGAGAGAGTGAGAGGAGAGAGTGGGAGAAGAGAGAGAGAGAGAAGAGAGAAATGAGAGGAAGAGAGAGTGTGGGGGGTATATATAGGAAAATCTGGAAAATTGAAAAAATCCCGAAAAATAGAAAATCACACCCTCGCGATCCTCAGAACGCACCGATCGCAACGGTACCACACTCGCCTAGGTGAACGGCCCGGTTCACCAGCAACGAGGTTCCGAAGAAAAAGCCGAAACCCACGTTGGGAATCAGAAAACACACGCGGAAAAAGCAGCGGAACGCCTCCGGGCCTCCGAAACGACTCCGGATCGCGCCGATCCGAACACGAAATTTCAGACACAACGGAGTCGGACGCTCTGAGAAACCAGATCCGGGACCCACGAACGAGGATCCGAAAAATCCGGGTCATTACAAATTGGCTGCTGATTGGGCTGGATGAGCAGCCCTGGTGTTTGCAGTGTATGTTCTGTGCATCTTGTCTTATGGGTGGAGCGCCCTACAGGGCGGGACAACTTTCTTCAGCTTTTGACTCTTGTAAGTCATTGTTGGGAATTGTAATTGCTTCCATAGAGATGGACTCCCAGCATTTGCACGGAATAGCAGCTCCATGATCATTATGAGCTCATGGCCGAGGCGGGCCCGGGTCTTTCAATTCAGCCGATGGCTTGGTTGGTTCATAGTCCCCTATGTATTCATCATAAATTGCCTCCAGGGAGTCTTCACTTGTTACAATGCAGATGGAAATCATGTCAATTTCTTGGTAGTCTTTAACAGAGAAACCCAACCCCGGGTGTCGAGTAATCTGTAGCAGTTTTATGTCCATGTTCGGTGGATACCATAGTTCTTTGAACATCTTCTTTTGACTGGAAAGTTGACAAAAGGAGATCTGCTGCTTTTTGGCCAACTTGATTGCGCGGCCAGTTATGTACGGGAGCCCCATGATTGGGACAGGTGGATCATGCATCTCCTCAGGGAATCTACAATCATCATCACCTTTAGCAGGCTGCTCCTTGACCACATAGAACATGGTAGGTTGACCATCGGGATTAGGGACCTCCAGGGTCATCAATACTTCAACTGTCTGACAGTCTGCATCTGCTATAGGCTTGATGATCCCTGGTGGGACCTCGACATCCCCAAGTAGCTCTTCGAGTTTTAGTGCCCCCGGTTTAGGGTTAATGCTGAGCTAAAGTGCTCTGTGATCCCCTTCTTCCTCAGATATGGGTGACACCTCTGGGGAAGCCACGTAGTCAGGCATCGGCGGAGGGAACCAATCGTCGGGTTCTATTTTCTTCTTCCCCATGTCTTGGGCTGGAGGGGTAGGCTTCTTCGGCTTCTCTAGATATAGGGAAGCATCCAATAAGTGACATTCAAACACCTCGAAAGGTTGTAAGTCGGTGAACACTCTTTCTTATTTCCCATTCTGAGGGTATTTTATGCATTGGTGGAGGGTGGAGGCCACCACCTGATTTTGATGCAGCCATGGCCGGCCCAATAGCGCATTGTATGACGTATCAGAATTTATCACGTGGAATTGCACTTTGGTAGTGAAGTCGCCGAGTGAGAGTACAAACTCTGCCACGCCCATGGGGACTTCAAATTTCTGGTTAAAGCCAACAATTCTCATATCCCTGACCTTGATCAGGTGCACATCAAAGTAGTACTTCTGATATACCCGACAGGGGAGTATGTTTACTGTCGTCCCTGGGTCAACTAGAATTCTACCTATTGGCTGGCCATTCAGTTGCCCCCTCATGTAGAGTGATCTATTGTGGTTGATGGAGGGCAGAAGCATGTCTTCCTCCGTCAATGTCATACCCACCCCTGACTATGCCTTGGCAAAACAACTCTCAAAGTATGCCGAGGTTTGTAGGGCCGTGATAACGGCTTGTCTTGTTTCTTCTTCGAGGGAGAGTATGTCCCAGATAGAAAAACTTGCAGGGATTCTCTTCAGCTGCCTCACTATTCTGCTGGTGGTTCTGACGTTGGTCAACCATAGCTCTTTGGACCTTTTATGCCTGCCCTAAGGATATTCTCGAGGAGCTGGTTCGAGAAACAATTCATCTTTTTCTTCAGGTGCCGCTCAAATTTGTTGTGCCGGTCCAACCGGCTCCTTCCCTGACATAAATTAGTGAAGCTTGGGATGCCTGCGTAGTCTTGATTTGCTAGAGGAGAGACTACTGAGGGTGAGGTGACAGCACCCTTGACCCTCCACTATGGCTGCGGGCATGGCCGCTCGCCCTTCCCAGAGGACAGAAATTCAGTAAAAGTGGGGACCTCCTGACTGCTTGTATGTTCAGGGTAAAGCCCTGGTGGAGGAGGAATTTCTGCACCTTTGATTTTGGGCTGGGGAACCTAGTATGGTTGCTCACCACGTAACATGATGTTATGGTTAGCCTTGGGGGAAGCCCCAATTTTCTTCCAGACCTAGTAGCATGCTGGGAGGTGGAAGCTTCAGCTTATTTGGCTCCGCTGGCGCGAGGCATATCTCTTCATCACCTTCTTCAAAAATTCAGACTGTGTCGAATAGGGCCGCAAGAGTATTGCAAGATATGGCAAGGCCTTTTCTTTTGTGCTTGGACTTCTTCTTCTTTTTCTTCACAGTCGACGGCTGCTCCTTTGGAGGTTCATCCCATATGTTGGGTTCTCCAGCTTCAGCTTCAGCCTCTTCTGTTAATTCCAGGGACTCAAAATGTTCCCTGTTGGCCCGGTTAGGAAAGCAATCGAGAGGGGGCGGTGAATTGATTGCACCCCCTTTTTTAAAAACCCAACGCAGAGATGACAAAAGTTATCTAGAAAGCTGAACAAGAATATTTAGATATGATGAAGATCAAGCAAGCTCTCACAACTCTCCAGCGCAGTTTGATGAACCACTCGGATAAGATATAAAGAGCGGACAGATTATATGAACTCTCAGCTCACTGCATCACATTCGTAAATCAGAACAAATAGAATAGAAAGGCAATCTCACAAGCAGCAAACCACAACACAAGGAATTTTTAGGTGGTTCGAACGCACCCAAGTGCCGTCCTACATCCACCCCTCTCAACCCGAGAGGATTTCACTAAAACCCGCTGCACGACAGTAGCAAAACAAACACACACGGGCTTGACGGCCCAACACACGCGCGCTCTCGTACGACGACTAGAAACCACGCACACGGAGATGATGCTCTGAAATCATCTATGAAGAAATAATATATGGAAATACAAGGCCCAGTTCAGATATGATAAACTATGCTCAAATAGAGATAGAGAAACAAGAGAATAAGATATCCCCTTTTGAATCTTCAACCAATCTCGGAGATAAGGTGGAAGGATGCACTAGAAGTGATAAACGAGGGAGTGGAATCAGCCGGTCTTGCAGAAACAAACGCCCAAGTCAACGGACGGTGGAGAACAGTAGCTGCCACCTCCAGATCGATGCTTGGACTCGTGGAAGGTGACCTCTGCGGCTTCTTCCTCCTCCTCTAGCAAGTATGCATCGCCCTCTCCTTATTTTCCTGCAAGTATGAAAAACTTTTAGCCCAAAGGATGGATGCCTCGATGGAGTTTGCAAGATACATATACCTAAAGAAAAGAGATGCCAAATGACATGATAGCCCATGGGAAAACCTCTCAAAACCACACCCAAACAAGTATAGAAACCTTAAGGGTAAGTGGGTAAAAAATCAAGCCAATCGGATCTTAAAATGGGGTTTTCGAAACCAATCCGGAAAACACGATCCGGACACGACAGAAGAAGTGTCAACTCTGTGAGTCGACACTTTCTTTGCCCCGTTCTACCAAAACTCAAAGCAAAGAATGTAGGACAAAAGTGTTGACTCATAGAGTCGACACATTTTGTCAAGTGTTCTGCCAAAACACTTAACGAAGCACCCAGAGCAAAAGTGTCGACTCTGTGAGTCGACACTTTTTGCTACATGATCTGCCAACAGCAAAAAGAATACCATGGCCTGTAAGTGTCGACTCTCAGAGTCGACACTTTTTGCCAGACCTTCTGGATGCGATGAACAACAGGCATATACATGTAAGTGTCGACTCTGAGAGTCGACACTTTTAGAGCAAAATAAGAAATCAGCCTAATGAGCCATTAAAACTCCAAAAAAGCATCAAGTCCAATCAAGGCATATTGAAATAGATTTAAGCATGAATTCTTACCATGGATTCAACTGATTGAACTCAATTTGTAAAACAAGCCTACACTAGCCACAACCAATTCAATCAATTTAATCTTAAGCCAATGCTGCACGAATATAGCTTCGTACATGTAAGAGCCATTTTCAATTCAAATCAAAACAAACATTGATTCAGTCCAAAACAACCTAAACCTTCACAATCAACAAAAATCAAATGGACTCAAATAGTCCATTTCTGAATTGAATACAACCGAACCATTCATAAATTCCAAGGGTTCCAAAAATAGACCAATCATACAAAGTTCAGTCCATTGCTAATTCAATCAACCATATACATTGAAATCATGTATGAAATTGACATGCAGTCCAAGATTAGATGACTCACACAAACCATTTAACACAAGGCCATAATGATAATATGTATATGCATTTGAATTTCAGCTCAAGGATGGCCATACATGTGACCAATCAAAAAGACTCACATTCATCAAAGGATATTCAATGCAAGTCACACAACATAAAACGAAATGTCTTCGTCAAAATACGCCAGGGCACAATAATCTCCCCCTTTTTGATGAAGATAAAACTCCTTACATTACCAAAAAATTTGCATGAATGAGACCAAGACGACCATCACCCATTGAAACAACTAGTGGAATAGAGATGAGTAAAAACTGAGCAAAACATATATATCTCCGCCTTCCAACAAAACATGTTTGCATTTTTCAACAATCAAAAACCATTTTTAACAACCCATTCACAATATCATGAAAATCATGCAAGACCATTTATTTCTCCCCCTTTTTGTCAGAGTCAAATAGGGGATTTATAAAGAGAGAAAATAAGAGCTAAGGCCTCATATTCACAGTTAACTCAGTGTTGTGCATGTGAAGTGGAATAGATGATCACTCAAGCACACATGCATCCATAGAGATATAGAATCAGTCAAGTCCATTAGGGACGGGTTTAGAAAGTTGCATTTGATTTTAAGCATGATGTGCATGAACAATATTAAGAAGGTTGTGCTTACAAAATGATGATACTGCATTAACCATGAAATATGATTGATTCAAAAGGTACATTCACACAATCAAACCCGAAATGAAAAATGACCAATGAAGTCCATAACAATATGGATTAACAGATTTTCTAAAGAACACTAGAAAGAACCTTTCCTCCTTACACTTTCATACACAGTGCTCGACTTTTGGTAGTTTCGCACAGCCCCTATAATTTTTTTTTGATTTAAATACAAACAAGTTGACTAAATTTTTGACACGAGTCATACCCTTTGTTTCAGGGGCATTTCCTGGCTACTCAATTTCGTCACTTATTTTGTAATGTGGATTAGATACTTTTCGATACGAGTTTCCTCCTTTATTTCAGGGGGGATTCCCGACTACTCGGTACTAAATCGCAATTATTCAGAATTGTGGCGGGACTGACAGTTTTTTCCTCACGAGACACGTGATTTCTAAGTAGGGAATCAAGTGCCTCAAGAGTGTTGAGTGTAATAACTAAAATCCTTATTAGATAGAGTCATTTAACTCGAAGGTGCACATTGTGAGAGATTGTACTGAATGTAAGAGATGAATTAGTCTAATCATTGTTATGTCTCCCCCTTAGAGTATGCATAGTTATGAAAAGAACCGCCCCCTTAATGTGTGCCATGTAACAAACATGTCTGAATCAATGCAGTTTTATATAGCAAGGGAACAAGGTCATAGGAGGAATCAAAAAGAAGGGTGATATATTATATACACTCAAACTTACACTAAGATGAAATTTTCACACAATTTGATTACCGGTACGTGGCAGAGAACGTAGGTCCGAAGACCACCCTCATACATGGGGAAAGCTTCCAGCTGGACATCATCCAACCTTCCGCAATCGTCATTTGATATACTTGAAATTATGGCATTCATGCACGCAAAAGTATAAGATATATGCAGTTATATACACGCGGATACAACTGAATGAAGACATGAGTGAAAATCAAATGTTATTCGATGTGTTATGCACAAAAAGGAAAGATTGAAACATAAGTGCAGTGGAAAATCTCCTTATGTGCAAGAAGGTAAACCAGTATGCACAATTGCTTTATGAGAAAATTTGAAAGAGAATGTACATAGCAAATTAAAAGATTCTAACTATCTAATCTGCACACTCCTAATTCTCTCCTGAGAAAGCAGAACTGATCAGAATTCAATGGTTTTGTGAAAATATCTGCAAGTTGATTTTTTGTATCTACAAAGGATAGTTCAAATTTTCCTTTAATGATGTGATCTCTAATAAAGTGGTGTCTAACTTCTATGTGCTTTGTGCGAGAGTGTTGGACAGGATTTTTAGACAGATTTATTACAGAAGTGTTATCACACATGATGGGAGTGTTTTTCAAGTAAAAACTAAAATCTAGCAATTGATGTTGGATCCACAGTACTTGGGCCGCACAACTGCCTGCAGCCACATATTCGACTTCAGCAATTTTTTTTTAACTCAAGGTTAATACTTGCAAGGTGAGACGAGGATTCCCGTTCACCCCTTCATTGTGGAAGGGACTGGACGTTCCACCCCGACCACCATACAAGCGTTTTCATTAATAATGGTAGGAAAGGTACATAAGTAGAGCAGGGTGAGAAGGAAAAGAAAGAGGCACCCAAATTAATAGAGACGGAAGGGGCCACGTACAACATAATAGATGAAAACCTTAAAAGAACCGCTGAGGGAAGACCTAAAATCAAAGATGGCCTAAGGATGGCACATCCATGAACAACGCCAAAGTCACATGTAGTGGCTTAGCGGTGATTCCGTCTTCTGCTCCTGCGAGCGGGTAGGAAAGGGGGCTCCTCATCACTTGGAGCTGAGAGCGGTGAAGTCGGGTGAGAACCGTGGTCGCGCTGAGACGCTGAGGTGGAGCCACAAGCAGGTGGAGGGGATACGGTAGGAGGTGGAGGAGCTTCGGTGCAGGGATCAGCCCGCAAAGCCAGGATAACGTGTTGGTGATGCATGGCCGTTGGAGGCGGCACGGAGAGGGCAGGCGCAAGTGGTGCCTGAGGAGCGCCAGCAGCCACAGATAAGCCTAGAAGTGCATTGACTTCATCCCGCAACGCACGAGTAGCAGCCAACCGTGCCAAACGCACCGCTTCCTTGGGCGGAAGTGAGAAGTCGGCCGAGCCCGAGGGGGCCCCTACATCACCAGGTGCAGGCGCAACGAAGACAACAGGTCAGCCCGTCGCAGACAAGGGAGACGAAGCATCCACGGGTTGGACAAACCAAGCAGGAGGCAGGACCTCCCTATTGCCCTAAAGGGGGAATTCCACAGCAAACAGGGGAGGGAGGGAGGGCACGTCGGTGGCAGAAGCGCAAGCGGAGGTAGCGGCTGCATGAACAGGGGAGGGATGGTTGTGCAAGGGCCCAGAGGGGTCTGTTAAAGGAAGTTCAACATGCTTGCTTGTGGGGGGGAAGAGTGGGGTTGGCGGGAAAGCTCCTGGGAGGGAGGCTGGGGTGGCGGATGGGTCCGCTAGCAGAGCCGAGAGCGGCGCAGCTTGAGTGGGCGTGACCAAACCCGCCACCAGAAGCACCTCCGAGGCCGCACAAGGGGCGATAGCAGCTAGCTTGGGCTGGCCTTCCCTAACAACGGGACCAAAGGAGCGCGGGGCAGCCTCCATCGAAGCCACAAGAGAAGACGAAGAGGCAAGCATAGGGCCCGGCTCCAGTGGAGGAAAGGAAACAGATGAAACGCCTGAGCCGAATGGGGACGCGTCCCCTCCTGCCTCAACCACAGGCGGGGATGCGCCCTTCCGAGCATGCAAGGATGGGAGAACACAAGGGGCACCTTGGGCGGGGGAGACAACGCCTCCACCGAGGCCACAAGAGAGTGAAGAAGGATCCGCTGGCAAGGCAATGGATGCGCCCTTCTGTGCACCCAAGGGAGGGAGAACACCGCGTGGTGGGGCAGGGGCACCTCGGACGGGGGAGTCAACACATCACCAGAGGTAGGAGCTGGGGTCTCAGCCAGGAAGCCATCCTCGACGGTCCCAGAACCACAGGCGGCACTCGGGCTAAGAGACCGTGGTGGCGGCATGCTAGCATCTACACGAACAGCTGGAGGTGGGCAGAGCAATGGGCGATATGAGCCGGCAATAAGACAGCCAGTCGGGGAACTAACAATGGCAACCGGTGAGGGCAGAGGAACCTCCACTACGGCGCAGCCACCAGACTCGGTAGAAGGAGGCAGCGGCGGAGTGGAGGACGACGCTGCAGGAGTGTAGAGCCCAGCCTCACCCGCCGGCAGAAGAGACGAGGCAACCACAGGGGAGGTAGGGGGAGGCGGACAAGCTGGAGCGAAACGACCCACGCCAGGAGCTTGAGCGAGACTCGAGAGGGCGGAGCAGTCCTTTAAAGCAGCACCACTTGTGGCCAGGTGAGCATCGAGATGAGGCGGTGCTGAGGGCGGCGAAGGTAGGACGGAAGATGCATGCACGCGAGGGGCCTCCCGGGCAGAGAGGGAGAGGCTGTCTGCGGGTCAGTGTTTGCACTTGGTTGCTGGGTGGCCTAGCCGACGGCAGCCAGGGCAGAACAGTGGGAAGCCTGGGAAGTGTAAGGCTTGCCAGAAGGGCAAGTTTCCAGCTTTGATCCAAACTCTAGAGGGGGGCTGCTTCGTCACGTCCATGAGGACGCAAACACGCGCGACAGCCGAGCGCGTCATACAAAGCGAACTCTTGTCGACCTTCAGAGGGGTGCCTACAGTTCCAGCTATAAAGAAAAGCATCGGCTCGTTGTATAAGTTCACCGGGAGGTTGGGCTTCTCCACCCAAATAGGGACAACCGGTGAATCTTCCTCAGAGGAAAACCTGATGGACCATTTGAAGAAGTGGAAAGGCCTTCCCAGGACCAAGAGGGTCTCTTTGAGGAGGACGAGAAGGAAGTCTTCTTTGTTCTGGAAGCACAAGAGAAGGTGACGGTTGTCCATTGCGCTAAGGAAAAAATCTTGTCTGAAGCTGAAACGTTGGGCAAGATGAGCCCTGATGTCTTGAAATGGTGGGCGGCCTCTGGGAGTCCTTGCGATGACCGCAAACTCCAACGGACGACAGGAGATGAGGATCTCCTCTTGGGAGAAGATGACTGCGGGCTCGCCGGCGTCGGTGGAGGCGGGCGCGTGGACAGACAAAGGGAGAGACGGGGGGGTGAAAGAGTTGAGAACAACCTGGGCAAAGGAAGGACCAACAGTAGCAATGGAGGGAGGGGGAGGGTGGTCCAGGGTCGGGCGGGCACCACTACCGCGACCACGCTCAGCAGAGCTCCAAGGATTTTTGATCGAGGGTGGGGCACCAACAGCGGAAGAGGACGCCCTCACACGCGCGCCAAGACTCGTGGGCGACTGGGCAGAGGCAGATGCGCCTGTTGCACCAGAATGAGGCACGGCCACGGTCGGGGGAGCCGGCAGGGACGCCAGCGCCGGAGCGAGGGACCCAACGGGGGGATCGCCAGAGAGAACGCCAGCCACTTCTGTGGCCATAGGAGGGGAGGCAAGTGAAGCATGGCTAGGAACGGCGGAAAATAGGGGACCGTTTCTTGCGCATGTCCCATCATGCACAGTGCTGGCCAATAGAGAGGGGGCGATTGACGGAAAGGAGAGGTTAGAAGGAATGGTGGGGTGATGGGGGAGGGGGGTGACCGACCCAGCGACGGGCCCGCGAAGGAGGGCTGGTGAGGGCTCAGAGAGAAAAGGTGCAGTCGAGGTAACGACCTTGCCGGCGGAAGTCGCAGTCGGAGCTGGGGAAGGCGACGAGCGAACATCGTCAAGGGTAACGTGTGAAGGGGCAGTCCCACCTTGGGAGGGGCAAATCAGCGGTGGCATGCTTGGTTGTAGAAGGACGTGTCGCGAGTCAAGAGGTTGAATCGTAGAGACGACGCTCGAGGCACCACTGTGTGGAAAGGCAGAAGAGGAAGATGGCGGTTGGACCTCCACCGCAGCGGACGTCGGAGGCACGTCGGAGCAGGGGAAGGTCAGCTTCATCAGTTGATAAAGACACACAATGTTGTTTCTTTGAGGCCCATGAAACCATGTAACCCCCTAGAAACTGGCAGTGACCGCTTGTACTTTTACGATCCATTTTGCACTCAGCATAATCAAAGTCAGTATAAGCAAGCAAATCAAATGAAGCATTCTTAAGATACCACAAACCAAGATCAATTGTTCCGTTCAAATACCTGAAAATTCTTTTCACGGCCAACAAATGAGATTCTCTGGGAGAAGATTGATATCTTGCACAGAGACACACACTTTCTCATCTTCCAATTTGAGTGAGGTGGACATTGGTGTAGCAAAAGGTTTGGCATTCTCTAGTTGATACTTTTTCACTATCTCTTGAGCGCACTTCTTCTGGTTAATGAACATACCATCATCTAGCTGCTTTATTTGAAGCCCCAAGAAGAAGTTCAACTCGCCCATCAAGCTCATCTCGAATTCTCCCTGCATGAGTTGGGCAAATTCATCATTCATCTTAAGATTAGTGGCTCCAAAAATTATATCATCTACATAAACTTGTACAAGTAAGGCATGCTCATCACAAGTCTTAGTAAACAACGTTTGGTCTATATTACCTCGTTTGAAGCCATTATCAACAAAAAATGAACTTAAACGATCATATCATGCCCGGGGAGCTTGTTTTAACCCATATAGTGCCTTGTCCAATTTCTAGACGTGGTCCGGAAATTTTTCATCTTCGAAGCCCGGTGGTTGCTCCACGTATACTTCTTCCTTGATAACTCCGTTGAGGAAGGCACTCTGGATATCCATTTGAAAATGCTTGATGTTCCTGTGACATGCATAAGCAAGAAGAATTCTTACTGCCTCTAATCTAGCCACAAGAGCGAACGATTCATCAAAATCAATGTCAAATTCTTGAGAGTAGTCCTTAGCAACTAATCTTGCCTTATTCCTCACAATCACTCCATCTTCACTAAGTTTGTTTCGAAAAACTCACTTAGTTCTGATTATGGGATGATTATCAGGCCGGGGCACGAGGAACCACACCCGATTCCTTTGGAATTGGTGCAATTCTTCTTGCATGGCGAGAACCCAAGAATTATCATTAAGTGCATCATCTATAGTTTTAGACTCAATATTGGAAAGTAAAACTAAATTATCATGAAGTTCAACTTCCCTAATTGAAGCATGGGTCCGTACTCCTACATCCACACCGCCAATCACATTCTCCAAGGGATGGTCTTTATGCGTAGTCCATTGGTGTGGTAAGGTTGGTTGTGCTTGCTCCTCTTCTTGTTCTTTCTCTTCTTCCTTTTCTTCACCTTTTGTCTCACCTTATTTGCTAGATTCTCCTTTCTCAATCTCACCTTCACCTGAATCAAGAAAATGTTGATCATCATAAGGTTTTCTTAAAGTAAATTCATTAATCACAACATGGGGACTCTCTTCGATTACAAGAGTTCTAGAGTTGTACACTCGGTAGGTTGTAGATGTCAAGGAATACCCGAGGAAAATCCCTTTATCACTTTTATCATCAAATTTTTCAAGATTATCCTTGCCATTATTCAGTATGTAGCAAATGGATCCAAATGGCTTAAAATGAGATATGTTGGGTTTCTTACCTTTATACAGCTCGTAGGGAGTTTTCTTAAGAATCGGTCTTACCATAGCTCGGTTTGTGATATAGCAAGCAGTATTAACTGCTTCGGCCCAGAAATACCGTGGTAGACCATTTTCCGCTAACATGGTACGCGCCATCTTCACGAGCGTTCTATTCTTCCTTTTGACCACTGCATTTTGTTGCGGGGTCCTAGGTGCTGAGAACTGGTGCTCATACCCCTGTTTCCTGTAAAATTCATCAAAATCAGAACTTTCAAACTCCTTTCCGTGGTCACTCTAAATTTTTTGAATAGCATATCCTTTTTCATTCTGAACTCTCACACAGAAATAAACAAATTCCTTGAATGCATCACTTTTGTTAGCTAAGAACAATACCCATGCATATCTAGAGAAGTCATCAACAATCACAAAGCCATATAGTTTCCCTCCAAGACTGTGAGTCCTGGTGGGACCAAACAAATCCATGTGTAACAACTGCAGTGGTTTTTCAGTTGAAACGATGTTTTTGCATTTGAATGAAACTTTGGTTTGTTTACCTTTATTGCATGCTTCACAAATTTTTGAAGTTTCAAAATTCAAACATGGAAGACCTCTAACGAAGTTATTTCTTGACAATTTCATAATGACATTAAGACTGGTATGCCCAAGACGGAGATGCCATAACCAAACATCATCATTTTTGTTGGCAATCAAACACAAATTTTCAGAAGCAATTTCATTGAAATCAACATGATAGGTGTTATTACTTCTCACTCCTATGAACTTAATTTCATCAGTGTTTGCATCAATTATTGAACAGTGAGAAGATTCAAAAACAACCTTGTGACCTTTGTCACAAAGTTGACTAATGCTAAGCAAATTGTGATTCAAACCTTCGACTAGCAAAACATCCTTAATACAGTGTTTGAGATCCTTACCAATTCTTCCAATGTCGATTATCTTACCTCTGTCCTGTCCACCAAAAAGTACCGTTCCTCCATCTTTGTCTGCTAGGTCTGCAAAAAGTTGTTTATTTCCTGTCATGTGCCTGGAGCATCCGCTGTCCAGGTACCATTTATTTTTCATTGCTTTCATGCAGACCTGCAAGAATAAACATCAAATCTCATTTTGATTTGGGTACCCAAGAAAGCTTGGGTCCTATAGTGTTAGCATTCATCACAATACGACTATACTTACTCAAAATAAGTCATCATCATACTTCATCAACTGGCATATATACATATCATGACCTATTCTACCACAATAAAAATAGGTGGGTCTTTTCCTACCAAAATTGTTTCCTTTATTTACATTCCTAGAAGTAGAGGGGAGTTGTAAATAAACAACTTGCGCATCAGTGTATGTGTGTGAACACTCTCCATGATTTTGTGACTTTTTGACCTTGTAATGAACTTGATTTTTGTTGCCATGGATGAGATTTGAACTTTTCTCAATCTGGTTTTCTTTTATCTTTAAAAGGTTTTCATGAACTGTTTTCATCTCATTCAATTGGGTGGTGAGAGATTCAACTTTATTTTCTACCTCAACCTTGGCTTTCTCACACTCATTCACTTTCACATTCAGTTCATCCAGTTCCTTTCTTAAAATATCATTCTTCTCTTGAATTTCTTCTTTGGTTTTGAATGCATTCTATTTTTCTACCTTTAAGCATGAAATTTCATCTTCAAACATGATCAACTTGGATTCAAGAGATTCATTAACACTTTTGAACTTGCATTTCAAACAGACTGCACTTATCACAAGAATTAGGTGAATGAATGATTTCATGAATTTTCTTTCTAAAGTTTTTATTTTCAATTCTAATATTCTTGTATTTTCCATACAATTCCTCATAAGTCAACTCTCATTGATCATTCGTAATAAGCTCGGAGTCAGAAACTACCTGTTCTTGATCACTTCGTACCATAAGACACAAGTTCTTGACTATCACCTCGATATCTTCTTCTTCCTCAGATCTAGGCTCGTCCTCATCTTCGTCACTCCAAGTGGCCTTCATGGCCCTTGGCTTTTTGCCCTTGGCTTTCTTAGCCTTTTTCTACAATTAGGGACATTCACCTCTCACATGCCCCAGCTTCTTACATTCATAGCATATGATTTCATTAGGCTTGGATGACTCACCTTTCTAATTGAATTGCCTTTTTCCTTTCCTAAACTTTCCATCAAACTTTCTCTTTGGTGCAAAAACTGCCTGACTCTTCTTGTAAGCATGGCGACTTCTTCATCATCAGTGTTGTCCATGGAATCCTCCTGACTTGAGATAGACTCTGGGTTTGCTTTCAATACGATCGACTTCTTCTTTTTGGTGTCCTCTTCCATCCTCTTGATATTTATCTCATAGGCCATTAAAGACCCCATGAGAGCATCCAAAGTGAGTGTAGAAAGATCCTTTGAATCTTCTATCACGGTAGCCTTAGTGTGCCATGCAACTAGGTGATAACGACCTCAGCACTTTCCTGACCAACTCAGTGTCCTTGAATTCATTCCCAAGTGACTTCAACCCATTTGTTATCTCCATGAGACGTGCAAACATCTCGGAGATTGTCTCTCCTTCCTTCATATAGAATAGCTCGTAGTCTCGGATAAGCATGTTAGCCTTCGTCTCTTTGACCTCTGAAGTGCCTTCATAAATTAATTTTAGCTTATCCCACATTTCCTCCACACTGCTGCACATAGAAACAAGAGCATATTCAGTCGGGTGAATAGCACACTGAAGAATATTTAAAGGATTAAAATTCACAGTAGACTTCTTTATATGATCATCATTCCACATCTCCTCATTTGGAGGTAAAGTGTATGGACCATTCTTAATCATAGTCCATATTTCATGGCTTTGAGCACGGAGGAAAACCACCATTCTATTTCTCCAATAACTATAGCTATTTCCATCAAAATAGGAAGGCCTGTGTATAGAATGCCCTTCGGGCATCAACCCCTTGTTAGCCATTCCTAACAGATCACTCTAAACCGCAAAGTTTCCAAATAAAAATAGAGCCGAGGCTCTAATACCAATTGTTGACCCGGTTAGGAAAGCAATCGAGAGGGGGGGTGAATTGATTGCGCCCCCTTTTTTAAAAACCCAACGCAGAGATGACAAAAGTTATCTAGAAAGCTGAACAAGAAGATTTAGATATGATGAAGATCAAGCAAGCTCTCACAACTCTCCAGCGTAGTTTGATGAACCACTCGGATAAAATATAAAGAGCAGACAGATTGTATGAACTCTCAGCTCATCGCATCACACTCGTAAATCAGAACGAATAGAATAGAAAGGCAATCTTACAAGCAGCAAACCATAGCACAAGAAATTTTTAGGTGGTTCAGACGTACCCAAGTGACGTCCTACATCCACCCCTCTCAACCCGAGAGGATTTTACTAAAACCCGCTGCACGACGGCAGCAAAACAAACACACACGGGCTTGACGGCCCAACACACGCGTGTTCTCGTATGACGACGCGAAACCACGCACACGGAGATGATGCTCCAAAATCATCTATGAAGAAATAATATATGGAAATACAAGGCCCAGTTCAAATATGATAAACTATGCTCAAATAGAGATAGAGAAACAAGACTATAAGATATCCCCTTTTGAATCTTCAACCAATCTTGGAGATAAGGTGGAGGATGCACTAGAAATGATAAACGAGGGAGTGGAATCAGCCGGTCTTGCAGAAACAAACGTCGAAGTCAACGGACGGTGGAGAATAGTAGCTGCCACCTCCAGATCGATGCTTGGACTCGTGGAAGGTGACCTCTGCGGCTTCTTCCTCCCCCTCTAGCAAGTATGCATCGCCCTCTCCTTCTTTTCCTGCAAGTATGAAAAACTTTTAGCCCAAAGGATGGATGCCTCGATGGAGTTCGCAGGTGTTGACACCCGTTTTATGACCAATAAGTTGGGTCATCTCCATGTTCTATCCATGTGATGCTCCAAGTTGTTCACTCTTCATTGAGTCTCCTTCGTCAGTTTGAAGACTGTTTCATGGGTCTTCTCTCCTTGGTTGAGTGTGGTTCCTTGTGGCTTTTTCATTGGATGAAGCTTAGCAAGCTCTTATCAATTTTGATCCTCATTATTTATAACGATCCTCTGAATGGGCGTTACATTCTTCTAACGCACTCGCCCTAGGCCGTTACTTCTTGAAGAGTCCTAAAATTTGAGGTCTTTGTTTCAATCCTTATCTGTTGGCTTGCCCATTGATTCTAACGGTCTGTCATGCAGCCGTTACTTCGCTTCAACGCGTCCACCCATGGCCGTTACTTTCATTCAAGAGTCCTATTGTTTTGATCTGCTTCCGTTGATCTTATCTCTTTTGAGATAAGGTTGATAGTGGCGGTCTCTCCCGGATGCATTATTTGCATATGGCGGTCTGTCGAGTAGCCGTTACATCCAACAGAGAGTCCTAGCAGTTCAGGCCTTTTCTCTGCTACTCTGTGGTCGAGATAAGAGTTTGAATTGGTGATTTCTCTTCCAAATCTGATCCTCAGAACCTTCTGTTTGTTGCTATGGACTCTTGGTGATATTATCTTCAAGGATTTGCTAAGAGTTATCTTCTTTTCTTGCTGGATTTTCCTCTGTTCGACCGGAGAGTTTGAGGGCCTATAAATAGCACCCTTAACTTCATGGCCCGAGAGAGGAAGATCTGGAGTTTACGTCGAAGTTCTGCCGCATCCTGGAGCCACATCTAACCAAGGAGACTTGTCTTTCACGTCCATCTGCTTCACTGTGAAGGAAGTATTCGTTCTATTAAGTTTCAAAGATCATCATTATCTTGTGTTCTTCTTCTCCCTCTCATCATAGGCATTGTCACTCTCCTTGTTTCTACGTTCTGCATCTGTTTTTCATCATCTAAACATCCTCTTATCTTTTAAAAACACCCAGAGGGGTTAAAAAACCAAAACTTTCCCGGTACTTCCCTGTCCTTTTGCATGCTCTTAAGCCTTTTAAGAATTGATACTACGCTTGTTTAAAGGGCTAATCTGGGTTTGTTTTCTTGTGTTTTCACGTTCTTTGGCAGGTTTACAGGTTCACTACGCGAGGCCCAAGTCTTCTGGCCGACTGGAAGAGTTGGAGTTAAAAGAGTCCACAAGCTATTACTGTAGGTTTTCTGACAATCTTGTGCAGGCGCGTCAGGCTTCTCTAACGGCTCATCTGGAGACCGTCACATTCCTGTGACGCACGGGGTCTGGACCGTTACATTCGGTTGATCTGCAGATTTCACTGATTTTCTCTCTCCCGTGGGCGGGTGCTTCATCCACCTATTTCCAAGGTATTTTCAAGTCTCTGGCTTGTGTTTACTTTGGTGGCAATCACGTTCTTTCTTAGTGTTGGGCATTAGCTTTCTCTCCATCTCATATCTCTTATTTCCTTTATTTGCTCCACCCTTGCGGTGTGTTTTTTTTTGCTTTTGCTCCACGCCCCGGCGTGTGTTTTTCTTTATTCCCTTAGTTTAGCTTGATGATTGAGATAGCATGCCCATGCTAGAGCTTGTTCTGGTTGCCTAGGTTCATGGTTCACATGTCCTTGGGTTGATTGAGATCTTTGATTTTTGCTTATCATCTTTATTACACATCAAAATGAAAAGAGGAAGAGAAGCAAAACAAATCAACAGATAATTTTTTGGCGATCACGGTGGGACAACTTGTGCCAATCGTGTCTTGATCTCTGTTTAAACCTGCCATCATTTCCTTGTTTAGTTTCCTCGGATTTTCCTCTTACTTCCTCTTGTTTCTGGTTCTCTGGGTAGTCTGACGGCCCTCGGTCCCTGCGTTACTAAACTTTGACGCAGGGGCTTTAGACCGTTACACTCCTCGTCCCGCTGTCTGGGCTTTTCACGGATTTCCCTTCTATTTCTGGTTTGTTTTTGACTCTCTGGCTCATACAACGGTCCTGGGTCCCTGCGTTATATTGCTTCTGGCGGTCTGGCCTCTACCGTTATATATTTCTGACGCGGGCCTTCTAGACCGTTACACTCCAGATAGGTACGCATCCCGAGGTGCATTCTATTTCCGTAGTTTTTACTGTGATATTTTTTCTTGGGTGTTATCTGACTTCCTCCTTGGTTGGTTTACATGCTTACATCGTTGTGTGCATAATTGTTTGCTAGATTCTATGTTAGAATTTGCATGCACTCCGGTGCACATAGGTTCATTCATACTTTCATACATTAGATTGCATTTTCCTACCTTGGTGTGCGGACCTCTCGTCTCCATATTCCTTGGGGCCGACTAGAAAATCACACCAGGGACCTCCATAAGTCCCCGCGAGCTGTGGATTCCCACACGGATGCCGGGCCGGTTGTACCTTTCCCACCCCGTGTCTAGGATTGCATAAGTGAGGGAGTGATCACATTCAGAGTCAAACCAAGCTTTACACCCATCTCCTATCAGGACCTATTGTTGAGAGCTCACATTAATTAATCCACTAAAGTTCCAAAGGGGAAATCATAAGAATCTTGAAGCATCATCTTAAACAACTTGCTTGACTCTGAGTGTCTTCATCTCTTGTTACTTACATCTTTGTTATAAATCGTCTAAGTTTGGTTGCTCATTGCGTGTTTGTGTTGTGTTGTTTGCATCTTGTTAAGGTTGTTCGTTGCATGTGGAGTTGTTTTCGTCAGTTAGAAGCACCTTCTAGGGTCAATTCCTTCTCCAGGTTCTACTCAAATCCATTTTTCGAACCCACCATGGCTTCTTTCAATCCTCCCCGTTCCCAAGAGGATTCCCTTCCTCAAGGGCTTCTTGAAAACCCTGCTAGGGTTACCTCATTCTCTTCTGGAGAGGGGATAGCCCCTCTTCCATCCTCTACCTCCATGGAAGGTGGTCAAGCTACCCCGTCTTTCACTACTCCTTCTGCGGGCTCCATTCTCCAGATGATGGCCCAATTGCATCCGGACCAACTCCAAACTGTCTACCAGGCCATGCAAAGATCCAATATCTCCCCTCCCACGATTGTGTAGGGTCAATCCAATCCTTCCATCCAGCTCACTCCAATTAATCTTACTCCGGTCCAACCCCGGACCATCACATTCACTGGCATGGAGACGGGCCAATCTTCTACTTCGGCCCAACAATCTTTTGACAAGGGGAAGTCTCCTGTCCCTTCTTTCGTTCAGGCGGATCATCATATTCCTAGCCCGACGGTTCCGCAAGTCCTCATGGGCCCCTCCGACTTCCTACGCCCTCAGTCAGGGGTTGTCCAAGCCCACTCCAATCTGGGTCAAGTTCAGGCCCAATATCCTTCTTATGGGCCACCTACTTCGGCCGTTTATCCTTCTGCTCCTGCTTATGGGCTCCCACCTTCTGCCACAATCCACCCTTCTGCTCCCCAACTTCAGCCATCATCTCTCACTACCCCTGCTCCATCCAGAGAGCAGGAACTACTTGATAAATGGGCCACCATGCAATAGCAACTCGATTTCCTCCAGAAGCGGGTTGGCCCACAATCCTTGGCAGATGTTCTGATTCCTAGCTTTCAGAACATCCGGTTCCCTCCGCAATCCGAGCTCCCCAATTATCGTAAATATGACGGGAACGGCAATCCCTTTATTCACGTGAGGGATTTCTTGTATGAATCAGCTCAGTTCCAATATGATGATCGACTTATAGTGTATTTATTCCGTCGATCATTGGACGGCGTTGCGTTGGAATGGTTCTACTCTCTGCCACTGGAAGACGCCAAGAGCTTCAAGACAGTGAAGGATAAGTTTATTCAGAGGTTCCAAGACAGAGTTGGCCCGGAATATTCATTCACAGATCTGGTGGCCGAAAAAATGAAACCGAATGAGGAGTTTGCTACTTACGCAGATAGGTGGAGACAAATGGCCGCTAGAGTGCCCGGCCATATTCCGGAGGAAGAGAAGGTCAAGTTACTTATTTCCAATGCTACTCCGACCTTCCGAAATATTCTGGCCATGAACGACATAGCCAATATGCACCAACTCTATAGCCGAGCGCGCTTCATTCAAACCCAGTTCAAGGATTCCCCCATACACTCACTATTTGAAAACCAAAAGCCCAAGTATCACAAGAAATCTCAAGGGCCGGTCACCGAAGGGGTCCAAACAAACAAGCAAGTTCAAGCCGTTGCTTTCCCTTTTCAAACCGCACCCTTCCGCTTCCCTCAAAATCCCCGCACTCCACAAAATCCCGCTCCACAGAACTTCCAAGTCACCCCGCAAAACCCTCCGCCCACCTTCACCATTCCACAAAACACCTACACCGCACCGCAACAACCACCACCACCTCTGCAATACCACAACGTCCCTCCACCCAACGGCTACAACAACAACCCTAACAACAAGCGCCCGGCTCCTAAGAGAACTTAGTACCCACCCTTGCCAGAAACACTCACAGACATCTTTTTAGCCCTCATGTCGGTGAATGCCATACATCTCCTTCCGGAACGGCTCAACTGGAATCCGGCCGTTGATCAGATGAAGTATTGTATGTTCCACAGGCAACCGGGACATACCATTGAAGGGTGTTTGCAATTCCGGGACCTAGTATATGATCTTCATGAAGGACAGAGGATAGATTGGGCCGAAATGCACCGGGCCATCACAGAAATCAAAGAGAAGAGAAGGCAGCCGCCGAGGCAGCAAGTACAGCAGCAACAGGTACCACAACCACAGCCGCAGCAGCAACAGCAGCCGGTGCAAGACCTGGGGATTCATCAAAACCCAATGCCAAACCATCCTCCTGCTCCGCAGCCTCCGCCGCCGGCACCAGCTCAGGTCAATGTCGTCCAACCCCCGGCTCCTAACCCCGGGTGGTCCTTCGACGACGATAACTCCACGCCGCAGGTCATGGCCCTTCACCACAACTACCATAATCCTCCCGCTTCCCCTATCCTTATACCTACACACCAAACTCCTCCTCCACTCATCCTCCCATTTACCCCTATTCTATCACACACACCATCACCCGCGACCCCATCGCACTCACCATTGCTCACATCCGCTACCATCACCCCCTCCTCGCTCGCGCTTACATCCACTATCGCCATACCTCCGTCTAACCCTCCACTCATCACACCTCCGTCCACTTTTATATCCCCGCCGCCGCTCGCGCCCACTGCCACTAACCTCTCGCCTATCATCCTTTCCACCACACCCTCTTCTGCACCGCTCATCCATCCCACTGGGCCTACTAAATCACTTATCCTAAGCCCATCTGAGGCCGCGGTAGCTTATAACTTCGCCCTACGGAGCGGGCGCATGTTCCACCGAAACTATCCTTCCACTTCCAACCCCCAGTCTTCCCAACCGGCGGCTGAACAAGAAGTGGCCGAGCCACTACCGGGGACCCAATATGATCTATTACATCATTTGGATAGGGTGCCCGCCAAGATATCTGTGCTGGAACTGATTAAGAGATCTACCCTTCACCAAGATGCATTAAGAGACTTTCTTCAAAAGGTGATGGTTAGTGAAGACATGGCAGTTGATAGCTTACCTATCGCACTGGCAACAATCTCCAAGGGGCCAGTCATTACTTTCTCTGAAACCGAGCTAGCACCACCAGAAGCTCGGCAAATGCCGCTGTGCATTACTATCATTCTGAACAAAGTCAACATCGATGCGGCGTTAGTTGACACAGGGGCATCTATCAATGTATGCCCGCTCAGCACTCTAAGGGCTTGTAATCTGTCAGAAGAACTTCTACGCCCAACTCCCACTACCATAGCTGCTTATGACAACTCTTGGCGGGCATGTCACGGGATTGTCACCATTCAAGCTGAGCTTGGGCCCCTTACTATGCCCGTGGAATTCTATGTGTTAGACATTGACCCTATGTTCAAGGCTATCTTGGGTAGTCCGTGGATCGATACCCTCAGCGCCGTACCCTCCACTGCACATCAATGCATTAAATTCCCTTTCCAAGGGAGGGTCGTCAAAGTCAAAAGCTTATCCACGGTCCAATCAGTGAAGGCTATTTCAGAGAAAGTTCTTCCCACATTGTGGCCAAGCAGTCGGCCTGTTATGTCAGTGCTAGATCTCAACTTTCCTTGGGCTTACGCACCTCGCAAGCCCGTTACCGCAGCAGTTGACATCAAGGTGAAGCCCCAGATCCGAGATTCCAAGGGCTGGGACATTATACTGAAGCTAGGCTACCAACCGGGGAGAGGCCTCGGTGCTCAATTGCAGGGACGAACTAAGCCCATTCCTAAGGGCAGGAAAATGAACAGAAGAGGTCTCGGCTACCGAGAGACTGCATTATCTATGATGGGTGATTCTGGGCCACTCACCTGGGACTACCGTCAACACTTTGTTCGAGGGCCTCTCCAGCTTGGCACATTAACTCCACAGCCAGCTCCGCCAAGGGAAGATACAGTCTGTCCAATTGCCAGTCCACCCCCAGTGCTAAGGGGGCCAGTTGATGATGTGATTGACTATGGTCCAGCCCTTCAGGGGCTATTTCATGAAGAAGACTGCCAGCAGCAGCAAGAGGTTCGGCTTGTTCAGTGGAGGCCGAAGAAGCAGCCGGCTCAACATCTGCGGAAGGAGGAGAGCTCGCCGATTGTCTTTTCTTGGTCTCCCTCCCACTTTCAATCTCTCCTACAGCAGAAGGAATTCTTACCCCGTCTTCCTCCCATCATGGTAAATCCATCCTTTATTGATCCAACAGAGATTCTATTTGTTCCCTGTGCTTGCAGGCATTACCCACCCATTAATCTTTCCACTCTATTCACTCCTCCTCCTCCCAACGCCCAGCTCCACGAGATGTGGTTCTCTTCCTCCGATCCATTCTTCGATTGCATCTTCCCTGAGCTGTTCCCCATGCAGCTCCCGCCTCCTCCATCTTGTTGTGTAGTCTCCACTGATCTCCAAAAAAAAATGTCAAATTCGAAACAGAGATTTCAGTGGAAGATTATGCTACCTTGTCTCCATCCTCCTCCCAGGGGCACGAGCCCCTGCTCCTTCCCTTCCACTAGGTCTTCTTCCTCCTAGATTAGGATTAGGGTCTATCGAGCCTAGGGAAGTAGAGTCAGTTAGGTCTAGAGAAGTAGGGTCTTGTTCTAGGTCGTCCAACCCTTCCTCCTCTGAGTTGCGCCCGCTTGCGCGTCCTCCCAAATCCGTCCCTGATAGGTTCTTGCAAGATCTAGCTCAGCGGTGTCATGCCCTTTTGAAGTGTCCAGAATTTGTTGCTACGGCAATTATGATTGAAGAGGAAGACGAAATAGAAGGGGTGTGGAGCGATGATGGACTCAGTGTCTATGAAATCTTGGATGGAAAAGATCCGATCAATGAGGACAGCGACGTAGATGACACTGCCGATTTATATGCACAAGGACTTAAGAAATTCGACGAGCCGTTGTCGGCAGTGGATGAACCTACAAAAGAAATCAACTTGGGAACTGAAGAAGACCCAAGGCCCATCATTATTGCCGCTAATCTCCCTCCACAAGTAGAAGAAGATTTAATCAAGGTTCTAAGGGAGTATAGCGATTCCTTCGCCTAGTCTTATGAGGACATGCCAGGTCTTGACCCCTCTTTAGTGGAACATCGACTTGTGCTTAAACCAGGGGCAACACCTGTGAAACAACGGTCAAGGAGATTTCACCCCCACATGGCCTTAAGGATTAAGGAAGAGGTCGACAAATTACATAAGGCCAGATTCATTAGAGTTGTTCTATATCCTCAGTGGGTGGCGAACATAGTCCATGTTGTCAAGAAGGATAGAAAGGTGCGTATCTGCATCGATTTCAGGGATCTTAACAAAGCATGTCCAAAATATGATTTCCTGCTACCTCATATTGATGTCTTGGTCGATAGCACCGTCGGGTACGAATCTCTGTCATTTATGGACGGTTACTCAGGCTATAATCAGATCCGTCTCGCTCCGGAAGATCAAGAGAAAACCTCCTTCACCACGCCCTGGGGCACGTACTGTTATGTGGTTATGCCGTTCGGTCTGAAAAACGCAGGTGCCACCTATCAAAGGGCGATGATGGCCATCTTCCACAACATGATGCATATCTATATGGAAGCCTACATGGATGACATTCTGGTGAAGTCAAGAACCAAAGAAGAACACCCCTCTATTCTGGCTAAGGTGCTGCAAAGAGCCAGGGAGTACAAGCTTAAGATGAATCCGAAGAAGTGCGTAATTGGAGTCTCTTCAGAGAAGCTGTTAGGTTTCATAGTGAGCAAACGGGGGATCCAGATTGATCCTAACAAAGCACAAGCCGTCATGGACATGCCTCCGCCTAAGAACATTACGGAACTTCGAGGACTGATTGGTCGATTGTAATTCATTAGAAGATTCATATCCCAACATTCTCAAAGGTGCCGTCCGTTTTATGAATTGCTTAAGGCGAGGGTCAAGTTTGAATGGAATCAAGATTGTCAGAAGGCCTACGAGGACTTAAAGGAATATCTATCCAATCCCCCGATTTTGCAACCTCCTGTCCCTGGGAAACCCCTGATCCTATACATCTCGGTTATTGAGGACTCCCTAGGGGCGGTCTTAGCACAAGTAGATGATGAAGGAAAAGAGCGGGCTGCGTATTACCTCTCTCGGTTATTTAACCCAGCTGAGTCCAGAGACACCGCTATGGAGAAGACTTGTGCCGCCTTAGTGTGGGTAGCTCAGAAACTTAAACATTATTTCCTTGCCCACCCAGTTAGGTTGATCTCTAGAATGGACCCGATTTGCTATCTCTTAGAAAAACCTGTCCTTTCTAGTAGGTTAGCTCGCTGGCAGAGCTTCCTCTCTCAATTCGATATCACATTTGTCGTTCAGAAGGCGATCAAAGGGTACGCCATCGCTGAGCATCTTGCCCATCTTCCTATTCCTCACACCGACTCTATTCAGGACGATTTCCCTGATGAGCATCTCTCCGTCCTCACCCATCATCCCTTCTGGTCTCTGCACTTCGATGGTGCACTCAATTCTCAAGGCCGAGGGATCGGTGCTGTTCTGCTCACTCCAGAGGGAGTGACTATTCCCTTTGCTTATCAACTTCGATTTCCTGCGACCAACAACATCGCTGAGTATGAAGCTCTCCTAGCTAGACTGAAGCATGCCTATCTCCTAGGTGCGCGTTATTTGAATATCATCGGAGACTCTCAGCTCGTCTTGCGGCAACTTCTGTCCACTTACCGCACTCATGACCCCAAACTCAAGCCATATCAAGATTTGGTCACGCTCCTTGCTAGGCAATTCCGTAAGTTGATATATATCCATACTCCTCGCTCTCAGAATATTCTAGCCGATGCTCTAGCATCTCTTGCTTCCTCCCTATCTTTTCCTCCCAGTCGGAGCACTGAGACTATCGTCGTTCAGAGATTGGACGCACCCTCCCTTCAGGATCCTTGGTTCACCAACCTTAGGAAGGCTGTAGAGGTGAGGGCTGAGAAGGAATATCTAAAGGAAGTATCTTTAATAGAGCTAGAAGAGATTCTGGATGAAGAAGAATTACCTTGGTATCACGAAATCGAGTTGTTTTGCAAAGAAGGATCATTCCCAGAAGGGACAAACGCCGAGCAGCGCAAGTCAATAAGAAGAGCCGCCTCAAGGTACACCATTGTTGCAGGAGAACTATACAGGCGCGCTAGTAATGGAATGCTCATGAGATGCTTAGATGATGATGAGGCTTGGAAAGTGGCTGAAGCATCCCATTATAGTGAGTGTGGAGGTCATGTCAATGGCCAGGCTCTAGCGAAGAAGATCCTTAGGCAGGGCTACTACTGGCCCACTCTAGAGGAAGATTGCTCCCTCTATGTCCGGAGGTGTCTTAAGTGCCAACTCCATGCTGATAAGATCCATGCTCCAGCTTCATCTCTCCATCCTCTCTCTGCTCCTTGGCCATTCTCTATGTGGGCTTTCGATGTTTTCGGCCCGCTCGGTGATCCTAATTCTCAGATCAAGCAGAAATCCTTTATCCTTACCGCCACTGAGTACTTCACCAAATGGGCCGAAGCCGAGGCGTACGTAGAGATCAAAGCTTCAACGGTGTGCCGCTTTATCATGAAGAATATCATCTCACGGTTCGGAGTGCCAAGCAGTATAATCACCGACAACGGACCCCAGTTTGTCTCCCAAGAGCTCAAGGACCTATGTAAGAAGTTCAATATTGTATTGCATCATTCATCTCCATATTACCCTCAAGGCAACGGTCAAGCCGAGGCCACTAATAAAACCCTTCTTAAAATCATCAAGAAAATATGTGAATCTCATAAGTTTTTCGATTGGCCAGAAAGATTAGTGGAAGCTCTGTGGGCTTACCGCACCTCCGTCTGTACTCCCACAGGACAAACTCCCTATGCTCTTACCTACGGGATGGAGGCGGTGCTCCCATATGAGATTTTGATCCCTTCCCTTAGAGTGCAGCTCGATAAGGAACTTAATCTCGATGAACATCGAGAGGCGTTGCTCGTCCAGTTGGAACTCTTGGATGAGAATAGGATGAATGCGGCCGATCACGTGTCTGTTTATCAAAAGAGAGTTTCGCGTTATTTTCAAAAGAAGGTAATTGAACGTAAATTTCAAAAAGGTGATATGGTTCTGAAACGCAAATTCATTCGGTCTGCAGGACCTAGGTCTAAATTGCAACCTAACTGGGAAAGGCCGTTTGTCGTAAAAGAGGCTTATCCAGGGAATGCTTATTGCTTAGTAAACGCGGAAGGTGAAGAGCTCTCTCACCCGTGGAATGGGTTGTACCTTAAGCGGTTCTTTCCTTAAGAGTCTGATCCGTGCCACCCTGGCAGCAAGATGTTCCTCCATTTCTCTAAAAGGGTCCCGAGTAAGGCAACCACACACTACACAACATCCCTGGTCAGGTTTTCCACTTTAAAAGACACCGTTTCTCCTTAGCCATGCTTTGGGGGAAAGTCGAAGTCCCTGTTCATTTCTTCCTTCGGCTGAATCCAGGGGCAAGAGGTGAATAAGGAGGCGACAACCAATCCAGGCACCCTGACAAGAGGAGGTCTCAAATAGGGGCAGTCCGTTATGACCTGATGCCACAAGCATAGAAACAAGAAAAAAAAAGAAAGCAAAGGACAAAATCAAAAGCATCATTTCAAAGGTCTATTAAATATGATTCCAAAGCTCCAGAAAGGCAAGAAAAAGAATTTAGGTATGACAAGAGTGGCAGTACAGTTCTCCGCGGGACGAATGAGCCCGGTCGCACGCATGCCTAGAGTGGACTAAGGTTCGATGACGAACACAAAGCCCCGGCGCAACATACCAAATTTCTAATGGGTCATCTAGAGAGGAACCCAAGTCCTAAAAAAAACTTTCAAATCTGGCCTAAGCTTACCCCCGTATTCTATTTTTCTTTTTAGGATTGAAACTAGTACCCTGGGAATGGCCCTGGTAGAAACATCGTCATGAAAATCTGGGCCTTGGTCAGGGTTTGTCACCTCATTGCACGCCAACCTCGGGACTCTCAATACGTTGCGGAGGGCTCACGTTGCTAAGGGAAAGCACAAGTTTTCAAAATCCAAAACAACATATATTTCAAAATCCAAAATCCAAAACAACATATATTTCAAAATCCAAAATCCAAAAATAACATATATTTCAAAATCCAGAAACAACACATATTTAAAACACCAAAAACATCAAAAATCCAAAATCAAAAAAAAAATCACATATTTCAAAACCCAAAAAACATCAAATATTTCCAAAACTCACAAAAATTCGAATATTTTCCAAAATCCAAAAAATACCATCATGTGCATCGCATGCATCGCATTAGTTCTATTATGTTTTTCCCGCCTATTTAATAAGGCTCCACCCCTTGACCAAATATCAAGAAACGATCATTATCTAACTTGCTTCAAGGCAAGGGGTTGAGTCTAAGAACAGATCTAACTTGTTCCGTGTTTAAGTGTGTGCAGAAGGCAGGATCACGACCAAGCTGAAATCTCACAACTATGCAGGTTCAGGGATTGTAACGCGCCTTCATTAGACTGCCACGGTCATCTAACGGTTCCCCCTTGACCGTTACTTTTCCTTCGGACGTCGGCTCTATTCTTTCAGCAGATCTATCTTTGACGGCCCCAGGCAGACCGTCATTTCCTACTGACGGCCTATCTTTAGACCGTTATATCCTCCAGAGAACAGGATTCTCAGAACATACATTATGACTGCCTGTCTCCTCACCATTATATCTTTTTAACGGCCCTGATAGGATCCGTTACATTCTCCAGAAGCTCTGCTCTGCTGATCATTCTAGCCAAATCAAAACACAAAGTTCATGTCCATTCAACTAAGGCAATCCCATCTCATTCGAGTGAACTTACTGAAACACAAGATTGATAAAATTCCAACTGTGATTGTCAATTACATCGTTCAAAAAGAAAATCAAGCTACATTCAGTTTCTTATCCGCAAGAGGGCGGATCTTCCTCAACTCTTTCACATAACTGCGGCGTGCTTCATCATTCTCTTCTACCTCTTCTTGCCACGGACGCACCTTGCTGATCTCCCACATGGTCAGCGCGTTCCGTACTGCCCTCTCATCTTCCGCGGTCCCCATCTTCCTAGGTAGAAGGGGAGGGTAGTGTGATAGTGCAGAAACTTCAGTTCGAGGTAGTCCGATCTGAAGATGGCACCGGTGCGGGTTTTAGATCGCCATGGTAGTATTTCCCACTATTTGGAGGTCCAGGCCTTGACGCCGTGGTATTCTAAGAAGAGTGCTCCGAAGGATTCTTGGTCGCATGATGAACTTGTCTATTGGAAAGGTGTTGAAGAAGAGGCACCATTCATCCCGAGTTTTCTTGTCCGCTGTCTTGCATTCAACCTGTGAAGAAAATCCAGATGCCCCTCCAATGAAGAAGAGAGGGTGGCTCCCAAAGATCCGGCTAGAAGAAGTAATATCCTCCTTTGGTTGGAATTTGATTCCCACTCCCATCCAACACTCAAGGAGTATCATGGAACCGAACAAAGGTCCTCCTAGGCAAACCGAGGTTAGTCCTTCATAGAGATATGAGAGGATCGCTTGAGAGATGGACATTCCCCGCCATAACCCACTGATTATGCTGAGATTTTGGGTATCTAAGAGGTGGTCGGTTGTAGTGAAAAGAAAGACTCCACATAAGTAAACCGCCACCGCCTTGGCTATTGCTTCATGTCTCTCCCACTTGTTCTTGCAATGAGAGACTATCCATTGTGCCAAGGGTATCAAGTGTATGTGGTGTGGGCTGATCATGGTCCTCACGTCCTTTGGATTATGGATGAAATCACTCAAGATCAAGGATGGGTCAATAGGCTCAATCGTGTGACAAACTCGGTCTTCATTCCCCACCTTAGTCTTAGGAAGGGCTTGGTAGGTTTCTACCTCCTCTAATAGGACTGTTGTTTCAAAGGAAGGGAAGATGAAGGTATGTGTTTGTGGATGCCACAATTCTACGAGGGCTGAAATACTAGGCCAATCTAATGTCAATTTCTAGAAATTCTTGCCTAAGACCAAGAGAGGTAGAAGGTGCCACGCTTTAAGAATTGATGTAACCTCTAAAGGGAGTGCCTTTACCATGGAAGCCACCCACTTCAGATTAGAATAGCATCTTGGACCAGGGAGAGGCTTGAAGAGAAGAAGAAAAAAAATAAAATCACGAGGAAGAAGATGAAGTGCAGAAATTTCTGAACTTGGTTAAGTTATGGAAGCTTACCACTCTTTGAGCATTAGAGCTTAGATGCTTGGGAATTGAGGTTAGCCTTTACAACTCTCCATACTTATTTCTTGCAGCTTTGGGTACAGTGTAGACTCTCTCCTCCATAGCCATCGCCTCGAAGCTTCTCTTCATCTTGTTTCCTACCCTTAGGAGGGGTTTTTCAGCCTTCTAGCAGAGAATTCAAAAAGATACGATTTTGGCTAGGTTTTCAAGTTTTAAAGGTTTGGTTTTAGCTTTAAAGTGATAAAATTTGGATTGGAAGGCATTATCTTAAGTTTGGGACAAGTCTAGAACGGATCAAGGGCTTCTTATCTCGAGTTTTGCCCCTTACGGCTCAATCCATCTCGGAGTACAATTCATGATATAACGGTCTGTCGTCGGACCGTTACTTGACTATGACGCGCCAGCTCTGGGCCGTCACATTTCCTGTGGGTTTAAATTTAGTCCAACCTTGTTCTGTCAAGCTTAACGGTCTAGCATCAGACCGTTATATTCTTATGACGCGTTCTCTCTGAGCCGTTACATTCTCTGCTGATCAATTTTGGTTTCTTCTTGGTCAATCATGCTCAATGGTCTTGCTCATGACCGTTATCTATCTCCGACGCACTGTGCATGGACCGTCACATTTCCTGCACATTTTTTTAAGTCTACACATCCGATTCGTCATCCTAGCCTATACAGCATTTTGTTAAGTCTATACAGCATTTTTAAGTCTATACAGCATGTTGAAGTCTACACATCGTGTTGAAGTCTATACAGCATTTTGAAGTCTGCACATCATGCAGAGTCTACATAGCCTCAAGTCCATACGTTTTTGAAGTCTGCACATTTGTTAAGTCTATACGTTTTGGCTAAGTCTATGCATCCCATTCTTCATCCAAGTCTACATCATGTGAAGCCTATACGTCCCATGCATTTCCCAAAGTCTATACAGTCTTCATCTAAAGTCCATACATTCCCCAAGTCTGTACAGTCTTCATCCAAAGTCTACACAGCCTTAAGTCTATACATTGTGTACAGTCTTCACCTAAAGTCCATACATTCCCCAAGTCTTCATCTAAAGTCCAAACATTCTCCAAATCTGTACATTCTTCATCCAAGTGTGTACAACCCCAAGTCTATACATTCCTTGTCTAAAGTCCATACATTCTCCAAGTCTGTACATTCTTGATCCAAGTCCATACATTACCCAAGTGTGCACAACCCCAAGTCTACACATTCCTCGTCCGAAGTCCATACATCCTTCAGGTCTGAGCATTCCTTGGCTAAAACGAAGTCTACACATCGTTTGGTCGTCTGCACTCCAAGTCTATACATCACTTGGACAAGGTCTGTACACTCATGAGTGCATTCATAATTCAGTCTTGTTCTGTCAAGTCTAACGGTCTAGCATTTGACTGTTACATCCTTCTGACGCACCAGCTCTGAGCCGTTACTCTTTCTGCTGCTCAGTTCTGCAAAATTGAGCTCTGTCCTCTTTAACGGCCTTCACTTGACGCGTTACTTGATCTTGACGGTCTGGACCTAGACTGTTACATTGTCTGCTACTAAAATTTAGGCTATTCCTATCTACCTCTGTTTAGACCTGGCGCTCTTACATGCTTTTCATTTCCGTTCATCCTACCCGTCCATACATTATCTCACAATGCACTTTTCTCATCCACACAATCACCCGTTCCTTAACACGCATTCATTCCCACACATCCACACGCGTTTCCTGCATTCCATCATGTTGAGTACAGAGGGTGGTCAAGCTAGAGGGGGAGGGGGTGAATAGATTGACCTTATAAAAATTATAGTGGGGAAATTCGTAGCAGATGCAAAACAGCTAGATAATTAATTGAAGGACTTAGCTAAATCAATCAGAGAGCGTGCCTATCCATGCATCTAGTGAAGAACAGATTAAGAGAATTAGACCAAACTACATGAGGACACAGAATTTTAAGGTGGTTTGGTCTCCCAGCGGAGGCCTACGTCCACCTCCCCACTAAACCAGTGAGGAACCCTGCTGAGCTTTACAGCTTGGCTTCAATGAGGGACAATCTCCTCAACACAGCTGAGCAAAACAGCTTAGCTATGCCAGGATCTAAACCCTGAACAGCTAACAAATAGCTTATAGGCAACCTGGCCTATTTACCCCTGATCACAGCACAGCTCGCTGGATCAGATTACCCCTCTCTCAGCAGAACAATCCGAGAGAGAACAAACAAGGTCTGAGTTCTGATCAGAAACAAAAAGACAAAAATAAGGAAATCACACAATGGTGAAAAGAAAAACTAATCCTCAGATCGAAGGCGCTGCAGACTCTGATAGCGAACTCATATCTCTGGAAGAGATTTCTTCTCAGCAGATCAGTCTGCTTCTTGTCTGATGAGCTTGATCAGCTTCACCTTCTTCACGATCTTCAGGTCTTCTCAAAATGATCTTCAGAGCAGTAGAAACATGTTCTTCGTCTTCAAGCTCTTCTACTCTCGTCCCCTTGCTCTTACCCCTTTCTTCTATATACTCGCTATTTTTCCATCTTCAATTCTATCTCTTTTTATAGCTATGCCCAAGCCTAGAGCACACATCTTTCCCGCGTTCACCACGACCCACGTGCAGCAAGTGGACCCCACCTGATTTACTTGTTGGCTCAATGATTACTCACCCCATGGATCTTCGTAAGTATATTCAGATGGCATCAACTCAGTGAATCCAACGGGTTGACGCAGCCTATCTTCCATCTTCTAGCTTCATGTTTCATGCGGAGTGCGTTGACGCATGGTGCAACTGCGTCCACGCATCTGGTCACCTAATGTGGCACTTTAGACTGCAGTGTCAATCCATCGAACTGCAACGTCGACCCATCGAACTGCAATGTCGGCGCTGCCTGGGTACTCCAGAGGCTATAATAAGGAATACTTGAACTGCTGCGTCCACGCTACTTGATTAATGCGTTGACGCATTAGAGTAATCCATAAGCTACTTTCTTGATTGGTTGAACTTCTGCGTCCACGCTACTTGATCAATGCATTGACGCATGGTGCCACTTTAATCTTTATGACCTGTTTTGTAGACATCTTAGCCGTCCAGCTTCAACCCTGTTCAAATCTTAATTCAGAAAAGAAATACATGTGTGATTGATACAGATTTAACATGGCATTTTAGAGTATAGTTTAGCATGCATCCAATACATGATTGTCATCATCAAAACCAGGAGGACAACAATCTCCCCCTTTTTGATGATGGCAACTCTGAAATGATTTAAGGATGAGACATCAAGCAAACGCATAGCTATCACAAAGAAGTCACAAAGAGAATTACTTCATGTATGCTTAATTACAAAAAGAGACATATGCAGTCATTCATCAATGCGTTTAACATTCGATTTGAACTCATGCTCTCCCCCTTTGACATCATCATGAAGGGGGCAAGTGAAAGACTTCTGTCATGAAACCTCAATTGAAAAAACGGCCTAGTCTGGAAGTGGATCCGCGAGCCCTGGGTGCTTGACTTTGAGCAGATTGAAATCTTTGAGAAGCAGATTGATCTCTGGCCAGCAAAGTGGAAATGTCTTGAGATATCTCAGCTAGGTCATGGTGCAATGTGGTCCTCACATTTGCAATTGCAGAGGACAAATCTTCTTGGACAGTTTTGGTGTTCTTCAGTTGGTTTCCAAGAGAGGTAAGTGTTTCAGTCACAGTGTCAATCTTGGCTAAAACTGCTTTGATGCATTGGGGAAGTGCATTGACGGGACCTTTGATGGTTTCAACTGCTATCGTCACATCAAAACATAAATCAGTAATCTTGGCAAGGGATTGAAAAAATGAAGCTTGATTGCTGTGCATATCGGTCACCAGTGTGGATAACTTCTCAAGGAGAGATGATATATTTTGCAAGACGGTCCTTGTAGCTTGGTCAGTTATCATCTTGGTGAGTAAGAATTTTTTCCACTCGGATAAGACGAAAACTTCAAAGTGTACAATCCGAGTAGTCAGTCTGTTGAGATGATAGTTTGTGAACTCCATTAACTTGTCCATCTTTGCATCCTGACGCTGCAGCATCATAGTCATGTTTGCGAACATCTCTTCAACAGTTGTTGGAGGTGGAGCTGCATCAGAAGTTGGAAAAGTTCTTCTATAAACTCCAATGGCTCCAGTCATAAGGGGTTCCATTGTAGGTGCAGAGCCACTGGGTTCCCTAGTTTTTAGCTGAGGGCTTGATGATCTAGCAAATGTTTCCTCAAAATCATGCTCCCCTCTTGCTGAACTACCCTCTGGTCTTTCTTCTCTTACCACAGGTGGAATTGGTACCTCTGTCCTGTTCACTTGACTAGCATCCGCAGTGTCTGTTCTTGATGCCTGACCTGTTTCTAATGGAGCTGTTTGCTGACTGGGAAGAATTCTAACTGGCTTACCATCAATGATTTTAAAGCCCATAAATTTTTGAATGTAAGACATGGAATATATGTTTCCTTTGGGGATTACATGTTTCTTTTCAGTTCCAAAATCCACTCCTACCTTTTTGAAAATTGATGTGAGGTGTGCTGCATAAGGTAGAGTTCTAGAGTTGTGAAGACATGTTCCGATTGTCTGAATTACAACATCGGTTAATGAAATCTTAATTTCCTTTAGCATGCAATACAACAGAAATCGCTGCATATCTATCACTCTTTCTCTACCACTACTCTGAGGTGTGATGATAGACGTGCAGATGTGATGAAGTAGTCTGACAGATGGTAAAAATCTATTAGCTTTCAGACTAGATAGGTATGTCTGTTTCACGTCAGAAGGGTCTTTATTGTTCCCAGTCAAAACAGCAAACACCTCATGCTCATCAAGCATAAACGAATGAAGCTATGCTCCACCCATTGGTATTTTCCAAACACGAGCAAGCAGGTCACTAGTTAACTCAAAATAAACATTTCTAACTGTGGAGGACATTTTGGGAATCTACGGTTCATATTTCAAGTTCTGATAAAATTCCCTAACGAGAGTAGGATAAAAAACTTTGTGTTTCGTCACAAACTCCCACCAGCCTTGAAATTCTAATGCAGGCCGTACCTCAGGAAATGCAGCAAGTAGCTCTTCATCAGAACTCACAACGTATCTGGGGATAAGAACCTTGAGAGGTTCTTCTATATTAATAACAACAGAAGGTTCAGAAGACCTGGATTTCTTTTTCCCCGTTGTGCCAGAAGAGGTGCGCGGTTCAGCTGATTTTGATTTTGATTTTGAGGGTTTCCTTCTCTTGACCGGCGGACTAGGACTCTGAGGACGTCTCACCGTCTTCTTTCCTTTGCGCTTCCTGGAAATAGCTGGAGATGGTGTCTCTTAAAGAGGGCTGGGCACTGGTACATCATGCGCACCCTTTGTGCGTGACTCATTCGTCAACTGTGCCGCACTAGAATCCCTCAAGCTCTACTCCATCAACTGCTTTCCCTTCTGAGCACCCTTTGGCGAAGATGATTGGAGACAAGAAATGGAGTGGAAGGGTTTTGGACGCGGAAGGCAAATGCACGAGGGTTTTGATAGGAGAGATAGAAACCCCTTTTAGTGAGCGGCTCAACCGGTTCAAGTCAGTGAACCGGATTGGAAAAAAATATTACTCGAAGCATTGCGTTGACGCCAAGGGATATTGCGTCTACGCAGTGAAGTAGATATGAACGAACATTGCAAGAAAAAAATAGCCAGACAGACATCCGTACAAGAAACTTTCTTAAGATACTAAGATAATGAGTAGACATGCTTATATTCAAGGATTTTTAATTGTTGCAGATCAAGTTCCCATGAAAAGGATATACTGAGATGGACACCAATCCATTTTATGGTGAAGATATAAAATGTTATTTAAGATATTAAATTAAAACCATGAACACTAAAAATCCATGTCAGGAGTAAAAATTGAACTCTTTTCACACCGGGAGCATTTTCATTTCTGTCCCCTACATTTTTCAATTTCAAGAAGCCATTACTAAGAGATAGAGAAATTTAACCAGTATTGAGGATAAACTCTAGGGAACAAATATTTTTTAGATCAATCACACCCACAGTATTCATTTATGGAAGAATGTGAATTTTTAATTCTTATTTTCAACATTCTCAGTGGCAGTCAAGTGCAACTAGCCTTTTTACATAGGTACACATGTTTATCAGACATCAGAGTCCCTGGTTACTCAGCATGACTGACTATTCTGCTTGATGCATCAGAGTTGGTAACCAACCTCATGACACGCCTTTAAGCACTTCATAGGTGCATGAAGGTGGTTTCTCAACAGATCAGTCTGCTTCTTGTCTGATGAGCTTGATCAGCTTCACCTTCTTCACGATCTTCAGGTCTTCTCAAAATGATCTTCAGAGCAGTAGAAACATGTTCTTCGTCTTCAAGCTCTTCTACTCTCATCCCCTTGCTCTTACCCCTTTCTTCTATATACTCGATATTTTTCCCTCTTCAATTCTATCTCTTTTTATAGCTATGCCCAAGCCTGGAGCACACATCTTTCCCGCGTTCACCACGAACCACGTGCAGCAAGTGGACCCCACCTGATTTACTTGTTGGCTCAATGATTACTCACCCCACGGATCTTCGTAAGTATATTCAGATGGCGTCAACTCAGTGAATCCAACGGGTTGACGTAGCCTATCTTCCATCTTCTAGCTTCATGTTTCATGCGGAGTGCGTTGACGCATGGTGCAACTGCGTCCACGCATCTGGTCACCAAATGTGGCACTTTAGACTGCAGTGTCAATCCATCGAACTGCAACGTCGACCCATCGAACTGCAGCGTCGGCGCTGCCTGGGTACTCCAGAGGCTGTAATAAGGAATACTTGAACTGCTGCGTCTGCTACTTGATCAATGCGTTGACGCATCAGAGTAATCCATAAGCTGCTTTCTTGATTGGTTGAACTTCTGCGTCCACGCTACTTGATCAATGCGTTGACGCATGGTGCCACTTTAATCTTTATGACCTATTTTGTAGACATCTTAGCCGTCCAGCTTCAACCATGTTCAAATCTTAATTCAGAAAAGAAATACATGTATGATTGATACAGATTTAACATGGCATTTTAGAGTATAGTTTAGCATGAATCCAATACATGATTGTGATCATCAAAACCAGGAGGACAACACATCACACATTCTCACATTCATTCCTGCCTTCATTCACACTAATCTGTTTGCATTCATTTACATATCCATTCATTCACACATTCACAAAAACAAACAAAAGATCAAAAAGAAAAATTTTCATTCATCCATTTACGTGTAAGTCATGTACAAGTAAAAACAAAAAGAAAAACATGCATCACTCGGCCGGCTTATCCGCCGGGCCGCCATCATCATCTCCGCCCTCAGGTCTCCTCGCAGGTGGCGCTATGGAGGCGCTCTCCTCCTGCTGTCCTCTCTCTGCCCTCTCATTCCTCCGCTGACTGGAAGAGCTAACGAGGAAGTCGGCTACCGATCCGCTCGGGGCAGCGCTCCTCTGTGCCCCGCTCTGGGAGGCATTCCGCTCCGACCCCCAGCCTATCAATCTCACCGTCCGCTCCATCATCCACAGCTCGATCTTCAACTCAAAGATCTGACGCCGCGTATCCCGTGCCTCAGTCCGGTAGCGATCCAAGTCTGTGGTCCCGGCCCGGAGTCGCTCCACCTCTGCTCGTAAGACCTCTGCCTCAGTCCGAGCCAGTTTCGCCTCGGCCGCTGCTGTGGCTAGCTCTCTCGCCTGTAGTTTGCATTTCATATAGTTAGCCGCATAAGCATTTAATTTGCACAAGCATAAGCATTTTTTTTGAGTCTAGCATTTAGCATCTTACCCGCTCTGCAAGGGTGGCCTCCGCCTCCTCGGCCCGGGCAACCGCTTGGGCGAACTCGGCGTCCCGTTCAGCTCTGTCCCTGGCAGGCTGTGAGGACGATGATGGGGCATCCGGTCCCACTCTTTGGGCTCCCTCAGCCCGCTGCATTTAGAAATCATTGGTCAGTCAATCGCATTCGCATCATAATCGTAAACATAATCATTTAGGTCCAAGGTTCTTAGAGTCTTACCAGGAGATCCAAAGCGGTCCGGTACTCGTCCCGCTGCTGCACGGTGGCGTGAAGAAGCCCCTCGAGCTCGGCTATCCTTCCCTCGGGGTCTAGCTGCATTTAGAAAGCGTATGAGTCAGTGCATATAGGATAAAATTTTCATTCAAAGTATAGGGTTTTATTGCATACCGGTCGTCGAGTACCTCGGTACACCCGGTCCCCGTACAGTCGAGCAAAGGCTTTCAAGTATGCCTCATCGCTTTCGTCCCGTTCCTTCACTACTCTGCCCCGCTTGTTCCAATCGTGGATGTACTTCGCCTTCCGGGCGCACCAATCTATGTCACCGCTAATTCCCGTCGCTGACTTCCCCGGGTGGTCGTCACTGTGACATGGAAAGGTCACCTCAGGCTGGTGTAGTCCCCGAGTCCTCAGAATCAGCCGGTAGTAGAGAGGCTCGATGATATGAATGTAGTGCAACCATATGTCTCATCCCTGGTACGAAAGGGCTGCCTCCACCCATGGCTGTCCCTCGTAGCTCTCGCCTCTGTACAGGGTCCACCTCACCTGAAAGCATGAATCAAATCATCATGTAGAAGCATATAAAAGCATATAGAGCATTTAGAAAGCATTTTTTGAGTTTCGGGCTTACCGCCGTGTGCGGGAAGGAATCCAAATCGTCCTGGATCGCCCGGGTCACTCTGATGATCGACCCCGGGTCCCTTGCGACCACCCAGCGCCTCGCGATCGGGATGCGGCCGGCGTGGAGTAGTGTGCCCCATCTTATGCCCGGGAGGTACATGTAGCTCCAGAACTGCATTTGGAAGTTAAGTCAGTAAATTTGCATGAACATTTGCATAGATCATAATAGAAGCATTTAAATTGCATTTACTTATAGAAAGGGCGAGAAGCCTCCCAACATCGTCTGTCGGTCCGTCGTACTGAGGGACTCGAACAGGAAGGCCAAGACTGCCGCTCCCCAGGCGTACTTTCCAACTCTGCTCAAATCCTCGATCATCGGCAGCAGTCGGCAGCTGATCACATCTACCCGAGTCGCGAACAGGAGCTTCCCGAACAGTAGCATCAGGAAGCGCCTCAGGGTGCGATCTCCCTCTGGTCCCGCCTCTGCCACCACTCGTGGGCACACCTGGTCAATCAATCTACCCAGATGCTCCTCTGGTAGCTCTCCCACAGCTATGGATGCTCCCCTCAGTCCTAGGCTCTCCTGCAGTACTGATCTCGAGAGCTGGGATGACGTCTGCCCCGGTCTGATCAAATCTAGCCCCAGCAGCTCCTGGGCCATCTCTCGGTAGTTCCTGTAAGTCCATCCTGTCACTGCGGCTCCGTGTACTCGCAGCCCGGCAATCCTCGCCATGTCTTCTAGTGTGGGGATCATGTGACCCCACGGGAAGATGAACGCCCTACTGATCGGATCCCACCTCTCGTGCAAGGCGTACAACAGAGGCGTGTCCATTCTGGTCACCTCGATGCTCAGCACCTCGGGAAACCCCATGCCGGCTAATCTCTCTCTGGTAATCGGGCAGTGCCTGGTACACCGCTCGAATCTGAAGCCAGGAGATCCTCGTCCGTCTCTTTCCCTGCATTCATTTAGAACATAAATTAGTCAATTGCATCATGGAATCATTTGCATAGCATTCATAAAATAAAAACAAAACAAAAAAATTGAATAATTGAAAACCTAAAAAATGGTTCTGGGTCTCTGGTGGTTATAACGGCCCTAGGATGGGGCGTTACTTGTCTCTAACGCACCAAGGGTGGCACGTTAGGCTTGTGATGGTCCCAGGAAGGACCGTCACATTCCCTGCTAACGAGAATTTTCCCCTTTGCATTCCGTGGCTTCTCACTTTGGCCAAAAGGCCTACAAAAAATCCTAAATGGGTGCATAGACCCAGTTTCTACCCCCCATTGCCACATGCATCCACATAAAAACTCAAAAAAATTAAAATTTGAAAAAATTAGGGCGAAGGCTTACCTCTCGGTCTTGCCCTCTCTTCTTCTTCTTCTCTTGTTCCTTGGGTTCCCCTTCATCCAGGGATGCTTCCCCTTGTTCTTCTTCGGCCGTGGGGATCTCTTCCTCCACCCTTGGTTTACTCCTCATCTTTTTTTCTTCCTCCTCCGTTGGCCTCTTCCTCGTCACGGACGGCGGGACGTTCTCTCGTTCTATCCGGCGGTGAAGGCGGCGAATCGCCTTCTTCTTCATCCCTCTTTCCCTCTTCTTCGGTGGCTGAGAGCCCTCGTCGCCGGCCATCTCCTTCGGTGGTCGACGGTGGTCTTGGGGTTTCTCATTTGGGGTTTTTTAGGGTGCTAAGGCTTGAATGCTTGAATGAATAAGGCTCGTGACCGTTCGGTTTATTTTTTTTGAATGCTCAGGAAATGTGGCGGTCTGTCGTCCGACCGTTACACTATGTAACGCGTCTTGCTGAGACCGTTAGGTCAATTGAACTATTTTATTGAAGAATGTGAACCGCCCGATCTCTAACGGCCCTCGTCTGGTCCGTTACTTCATATGACGCCCTCTCTGCAGACCGTTACAGCTTGCAAGTTTCTTGATGAATAAAATGGTCCGTTTGATGATTGAATGACCACATTTTCTGCTATGATGTTCATTATTGATGCTTCTCCCACGTATAAATGGTTATGCATGTTTCATGCTCATATTATTATTAGCTAACCTCTTTCTCATGAATGAAGTTATGAACAACATCGTGCTTTGCCGTTCGTCAGACAGGTAAGTCAGGTATTGTATCTCGTTCCCTTATCCCCTTAATGCATTACTATATGGTATCTATAATATATTACCTCGAGAACCGGCTGGTCATTCATGTGTTCTAGGGTCTGATGTTCCCATGAAATAAAAATGATGATGATCTAAGTACACATGTTTAATCGTTGGATAGACCGTTAGGTTGGAAAATTTGGGGATGATGGTTCTGTCTTGCACGCCGTGGTTGCAGATAGTGTCCTGACCCTGGTTTCTTCAATTTAGCAATACTATTCTCGAGTATCTTTGTTATTTTATCTTTCTTTGCATTCGTTTTAATGATTTCTTTCTCTTTAGCCCAGCATGCATCATACGCATCTTTTTTGAGCATTCATGTGCTTCATCTGTTCAAGGTGTCTCAATGATGGTGAATAACTGTGTTCTTGATCTCGAATAAGGAGAGTTATTCCATTCCGAATTAGAAGGTTTCCTTCAATCTCTCGCTTGATTTGGTTGGCTGAAGATTCCTGTCTGGAGTTAAGTCAGTTCTCTTTCCTTTCCGTTGCCTCCGGCGGCTAGCCGTGTTTCCTTTCCTTAGTTGATTAGTTCCTCCAGACTTGCATCCTTTGGTTGGCTCTTTCCTTGTGATCAGTTCAAAGTTTCCCAGAAAATTCCAATCGCTTGTTGGTAAAGAACGGGTGTCGTTTTACCTTAACGCCCACTTTTTGGTCCACTCCGCTTCACTTCCGCTTCATCTCCATGTTCCATTTCGCTTTCGCTTCACTTCTGCTCGCTCCCCTGCAAAGAGGACGTTAAGGAAGGGCATATGTTGACACCCGTTTTATGACCAATAAGTTGGGTCATCTCCTTGTTCTATCCATGTGATGCTCCAAGTTGTTCACTCTTCATTGAGTCTCCTTCGTCAGTTTGAAGACTGTTTCATGGGTCTTCTCTCCTTGGTTGAGTGTGGTTCCTTGTGGCTTTTTCATTGGATGAAGCTTAGCAAGCTCTTATCAATTTTGATCCTCATTATTTATAACGATCCTCTGAATGGGCGTTACATTCTTCTAACGCACTCGCCCTAGGCCGTTACTTCTTGAAGAGTCCTAAAACTTGAGGTCTTTGTTTCAATCCTTATCTGTTGGCTTGCCCATTGATTCTAATGGTCTGTCGTGCAGCCGTTACTTCGCTTCAACGCGTCCACCCATGGCCGTTACTTTCATTCAAGAGTCCTATTATTTTGATCTGCTTCCGTTGATCTTATCTCTTCTGAGATAAGGTTGACAGTGACGGTCTCTCCCGGACGCGTTATTTGCATATGGCAGTTTGTCGAGTAGCTGTTACATCCAACAGAGAGTCCTAGCAGTTCAGGCCTTTTCTCTGCTACTCCGTGGTCGAGATAAGAGTTTGAATTGGTGATTTATCTTCCAAATCTGATCCTCAAAACCTGCTGTTTGTTTCTATGGACTCTTGGTGATATTATCTTCAAGGATTTGCTAAGAGTTATCTTCTTTTCTTGCTGGATTATCCTCTGTTCGACCGGAGAGTTTGAGGGCCTATAAATAGCACCCTTAACTTCATGGCCCGAGAGAGGAAGATCTGGAGTTTACGTCGAAGTGCTGCCGCATCCTGGAGCCACATCTAACCAAGGAGACTTGTCTTTCACGTCCATCTGCTTCACGGTGAAGGGAGTATTCGTTCTATTAAGTTTCAAAGATCATCATTATCTTGTGTTCTTCTTCTCCCTCTCATCATAGGCATTGTCACTCTCCTTGTTTATACGTTCTGCATCTGTTTTTCATCATCTAAACATCCTCCTATCTTTTAAAAACACCCAGAGGGGTTAAAAAACCAAAACTTTCCCGGTACTTCCCTGTCCTTTTGCATGCTCTTAAGCCTTTTAAGAATTGATACTACGCTTGTTTAAAGGACTAATTTGGGTTTGTTTTCTTGTGTTTTCACATTCTTTGGCAAGTTTACAGGTTCACTACGCGAGGCCCAAGTCTTCTGGCCAGCTGGAAGAGTTGGAGTTAAAAGAGTCCACAAGCTATTACTGTAGGTTTTCTAACGGTCTTGTGCAGGCGCGTCAGGCTTCTCTAACAGCTCATCTGGAGACCGTCACATTCCTGTGACGCACGGGGTCTGGACCGTTACATTCGGTTGATCTGCAGATTTCATTGGTTTTCTCTCTCCCGTGGGCGGGTGCTTCATCCACCTTTTTACAAGGTATTTTCAAGTCTCTGGCTTGTGTTTACTTTGGTGGCGATCCCGTTCTTTCTTAGTGTTGGGCATTAGCTTTCTCTCCATCTCATATCTTTTATTTCCTTTATTTGCTCCACTCTTGCAGTGTGTTTTTGTTTGCTTTTGCTCCACGCCCCGGCGTGTGTTTTTCTTTATTCCCTTAGTTTATCTTGATGATTGAGATAGCATGCCCATGCTAGAGCTTGTTCTGGTTGCCTAGGTTCATGGTTCACATGTCCTTGGGTTGATTGAGATCTTTGATTTTTGCTTATCATCTTTATTACACATCAAAACGAAAAGAGGAAGAGAAGCAAAACAAATCAACAGCAGGATAAATATACCTAAAGAAAAGAGATGCCAAATGACATGATAGCCCATGAGAAAACCTCTCAAAACCACACCCAAACAAGTATAGAAACCTTAAGGGTAAGTGGGTAAAAAATCAAGCCAATCGGATCTTAAAATGGGGTTTTCGAAACCAATCCAGAAAACACGATCCGGACGCGACAGAAGAAGTGTCGACTCTGTGAGTCGACACTTGCTTCGCCCCGTTCTGCCAAAACTCAAAGCAAAGAATGTAGGACAAAAATGTTGACTCATAGAGTCGACACATTTTGTCAAGTGTTCAGCCAAAACACTTAACGAAGCACCCAGAGCAAAAGTGTCGACTCTGTGAGTCGACACTTTTTGCTACATGATCTGCTAGTAGCAAAAAGAATACCATGGCCTGTAAGTGTCGACTCTCAGAGTCGACACTTTTTGCCAGACCTTCTGGATGCGATGAACAACAGGCATATACCTGTAAGTGTCGACTCTGAGAGTCGACACTTTTAGAGCAAAATAAGAAATCAGCCTAATGAGCCATTAAAACTCCAAAAAAGCATCAAGTCCAATCAAGGCATATTGAAATAGATTTAAGCATGAATTCTTACCATGGATTCAACTGATTGAACTCAATTTGTAAAACAAGCCTACACTAGCCACAACCAATTCAGTCAATTTAATATTAAGCCAATGCTGCACAAATATAGCTTCGTACATGTAAGAGCCATTTTCAATTCAAATCAAACCAAACATTGATTCAGTCCAAAACAACCTGAACCTTCACAATCAACAAAAATCAAATGGACTTAAACAGTCCATTTTTGAATTGAATACAACTGAACCATTCATAAATTCCAAGGGTTCCAAAAATAGACCAATCATACAAAGTCCAGTCCATTGCTAATTCAATCAACCATATACATTGAAATCATGTATGAAATTGACATGCAGTCCAAGATTAGCTGATCTCACACAAACAATTTAACACAAGGCCATAATGATAATATGTATATGCATTTGAATTTCAACTCAAGGATGGCCATATATATGACCAATCAAAAAGACTCACATTCATCAAAGGATATTCAATGCAAGTCACACAACATAAAACAAAATGTCTTTGTCAAAATACGCCAGGGCATAACATTCCCAAGGGACATATTCCTTTAGCTGGACGGGCTAAATTTCAGACTGTTCATATTCATCTAGCCCATTAATTATTTCTTGAAGCCGTTTCACTACCGGATTGGCTTCTTTGTGCACCTGCATAGGAATGTATTTCTTCTTATTATTGGTGAACCTTCTGATAACCAGCTGAGGAGCCTTCTCACGCCCAACGGGGGTCACAACCGCGGGCTCTGGCTGAGGTGTGATGCCTCATATATGAATTCCTTAGCCATGATGAGGCGCTGCCCTTCTTCTTGCTTTTGACGGCACAGTGTGCCAATTCCCTTGATTTTCTACTATCACTAGGATATAGGCCTCATAGGTATGTTGAGCATAGGCTTCCGCCACTTCTTCAGGTAGTTGCTGATATAGAGATATCATATTGATTGTTCCCTCTAGAGTGGGCATTTCATGCAGGCATGGGGGATTGACTTTGTGCTCCCCCATTTTCAATTCTCCCTTCTTGATAAAAGACTCAATAATGTCTTTAAAGATATAACAGTCCTCGATAGGATGCCCGATCATTCGATGATACAGGCAGAAACGAGGATCGTCTTTTCTTCTGAGATCACCGGACCTCTTTGGCTCTGGGAGAGTGATCTTGTTAAATTTCATAGCCCATTCGAACAGGACTCGAGTCTTATCTTGAGGGAACGAATATAGATTCTTTATTTTATCCCGTAGGGATTGACCCTCTCGCCGATCAGTGGGCTTGGACGGGGAAGACTCAGCTACCCCTTCGTCTTTTTCGTTTTGTTGTTCAATGGTCTTGAAGTCGACCGCATGCACTTCTTGAGGTGTCGGCCGTTTGTGAGCTGACCTGGCCTTCTGGCTTGAAGTGACGGGAGTGACAGAGTACTTTGAGAGGAATGCCTCGACTTCCTCCACAATATTATTCAGTCGGTCAAACGACTTAATTTCGATGCCTATCATTCTTTCCAGCACCTCTCTTTTCAAGTTGTGCTTGAATATTTGTACATCATCCTCCTGATATGGCAGGCGTCTGCACCTCATGCTGAGGTTCCTCCATCTTTTAATGTATTCCAAGGTGGACTCGTCGTTCCTTTGCCTAGTTTCGTATAATTTGGCCACCGTCACCTCCCTTTTGGCGATGTGAAACCTTTCTTTGAATTTGCTCTGCATGTCGGGTCAATCAATGATAGACCCGGGCTGCAGGCTTGAGTACCACTCGAAGGCAAGCCCCGTTAAGGTGGACCCGAAGAATTTTAACAGGTACGACTCATCTGTAGCTAAGCTACCCATTACATTAGTGTATTAGGCAATGTGCTCGCGTAGGGACCCTTGCCCGTTGAACTTCTTGAACTTTGGAGGCTTAGTGATGCCAGGAGGCAGCGTCTTTGTAGCATGATGGGACGGGTATGGTACCATGTATACATCAAATGAGGCGGAGTCGTAATCGCTCCTTTCTACCAACTTCATTTCTATCATCTACTCGACCATGAGCTTATTCATCACTGTTGGGTCAACCAGACTTGAGTAGAAGTGGGCTTGTTGCATATGCGGCGTTGTTAACACGGCCACGTGGGGCGTAGCAGGAGCCCCTTGGAATTGGAAGATTGAAGGTTGCGGCGCAGCCGTAAGTTGTTGTGGAGGAGGAATTCCCCCAGCATAGTTGGGCGTCGGCTGCGTTGCCATGACCTATGGCAAAGCCTCAAATGCTTGGCTACTACCCCCTGATGTCCCAGGGAGGACTTCAAGTTGTCTGGGCGTGGAGGTGTGAGTATCCCTCTCACTTAGTTGCTTCTTTAATGCTTCGATTTCCTGCTGATGTCTTTGCAGTAACATCAGCAAGGCTGGATCGTTGATAGAAGGGCTGGGAAGGCTTCCCCGGTCCTTAGATGGTGTTTCTTCAAACGAGGTGGATGGCATCCCACTGTCATCTTCAGTCGTAATTACATTGGCAGTTAAAGCTGCCACAGTCTCCTTCGGATTTGTTGTTCTGGCAAGAGTTTGCAATGCCTCACTGGCAGCCTTTCCTCTTCTTGTGAGAGGGCCCGGCCTCTCAGCAATCTTGGCAACTTCTTCAGGCTCAATAGGCAGAGTCCCATAGTGACCGGTCACTCCGGCCATGTGACAGGTATAGACCTATATATTTTCAATTCTTCTCCTTGCATGTGTGGTCAGCTGACCAGGGAAGGTCAATCTCTCAAATACTCTCGGTGGATCTTCTTCATGGCGGGGAAGCTCATATCATAATGATTCCGCATCTTCTATTTCAGTCGGGTCGGTTGGATATTCTTGAACCTCTTCAGCATGATGGAAATGGCAATGCGGATCTAGAGGGGGGGTGAATAGATCATCGCCTACTTAAAACCAGATTGGCTTAGACTAGATAAATTCGAGCACAGATTCAACAAATGCAATTCAGATGGAGCGATATCCTATGAAGTTCGTTAAATTGAACACACACAAGCACAAACACATAGAATGCAATCTCACGGCACAAGAATTTTTAGGTGATTCGATTGCTTCCAGCAATCTACATCCACCCATCACCTAACTAGATGAGGCTTCACTAGCGGGAGCTAAACATGGACAAGTCTGCTACAAGAGCTGAAACCATAGCTTCCCACGGAGGAACAACCTCCTCCCTTCCTCTGACAAACCAGAGGGATCCCGTGATCACCAATTCGATGAACACACCCTGACTCTACCCTAGTAGAGACAAAAAACACTGCACAATGGCAGTACATGAGGAACTTTCCTCGCAACCTGGTAAGCAACCCAGAACGTGACTAGTTAACCACTGATCACACCTCTGATTAGTGCACCAATGCACTATCAGAAAACAACACTCAAATAGATTCAAAAATAATCAAACGAAAAAAGATACTACGAACGAAAATGGAAAATACAGCCGAAGATAAAACAAATGTTGCTCTGAACTTGGTTCAAGAGCTTTCTGTGGAAATCTTCTCAAGTTGCTTCAACCTCTCTTTCTCTTCTTCTTCTCTCTATCTTTCACTTCTTCTCTGTGACTCACGAAGGTACCTCTGGCTTTCTTCCTAATCAGCACACTCTCTTTTCTTTGAAGCTCAGCTTCTCACTCATGCAGATGCACATTTTTTCTCTCCCACCTTCGTTCGCTTCCAAAATGTGAGCATTGACATATATATATATATAAAGCAGCCATTTGAAATTTTGAGCTTGGCGATTTCCCAAATTCGAATTTCACCTTATCCATATGTTTTTTTGAAGGGAATGTGGTGGGGACACCAGGCCCACTACTCGGAGTCGACGCCGCATCGTCCCAACCGCGCCGAGCTTGTGGCTCGGAGACTCACTTGAAGACTCGGCGTCCTAAGTTCATATTTATACGTATTTATGTATTTGTGAGTACGGTGGTATTTGTATTATTAAAGCACCATATCTTATTTTATTTTTTACCCAAGTCAAAGTATTTTATTTTATTATGTCAAAGTCAAAAGAAGGTTGGTGAGTTTTGTTTTATTAGGCTAGGGTATGAATGCTATTAGTGAAAGATGGAAGGTATGGTTGTAATAGCCTTCCCTATATAAAGGGGGGCTAAGATGTGTGTTTTCACATATGAAAGAATCAAAGCTTTGATATCACGTAAGGTGCCTTTGCCTTTGTGCTTCCCCTTCCCTCCTTTCTCCTCTTATGAGATTTGAGTGTCGCCCGGTGTGAGACCGAGCTGCGCGAGACAGTGGTTATCCATCCTGTTCAAGTCGTCGGAGTGCCGTCGATTCATTTTCCATGTCGCCGTCGCGTCAAATTTGGTATCAGAGCCCGACAACAGCGCCTCCGTCAACCTCGTCATCCCCATCATCTCTCCTTTCTTTCGGTTGTTAGAAGTGAAAAAAAAGAGAGAGATAGAGAGAGGAGAAGAGAGAAGAACATAAGGTTCTTCTTTCCTTGGCAGAAGAGAAGTTAAAAAAAAAAAGAAATTCCAGTTCGCGGCACGGGCCTCGTCGCCCGTGCCCAGGTTCAAAAGGAGGCTTGGCCGCAACGGCCAGTTCCTCCCACCGCTGTCGCCACGCTCCTCTGCCACACGCGGCCCACGTCATCGCCCGGCTGCACTCCGCGCTCGCGCCCGGCCCCACCGGCGCCCGCGCCAACCTCTGTGCCCGGGCCGCTCGCACCCCGCACTGCTGGCTCTCGGCCAACCCCGCACCCACTGCCGCACCCATCTGCACCCACTGCAGCACCCGCCTGCACCGCTCGCTGCTGCGCCACCCACTGCCGCGCCAGCTGTGCCTGCGCGCCCGAGCGCCCGCCCGCTGCGCCTGCCCGCCCGTGCGCTCCCGAGCACCCGCCTGGGTGGCCGCTCACCCAGCCACGCCCGAGCCCGCTGTTGCCTGGCCGCCTGCAGCGCCCGTCCTGCACGATCGTGCGTGCCCCCCTGCACGCGCCAGCGCCCGTGTCGGCGCCCCGCGTCGCCTTTGCCAGTTGGCTCGCCACGCCCACCAGGGCTGACCGCCCAGGCCGCCCCACATGAAGCTCGCACAGGTTTGAAAAAAATAATAATATATTAATAATAATAATAAGAGTTGTTGAAGTGTTAATATATATATATATATTGTATATCTCATATATAAATTATATATATATATATTTAGATATATATTTTATCTATTCTATATCTATTGATTGAATTGTGGCGCCCGAAGTCCACAACGAAGGCTAGACCGGTGCCCGAGTCGCCCGGAAGCTGACAGACGGTCTGTAAATTACGGAACGTGGGTACCTCTGAGTCTCCTTGCGCAGAGAAAGTTCGAATTAATTTGTTCCCCTGTGCGGAAAATTTTAAATTAAGCGGTTTTGTAATAATTACACCCTCCCTACGTGGAGTGAATTTGTTGTTACCGCTCAAGCTTCGTCGACGCCGTGCAGTTACGCACGTCCCCGCTCGCCTTCATCTCCTGTCGGAGTTGGACTTTTCAGTCTAGCTAGGTACGTGCTCCCCTCACTTGCTTATTTAGTATCCGTATCAATTGCCGCGCGACAAAGCGAGAGAGAGCCCGATCCATGTAGCCTGTCTCCTGAGTGCATCGCTGTGGATGGTGAGAGAGAGCTTGTATGTACTCATCCTTTAAAGCCATAGAACTGTCATATTAGGGCACCCTAATTGTCAAGAGGTAGTTCCACAACTACTCCGCCTGCGAGCGAGCAACTCTCCCTGACCGGTCCCTTCGAATTGACCCCCTTTTGCCTATTAGCCAACAAATTGGGTCTAAGCCTTACTAATCTTCGGTCCTAGTATTGCATCATTTAGGTCCGAGCTTGTGCATGCCACGCTGGTCTAGGAATTCATCAGGCCATCTAGAGCACCCTTCAACGCTACCCATGGATCAGAAGAGCGTGAGTGCTATGCTAGTCCAACTCGAGCATAACCTTATGGCCCACTTTTAAGAATCCATAGGCCAATTACGAGAAGAACTAGATGAGAGGATCCAGGCCTTAGAGGATCGAATAAAGAAAGAGGAAGAAAAGGTGAATGGCAGTGGCGATCCCGTAGCCAACCCTAGGGAAGAGAGAGACCAAGCCCGCCAGAATCAGGCTCCTCAAGGTAGGGAGCAAGAGGATCGTACGCCTCGAGGGAGAGACCACGATGATGAGGATATCATCCTACGGAACGTCAAGATCGACGCTCCGAGTTTTGATGGGTCCCAAAACCCCGCTACATACCTTGATTGGGAAACCGGGATGGATCAATACTTTGACTGGCATCACCGCATGACCCCTGCCACAAGGGTGAGGTTTACTAAAATGAAGCTCCTACGTCAAGCCAAGACCTACTGGTGCAACATTGAGAATCTCCTAGCAAGGAGACGAGAGGAGCCCATAAGCACGTGGGAAGAGATGAAGGAGAAACTGAGGGAGAAGTATCTGCCACCCTCCTACCATCAGCGTCTTTTAGACCAATGACAGAAACTCACCCAAGATGGAAAGTCCGTGGACGAGTACATCGCAAAATTTGATGAATTCTTCCTTCAAAGTCGAGTCATGGAGGATGTCTCTGTCACCCTCTCACGATTTGGGGCTGGCCTACATGAGAGTATACAGCGGGAGTTGTTCCTACGTGAGGTTAACACCCTCGAGCATGCCTACCATGTTGCTCGAGATGTCGAGCGGTTTCAACGGGTAGTCCCACCTCGGGTCCCCACCTATCGCCAACTTGAATCCCAAAACCCCATGGTCCGCTACTCTGAGAGGCCTGGCCCCTCCACTTCCTATGTCCCTACTGCTACCCCACTCCGGGCCGTTGCCCCTACTGTTCCTTTCCCAAGAAACCCTTTACCTGCACCCGCTGCTGTGCCCAGGCTGGAGTACACTCCGCCAACTGATAGGAGGGATGACAAGAGAAGGGAGTCGTCCCTAGTACCTCTCAACTAGTCCCTGTCTCAGGAATTCGCTTCTTTAGGTGCCATAACCTAGGGCATGTTGCCACCAATTTCCCCACCCGAGCCTTAGTCATCACCGACCCCCAGCCTGCGGAGCTTCCACCTCAGGAAGGAGAAGCCATTGAGAGGTATGAGGCCGATCCTGACCTCATCGCCCAGTTTGTGGAAATGGATGCAGGGTATGATGGAACGCATGTCGAGTACATGCAAGTGGGAGAAATTGCCGAGAGCTCAAACCAGGGAAGACTGAGTGTAGTTCACTGCATCTTAACGCACCCCCAGGAGGATGACTGGCATCGAACCTCCATCTTCCAAACATACATCATGGTGAAGTCCCAACCCTGTAAGGTGATCTTTGACGACGGGAGCTATAAAATGTAGTCTCTTCAGAATTTGTCTCCCGCCTAGGTCTACCGACACACCCTCATCCTAGGCCATACAATGTGGCTTGGGTTGACGACACGTCTATCTCAGTCACCACTACATGTGTCATTCCCATCCAATTCCAGTCTTACCAAGGACAGATCTTATGCGATGTAGTGCCCATGAAGGTTGATAGCATCATCCTAGGATGACCGTGGATCTATGATGTAGACCTTACTACATTCGGTCGATCCAACCAGTGTTCCTTCTCCCACAATAGGAAGAAGATTCAGCTGTACCCAACAGCCCTAAAGGTGACCCCGGGAAAGAGTTCCACCTCTACCCCCACTGGAACCCCCAAGGTTTAGGAGAGTCCTCAAACTCCTAATGAAAGGAAACTTCTCATTCCCTCTTCTCCTACACCTATTACACCCATTCCAAATGCCCCTAAGTTTGGTCACGACCCAGTAAGGCGCCTTAACTTCATAGGTGTCCGTGAGCTGAATAGAGATATTGCCGAGGGTGCCCCTGTTTGGGTTGTTGTCGTCACCATCACACCAGAGGAGTCCCGAGTCTCAGCCCCACCTGAAGTCCAGGCAATCCTGCAGGACTTCCAAGATATTTTCCCCGAGGACTTACCCTCTAGACTCCCTCCCATGCGTGATGTACAACACGCTATTGACCTTGTCCTTGGGTCCACCCTACCCAACCTTCCCTATTACAGATTTAACCCCAAGGAGCATGCTGAACTCCAAAGAATTATCTAGGACCTTATTCAAAAAGGCTTCCTCAGGGTGAGCAAAAGCCCATGTGCTGTTCTTGCCTTGCTCACACCCAAGAAAGATGGCACCTGGCGGATGTGTGTTGACAGCCGCGCCATCAACAAAATCACTGTCAAGTATAGATTTCTAATTTCTCGTCTTGATGACATGCTTGACATGATGAGTGGAGCCACTATCTTTTTCAAAATTGACTTGAAAAGTGGCTACCACAGGTCTGAATCTGACATGGGGATGAGTGGAAGACAGCCTTCAAAATAAAAAAAGGTCTGTATGAGTGGCTTGTCATGCCGTTTGGGCTATCAATTGCCCCCAGCACTTTCATGAGGCTTATGACAGAAGTCCTTCGTCCTCTCATTGGTCGCTTCGTTGTCGTCTACTTTGACGACATTCTCATCTATAGCCACAACCCTCAGGACCACATCCAACATTTGAGGGAAGTCTGCGAGACTTTGAGGAGAGAAACCCTGTATGCCAATCTTAAAAAGTGTGAATTCATGACAGACCGTGTCACTTTTCTCGGCTTTGTGGTTTCGAGTCATGGAGTGTCTGTGGACCAATCCAAGGTCCAAGCCTTAGTCGACTGGCCTAATCCCCAGAACGTCATGACGTTCACGGTTTTCATGGGATAGCCACCTTCTATAGACGCTTCATAAAGAGTTTTAGCACCATCATGGCACCCATTACGGATTGCATATGTAAGGGAAATTTTGAGTGGACCAAAGCTGCCTCCCAGGCTTTTCTTGCCAGAAAGAAGCTTGTGACCAACGCCCCTATCCTCCGCCTACCAGACTTTTCCAAAGTCTTTGAGATATCCTGTGATGCATCTGGCGTAGGTAAAGGAGGAGTACTTAGCCAAGAAAGCCACCCTATGGCTTACTTCAGTGAGAAGCTTTCTGATGCAAAGCTTTGGTACTCCACATATGATAAGGAGTTCTATGCCGTGGTCCAAGCCCTCAAACATTGGAGACACTATCTCTTACCACAAGAGTTTATCCTATACTCGGACCACGAGGCTCTGAAATTCCTTAGCTCTCATAAGGGCTTAAACCCAAGACATAGTCGGTGGGTAGAATTCCTCTAGTCTTTCACATTTGTCCTAAAACATAAGGCTAGAAAAGAAAATAAGGTGGCTGACGTCTTGAGTCGAAGGTCTCCCTTCTTTCCACTGTCCGGGTAGAGGTCACTGGATTTGACTGCATGAAGGAACTCTATGGAGAGCGTCCCAACTTTGGCCCTGCCTACTCTGCCTTGTCTGATAGATCCTTGACAACCTTCCCTGACTATCTAGTGTAGGGTGGTTTTCTTTTTCGAGGACAACAACTCTGTGTCCCGAGGACTTCTGTACGGGACTTCCTAATTTAAGAAATACATGCTGGAGGTCTTGCTGGTCACTTTGGATGAAACAAGACCATCCATTCTGTTGAGGAGTATTTCTATTGGCTTGGCCTGAAGAAAGATGTGTCCAAGATTGTAGCCCAGTGTAGGACGTGTACAATGGCCAAACAGGTCAAATAAAACACTGGTCTCTACACTCCTTCCCCATTCCTGATAAACCATGGGTTGATGTGAGCATGGATTTTATCCTTGGATTACCACGCACTACTCACAAACATGACTCCATCTCTGTGATAGTTGATAGGTTCTCTAAGATGGCCCACTTCATTGCATGTTCCAAAACATCGGATGCATCTAGAGTAGCCCACCTATTCTTTGATGTAGTCGTGCGTCTGCATGGTCTCCCCCAACCATAGTGTCTGACCGAGATGTCCGGTTCACTAGTTACTTTTAGAAGACACTGTAGCACCTAGTTGGCACTAAGCTGAAATTTTCCACTGCCTATCACCCCCAAACCGATGGGCAAACCGAGGTCGTCAATAGGAGTTTAGGAAATATGTTGAGGTGTCTTGTAGGGGATCATTCTGGCACGTGGGATCTTCTTTTGCCTAGAGCCAAATTTGCATACAATAGCTCTGTCAATAGGTCCATAGGTATGAGTCCATTTGAGGTCGTGTATGGATACAAGCCTATGAGTCTAGAACATCCAAGTCAGCTCAGGAATTTGCACAGCATGTCAAAAGTCTGCATGAGTAAATTAGCAAACAAATCAACCTTAGTTATGAGACTTACAAACGCTTGGCTGATTCGCATAGGCGTCACCATGAATTTCAAGAAGGTGACATGGTTATGGTACGGGTTCGACCCGAACGACTCCCCTCGGGAGCCGTTAAAAAGTTGCAAGCCCGTAGTGATGGTCCCTTCCCAATTCTGCGGAAGATTGGCTCCAATGCTTATGTTGTGGACTTACCTCCCAAATATGGGATTAGCTCTACTTTTAATGTGGCAGACCTAGTGGCCTACAAGGAACCCACAGCGATTCCTAGTGACCCTTTCGAGCCTTCTCCTCCCATTACGAGTGAGCCCACCCTTGTGCATCCCATTGCCTCGAAAGCACCGTGCGGAGCAAATTGAGAGGATACTGGATGAGCAGGTGACAACTACACGGAGCCGGGTGTACCAGCGCTACCTTGTCCGCTGGCGGGACCGTCCACCTTCTGATGATTCCTAGATCAGCCGGGAAGATCTCCAACGTCTCGATCCGGATCTGCTGGAGCACTACCATAGCAGTGTCCCTCCTTACTCGACGGAGTCGAGTTCCAGCGGCCCCGGGAGGGTTGGTGGGGACACCGGGCCCACTACTGGGAGCTGACACCGCATCGCCCCAACTGCACCGAGCTTGTGGCTCGGAGACTCACTTGAAGACTCGGCGTCCTGAGTACTTATTTATATGTATTTGTGTATTTGTGAGTACGGTGGTATTTGTATTATTAAACCACCATATCTTATTTTATTTTTTACCCAAGTCAAAGTATTTTATTTTATTATGTCAAAGTCAAAAGAAGGTTGGTGAGTTTTATTTTATTAGGCTAGGGTATGAATGCTCTTAGTGAAAGATGGAAGGTATGGTTGTAATAGCCTTCCCTATATAAAGGGGGGCTAAGATGTGTGTTTTCACATATGAAAGAATCAAAGTTTTGAAATCACATAAGGTGCCTTTGCCTTTGTGCTTCCCCTTCCCTCCTTTCTCCTCTTGTGAGATTTGAGTGTCGCCCTGTGTGAGACCGTCCGGTGTGAGGCCGTGCTGCGCGAGGCAGTGGTTATCCGTCCTGTTCGTGCCGTCGATCCATTTTCCACGTCGCCACCGCGTCAGAATGTTCTGACATTATGTGTCGTACAAGGCTCTGTCAGATACTTGGGATCGTATGCCAATGATTGGCAGACGAAGACACGTGATTTCCTTAAGTTCTCCACGTGCGGAGCCATTTCTCACCCTTACGAACCCATTTTATACCCTTAACGGCTATTTGTCAGACATAACATCTATTTGTCCCCCTTACGGCTGATAGTCGTCTCCTTAGCATTTTCTCATTTAGACTGAAGCCGTCGCGCTAACTCATTTGTTACCCTTAGCGCTCTATTTGTCGCTGCTGCCTTGATATTTTTCACCTTTGCTTCGATATTTCTCACAGTTGTGTTCTTGACGGAATCTTCATTGGATCGGCAAGCGGCAACAGACGATCGTCAAAGCGGCGCCGACAACTTTGAAACTATATTAGCTATGTTTAAATGTTTTATGTTAATGGGCCACATGAAATGATATAAGTGGGCCTATTGTGTGTTTCCTTTTGTTATTAGGAATATATATATAGCTATAACTAGGCCCTAGTGTGCACTCATGAGAGTCCTCATAAGAACCCATGTCCTTTGGGTTTTCTATGTGTCCCACCCCCTCCCATTTAAATGTGACCTCTCCCCTTCCCACTCTTTTCTATTTAAGTTACTTGTAACCCCACGTAAGGAATAGAATGGAGTTAAAATTTTTGGAAAGATGGGGAAACCCCCACTCTCTCTACCTCTTTCCCCTCCTTTCCCTCCCACGCTGCCACCTCTCCCTCATCCTCTCCCCAGGTGGCCCTCCCTCTCCCTCTCCCGCCTGCGTCTCTCTCTCTCTCTCTCTCTACCCCATGCTTCTCCATTTCCCCTCCCTCACATCTATCTGCATGGCCAACTACCCGCCCCCCCTTCCACTAGATCTCCTTCCTCCCCACTTCCCCTGCAATTGCAGTCTATCTCCCCCCTCCTCTTCCTCTAAACTTCTTCCGTAAGGCCATGCACCTGCCCTCCTTCTTCTCGTCCCTCAGCCCGTCTCTCTCCCCATTTCCCCCTGCGGTCTCCCTCACTCTCCCTTCCCCCACCTTCCCTCCCTCTTCACCACGATGACCTCCCACCCCCTCTCTACTACCCCTTTCTCTGATCACACACCAGCACCCCTCCCTCTCGCTGCCATCTTCCTTTCCCCACTCCTTTTGGCCTCCCAGACGGTGCTCCCTCCCCCCCTGCGTCTCTCCCTCTACCTATCCTCCCTTCACCCACTCCTTTTCTCAGCCCTCCCTCTAACTTACCTTCGCACCATCGGGAGCCTCACCCTCACCACTTTTCTCTCTCTAACACCGCCGCGGCACTCCTCTCTTCTTCTCTCTCTCTACAGTCGCGAGCCAGCCCCCTCTCCCATGCATCTCCTCACGCAGGCCCACTCACGTAACCCCCCCAAGGCCCTTTCTCCCTCCCCTTTACCCTCTCTAAACCCGCGGCCGATCCCCTGTTTGGAACAGGGGCATCGCAGGTGCCCCATTCCCCTCTCCACTCTCTCCTTTGTAGCACCGCCAGCCCCCCATCTCCCCTCACGTAAAACTTCCTCCCCCCCCTCCCCAGCCATATTTCTCTCCGACGACCCCCCCAGTTGTGCCCTCCATCCCCTTGCAGAACCCCTCCCCCACGCACCAGCCCCTTTCCACCGCCATGAACCCCCTGCTTCGTCCATCTGCTACCAGCCAAACCTGCAGCCCCACCCCTCACTTGCACCTGCAAGAGGGTCGCAGCCCCCCACCGTCGCACCACCTCCAAGCCTCACCTCCCCTCTCACCCTACCGCTTGCATGCATGCACACCCATCACACACACCACTTACAAGCCTCGCCGCTGCCACCGTCGGAGCCACTTCCCTCGCCGCGACCACTCGCTCGCTCTCTCTCTTCTACGGCTAAGATCCCAACGCCAGCACCACCTTCAACCCATCCTCCCTCCTCACCAACTGCCATCGCTCACCCAAACCCCACTTACACATCCCTCTTAAACCTCCATTCCCATTTGAGAAGCCAGCCCACCCCTTCGCCTGCCTCCCCTGCTCTTACTCTTTCCCACGCCCATCCCCTGTCTCTTCCTAGATGGCCGCATGCACGCAAGTGGGCGTAGCCTCGAGCGCTCACGGTTGCACACAACAGCTCCACGTCCCGATCAAGCGCGCACACGAGCCCTGGCATGCGCCGCCATCTTCTGCTGCTACGCACGCGAACAAGCCATGTGAACGGCCTCGGTCCATCCTCCTTATGCGAGTGCGGTGGCCACCAGTTCATGCGGGCTCACCCGCTACCTTATTCCTCTCCAGCCGACGATGACATGGAGCCCACCACACTGGTGACCCTGTTGTCGATGCTATCATCGTCCTCTACTTTATACAAAGCCCACTGCCGTCGTGGCTTCTCCTTCCTCACACGAACGCCTGGCTCTGCGAACGGCATCTCCAGAAAACGCCCTGCACACATGGGCACGAACGGCCTAGCATGCATGGCAACGTACCAGATCCCACGTTGACGCTCCTGCACCCATGCTCGCGAACAGCACCTCCAACCCGCCCACAAGCAGCCACACCCAGCACACTCTCATGCGAACGCCGTTCGTCGCCGTGGACGCTGCCCTGCCAGTCTGCCGCTATCTCACACGTGCTGTAGACAGTAGCAGCTCGAGGCCACCATGCCCAACCCCGGAAATGCCCCTCGGTGCCCTCATGTTGGTCCCCACCTACGGCGTCGTCGACTGCCACTACTGCAAGCTCCCCTGCTAGCCACCGTTCCGAGCACGCAAAGGCCAACATCTCCGCCTCCCTTTAAGCACGATCATATGAATATTGCCCTTTGGAAACTAAACTAGAAACACCACTTGGATTTAGATACTGAGCAGGGGGAGAGATTTGTTCTCCAGAGGAAAGTAGAAAAAGAAATGTCTCAAGTGATGAAACTGAAAGCTGTTGATGACACAACTAAGGATCGATGGATCTGTAAAGTAGACAACAATGTTGTCCCCTAGTAAAAAAATAGGCTCTTAGAAGTCTGTCGTTGGCGTCAATGATGAGGATGCCATCTGCATGCGTACCAGAGCTCGCCATTCACTTATACTCTCGAGGAACTGGAGGTATTTTGTCAAGAATCTGATGATTATGATGACCATCGAAATGTTGATGATGAAGAAGAATATCGTAAGTTTCTTGCAGCTGTATTATTTGGTGGAAATGATGATGGACAGAAGAAAAAAATGAAAGGCAAAGAAAATCTCGAACTCGGATGGTCGTGTCACATCACCTTGTATCACGTGCCCATCACTGTTGTACTAATGAGACCTTTCTTGAGCCATTGGAGTATGGACTTATCTATGGTGAGGTTGGGTGTCTCTAGAGGAGCTAGGCTAGAGGTGTGTGAGTTGTTTGGCCTTTGGATTTTCTCTATGTTGGGAGGTGGATTCGGATGGGCATCCTTCTCCACTTGGGTAGGTGTGTGGGTAGCAACTTCTATTGCTAATGGAGTAGGGGGATCTATGGTGGGTGGTTTGGTGATAGCTAGCGTATGACACACCCGGGGTGGTGAACAAGCATGGGCTTGGGTTGGGATAGGAAGGGGAAGTAGAGGAGGCCTAGGTTGGGGAAAGATTGGTGTAGGAAGTGGGAGGTGGGTTGGGTGAGGGGTTTTGGGTTGATTTGTTTTGGGAGATGTGTCCCTTTTTGGGGACGATGGTGGGTTTGTGGTGGTGGTCAAGGGGGCTTGTGGGGTACGGGTTTGGTGAGGGGTTTTGGGTTTGGGGGTGGTGGCCATTATGGGCCTAGGTGGAGAGGTGGACACGGTGTCCACTTGGTTTTTAATGGTGAGGGTTGGATAAATGGTGGTCACCATGGAGGGAATTGGGTCGGTTAGGGGTCTCTTGTCCTTGGGATCGTTTGGGGTGGAAGTGGGGGCTAAAGGGGCTTGACTAGTGTAGGTTAGGGAAGGGGGGTTTGGTTGGGGTGTGGGGGCCCTCATGGGGTTAGGTGGGGAGGTGGAGGCCTTGGACACTTGGGTTCTAGTGGTAAGGGTTTGGACGGGTGGGGTTGGAGGAGTGGGAGTGCTCCTCGAGTTTTGGTAACCCGGGTAGGAGGGAGGAGGTCGGGGAGTGTAGACTTTCCTAAGTTCGGCTCTCATGTTCTCCCATGTGTTAATAGGCTCTAGCCTCATAACCCTCCTAAATTGTTCAATGAACTTCCACCTATCCTCGGCATGGTACACAAGTCGACTCTTGGCAAGGTAGATTTTCATGGGTTCAGTCATTGGATTCCTTTTAAAGTATTTGTCCATGTTTTCCTCCCACTCTAAATATGCACTAGGGTGGTATCCGTTAAAGATAAGGTCCTCAAATAGGACTTTGTCCAAAGGGGTGTCAATCGGACCTTTGCGGAGGGCCGAGTGAGATAGATGTGACTTACATGAAGTAGCCATGCTAGTGGACAAAAGAGATGCAACCGAAGACTCTAAATGCATATGAGCGTCCTAGGACCAACTTGATAGAGACAAGTTGTGAACTTGCTCTGATACTGAAAATCTACCTTGCCAAGAGTCGACTTGTATACCATGCCGAGGATAGGTGGAAGTTCATTGAACAATTTAGGAGGGTTATGAGGCTAGAGCCTATTAACACATGGGAGAACATGAGAGCCGAACTTAGGAAAGTCTACACTCCCCGACCTCCTCCCTCCTACCCGGGTTACCAAAACTCGAGGAGCACTCCCACTCCTCCAACCCCACCCGTCCAAACCCTTACCACTAGAACCCAAGTGTCCAAGGCCTCCACCTCCCCACCTAACCCCATGAGGGCCCCCACACCCCAACCAAACCCCCCTTCCCTAACCTACACTAGTCAAGCCCCTTTAGCCCCCACTTCCACCCCAAACGATCCCAAGGACAAGGGACCCCTAACCGACCCAATTCCCTCCATGGTGACCACCACTTATCCAACCCTCACCATTAAAAATCAAGTGGACACCGCGTCCACCCCACCACCTAGGCCCATAATGGCCACCACCCCCAAACCCAAAACCCCTCACCAAACCCGTACCCCACAAGCCCCCTTGACCACCACCACAAACCCACCATCGTCCCCAAAAAGGGACACATCTCCCAAAACAAATCAACCCATAACCCCTCACCCAACCCACCTCCCACTTCCTACACCAATCTTTCCCCAACCTAGGCCTCCTCTACTTCCCCTTCCTATCCCAACCCAAGCCCATGCTTGTTCACCACCCCGGGTGTGTCATACGCTAGCTATCACCAAACCACCCACCATAGATCCCCCTACTCCATTAGTAATAGAAGTTGCTACCCACACACCTACCCAAGTGGAGAAGGATGCCCATCCGAATCCACCTCCCAACATAGAGGAAATCCAAAGGCCAAACAACTCACACACCTCTAGCCTAGCTCCTCTAGAGACACCTAACCTCACCATAGATAAGTCCATACTCCAATGGCTCAAGAAAGGTCTCACCATTCCTAGTTCACAACCATGCCACCTACCCATGGGATATCAATCCCAAATCATTCCCATTTAGCCACATGTCACTTATCAAACTTCCTATTGTGTGCAAGATTTGGGAGACTTAGTGAACTACCTACATTGGCAAATTCACTTGACCAATATGCTAGCCTTGAGGCCGTCCGAAACTAACACCATTAGCCTAGCATATCCCTCCATTGGCTCTATCACTTCCATCTACACTAATGGCCAAGTTACTAGTGAGATCATCCTCCTTCTTCCCATGGAGGAAGAACCTATCCTAGTCCACTCCCTAACCATTAAGATCCCAAGTGCTTTGATTGGTCAACCCATTAGCAACCTTGGCCCAATTATTGAGGAGGATGACTCACCATTCGAGGACCTTGAGAGCATAGAGTACCCCTACCAAGGTGACCATTACCATGATCCCTTTGACCCTTTTCTATGGGAGCCTAGATCTCAATGTAACCCACTCACCTTATTCACCACCCACCTTACCCTACCCTTACCACCCATGATAACCCAAAACCTTCCCTTCCTAGAATTGGGTTACACCAAAGAAGCCTTAACCATAGGCAACATACACAATGGGATTGATAGATGGCCCCACTCCATGATGTCTCCCTTCTTAGATCCCTTTGACTCATACGAATGGAAGCTCAAGGGCCACCCCACACCTATGCACATAGAAGTCATCACTAGGATTGAAATGCATGTGCTTAGGCATACCACCCCACTTGACATGATTAGAAAGTCGGGGTCCATTCATTCATATCACCTACATGTCAAGAAGAAAACATGAGTGGTCAATATTTGGTTGTAATGGTCCACCATCATTCATCATAAATCTCAAGCATGTTAGGAGCATTCATGGATGTCCGGGTCCCCCGGCACTCATCACACTCACACATGAAAGGGACACCTATGGATGCACCGGTCCTCCCAAGACATTCAAAGTCTTCATAACATCAATGCATGATAGGTCTACATGTGGTTGCCCTGGACCACCTTTGCATACCACGCACTACTCACTCACACCGCATCTTAGTACATGGCATATGCATCAAAATATGCATCAAGCAAAAAGCGGTGAGAATTACAAAAAGCGGGCAAAAACTCGTGAGCGCCACTTGAAATTCCACGTTGGCGACTTGATGATGATGATGATTTTGGAGTGGCTCTACTCTAGGGTCACCTCCAATTTGAGGGCACGAGGACTTGGACCGTGCCAAGTTCCGAGTGGCCTTGGCACCCGGCTTGCGGGTTGAACTTACCAATAGGTTTTGGGATACATCCCACTTCCCACGTGACAGATCCGGCACCCTCTAAGGGTACCGCGGTGGATCCTAGTGAGTGTCTTGAGCCTACACCTATCCTTGTGAGAGACACCCTCGGAGTGCCACCACAAACTAGCCCGAGAGCCCGACGTCAGCACATGGCGGCAATACTAAGCAAAGCAAGATCTCTTCGCCAGCCTAAGGGTGTGTCCGAGCCACTTTGTCGAGTGGAAGCACCGTTCCTCGGCTATGGACATGGGTCGAGTTTGGAGAACAAGGTTCGCCCGGAACTGCGTTTGGGATGCTACTTCCCCGGTGGACCCATACTCGACAGGGTCGAGTTTTCTCCACCCCAGGGGTATGATGGGGACATCCCTTGCCCCTCCACATTTTCTGAAGCTCGGATTGATCGTCGGTGTACGCCATTATGTTCCTCATGTGTTTGTGAGTCGAGTCATGTAATTTTCTTATTTTTATTTGAGTCTTAAACATGTAATTTTCCCTTTATTGAGTCATGTACCTAGGTTAGAAAGTCATTTTCCTAAGTCTTGAAGTCATTATGTTGGTTTGATAGGTTAATGGGCCCAATTCATTGGGCTAGGCCCAGGGGCGCCCCTCCCTTGGACTGTTTGGTCATTAGTTAGTTTGTCAGGGTCAGTTTGGTCTTAGGAAAAGTGTGGGGTCTATAAATAGCCCCACCCCTCTCTCATTTGTAACAATTATGTTTGAATATTGAATCCAAAAAATTTCCACACCTTCTAGTTCCCTCTCAATATCTCCCTCTCTCTCTCTCTCTTACTATCACTCTCTCTAAGTGGGTTGTGCCCCCTCTCTCTCTCCTCCCCACCCCAATTTCGAAATTCATTCTCTCTCCTCCCCATTCACCCCTCATTAAGGCCCCTTCCCCTTCCCCATGCACTCATTCAATTCCCCCTCCAACCCCTAGGTTGAAATCCCTTCTCCTAGGCACCTTTCCACTCTCCCAAGCAACCCTCCCTCTCCCCAAGACTGAAAGAGCCCTTCCCTAGGCCAAATTTTGAATTTCCCTCTCCCTTGTGCTGTGCCCTTTCATCTCCCCACCTCCCTAACCACCCAAGGTCGCACCCCCCCTTCCCCATCCACCAAATAACCCCTTGTTCATGCCCTTCCCCACACCCTCTCCTCCACCTATTCTGTCCCTGTTGCAGGTTTCAGAAAAGTAGTGATTTGCAGTAGCAGCCACGACTTCCCCTGAAGGATCCCGGTGGCATATCTTATATTGATGGAATCGTCTCCAAGTCTTCTTTCCAACGGTGGTACTCCTGCCTGCATCTGAGTTCGGAGCTGTCTGAAGAAACGTCATCTTCAACGACTGCGCAATCTGTCCCAGACTGAAGGCCAGAGCGATCTTGGAAGCCGTTCAGCGGCCAACCTTGGAGGAATTCGATCACGCTTCCTTCTACAAAATTTTTTTTCGTCTAGTCCTCCATCAGTAGCAGAAGGAACGATGCCAATCGCCTACCTGAGCTATTTGTTCTGAATTTCTTCGCCGGAGTGTGCAGTCTGCCCCCTGCAAGTCTAGGTTCGACCTGTCTTCACTTCTCCGGCCACCGTTCTCCTCTCTAACCTCGGATTGTGGCCCCGTCAATTTCTGCTCGAAGCTACTCCGACCACGATCGCGTCAACACAGTTTCGTTCGATTTGGAGTTTGGGAGCGACCAAAGTGCCTTCTGCAATCCACTGTATCAGTTCTGCATCAGTCAGAGGCAGAGTGTTGCTGTCCTGCTCCAGTCGCCGGTCCAATCAGCCCCGAGTTCCAGAGCTTCCAAAAAAATTCAAGCATCATCCTTGGCCAGTTGGGGAACTTTTGGCATCGGTTTCATCAAATTTGGAGCTCAGTTGAGTCCTTGGCAGCATCTTCATCGACAACCTGTTCAGCAAAACTGAAGAGTGGCAGAACCGGCGAAGCTTGGAGAGTCGGCGTTCTCTTCATAATTTCCCCACCCCGCTTGGCCGGCTGAAGGCCCCTCCCTACGTGGAGGTAATCTTGATTGTAATAAGTCTAACCCCCACCCCAAGAGCCCCCCTCCTGCGAGAGGTGTAGTTCATGTAATAATATTTTCACAGATTTGAAGCGACACCGACGCGGCTTGCGGGCGCAAACCCTTGCCTCCCCGCTCGCCCCCGTCTTCAGCCGGAGTTGGCGTCTTCATTCTGGCTAGGTGAGCCTCGGTCCCCCTTTCCTTGCTGGTCAATATCACTTGCTTAGCTTAGTATTCTTGCTTTGCTACGTCGGACGGAGAGCGAGGGCCCGACCCAAATTGCTGAACACGTGAGTGTCCATCGCGGGCGAGTTGTGAGCGAGCCATTTCAACCCACATCCATGGTGTGACGGCCGCCCGTGAGTGGGCATCCCTGGCCCAATTGGGGTTCTCCCCAAGCTTGCTAAGCATCGGAGCATCATTGTCCCACCCCGGACCCTCTCCATTATCGTTTAGTTGCCCACGGGCACAAGTGTGCACCAAGCGAGTGAGCCGCTCAAGTGGTATCATCGCCAATTTGCTTGCTTGCAACCTTAGGTCCAAGGGTCATATTGTCTTGTGGTCATCACCCCAAGGTGGTGTCACATCAGTTCTTCATCTGGCAGATCCTTCTGAAGAACACTATGTTTGATTTCTTCTATTTGACCCCTTCTTGGAGATTGATCTACGTACAGAACTTGACTCCTTATGTTTTGTTCATTACCTTTGATATGAATCTGCCACCAGAAAGCTTCATCTTTCTCTCATGGCTTTCTGCTTGATTGATCTTGATTTCCTTGATCAGTGCATCTCTTGCAGTGTTTGACACTTGAGATCTTCTCATTGATTGCCGTGATCCCTTTTTGTTCACAATCCAATTTGTCTTGTTTTGAATCTTCTACTCGAACTGGAGTTGACTAGATCAGACTGGAGTCAAGTGAAATGCTTCAGCTCCAAGCCTTAACACCTATTTTATAGCCTAGCAGCATTATTTGTTAGCCCTATTGGCCATTTGTCACCACTGCCTTGCTATTATTCTCCCTTAAACCAGTCCAACCATCGCCCTTGTTATTTCGCTTGAACGAGTTGCTCTAGCATTGACTCCACCGTCTTCTGGAGTCGACTCCACTCCAGAGTTTTTCACTTCTAAGTTTGTTCTCAATAGCGGCAGCCTATTTGTCACCTCTAGTGACTCATTTGTCACCACTATCCAACATTTGTCACTCGAAGAAGCTATTTTCACCCTTAAACCGTAGCGATAGCCTTCTTCATCTAGCGGGTATGAATCTTGTTCTGACAAGGCTCAATTCTACTTCACCATCATACTTCCTTCTTCTTCAACAGTTTTTCACCTTTCCTGAAAACAACATATGTTAGACAATAGCAACATGAAAAACAATGTAAACATGAATAATAAAATATTCAGTTTTTTATTTGTGTATTTGCAAACTTAACATCAAAGACTTTGTGTGGGTTTGACATCATCAAAACAAAACTACACCCAACACAGTAGTGGTGATGGCTTGTAGTAGCCGTTGCCTCCCTAGGGAGGTGTTCCCGACCCCATGGAGGTATCCATGAATGGCCCGGGTGATGTCTTCTTGCTCCCAGTCAGGGTAAGCCGTGGGTGACGGTACCCTTGCTGGCCTCTTATCCTTCCTCATTCTTTTCTTCTATCCCGTCCTGGGCCTGTTGACGTCGACCCATCTTTGCCGAGTCATCACTGGGACACGAGATGATTTAGGCACCCAGACTTGCTTGGTCCTGCATGGCCTTGGGGCCGGTTCGTTCTTCGATCGGGGGCCATTCCACCATTCTTCTTCTCTATTCTCCCTAGCGCTTGGAAAGAGTTGCGCACATGGATGTTTAGAACGATCCGTTGAGGGATCACTTTGGCTCTTCGACCATTAAGGTGACCTCTGATGCCCCCGATCAGAACCGATTTGCCGGTGCTGGAGATCGGCCCCTGGGGGGTAGCAGCTGCAGCATTTCTTCGGCTCCTTCTTTGACGGGAAGCCATCATCTTGGTAGTCGAGCCTGTGTCGAAACGAACGTGGTGGACAAAACAACCCATGGTCTTGATCGACGTGCTATCGACAGTAGTTGTTGGCACCCCGACAGCTGCAGGTCGGGTGGTGGAAATCCCCGTGGCGGGTATATGGACTTCGACGGGCTTGGGCCCCTCGATCTCCAGCAGGTTGACGAAGGCCACCCCCAAGAATTTGGGAAGCCCACCACCGGAGGAATGTCACCGAACTTGATCGGCACTGCAAGGTAGCCATGGTTGGCCTGGCTTGCGATGACTGATGGTCTAAAGCTGACGGCCATTGTAATCATCGGAGTATGATCCTGCAATTGCAAGCAAAATAGTTTAGAATTTCAAGAGGAGGCTGTAGGGCCCCTAGTCCTGGTGAGGAGATGAAGGGAGGTTAGGTCCCACTGGGCGTTCCAGACTTCTGGATGTACTTTCGGGACACTTTTTTTATTCTTTGTTTATTCGTTTGTTTGTTCGTTTGTTCGGTTTATTCATGCGAGGGTGTGCCAGTCACCTAAGTGATGATTTATTCGGGCTTCAATGAAGCCTGTGGTGCGCTCGATCTGACTAATTAGATGATTGTGTGTGTCGTGTCGGGATAAAAAATCACCACGTCATAAAGGTCACAACGTTAATTACACCCCCTTGGAGAGGGGAAAATCCTTGATTAGTTGCTAGGAAAAAGGGCCCTAAGGCCTGAAATTCATACTAACGAAATGAGAGAATGAAATCTTGAGCTGCGTTTAGATAGACCCCGCATTGGGGTGCAAACGTTAAAAGATATGTCGGTCATTCGCGGACGATTTTTTGTTCGGACGAGGGTCCGTGTTTGTAGCGTAAAAGACGGCGATAAGACCACACAAATGTCTGCCGCATATTCTGCAAGTTTAATAAGAATGCAGGATTGGATCTCGATAGAGGGGCAGGTCAGGTTCGATGAACTATCGGCCCAAGGCAACTCCGGGTCATGACCATATCAGGATGGTTCCCAAGGTCCAATCCAACTTAGCTGGGTGTCGTTGATGTTACCTCCGTGCCGAGTCCGGGGAAGCGGAGATTCCGAGGCATTCGTGATTATGTTGTTGTTACAAATTTTTCTTTTAGTTACTAGATTCCTTTTTTTGTTTAGGGGCATGGATGCACTTTTTGTTCATTTGTTATTATCATTCTTTTGTTACATTATTATCCCATTTTATTACCATTCAGGTATGTGAGTATGTGTTCGACGGTGAAACGGCGTGAGGGTTAAAACAACATGAGAAGAGCAGGGGCGTGCCGGTTTAGAGATAGCATGGGGTGAGGGTTAAAATGGCGTGAAGAGAGAAGGGCGCGTCGGTTTAGAAATGGCAAGGGGTGAGGGTTAAAACGGCGTGAGGAGAGAAGGGTGTGCCGGTTTAGAGATGGCATGGGGTGAGGGTTAAAATGGCGTGAGAGGTAGCGCGCCGGTTTAGAGAGTCCATGAGGTTAAAACAGCGTAAGGACGGGCGCTCTGGTTTAGGTGACGCCGGTTTAGGAGAAGGGTATGATGGTGCCGTTCTGGGTGAGGTTCAAGGCTAGAGATTTGATTCTGATTTTTTTTTGTTCACCTGGTAGGATGGGTTAACAAGAAGATTCAGGTGTAGATTATAGAAGTTTAGTGTACATATGTCTGATAATGCAGGGGCTATGTTATGTCAGGTTCATGGGAGCTCAGGCACACACATCTTTTGTCCGCAGAAGGCCTTTTCATTCATCTTCATTCTTGGAGTTGGTACTGTGATCATTCTGTTATGTCCCTGTGTTTTGATGCTGTCAAAACCATGAATCATGTATACTCTTTAAATTGTTTTTGATTGAGTTGTTTAAGTGTTTAAATTGCCATGTTGCACAAAGAACGGGATAAAGGCTAGTCAAATTCAAAAGTCAATGCATAGTCAACAAGAAAAGTCAACATGGTCAATGAAGTCAATGCACAGTCAACAAGAAAGCTCAATGGTCTAGCTCAGCCAGTCAAAGCTCCAATCAGCACAAATTGTACTAATGACCGACAGATAGTTGGCACAACAACGAAGGTCGATGCACCCTTGTGATTTCAACAAGCAAGGTCGGTGCAATGCCTTCCCTGCACAAGCAAGGTCGGTGCAATCTCTTCGCTAGCACAAGCAAGGTCGGTGCAGTCTTTTGATTTTAAAGGCACAAGGTCGGTGCAAGTTTCAACTTCAAAGGGACACGGTCGGTGCAACACTCGACTTCAAAGGGATTTAGTCGGTGCAACTTTCTCCCGAAAGCACACAAGGTTTTGGTTTCAAAGGCAAACGGTCGGTGCACACTTCATTTATGGCAGATGAGGTCGGTGCACATTTCATATATCAAACGCACAAGGTCTATGCACCTTTGGTCCATCAGCTTCTAAGGTCGATGCATACCGCCTTTAGCCAAGAACGAAGGTCGATGCTAGTTTTGCCCAGTTTTGATTTCTTGTGCTTGAGGTCGATGCTCATTCTGGTTCGATGTACAAGGTCGGTACATATATGTGTTTAAGGTCCATGCTAGTTCATGCATAGGGTTGATGCTAGTTGAAATAAGGTCTATGTTAGTTGAAATAGGGTTGATGCATGTTTTAACCTAATGCATAGTTAATGTCATTGCTACTTCGGGCCTCAAGCAAGAAGGTCGATGCTACTTATGTAAACTGAGGTCGGTGCACCTTTTGGCCCTCAAGCAAGAAGGTCGATGCTAGTTCTACCTTCAAGCTTTCAAGGTCGATGCCACTTGTGTAAACTGAGGTCGGTGCACCTTTTGGCCCTCAAGCAAGTTGGTTTGTGTTTGTATAAGGTCGGTGCACCTAAGGCCTTAAGCAAATCAAAGGTGTTTGATGAAATGCCTAAGAGAACAGTTGGCAACAACGGGACTTAAATGAAGCAGCGAACTTTACGGAGGCACGTGACTGGGCATAAGAAGTCAAGTGAGACCAATCATTGGTACAGCAGTGATGGGCACGTGATACAAGGCTAAGGTTAGAGGAACATCCTCGTCCCTGCCACGTAGACCAATAGGAAATCACTAGGTTACTTTTCTGCCTCATCCATTCGGAGGCTCTGTCCTATAAAAAGATTGCCTCATCCTTCGATGAAAAAGAGGGGTTGAAGGGCTACAGAAGGCAGTAGAAAGTGCAAGGGCTCCTGTGAGCGAAGGTTCCATTCAAAAAATAGAGTTGTGCAGAAGAAGAAAAGGAGAGTGAGAGCTGAGAAGTGAAGACAGTAGGAGAGAAAAATAGAGTATCGTAAAAGTGAGAAGAAGAAGAGAAAGAGAGAACCCGTGGAGTAAATGTGTGCAGCATAGTTCTGAGTGAAGTTCTGGGTGTTCCTTCTTGGCCTCTGGATCAAATACAAGCCATCGTGGTTTTCATTTTCATAGCTACTGTTGCTATAGTTCCTGTTGCTTTTGTCTTTCATTTTTTTCCTTGATTTCTTTCAATCAAGCTGTTAGTCAGCGTGTTAGCAAGCTATGAGGCTCAGCGTTGAGGATTTGTTCCTTGGATAGCAAAGCTGTAAGGCTCAGCGTGTAGCAAAGTTGTAAGGCTCAGCATGTAGCAAGCTATGATGCTCAGCGTTTCAAGCTATTTGTCAGCGGTAAACCTCACTCAGGTTTAAGTGGGGGATGGACGTAGGTCTGTGGTAGCTGACCGAACCATCTAAAAATTCAGTGTGCCCATGGTTTGTGAGTGTGTGTGATTCCATATCTTCTATCTCCTTCACAGGATGTGTTAGCTTGCCTTATTGAGCGCTATCTGGTTAATGTTTGTTCTCCTTGACTCATTGATTTTCCCTAACTTGGTCGAGTTTCTAATTCCACAATAATTTTTTAAAGGAGATTCATTCACCCCCCTCTGAATCCGAGCCTTGCATCCTATCAATTGGTATCAGAGCCTGATTTCCCATGATGTGGTCCAATGACTAGGGAAGACTTGGGAATGGAAATGTTCGCAGCTTCATAGCTGAGGGACAGTCTATTAACTGTCCTCCTTTCTTTGATGGTGTTAATTATATTTACTGGAAAAATAGGATGGAGGTATTCCTGAGAGCGCAGAGCCATAAACTCTGGAGAGTAATCACCACAGGACCATTTGAGCTGCCGCCAGATGAAAACGCATGGTCAAGGGAACAGGTCAGGCTTTCAACGGTGAACTGGACGGCTCTGAATATAATGTAGTGCGCAGTTCATCAAGAAGAGTATTCTAGGATCTCTGCTTGCAAATCAGCCAAAGACATGTGGGACAAGCTGGAGCTGATATATGAAGGAACGTCCCAGGTAAGAGCAACAAAGGTAAATATGCTGGTCTCCGTGTATGAGGTATTTAAAATGAAGTCTGATGAGTCAATAAAGGAAATGTTCTCTAGGCTTTCTCAGCTTACTGATACGCACATTGGAAAGTGAGATAGAAGGGGGGGATGAATAGATCACTCCCAAATTCGATAAGCACAAAAACAATTACTGAACCCCTCAGAGCACAGTGATAAAAACTTCGGAGATAGGTAAAAAGATATCTAGACTGTGAATTGAGATCAGGAAAGGAATTCACGATGAAGCAATATATCAAGTAGATGGATAGCAAGCATAAAGTAGATAGGCAAATCCACAAGAGAGACAGAGAGTTTTTAGGTGGTTCGATTGCTACTTGCAATCTTCGTCCACCCCTCACTCAGAAGAGTAAGGTTTCCTTGCAATGATCAATTGCACACAGTAGACTCAGTCTATGACAACCGCTGCCAAATAGCTTGCCCTGAGGAACACCCTCCTCAGCCTTCAGATCAACCAGAAGAAGCACTGGAGAACAAATCTCCCTTCCTTTGCACGCAGCAAAGGGAACCCTGTGAAATTGCTCCCAAGCAACTCACAAAACGAGAGGATCAAATCTCTCTTCCTCCAAGAACAATGGAGGGAAACCGGAGAACTTCTCCCTTCCTCCGAACAAGCTTGGAGGGTAACAAGATGGAATGGGAAACAAAGGAAACTCGAAAATAAAAGATCGATGGAAAACAACTATCTCAAATTCAAAACAATGTAGCTTCCGTAGAAGCAGATCTTCAGATTCAACGACAGCTTTCTCTCAGAATTTTCTCTCTGCTCTGGATGGAGTGGTTTGTCTCTGGTTTTCTCTCTTGATCCACACACTGCTCTCACTTCTCTTCTTTTTCACTATTCCATCCTTTTATCTTTCGAACCCTTTTCCTCAGCATATATATATATATATATCTGCTCTAGAAACTTAGGCGTGTGGATACCACGTTTCCCGCCTGAAAGGTTGGGGCACATGTTAGAATGTTCTGGACCTCCATCTTCCTCAGATCACGTGCCATCCATCTGGTGAATGCACAGACAAACTGTCAGAAAGGGAATATACATTTTGTCACATACTTAGCACAAGTCTTACCGACGTAGTGAGTAAGTAAGCATAAACTGCACTGAGTAGGAGTTACCAAGTCAGCCATTGCACTGACTTACTACAAGGTGAAAAAGAGGTTGCACCGAGTAGAAGTGAGCAAAGACGAGAGATGTACTGACATGAGAAAACGCATGACGTCATAAGCACGGACCATAGAGTTCAATCATGAAATAGATATGCACTGAAAAGAAACCACAGAACACAAAGATACACTAACTTTATTTTTTCCAGAAGAGAAAGTTTGCACCGAGTCTGATTTGCACTGAGATAAAAGAAATAAGCAGACTAAACAATGCATTCTAGTCAAGAATTGCACCGACCCAAATATTGCACCGACCTCGAGAGGTGGGATGCAAAGACATGATATGCACGGACCTTGGTGCATACGACCTAGTAAAATGCACTGAGACAAAATATGAACGACAGAACCTGTGCATGAACAAGGACTTGCACCGAGGTAAAACACTTTATGCGAGAAATGCAGACCTTGGAGAAACTTGCACCGAGCAAGCTTATGATCGAGACAATGCATGTACTAACTTAATATGCATTAAGCAAGAAGACGAATGACAAACAATGCACGGATCTAAATCATGCAACAAGCACAGACCTTCTTCATGCTCAGAAATAAAGGAACGCCCCGCGGCAAAATATGCACAGACTTAATGCGAGATCCATCGAGCTTTACTAAGACGAGCACAAGTGTTGAGCTTATTAAAGGAGACTTGCACTGAGGCAAGGACTTACCACCACATCTAGAGTCAGGCATGCACTGATCTATTGAATACATATGAACATGTAAATGCACGGACCTTTATAGAAAGAATGCGATAAAACAAATTGATTTATAGTGTGAGACATCATCAAAACCGTAGGGGTGCAACAATCTCCCCCTTTTTGATGATGGCAACACTATGAATCAAGCAATGTCAGGGCATTAAAGGAGATCAAAAGCAATCAGGAGCAGACCAAAAAGGAGCATAATATAGAGCATAATGTGCATACAGACAAACCAGAAAACCTTTCCCAGAAGCTCCATCTTCTGAACCTCTTCTCTCTCTAAAACTGCTCCCCTACAACACACTCTCAGATGCCACAAATGCTCTGAACCTCACAGATGACCGTTCACAAATGCTCTGAACCTCACAGATGACCGTTCTCCCCCTTTGACATCATCAAAAGGAAATGAGAGATATATGTAGTTGCTGGAGACATGAGGAAGAAATACAGTGGCTTCTTAGTGTAGAAAAACTCAAGAGCATATCTTAAGAGAATAAGTGAGTTGCTAAACTCAAGAGAAGATTCTTTAACTCTGGTAAGCAATAGAGAATTAGAATGAGAGGGAAGTTTATCCACATATAGGGTATATGATGCAGAGCAGGGATGAACAAGTATGACAAGACATAGCGGATCAAACAACTATACTAAGTAGACGACAAGAGACAAAAGCAGAGAAGGTGTGCTCAAGGTATTGAGGACAAGCATTCCATTAATTTGCACAATTATAAGGATATTATAGAGATTTTCAAGAATAACAGTAAGTAAGTTGGTAAATCACATCTTTGACATTAGGGAGACACCTTGATCAGAGGCCAGAATCCCCAGTTACTCAATGTGAAAACCTCATTACCTCTCCCTTTTAGAGAATAGAGTTAGTAAGTGTGGCTTTTTACGTGAGGAAACACCTTGATCAGAGGCCGGAGTCCCCAGTTACTCACCACCTTGTCACCATTGCCTTGTGATGGTCAGAAACATTAAGTTTATTTTGTCGAAACCCCCCCTTTTTTTTAATTTGACACCTCATGACATAGGAGAAACTTCATTTCATTGATGAAGCTCCTAGTTTCTCAATGATCAAACCGTAGACCTTTGTTTGTTTGGTTGAACCTTTATATTGTGGAGATGAAATGATTGAAGACAATACCAGAAGAGCTGTTTCTTGAAATGAATCTTGAAGTCTAGATTTCAAGTTGTTTTGCACAGATATCAAGACATACAAGTTTTAGCATGAACCAGAATCATGAAAAATGTAGGAAGATATACTTCGGACACTTAATCCAATTCTCTGATGGTCTACTAGAGAAAAGATTCTAGCTGGACTTTAGTTACACAAACTTATAGACTTAAGAGATGAATGGATTCTACTATCTGAGAGAGAACCGCACTCATTCAATCATGAGAACCAGCAATGACACACATCTGGTCAACCTTTTGAATCAGTCACACTTCTCTAACTACCTAGCTCCCCCTCAATTGATGAACAGTAGGAAACTAATCAGCAAATACTCAGAACTCCCCCTTACGGTTAGGATAGGCTCCTCACACAACCTCTTCCCAAAAAAATATATCAGGAGATTAGAAATTAAGATAATTTAAATAAGTCTCATTTTCTCCTTAATGTGATGAATTTGTCATTGTCTAGAGGCTTGGTGAAGATATCGGCAATTTGATTAGCAGTGCCTACATGAATCAGTCCAAAGGTGTTCTTAGAAACCTCATCTCTTATGAAATGATGCCTTATTTCTATGTGTTTGGTGCGTGAATGCAAGATAGGATTCTTGGCTAGATTGATGGCACTAGTATTATCACAATAAATGGGTGTGCATCCCAGGTCTACTTGATAGTTCTGAAGCTGGTGTTTAATCCAAATGACTTGTGTACCAGAACTCCCTACAGCCACGTACTCAGCCTCTGCAGTGGAGAGAGCCATAGAATGTTGTTTCTTGGAACCCCAAGATACTAAACACCCACCTAGAAATTCACAATGACCACTAGTGCTTTTTCTATCAAGTTTACACCCGACATAATCTGCATCTATGTATACAATTAAATCTAGTGTGTGTGATGCAAGAAACCATAAACCAATGGTGTGTGTAGCAGACAGATATCTGAAAATTCTTTTTACTGTCGCTAGATGCAATTCAGTGGGTCTAGATTGATACCTTGCACATATTCCTACACTGAACTGTATATCAGGTCTTGAAGCATACCTCGGTAGAGCTTAGCATCTACTTGTTTACCTATCTCATCTGCATCCAATGAGAGACTGGTACCCATTGGTGTAGTAATGTCCTTCAAGTTGGTCATGCCAAACCTATTGAGAACGTCCAATGTATACTTGGTCTGGTTGATGAAGCATCCTTCCTCCAACTGTTGTATCTACAGGCCAAGAAAATAATTCAGTTCGCCCCAAACTCATTTCAAATTCTGCAGACATCAATTTTGAAAATTCATCACATAGACCAGTACTTGTTAAGCCGAAGATAATGTCATCTACGTATACCTGGACCATGATGAGATCTTCTTTAAAGCTTTTTGTAAAGAGAGTTTGATCTACCATACCTCTTTGGTAGCCCTTGCTAATCAGAAATTCTGTTAATCTCTCATACCAGGCTCGAGGGGCCTACTTTAAACCATATAGAGCTTTGTTCAATCTGAAAACTTGGTCAGGTTTAGTGGAGAATTGAAAACTGGGGGGCTGTTCAACAAAAATTTCTTCCTTGATAATTCCATTTAAGAACGCACTCTTCACATCCATTTGTTGGAGTTTTATATTTTTGGAGCATGCAAATGCTAACAATATTCTTATAGCTTCCATCCTAACAATAGGTGCATAGGACTCATCAAAGTCAACTCCAAATTCCTGATAGTAGCCTTTGGCTACTAGTCTGGCTTTATTTCTAGAAATAATTCCATCTTCATTCATTTTATTCTTGAACACCCATTTGGTTCCTATCAGATTATTGTTCTCAGGTCTGGAACAAGTTCCTAGACATTGTTTCTATCAAATTGACCTAACTCTTCAGACATGGCATTGACCCAAGATGCATCGTTTAAGCTTCATCTACTGATTTTGATTCAATTTGAGAAAATAAAACAATTAAATATTGATTTTGAACATTTTTGAAATGAGACCTGGTCCTAGGAGGATCCCTTAAATTTCCTATGATATTATTCTCAGGGTGGTCTTTCAAGAATCTAACATTGGTTGAGGACTCACCTGGTTCGGTTGAGCTTACTTGATTCTGATCGGTTGGTCCTTCGGGTTGCTCATTTTCATCTTTCAATTCCTCTCAAGAAATTCTCCATCATGCTTTGAAGACCTGTCAGCATCATCAAGGTTGTTAGCATCTGTTGATTCACCAATTATCACATTAGGAGTTTCCTCTACAGTTTGGTCTATCATATTGAAAACCCTGTAGCCCCTGGTTGTTTCAGAGTATCCCAGAATGATTCCTGAAGTACTTCTAGCATCAAATTTATCTAGGTCCCTTTTATTATTGTTATGGATGAAACATTTTGAACCAAAAATTCTGAAATATGAGACATTTGGCTTTTTACCTTTAAGGAGTTCATAAAGAATTTTCTTATGGACAGGTCTTACCATTGCTCGGTTAATTGTGTAGCAGGTTGTGTTGGCTGCCTCTACCCAAAATCTCTGGGAAGCTGACTTTCGACCAGCATAGTTCTGGCCATTTCGATGATTGTCTGATTTCTTCTCTCAACAATTCCGTTCTGCTCTGGAGTCATGGGAGAAGAAAATTTGTGAGTTAGTCCCTCTTTATTGCAGAAGTCAGAGAATAACGAATTCTCAAACTCACCTCCATGGTCAGTTTGAATTATTAAAATACAGTGAGAACCTCCTTGTTTGATTTTATTGAAGAAGTGTTCAAACTTTTGAAATGCATCATTTTTATTTGCTAAGAAAAATAGCCATGAAAACCTAGTGAAATCATCTATAATGACGAACCCAAACCTTTTCCCATTCAAGCTCAAAGTTCTGGTTGGACCAAAAAGGTCCATATGCAAGAGTTCCATTGGTTTGGTTGATAAAGGCTCAGATCTGAGCTTAAATGACTTGCGAATTTGCTTGCCTAGAGCACAGGCATCACAGATTTTTGAGATAGAATTAAACTTGATTTTAGGCATGCCTCCGACTAAATCATGCTTGATCAATTTATTCAAAGTGGAAAATCTAGCATGCCCTAAACGTCTATGCCAATCAAAAGCATTATTTTCAGAATTAGCAGATAAGCAGAGATTAGATTCAGACTCAACATCTAAGTCTACCATGTAGACATTATTGGTCCTATTGGCTACAAACTTAACAAGATCAGAATTTATTTCGAAGATTTTGCATGAATTTTTATCAAACACAACCCTGTGACCCTTGTCGCATAATTGACTGATGCTAATCAGATTGTGTTGAAGACATTCCACAAGTAAAACTTTCTCAATTGAGTTAGTGGAGGACTTACCAACTGTGCCAACCCCAATGATCTTACCTTTATTCTTTCCTCTGAATTTGACCAGACCCCCTACCTTCATTTCTAGTTTGCTGAACTTGGATCGGTCTCCTATCATGTGCCTGGAGCAGCCACTGTCAATGTACCATTTGTTGTTCTCAGCTGCCAGGCAAACCTACAAAAGAAATCAAGCACGGTGGTTTGGAACCCAAGATAAGTTGAGTCCAAGGACATCATTTAAATCTTTAAGCAGATGTTTGGGAATCCAAAATTGTTTCAACTTGTTTTTCTCTTGCATGTTATTTTCAGGTTTATTGAAATTGTGACCAGAGTTGTGTCCAGCTGGTCTGGAGAAATGGAATCTATTCCAGTTATTAGACCTTTCATCCCTGGGGTATCTTCTGTACGCATTTTGATTACCAAATTTTTGTGAGTGTATGTTGTTTCCCCAGTAACTTCTGTTCGGGCCCATTCTTTTATAGCAATTCCAGCTTCTATTCTGATACATTTGCCTATTCCAGCTACCATTTTTGTTCTGATGAATGGGCTTAGTGAATTTCATCCCTGTTTTAAGATGTTGTTCAGCATGGTTTGTTGCTTTCTCCTTTGGATGCTGAATATTTTGATTACTGTTTAAGCTGGACGGTGTGTCCAGCTTATCTTTTCCCTTCTCAGGGCAGAAGATAGTGGTCTTGAACTGAAAGGGTCTCTTACTTGTCAGGTTATAGCCTAAACCCTCTTTGTTAAAATTTACCCTTGTTCCTAGTATAGAGTCCATATTTGTTTTCCCTTGAACAAATTTTTCTAAGATTTTTTGTTTGTCTTCCAGCTCTCTTTGCATAGACTCGCAATTTTTTAGAAGTTCTGTGTTTACTTCCTTAACAGCTTCATACTTCTCAATGATCACACTGTTTCCATTTAGAATTTCTTCAAGTTTTATCTTGAGTTCGTTGAGCTGTGTGTGAACTTCCTGGTTCTCTAATTTGTGCTTTTCATTTTCCTTCTTCAGAGTAGTCATTTCTTCTAATTGTTCCTTCAATTTCTGATTTTCCTTACTGATTTGAGTTTGTTCTTCAAAATTAGCATTGAGTTTTCTTTTCAGAACCCTATGCTCTTTACTCAATGAATTGAACTTATCTAACAGTTCAGCATAGACATCTTTCCAATCATCAATAGAAAAGTTCTCGAAGAGGTTTGTTACCTCCTCATCACTATTTGCCATCAGGCAGATTCCTTCTTCGTCCTCCTCAGTGTTAAGGATTTGTTCCTTGGATAGCAAAGCTGTAAGGCTCAGCGTGTAGCAAAGCTGTAAGGCTCAGCATGTAGCAAGCTGTGATGCTCAGCGTTTCAAGCTGTTTGTCAGCGGTAAACCTCACTCAGGTTTGAGTGGGGGATGGACGTAGGTCTGTGGTAGTAGACCGAACCATCTAAAAATTCAGTGTGCCCGTGGTTTGTGACTGTGTGTGATTCCATATCTTCTATCTCCTTCACAGGATGTGTTAGCTTGCCTTATTGAGCGCTATCTGGTTAATGTTTGTTTTCTTTGACTAATTGATTTTCCCTAACTTGGTCGAGTTTCTAATTCCACAATAATTTTTTAAAGGAGATTCATTCACCACCCTCTGAATCCGAGCCTTGCATCCTATCAATTGGTATTAGAGCCCGATTTCCCATGATGTGGTCCAACGACCAGGGAAGACCTGGGAATGGAAATGTTTGCAGCTTCATAATTGAGGGACAATCTATTAACTATCCTCCTTTCTTTGATGGTGTTAATTATATTTACTGGAAAAATAGGATGGAGGTATTCCTGAGAGCGCAGAGCCACGAACTCTGGAGAGTAATCACCACAGGACCATTTGAGCTGCCACCAGATGAAAATGCATGGTCAAGGGAACAGGTCAGGCTTTCAACGGTGAACTGGACGACTCTGAATATAATGCAGTGCGCAGTTCATCCAGAAGAGTATTCTAGGATCTCTGCTTGCAGATCATCCAAAGACATGTGGGACAAGCTGGAGCTGATATATGAAGGAACATCCAGGTAAGAGCAACAAAGGTAAATATGCTAGTCTCCGTGTATGAGGTATTTAAAATGAAGTCTGATGAGTCAATAAAGGAAATGTTCTCTAGGCTTTCTCAGGTTACTAATATGCACAGTAAAAAGTGAGATAGAAGGGGGGGTGAATAGATCACTCCCAAATACGATAAACACAAAAACAATTACTCAACCCCTCAGAGCGCAGTGATAAAAACTTCGGAGATAGGTAAAAAGATATCTAGACTGTGAATTGAGATCGAGAAAGGAATTCATGATGAAGCAATATATCAAGTAGATGGAGAGCAAGCATAAAGTAGATAGGCAAATCCACTAGAGAGACAGAGAGTTTTTAGGTGGTTCGATTGCTACCCGCAATCTACGTCCACCCCTCACTCAGAAGAGTAAGGTTTCCTTGCCATGATGAATTGCACACAGCAGACTCAGTCTGCGACAACCGCTGCCAAACAGCTTGCCCTGAGAAACACCCTCCTCCACCTTCAGATAAACCAAAAGAAGCACTGGAGAACAAATCTCCCTTCCTTTGCACACAGCAAAGGGAACCCTGTGAAATTGCTCCCAAGCAACTCACAAAACTAGAGGATCAAAATCTCTTCCTCCAAGAACAATGGAGGGAAATCGGAGAACTTCTCCCTTCCTCCGAACAAGCTTGGAGGGTAACAAGATGGAATGGGAAACAAAGGAAACTCGAAAATAAAAGACCGATGGAAAACAACTATCTCAAATTCAAAACAATGTTGCTTCCGTAGAAGTAGATCTTCAGATTCACAGACAGCTTTCTCTCAGAATTTTCTCTCTACTCTGGATGGAGTGGTTTGTCTCTGGATTTCTCTCTTGATCCACACACTACTCTCACTTCTCTTCTTTTTCACTATTCCATCCTCTTCTCTTTCGAACCCTTTTCCTCAGCATATATATATATATATATATATATATATATATATATATGTCTGCTCTAGAAACTTAGGCGTGTGGATGCCATGTTTCCCGCCTAAAAAGTTGGGGCACGTGTCAGAATGTTCTAGACCTCCATCTTCATCGGATCACGTGCCATCCATCTGGTGAATGCACAGACATACTCTTAGAAAGGGAATAAACATTTTGTCACATACTTAGCACAAGTCTTACCGACGTAGTGAGTAAGTAAGCATAAACTGCACTGAGTAGGAGTTACCAAGTCAGCCATTGCACTGACTTACTACAAGGTGAACAAGAGGTTGCACCGAGTAGAAGTGAGCAAAGACGAGAGATGTACTGACATGAGAAAACGCATGACGTCATAAGCACGGACCATAGAGTCCAATCGTGCAACAGATATGCACTGACAAGAAATCACAGAACACAAAGAAGCACTGACTTTATTTTTAATGCCCTGGATTTTTAGATCCTTCTTCTCGGGTCTCGGATCTGCGTTTCCGGTGTATCTGGCTTCGTTGTGTCCGAAATGATGTTTTAGACATCTTTCGTGTTCGGATCGGCGCGATCCGGAGTTGTTTCGGAGGCCCGGAGCGCGTCCGCGGCTTTTCCGGGTGTGTTTTCTGATTCCCGGTGTGTGTTTCGGTAATTCCTTTGGAACCCCGTTGTGGGTGAACATGGTCGTTCACTTAGGCACGGGTGGTACCGTCGCGATCGGTGCGTTCCGAGGATCGCGCGGGTGTGATTTTCTATTTTTTTGGTATTTTCAGGAATTTCCAGATTTTCCTATATAAACCCCCTTTCTCTCTCTCCCCTCTCATTTCTCACCCTCTCTCTTCTCTCACGCTCTCCTTCTCCCCTCTCTTCTCTGGTGGCCGACGGAGCAAGGCGGGGGCGAGGTGGAGGCGGGGCGGGCAAGGATGGGCGAGGATCGAGGCGGTAGAGGGCGCGATCCCTCGGTGGATTCCGAGATGTTGTCGTTCGTGTTCCGGGCGATTTTCGGCGTGGATTAGTCACTTCGGCGCGTGGTTTCTTCGGTGGAGGTAGGGTGACGGAACACTACTGCATCCTGCTCATTTTCCTTGCCATTGCACGTCGTTCGGCATGGAAACGGCTGAGTTTGGTAGGGTCCATCGGAAACGGCGACGGTTTCCAGATCGGTTACTGTCAATGGATTCCTTGGTGCGAGAGCGTTCTTTTCCCTGAGATTTTGTCTCGATTGGTGGTCCCGTTGGACCGGTAGGGCTCCGAGAAGTCCAAAAACCATTTTTGAGCAACTTCGGTAGAATCGCTTGTTTCTCACAATTCGTGTGTCGTTTTGACTCCGGTTGGAATCCATATGATTGCCATGGTGATTGTGGTTGTATCCCCTTCGTTTTGGCATGAACGGGGCGTGGAAAGGCCGCGATCGGGTGACCCCCTGGGTGTGCCCACCGTGACGGTTGGGCGGTCGAACCAGGGCCCGTCCATGGTATGGGTGACTGGCTTTGGTCCGTTTTTCTTGTTTGGGTTTTGGGGTTGTGCGGTCGGACGATAGACCACACATGTGATGTGCGGCCCAGCGAGGTCCGCATGTCCCCCCATGGGCGGCTGGTCCCCAGCCGTCTGTCTTCTCGTGGGCTTGTGCGGCCAGGTGCTGAACGCATGTCCCCGTTGACCTTTGGTCAACAGTTGGGTGTCGGTCGGGTTGTGCGGTTTGGTCAAAACCGTTTTGACCGATACTGGAGTAGGTCGGTTGGGTTGTGCAGGTGACCCTTAGCCGCATATCCCCTTGGGCGGCTCAGCCCTAACCGCATATCCTCTCTTTGGGTTAGTCTGATTAGTGCACTTGTGCGGCTCCTTCCTGGCCGTATATCCCTTGAGCGGCCCTTCCCCAGCCACATGTCCCTTGAGCGACCCAGGATGAACCGCCCATGTGCCAATCTAACCCGGTGTTTCCGTTGTGACCAATTCGAGTCCCGGGTGTGTGGTTCTTGATCCACGTGCCGACCCGTGACCTGACAGATGCTATGCACTTCGTTGGGGCCAGGTGTCGTGGTACGGTATGGTCCCGGGGTGCAGCGTTCTCGACTCGTGTCACCGTGTGTCAGTGTGCGTGCGGTGAGGGTTCCCCATGCGTCATCAGTTTCTCCAGAAAGTGATTCCCGAGTGGGTCCTATGTAAGGCCTTGGGCTGTGAGCCCAGTTGTCCAATCTGGGACTGGAGGCTTCTCGCTTTTCCCTGAGTTGGGCTGCAGCTTGGCGGTGTGCAAGCTACCTTGGGAATCTTGCTTCTGCGCTTTCCGTGTGGGCCATGTGTGTGGCCTTAGTCCCTCGAGTTCCCTTTTGAGGGGATGGTCTTGGCGGCTTGTGAGCTACCTTGGTACTCGTGCTACCGTGGTTTTAGACCAAGAGATTTGACTAGATTGACGGCCTTGTGCTGTTGCGTACAACGGTCTTGATCCCGAGTCTTGTGACTCAAGGACCGTTGGGTGTAGTACGTCTAGAGGACTGTCCAAAGTCCAGTGGCTTAGCATCACTTGGGTTTTCTCGACTCTCGTGCAAGGTGTGTGTGTGGCCGTGGACTGTGAGTCCCGTTTCTTCTCAGACCGTGGTCGCCGTGCGACGTTGCCGGTACGTGGGATGGTCCCCGTACATCATCGGGTGCGGACGTTGTTTTCCGTTGGCTTGAGAGTCTACTCCTTCTGTGACCCTCCACTAGTCGTAGCCCACCAGTACGCGTGTGCTGGTCTCTCATGGGGAGTAGGTGTATAGGCATACCCTTAGAGGATGGCTTTAGACTGGTTTCCGTCGGGCCCCACGTCTTGCAGCAAGAGTCCGGCTGAGGGGAAAACCAGTCAGAGGGCCAGACCAAGGATGCACGGTCTGTGTGTGCACACGTGGTTGGGGGCGGTTGGACCCACGTCGACGGGCGTGACCCTAGCTAGTCACTTGTTTGTGGTTACTTGTACGGTGTCTCAGTTCCCGCTGGGTTGGAGGGAGAAACCCGAGGAGGGGACTAAGACGTCAGTGGACGCATTCGGCCTTGCTTCTAGTGGAAGGTACTCCTGTCGAGTTCAGAGTGACAGACTATCAGTCTCTGTGACTTTGACCTTCAGGTTTTGGTCGTGTTGACCGTTGAGTTTCGGTTGTCTCACCGTGGTGTGTGTGTTGGCTCTCGTGCCATGGGACTGATACTGGTAGCTTTACCGAGGTACCGTCTTGTCGGTGCGGTGTCCACGACTGGGTGGTCGAGATTACACCTTGGACAGCGTGTCCAGGTTGGCCGTGTCCTAGGAGACAGGCCGCTACGGCGCCGTTGCCGTGGGTTTTTACTTCGGTAGGTGGTACTAGTGTGGTTCGGTAGCCTCGACCGTGAGATCGGAGTGTGCTTTCTGGTACAGTAGGAGTAGTTGTAGCGCCGAGTTTCGACCGGCCACCGGGTTACTGTTCCTGCTGTTACTGTTGCTCTCGTAGTTACAGCTTTCTGTGCCGCCGTTGCTTCCGGGTGGGGTTCCGCGGGATCCCTATTGAGTCTCCATTTTGGAGACTCATTCCCTGCTTTTCAGGTGTAGCAGTTATTCCTCGAGGTTCGAGGGTTCCCAATTGCCAGCTCGCCGGACCGAGTGTTCACTCGGCATGTAGTACGTTTTTACTGCTTTAGACTGTACTTTCTGTTGGACTAGACTCTATTGTAGCTATAGTTGTTTATTTATTTCTATTAATTATTGGTTTGTCCTACTTTATTTCCTATTTCTTTGTGCCTCCACACTCCTTTTAGCCCTTCCGAACCCTCCCGGCTCGTGGGCGACAGTTCGAGTCTCGGGTTATCAGGCCTTCCCGATAATCAGATTCTCGGGTCGTTACAGCTGGTATCAGAGCGGAGATTGTGGACGTACATAGGAATTTGAAATATTACAGTGATCAAAGTCGTGAGGTCCAATACAGTCGGTAGCTGGCTTAGGGTTTTGTGCTTGTTTTTTTGCTTTGTTTCTCGCTTGAGAGCCTGAGTGCGCAGCGTTGGCGCTGTGAAGGTGGTCTGCGACTTTCGTGCCAGCATGGGGTCTAAGGATTGAGGTCTAGAGCCTTCTCCCTCATCGGTGGTGGCCCTGGTTGTGCTGCGTTGGGCAGAGGTTGCTGGCACACAGTGCTGCATTCGAAGAATCTACAGCGTGGTCGGGTGGCTGGAGAGGATTGTTCGTGGTTAAGTGGCCGTGAGTGTGCTCTGAGGGAGCTGCTGTCAATTTTTGGCCACTCTAGCTTGAGGTTTGTCTAGCTCCTGAGGTGTTCTGGTTGAGAAGTGTGCTCGGGTGAGCAGAGGATCTTCTCGGTGAGCTGCTATTTCATCGAGCCAGATGTTCTTATCGTGCTATGTGGCGTCAGAAAAGACGTGTCGGTCCCGATTGTTCTGCGGATTTAGAGGTAGGATTTGGCAGAGATGTCCCGGTCAGTCTTTGCTCCTGCATTTCTGTCAGTGCATGGGTTGTGTCCGCCCTGGAGTTGGCTTGAGATGTGAAGGCTCCACTGTGAGTTCGAGACTCGAGGATGAGCGTCGGTGGTTATCGATATGGCTCGTGTTACGGCTATTGGCATGCTGCGCTACAGTTTAAGGAATTGCAGTGGTGGTGCATCAAGAGATGTTGTGATTGTGGTCCGACGTGACACTCGCCGAGTTTGTCGGAGACGCTGACCTGATGGAAGCGGTGGTTTTCCTTGGTGCTGGATGGTGCTGCTTCCAGCGTGCGCGAGGTTTGAGGTCAGGTCGAGCGTAGAGTTCTTCCGTTGGTCAAAAGTGCGTTTGGTTTCTCCTTTGGTTGGAGAGATTGTTTTTGGCTAAGTTTTGCCGTCTTGCATTGTGTGTCCGGATTGGTTGGCCTTGTGTGCCATGAAGTCCGTGCGAGACGTGCTCCTTATTATGGCAAGGTGGTTGCCTGTGAGAAGTTATGCCCATTCCCTTGTGGTGTGAGGCGTGTTGCTGCCGTACCAGTGCTTGTGGCATTTGTGGTCTATGGCACTGGTAGTTGGTGTCCCCGGGGGAAATATGTTGGCTCGTGTGCCGCATGAGTACCATGTTCTTGTGATAGAAGCCGTGTCAGGCGTCGGTGTTGGGCCCGGATAGGGTTGTTGAGGATGTCGCCTGACGGAAGTTGAGTATTTTGATGAGACCACATGGAAGAGTGACGCCTGTGGGCGGAGGCCTTTTGTATGATTGGCGTCGGATTGGTGGTCCTTGATGGGACGTTGGTGTCGCAATGGTTATCCATGGTTTGGTGACCAGCGTGGGATGGTTCCCCTGTCAGTCTAAGTCGAGTGAGGTGATGACTGAAGATACCAGGATCTTATCGTTTGGTTTCATCGTGCTCTCCGAGAGGGTCGAGTTGGCACGATGATCGAGCTCGGACGCGGAGTCCGAGAGGAGTGCAGCTCGAGAGGTGGTAATTGTTTGTGTGTGAGTCAGCGGATGGCCTGTCGTGAGTTGGATCGTGCATGTTGGGCCGGTGGAGGTTTCCATTGACATGTATCTAGCGACCAATGGATGGTCTTTCATAGACAGAAGATGCTGGTTGTTGGGGCTCAAGCGTGGCGAGATCCGTGTGCCAGCGAGACCTTTGGTGGTCGTTTTTGAGATGTACCTTTCCGGATGGGATCTGGGCTTTGTCGAAGGTTGCCCTCTGACAGAGTTGGCATAGTGTTATGTCTGGCTTTCAGCTTACCATGTGTGGGGTGTTTCTTGGTACTGAGCCGATGTTCTGGTTGCGGTCTGTCGAGATGGTTGCGTGAGCTGGTGGGAGCTCAGTTTTGGCTATTCCTTTGTGTCAGGCGTGAGACCAGTCGGTAGGTTTGCGAAACTGGCATCTGGGTCATCTGCCGACCGTGGGTTGCATCGGTAGCTGTCTCTCGCGCGAGGGCTATGTCTCCTCGGTGAGCGAGATTGTGACCGCGGTGCCGTGTTTCATTGTGCTGTGACTGAGGTGACGCTGGACGGTGTTCTTTGTGTATGCCTGCGCTGTTGGCCGGTGTGCTCGGTGCGTAGAGCGAGGTGTTGTTTATGTTTATAGTCTGGCTGTGTCCCTCAGGTCTGAGGCTTTCGCGTGAACCGTGGTTTTCTGCGCGGGGTTCTGACGGTGTTGTCAGTGGGTTACGGTGTTCTTCCCCTGTGACTTCATGCTAGGTCCTGAATTTCGAGGATTAAATTCCTATAAGGGGGGAGGGCTATAATGCCCCAAATTTTTTGGATCCTTCTTCTCAGATCCTAGATCTGCGTTTCTGGTGTATCTGGCTCCGTTGTGTCCGAAATGATGTTTCGGACATCTTTCGTGTTCGGATCGGCGCGATCCAGAGTCGTTTCGGAGGCCCAGAGCGCGTCCGCGGCTTTTCGCGTATGTTTTCTGATTCCCTGTGTGTATTTCGGTAATTCCTTCGGAACCCCGTTGGGGGTGAACCGGGTCATTCACCTGGGCACGGGTGGTACCGTCGCGATCGGTGTGTTCCGAGGATCACGAGGGTGTGATTTTATATTTTTTTGGTATTTTCTAGAATTTCCAGATTTTCCTATATAAACCCCCTTTCTCTCTCTCCCCTCTCATTTCTTACCCTCTCTCCCTCTCTCTTCTCTCATGCTCTCCTTCTCCCCTCTCTTCTCCGACGGTCGACGGAGAAAGGCGGGGGCGAGGTGGAGGCGGCGCGGGCAAGGATGCGGGCAAGGATGGGAGAGGAATGAGGCAGTAGCGGGCGCGATCCCTCGGTGGATCTCGAGATGGCGTCGTTCGTGTTCCGAGCGGTTTTCGACGTCGATTAGTCGCTTCGGCGCGCAGTTTCTTCGGTGGAGGTAGGGTGACGGAACACTACTGTGTCCTGCTCATTTTCCCTGCCATTGCACGTCGTTCGGCGTGGAAATGGCTGCGTTTGGGTCCGTTCTAGCGAAACCGTGGTTTTGTAGGTTTCGTAGGGTCCGTCGGGAAACGGCGACGATTTCCAGATCGGTTACTGTCAATGGATTCCTTGGGGCGAGAGTGTTCTTTTCCCCTTGATTTCGTCTCGATTGGTGGTCCCGTTAGACCGGTAGGGCTCCGGGAAGCCCGGAAACCCTTTTTGAGCAACTTCGGTAGAATCGCCCGTTTCTCGTGATTCGTGCATCATTTTGACTCCGGTCGGAGTCCATATGATTGCCCGGGTGGTTGTATCCCCTTCCTTTTGGCACGAATGGGGCATGGAAAGGCCGCAATCAGGCGACCCCCTAGGTGTGCCCGCCGTGACAGTTGGGCTGTCGAACCAGGGCCCGTCCATGGTATGGGCGGCTGGCTTTGGTCCATTTTTCTTGTTTGGGTTTTGGGGTTGTGCGGTCGGACGATAGACCACACATGTGATGTGCGGCCCGGCGAGGTCCGCATGTCCCCCCATGGGCGGCAGGTCCCAAGCCGTCTGTCTTCCCGTGGGCTTGTGCGGCTAGGTGCGGACCGCATCTCCCCGTTGACCTTTGGTCAACAGTTGGGTGCCGGTCGGGTTGTGCAGTTTGGTCAAAACCATTTTGACCGACACTAGAGTAGGTCGGTTGGGTTGTGCGGCGGCTCAGCCCTAACTGCCTATCCTCTCTTTGGGTTAGTCCGATTAGTGCACTTGTGCGGCTCCTTCCTGGTCGTATATCCCTTGAGCGGCCCTTCCCCAGCCGCATGTCCCTTGAGCGGCCCAGGATGAACCGCCCATGTGCCAATCTAACCCGGTGTTTCTATTTTGACCGATTCGAGTCCCGGGTGTGTGGTTCTCGATCCACGTGCCGACCGGTGACCTGACAGATGCTATGCACTTCGTCGGGGCCAGGTGTCGTGGTACGGTATGGTCCCGGGGTGCAGCGTTCTCGACTCGTGTCACCGTGTGTTGGTGTACGTGCGGTTAGGGTTACTCATGCGTCATCGGTTTCTCCGGAAAGTGATTCCTAAGTGGGTCCTGTGTAAGGCCTTGGGCTGCGAGCCCAGTTGTCCAATCTGGGGCTGGAGGCTTCCCGCTTCTCCCTGAGTTGGGCTACAACTTGGCGGTGTGCAAGCTGACTTGGGAATCGTGCATCTGTGCTTTCCGCGTGGGCCGTGTGTGTGGCCTTAGTCCCTCGAGTTCCATTTTGAGGGGATGGTCTTAGTGGCTCGTGAGCTACCTCGGTACTCGTGCTACCATGGTTTTAGACCTAGAGATTTGACTAGATTGATGGCCTTGTGCTGTTGCGTACAATGGTCTTGACTCCGAGTCTTGTGACTCAAGGACCGTTGGGAGTAGTGCGTCTAGAGGACTGTCCAGAGTCCAGTGGCTTAGCGTCACTTGGGTTTTCTCGACTCTCGCGCAGGGTGTGTGCGTGGCCGTGGACTGTGAGTCTCGTTTCTTCTCCGACCGTGGTCACCGTGCGACGGTGTCGGTACGTGGGATGGTCCCCGTACGTCGTCGGGTGCGGACGTGTTTTCCGTTGGCTTGACAGTCTACTCCTTATGTGACCCGCCACTAGTCGTAGCCCACCAGTACGTGTGTGCTGCTCTCACCTGGGGAGTAGGTGTACGGGCATACCCTTAGAGGACGATTTTAGACTGGTTTTCGTCGGGCCCCACGTCTTGCAGCCAGAGTCCGGCTGAGGGGAAAACCAATCAGAGGGCCAGACCAAGGACGCAAGGTCTGTGTGTGCACATGTGGCTGGGCGCGGTTGGACCCACGTCGACGGGCGTGACCCCAGCTAGTCACTTGTTTGTGGTTACTTGTACGGTGTCTTAGTTCCCGCTGGGCCGGAGGGAGACACCTGAGGCGCGGTCTAAGACGTCAGTGGACGCATTCGGCCTTGCTTCTAGTGGGAGGTGCTCCTGTCGAGTTCGGAGTGACAGACTGTCAGTCTCTGTGACTTTGACCTCCGGGTTTTGGTCGTGTTGACCGTTGAGTTCCGGTTGTCTCGCCGTGGCGCGTGTGTCGGTTCTCATGCCATGGGACTGATACTGGTAGATTTACGGAGGTACCGTCTTGTCGGTGCGGTGTCCGCGACTGGGTGGTCGGGATTGAACCTTGGACAGCATGTCCAAGTTGGCCGTGTCCTGGGAGACAGGCCGGTACGGCGCGGTTGCCGTGGGTTTTTACTTTGGTAGGTGGTACTAGTGTGGTTCGGTAGCCTCAGCCGTGAGATCGGGGTGTGCTTTCTGGTACAGTAGGAGTAGTTGTAGCGCCGACTTTCGACCGGCCACCGGGTTTACTGTTCCTGCTGTTACTGTTGCTCTCGTAGTTACAGCTTTCTGTGCCGTCGTTGCTTCCGGGTGGGGTTCCGCGGGATCCCTCCTGAGTCTCTGTTTTGGAGACTCATTCCCTACTTTTCAGGTGTAGCGGTTCTTCCTCGAGGTTCGAGGGTGCTGTTCGAGGGTTCTCAGTTGCCAGCTCGCCGGGCCGAGTGTTCACTCGGCATGTGGTACATTTTTACTGCTTTAGACTGTACTTTCTGTTGGACTGGACTCTATTGTAGCAGTAGTGCTTTATTTCCTATTTCTTTGTGCCTCCACACTCCTTTTAGCCCTTTCGAACCCTCCCAGCTCGTGGGCGGCGGTTCGAGTCTCGGGTTATCGGGCCTTCCCGGTAATCAGAGTCTCGGGTCGTTACATTATTTTTGCCAGAAGGGAAAGTTTGCACCGAGTCTGATTTGTAGTGAGATAAAAGAAATGAGCAAACTAAACAATGCATTCTAGTCAAGAATTGCACCGACCCAAATATTGTACCGACCTCAAGAGGTGAGATGTAGAGACATGATATGCACGGACCTTGATGCATACGACCTAGTAAAATGCACTGAGACCGAATATGAACGACAGAACCTGTGCATGAACAAGGACTTGCACCGAGGCAAAACACTTTATGTGAGAAATGCAGATATTGGAGAAACTTGCACCGAGCAAGCTTATGATCGAGACAATGCATGTACTGACTTAGTATGCATTAAGCAAGAAGGCGAATGACAAACAATGCACGGATATAAATCATGCAACAAGCACAGACCTTCTTCATGCTCAGAAACAAAGGAACGCCCCGCGGCAAAATATGCACAGACTTAATGCGAGATCCACCGAGCTTTACGGAGATGAGCACAAGTGTTGAGCTTATTAAAGGAGACTTGCACTGAGGCAAGGACTTACCACAACGTCTAGAGTAAGGCATGCACTGATCTATTGAATACATATGAATAGGTAAATGCACAGACCTTTATAGCAAGAATGCGATAAAATAAATTGATTTATAGTGTGAGACATCATCAAAACCGTAGGGATGCAACACTTACTAACAGTCTTAAAGCTCTAGGCAATGATTATTCTAATAGTGAGATTGTTAGGAAAATCCTCAGGTCTCTATCTGCTGCGTGGCACACAAAGATCACTGTAATAGAGGAGTCTAAGGACCTGACCACCATGAAGGTGGATGAGTTAATTGGGTCTTTGATGACTTACGAGTTAAACTTCAGGAAACCTGAAGATGAGCAAAAGAAACCCAAGACGCTAGACCTCAAGGGGTCTAGTAGCAGTGGTGAGAGCAGTGATGAACTAAGTGAGGAGTTTAATGAACTGTCGGCCTCTGAACAGGCATTCCTCACCAGAAATTTTAAAAGGTTATTAAGAATGAGAGGTAAGTATGCCGAGAAGAACAAACCCTACCAGGCATATAGAGGCTATCACTCTAAATCTGACCAAAGTAAGAAATCTGACAAGATTGTCTGTTATAATTGCAGGAAATCAGGGCATGTCAGGGATGAATGCCCGGAGCTGGTAAAGAAGGATGCCAAGGGCAATAAAAAGTAAACCAAGGCCATGCTGTCAACTTGGAGTGACGAGGAAGAAAGTGTTCCGAGTGATGAAGTGGAAATTGAGGTCTGCGGTCTTATGGCCATTGAAGATGGAAGTGATCACCATAGTGATCAAAAGGAAGATGAAGAGGTGAGCTCTATTTTTGAGAATTTTACCATAGACGATTGGGAGCAAGCATATGTTGTGCTATTTGAGTCACATGAACAATTAAGAAAATAGAATAAGAAATTGAAAAAGAAAACTGAACAGTATGCTGATAATTCTTCATGTGAAAAATGTTCTCAAGTAGAAGACTTAATTTGGTCTCATGATCTAGACACAGAAAAGCTTAAGGAAATAATTGACTCGTTGAGAACTGAAAAGAAAGAATTCTTAGCCAAAATTTTTGAGTTTGAAAAAACAATCTAGAAATGTCTAACAATGATCAGAGTTTAGTTGATGAATTAATTCAAAATGATGCTCTGGTTAAGGAAAATGAAAAGTTGAAGTAGTTAAACACTGCTATGTCCGAGAAGCTTCTAATTTATGAAAAGGGAAAATCTGTTTACATAGATATGTCTGAAAAATTTCACAATCTGGAACAAGAAATTAAAATTCATAAAACTGCAAATAAAGTGTTGAATGAGTGCGTTAATTACAATGAGCAAGAGATCGCCAGTTATGAAATACACATTGCCACCTTATAAAATGTAATTAAAGATTTTAAAAATTCATTATCAAAATTCACTAGGGGCAAAGAAAATTTTGACAGACTACTGGGAACAAAGGTTAATTTTCGGAAAGAGGGGTTAGACCATAAACATGTTAACAATTCTGAACAGACTAGTAGCTTGCAACATGTTGTTCAAAAGATTCAGAATCATCCTAAAAATCTGAAGAACCTAAAAGGCAAAAACAACATGCATGCTAAGAAATCAAATCTCAAAAACCATGCTTCAAAGAAAATGAATGTGTCCTGTCATTACTGTAATAAGTATGGTCATTTGATGCACGAGTGTCTGTCAATGAAAAAGGATAATTTAAATGCTGGTAGGAAGTATGTTAAGAATTTGCATCTTATTAAACTCTCTTCTATTAAGAACAATAAAATACATTATTTTTGTTGTGGTCAGTCAGGCCACATTGTTGCTGAATGTTGGCACGATGTGTGTTACAAGTGTGGGAAGAATGGCCATACAGTCAAGGAATGTTGGCATGTTAAAGAAAAGAAAGTGTTTCACAGGAAACAAGATCACATGTTTAATTATAACTATAAATTCAATGACAATCCTTTTATGCACAAAAAGTACACAAAACCTGTTAGTTCATGTCATTATTGTGGGCAGATTGGGCACTCTATGAATAATTGCTCGTTAATGAAGTATGATGATATGGAAGCCCAAAAGCTATGGAGAGCACCTTACAAAGGTGTCACTGACATTTCAGGACCGAAGAATTCTTGGGTACCTAAAATTATAAAATAAGATTTGTGTTTTGCAAGAGTGCCTTGGAGTTGAGGAATAAAAGGGGTTTAATAAACCTGGGCACCTGAGTATGATAAAACCACATTTCTGCTATTAACAGGTTTGATCATTTCAATCTTCAATAATCCCATTTCGAAAGCTGCATATCATGTTTGATTTGTTAATCAGAATTTCATGCATACATGCTCTCATCTGAATTTTGACTTTCTGCATAAGCCCTTAAATGCATAGGCTGAACTATATGTACATATTATGGGATGAGAGTGAACTAAATGTCCTAATGCATATCTCTCATTGAACATTTGTTGCATATAACTTTTCATCTGCATACATATGTGTTTGGGAAAAAGTCATTCAAATTTTTTGAGATCCATATAGGACTGCACTTTGTCTTGCTTTATCTCATGGTATATCAAATGGGATGTTGGGAGAAGGGCAGATCACTTATGTCTGGAAACTCACCTTATGCGTAGAGGCTGGCCCTCTGCCTAGTACCATGAATCATTTATATATCTAGGATCTTGCATATGGATTATCAATCATGTCATTTTTAATGTCTTGCATATGGTTGCATTCGAAGTCTAGTCATACATTGCATTTAGTTAGGAGGAGTCAATGCAATTATTTGTTAGCTCATGTATACTCTTAGGGGGAGTAAAAGATAAAATTTGATATGAAATAATGAGAAAATTGCACCAAATTCTCTGTCTGAAAATGGTTTTTGAAACTCCTCCCAAATTCTCTGCATTTATTAAGGGGGAGTCTTGTCTAAAATCTCAAATGCTTGATCTTCTGCCTGGAGTTATTTCATGCCACTTACTTTTGTTCATTCTCTCTACAATTGGCAACCATCTGGAATCACCCTCTACCTGCTGCTATGCTGAACTTTCCTAAAAACCTTTTTGGCATCTGTTAAGTTTCATACCTGACCACCTTGATTGTCTTCACTACGTTATTTGTCACCCATCTCAAGAACACCTAAAAATTCAAAAGGATTCCAATTTGTGTACTATAATCATAAATCTAAACATCCTTGTTTCAGAATCTTCTATTATACAGGATTATGATGCTCCAAAATAATTTGCTAGTTTGAATTTAATGATTTTTCTGAGTTTAAAGATAAATGTCTTGAAAAGAATCTATTTTCAGTTTAATAGGCCTTAACCAGCTTTCACATTGTTGTGTCTTGATAAATCTTCTTGAATCTGAAAATATAGAATCATGACTGTCTTTAGTTGAGATACTTGGATAAAGTATTATTTTTAAACATAGAAATATCTGAAAACTCTAAAGGGTAGCATGATAAAATTGTATTTCAATGCTCATGGCAGAGCAATGACAAAGGCTACACTGAGAAACTAAGCCCTCCATCAAAGAAATGGAGTGGACCTAGTCATGAGGTGTCCTTGCTATCTCTGTTCAAATTGAAGCAAGACAGTTAGTCCCACTGAGTAACTAGGGGTACTGACGTCTGATCAACATGTACCCTTTTGTCAAAAGGTGTTGACTACACTTGATTGCTCTTAAAAATATTCTGAGCCAAAAAGAAAAATCTAAAATTGTTACCAAAGGTCAAGCAAATGTGCTGAAACCTTGAGAACCTGAACAGAACTATTTTTGTGTTTAGCTTCAATACTGTTTTTGAGTAACTTATAGAGGTGACATTGGTTTATTTGAGTAAGATAATAGGAGGTTGTCAGGGCTCTATTATGGAAAATTGGTTCATTTCTATTAAACAAGAATGTAGTTCTTTCTTTTAAAAGAATTTTCATTGATAAACTCTGAATTTATTAGATTTGAACCATGCATGTGAATAAGGATATGATCATAACTGTTTTATAATGAAAGAGTCTGAACTTGAATTTACTCTGATTTATGAAATTAGTATCTAACTAAGAATCCCTTCATTCCTATCTGCTAAATTGGCCTACCTGAAAATCCATTCTGTCTATTGCCTTTGGTGCTGAGAATCCTACCATCCAAGCCCTCTTACTTTTCTTTCTTGCCTTAATATCTCATTTCTACTCTCAAACTTCTTCTTTTTGATGTTGTAAAAGGGGGAGAATAGTTTGTGAGTCTATCAGTCATTCATTGTGGTCATTGAACATTGTCATTAATGAGGTGGAGTTATGAGTGGAGATGATGCATGATGCATGATGTGTCCTTAATATGCTGCATTGTTATGGGGGAGTTAGTTAGTTGTTTGATTGAAATGACTAGTAATGACTCATAGTTTTGCCATCATCAAAAAGGGGGAGATTAATATGTCCCTGTGTTTTGATGGTGTCAAAACCATGAATCATGTATACTCTTTAAATTATTTTTGATTGAGTTGTTTAAGTATTTAAATTGCCATGTTGCACAAAGAACATGATAAAGGCTAGTCAAATTCAAAAGTAAACAAAGAGTCAACAAGAAAAGTCAACATGGTCAATGAAGTCAATGCACAGTCAACAAGAAAGCTCAATGGTCTAGCTCAGCAAGTCAAAGCTCCAATCAGCACAAACTGTACTAATGGCCGACAGACAATTGGCACAGCAACGAAGGTCGATGCACCCTTGTGATTTCAACAAGCAAGGTTGGTGCAATGCCTTCCCTGCATAAGCAAGGTCGGTGCAATCTCTTCACTAGCACAAGCAAGGTCGGTGCAATCTTTTGATTTTAACGGCACAAGGTCGGTGCAAGTTTCAACTTCAAAGGGACACGGTCGGTGCAACCTTCGACTTCAAAGGGATCAAGTCGGTGCAACTTTCTCCCGACAGCACACAAGGTTTTGGTTTCAAAGGCAAACGGTCGGTGCACACTTCATTTATGGCAGATGAGGTCGGTGCACATTTCATATATCAAAGGCACAAGGTCTGTGCACCTTTGGTCCGTCAGCTTCTAAGGTCAATGCATACCGCCTACAGCCAAGAACGAAGGTCGATGCGAGTTCTGCCCAGTTTTGATTTCTAGTGCCTGAGGTCGATGCTCATTCTGGTTTGATGTACAAGGTCGGTACATATATGTGTTTAAGGTTGATGCTAGTTCATGCATAGGGTCGATGCTAGTTGAAATAAGGTCTATGTTAGTTGAAATAGGGTCGATGCATGTTTTAACCTAATGCATAGTTAAGGTTGATGCTACTTCGGGCCTCAAGCAGGAGAGTCGATGCTACTTATGTAAACTGGGGTCGGTGCACCTTTTGGCCCTCAAGCAAAAAGGTCAATGCTAGTTCTGCCCTCAAGCTTTCAAGGTCAATGCCACTTGTGTAAACTGAGGTCAGTGCACCTTTTGTCCCTCAAGCAAGTTGGTTTCTGTATGTATAAGGTCGGTGCACCTAAGGCCTTAAGCAAATCAAAGGTGTTTGATGAAATGCCTAAGAGAACAGTTGGCAGCAGCGGGACTTAAATGAAGCAGCAACCTTTACGGAGGCAGGTGACTGGGCATAAGAAGTCAAGTGAGACCAATCATTGGTACAGTAGTGATGGGCACCTGATCCAAGGCTAAGGTTAGAGGAACATTCTCGTCCCTGCCACGTGGACCAATAGGATATCACTAGGTTACTTTTCTGCCTCATCCATTTGGAGGCTCTGTCCTATAAAAAGATTGCCTCATCCTTAGATGAAAAAGGGGGGTTGAAGGGCTGCAGAAGGCGGCAGAAAGTGCAAGGGCTCCTGTGAGCGAAGGTTCCATTCGAAAAATAGAGTTGTGTAGAAGAATAAAAAGAGAGTGAGAGCTGAGAAGTGAAGAGAGCAGGAGAGAAAAATAGAGTATCGTAAAAGGGAGAAGAAGAAGAGAAAGAGAGAACCCGTGGAGTAAATGTGTGCAGCATAGTTCTGAGTGAAGTTCTGGGTGTTCCTTCTTGGCCTCTGGATCAAATCCAAGCCATCGTGGTTTTCATTTTCATAGCTACTATTGCTATAGTTCCTGTTGCTTTTGTCTTTCATTTTTTTCCTTGATTTCTTTCAATCAAGCTGTTAGTCAGCGTGTTAGCAAGCTGTGAGGCTCAGCGTTGAGGATTTGTTCCTTGGATAGCAAAGCTGTAAGGCTCAGCGTGTAGCAAAGTTGTAAGGCTCAGCATGTAGCAAGCTATGATGCTCAGCGTTTCAAGCTATTTGTCAGCGGTAAACCTCACTCAGGTTTGAGTGGGGGATGGACGTAGGTCTGTGGTAGCAGATCGAACCATCTAAAAATTCAGTGTGCCCATGGTTTGTGAGTGTGTGTGATTCCATATCTTCTATCTCCTTCACAGGATGTGTTAGCTTGCCTTATTGAGCGCTATCTGGTTAATGTTTGTTTTCCTTGACTCATTAATTGTCCCTAACTTGGTCGAGTTTCTGATTCCACGATAATTTTTTAAAGGGAATCCATTCACCCCCCTCTGAATCCGAGCCTTGCATCCTATCACGTTCATCCCATTATCATTCGTGTTCCCGGCGAAAAATTGGTAGCACCTCCCCCGGACTGGGGTTTGCGAGGTGTGAAATAGAGAATCGTCAAACGGAATGCTCTGGGACGACCCCCAAAATTTGAGTGAGCTAAAGACAGCTGCCTGATGACCCAGAGGCGAGCGTAGAAGCCCGAGGACTAGCCTTTGAGGGGTTACAGAGGCTCACAGGCCATGACTCCAGAGGAATTTGCAGGGACATATGTTCGCCATGTTGCGGAGCAAGAGGCTATTGATATTCACCATTCGGATGGGTCATTCAAAAGCCATACTACAGGAAGTAGGCTTCTGAGGGCCCTGAGTGTTCAAGAGATAAAGAGAGGGAGGAGGGACGCCAGTAAGATAGCCAATCACACACAAACTCATAACAGCTTTTCTTTCTTTTATTCCCTCATGAGAGCGAAGTGGGGGAACATACGAGAGAACCAATACAAGGGGGGACTTTACCCCATAAGAAGAGGGAAACAACAGGAGAAAGGAGAGACAGATACACCAGTGGGAGGGGAGGGATAGAGCACAAGCTCCCCCCCTTTTTTTCCACTCTCACCTCTCTTCTGCCTTCTTTCTTCACCTTGTTCTTTTCTACAGGTGGGAGCTCACTCTATTCTTCCGGGGGGGTCGGATCGGTGGTATGGTCCTCTTTTCTCTCTCTATTTATCCTTGTTTTTTTTCTTTTCGGCATCAGCCTTATTTATAGAATGGGCGGCCTTCTCTTTGAAGAAAAACTCCCGCCATCTTCTATTTGTTAAGGGAAGTGTCAGGAGTTTTTCTACTACGCTGTCTTCCGTTGATTTGCGTAGTACACTGGCACCCGTCCAAGGATAGGATGTCTGTCACTGCTGCCACCGTCACTGCTTGCCTTCACTGCTGCCACGATCGTGCTGTCGACTTGGGGTGTAAACAGCTCTGTGATCCTTAAATGGCTATGGGACGGGCATTGAATGCTTTGTTCTTTTCTCTCTGTTACTTCGTGTGAGTTTAATTAGGAAACATAGTATCAGAATGTGAATGGGATTGTGACTTTGGTTAAAACGGCGCGGTCGAGGGCGCGCCGGTTTAGGCCACGTCGGTTTAAATGGGCATGAGATTGTCTGCGCGCCGGTTTAGCTGCCAGGGGGCGCGCGCCGGTTTAACAGGAAAGGGGTAAGCCGCATTGACTTAGCAGGTAGGGGGTGCCGGTTTTAGTAGAAGGGGACCACGCCGGTTTATAAGCAAAAGGGGGGGTTTAACAGGAAAGGGGCAGGCCGCGCCGGTTTAGCCCAATGAGAGGCCGCGTCGATTTAGAAACAAAGGGGGTTTTGCCCCGACTCTGAAGCAGCTCAGACAAACGCTTGGCCTCCAGTACTGCCTTAGCTTTGATGCACCGCCTTTGGGGTGTCCATTTTGAGGCCTCTGGGCCTCGGTTTGCAATTCCGAGTGATTTCCGACATGTGCCGAAACCGTGTCAGATTGCTCGGGTTTCTCCTTGATTTGGCCTTCGGCACTATGAGTCATGCCCTTAACCCTGCTCCCTGCCCGTGGGGAGTGTCTTCATCAAGTGAGCAGCAACCCAAAGTATTTTCGCCCCCATTGGGCAGTTCCTCGGCCTTCTACGGACCTTTCCGGCATGATGTGTGCCCCGATCGGGTTACTCGGATTTTCCATTGATTCGGCCTTCGACACCATGTTTTGAGGGGCCAGGGCCATTTCTTCAACTCAAGAAGCTTCCTTCTCAGGTAGCAGACCACCAGGTGTGTTTTTGTCCTGATCAGGCGAGATATGGGGCTCATTCGGCCTCTCCATCCTCGACTTGCTCTCGAGTGCCGAGACGTGCATGCCGTATGATCATCATTTTTTTGGACGTCCACAAGACCCTAGCGCGTTGAGGAGTCCACCTAGGGTGAGGCCTTCATGTGTTTTTCCCGTGAGACGGTCTCGAGCCGGTGGCCGTGGGCCCCCTCCTCTCCCGTACCCCACTGACCTCCCCTCCACTTCCCTCCCCCCCTCCTCAATCACCCAATGTGTCCCCCTCTCCCCCCCTCCCCTCCCCTCCACTCCTCTCTCGCCCCCTCCCCTCCCCTGCCCTCCCCAACCGACCCCCCGTCCCCTCGCCGCCGGCCACCGCGGAAAGCCCCCTCCCCCTCCCCAAGTGACTCCCCTCCCCCCCCCCCCAATCGACGCCCCCTCCCACCCCCCAGCGACAACAAACAAAGGAAAAAAAAAGACAGAGGGTGAGGAGGGACTTACTGGCGGTGATGGGCTACACTCCTGCCACGACTGCTACCCCGACAGTGGGTGGCTGTCGAGGGGACGGCGAGCACGGTGAGAGAGAGGGCTCTCGAACGCGAGGACGGTGACGACGAGGACAGCTCCGGCGGCGACGACGAGGATGGCTCCGACGGGCTCTCGTCGGCAGGGAGAGAATGAGAGGGAGAGACATAGTGTAGCACCCCGGATAATTTTAAGACTAAAATAGAAATAAATAAATATTTAAAATAAAAATAAAAAAAGATACGTATGAATTATTGTTGTAAATTAAGTTGGTATCTTAGAATAAATAATGTAAATAAATAAAAGTGAGAGAAAGGAAAAGAATTAAATGATCAGTTAAAATATAGTAAATAAATAATTAATTAAGGGTTCAATTAAATTAAGAAGCAATAGATTAAAAAGGAACCCATCTAGTTATGAAATTATCCATTTGCTTCTATATAACATTCACATTTTTATTGTAAACTTAATTTGGCATTTAACATATTTTAATATTACTTATAAAAATGTTATTATTTTGGTACCTTATTCCTTTAAAATATTCTATAACAAAATCCATAAATGAAATGAAAAGTATAAATTATCACATCCATTTCTAACTATTTAATTAATAATATTTTGTCGAAAGACTTTATTATTATCGGTGCTTTTAATTTAAGAGAGCACTCAATTATATTTAAGAAAATACATAAATAAGATCTCATAAAATAATACTAGCGGATTATGTATTTGTTAATAATTAATTGGTTCCGTTGTACCGCAGGACTCTTGCAAGATAAAAATATAATATGATCTTAAATAAATTTTACTTAATTGAAAAATTATATTTTTTAAGAAAATAAAAATTGTATCTATATAAGACCCTAAATGAATTTCCATGCTAATCACCCTAATCAAAAGTATAGGAGAAAATATAATTATGATATATTTCTGGAAATAATAATAATAAAAAATGAATAATGCATTTAAGTATGCTCATAATAATGTTTGCAAGATAAATTGGAATGGACTTTTAATTCATTTAAATCTCTTAGTTTAATGGGTCATTAGAATATTGATTTATGGGCTAACTAGATTAGGACCATAGGGCCCTAGCTTCTAGAGGAGTCTGCTTGGGTTGGTTAGAGATTTATTAGATAATTAGTCTAATTAGATAATCACTTAATTAAATAATTATTATTTTAAGTGTCATAATCCAAATAAAATAAGGAAGGTAAATTATTATTAAGTAATTAAATCTAGTTAACTATTTAATTTGTTAAGAGTTAAAAATTTGAATTAATCCTATTAGTCTTGGTTTAAAATAAAGAAATTATTAATATGGTTACCTTATATAATATTAAAACCTAAAGCCTCTTTCACTTAATCTTAAACTAAATAGGGAACTTTGGTCGACGGTTTGGGAAGGCCAGCTAGGTAGATTGGGTTAATCTTCCCATTAGTTTAGTTCAATTAGGATTCTTGAAGAGGGTTTAGCCATTAAATAGCCATCCCTTTAGGCCCCTACGCATGAAACCCAATTCTTCTATGGTGAGGGTCAGCTGCTAGAGAGAAGGATGTTCACTGGGTGATGATGGATTGGAATGGTGTAAGTCTCGTCTATTTGACGAAGAGGAGAATAAATATTCTTTGAAGGGCCTTGTCCGTGGGATTAGTTTCTCGGATCTAAGATATGTTTTCTCGTCAAGTCTCGAGCAGGAAAGAAAATGTTAATCTTGTTTATCCTACAACTTTTTTAATCGATTTTAGACTATTAAATTGAAGTCCCGCAATCAATGACACCCAAGAGGGGGGTGAATTGGGTGTTTACAAATTTTAAGAAAACTTTAGTTGATTTAAAAAAGTGTGAAGAATAGTCACAAAGAAGTTCAAATCTAAATAAACAAACTCAGGTCTAATATAATCTATCACACTCAATGGATCCTTGGTACCGTGGTGGAGGTGTAAATCCGAAAATTCTACTCACGCAAGATGTTATCTTCCTGACAAGGTTTGCCTTGTCGATCCGAACTCACCTTTTAATATACTCGAGATTTAATATAACAATGATAGCTTATGTTAGATCTAACTCAAGAGATACAATCTAATTAATCTACATGTGTGCTTGCACAGAATGGAGATAGAAGAAAATGATCAAACAATACAGGAGACAACGATTTTTAGGTGGTTCGGATGCAATGACGGTAACCTACATCCACCCCTCATGATCTGTGAGGGTTCACACACTATCTTGTAAGAGATTACAAGATCAAAAACACACACATTCATGGGATGAGAGAAACTCCCACGAAGGTGCAACCACAACGAAACACACACAGATCCAAGACACACACACAGATCTGAGTAGATCCACACACACTTGAATGTTTAGAGATTACAAGAAATAGACACTTGAAGCTCAAGAAATTTTGAAGAAGAAACATAAAATAAAAAATTCTGATTTAAGCTCCCCCTGAGTAGATGATGCAGATTTTGGATGAAGCTTGACTCTCCACTTGATCTGGGGTTGATTGGCTTCAGAAGCTTTGGGTTGGATGAAGAAATCCTGGACGAAGTATTTTTCACGGAGCTACAGTAGCAACCTTCTTTCTCCCCCTGATTGCTTCCTTGATCTCCCCTTGGTTATTAGGGTTTCTTTGCCCCAAGAGTTATTTTTATACAACTAGGATGGTCAAGGACATGCCAAGACACAAATCCACAATTCCAGGGATGTCTGGAGACTTTAGGGATTAAAATAACATTGATAGATGCTTCAGCCTCGTGGATAAAAACATGTCAACAATGGAGGCTTCGAAGCTGGCGGTCGACCGTGAATAGGTGGGCGGTCGACCAGAATTTTACAAACATTGAACCTTTCAACGCTGGGAAAATCGGTCGACCGGTCTAGGGTGGGCGGTCGACCGAACTTTAATTCTTGTAGATTTCTGAACGCTGTTAATTTAGGTCGACCAGTCCATACTCTAAGGTCGACCGAACTCTGGAAATCCTGCACAAAAAGCCCAGTTCGGTGCATAAATCATATCCATGTATTGAAGGCTTATGCTTGCAACAATGTCCATATAATATTAGCTTGTTTGGACTAGATCGGGGTATTTGTTAAGGCATGATAAATTTGAACATTTGCTTTGGTGAAAATGGCTTTGAGAGAGGTTTAATCAAGTTATCAACCTATTTGTAATGCTGGGGTTTTGTTATCATCAAAATTAACTGGAGAGACTCAACAATCTCTCCCTTTTTGATGATGACAAAACTCTAGATTACAAGTGCATTGGCATGCCTTTAAGCAAATTTGGAGCTAAGCGAGGCCAATAGTCCACAAGGTGAATAAAACAATAATTATTTTCTTTAGATGAAACAACATAAACCATTCAATACCTTACTTGCCAAATAGAGAAGAAATGAGAGATAAGAACCATCATGTGACATTCAAGACCAATGTGCATTCATTTCATCATTTCATTATAGTGTACATTGATGCTTGAGAGAGTGCAACACTCTAGACACATGCGACAAAGCAAATGCAGAACAGACACAATGACCCTCACAAATGAACATGTATACAAACATACGAACATGCATACATAAGATATATATAAGAGCTGCACTAACTACTTTCTCCCCCTTTGGCAGCATCAAAAGAGGAGATAGGATAGACGAACAGTAGACCCAAGAGACACAGGACCCAAGTACAACAGTCTAGAGGTAGAAAGCAAAAAAAAATCCTCATGGCTCATTTGCAAGAGGCTGGTCTTCTGGAGGAGGGGGCTGATATTCAAGGCGGCGACGAATATCCACAATAGAATGGTCCTAAAACTGAAGGCAGTATTGGATATGGGCAAGGGTTTGATCCCTGTCATAGTCACGGCGCTGCATATTCAGGAGAGTGCGGTTCATAGTATGAAAAGCGTCACGGGAATCTTCCTGGCTCTGTGTGAGGGTGGTCATGTGGGTGGAGAGAGTATGCATCTGAGTGGCTAAGGTGTGCAAAGTTATGGAGAAGGAATCTATACGACCTCACATAGTGTCAATCACATTACCCATAGTGTCTATGTGTTCCCCAAAGGTAGAGAGGTGACCCCCAAAAGTATCCACTCGAGTTTCTATCCGAGTAAGACGCCTATCAAAAGCCTCATAGTCTACCCAAGAGTGCTGGCCGGCCCCCTGAGTAGAAGACTCCCCATGAAAGAACTGTGGTGGAGGAGGCATCTCTGGATCCATGTGATGAGGATATGGTGGAGGAGGCTGGTCCTCAGCCTGAACTGGAGGAGGGACATCCCCCTGACCCTGTTGCTGCTCTTGTTCCTGCTCTTCCTCACTATCAGCTTCATCTCCATAAATTGGTATATCGCGGCGTAGCTCGCCATCGGGACCATAGTAATATACAAAATCTAAGAAGATTTTATGATGGTTGTAGATATCATCTTGTCGGACTCGAATAAATATTTCATCACCAAGGTGAATCCCAGCATATACAAACACTCCTGTCAGCTATGAAGCATAAGGCAATGATATCCTCAGTTAGGTTCGACATGTCCCTATCAAGTCTGTCATGAGCTGACCCATGTTTACTAAGCTTCCATTCATAACATGATAAAATAGAAATCTGTGAACCTCTGTCATTTCATTTCTACTCCCACTTTTTGGAAAGATTAGTGATGTAAACATGTGGTGTAGAATCCGCTGTAGTGGTGAAAAATAGTTGGCATTCAACTGAATCAAATCACTGACACCACGCACATAATCACAGTTTGTCATGGCAATAAAAGTAGCCTCAACTTCACCATGACCAAAGGTCATGTCAGCACCTCTGGCTGAGACTCCTAAGGCTCACCAAAAAAGATCGGGTGTAATATGTGTCTCAACATCTTGAACAACTGTGTATAGCTCGTCATTTCTCTCAATCAAGTTGCCATAAAACTGTTGCACTAGGTTAGGATAATACCTAGTGTATCTGGTGACAAAATCACTCCAACCCTCTTGAATCTCAAAAAGTGCACATAAATCGGGCAAAATATCATTCACCTCATCGAAGTGGACCAGTCTAGGGTCGATAATGGGCCGTGGAGGCAAACGAGGGGCACGACGAGGTGTGGGTGCACGCTGTGGACAATGAGCCGGGGCCTCTTGTCTTTGACCACTGGCTTCCCCTTGGGCAGAGCGCCGAGAACTTCGTCGAGACGGCATCTTGAACTAGAAAATCGACGTAGAGACCCTTAAAGATCGATCTCAACCCTGGGGATGAAGATGGACTAAAAGACACTCCTAGGGCTTGGAATGATCTTCTTCACAATCCGGAACCTTGGAGGTAGCTTCACGAGCACACGGATCGGTTGTAAAGATTTCGTCCCGAAATCATGACAAACCGACCGAATCCAGTGCGGGTGAAGGAAAGATGAGGTTGTTGGGCTAGAGAGGTGAAGATATGTGGTTCTAGGGTTAGGAGATAGGGTATGAGAGAGAGTGGGTGCGTTGGAATGAAGAAGGGGAGTGTGAAGGCCCCTTTAAATGGGGTTCAGATGTTAGTTCGATCGGCCCTGTTCGTCGGGTTCGATCGACCGGACATGGGCTGGCGGTCGACCGAAGTGGTCGACCAAGCCCTAAAAAAATTATTTTTTTATTTTTTGTTTCTTTTTATTTTTCTCTTTCCCTTTTTTTTGATATGAGCACCATCATCCGACCTTTTAAATAGAACCAACATCATGAGGTAGAGAGAAAGAGAAGAGATGGGTTTTGAGGAAAGTTCTCTAACTCCCTCTCAGAAAGTGCCTTAGATCCAGAAGTCATACGGGTCCACATTTATTTAATCAAGGAATATTCATCTTTAGAAGGATTTTCAAGGAGGGCTGTATGTAGAAATACACTCAAACATGCAGGGATGTAAATACACACAAGGTATTGAAAATAAGTACATACAATATACATGTTAATCTACCCTTTATGCATATGAGTTTCTAAAAGTGCAACCCTTACCCTAAGTGTAGACCTATATATGTATGCTCTCACCCTTGCACATGCCAAGTTCTCTTCTTATCTTGCTGAGATGATCCTGGTTTAGAGGTTTTGTGAAAATATCAGCTAGCTGATTGTGTGTGTCAATGAAGTTCAATTCAAAGACCCATTTTCCTACATGATCTCTCAGAAAATGATGTCTAATATCAATGTGTTTTGTCCTAGAATGTTGTACAGGGTTTTTTGACAAATTGATTACACTGGTATTGTCACACAGGATTGGAACACATTTCATTTCAACATCCAAATCAAACAATTAATTTTTGATCTAAAGTACTTGGGCTCCACAACTTCCGGTGGCTACATATTCAGACTCGACCGTTGAGAGAGCTACTGAATGTTGCTTCTTGGAGGCCCATGAAACTAGGCACCCACCAAGAAACTGACAGTACACACTAGTACTTTTACGATCAACAATGCATCCAGCATAATCCACATCGGTGTATACAATTAGATCAAATGAACTACTGATGGGAAACAACAAGCCAAAATCTTTTGTGCCAATCAAATATCGAAAAATTCGTTTAATAGCCAATAAATGAGATTCTTTAGGACATGACTAAAAACGAGTACATAGACATACGCTATACTGAATGTCAGGGCGGCATGCTGTGAGATACAGTAGTGATCCGATCATACCTCGAAACAGTGTGGGATCTACTGTTTTACCATTTTCATCTTTGTCTAACTTCGTGGTTGTGGCCATCGGAGTTGACAGGGGTTTTGCTTCAGCCATCTCATATTTCTTTATCAGCTCCAATGCGTACTTAGCTTGATTTATGAAAATGCATTCAGATATTTGCTTCACTTGCAATCCAAGAAAGAAGTTTAGTTCACCGATTAAGCTCATCTCAAATTCTCCTTGCATGATTTTTACAAATTCATCACATAAGACATTATTAGTAGCTCCAAAAATTATGTCATCAATATACACTTGAACTACCAATATGTCTTTACCTGATTTCATCGTGAAGAGTGTTTGGTCAACCTTACCTCTTTTGAAACCATTTTTCATGAGGAATGAAGTAAGCCTTTCATACCATGCACTTGGTGCTTGCTTTAATTCGTACAGGACTTTTTGTAGCTTGTATGCATGTTGTGGATGTTTTGGGTCTTCTGATAAGTGTCCATTTCTTATGATAATTCATCACATGAACACCATTTTATGTGCATATAATTAGATAATTGTGCATATTTCATAGTTAACCTCAACTCCGCATTTAAATTAAAGCTTTCACGCAAATTGATTAATTTGGTGATTTTATTTAATAAATTGAAGTTGAGGGCCGTGAGCATTAAATCTCCATTGCATAACCATGAGCATTTGAGATTTCTATGCACATTATGATAATTTTTATGGAGTAAATTATAATTATGTATGTGCAGGACACCGAAGGTAATTGCAATAGAAGCCGGGGGCAAAATTGTCACCACCATTTTGACCAAGTCAAAAGCACATATTTTGGTTGGAGGGAAAATAAATTTCAAAAGTTTGAAATTAAGGAAAAGAAACACATATTTTGATTGGAGGGAAAATTGAATTCAAAGTTTAAAATAAAGGAGAGACATGATGAGCCTTAGGAAAGGGGGTGTCCAAAGTCCAAGAAAGGGGGTGGCCACCTACTTTTCCTCTTCCCCATGCATCATATTCTACCTAAACCCCAGCCATCCATCTCCTTTTGATACAATCTACATCATCCATCTACCCAACTTTCCCTATAAATAGCCCATGACAAGGAGGAGAAAGGGAGTTCTTCTTTTGGTAATCTTTCACTCTTTCTCTCTCAACCTTAGGTCTCCGGTTTCTCTCACGTAAGTTCATTTTCTCCTCTTACTGTCTTCATAAAGGTTCTTCATTTTTTTGTTCGCTACAACATCTTCTTCTGTAGAATCTTCTAGTTCCTTCTAGTTTTCAAGCTATTTCGTGTTTTTCACAGTGCTATCATGTTCATCTGTGAACCAATATTTCTCTCTGTTCTTTCTTTTATTTCTCCCCCTTCTAGTCATGTTCGCCTCTTACTGTCTTCATGAACGTTCTTTGTTTTTAAGTATTCTACAACTTCTTCTTCTATATCATCCTCTAATTCGTTCTTGTGTAGAACTTATTTCCCGTTTTTCAACTTGCTGTCCTGTGATTTTACTGTTCATCCGAGGTTCTAGCTTATGTTATTCCTCAGTTTTGAAGCCCTTCCACTCTTCTTTTCTCTCTGAGTTTTTCATTAAAGTTCTTCCTCTCTTGTAGATCTAGATTTTCTTCTTCTATCACTTTATCCAATTCTTCTTCGTTTACGAGTTATATTTATTTTCCCACTATTTTACTCTCTCATCTTTTTCCTTCTTCATCTCCACACAAACCCTTCCACATTCCTCTCTATATTTCTCTCCAAAGTTTATCCTCCACAACTCTCCTTTCATGGTGGTGTGCACATCAAGGCGGGCGACGTTCCAAGGCTCGTGATGTGGACGATGACGGCTTCTTCAATCATCTCATTTCACGGCGATCTCTTTCAAGGCAGAGCGATCCTCTCCAAGGCTCCGCGAGGAGGAGACGACGGCGTCATCACCATTGCTACTACCATCTTCACACTTAGACTCCTCTTTTTGTTATTGCTTTAGTTTCATTTTACTTCATTATAATCTCGTCACATCTTTATTGTAAGATTGTCTTGCATTTCATGTACTTGTTTTTTTATGTTAATGAAAGAAGTGTTCTGTTGGGTTCTGTGTGTCCCCTCGTTATCTTTGACAATGGTTTTGATGATTCCAATATATCGTGTGTTTTGTGTTTACTTCAAAGTAGAAATCTTGATTGTTTATGTTTTATGGCATCCTGATGATAAAACAAGCTAACACTATGATATCCTGTTTTGCAGGTGGTTCAAACACAATGATCCTTCATGCACACATTCTTGATGTTGATGTTTGTATTAGTGTCTTCATGGAAACATTATATTGGTGTTCTTAATGAACTGACAAACTGAACTGCATCTATAATTGTATTGTCTGGTTTCTTCAAATTCCTAAATGTGAGACAACATATTTTTGCGGTTCAAATGTGTAGGTTCATGCTTCTTCAAATCAGTGAGTAGGCATTCATGCATGCTAGAAGTATGCATTGGATTTCATTAGGTTGAAATGCATTGAAGAGATAGTTGTGTGTAAGTTCAGGTGAGAGAGGAAGGAGTTGGAGAGGACCTCCATGCCATATCTGATTTACTTCCGTTGAGATTTGGAGCTCGGTGTAGAAGAAGATAGCAAGTAGAATGATGCAATGAATCTGAAGATGTCAAAATCGCGAGCATCCGTCGACATCGTCTTGGAGATTTGAGGAGTTTGCAAAATGGAAAAATCTCTACATCTATTTCTAGTTTATTTGAGATGTTTGCCATGTTCTATCTCTAGATTGGATGTTGTTGAGGTTTTATCTTGGTCATTTGAACATCCTATAATGGCAATATATATATGCTGTGGTTTTCATTCTTTGGTATGAAAGGAAAGAGCTAATGTGTTCTATCTCTTGCAGGGAAGGAAGAGAAAAAGTGGCCATAAGATGGAGAGGAAAAGACTTGCTAGATCTATTAGTTATTGATTTCTGGAGGTGTGATTAGATCGTGAATCTGAAGGAAGACATCCTGCGGCTTTGACTCCCTCCGACCAAAGCTTCAAAGAAGATCTTCATCGGCCATTGAAAGTCAAAGGGGAAACCTTCTATATCACTTATCCATTTATCTATGATGCCCTTCTTGATTGATACATAGTCTTGAGCATATCTTGTATAATTTTTAGTTTCTTCTGAACATCGGATAACCGTGTGTGAGCGGAGCTACGTCTCCGTGCGTTGGGTTTATTGGGGGAAAGTTTTCCCGTGGTTGGTTATGTGTTCACGGAGCTGTGACTTCGTGTGGTTTGAGTGTCTGGGGTGTGTTCCCCAATTCTGTGTGTGGGTGTGTGCTGCGGTGGTAGCGTATTGGGGGTTTTCCCCGTGTGTGGACATTGCTGCGGAAGCAGCGTGTGTGTGTGGTTGGGGTTCGTCCCCGTGTTGCTACGAAAGTAGCGTGTAGTGAAGCCTCACCCGGTTGGGTGAGGGGTGGACGTAGGGAGCCCATCGTGGTCCCGAACCACCTAAAAATCTCTGTGTCCTTTGTGAATGCCTGTGCGATTGTCCATTTCTCCTATCTCCATTCACATGTAGATTTATAGATTTTTATTCACTACTCCACTACACACTGCTACCTCTGCTATTTGTATTTGAGCACAGTTAACTCGTTCTCTACATTGCATATCCGTGTGAGATCCGAAAGATTGAGAGCATCCTGTTAAATCTCATGGTTGTTTATGCTAATTAACGTAGTTAATTTTAATTCCACCGTGATCAGTTTAGAAAGTTTTTAAAATCCGCCATCTAGCCAAAGGGGACAATTCAACCCCCCTTCTTATCCGCCATCTAGTCTGGGCCAACAATTGGTATCAGAGCCTTGTCTCTGATTTTTTAGTCGACCTTGCGGTCGTAGAGAAAATATCATTTTCATGATGGCTAGCTTAGATTTTATTCCTGTTTTCAATGGTTTTGACTATGCTTCATGGTTAGGAAAATTTTGTGTTTGGATTACTGGCTTTGATCCGAAACTCATGAAATTAATCTCTCATGGTCCACATGTCTTACCCAAAAATGAACTAAGGTGGACTGATGAACATAGGAAAATGAATTCTGATAATCTTTTTGTTTTGAATGCTCTTAAAGCTGCAATTGACTCTAACAAATTTCCGTTTGCTCTTGATTGTAGCTCGACCAAAGAAATCATGGATCAACTGATCAAGGTTCATGAAGGAGGGATAGATGATGCTTGCATGATGGCTAATAGCAGGGATGATCATTCAAGCTTAGAGTCCAAGGAGGTAAGCTCTGACTCTGAACTTGATGAAATCTCATTTGAAGAATTAGTGGAAGCATATGATGAATTATCGAGTAAGTACAAGAGATTGAAATCTGAAAATAAGAATTTGAAAAAGAAAATTGAAAGCTGTCACATTGATAATTCTTCATGTGAAAAATGCATAGAGTTTGAAAATCTAGTTGAGTCACTTGTCTATGAAGTTGACAACCATAAAGAAACCATTTCATGTTTAAAAACTGAAAATAAATCTTTATTGGTTAAAATTTCGAATGTCAAAAAATTGAGAAAGATAATGAGAATCTGAAAATGCTAAATTCTGCCATGTCTGAAAGATTACTTTTTCTTGAAAAAGAGAAATGCATATCTACTAATGAGTCTGAAAAACTGAAGGAATTAAGAAAAGAAATTGAAAGCTTTAGGAATTTGAATGACAAATTTGAATCCAATGGAGCAATGAATAAAATAGTTGATGAAAAAGTGAGTTTTCAAGTGAAAGAATTTGAACCCACTTCTATAAACAAAAATTCATTTGAAAAGCTCCAAAATGAAAATAGTGTGTTGTTGACTCAAATTTCATTACTTGAAAGTAAATTGGAAAGTCTTGAAAAGGTTAAGAAAGGAAAATATGTGATCATTGATAATTGTGACAACTTGCATATTCTGGAACAAGAAATTGAAAGTCACAAAACAGTTAATTACTTGTTGAATGAGAAAATTGTTTCATGTGAACAAGAGATTGCTAACTCTCATTTGCAAATCATGAAACTAGAAAATGAAATTAAGAGCGTGAATGAATCTTTGTCCTTGTGTGATAAAGAAATTGAAAAACAAAAAGATGTTATTGAATGCTCTTGTATGCATGAAAAACCCTCAACTGTTAAACATACTTGTAGACACGCTATTCCTGACGCCCCCTGAGAAAATCTCATATTACCACGCGACGCCCCGCAGCGGCTTCCACATTTTGAATCACTTGAGTGTTTCCTATCTTTGAGTCTTCTCTCGTCTTCTGGGCGAGTAGCATAACGCTCCTTCGGCATCCGGAAATCGCCTCATTGTGGAAATCATGCGGCATTCGAACGGCATCAACATCAATAGCATGCATCAGAAGTTTTCGGGACCAGGAAAATGCCTAACGGACGACTGCCGACGCCCTTTTCGGGGGAATCCGGGGGTCATGATGGAGGCGTCCAGGCTCCTGGACGCCTCCATCAATACAAAATAATGACAAAAACTATATATATAAGATTCAACAAAAAATATATATAAGTTATGGAAGCGTCCAGGCCCCTAGACACCTCCATCAACCAGCTCACGGGCGACCCTGGGCCATCGACTGACCGTTGCTCAGCCTATCGTTTGAATAAAATTCAAGTTATGGAAGCGTCCAGGCCCCTGGACGCCTCCATCAACCAGCTCACGGGCGACCCCGGGCCATCGATTGACCATTGCTCAGCCTGTCGTTTGAATAAAATCCAAGTTATGGAAGCGTCAGGCCCCTGGACGCCTCCATCAACCAGCTCACGGGCGACCCCCGACCATCGACTGACCGTTGCTCAGCCTGTCGTTTGAATAAAATCCAAGTTATGGAGGCGTCCAGGCCCCTGGACGCCTCCATCAACCAGATCACGGGTGACCCCCGGCCATCGACTGACCGTCGCTCAGTCTATCGTTTGAAGAAAATCCAAGTTATGGAGGCGTCCAGGCCTCTGGACGCCCCCATCCTCCCAACCTCTATAAATAGAGGCCTACCCCCCTCAGTTCCGGGGGTTGAAGAAAGAGCGTCGAGAGGCTGCCAGATTCTGTTCCTAACCCGTGAGTGTTTTGTAGGGGAGGTCCTGCCAGATCCTCGGGTGCCCGTGCTCGCAGGAGAGAGGCCACCTTCGCCCGCCGTGCTACCTCGTTGTCCCTACGCTGCCGAAGCTCCACCGGATCTCGCCATTGACCATCCAATAAGCCATTCTCTCCTCTTCGTTTCTAGTTATCTTGCATTCATCATATCATATCCTCTACCCCCCCCCCCCTTTTATGAGGGAGTCTCTTCCCGTTTCTACGTCGGAATAATTGCCATTCATCATAAGCATTTTACTCCTACTCGTGTCCGAGAGGGGTTTTAAAGGCAACACCAACCAGGTGTGTGTCTTGCCATCATTTCGTTACTTGCGTCGTTAGAATTTGAATACTGCACCTTCGTCTTTCTGATCCACCCGTTACTTGTTTGTCGTTGTTTTGCAAGGGTACCTGAGGAAAGCCCTCCCCGTCGGCCGGCCGAAGGGGGAGGAAGAAGCAACCTGCCATTTCCCTCTCTCGAGGAGTCACAATCTCCGCGCTCAATACAAGGTACACGCGATCATTTCGTTTCTTTGAGGTAACCCCTCTGGCGATCACATCCCTTTAGCATCCTACGTATGCTCTTTCCTCATATTGCACGTTTCATAATCGTTCTTAATTTTTAGTCCCTTGATAGTCCATAGTTTAGTTCGCTTTCTTCTCCTTGGGTGGATTCCTCGGCTTCCACAGATTGGCGATCACGGTGGGACCTTCTTTTTGCTTTTTTGGGTTACCTTTGAACTCTCCGCACCCACGTGTGCCTCCCTTCTTTCGGCACCCGCGTGTGCCCCTCCCTATTGCGCCTACGTGCGCTACATCATTTCCCTCGTGCACCACGTGCACTCCCCCGGTCCTTTGTGATTACTTCAAGGTCTGCGTTATCTCGGCACCCACGTGTGCCCCTCCACTCGGCACCCACGTGTGCTCCCTCCACTTGGCACCCTCATGTGTCCCCCTTCTTATTACGCCCGCGTGCGCTGTGTCGTCCCCTTCGTGCACCACGTGCACGCCCCTTAGTCCCCTCTTTTGTCATTTTTTAAGTCTGTGTTGTCTTGAAAAGTAGAACGGCTATATCTTCCTCTATCTATTTATTGTTGTTATATTCTTGTTATATCACTACTATACATCTGTTATATTTGTGTGCTTATTTCTGCTCCATCTGTGTGTTACATATCTTTTATCCAACACCGCATTTCATGCATTTACCCCCTTTTCTTTCCTTTTTTTACTCTTTTCTAAGGATCACCCTCTCTCGGTGAAGGAAGGACTCTCCGTTCGGGAATTCCTCTCGACGGACTAGAATCTCCTCCACTGAGACCTCCGTAAGTCCCTGACATCGAAGAATCTCCTCTTCGTTCACTGGGCCGGTTGTACCATTGAAGTTCCCCGGAGTTAGTTGACCCATTCGTGGTGAGACGAGAGCCCCTAGCTGACACGGTGGTGAAAACAAAAACGAACTAGGGTCTCTATTTTGTGTGAACTTCGGATCTAGTTAAAAACACAAAAAAATCATCAAAATCAAAACACAAAAAAAGAGGGCGTAAAGGCATCCACTTGTTTGATAATCTCTGCTATTTGCTTGCTAGTATATGTTTTTGCGTTCCGGGAAAACTGTGAGCATGGCTCACAAGTCTTCTGAGGAGAACCACCCTGGTCGTGGTGAGTCAATCGAGCCGCGAGTCCATTCTATGGACGCGGGTCCTTCCCATGAGCCCTCACGTGAGGTGCAGGTTACCACAGGGGACACATCCCCGCCACAGGACATCTCCTCTTTGCTAGGTGTCCTCGCCAACACGGAGCTTACCTCTGAGCATCTCCGAGCCTTCCAGGCCATTCTGAAGGGGAAATCTGTTTCCCCCGCTCCCCAGGAATCAACTCCGGCCATCGCACCTCTCCAAGAATTGGTGCGGGCCATTCCATCTCCTTCACTGGCACAAGCCATCCAATCTCCCTCGCTTCAAGGGCAAGCGAGCCAACAACCACCCTCGTTCCAGTTCCCTTCGCAATCTCAAACCCCTGTTGTTCCCCACATACCGCTTCAGCCGGGGCCAACTATCGGCGGCCCGGCAGCTCCCTCTCATTCAGGGTTTCCCCCTCAAGTCTCCGAGAGACATTTTCCTCCCCAGTGGCAAGTGCCACCTTCACCGCCCGAGGAGCTCACCCAATCGCTCCTCAATAGGTTCAATAGGATGGACGAACAGTTTCAGAATTTGAAGAAAATGGTGGACGTGAAATCCACCCCGGAGGTTGCTTTGCCAATCCTTCCGGTCATCCATCTTCCTCCCTCGAAATGCCCACGTACCGCAGGTACAATGGCACTGGCAACCCCTTCATTCACCTCAAGGATTTCATGTATGAGTCATCCTATTGGCAAAACGACCAGAGATCCCTGGCATACCTCTTTCAGAGGTCATTGGACGGTCCTACGCTAGAGTGGTTCTATTCTTTGGAGCCCCGCGAGGCCGAGAATTTTGAAACAGTACAGAGAAGGTTCTTACAAAAGTATCGGGATAGGGTCGGTCCCTCTCTCTCCATTATCGACCTAGTGGCCGAAAAGATGAAGTCCGACGAGGATTTTGTCCGCTATGCTGATAGATGGAGGTCTCTGGCAGAAAGAATAAGAAATACCCTCTCGGAACCTGAACAAGTAAAGATGATCGTATACAATGCGACCCCACAGTTCAGGCATGTCTTGGCCATGAATAAGCTCATCACCATGGAAGAGCTCTATGAAAGAGCCCGGTACATCCAAACCCAGTTAAAAGACTCCCCCATTATGAACATGTTTGAGCCGCCGAAGCCCAAGGTGGTCAGAAAGACAGGCGCTGGTGTCCCAGGCGGAGCAACAGAAGGGGTCGTAACAAATGAGCAAGTAAGTGCGGTCAACAACGCCAACTATGCAGTCAACCCAAGGCTTCCACAAATGCCCTGAATTCCCCTCCAACCAGGTCCCTTCCCCTCTCGTCCTCCACCCCAAAACGATCCACCTCAGAACAACATGCCTCAACTACTCCAACCCCAGCAACAACCTCGACCCCAGCAACAACAACCACCACTTCAGTACAACCAAGTTCCACCCGCAGGAAATTATGGTCCCCCACAGCAACAAAGGAGGCAGATTGGTCCCAAGAGAGCCTATTACCCACCATTGCTAGAAACTCTGGCGGATATTTTCAACGCCCTCATGGCCTCAAACACACTCATCCTACCAAGGGAAAGGCCCGTGTGGCCCCCGAATGTTGATACCTCCAGATACTGCGTCTATCACAGGCAGCCAGGACACACAGTGGACAACTGCTTTCAGTTTAAAGATTACATCCACGATACGAATGATGAAGGCGGGATTGACTAGGATGAAATGAGGCGATACATCGCCACTCTCAAGGCTAGGAGACCTCCTCCTAGGCCACAGTTCCAGCAACAACCACAACAACAACAGCAACGTCAGCAGGTCCAACCACAACAGCCCAACATGGGCATAATCCAGAATCCATTACCGGAGCACCAACACCCCAATCATCAGGTCAACCCCATCTCCTCCTTCCCGGAAGTCGGGAGAGAGCAGGTGTGGCATCCAGAGAGTACCTCTATTCTTTCTACCACCAACCCTATCATCATGCAACCCCCTCGCCTTGCCCGGGTAGCACCTCTCTCTCATCAACCCGCGTTAATACCGCCTCCACCATTCCCACTGCCATCACGCCCTCTCATTCGTACCCCAATGACCTATCAGCCAACACCCTTCATTACACCCTCACACCCTCTCATTTTCTCTCACTCCCCCACTTTACCATACACCTCTACTGCATTTGCCCCTATGCCTTCTAAGCCCCTTATCACCCGTCCACCGTACGTAACCCCGCCTGTCTCCACCATACCACCGCCAATGCCCTCAAAACCACTCATCATCCACCATTCATCTCAACACCATTACCCGCTCCAAACCTTACCCACTTCCACTTTGCCTCCACCTCCACCTTCCAGACCCCTTATCCTTCATAACCCGTGCGATATCCCCTCTACCTCCACCATGCCTCCACCTAACAAACCCCTCATCAGAATCCCTGCTCCCATCATCACCCCTGCTTCATCAACCATCCCTCCACCACTACCCCTCAAACCTCTGTTAAAACCCACTGCTATCCCTATAGAGGTACAAAAGTCACAGGCAATGGTGCTCCGGAGTGGAAGGATTTTCCACAGGGTTTTCCCCCAGAACAGTCAGAATCCCGAGCAGTCTCAGCCAGAGAGGGACAATGGAGAACAACCGGAAAGATCTATCCCTGGAACACATTATGATTTGTTGAAACACTTGGATAAGACGCCTGCTCGGATCTCCATCCTGGAGTTGCTTCAGAGATCCACATCCCATCAGGCAGCCTTAATGGATTATCTTCAAAAGGTCATGGTGAATGAGGACCTCCCTGTAGAAAAGATTTTTGCCATCCTGACCCCAACGGACACGCAACCGGCCATCATGTTCCACAACTACGAGCTCGCTCCCAAGGAAGCTCGGAAATATGCATTGTGTGTTTCAATAAAAATTAATGGGGTATCCATAAACCCATGCCTTGTAGACACGGGTGCGTCCATAAATGTGATCTCCATGAGCACCCTTCAGTTGTGTGGGGTCGAACAGGAACATATAAGACCTTCTTCAATCACAGTCACAGCTTATGACAATAGCAAAAGGCCGTCGCAAGGGATGATTATTCTAAGGACAGAGCTAGGTCCTATGTCAGTACCCACGGAATTCCATGTCCTCGACATGGACCCCGCATTCAAGGCCATACTGGGTCGCCCTTACATTGAAGCTATAGATGCTGTGCCTTCCACCAACCATCAGTGCTTGAAGTTTCCTTACAATGGAAGAATTATTAAAGTAGTCAGCACCCCTGTCCTTCACACGGTGGATGCTATCAACACCTCTCTGCCCTCTGTTTGGCCGTCTCATCGGCCCATATTGTCATTGCTGGACGTGTGCGATTCATCTCACATTCCGCTAGCACCAAAGAAGCCGATCAAGGCAACAACGCCATATCTCCCTTTTCACTCCAAAGGTTGGGAGATTATGAGAAACATCAGCTATCAACAGGGCAAAGGTCTTGGTGCACAGCTACAAGGTAGGTTGAAACCACCAAAGGAGATTAGGCCGAACCGCAGGTTTGGCCTAGGCTTCAAAAGACCATTCAAGGCGGATTGGAAGCCCCTCACATGGACCCTATCAAACCACTTCAACAAAGGGCCCGTTATTCAGATGGGGGATTATCCGCAGGAAGCACATGGGGGGTCGCATGTTGTGTATTCAGCCGAAAAATGTCCGAGGGTCACCAAAAGAGGCAAGATCAAAGACCCGGAATGCGAATGTGACAAATGGTTTGATATACGGGACATTTCCGTTGCACTGGAAAGGATGTTCTCGTCTCCCCAGCTTGAAGGACCGCCGTTGATCTCCGGAATGCCAGAAAATATCATTACTATTGCCAAGGTCCCAAACTATCCTCGTCCTCGCCAGAAGGACCTTGTCACCAACGGATCTTCATCCGCCATCACCATCACCACCGACGACTCATTAGCCGTCATCTTCTCCATTCACTCGTCGCAACCTTTGTTGCTGTCATCTTCCTGGGCCAGACGGTTGTCTGATGATCTTCCCAGATCCCCCTCTCTACTTACGTACCTACGCGGGTTTCTCAACCCGCGCCAGGTCTTCAATCATGATCTGCTCTACGAGCCTCCCAATCCTCTAGCCATAACCACTTTTTTCTCTCCCCCGATCTCTTTCCACTGTTTTGTCATCAAAAATGAAAACGAAAAAAAAATGTCAATTTCCAAACTCCTCAACAACACATCTTCGTTGAGGAAACTTCCTACATCTCCCACGGGTGCGTCCCGCCCTGCGGACCACTCGTCCAAGGTTCGATGAGCGACCTTTTCTACCCCTCCTCTGAGAGGTCTTCCCCTATACATTCTTCACCATCCTCTTCATCTTTTTCTTCTTTTGTAAATAATGTCAGTCAATCTAGGAATAATAAGTCAAAGGTAGTACCTAGGAAGAAATCCAAGGGTAGGCAGATCCCTCGTCGATTCCTTCTGGATTTAGCCGCCAGGTGTCAGGCCCTTCTTGCCGTCCCTCAGTTGCTAGAAAATTCCATCCAGCTACCGAAAATAGAATGTGATGACAACTGCACAATTAATGAGGGGTATGGAGTCTACGAGATCACAGATGAAGAATACCCTACTGAAGATGAGGGTGAAGAATATGAGGATGCGGCTGGCGCATATGCTAGTGGAATAAGGAGATTCGACGAGCCGTCAACCGCCGTAGAAGAGTCCACCAAAGAAGTCAACTTGGGAACTGAGGAAGACCCTAGGATCATCCTCATAAGTGATAATCTACCACCCTTTGAAGAAGAGGCATTAATTGAAGTTCTCGAGGAATATAAGGACACGTTTGCATGGAGCTATGAGGATATGCCGGGTCTGGATGCAACCCTGGTCGAATACCGTTTAACCCTAAAACCAGGGTCCGTCTCGGTAAAACAAAGGTTAAGGCGTTTCCACCCTTAAATGGCTTTAAAAATGAAAGAAGAAGTCGACAAGCTCCATAAAGCCAGGTTTATTAGAGTCATCCTTTATCATCAATGGGTACCGTTTAACCCTAAAACCAGGGTCCGTCTCGGTAAAACAAAGGTTAAGGCGTTTCCACCCTTAAATGGCTTTGAAAATGAAAGAAGAAGTCGACAAGCTCCATAAAGCCAGGTTTATTAGAGTCATCCTTTATCCTCAATGGGTGACAAACATTGTCCCGGTCATGAAGAAAGATGGGAAAGTCAGGATTTGCATCGACTTCCAGGACCTTAACCGCGCGTGTCCAAAGGATGATTTTCCCTCGCCTCACATTGATGTGTTGATCGACAACACAGTGGGGTATGAGACCCTCTCATTCATGGATGGATTTTTAGGATATAATCAAATTCGTTTGGCAGAAGAGGATCAAGAGAAGACATCATTCACTACACCTTGGGGAACGTATTGTTACGTGGTCATGCCGTTTGGGTTAAAGAATGTTGGAGCTACTTACCAAAGAGCTATGATGGTCATATTTCACGACATGATGCACATATATCTGGAGGTGTATGTGGATGATCTATTGGTGAAATCAAGGACCAGGATGGAACATCCAAGGGTTTTGGCTAAAGTCTTGCAGAGATCAAGGGAGTTCCATTTGAAAATGAACCCGAAGAAGTGTGTGTTTGGTGTATCATCGGGCAAATTATTGGGCTTCATTGTGAGTAAAAGAGAGATCGAGATAGATCTCGACAAAGCTAAGGCCATCAGGGATATCCCACCTCCCAAGAATTTGAGGGAAGTCTGAGGTTTAATCGGGAGGTTGCAGTTTATTCGTCGGTTTGTGTCTCAGCACTCACAAAGGTGTAGACCTTTCTATGAGTTGACCAAGTCAGGAGTAGAATTCCACTGGGATTCTAAATGCCAAAAAGCTTTTGAAGGGTTAAAGGAATATCTAGCTAGTCCACCCGTTCTCATTCCACCCAAACCAGAAAAACCTCTGATCCTCTACATCTTAGTCTTGGACGACTCCGTGGGAGCTGTCCTCGCACAAGTTGATGAAGAAGGCAAGGAACGGGCAACCTATTACTTGTCCAAACTTCTCAATCCCTGTGAGCAGAAGTACACAGTCATGGAGAAAACCTGTGCTGCCCTCGTTTGGGTGGTGCAGAAATTAAAGCACTACTTCTTGGCTCATGAGGTCCACTTGATTGCTCGCATGAACCCTATCAAGTTTCTTCTGGAAAAATCCATCCTTATTGATAGGCTAGCACGCTGGCAAAGTTTTCTTTCCCAGTTCGACATCACCTACATCCAGCAAAAGGCAATTAAAGGCTATGCCATAGCCGAGCATCTCACCCACCATCCTCTCCCCAAGTTTGACCTTGTCCAATCAGAGTTTTCAGATGAGGAACTAATGTCCATCGCCCAATCCGACAAGCCAATGTGGACATTATATTTTGATGGAGCTCTAAATTCCCAAGGGAAGGGTATCGGTATTGTCCTTCTAACGCCTGAAGGCGTTACCATCCCAGAGGCATTTCAGCTTGCGTTCCCAGTTACCAACAACATCGCTGAATACGAGGCTCTTCTAGCTGGCCTGGAACTAGCCCGTTCTTTCTATATCACTGAGTTGCGAGTCGTGGGTGATAGTTAACTCGTTCTCCGCCAGGTGCTTACCAAATATCGCACCCTCGATCCCAAGCTCAAACCCTATCAGGAGCTGGTCTCCGCCTATGCCAAATTGTTCACCAAGCTGATCTTTGTCCATGTTCCTCGCGAACAGAACATTCTGGCCGATGCCCTCGCCTCCTTGGCGTCATCCTTCAAATTTCCTTTAGGTGCATGGTTTAGATCCAGCATTCTCTACAAGCGTCTTGTCCCTGCCGTTCAGAACCCTTACCTCTTAAAGATCAAGGAATGAGCCCTACAGAAGATCCAGAAGGGAGAAATCCTTGAGAAGAGGGAGATCATGCTGGCAGAAGTCGAAGAAGAGCTGGCTGACGATGAGAAACCATGGTTCTACAAAATTGTCAAATATTGTAAAGATCAGTCTTATCCTGAAGGAGCTACCACAGAAGATAAGAAAGCCATAAGTAGGGTGGCTCAGAAATACACATTGGTTGGAGGTCTACTCTATAGGAGGAGCCTTACTGGCGTTCTGTTAAGGTGTCTTGACGATAATGAGGTTTGGAAATGCGTAGAAGAAGCACCTCGGGTGTGTGCGGTGGCCACGTGAATAGCCAGATGCTCGCCAAGAAGATCATTAGGCAAGGCTTTTACTGGCCCACTATGGAAGAGGATTGTGCCGTCTATGTCCGCAGGTGTGTCAAGTGTCAACTTCACGCCGATAAAATCCATTCACCATCTTCCTCACTTCATCCAATATCCTCCTTATAGACTTTCTCCATATGGGCATTCGACATCATCGGTCCCCTAGGTGATCCCAATTCCCTCACCAAATAAAAATCTTTCATCCTTACTGCGACGGAATACTTCAGCAAATGGGCCGAAGCCGAAGCTTGCGCGGAAATCAAGGCGTCAACGGTCAGCAAGTTCATCATGAAGAACATCCTCGCCAGGTTCGGCGTCCCAAGCACAATCGTCACCGACAATGGGTCACAGTTCATTTCTCAGGACCTTCAGGACCTCTGCAAAAGGTATGCAATTGCATTGCATCATTCATCGCCTTATTACCCACAAGGTAATGGCCAAGCGGAGGCCACCAATAAAACATTGATCAAAATCATCAAGAAAACATGCGAGTCCAGTAAGTTTTCAGACTGGCCAGAAAAGCTTATCGAAGCTCTATGGGCCTATCGCACTTCAATCCGTACCCCCATCGGACAGACTCCGTTTGCCCTTACTTATGGTATGGAAGCGATAGTCCCGTACGAGACTCTGATCTCTTCTCTCAGGGTACAATTGGACGAGGAATTTCCCCTCAACGACCGTCGTAATTCACTCCTCACCCAGTTGGAACTCTTGGATGAGAAGCGGCTGGCTGCTGCCTAGCATGCACGTGTGTATCAAAATAGACTCGCTCGCTTTCACCAAAAGAAAGTCGTTGAGAGAAAATTCAAAATCGGTGAGATGGTCATAAAACGATTTTTTGTCAAACTTGGAGGGCCGTGTTCTAAGCTCTAACCCAATTGGGAAGGACCATTTGTAATTCAAGCCGTGTACCCTCGCAACGCCTACAAGCTAGTCAACACCGAAGGGACCGAGTTATCCCACCCTTAGAACGGACTTTATCTTAAAAAGTACTACCCTTAGCTTAGTGTCAAAAAATAAAAAAAACAAATGATGAAAAGACAGAAAACATCAAAAATAACAAAAAATATTGAAAATCACTAAAAATATGGAAAATTCAAAATGCCGATGCCTGGTGGTCACCATGTAGTTAAGTCCCTGCATCCAACCTTCATGTTAGGATAGGGCCCATCAAGGCTTGGTAGGCACCGGGTCTTGGTTTGCCAGAACCGTGGAGATCCCTGTCCGGCCACATCGGCCTATGCACGCTCAAAGGAAGCCAACATGTACTCACATATTTTATCCAAAAAAAAAAAGTTGGTAGCATCACCGATAGTGGGGCTTCAACCAAAAGATCTCCAGAAACTGTAATCTTTATTCTTTTATCTTCGGCCAAATGAGACAGTCGGCGCCCTTAAAACGCTGAGCATGAGAAACCAAAACTCAAACCCCCAAGGGCAAGAGTATGATCCATTTTCTCGAGCATCGATCAGAGCACGAGAAGAGGGCAGTGTCCCCACAGGCATACGAAAGGGAGCTCACAGACGTCAAACGACTATATCTTTCTCGCAAAAAGAAACATAAAATCAAAATCAAGAGAAAAGCCTGGTCGTGACCGTGCCTGATGCGATAAATGAAACCCCTCAAAGCAAAAGTCTGAATCCACAAAAGGGGCCATAGAATATAAATGCTCAGGATTTGGTCCGAAGTTGTCCGAAAGGAAAGAGTTAAATGGGCCCTTATTGGCTCGCCGGGTTAACGGTTTTGCCGATCCTCTCAGGAGGTTTATCCCCTACGCTCTTCCTTCTTCCTTTAAAAGTGAAAGCTCGACGGAATATCTGAAGGGCGAAACCCGCCAAGGTTTGCGACCTTATTTTAATACAAACATGTGGTTGCCTACTTTGAAAAGCAGAAGCTATCGCTGCGAAGGAGTCTTTGTGTTTTGGCTGGTCAAGACCCCTATTTACCATCCGGGTGCCTTCTTGTTTAACCTTGGGCTTAGGCCAATGCAAGCGCATCACCTCTGGGTGCGACGGCGTCTGATTCCGGGTCAGCGTCGTGCGGTTGGTCGTTAGGGTTCCAGGGTGTTCCATCATATACCATCTAGAGTTGTGAGGAAACAGACCCGGGTCAGGCAAATCATTTACCCCGAACACCTTTTGGGCGAATCCCTGTGGTCGGAAGCAACTGAGAGCCTAAGCATGGCATGGCGATATTGTCATCAGGGTAAGTCTTAGCTGGCGGGATTATCATTCGAGGGGTCTAGAGGCCCAAATCAACCTAGATGTGCACTTAGGATACCTGGGAGGTTAGTAAGAAATCCCTGTTCTCATGAAGGTAAGGTGCCATATGGGTGCTCATCAGGCGTTAGCGAAAAAAATGATATATATAAAAAAAGAGAAAACGTAGATATTTGGAAAACAAAAAAAAATTAGAATGATAACAAAGACAACAAAAAATGCCAGAAAATATAAAAAAAAAATCATTTCGCACGATTGCATTTGTATGCAGCATTTCACTTTTAAATTCTGCTTGCATTAGTGTGCTTGTCTATCACATTCATCATTATCGCATCTTTCCCTTGCCTTCGTTAATAAAGGCTTGGCCCCTTGACCCATTATCAAGGACAGTTGAAGTGAACACCTGCTTATTGAGCAAGGGGCCAAGTCAGAATAGAGATACTGACCTGTTTGTTTCAATGATGTGTGCAGGGATTCAAGATAGCAAGAGTAAGATGAAAATCAAACAAAATTATACCTTTTATTCCATTCTTAAATAAGGAATTGTACATTAAGTTCCACCTTCTCTCTCTACATTACTTGTCCCGCCACCCTCCGGGTAAAACGCCCTCAAGGGTGCTACCCAACAACGAAGAGCGGTACTTCTACCGCTATGTACACCTCTTCCCATTCCCACACCCCGACGCTGATCCGTGGGAGCAGCAAAGGAGCTACTGACACGAAAGCCACGCTCTCGTGCTCTTCGGTAGCGCTCCTCACCATCTCTCAGCCATTGTTCAGCGAGGCCAAGGCTGGTTCGGAGTTCGAACAACTGGGCCTCCATGACCCTTTGCTCCTCCCTTTCAGCCAATCTGTCGGCTCTCTCTCTTTCTCTGTCTCTCTCTTTCTCTGCCCGTTCTCTCTCACGGTCTTCCCTCTCCAATTAAAGGGTGATTCTCAGCTCCATGGCATCCCTGGAAGAATCGTCATCAGGACGACGCCGCAATTCCTCCTCCAGCTCTGCTATCCTAGCCTCTCTCTGTGCAGTATGGGCAAGTACCTCTCGCGTCTCCTTTTCCTGCTAGATATACTATCTCAGATATGTGGCAAGGTATAAACAAGGAGAACTCAACACTGAAACTCTTACATGTATAGAGAGCATTCCTTCTGCCTCCGCGGCATGCTGCGTAGTCCGAGCAAGTTGCTCGTGAAGCAAATCAAGTTCTGAGGCGGGGATCCATAAGCTGGAAGAGACGTCGCCTCCTCCCATCGCTGACGAAGTCACGTCGATCTGAGCGCGCTATAAACCACATGGGATGAAAATTAGCGGCCGAACACCATCAATCTAGAGTCTTAATTAGGAGTGCGCATTGTCCATACACCTACCGAAGCACTCAAGGCTCCACGGGTGTCGCCCAATTGTTGCTCCGTTTCTGCCAGGTGTGATCGCAAGTCTGCTATCATGGTATCACGGACATCCTGCAGCCATAGGAGTCAGCATCCACAGAGAGGAGAGGAGGAAAGGAGAAAAGAGGAAAAAGGAGACCCACCTCCACAAGTCCCCGGGGTTGGAGCCGCTCTGCGTACATTGCCTTATACAGACGCAGATATTCTTCACTATCCTGCGCATGTGATTCCACGATTGCGCCACCTCGTTGCCAGTCTTCATACTGTTCCGGGAACCACACACGCCAATCAACGCAAGTTACCGGTCCCCGTGTCTTTCTTCCAACGCGAGGTGGCGCAGTCGTATCCACCCATTCCTGGGCCATCCCAAGGGTCCTCATAACCAATCGTAGCCGAAGCGGCTCGATTTCATTTAGGCAGTGTATCCACAATTCCCGTCCGAATCGGGCACGACTTGTTAAAACCCATGGTTGATCGGCATCGACCATGCCTGAGTAGGGTCTCCAGTTTACCTAGGTGAGGTTGTACATACCCGTTTAGCTTGTTAGGACAATATATATATATATATATAAATAAAATCCCACCATCGCTGCAGGGAATTCCTGTAGCTCGCGCCTTAGCACCATCAGCTGGTAGGTTACAGGCGCTGCACCCATGATCGGTTGCCACCGCCTGGCTAACGGCACCATCGCTGGTCGCCAATGCCGAGCTCTCCCCATCGGGAGATAATAATAGCTCCACAGCTACATCATCATATGCCGTCAATGCCTCAAGTGGACTATTACAAATAAACACAAAAATATAGAATAAAAATAAACAAAAAAGTACCTGGATAAGTGGTGTGAACCCACTCACAGTCATCTCACGATCTGCCTCTTGGGACAGGCCCGTAAACAAGTGCGCTAGCATGGCAACTCCCCAGGCGTACTGTCCTACTCTTTCGAGGTCAGATAGCAGCCCTAGGAAACGACAATGGATGCCGTCTCCTTTCGAGCTCAGTATCAATCTCCCCAGGAAAAAGAGGAGAAATATCCTCAAATCCATATTAGATCTCTCCCAGTTGTCAAAATCTGTGCAATACACAGCACGACATCCCCTTCCCATCCTCTCCATAAATTCTTTCGAGGACTCGGCGTCCCGTCGACGAGTATCAGTGAGCCCTAATGCCCCCATGATAGACGCCCTAGCTACTGATCTGTGCTTCCGACTGTCTAAGTCCAACCCCAGTAGCTTCTGGGCGCCATCTCGGTAATCCGCATAGGTGACGCCGGTCACTACCTCACCATCTACTTTGAGACTCGTGATTCGGACCACATCTTCTAAATTGGGCACCATGTGTCCCCATGGCATCAAGAATGCCCGACTTACTGGGCCCCATCTTTCGCACAAGGCTTGGATAAGGGCCAGGTCGAGTTGGATCGGCTCGATCCGAAGAAAGGCACCAAATCCCATCACGTCTAGCCTGGCCTTTTGAAAATCTGGAAGACCCCTGTACACGGCCACTGCTAATTCCCATGAAATGTGCGATTTCATCACGCTCTGCGCATGCACGAGGAACGGAGAAGGTTTTGTCAAAGGAAAGGAAGAAGGAAAGAAAGAAAGAAAGGAAGAAAGGAAGAATTGGAAAAAGGGGGGGGGGGCAGGAAAGCTCAGCTTACTAGTTGCGACTGGGTCCTCTCGCTGAACTGCCCTTCGAGGTCCGAGAGTTTCCTGGAACTGCTATCGCTGGATCTGCTTCTCTTCGAGGAGTGGGAAGATTTGCCCTCCATCTGGAGTTCTGAGTTCCTCCTAGTACCCTTCAAGTTGGCCCTCGATGCCCCTCGAAGAACAAAAGAGGAAGGTATATATAGAAATGGGAGAAGTGTGGGCCAAGATTGCCTCCAACGATAGCCCTCACAATAGGGCGCCTCCCCTGCGGTCCCATGAGTCACTTCACCACCCGCACAAGGTGATGGATCGAACGGTGTAATATGATGACCTGCTCCCTGTGGCGCCTTGTCATAATGTGGAGGCCATCTGCAAAGTTTGAAAAATCATCCGGGAGAAGAGGCCTAAGCTGTCATCATTGACCTTGACGACAGATCCCCGTGAAAGAATAGTCGCAGCAAGATGCCATCCTCCGTCTAGGGTAGGATGTCGGCAGACACATCACATGAGAACAGTACAAAGAAGCGTAGGGAAGAAGGGACGCGCAAGAAAATAAACAAACAACAGAAAATCAAATCACTCATAAGTCTACATAAGCTGTCACAAACATTACAATCATAGAGAGAAGGCGGGTCCACTGACTCGCCAACTCTCGACATCATCTCCATGCTCATCTCTCTAGGGGTCCCTCTCCTCTCCCCCGGGGTGAGGATCCCTCGGAAGCCTCCTGGACCCCCGTGCAAAGCTCGCCTCGCCTCGTGGCACCTGCTCCACAGCAGGGGCTCGCTGCTCCTCCTCTGGCGTGGCGAGGAAGCCACCAGTAGAAAAGCGTCCGGACCAGCGAAGTAGCGCCCCTAACTCTCGCGCTCTCTCGTAGCGCGTCTCAATTACTCCTAACCTCTGCGCCATAACCTGAAGGCCTAGCTAGAGCTCCCTCACTTGGGCCTCCAAGGCCTTCTTCTCGGCCTGGTCTCGCTGTCGTTCGACCCTTCTCTCCTCTCTCTCTCTCTCTGCTTCCCTCCTTGTCACCTGGAGAAGGACCCTTAACTCCAGAATGTCTGGAGAGGGCCTCCCCTCACCTCGACGCTGTAGCTCTGCCACAGCTGTGGCCCAGGCATCACGCTCCTCTTCAGCGCGAACCGCGCGGGCCACCGCACTGGCAAGTTGCTCCTGGAGGGAGGCGATCTTCAGAAAAAGAGCCTGAGGATTGGAGGACGATCCGCCAGCCATCCCTACCATCGTTTCCTGCTGAGTATGTAAAAAATAGATAGACAAGGGCCGTTGGTTAAAATCTGGAATTTCATGGCAAAAATAAAAATTTTGAGGCCCTATTGTCACCTTCGTCCGTCTCCCAAGCTGAGGAGCCCCCGCTCGGTCCCCCCTCCGCTGCTGCAGGAGGCCGCCACTGCCCTGCACCAGTGCGCTCCCTTGTTGTCCAGGGGAATGTACACGCCGGTCCTTGAGCTTCACCTTGCCGTGACTCTCCTTCCTGACACGGCTCGGCTCATCCGCGCTCGCCCACTCGTCAGCCAAGCCCAGGATTCTCACCGTACCCTACATCAAAGAGGAAGGTCCCCCGTCAGTTAACGAGAACGTGTCCCCTGTCGAGAACGTGCCCATCATGTGAGTGCCGCCCTCGCCAAACCCCTTCCACTCCCACACCACTCGCTCCAAACTCAAAACAAGTCATAGAGGTGGGAATCGAAGCACTCACCCAGCCGCGTTTGCCTCCTTCCGCGCCATCGGGCCCCTCGGGTCCCACGAGTGCTCTAAAAGGCCCTTCCACTTCCGTCGACGCCTCTCCATGCTCGGGCGCATCCCTCCTCGGGCGAGGAGTCCCTCGCCCCTCTCTCTCCTCGCCGCGATCTGGCCCACCGAACTGCATCGATCGAGAGAGGAAGAAGACGAAAAGGGGCGAGAAAATCTCGACAGGAGGCGGGCTCTTTTGCGGGTAAGGCACGAAGAAAAGAAGGCCGCCTGGCGCTTTAAATTTAAATTCGAAGGATAAGACGCGTCCTCGCGCCAGGACGTGCCAAAAAAAAAAAAGAGAGAAGGATGATCTCTCCTTGCAAGGCGTAGTTCCTTGCTTTTCAGGGCAAGGTCTCGTGAAGCATGCCTCAAAACAACTTGGTGCAAGAGAAGAAGCGTGGAAAAGGGAAAGTGCATACGACAAAAGGAACCGTTTCATTGCACATAAGCAAATAGTCAGTTATACATCATAAAGTGAGGAAGGTGGAGTGTACAAGCAACTCTCTAACTCTCGCTACCACCCTCCTGATCATCTCTCTCCTCCCTCCTCTGACGGGGATCCCTAGGGGGCCTCCGCGAACTCTGAGAGGCGGTGCTCGCCTCGCCCTGTGGTGGCATGCCAGCCTCGAAGGCTCGGCGATGCTCCTCGACCGAAGAAACCAGGAAGCTACCCATGGAGAAAGAACCAGACTGACAAAGTCACGCTGCGCCCTCTGATACCACTCCTCGCTCTCCCGACGCCTCCCCTCCGCCGTACCGAGACTCAATCGGAGCTCCGTCAGCTGGGCCTCCAGAGCCCTCCTCTCGTCCCGTTCTCGCAGTCTCTCCGCCCTCCTGTCCTCCCTCTCTCTCTCTCTGTCCTCTCTCTCCCTCTCCCTCTCCTCTCTCTCTTCGCATCGCCTCTCTCCTCGACAGCTCGAGGGCAAAACGCAAATCCCACACGTCGCGAGGGAGCTCCTCAGCCTCTCGTCGCCGCTCCTCCTCCAGCTCCGCAATCCGGGCGTCACGCTCTGCCGCCCAGGCGTCGCGCTCCTACTCGGCACGAACATCACGGGCCAGGGCCTCTCGAATCTCGGCCACCTTCCAAAACCCACATGCACCGTAAGAGAGCAGTGAAAGAAGAAGAGCAACTGGAAAGAAGTCGGGGTCAAGCCGGACTCACTCGAGCCACGCAGTCACGCTCGGCCTCCTCAGCCCGGGCCACCGCGTACGCCAACTGCTCTTGAAGGGCAGAAACCTCCGGAGGAGGGCCTCACGAACTGGAACCCGCTCCACCAGCCATCCCATATGTCGCTGCCTGGTGGGCCCGCTGAAACACAAAGCAAATGACAGTCAGAGGCTAAGCATCAAAACCCAGGTCACAAAAAAAAATGCATTGCATAGACTCACCAGGATCTCCAACTACTGTCAGATCGCCACCAACTCCCCGCCTGGCGTCTGCCAGCTGGGCTCGCAGGTCGGCAATCATGTTGTCACGAGCATCCTACACCACATGAAAGTTAGTGTCACATGCATATACGTATAGAAAGGAGGACATTTCCATTTCACACTTACCCCTGCCATGCCACCAAGGAAGAGACGCTCCCCGTACGTAGCCCGGTACCGTCTTAGGTAGTCAGTGATGTCCGGCACATGGGACACCACTGGGACCCCGCCCTGCTGCCAGTCCTGGTACTGTGCAGGGAAGCGCGTACGCCAGTCCACGATCTTTGCCGTCCCCTTGGTCTTCCGCCTGACGCGGACCGGCTCGTCTACGTCAACCCACTCTTGGGCTAATCCCAACATCCTCATAACCAGCCTAAGCCGGAGCGGCTCGATCTCGTTTAGGCAATGGACCCACACGTCCCGCCCAAAACAAGGACGACCCACTACAACCCAAGGCTGGCCGGCATCGGCCATGCCCAGGTAGGGCCTCCACACCACCTGCATCACCATACATTCATCATGTTAGTTGCTATTTCGCCATTAAGTCGCATGCATAAAAACCCAAAAAATCATACGCATCATACCATAGCCTCGGGGTACTCGCTCAGCTCCCAACGAAGCGACGCCAGCTGGTAGCCGTGGGGTGCCGCGACCATGACCGGCCTCCACTATTGCGCCAGAGGCACGGCTCTCCTGTTCCCCTATCTGGCTCTTCCCATCGGGAAGTAGTAGTAGCTCCACACCTGCATCCACCATTAGCACGAATAATTGCATATTTAACTACGGTAAAATCCATAAATAAAATGTTTACCTGGAGAAAAGGTGCGAAGCCGTTGACTATCGTCTCCCTCTCTGAGGTCTGGGAGAGATCGGCGATCAAATGGGCCCCAGCAGAGCCGCTCCCCACGCATAGTCCCCCACTCTGTCCAGATCCGCCAAGATCCCGAGGAAGCGACAGTGGATGCCGTCACCCTTCGTCCCCAGCAGGAGGCGGCCCAGGAAGAAGAAGAGGAACCTCCGGAGGTCTAGATCCACCAGCTCCCGCTCGCTCGGGTCCTGGGTGAAAGCTGCACGAGCGTCTCCCTCCAGTCGTGCCAGGAACTCCGCTCCAGTCTCGCTAACCCGCTGGCGCGGGTCACCGAATCCGAGCGCCTCCATGATCTCCACTCGGCCGACTACCCTGCTGTCTCTGTCAGTCGCGCTCGTCTCTAGCCACAGCAGGTCCAAGGCACTCTCTCGGTAATCGGGGTAAGTGACCCCGCTGACTGCCTCTCCGTCAACCCGTAGCCTTGTGATCCAAGCCACGTCCTCCAGTGTCAGCACCATGTGCCCCCAGGGCATCAGAAACGCCCGGCTCGGCGCGTGCCACCGCTCCCTCAACACCTGAATAAGAGGAAGGTCAAGTCGGAAGGGCTCGATCCTGAGAAAAGCTCCAAAACCCATGGCGTCCACCCGCGCCCTCTGAAAGTCCGGCAGCCCACGGTACGCTGCCACCACTAGGGACCAGCAGATCCGGCTCTTCATCACGCCCTACACATCACAAAAACAAACAAAATGGAACACATCAGCATCATGGATAATAATAAACAACGACACTGTACATAATATTTACTTATTTTTATTTTATTTATTTTAAATATATATATATATATATATATATATATATATATATATATATATATATATATATATTTAAAGGCGTCCACCCCCCTGGATGCCTTCTTTTATTTTTATTTTCCTTTATTTTATTTTAACAAAACGAAAAAAACAAATAAAAAATAAAATAATAATAATAATATATATTATAATGAAGGTGTCCAACTCAGTGGACGCCTCCTTAATTTCGATTTTATTTTAATTTATTTTTGAATAGCCCAAAAATAATAATAATAACAAGACAAAATAAAAAAAAGAAAGGATGGAGGCGTCCAGGCCCCTGGACACCTCCTTCCCTCACTCCTCGGCCTTCTCCACACCATCACTCGCCCGCATGTTTAGCCTATTAAACCAACAAATTGGAGTTCCGAGGGGCTTACCGGGTCGTGCTCATCCTCTTCGGCGTCGCCAGCGCTCGCAGGACCCTCTACGGCCAAAGGAGGCGCCTCCTCTTCCTCGGCAATCTCCTCTCCCGCGGCAATCTCCTCCCCCGCGACAGCCTCCTCTGCATGATCTCTCGACCTCCTCGGACGACGAGCCCGTCGTTTCCACTTCTCTCCACCCTGGCTCGGGCCTCCTTGCTCCATTGGGGACTGAGAATGGGTCGTTTAGAGTGAATGAGTCGTCAGAATGAACAGTAAAAGTGGAAGGGGGGTGAGGCCCCCTTTATATAAGAAAATCACCCTTTTTGGGGCGTCCAGGTGCCTGGACGCCCCCACCTTTTTTATTTTTTTTTTAAAAATTCAAAAAAAAACTAGGGGCGTCCAAGCGCCTAAGCGCCCCTAAAAAAAAATCAAAAAAATAAAAAAGAAATTATAGGGGCGTCCAGGCCCCTGGACGCCCCCAAAACAAAAAATTCAAAAAATAAAAAAGAAATTATAGGGGCGTCCAAGCCCCTAGACGCCCCCCCCCAAAACAAAAAAAAATTCAAAAAAAAATAATAAAAAAGAAATTATAGGGGCGTCTAGGCCCCTGGACGCCCCCAAAATAAAAAATTCTAAGAAAATAAAAAATAATAATTATAGGGGCGTCAAAGGCCTTTGGATGCCCCCATTAAAATAAAAAGTGTATATGTATATATATATATATATGAGAACACAAAAAGGGGGAGAGAGAAAACACAAAAGAAAAAGAAAAAATAAAAATCATAAAAAATAATAATTAAGGGAACAATGGTCCAAAATGCTAAATGCCAGATTTTATTCCATCAGAAAGTAGAGCAGGCTACATCAGGGGCTTAGGCGCCTTAGGCCTTAACTTCCCCAGTTCGGTTACATAAGCTCTCCACAGCTCACATTCTTCCCCCACGTGTGCTAAGGCCTTTCCCGCAACACTTGTCTTCCAGGGTGCTTTAACGGCCTTCGCTACCTTCGCATTCGCTTCCGTACCCAACTCCCTCTTCTTTAAAGGGATGATGCCAGTCAGTGGTGGAAACGAGTGGAGTGGAATGCCGATCTGGAGGCAGCACCGATGCGCGTTGTAAAGGACAAACTCAGTCGCGCCGATCAGTTAGAGTTCAACTTCGGGAGAAGACCTCATGAGGAGTTCGAGTGAGAGTAGACATGCCGGTGCGCAAGTGAAGAAGCTTTGTGTCATGGTTCGAAAGTGAGACCCCCAGTCTTCCCGTTTCTTCAGCCACGGAACACGGTTCGCCATAGTGCCACCGAAGCCTAACACATCCGCTATGTGATAAAGAGGGCTTTGTTGGAAAAACTTTGAAGCAGTCAGCATCCCCTCACGGTGGTCGAATTTGAAGTGCAAATCGACCCAGCAACTCAGAACAAGTGCGCAACCAAAAGGAGGCCTACCCATGCTCAAGGCGGTAAGACCGCTGTAAAGGTAGGCAAGGACGGCGGGTCCCACCCTCTTTCCACTCCAGATCCCGCAGATAGCACTCAGTTGGGTTTCTTCCACTATGTTGTCGGTATGAGGGAACAAGAGAGCGCCCGCCAGATAAATGGTGAACCCTTTCATGATTCCTTCCAAATAGTCATCGTCTGGTGACCCTCTCAGAGCATCCATAACCCACTCCGCGAGCCTTTGCAAATCAATTCCATTTTGAGTACGGGCCTTTCTGGCTACGTCGACTGGCATGAAGCTTCCAAGGACGCTCTCGGAAGTCCCCCTTGCCAACATCCGCATAAGCTTCATCTTCCCGTCACTCTTGAATTTCTTCAGTCCAAGCAGAAGCTCCACCTCCTCTAGGAGAATGGTCACCTCGAACGTTGGGAAGATGAAAGTGTGGGTCTGGGGATGCCAGATCTCCACTAATGCACCCATAGCCGCCCAGTCCATGAGGATTCTCTCGTAGTGTTTGGCGTGAATAAGGAGCCCCTGAAGATGCCACTTCGAGAGTATAGCCCTCAAGCCAATGAAGATGTTGGAAGTTAGCTCTGAAAGCCATGGCAGTTTGGAAAACTTCCTCGGACCCGGAAAGAGTGGATACGACTGGAAAGAAGAAGAGAAAGGAAGGAAAGTGAGAAGAGAGTCCATGCAATATTTGAAATAAATCAACTTACCATATGCGACTGGATCGTCCCACTCAGATGACCCTCGCGGTCGGAAAGTCGCCTGATCTCACTGCTAGGCCTGCCCCTCTTCATAACGCAGGAAGACTCTCCTTCCATCCTGAAATCCCTAGACCCTCCTCTTCTCCTCCTCCTGAACTTTCAAAACTCCCCTTGGTACATTTGAATTAACTAGCCTAAGGGAGGTACTTATAGGAAAGGAGAGGTGCTACGGGACGGGACGTGTCACATGAGTGGTCAAGTCGTCAGTGTTTTATCCTTGTACCGTGGCACGATTATGTTATATTTCTACAGCTTTCTGATGTATTTAATCTATTATGGTCTGTGCAGGTTTTACCAACGGACGTTTTTCACCCTATCTTGTGTACCATCCTTCAGTGTTCGGTCCCCCGTGTCATGCATCATACTATATGATATTTACGCTATTAGAACACGTCAAGGACCTTGCGACCCGAATGAATCTGGGATTTGAGTTCCCCTTCAACAAAATAGTGATGATTCCAGAAGAATTTGGGTTGTACGGATAGGCCGTTAACTGGTGATAGCGTGGGAACGACGGTTCCATTCAGTGAGTCGGTTTGTGGATAAACGGGCCCCAACTCAGTATCAACTCACTGGATCGGTATCCTGACCCTTTCTTAACGAGTTGACAATATTATCCTTGGCTATTTTCTATTCTAGTTTGTTTTAAATTTTTCTTTAAACCCAGCATGCATTCATATAGGACTTTGAGTCTATTGCGGAAGATCATTCAAGTGATTCGATTGCGAAAGTCGTTGTGCTTCAATTCTTACAAATATGAGATATTCCATTCTGAATGAAATACTGAGTTTCCTTGAAATGGCCCTACGCTGCCCTTCCAAACGAGACCCTTGTTTCGATAGACCCTCAGATATTCCTTTGCTTTTTACCTTGTTTGACCCACCTTGGCCGCAGCACCTCCACATTGGCTGGTAACCGCTCCCCAAAGGTGAAACCTGCAGGTTTATGACCCAGGTACTTCCACACAGAGGAGTTGGTCTCCTTTATTTTCATGCCTGAGCGCACATCTCAGCCTCCCTTATTTGATTTCCATCCAAACAATCGTCAAATTTGAAAGACCTTCTTCAAGGTCGCCTCATTGAAACTACAGGAAAGATTCCAAACAGTCATGTCAAAAGCGTGTCTCATCACACCTTGGCATCAACTTATCAGTCCATTCCCACTCCATTTCACTCCACTTCGATACCATTCCATTACGTGTCACTCCCTTGCAAAGCAGACGCCAAGGTGGGGCATCTATAGACACGCTATTCCTAATGCCCCCTGAGAAAATCTCATATTACCACGCGACGCCCCGCAGCGGCTTCCGCATTTTGAATCACTTGAGTGTTTCCTATCTTTGAGTCTTCTCTCATCTTCTGGGCGAGTAGCGTAACGCTCCTTCAGCATCCAGAAACCGCCTCGTTGTGGAAATCATGGGGCATTCGAACGGCATCAACATCAATCGCATGCATCAGAAGTTGTCGGGACCAGGAAAATACCTAATGGACGACTGTCGACGCCCTTTTCAGGGGAATCCGGGGGTCATCATGGAGGCGTCCAGGCTCTTGGATGCCTCCATCAATACAAAATAATGACAATATATATATATATATAATTCAACAAAAAATATATATAAGTTATGGAAGCGTCCAGGCCCCTGGACGCCTCCATCAACTAGCTCACGGGCGACCCCGGGCCATCGACTGACCGTTGCTCAGCCTGTCGTTTGAATAAAATCTAAGTTATGGAAGCGTCCAGGCCCCTGGACGCCTCCATCAACTAGCTCACGGGCGACCCCCGACCATCGACTGACCATTGCTCAGCCTGTCGTTTGAATAAAATCCAAGTTATGGAGGCGTCCAGGCCCTTGGACGCCTCCATCAACCAGATCACGGGCGACCCCCGGCCATCGACTGACCGTCGCTTAATCTGTCGTTTGAAGAAAATCTAAGTTATGGAGGCGTCCAGGCCTCTGGACGCCCCCATCCTCCCAACCTCTATAAATAGAGGCCTACCCCCCTCAGTTCCAGGGGTCGAAGAAAGAGCGCCGAGAGGCTGCCGAATTCTGTTCCTAACCCATGGGTGTTTTGTAGGGGAGGTCCTGCCAGATCCTCAGGTGCCCGTGCTCGCAGGAGAGAGGCCACCTTCACCCGCTGCGCTACCTCGTCGTCCCTACGCTGCCGAAGCTCCGCCGGATCTCGCCATCGACCATCCAATAAGTCATTCTCTCCTCTTCTTTTCTAGTTATCTTGCATTCATCATATCATATCCTCTACCCCCCCCCTTTTATGAGGGAGTCTCTTCCCGTTTCTACGTCGGAATAATTGCCATTCATCATAAGCATTTTCCTCCTACTCGTGTCCGAGAGGGGTTTTAAAGACAACACCAACAAGGTGTGTGTCTTGCCATCATTTCGTTACTTGCGTCGTTAGAATTTGAATACTGCACCTTCATCTTTCTGATCCACCCATTACTTGTTTGTCGTTGTTTTGCAAGGGTACCTGAGGAAAGCCCTCCCTGTCGGTCGGCCGAAGGGGGAGGAAGAAGCAACCTGCCATTTCCCGCTCTCGAGGAGTCACAATCTCCGCGCTCAATACAAGGTACACGCGATCATTTCGTTTCTTTGAGGTAACCCTTCTGGCGATCACATCCCTTTAGCATCCTACGTATGCTCTTTCCTCATATTGGCACGTTTCATAATCCTTCTTAATTTTTAGTCCCTTGATAGTCCGTAGTTTAGTTCGCTTTCTTCTCCTTGGGTGGATTCCTCGGCTTCCACAATACTCATGCATCAAGAAGAAGAAGAAATATTTCATGTTATTATTATGGACAATATGGCCATGATATGTATGATTGTTACTTGATGAAACTTGATGATGAAGAAGCATTAAAGTCAAGAATGAAAAATGTTGATGGTTTCAGAAATCATGACATATTCATAAAGAAGAACCACAACATGCATTGCTTCTACTGTGGTTTAAATGGTCATGTCTTTAAAAATTGTTTCGTTAAGAAAAATGATGATGAATGGTTTCTCAGAAAGAATTTTTCCTATCATTACTGTGGTCAAAATGGACATGTGATGAATGATTGTCATGTAATGAAAAATGATGACAATTGATTTTTGAAAGGAAAATATTCCAATTGCTATTATTGTGGTGAGAATGGTCATTCAATGGATGATTGTTCCACCATGAGAAATGATGATGATTGGTTTGCTAGGAGATACAAGAATCCATCTGTTCATGTTAACACTAACCCCTCGGGACCCAAGATGGCTTGGGTACCTAAATTGTTAAAATAAGAATTTATTTTACAGGGGCGTCTTGAGGCCAAGGAAAGTCAATAAATAAAGGACTCTCAAGGTGAGAAACAAAAATGGTTTGCTTTCAAATTTGTTTTGGTTAGGTTCTTTTGGAAAATTTTGAAAAGGTAAAAAATGAGTCTAAAGTTCACAATCAAATTGCATTCCTATTTTGTTGATTTTGGCAACTCCTGAAATAATGAGATTTTGTGAACTCTATGTTTAGACAAATTGGATATACTTCTCTATTTCACATCTTGTGAATATGTCTAGTTTTTGAATGCTTTACTTTGGAAATACATAGTTAGTTTTAATACACACCTTCTCTTACTTTGCAAATAATAATTCGTCTTTGAATGCTCTGGTCTATGCATAAAGTCTTTCACACTTTTACATGCATCTTGTAAATAATGGTTCACTTTTGCATACACAGTTCACATACTTATTTTCATGCTTATATCATGCATGCTCATGCATATTTGTAGATAGAAATAATTTTCAATCATCTTTCAGTTTACATGGTTCACTCTTGCATATACAGCTTACACGCTTAGTTGCATGATACTCATTGCACATATCATGCACATCTTTGCATACTTGTGTATAGGAATAATTTTTCAATCATCTTTTTAAGTTACATGCATATACTTGCATATAATTCATACACGTGTGCTTGAATGCCATGGTTATTCGGTATATCAAATGGCAATAGTGGAAAGTTGGATTATGTCCAACTGGAAGCTTTCCTCGTGCGTGATGGTGGACTTCGGACCAATGTACTCTGCCTAATCATTTGCTTGAAAACATTGAAAGATCCCTGGTTGAATGCATGTATATACTTTATACCCATCTTTTTGACTCCTTCTTTGACTCATTACCTTGCTAAATTAATTGCATTGATTTAGACATGTTGTTACATGACATATATTAAGGGGGAGATTTTTTATAATCGTGCATCCATTTAGGGGGAGACATTACTATGATGAAACTAATTCATATCCTACATTCAAAACAACCACCCACACAATGCACCTTTTTGAGATAATGATTCAAATTAATAAGGATTACTATTTTCTACTCTACACTTTAGAGGACTATTGATTCTATATATGGAAATCACATATCTCGTGAGGAAAAAGCTGTTTACCCCACCAAAAAGTCGTATAAGTGGAACGTGGATCCGAGTAGCCGGGAATCCCCCCTGAAACAAAGGAGGAAACTCGCGTCGAAAGGAGAAACTAATCCACACTAAAATAAGTGTGATTTGCCACCGAGTAGCCGGGAAGTGTCCCTAAGACAAAGGATACAACTCACGTCGAAAAGTGTCTCATCCACATCATAAAAAGTGATGAAACTGAGTAACCGGGAATTGCCCATGAAACAAAGGGCATGACTCGTGTCAAAAGGTTAGTCACACCATTTATAGTACTTTAAAGAAAAAATTTGGGGTCATACGTAGCTACCAATAGTCGAGCATTGTGTTGAAAGTGTATGGATGATAAGTACTTTGTAGTGTTCTTTAGAAAGTCTGATTTTCCATATTGACTTGAACTTCATTGCTTAATTTTCACATTTTCACCTTGGGTTTGATTGTTTGAATGTTCCTTATGAATCTGTCGCTTATCATGGTTTATGCAGTACTTATTTATGTAAGCACGACCTTCTTAGTACTGTACATGCACATCATATTCTATAATCGATTGCATAATCCTTACACCCATCCCGAAGGGACTTGCATGAGTCTATATCTTATTATGCATGCTTGAATGCTTGAATGCTTGATTCAGTTTGTTAATATCACACTTCATCTTGATGCATCTTTAGCTTATACTTGCAAATAACAGGTTAAATAACCCATTGTCAGCTGGTTTTTTGTTCTTGACAATTGGGGAGAATAATGTGCTTTCAACAAAACTTGTGCATAGCTTTGTCATCTTGCATATAATTTTGAACAAAATTCAAAAATTTAGCATTTGCATATAATTTTTGTCATCTTACATGCTGCACATCAAATGTCATTTCTTGCTTGGTCTTCATGGTTCACACACCTTCCTTTAATGGTCGGTCCTTGCTGGGTTCGTGTGCCATTGATATTTCATTCTCTTTCATTCATGCTGAAATCTCACATTTGTCATCCTAACCCCCATGTTTTGATAATGCCAAAGGGGGAGAGAACTTTAAATTGTCACAATATATTGCCATCATCAAAAAGGGGGAGATTGTTGGGTTCTGTGCGTCCCCTCGTTATCTTTGACAATGGTTTTGATGATTCCAATATATCGTGTGTTTTGTGTTTACTTAAAAGTGGAAATCTTGATTGTTTATATTTTATGGCATCCTGATGATAAAACAAGCTAACACTATGATATCATGTTTTACAGGTGGTTCAAACACAATGATCCGTCATGCACACATCCTTGATGTTGATGTTGTATTGGTGTCTTCATGGAAACATTATATTGGTGTTCTTAATGAACTGACAAACTGAACTGCATCTATAATTGTATTGTCTGGTTTCTTCAAATTCCTAAATGTGAGACAACATATTTTTGCGGTTCAAATGTGTAGGTTCATGCTTCTTCAAATCAGTGAGTAGGCATTCATGCATGCTAGAAGTATGCATTGTATTTCATTAAGGTTGAAATGCATTGAAGAGATAGTTGTGTGTAAGTTCAGGTGAGAGAGGAAGGAGTTAGAGAGGACCTCCATGCCATATCTGATCTACCTCCGTTGAGATTTGAAGCTCGGTGTAGAAGAAGATAGCAAGCGGAATGATGCAATGAATCTGAAGATGTCAAAATCGCGAGCATCCGTCGACATCGTCTTGGAGATTTGAGGAGTTTGCAAAAGGGAAAAATCTCTACATCTATTTCTAGTTTATTTGAGATGTTTGCCATGTTCTATCTCTAGATTGGATGTTGTTGAGGTTTTATCTTGGTCATTTGAACATCCTATAATGGCAATATATATATGCTGCGGTTTTCATTCTTTGGTATGAAAGGAAAGAGCTAATGTGTTCTATCTCTTGCAGGGAAGGAAGAGAAAAAGTGGCCATAAGATGGAGAGGAGAAAGACTTGCTAGATCTATTAGTTATTGATTTCTGGAGGTGTGATTAGATCGTGAATCTGAAGGAAGACATCCTGCGGCTTTGACTCCTTCCGACCAAAGCTTCAAAGAAGATCTTCATCGGCCATTGAAAGTCAAAGGGGAAACGTTCTATATCACTTATCCATTTATCTATGATGCCCTTTTTGATTGATACATAGTCTTGAGCATATCTTGTATAATTTTTAGTTTCTTCTGAACATCGGATAACCGTGTGTGAGCGGAGCTACGTCTCCGTGCGTTGGGTTTATTGGGGGAAAGTTTTCCCGTGGTTGGTTTGTGTTGACGGAGCTGTGACTTCGTGTGGTTTGAGTGTCCGGGGTGTGTTCCCCAATTCTGTGTGTGGGTGTGTGCTGCAGTGGTAGCGTGTTGGGGGTTTTCCCCGTGTGTGGACATTGCTGCGGAAGCAGCATGTGTGTGTGGTTGGGGTTCGTCCCCGTGTTGCTACGAAAGTAGCGTGTAGTGAAGCCTCACCCGGTTGGGTGAGGGGTGGACGTAGGGAGCCCGTCGTGGTCCCGAACCACCTAAAAATCTCTGTGTCCTTTGTGAATGCCTATGCGATTGTCCATTTCTCCTATCTCCATTCACAGGTAGATTTATAGATTTTTATTCACTACTCCACTACACACTGCTACCTCTGCTATTTGTATTTGAGCACAGTTAACTCGTTCTCTGCATTGCATATCCGTGTGAGATCGGAAAGATTGAGAGCATCCTGTTAAATCTCATGGTTGTTTATGCTAATTAACGTAGTTAATTTTAATTCCACCGTGATCAGTTTAGAAAGTTTTTAAAATCCGCCATCTAGCCAAAGGGGACAATTCAACCCCCCTTCTTGTCCGCCATCTAGTCTGGGCCAACATGTTCATTTTATCTAGATCTTGTTCATCTTTCCGCTCTTCCTCTTTCTTGTACCTCTTCTTCTCCACTTTATGCAACTATTTTTTAAAGCATAGGCTCATAGTCATAAGTGTTTTTAATTAAGTGTTTGGTTCGTTCATCATTTCATTATTTTCTTTAAGCAAAGTAAAATCACAAGTGTTTTCCAAAGGATTCCAAAGTTTTTAACTCTAAAAATCTCTTCTTCCCTGAGGATTCGACACATACTTGCTATAGTACTATGTTCTTTTTTGATCATTTTGTGCGAGTTCAGTTTTAAGATTGTTAGCACGAGCATAGTAACGACATACGCTTCCGTGTTATCAATTTTTGGCGCCGTTACCGGAGAAGAATGATGATTTTTGATTTAAGAACTTTATTTTCCTTGTGTATATAGGATACTAATAAAGCTCTCTTTTCTTTTTTTTTACAGGTTAAATTTTTTTAAAAAAATCAGAGGTAAGTTTGCATTTCTTTCTTTCATCTTTTGATTTTGTCATTCATTTCAAAAAAAAAAAGAGAATGAGGGATTGTGCATCAAGTAAGTCTTCAAACTTATTCCTCTCATTTTGTGTTATTTCCTTAATGTTCTTACATATTGTGGTTAGATAGGTTCACAAAAAAAAAACTCTTCACTTGAACTCAATAAAAGTCTTCATTCCAAGAGTAGAAATCACACTTTCATGTTTTAGGTCATACATCATTTAGGATAGTATTTATTTTTTCTTGTTGTTTAATTGTTGTTAATTGCATTGTTAAAGATTACAGGAGGCAAGGTGAGTACTCTAACTTTTCCAAAAGCATGCTCATGCATTTCCATGCTTGCATAAAACACCTTATTTGAACTTACTTTGTTGCATATCATTTCAAAGTATTTTAAGGGCAACACCCATAAGTAAGATAAGCTGGGGATTTCATCACCCTTCCTTAGCCCACAAACCATAATTCCCTTGCATCTTTGCATCACCTAGACCTTAAATAAAATCCAGTAGATGTTGGCCCTAGGTTCACACTGTTGTTCTTGTGTTATTTGGGCTTACCCTCTTATGAAAACCGGTGCCTAAGGCAAGACGGTCGAACGGCAAACACCTTAAGCGGGCTAGTGATTTGTAATTAGGTCCCTACGAAAGTAGGGGGAGCCTCCCACTACCTCACTCCTTACCTGGCCGGTGGAAATATTGAGGATGAACTTAAGTTGCACTTTAGTCATTTTGTGAAACCCAATTCGTAGGTTTAGGTCACATCTAGGTCATTAGGTAATTTGTGTGACAACTTGCTTGTGTTTGCATAAAAAAATAAAACCAAAAATAAAAACAAAAAAATTTTTTCTCCCTTTCTCTCCCTTCGTCGTTGTTAGTGTAAAAAAAAGCACAAAAAATACAAAGAAAAACAAAAAAGCATCTCCATGGATTGGGTTCTTAATCAAAGTAATTGCTTGACCCAAAACCAATTCATTCCTATGGTCCAAGCTCTCATACACCACCTACCTTTCAAGATGATCACACATGGGCCCGGTCGACCCATTATGTAGGTGAGTATTTGACCCAATATCCATCTTTCACCCAACTCAATGAAAGCCCATATCCCTGGTCGGCGCAATAAGAAAATCCCACACCCATGGCAGCCCAATATCCTTATCCTTCCCAAAAGTAAGACCAATTTGCTCAATCCTATTTAGGGGACCATATGCCATTCCTCCCTCATGAACAAACTTCAACATGCCAAAACTTCCCTACACCTTCTTGCACTTCTATCTTTGAGTGGGGAAATCAAAATAATTTCTCTTGGGAAAATCCTCAATATCAAGCACCATGCCCTCCCGAGTCAAACTTCCAAACTCAATTTGATCAAAATCAATATGAAGGACATGTCACATACTTCCCTTATCAATATGATCATCAATACATTCATTCCACCCCTCCATACAATAGTCCATCAAATGAAGAAAAACTCAACCAATTGATTCAAATCATCTTGAATAATCAACAAAGCATTGGCTCCCTCCAAATCAAATTGGACCAACTCACAAACGCCACGTATGAATTGTCTATGGACCAAGTGCCTAACCCCCTTGATGCAAATTTGGAAGATCAATTCCCTCACTTTACCCAACACACGTATTCTTACAAGCAACCTATAGTTCCTCTGCCAAAGGAAACTTTTAACCTAGGTAATGAGAGAATTGTGGAAAAATTGTATCGAAAAGAATATGGGGTGATGAGCAAGATGGCTTATTTGTGTGAGGAGTCCATACCCATCTATGAGGAGAGCCACAATAGGTCGGTTGAAAATAAGTTGGGGGGTGAATCAAATGATGTGCAAAATGATGCTAGTCAAAACTATGAAAGTGAGAATACCCATGGGTCAATTGAGAAAGAATGTAGAACAGATGATTATCTAGCTGAAAAGGATGATAAGGTAATGGAATGTGACCCTCCTTACTTGAAAGAATATCATGAAAGGACCATATCAGAAGATTTATCATTTCATCTCACAGTCCCACAATTGAAAAAACTGATTGACATGCTTCCTATGTTAGAATAATGTGAACACTTTGGCATCAAGAGTGTCATCATTAACTCATGTGAAGAGAAGCATAAAGAAGAAGGTAATGATGATGTTACAAACATGTTGAATGATAAATATCATGAGGAAGAGAATTGTGAAGGGCCCTTGAGTGAAAAATTTATCTCTAATTTAGATGCCCCACTTGTGGAGAATATATTTGATAATCTCATTTTGATAGAGGATATTGATAACGGGGCATCACGTGAAGAACTTGAGAACTTCACTCCAAACACCAAAGTCTTAATTGAGGATATACTTGAAGAGGAGGATTACCTTGGGGTTAATAATCTTGATGATTTAATGAAGATGAATTTTGAATACCCTCCTCTTGAAGAACATGATAAAGGGACTATGTTGGAGAAGTTTACATTTGATCTACCCACCGCACCATTGAAAAATGTGATTGATAATCTTCATGAGTGTGATGAAGGGCCCTTGTTGGAAAGATTTACATTTGGTCTACCTACCCCATTACTGAAAAGTTTGATTGATAAATTTCATTCGAGTGAAGAGTGTGATGAAGAGGCTTTATTAGAGAACTTCATATTTGATCTGACCCCTGAACCATGTCCCCTAAAGTTTGAATTATTAGATGGGTCTACACCTTCCAATTTGATTTCCCTGAAAGTTAAGCCTCCCCAATATGACATTCTAGGACCTAAGGGAGATATGCCAACTATATTCACTTTTGATTTGACGTCTCATCAGGAAGATAAGTTCATTAGTGCCCTTATTGCTCATGAGGCTATCATTACGGGGAATGTGGCTAATAATGTCAATCTTTATAAGCCACTGATGCTTGACCGAGTTAATGTGGAGGAAATAATCAATAAAGGGATAGCCAGATTGGAAGATACAGGACAAGGGGACCAATGGATAGATATTAGGCAGAGAGTCCATCCCGATCTTGATAGATTGATGGCCATTGATTATTACATGCCTCTTAAAGATGAAAACTGGCTCACACATATGGTCAGAGTTAAAATCAATAATGTGCGAGACCAGCATATTTCTAGCTCCAATACATACATGCTTACTCTTGTCTTCCAATGACATAAGGGCTAGAATTTGAAGGAGGACAAGATCACTTGGTGGCTCATTCTAAATGTCACCCATTTTTTAGTGAGCTACATTACGTCTAGCTGAAGACGTTAAACTTAGCGCTTCTTGGGAGGTAACTCACAGTTTTCATAATTTTCGTGTGCTAATAAATGGCTTCTTGGGAGGCAACCCAAGTTTGTATTGTAGTTTCTTTTTTGTAGGTATGAATAAAGGAAAAGTTAGGGGGAGAGAGAAGATTATTTGCACCTATGCCTCGCCTTTAATGGCCAAGTACCGCCTTTGGTCAGCAAGGATGTCCGTCGAAGTTCACTTCCGTCAGGTTGTCTCGTTCCTTCACAAATTTCATGTCTACATTGTTCTATTCATACATATTGCATATGCCATTGAGGACAATGTCATTCAAGTTGGGGGGAGAAAAGAAAAAAAATGTTTCATTTCATGTGAGTACAACCTGATCTGTGTTCTTTCTTGATATCATGTATTATTGCATGCAAATGAAAAGATGTAAACCCCATCTTGAGTTTCATGATTCATGCTTAAATTAAAAGTAATTCTAGAATAGAAAATACTAGGGAGAAGGATGATGGGAAATTTAGTCAATCTAGCCATGAAAAATTGATATAAGAATCCCTTTAAAGTTCATGTGCACTTTGGAAAAAAAAGATTCATGTTGCACACTAATGAAACCAGCAAGACAAGTCCCCTGCCATTTTAGGTATGATGTCTGATATTCTGCACTTCTTAAGAAAAGAGATCTTTTTATAAAATTTTCTGCCAAATTATCTATCAAATAAGTGCAATGGCACTATGAAAAAAAAGAAAAAAAAAGAAAAAATATCATAAAAAATACTCCTAATCTTAGTAACCGGGCCTACTTCACCTAAGACGTGTTGAGGTTCACGTAAAACGGAAAAGGGAACCTGGATCTGCGAAACTGGGCCTGCTTCTCCTAAGGCAAGAGTTGAGGTTCACGTTGAGTAGTGAAGGGTAGTGCAGCATCATGTGTGGTGTAAAAGATCCCAAAGGGACAAAGCAATAAGGCAGATAAAAAGTTAATATACTTAATGCTCTGAGCTAAGAGGTGCAGGGTTGAAAGGCATTTACTTGGAATAGCGAATGGAGGATGTAATTGTCTAAGCTATGGATTTGGTAGTTACACATGCACAAGTGTTATTGAGCTTTGATTTGAATTCTTACTATTAAGTTCCTACATAAGGCTAGTGTGCATTAATGCTTCTAGATTCCTAATCTTTGGTTGATTCTATGAAGGGAGAGTTGGATATGAGAGTATGAATTTTATAAACTCTTGTTAGTCCTAAATTTTAATTTATTGGCATTACTAAGGGACTAGCAATGAGTAAGTTGGGAGGTGTGATAAGTGTCTATTTCTTATGATAATTCATCACATGAACACCATTTTATGTGCATATAATTAGGCAATTGTGCATATTTCATAGTTAACCTCAACTCCGCATTTAAATTGGAGTTTTCACGCAAATTGATTAATTTGGTGATTTTATTTAATAAATTAAAGTTGAGGACCGTGAGCATTGATTCTCCATTACATAACCATGAGCATTTGAGATTTATATGCACATTATGATAATTTTTATGGACTAAATTGTAATTATATGTGTGCAGGACACCGAAGGTAATTGTAAAAGAAGCCGGGGGCAAAACTGTCACCGCCACTTTGACCAAGTCAAAAGCACATATTTTGGTTGAAGGGAAAAGAAATTTCAAAAGTTTGAAATTAAGGAAAAGAAACACATATTTTGATTGGAGGGAAAATTGAATTCAAAGTTTGAAATAAATGAGAGATATGATGAGCCTTAGGAAAGGGGGTGCCCAAAGTCCAAGAAAGGGGGTGCCCACCTACTTTTCCTCTTCCCCATGCATCATATTCTACATAAATCTCAGCCATCCATCTCCTTTTGATACAATCTACATCATCCATCTACCCAACTTTCCCTATAAATAGCCCATGATAAGGAGGAGAAAGGGAGTTCTTCTTTTGGTAATCTTTCGTTCTTTCTCTCCCAACCTTAGGTCTCCAGTTTCTCTCAAGTTCATTTTCTCCTCTTGCTGTCTTCATAAAGGTTCTTCATTTTTTTGTTCGCTACAACGTCTTCTTCTGTAGCATCTTCTAGTTCCTTCTAGTTTTCAAGCTATTTTGTGTTTTTCACAGTGCTATCTTGTTCATCTGTGAACAACTATTTCTCTCTGTTCTTCCTCTTATTTCTCTCCCTTCTAGTCATGTTCGTCTCTTACTGTCTTCATGAACGTTCTTTTTTTTAGTGTTCTACAACTTCTTCTTCTATATCATCCTCTAATTCGTTCTTGTGTAGAACTTATTTCCCGTTTTTCAACTTGCTGTCCTGTGATTTTACTGTTCATATGAAGTTCTAGCTTCTATTATTCCTCAGTTTTGAAGCTCTTCCCCTCTTTGTTTCTCTCTGAGTTCTATATTAAAGTTCTTCCTCTCTTGTATATCTATAATTTCTTCTTATATCACTTCCTCCAATTCTTCTTAGTTTACGAGTTATATTTATTTTCCCACTATTTTACTCTCTCATCTTCTTCCTTCTTAATCTACACACAAACCCTTACACATTCCTCTCTATATTTCTCTACAAAGTTTATCCTCCACAACTCTCCTTTCATGACGGTGTGCACATCAAGGCGGGTGACGTTCCAAGGCTCGTGATGTGGACGACGGCGGCTTCTTCATCCATCTCTTTCCACGACGATCTCTTTCAAGGCGGAGCGATCCTCTCCAAGGCTCGGCGAGGAGGAGACGACGACGTCATCACCATTGCTACTATCATCTGCACACTCAGGCTCATCTTTTTGTTATTGCTTTAGTTTTATTTTACTTCATTATAATCTCATCACATCTTTATTGTAAGCTTATCTTACATTTCATGTACTTGTTTCTTTATGTTAATGAAAGAAGTGTTCATTTTATCTAGATCTTGTTCATCTTTCCTCTCTTCCTCCTTCTTCTACCTCTTCTTCTCCACTTTATGCAACTATTTTCTAAAGCGTAGGCTCATAGTCATAAGTGTTTTTAATTAAGTATTTGGTTCGTTCATAATTTCATTATTTTCTTTAAGCAAAGTAAAATCACAAGTATTTTCCAAAGGACTCCAAAATTGTTAACTCTAAACATCTCTTCTTCCCTAAGGATTCGACTCATACTTGCCATAGTACTACGTTCTCTTTTGATCATTTTGTGCAAGTTCGGTTTTAAGATCGTTAGCACGCGCGTAGTAACGACATACGCTTCCGTGTTATCATCTTCAAAACTTGGATGTTGTTCTACAAAAATATCCTCTTTGATGTACCCATTTAGAAAGGCAGATTTAACATTCATTTGAAATAATTTGAAGTCAAGAGAGCAAGCAAATGACAATAGAATCCGGACTGCTTCTAATCTAGCAACCGGTGTAAAAGATTCATCAAAATCAATACCCATTTCCTGGCTATACCATTTGGCTACGAGCCGGGCATTATTCCTAACAACCAATCCCGTGTCATTCAACTTATTTCTGAGAACCCAACGGGTTCCTATTACAGGTTGATTCTTAGGATGCGGCACAAGATTCCACACCATGTTTCTTTCAAACTGGTGCAGTTCTTCATGCATAGCTTGAATCCAGGATTCATTTTGAAGAGCTTCATGAATATCCTTAGGCTCTTCTTGTGAGATGAGGGACATCAAATCCTCTTCTTCCACTTGCCTTAGAGAAGATCTAGTTCTTACCCCATCTTCAGGATTACCTATAATGTTTTTAGCTTGGTGATCTTTCAAGAACTTGAAGGAACTTGGCAAGTCGGGGTGTTGCACTTGTTGTTCTTGAAGCGTCTCAATTGACAGATCTTCATCCTTTATGTCCTTGCTAGAATTTCCTTCCGTTGGTTCGTCCTTAGCCTTAGATGTTCCAGCATCAGTTGGATTTCTAGGGGCTTCACCTGCATCCAAAATTGAAATTGATTGATTGCTCAATTTTAGTTCAGATTCATCAAAGATAACATGTGGTCTTTCTTCAACAACCAAGGTCCTTTTATTAAACAATCTGTAAGCTCTAGAATTAAGTGCATAACCTAGGAAAATTTCTTTGTCACTTTTCTCATCAAACTTTCCAAGATTTGACTTACCATTGTTCAAAATATAGCAAGGGCATCCAAATGGTTTGAGATAGGAAATGTTCGATTTCTTACCCTTGTAGAGCTCATATGGGGTTTTCTTCAAGATCGGCCTTACCATTACCCTATTTATGATGTAGCATGTTGTACTTACCGTCTCAGCCCAAAAGTATTTGGGTAGGGAGTTCTCACTTAACATGGTCCGAGCCATATCTACCAATGTTCTATTTTTTCTTTCCACTACTCCATTTTGTTGAGGCGTCCTGGGTGATGAGAAGTTGTGTGTATATCCTTGTTCCTGGCAAAAACTACTGAAATCATAATTTTCAAATCACCGCCATGATCACTCTGAATTATGGTGATGAGACATCCTTTATCATTTTGGATTTTCTTTTAAAATACTTGAAACTCCATCAAGGCATCACTTTTATTAGCTAAAAATAACACCCATGTAAATCTAGAGTAATCATCAACAATTACAAATCCATAAGATTTTTCTCCTAGGCTGGATATCCTAGTTGGACCAAAGAGATCAAGGTGGAGTAGTTCTAGAGGCCTAGCGGTAGAAATAATGTTTTTATTTTTGAAGGAGATACGTGTTTACTTGCCTTTTGTACAAGCCTCACAGATCTTATCACTTTCAAATTTTAATTTAGACAGCCCATTTACCAAGTCATGTCTAGACAATTTGGAGATTACTCCAAAACTAGCATGACCTAGTCTTCGGTGCCATAGCCATGCATTATCATAGTTGTTTGCTACCAAGCACACATCATCACCAGCAACATCATCAAGATCAATAGTATACACATTGTTATTCCTTTTGTCGATGAATCTGATTTGATTAGAGATTTTATTCATGACAAGGCAATGAGTTTCGTCAAAAATAATTTTAAAACCCTTGTCACATAGTTGGCTTATGCTTAAAAGATTGTGGTTTAAACCCTTCACTAAGAGCATATTTTCGATAAGAGTTTTATAATTCTTACCTATGTTGTCAATTCCAATGATCTTACCTTTGTCCTTTCCACCAAAGGCAACCAGCCCCCCATCCTTGTCTTGCAGAGTAGAGAACACTTTCTTATCCCCTGTCATATGCCTTGAGCAACTGCTGTCCAGGTACCATTTGTTCCCCCTGACTTCAAGGTATATCTGCAAAAGATAACATTCTCATGCAATTGTTTTTGGTACCCAAACTAATTTGGGTCTATAGGAGTTAGTCCAATTCTACGCATATCTTTTCTTTATCCAAGGAGCATGATTTCTTTGTGTGCTTTGTCTGAACCAACAATTAGAAGTAACATGACCAAATCTACCACAATGAAAGCAGTTGACATTTGAGAATCTTCTTTGATATTTGTGTGGTTTAGATTGAACATGTTGGGGCTTGGTGTGAGAACATGAAGCACAAATATTTTATTTTTCATGCACGTAAGATGTAGTAATCTTGTGCTCAAAGAATTTTTTATTCTGGGGTATGTACTCCAATCCTTCTTTCCGGAAGTTAACTTTAACTTCCAACACATTGTCTAGGTTTTGTTTCCCTTTAACAAACCTAGAGAGAGTGAACTGTAAGTCAGTCACCTCTTTATTCATGCTCAGATTTTTATTTTCAATTTCTGAAATGGAGGATGTCAAAATTTCTTTTTCATTTTTGAGCTTTTCACAAACTTTTTCAATTTCAGACATTTTACATAATAGTTCTTCTTTTGGCTTTTTCAAAATCTGAAATTGTTCGTAACAATGTTTCTTTTTCCTCAGTTAGTTCAAACCATTCCTACTCAAGTCTTTCAAATTTAACTGGAGAATCCTTATGTGTAAGATCTTCTACCTTTTTCTTGAGGGATTTATTTTCTGATCTGATTTTTCTATATTTTGTATACAGTTTTTCATATTCTGACTCCCATTGTTCATTTGAAATAAAATCAGAGTCAGAATTTATCTCGGCTGAGTCATCCTCTTGTGCCAGGAGGCACAAGCTTTCCACGAGCTCCTCCAATTCCTCGTCAGGCTATTCGTCCTCTTCATCGCTCCATGTAGCGACCATGGCTTTAAGTTTCTTGAATTTGTCCTTCTTGAACTTTCTCTTCAATTCTGGGCACTCTCTTCTCATGTGCCCGGGCTTCTTGCACTCATAGCAAATAACATTGTTAGGCTTACTTGGCTCACCCTTGGTTTGGAAGGGCTTTCTTGGGCCCCTTTTGAAATTTCTTTGGAAATTCTTCTCTCTTCTCAAAAACTTCTTCACTTGGCGTGTCCACATTGCCAAGTCTTCTCCCACATCACTTCCTTCAGTGGACTCCTCTCCTTGGGAGTCATCATCAATTGGTGGGGTTTCAAAGCCACCATTGTCTTCTTCTTTGTTTCTTCCTCAGTAGTTCTCTTCATATTTATTTCATAGGTCATCAGTGACCCTATGAGCTCATCCAAGGAAAGTGTTGATAGATTCTTTAAATCTTCAAGAACTGTGGCTTTTGTGTGCCACGCAGGTAGAAGGGATCTCAAAACCTACCTCACAAGTTCGGAGTTAGTGTACTTCTTCCCAAGACCTTTGAGACCATTGGTAATTTCCGTCAACCTCGCGGACATTTCTGAGATTGTCTCTTCTGGCTTCATTTTAAACAACTCATAATCCCTGACTAGCATATTTGGCTTCGGTTTCCTTGACTTCAGAGGTTCCTTCGTAAATAAGCCACAGCTTGTCCCACATTTCCTTGACTGAGCTGCATATAGAAACACGAGAGTATTCATTAAGATGAATAGTACATTGCATAATGTTCATAGCATTAAAGTTCACCGTGGATTTCTTAATATCCTCAGGGTTCCATTCGTCTTCATTTTTAGAGAGCTCATATGGACCCTTGTCCACCACCCTCCAAATCTCGTACTCTTGGGCTCTCAGAAAAACATGCATCCTATTTTTCCAATAGGAGTAATTCGAGCCGTCGAAGTATGGAGGACGGTGGAATGAGTGACTCTCAGGCATCATCCCCTTGTTGGCCATTGATCTGGATCTTTCTCTAGATCGTTAGATCTGAAAAATCTAGAGCCTTAGCTCTGATACCAATTGAAGTCCCGTGATCAATGATACCCAAGAGGGGGGTGAATTGGGTGTTTACAAATTTTAATAAAACTTTAGTCGATTTAAACAAGTGTGAGGAATAGCCACAAAGAAGTTCAGATCTAAATAAACAAACTCAGATCTAATATAATCTATCACACTCAATGGATCCTTGGTACCGTGGCGGAGGTGTAAATCTGAAGATTCTACTCACGTAAGATGTTATCTTCCTGACAAGGTTTGCCTTGTCAATACGAACTCACCTTTTAATATACCCGATATCTAATGTAACAATGATAGCTTATGTTAGATCTAACTCAAGAGATACAATCTAATTAATCTACGTGTGTGCTTGCACAGAATGGAGATAGAAGAAAATGATCAAACCACACAGGAGACAACGATTTTTAGGTGGTTCGGATGCAATGACAGCAATCTACGTCCACCCCTTACGATTTGTGAGGATTCACACACTATCTTGTAAGGGATTACAAGATCAAAAACACATACACATTCCTGGGATGAGAGAAACTCCCACGAAGGTGCAAACACAACGAAACATATACGGATCTAAAAGATCCAAGACACACACACATATCTGAGGAGATCCACACACACTTGAATGTTTAGAGATTATAAGAAACAGACACTTGAAGCTCAAAAATTTTGAAGAAGAAACATAAAATAAAAAATTCTGATTTAAGCTCCCCCTGAGTAGATGATGCAGATTTTGAATGAAGCTTGACTCTCCACTTGATCTGGGGTTGATTGGCTTCAGATTGATCTTCAAAAGCTTTGGGTTAGATGAAGAACTCCTGGATGAAGTACTGTTCACGAAGCTACAGTAGCAGCCTTCTTTCTCCCCTTGATTGCTTCCTTGATCTCCCCTTGGTTATTAGGGTTTCTTTGCCCCAAGAGTTGTTTTTATACAACTAGGTTGGTCAAGGACAAGCCAAGACACAGATCCACAATTCCAGAGATGTCTGGAGACTTTAAGGATTAAAAAAACATTGATAGATGCTTCAGTCTCGTGGAGAAAAACAAGTCAACAATGGAGGCTTCGAAGCTCGTAGTCGACCGTGAATAGGTGGGCGGTCAACCGGAATTTTACAGACATTGAACCTTTCAACGCTGGGAAAACCGGTCGACCGATCTAGGGTGGGCGGTAGACCGAACTGTAAATTCTTGTATATTTCTGAACGCTGTTAATTTAGGTCGACCGTCTCATGCTCTAAGGTCGACTGAACTTTGGAAATCCTACACAAATAGTCCAGTTCAGTGCATAAATCATATCCACGTATTGAAGGCTTATGCTTGCAACAATGTCCATATAATATTAGCTTGTTTGGACTAGATCGGGCTATTTGTTAAGGCATGATAAATTTGAACAGTTGCTTTGGTGAAAATGGCTTTGAGAGAGGTTTAATCAAGTTATCAACCTATTTGTAATGCCGGGGTTTTGTTATCATCAAAATCAACTGGAGAGACTCAACATAAATAATAATAATAAAAACATCTCAGATGCGTTTTATGGTCGCTGTTGTCTTGTTCTGATCCGCCTTATCTCTGTTTGATCACCCCGGCAAAAATAGAGCTTTAAAACTCTACAAAACTTGAACCTTTACACTGAGTATGGCCAGAACCAGATGCGCCTAAACCCATAAGCATCTTCAGTCGACCTGCCAGGTGGATTTTGTGCAAACTTGATTGAGAGATGCTAGCCCTTGTATCCCTGCAAATCTGATTTAAACTCGGTAAAAACCTACTCAATTTTTTCTTAAATCCCTGTAAACTAGTCGACTATTCTTGCAAACCTAGTCAACCATTTTATTCCCCTGCACACTCGCACAATTTTTTTTTAGTTTCCCCTACAAACCTAGACGATTTTCTTATTCCCTTGAAAACCTGATCACCCTTCGATCCGAGTACTATGTATATTAAACCTGCGAACTTGAAGTTAAAAATCTAGCCAAACCATGGCCCTTTAATCCTCTGCAAGTTGACCTCTTAAAACCTGCGAACTTGGAATTTAAACCAACACTCTGGCTGGTTTTTAACCCTACAAACCTGTTGATTTTAGACCCTACAAAACTTGGCTTTTAAACTTGCAAACCTACTTATCTTAAAACTCTGCAAAACTTGGTTTTTGAACCTGGAAGACTTGAACTTTTTTGTAGTGCCCCAGAATTTATATAAATAATTTTTGAATTATAAAATAATTTTCTGGAAGTTATAAAGGCCTAAATATATTATTGGACTAATAAGTCATTATAAGGCTCAATTAGGTTAAATAATTAACCTAGCCTGTCTAATTATTATCCAAAAGGTTTAAGGACCAAGCCCATTAAGTTTGGCCCATATTCTAGAAGGTTATTTAGCCTATTCACGTATTTTAAGGATAAATACTATTTATATAAGATAATTATGTGGATAAACGAATAAAAGAGTTTTATTAAATTGAAACTCTATACATGTTGAATGTAACGGTCTATCGGGCGACCGCCACAATCATGTAACACACCTAGACACGACCGTTACATCCTGCAGATTCAGTAAGGTGAGGAAATTGCAAAAAGATTAGAACTTTGAAATCCTATCTACAAGAGATCGACTTGGGATAACTTATAACATTACTAAGGACTCTTAGGGATTAGGTTCTGACCAATTAAGGACTCTAGAATCGATCTAATCTTCAAACCCTAGCCAAAACCCTATAAATAGGACCTACTTCTGAACTGAGCGACCCTTATTTTTGGCTCGTGAAGAATCAAGGTAAGGAGTCATAATTTCGGGTAAGTTCCTTACGACCTTTTATTTATAATACATTAGACTAATAGCTCTCTAAATTTCATGCTAGGAGATCAATCAACAAAGGAGATACAAGCTTCCAAAGTTGTTGATTCAACCTTAGCAACCTAGGAATCTGAACGCAAGTCCCCTGAAGATCCAGAGATTAGGACGTCTAAACGAGGTAATTAGAATTCAATCCTTTAGAACTTTTTATTCTCAATAGTTTCATTTTCTTACCCTCAAAATTTCACGTCCTTAGGTCAAGAGGCTGAGGAGCTAGGGCAGCGAGAAGTTGCTGAAAAGTCACAAAAAGAGAAGAACTAGGGCGGTCTTTGAAAGCTCAAATTAGAAGTTTAAAGCCAAGTTAAGCGGTAGGTTATCTCATGATTGGCAAAAACAACTTGTTAGGGATAAAAGCCCTCTGATTGTGCTTGATTTCATGCATTATAGACTAAGAATTTCATGATTTAATAGTTCTATACATTCATGCATCTCTTAGCCCTAAAAGAAAATTAAAACATATTATCTTGTCTGTTCACTAAACCCATGCATATAGTTGGCCTATACTTCGTTATCATGCCTAGGATAGTGGCAGTATTTTGATCTCCAGGCATGTTATATTTTTCATAAACCTTTACTTTAGTTTACTGCCAGCAGACTCTCTGACGCACCAATGTAAGACCGTCACATGAATGTAACGGCCTTACGATAGACTGTCACACCCTTTAGTATTTTTATTGTTCTATTGTCTCTGACGCACCCTAGCTGGAGCGTTACACCACTGTAACGGCCCCTCGATAAACCTTCACAACACTGTAACGCGCCTCTCCTAGACCGTCAGACCCCTGTGTTCTGCCAGCCCAAGGCAGAATAATAACCAGTTAAGTTTACTTATAAATAAGCTTAGATAGCTAAGTTGGACCTGTTATCATGACTTCAAGTTTAGTTACTGATTCATAATCAAATTGCATGATTAATGTGTCTTAGGTTATTTTAAGTTATGTTAATTTCATGTGCCAAAATTCTATAGTTTTGTATTTAAATCATGATTTTCCAATGTTGTATTGACAGAGTTTTATCATGGTTTCACATCATTACATATTCTCTCTATCTATAGTGTCATTTCTTTAAGTACATGGCACATATTCCAGTATGTTATCCATTAGTTCACTTTGCACTATAGGAACATTATTCTTGGACATGAGGACCTGTCTATTGGATATTCCTTCCAATGGACTAGGAAATCTTGTTTCAAGGCATCCGTAATTCTCCGTGAGCCTGGGATTCCCACTAGGACGCCGAGTTGGTTGTACCATTAAAACCCATTGATTAGATTACACTATCGATGTTTTTGGTTATCAGTAATGTGACAGCTCTATGTTGGACCGTCAGGCACAAGTAACGGCCCAATATACGACCGTCACATTCAACTGAGTCCAATTACTATTTCTGGATTTAGTTGTTCTAACGCATCAACTCTAGACCGTCACATCAATGTAACGGCCCAATACTGGAGCGTCACATCATGTAATGGCCCAGTACACGACCGTCACGCTGCTTGAGTATTTTAACCCAAGGTGGACCAAGGGTTGATATTCCAAGGTTTCTAGATTGACTATTGATGATCTAGAACTTATCATATTGATCAAGAAACCTAATATAATGAATGGAAGATAAAGAATGTACCATTATGCTGCCGATTATTTCCATAGGCATAACATGGTATAAGTCATTCTTGATCTCTCATACTCTAAATTGAAGCATTCATTCATTGATTGTTGTTATCATTAGTTTATTGAACTTATTGCATTCTTGGCCATACCTTATTGTTACATGCGTGGAAAAAGCTTGATTTATACTTGAAGATGCGATCAAGCACTGATTGTGTTCAAGGGCTCTATGCTAGTCCCCTCGGCTGATTGTCAGAAATATACTATTATAAACCATGGGGTATGATGCTACTGGCGTAGCATTGCGCTGTGAGTACTTTCTCTATAAATAAGTGAAAATCCATAATACGGCATGACATGACATTCTTGTACATGACTTTCTTGCTTGATATTCCACAGAAATTCATGAAGTACTTGCTCATCAGCAAAAGATACTAGAGTGATGATTATGTGACTTGCTAGTACATTCTCGATACATTCTTGTTCATGAAAGGTCAATATGATGTTCTTGCTACATTCTTGCTAGTTCGTACTTGCTCTCATTCTATCTTATATGACCGTCTTGTTACTTTGTTTTAATCGCATGATTGATCGCATTCGCATGATTTTACCTTATTCCTCTAGAGCAAAGACATTAATTACTTTAATAGTGCCTTCATGTTGATACGAAGATACCTACTGGGCAAGTGTGCTCATTACCTATTTCCAATCTTTTCAGGAGATGGAAGCAATTCGAATTCGGATTCAGGTTATACAAGTAGCGGGTCCGAGAGCGAATGAAAGTATTGTCAAGATGAAAGTGAAGACTTAGGAAGTCTAAATTGTTTAGATTTAGTCCATGTACTTTTCCTATTTCTTGAGTCTAGTACATAATGGAAGTCGAATTAGTGGTTGTACTTGAGTTAGTAATGAAATAAAATTGAAGTTTGAATATATATATATATATATATATATATATATATATATATATATATATTGTGCAATTGCATTTATGTGTGTGATTGTATTGCGCTCTGATCGTTCTTGCTGGCAAGAGGCTTACCATGCCGGCTGTTCGCGCTACCCGAGTTAATCTTCCACTGTAATAAAGGCTCGGGACGTGACAGTTAAGTTGGTATCAGAGCTTAAGTCTGAGGACTTTGGGAAAAGAATCATGTCATAAGAAAAGTCTAAAGTTTAAGGACCCCTACCTACGAACTATGAAAGAAATTCCATACCCATGTGAGAATTGGGTAGAGCCCGGGATAAGATAATTAATTTGCTTAAAGATTGATTTTTCATTCCAACTTCATGAGAAATAACATGTTGTTATTTTTCTCTCAGGTACCTTATCTTACGAATGGCTCATCATGTAGATTGGGATGGCATGCAACAAACAGTTGCCGGCCTTACTCAGGCATTGCAAACCATAGCGCAAGGTGGCACAGGGGCAAGGGCTGGTGACCTACATCGCAATTTTCGGAGTTTAAATCCTTCGCGATTCTATGGTTCTTCTAATCCCGACGAGGCAGAGAACTGGATAGACGAAATGAATCGAATATTTGATGTTATCCAATGCACCGATCAGGAGAAGGTGCGTCTCGCAACCTTTTAACTCAACAAAGATGCCCGTACATGGTGGAAGTCGGTTCCGGCACCTCTGGCCAATGCACCTCATACATGGGATGGGTTCCTCACCCTATTTCGTGCCAAATACTTTTCTGAGCACGTAAAAGAGAGAAAGGCTATGGAATTCGCCACTCTTCGGCAAGGAATGATGACGGTTGCCGAATATGAACTGTAATTCTCAAGGCTAGCACCTTATGCATCACATCTAATCAGTACCGATTTATTGAAGGCGAATTGGTTTATGGATGGGTTACGTCCCGATTTCATCCAGTAGCTCAGGATCCAAAACATCCGTACTTATGCGGAGATGGTTCAGCGGGCATACCTATGTGAAAGGACCTTAGAGAAGGTCAAGAAATTGAAAGGAAAGGGAGAAGAATCCAGCCGACGTTCTGATCGGCGTTATAAGAAAGAAAAATTCAGTATCACGGAACCCTACAAAAGCCGTGATAGTAAGAAAAGATCTAGGAGTGGGAATGGTGGGAGTTCCCATAAGCAAAAGAAAGTCAAGGAGGAGAAGGAGCAGGTCGCCACGGCTTGCACATTTTGTGAAAAATTTTGCCATTAGGCTGAGGAGTGTTGGAAGCGCCTCGGCGCTTGTTTACGTTGTGGAAGCAGGGAGCATCGTATGCCAAAATGCCCCATTATGAAGGACCAGTCATCTGGTGGAGGACGCAGGACGCAGGCTCGCCTCAATGCCGTTCTAGAAGAAGAGGAAGTGCCCAGGGATGATGGTCTTATGGAAGGTACTCTTTAAATTTGTTCTCGTCCTGCATTTGTGCTATTTGATATTGGTGCCTCTCATTCTTTTATTTCCACTACCTTTGCAAAAACATTATCAATTGCATCAGTCCCCTTACCTTCAGATCTCGCTATTTTCACACCCTTAGGTTCTGGAACAAAGCTTACCGACTATTATCCTGATAGTGAAGTGATAGTAGAAGGTCACAATCTCCCCGCAAACTTAGTATGCCTTGACATGAAAGGTTATGATGCCAATTTAGGGGTAGATTGGCTTGTAGATCATGATGCTTGTATCAATTGCCGGAATAGGATTATATCCTTTTGAAAGTCCGGTCTTTTGAGATTCTCTTTTCTTGGCATCAAGTACAAGAAACACCCTATTATCATCTCCTCACTTCACGCTTGCAAACTTATCTCGCGAGGATGTGAAGCTTTTCTTGCTTCTGTCATTATTACAGAGTCCAAGGAGATTATCATATCAGACATCCCTATTGTAAATGAGTTCCCAGACGTGTTTCCACCCGAATTACCCAGTTTACCACCCAAGAGGGAAGTGAACTTCACTATTGAACTCGTTCCAGGAGCAGCACCTGTTTCTATAGCCCCTTACAGGATGTCCCCCATGGAGCTTAAGGAATTGAAGAGGCAGTTGCAGGAACTTCTGGATAAGGGATTCATCAGACCTAGCACATCCTCGTGGAGTGCGCCTGTCCTATTTGTCAAAAAAAAGGATGGTTCTCTCAGGCTATGCATCGATTACCGGTGACTGAATCAGCTTATAATTAAAAATAAGTATCCGTTGCCGCGTATTGATGAGCTCTTCGATCAACTTTCGGGAGCAGAGTATTTCTCTAAGATTAACCTCAGATCATGCTATCATCAGCTTAGAATTAAAGAAGAAGACATTTATAAATCAGCCTTTCAAAGTCGTTATGGCCACTATGAATTCGTGGTAATGCCATTCGGATTAACTAATGTCCCGGCAGCATTCATGCAACTTATGAACAGTGTTTTCCAGCCATATCTGGACCAATTTATCATCGTCTTCATTGATGATATCTTGATATACTCCAAGACAAAGGAGGAACATAAAGAACATCTGAAGATAACTTTGCAAACACTTAGAGAACATAATCTTTATGCCAAGCTTAATAAATGCGAATTCTGGCTCAAGGAAGTTTCATTCCTAGGCCACATTATTTCAAAAGAAGGTATCGCTGTGGATCCTTCTAAGGTAGAAGCTGTCAAGAATTTGAGTCGGCCAACGACCGTATCAGAAGTACGAAGTTTTCTGGGTCTAGCTGGTTATTATAGGAGATTCATTAAGGACTTCTCAAAAAGTGCGCTCCCTTTAACTAGACTTACTAGAAAAGAAAATCCTTTTGTCTGGTCAAAGGACTATGAAAAGAGCTTTCAAAATGTTAAGAATCATCTTACTACAGCTCCTATTTTATCATTACCAATGGAGGGTAGTGGAATACAGATGCGTCTGGTATTGGCTTAGGATGCGTTCTCATGCAGAATGGAAAGGTGATCTGTTACTCTTCAAGACAATTGAAACGGCACGAGGAAAAGTATCCCATACATGATTTGGAATTGGCAGCAGTAATTTTCGCCTTGAAAATTTGGCATCATTATCTCTATGAAGAGAAGTTTACGGTCTACTCGGACCACAAGAGCTTGAAATATTTATTCTCTCAAAAAGAGCTAAATATGAGGCAGAGAAGATGGTTGGAATATCTCAAGGATTTTGATTTTTCTATTCAATATCATCCTGACAAGGCTAATGCTGTTGCGGATGCACTCAGCAGAAAACCAATGGGTATGCTATCAAGTCTTATGATTAGTGTGACTAACCTTATTCCTTAATTTGCGCAGTTGAACTTAGATATTGACATAAAGGAAGAAGATTGTTTCATAGCTAATATCCGAGCTCAACCTACATTAATAGAGGATCTGGTCAAGTTACAAGATGATGATTCGGTTTTACTAGAAATTAAGGCCAATATTGAACAAAGGCCGGATTTTTCTATTTCCAATGATGGAAGACTGTTATTCAAGGGCCGAATATGTGTACCAGATCATGAAGCTACAAAGAAATTGATCCTAGATGAAACACATAATTCCAAGTACACCATTCATCTAGGAGGTACAAAGATGTATCAAGATCTCAAAAGAAATTTCTGGTGGCCCAATATGAAGAGAGAGATAACTAATTTCGTATCTCGTTGTCTCACTTGTCAACAAGTAAAGGCAGAGCATTTTAGAACCGCAGGTAAACTGCATCCCTTGAGTATTCCCGAATGGAAATGAGAAAGTATAGGGATGGACTTCATTATGGGTTTACCCAAGACCAGAGGAGGACATGATGGAATATGGGTAATCATAGACCGATTGACTAAATCCGCACACTTCATACCAATAAAGAGTCGATGGTCTGTAGATATTCTAGCAGCATTATACATAAAGGAGATTGTCAAATTCCATGGTGTTCCAATCACTATTATATTTGATAGAGATCCTCGATTCACATCACAGTTCTGGAAGGGTCTACAACAGTCACTAGGGACTAGATTGAATTTCAGCACAGCTTTTCATCCACAAACTGATGGTCAGACAGAAAGAACGAATCAGGTGGTAGAAGACATGCTTAGGGCTTGTGTTATTGATTTTGGAGGTAGTTGACATGATCACTTGCCTCTGGTAGAATTTGCATACAACAACAGTTATCAGGCTAGCATACGAATGACACCTTTTGAAGCCTTATATGGAAAAGGCTGTCGATCACCTATATGTTGGAATGAAATAGGGGAAAAGTAATTTCTAAGCCCCGATCTTATCAGAGATTCTACAGAGAAGATCAAGCTCATTCAAGAAAGAATAAAAATGGCACAAGATAGGCAAAAGTCTTATGCTGATAATCGAAGACGTGACTTAGAGTTTCAGGTAGGAGATCATGTATATTTGAATGTTTCTCCAGGTTGTGGTATTCGAACATTTGGCATTAAAGGAAAGCTAACTCCTATATTCATTGGCCCATTCGAAATTCTTGAAAGGGTCAGTGAAGTGGCTTACAAACTGGCTTTACCTCCATAATTAGCAGGAGTTCATGACGTATTTCACGTCTCTATGCTGAAGAAGTATATATATATGAACCTGACCATATTATCACTTATGATAATCTGGAGATTCAGAAGGACATGACGTACGAGCAAACGCCAATAAAGATTCTGGAACGGGAAGTGTGTCAACTACGAAATAAAGGTATTCCTATGGTCAAGATTCAATGGAAAAAAACATGGCCATATGAAGCAACATGGGAAACCGAAACAACTATGCGGAAGAGATTTCCAGAATTATTTAACTGTAAGTACACTCTCTGAAATCCATATATTGAATTTTGGGACAAAATTCTTCTAAGTGGGGGAGGGTGTAGTGCCCCAGAATTTATATAAATAATTTTTGACTTATAAAATAATTTTCAAGAAGTTATAAAGGCCTAAATATATTATTGGATTAATAAGTCATTATAAAGCTCAATTAGGTTAAATAATTAACCTAGCCTATCTAAGTATTATCCAAAAGGTTTAAGGACAAAGCCCATTAAGTTTGGCCCATATTCTAGAAGGTTATTTAGCCTATTCACGTATTTTAAGGATAAATACTATTTATATAAGATAATTATGTGCATAAATGAATAAAAGAGTTTTATTGAATTGAAACTCTATACACGTTGAATGTAACGGTCTATCGGGCGACCGCCACAGCCATGTAACGCACCTAGACACGACCATTATGTCTTGCAGATTCCGTAAGGTGAGGAAATTACAAAAAGATTAGAACTTTGAAATCCTATCTACAAGAGATCGACTTGGGATAGCTTATAACATTACTAAGGACTCTTAGGGATTAGGTTCTGACCAATTAAGGACTCTAGAATCGATCTAATCTTCAAACCCTAGCAAAAACCCTATAAATAGGACCTAGTTCTGAACTGAGCAACTCTTACTTTTGGCTCGTGAAGAATCAAGGTAAGGAGTCATAATTTCGGGTAATTTCCTTACGACTTTTTGTTTATAATATATTAGACTAATAGCTCTCCAAATTTCGTGCTAGGAGATCAAGCAACCAAGGAGATAGAAGTTTCCAAAGTTGCTGATTCAACCTTAGCAACCTAGGAATCTGAACGCAAGTCCCCTGAAGATCCAGAGATTATGACGTCTAAACGAGGTAATTAGAATTCAATCCTTTAGAACTTTTTGTTCCCAATAGTTTCATTTTCTTACCCTCAAAATTTCACGTCCTTAGGTCATGAGGCTGAGGAGCTAGGGCAGCAAGAAGTTGCTAAAAAGTCACAAAAAGAGAGGAACTAAGGCGGTCTTTGAAAGCTCAAATTAGAAGTTTAAAGCCTAGTTAAGCGGTAGGTTATCTCATGATTGGCAAAAATAACTTGTTAGGGATAAAAGCCCTCTGATTGTGATTATGACGTCTAAACGAGGTAATTAGAATTCAAGCCTTTAGAACTTTTTGTTCCCAATAGTTTCATTTTCTTACCCTCAAAATTTCACGTCCTTAGGTCAAGAGGCTGAGGAGCTAGGGCAGCAAGAAGTTGCTGAAAAGTCACAAAAAGAGAGGAACTAGGGCGGTCTTTGAAAGCTCAAATTAGAAGTTTAAAGCCTAGTTAAGCGGTAGGTTATCTCATGATTGGCAAAAATAACTTGTTAGGGATAAAAGCCCTCTGATTGTGTTTGATTTCATGCATTATAGACTAAGAATTTCATGATTTAATAGTTTTATACATTCATGCATCTCTTAGCCCTAAAAGAAAATTAAAAGATATTATCTTGTCTGTTCACTAAACCCATGCATATAGTTGACCTATACTTCATTATCATGCCTAGGACAGTGGTAGTATTTTGATCTCCAGGCATGTTATGTTTTTCATAAACCTTTACTTTAGTTTACTGCCAGCAGACTCTCTGACGCACCAATGTAAGACCGTCACATGAATGTAACGGCCTTACGATAGATCGTCACACCCTTTAGTGTTTTTATTGTTCTATTGTCTCTGACGCACCCTAGCTGGAGCGTTACACCACTATAACGGCCGCTCGATAAACCGTCACAACACTGTAACGTGCCTCTCCTAGACCGTCAGACCCCTGTGTTCTGCCAGCCCAAGGCAGAATAATAACCAGTTAAGTTTACTTATAAATAGGCTTAGATAGCTAAGTTGGACCTGTTATCATGACTTTAAGTTTAGTTACTCATTCATAATCAAATTACATGATTAATGTGTCTTAGGTTATTTTAAGTTATGTTAATTTCATGTGCCAAAATTCTATAGTTTTATATTTAAATCATGATTTTCCAATGTTATATTGACAGAGTTTTATCATGGTTTCACATCATTACACATTCTCTCTATCTATAGTGTCATTTCTTTAAGTACGTGGCACATATTCCAGTATGTTGTCCATTAGTTCACTTTGCACTATAGGAACATTATTCTTGGACATGAGGACCTGTCTATTGGATATTCCTTCCAATGGACTAGGAAATCTTGTTTCAAGACCTCCGTAATTCTCCGCGAGCCTGGGATTCCCACTAGGACGCCGAGTTGGTTGTACCGTTAAAGCCCATTGATTAGATTACACTATCGATGTTTTTGATTATCAGCAATGTGACGGCTCTATGTTGGACCGTCAGGCACAAGTAACGGCACAGTATACGACCGTCACATTCAACTGAGTCCAATTACTGTTTCTGGATTTAGTCGTTCTAACGCATCAACTCTAGACCGTCACATCAATGTAACGGCCCAATACTGGAGCGTCACATCATGTAACGGTCCAGTACACGACCGTCACACTGCTTGAGTATTTTAACCCAAGGTGGACCAAGGGTTGATATTCCAAGGTTTCTAAATGGACTATTGATGATCTAGAACTTATCATATTGATCAAGAAACCTAATATAATGAATGGAAGATAAAGAACGTACCGTTATGTTGCCGATTATTTCCATAGGCATAACATAGTATAAGTCATTCTTGATCTCTCATACTCTAAATTGAAGCATTCATTCATTGATTGTTGTTATCATGAGTTTATTAAAATTATTGCATTCTTGGACATACCTTATTGTTACGTGCGTGGAAAAAGCTTGATTTATACTTGAAGATGCGATCGAGCACTAATTGTGTTCAAGGGCTCTATGCTAGTCCCCTCGGTTGATTGTCAGAAACATACTATTATAAAACATGGGGTATGATACTACTGGCGTCGCATTGCGCTGGGAGTACTTTCTCTATAAATAAGTGAAAATCCACAATACGACATGACATGGCATTCTTATACATGACTTTCTTGCTTGATATTCCACAGAAATCCATGAAGTACTTGCTCATCAGCAAAAGATACTAGAGTGATGATTATGTGACTTGCTAGTACATTCTCGATACATTCTTGTTCATGAAAGGCCAATATCATGTTCTTGTTACATTCTTGCTAGTTCGTACTTGCTCTCATTCTATCTTATATGACCATCTTGTTACTTTGGTTTAATCGCATGATTGATCGCATTCGCATGATTTTACCTTATTCCTCTAGAGCAAATACGTTAATTACTTTAATAGTGCCTTCATGTTGATACGAAGATACCTACTGGGCAAGTGTGCTCATTACCTATTTCTAATCTTTTGAGGAGATGGAAGCGATTCGAATTCGGATTCGGGTTATACAAGTAGCGGGTCCGAGAGCAAATGAAAGTATTGTCAAGATGAGAGTGAAGACTTAGGAAGTCTAAATTGTTTAGATTTAGTCCATGTACTTTTCCTATTTCTTGAGTCTAGTACATAATGGAAGTCGAATTAGTGGTTGTACTTGAGTTAGTAATGAAATAAAATTGAAGTTTGAATATATATATATATATATTGCGCAATTGCATTTGTGTGTGTGATTGTATTGCGCTCTGATCATTCTTGCTTGCAAGAGGCTTACCATGTCGACTGTTCGTGCTCCCCGAGTTAGTCTTCCGCTGTAATAAAGGCTCGGGGCGTGACATTTTTAAACTTGAAACCTTAACTTTTTGATTCCTACTTCTAGTTTAAAAAAAAAAGATAATTGAACCGTTCTCTAATCAATTCTACAAATCCATACTCTGTTCCACTGATTTTTCCTTGAATTCCTTCAAGGCAAATCTTCTTGAATAGACTTACACTTTTACTTGATCTATCCTTGTTTCCTATTTCCTAGATGTATTTCATTACAATTTTTTTGCACATGATCCTTGCCTCCTACTTGTTTTACTTGTTAATTACTTGAGCATGACTTCCTTGAATCTACTCGGCCATTTATTATACATGGAATTATTTAGTGTTTACAAGGGATCTTTGATCCTTAACCTCAATGTCTGGCATTAATGGGACATGGTCTGATCCTTGGAAGAGCACCCGAAAGTACTTTTGCCCATGGGGCCTATTATTGACCATGGTATGGCATTGCACTGAAGTAATTGCTTGCTAGATTGATCTAGACAATTCACATGATAGTTGCAAGGTGTGGAAAAGACAAGAGGGAGGAAGCAGTTGGACGAATTCATAGTACTCAAAATAGAGGCACTGCATTCCCATTTTATTGACGTGAGGAGAATACAAATATAGAAGGAGACTCTAAATATAGACTGGATACATATAGCGAGAATCCTCTAATTTAGGACCCCAATTATTTAGGATCTCTATCCATAAAATTAATCCCAACACTACCCCTGATGTGACACAACCTAGGACTTAAACAAACAAGCACAATCGCAATCAAACGAACCGATGTCGGCGACCGCTCACCCGATGCTCACCAAGACCCGGGGTAACTTGGCAATGCCAAGTGGAGGTTGTGTGGGCTGGGCCCTTGCTGGTAGAGGGCCAGCAAGGCCTAAGTTGATTCCCAAGGGTAATGGCAGCCCAATTCCAGGGAGCCGACGTCGTACCGAGGGCACGGGTTCCACTCTTTTCCCACGGTGATCACTTATAGCAAATGAGCTTAAGGATCGGGCTCTCGTCACGGCCAGCGGAGTTTATGAACTAATATTGAAAGAACAAGCATGAATTAGAGCAAAGTTTTGGAGCACTCACTCGACCGGTTTGAAGAAACCGGTCCCGCTCGGAGACGAGGGCGAGCGGGGAAGCGTGGGTTCCCCACACGCCGCGCCGGGGTAGCTTGACTTGTTTAAGCTATTACAACACTACACCTCATGCAAGGGGGGGATCGTGGGGAAGGGAAGATGATAGTTACATCCAAACACTACCTCCACACAGGGAGGGGCCTTCAGCCGGTCAAGCAGGGAGGGGAATTTGAGAAGGGAACACCGAAGATGGGAGGTTGCCGATTCTGCCCACTTTTGTGGGTGCTGACAGGAGACTGATGAATTGACTGCTGCAACTGCTACCGAATTTTGTTGGGGACGAAAGCACATGGAAAATCTTCGTAGTAGGCCGGGAAAATTGTCCAAATTTTATTAATTTCTTCTGTCGTCGATGCTGGTCTGGGTGGAGGCTTGAACAGGGAGGAAGATTCTCGGACTGACAGCTCCTGGTTTCCAACAGCAGGTTGCAGAGGTTGCCCCGATAGCTCCCGAACTCAGAATCGAGCACCATTGGAGTCGTTGGAATTGTGGACGAGTCTTCTTCGCAGAAAAACTGACGGGGAAGCCAAACGATGCCAGAGAAGACCAGGAAACTCTGAACAATGATGACAAGTCGGTGCAGACTATGGGAAGCAGAACCGTATGGCTGAGGGAGAAAATTGATAACTCCTGCTACAGGATGCCGAACGGAGTTTCGCTTCTTGATTCTGAAAGTAGACAGAAGGAGGAAAAACTTTGCATAAGGGCTCTTGTCTTGATTCATGATGGATTTGTCGTGGCAGAGCTTTCAATCACGTTCAGGTGCTCTGTCAGGAGAGCTTCGCACAGTCAAGGGAGAACGGCTCTCCCGGGCAGCACGGTGCTCGGACGACAACGAAACCACTTCCGTTGCGAAGAAGACAGGCAGATACTTCCGACGATAGCTCTTGGACCTCCAGGGATGCCAGGGGGAAGCCGGGGTCGCTGCTGCACTCCACTGGTTCTCTGCAGGCTCTCAGCCAAGGTGGAGGAAGGGTGATGGGGTGGCTGCTCTTGGTAGAGTGGAGTGGAGGGAAGGGGATGGGGGTGGCCTACTCAATGGGGAAAGGAGTTGGGTGACTTTGGGCTATGGAGGGAAGGGGATATTCAAATTCAAATGGTCTTTGGAGGTGGAGTTTGCATGGGGGAGAGGGAAGGGTGCTTGGGAAAGGGATGAGGTGGTTGGAGGGTGGCTTAGTGATTTGGGATGCTCCCTTGGGACTAGGGGGTGGAGTAATGGGATGTGTGGGGAAGGAGAGTGGCCTTTAATGGGGGTAGGTGGGAGAGTGGTGGTTGGGAAGGGAGGAGAGAGAAAATTTTCGAAATTGGGTGTGGAGGAGAGAGAAAGGGGAGTGAAAGAGAGAGATTAAGAGAGGGATGGGTGAGATTCTCTCCCTAAGGCTTCTCACCTCACTAATGGATTCACTCCACCATAAAAATAAAGATAGAACTCACAAAATGGTAATTTTTCATTGATTGATTCCCTGAAATGGGCGGAATGTGGCCCTATATATAGGCAACCCACATTTTACAATAAGACCCTGACAATTGACTCAATGACAAATAACCGAGGGGGTAGGGGGAGCCCTTGGGCCAAGCCCAATGAATTGGGCCCAATAGCTAACTAGACAACCTAATGACCCTCAAACTTAGGGAAATAAACACAAGACCTAGGAACATGACTCAAATAAAAGGTAAAATACATCAAATGACTCAAATAAAAATTACATAGGACTCAGAATTAAATAACTAGACCATGCCGGATGCAACCGGGGCGAGGAGACGAGCTGTGAACGTGGGCATGGGAGGTGATGTCCCCATCATACTCCTGGGGTGCGGAGAACTCGACTCCGTCGAGTAAGTGTCCTTCCCTCCTTGGAGGGTGTAGAAGTGGTACTGCCCTCAAGTCTTCCGAATGAGACCGATCCATCCACCTGCCGAGATAGCGCTTGTATACCTTGATCCTAGTGGTAGTGACCTGTTCATCCAATATTCGTTCAATGCACTCACGCTGGGCTCTCTTGGCTGGTGGACTCTCCTCACGGGTGGGTGCTCTCTTAACGGAGGGAATAGGCTCAATATCCTCACTAGGTACCACCGTGGGTCCCTTGTATGGCACTAGGTCGGCGACATTGAATGTGGGACTTACCCCATATTCCTTGGGGAGATCTAACTCATAGGCATTTGCACCAATGCGCCTCAGGACCTGGAAGGGACCAGCCCCACGTGGCCTCAATTTGGAGATGGCTCCCGGGGAGAGCCTCTCCGTCCTTACCATCACAAAGTCACCCTCATGGAATTCTTGGTGACGTCGATGAGAGTCGGCTCGCCTTTTATAAGTCACATTCTTCTTGCTAATGTGCTTGCGGATCTCTTTATGCAATGTTGTGAATGCAGACATTCTAGGGGTGATGGGTGGACCGGGGCAACCAAAAGTAGACCTATCGTGTAATGATGTAGTGTAGACTTTGATTAGCCTAGGTCGGCCGGGGCACCCGTAGGTAGCCCTATCATGCAAATTGGTGAAAAATATCGGGGGACCCGGACATCCGTAGATGCCTTTGACATGTTTAAGACCCATGATGAATGAAGGAGGACCATGACATCCGAATATGGACCACTCATACTTTCTACTTGACATGTGGGTGATATGAATGAATGGACCCAGCATAGTGTTCATGCCAAGGGGTGTGGTAAGCCTAGACACATGCATGCTTTTCCCAAAAGTGACTTCCATGTGTATAGGTGTGGGACAACTTTTGAACTCCCATTGGAAAGGATCGAATGGATCTAAGAAGGTGGTCATCATGGGGTAGGGCACAACCTTATTACCAAGGGATATGTGGTCTAAGGTCATGGCTCCCAATGTGTAACCTGGGTCTAGGATGGGGTGGATTGGGTCAAATATGGTGGGTTGGGATAGAAAAAGGTGGGTGGTGGATAAGGTGGTTGGGTCCCATGGTTTCTTTGACCCCCATTGGAAGGGATCAAAGGGATCATAAAAAGGGTTATCGAGGAGGAGGGGCCCTATGTCCTCAAGATCCTCAAGTGGTGATGGGTCATCCTCCTCTAATGAGATAATTGGGCCGAAGTTCTTTGTGAGTGGGTCGGCCATAAGGGGAGGGCTTGACTTTCCACCCGATATAAGAAGCTCCAAATTGAGGAGAAGGTAGGGCTCATCGGGTGTGGGGAGGAATAGAAGGAGGTCGCTAGTGTAGCAACCAATGGTGCAAACCGAGGTGATAGACCCGACACAAAGGTGTAGGAGGTCAAGGCTCCTAAATTGGTGAGCCATGGGGGTCAACAAGCTGGTCAACTCATATTGCCAAGCTAAGACCTTGAGAAGATCCTTTAAGGTTTCCACTTGGTAGGATGTTTGGATTATGGTGTGATAGGAGGAGATGTGTATTATGGGAAGGTTTTCCTTTATGGGAAGGCAATCATGGGCCGTGATCTCTCTTATTGGGCTCCTCTTTAGCCAACTAATAAGGGACTCTTCCAAGATGAATTCGGCTTTATCTAGAGGGGGTGGTGGAGGGTGAAGATCCTCGTGCGAGGCTTCCTCTTCAATTGGGGCATGGGTGCTCTCCATGGAGGGGATAGGTTCCCGAGAGGTATTTGTCTTCATGTGGTAAAGTGGGTGGACTACTTCTTCCAAAGCTAATGGAGTGGGAAGGTTCTTTGATGGTGGGGTGATGATGGCCGGAGTATGGTGCACCCGGGGTGGTGAACAAGGGCGGGATTCCCGCGGGTGGGAGAATACAAGTTTGTTGAATTTAAAGGTTCCCGAAAGGTGTGGCGGATGCACTAGGCAATTCCGACGTGTTGGGTCGATGTCGGCATTCCTTTCATCTAACCATTTCTTACCTAGGATTATACATGGACCCTCCAATGTTCCCTTTTGACACCAAGCCCCATCCAAATACTTAGTTTTCCCGAACCATTTATGGAATTCAATAAAGACTTGGTCTCCATTGTGCACAATTTGTCCGGTCCTACAAAGAGAGGTAATGATATCGGGGGACACCCAATTTTCAGATTCTAGGTCAATGAAATCAATTTCTACGGGCTCTCCATTAGGTAAGCATGCATGGGATATGATTGGGAGAGGGGCCATGTGACCCAAGACTCAATGTTAACAATGATGGGTTTGACAATGCACGGTTCGGACAAGAATGTAAGCATGCCCTAGGACTTGACTTGTAGAGACAAGTCAATGACTTGCTCTGATACCAATTGATGTGACACAACCTAGGACTCAACAAGCAAGCACAATTAAGCTTTCAAAACGGACCGATAATAGCAACCACTCACCCGATGCTCACTAAGACCCGGGGTAACTTGGCAATGCCAAGGGGAGGTTGTGTGGGCTAGGCCCTTGCTGGTAGAGGGCCAGCAAGGCCAAGGTTTGATTCCCCAAGGGTATGGCTGCCCAAATCAAGGGTCCAACGAAGTGCCAAAGGGCACGGGTTCCACTCTCTTCCCACGATGATCACTTATTGCAAATGAGCTTAAGGATCGGGCTCTCGTCACGGCCAGCGGAGTTTATGAACTAATATTGAAAGAACAAGCATGAATTAGAGTAAAGTTTTGGAGTACTCACTCGACCGGTTTGAAGAAACCGGTCCCGCTCGGAGACGAGGGCGAGCGGGGAAGCGTGGGTTCCCCACACGTCGCGCTGGGGTAGCTTGACCTATTTAAGCTATTACAACACTACACCCCATGCAAGGGGGGGATCGTGGGGAAGGGAAGATGATAGTTACATCCAAACACTACCTCCACACAGGGAGGGGCCTTAGCCGGCCAAGCGGAGAGGGGAATTTGAGAAGGGAACACCGAAGATGGGAGGTTGCCGATTCTGCCCAGTTCTGTGGGTACTGATAGGAGACCGATGAATTGACTGCTGCAACTGTTACCGAATTTTGTTGGGGACGAAACCACCTGGAAAATATTCGTAGTAAGCCGGGGAAGTCGTCAAAATTTTATAATTTCTTCTGTTGTCGATGCTGGTCTGGGTGGAGGCCCGAACAGGGAGGCAGATTCTCGGACTGACAGCTCCTGGTTTCCAACAGCAGGTTGCAGAGGTTGCCCCAATAGCTCCCGAACTCAGAATCGAGCACCGTTGGAGTCGTTGGAACCGTGGATGAGTCTTCTTCACAGAAAAACTGACGAGGAAGCCAAACGATGCCGGAGAAGACCAGGAAACTCTGAACAATGATGACAAGTCGATGCAGACTGTGGGAAGCAGAACCGCGTGGCTGAGGGAGAAAATTGATAACTCCTGCTACAGGATGCCAAACAGAGTTCCGCTTCTTGATTCTGAAAGTCGACAGAAGGAGGAAAAACTTTGCAGAAGGGCTCTTGTCTCGATTCACGCTGGATGTGTCGTGACAGAGCTTCCAATCACGTTCAGGTGCTCTGTCAGGAGAGCTTCGCGCAGTCGAGGGAGAACGGCTCTGCCGGGAAGCACGGTGCTCGGACGACAACGAAACCACTTCCGTTGCGAAGAAGACAAGTTGACGCTTCCGAAGATAGCTCTTGGACCTCCAGGGACTCCAGGGGGAAGACGGGGTCGCTACTGCACTCCACTGGTTCTCTACAGGCTCTCAGCCAAGGTGGAGGAAGGGTGATGGGGTGGCTGCTCTTGGTAGAGTGGAGTGGAGGGAAGGGGATGGGGGTGGCCTACTCAATCGGGAAATGAGTTGGGCGACTTTGGGCTATGGAGGGAAGGGGATATTCAAATTCAAATGGTCTTGGGAGGTGGAGGGTTGCATGGGGGAGAGTGAAGGGTGCTTGGGAAAGGGATGAGGTAGTTGGAGGGTGGCTTAGTGATTGGGGATGCTCCCTTGGGACTAGGGGGTGGAGTAATGGGATGTGTGGGGAAGGGGAGTGGCCTTTAATGGGGGTAGGTGGGAGAGTGGTGGTTGGGAAGGGAGGAGAGAGAAAATTTTCAAAATTGGGTGTGAAGGAGAGAGAAAGGGGAGTGAAAGAGAGAGATTAAGAGAGGGATGGGTGGGATTCTCTCCCTAAGGCTTCTCACCTCACTAATGGATTCACTCCACCATAAAAATAAAGATAGAACTCACAAAATGGCATTTTTTTTCATTCATTGATTCATTGAAATGGGGGGAATGTGGCCCTATATATAGGCAACCCACATTTTACAATAAGACCCTGACAATTGACTCAATGACAAATAACCGAGGGGGTAGGGGGGAGCCCTTGGGCCAAGCCCAATGAATTGGGCCCAATAGCTAACTAGACAACATAATGACCCTCAAACTTAGAGAAATAAACACAAGACCTAGGAACATGACTCAAATACAAGGTAAAATACATCAAATGACTCAAATAAAAATTACATAGGACTCAAAATTAAATAACTAGACCATGCCGGATGCAACCGGGGCGAGGAGACGAGCTGTGAACGTGGGCATGGGAGGTGATGTCCCCATCAACCCCTCAAGATGTGGTGAATATGTCATAAGTCCCCATCTTGTCTCGGATGAAACAAAAGGATTGAAGATTCAAACCCTTGGTCAGTATGTCTGCTAGTTGATTAGTTGTTTGAACATATGGCAAACAAATAATCCTAGCACCATGTTTCTCTTTAATAAAGTGTCGGTCAATCTCTATATGTTTTGTTCGATCATGTTGCACAGGGTTATTGATAATATTTATCGCTGTTTTATTGACACAGTACAACATGAGAGGTGATGAGCTGAGATGGCCTAATTCAGACAGCAAGATCCGTAACCACAATATTTCACTAAGACCATGGGCCATGGCTCTGAACTTCACCTCTGCTATAGATCGAGCAACCACATTTTATTTGTTACTCCTCCATGTGACAAGGTTGCTTCTAGCAAATGTACAATATCTTGAAGTTGAGCGCCTGTCATCAAGGGATCCTACCCAGTCAGCATCGGAGTAGCATTCTAACTGAAGATTACCATGAGTTGAGTAAAGTAGACCCCGACTGTAGATTTATTGAAAATCCACAAGATTTAAAAATAAAAAAAAAAGAATGGGAAAGGGAGAAAAGGGGAGCATGTGTGGATGCTAAAGGAAACGTGATCGCCAGAGACCGCAGGCCTCAAAGGATAATATCAATAAATACAAGGGAGGGATTGCGAATAAGTACCTTTGAAAAGGAGAGGGGAGATGTGAGATTTGACCTTCTCTTCCAATCGACCGGCCGATGAAGAGAACTTTTCCTTTTAGACTACCCTTGCAAAAATAACAAACACCAACAAAGAAAATATGAATTAGAAACCAAAGGTGTGTAGCATCAAATTCTTGATAAGAATAAACATGAAATCATGGTCATGAACACACCTTGTTGGTGTTAGTCTTTAAACCCCAATGTAAAGGGTAAGGAAAAATATGATGATATGTAAGAGGAGGTGTGCAAGTGTTGCACAATCGGAGGTCTCAACATGGTTGAGATGATAATAATAATAAGGGGAAAAGTGTATGATGCATGCTAAACTAAAGGAATAATAAAGAAAGGATAAGAAAAGCTTGTTGGTTTATTTCTCCATCAATGTAGCATCAATAGGGGAAGAAGATCTCCAAGGGATGAAGCTTTAAAGCACATAGGAGGCTCCTTCTCCTCCAAGGGGCGCCCTCTCTTCCAGTAGAGTCTCCCCACCAATCAAAGAATCAATCTTAAACACAAGGGAGAGGGGGGTCCTATTTATATAGGAGAAATTCCTGGGTTTAATTCCCTCAAAAATATAAAACCATGTTTTAATTAGATTTGGAGGGAGATATTCGATGGACATGTGTCCTCCCAATCTTAGAAAGCCTTAGGGACCCTTTCCCAAGTGGAAAAGGAGCTCAAAAGGGGGAAAGAAAGGGCTACTGTCGAAATTAGAACTCTATAGAAATTGGAGTCAGACATAGTGAATGCTAATTAATTGGCGTCAGCGTAGAGAGGCGTCAATTTAGAATTAAATATAGAAAGTTCAAAAATTATAAAATTGGAAATGAAATTCACGTCCAGGAAGGCTGACGTGAATTATGATTTTATACGAATTTTGGTTGGAATTAAAATCCCAAAATATGGAAAGGAAATTCGCGTCCGAGAGGATGGACGCGGTTTTAAATAAACCTCAAATCGGAAGACTCCATTTCAAGATTTTTTTATGGAAAGTCAGAAATTACCAAAATTAGAAATTAATTTGCGTCAAGGGGACATGACACGAATGATCAATAATACGAATTTTGGTCGGAGTAAAAAAGCTTAAAATATAAAAATTTGAATTCGCGTCCACTAAAGTTGACGCGGATTTGGAATTTGCGCTCGTGTAGAGAGGCGTTAATTTAAGAATTGGCCTATGCAGGATAGACGCAAGTTTCCAAAAAGTGATCGCATGGGCGATCGCGACCTGAAGAACGCGGTCGTCTGGTGACGGCGACCAGGCCGGGATGGTCTTTTTTTTATAATTTTTGAATTTGTGAAATTGGCGTCCGTTTGAGCTGACGTGAATTAAAAATGGTGTCCACCTTCGCTGACGTGAATTCAAAGGGGCCCCCAAAAATTAAAGAAAAATCTTGAAAAAATCTAAAAAAATGGAAAAAATATGGGAAAGTTGAATAACCAAGAAAAGTTAGGAAAACCACTCAAATAAGTCAATTTGAGGGTCAATTTGGGACATTGTAATGCGATAGGAGATGTATTCAAGGTGATGTCAATTTTGGCGTGTCTACAGCTGCCCCGCCTTGGCGTCTACTTTACAAGGGAGTGACATGGAATGGAATGGAATGAAATGTAATAGAGTGGAGGGAAGTGGAGCGAACTGAAAATTAGATGTCAAGGTGTGATGAGACACACAATCAACACCGCCTGATAAGAATTGGTTCCAAAGATCACGATGAAGCAATCTTGAGAAGGTTCAATGAAAGCAACAATTGTTTGGATACGTAAGGAGTGTGCACGCGGGCACAAAGGAGAAGAGGTGATCAACTTCCTGTGCGGTGGAAGTATCCCAGGTCGTAAACCTGTAGGTTTCACCATTGGAGAGCGGTTACCAACCAATGTGGACGTGCTGCAGCTAAAGTGGATCTAAGGGAAACGATTGAATAAGTGTGTAAGGATCGAAACAAATGAGTTTTCAAGGAAACAACCCAAAACAGCAACAAGGCGAACTGAGGACTCAATTCAAAATGGAATATCTCATATCTTAAAAAAAGTAACAATCAATTGACTCTAAAAATCGGGTTATTGGAGGGATTTTCCAAAGTTGATTCAAAGTCCTACATAAATGCATGCTGGGTTTAAAGAAAAAATTAAAATAAATTAAAATAGAATGTAATCAAGGATAATATTGTTAAGCTGCCCAGACTGAGTCAAGACACTGATTTGTGAGCTGATACTAAGCCGAAGCCTATTTATCCGCACACCAACTCGTAAAAGAGAACCATCGTCCCCAGTCTCAGACGGCTTAATGGCTTATCCGTGCGACTAAGCTTCCTCTGAAATTATCATTATTTTTGATGAAGGGGAACTCAAATTTCAGATTTATCAAAGTCACAAGGTCCTTGATATAATCTAATAACGTAAATAACATATAGTAAAAATGCATATAAGGAAGATGGTGAAGACAATAAGCATGTTGGGAACTGAGAAGTGTAGTGCAATGCAATCACCGTGGGACCTGGATGATGAAAATAGCTTCTTTCATGCACTCAAAAATTCGTTGGCCAAGATATCATGAAAAATACCAAGCAATGAATGAAGCAATCAAAGCATAGTATGAATCATATCATTGAATAGTGTAGCATAGATATCATCAATGCGTTGCATATATAGCACCAAGCATAGCATAGCATAGCATCAAAGCATCGTGGAAAGCATAGTATGAGCAGCATAGCATGGACAACATTATTGTTTGTTGTTTTATTTAGACCACGAGGATGACAAACTTGGCCATCGGTTAAGATTTGGAATTGAAGAATTATGCTCAGAGTGATGATGCCCAGAGTGGCAGGAATAATTGAAGGAATTGACAGTGAATGTCATTGTTCGAGAACAAGGGAAAGAATCAGAAATTGATATGAATGGAAGAGAGAACTTATCCCATGTTCTTAGTCCTTGCAGAAAGTTGTCCCTGTAAGACACCATCTAAATAAACAGTTAGTGAAAAATGTATTTTTTTTTATATTTTGAGATATGCACAAATTTTATGGGTTTTGGAAAATATTCAAATTTTTATGGGTTTTGGAATATTCATTTTTTGGATTTGAAAAATATTCATTTTTTTAAATTTTAGAAAATATTTATTTTTTTAATTTTTAGTTAGACATTGCTAATTGCAGCATCAAAGGATGTTCAAACCACTGGCTAGGGGTCCTTGTTCCTTCCCCTTTTGCTAAGAGTCATCCAAAGCAGGGCGTGCTTTGAAGGTGGCGCCCTATAATCGGCTGCCCTTGGTTAACAGTGCCCCTACTAAGGCCATACCTAAGAAACACTCGATCTTGGAGGGAGAGGAGAAGTAAATTGGGGATAAGCCTGATATGAGTTAAGAAGATGTTGGGTTTAACTTCTTTCTATATCACAACACCTAAATATTCGGTCTGCTGCGTCGGGGCTTTTTGTCATATCATCGAACCTTAATTCTCTTTTAGGCACGCATACGACCGGGATCAGAACGTTTCGCGGGAAAACTGTACTGCCCTCTTGCCAAGTCATATTCTTTGAATTTCTTGAATATATATATATATATATATTATTTTTCACTTAATCATCATTTTTGTGTCCTTTCGTGTCCTTTGGACTTGACAGATATTGAAATTTGAGATCAAAATTTGAGAATAAGGTCTTAATAGACTATCCCTATTTGAGACTTCCTCTAGTCGGGATGTGCTTAGGTTGGTTGTTTTCGTGATGGAAATCAAAGCGTGCTGCCAGGCCAAAGCTGATCATGGAAGCTGCTGGGCCGTTGATGAACGCGCTACCTTTGGGTAGCGCGACCTGAAGAACGCGCTAGGTTCCCCTAGCGCGATCTCAGACAGAATGCAGTTGCTGGCGGTCCAACTATCCGGTGCTTGGAACTCCCAAAGTCTTCAATGTGCACCATTTTCCATGAGTGTAATTAATGTTTTAGTGTCATTTTGTCTTCCCCTTCCCCTATATATGTATCCCATCTTGTTTGATTAAGCAATGAAGAAATGAATATTTGACAGAGTTGTGAGTATAGCCATGGCTATCACCTCAATCTTTGGAACCCCCTTTCTCTCCTCCCCTCTTCGGGTGCGATGCCCATTCATCTTCTCCTGATCCTCTACCTTTCACCTTCTCTGGAGGATGACCGAGGTTCTGGATGCACCGGTCCTGCGATGGGATCGGGTGTGAGGCCTCATCCGGGGCTCTGTTCTTCCTCCACCGATGAACGCCGCCCTCCACCATCGCCAACGACGCTGCTATGGTCAATAGGAAGCTCGGTTGCACCGGTCCTACGATGGGATCGGGTGAGAGGCCCCAGCCAAGCCCCCTCATGGTCCTAACACGCCCTGCCACGCCCCTTTCTCCCTTGTCGCCCACCCCCGCTTCCACCTTCACCAAGTTATCCTAGCTAGTATTAGGTTAGTTTAATCTATGTTTAGGACCCCTCATGTGTTTGTCTAAGATCCCTCGTGTATTACCCCCCCTATAATGTGTTTGCCCCCCTGTAATTCACTCCCCCGAAGACATCCACAGGCGTCCCAAAGCCGAAGATCGCCGTTCTACTTCTGCCTGAGAACGCGCTAGGACGATATAGCGCGTTCTTCAAGAACACGCTAGGAGGCTATAGCGCGACCTTGATCAGAAGGAAGAAGACCCTCAAGCCCGTGTCACATCAAATGGTATCAGAGCTTAGGGAACCAGCCTGTTCTCACAGACTGGGATCTTGAGCTACTAGGTTCGAGGATGAACCTTCCAAAGTGGAGGGGTTTGATGGAAATCAAAGCGTGCTGCCAGGCCAAAGCTGATCGTGGAAGCTGCTGGGCCGTTGATGAATGCGCTACCTTTGAGTAGCGCGAGCTGAAGAGCGCGCTAGGTTCCCCTAGCGCGATCTCAGATAGAATGCAGTTGCTGACGGTCCAACTATCCGGTGCTTGAAACTCCCAAAGTCTTCAATGTGCACCATTTTCCATGAGTGTAATTAATGTTTTAGTGTCATTTTGTCTTCCCCTTCCCCTATATATGTATCCCATCTCGTTTGATTAAGCAATGAAGAAATGAATATTTGAAAGAGTTGTGAGTATAGCCATGGCTATCACCCCAATCTTTGGAACCCCCTTTCTCTCCTCCCCTCTTCGGGTGCGATGCCCATTCATCTTCTCCTGATCCTCTACCTTTCACCTTCTCTGGAGGATGACCGAGGTTCTGGATGCACCGGTCCTGCGATGGGATCGGGTGTGAGGCCTCATCCGGGGCTCTGTTCTTCCTCCACCGATGAACGCCGCCCTCCACCATCGCCAACGACGCTGCTATGGTCAATAGGAAGCTCGGTTGCACCGGTCCTACGATGGGATCGGGTGAGAGGCCCCAGCCAAGCCCCCTCATGGTCCTAGCACGCCCTGCCACGCCCCTTTCTCCCTCGTCGCCCACCCCCGCTTTCACCTTCACCAAGTTATCCTAGCTAGTATTAGGTTAGTTTAATCTATGTTTAGGACCCCTCATGTGTTTGTCTAAGATCCCTCCTGTATTACCCCCCCTACAATGTGTTTCCCCCCTGTAATTCACTCCCCCGAAGACATCCACGGGCGTCCCAAAGCCGAAGATCGTCGTTCTACTTCTGCCTGAGAATGCGCTAGGACGATATAGCGCGTTCTTCAAGAACGCGCTAGGAGGCTATAGCGCGACCTTGATCAGAAGGAAGAAGACCCTCAAGCCCGTTTCACATCATTTCGCCTGAGCTACCTCTGCCCTCATATTTTGGTCGAGTAGAGAAGAGAAAAAGACCTCGTGCCCTTGAGCATAAGCCAAGTAGCAACGGTGTTTACCAAGGGAGATGGCTAGGGACGTCGTGAAGTGTGTGCCGTGCCCATGCTAAGGGTTGCCCTTAATGAGCGGGGAGGGAATGTCGAACTCCTAACGCGGGGTTCTCATAACCAAAGGGTGCTGTAAGAGCTAGCCTAAAGACTCTTTTTTCAACATTGACTTAAACAAAGACCTAGGATTAGGCCTAGACTACCACTCTTAATCATGTTAAGAAGCACTTCATTTGTTAAAAACCGTGCGTGAATGAGGTAATGAGAATGCATACTTACGCAAACATGTTACCTTGGTACCTTGTTGTAGAAGCAGCTGCCGGAGAGAATATTGATCAACATGGGATTTGTAGTCCTTTTTGGCAAATAAGAAATATAAGAGGCAAGGGTTAGAAGTGGCTTAATGTCACGCCCCGACGCGGAATATCGAGACTGGCAATAGAAACAAGTAATAACAATATGTTTATTTCTAGACATGATATGTTAAAGCTAAAAGATTACGCATCACCATAAATAGAAACTGCTCTATTCATTAAATAGCACATAACCAAACCATGTTCCAACCTACAATGATCTTACTTAACATAATCTTGACAACATCCACTTAACACTATTACATTGGCTAACTTCAAATTACAACTCTCCCAAAAAACTCTTAAATACAAATAGACTCCACAACTAGAACTAGTTTCACAGGCTTCTATCAGGTTCACTCCACAGTCATCACTCCTGCCCGTTCCCATCAGATTGCGAGTCCTCGCCTGAGCTACCTGAAAAAGGGGGGAAACTAGGTGAGCGACCGCTCAGTAGGTAATAACAGGTAAGTTTAAGTAATTAACCAATTAAATTGCATGTTTGAGCGCGTAAATAAAGAATGAAAGGAAATAACTATGCAACAAAATAATGAAAGGAAGGCAAGACCATGATATAATCGGGAATTTGGCCAAAAAATAAGATTTAACCAAGTCAAGAGAAATTCAAGTAAGAGATTATTGTCATAGACATCACGCTAGTCATGCACTCGGTGCAATGCCTCACCATGTCATTCAAACTCCCCGTGGCACAAGTACTTTTCAGGCGCTCCTCCCAGGACCAGACCGGGTCCTTACGATGCGTTGGCATTAATTCATTGGATCCAAGATCCCAAGTTATGTCTAGACATTAATCGAGTTAGATGGCCGGTACTACAAGATATGGAACTTACCAAGGTTTCAAGGGTAAGTTGAAGTAGACATCATGTCTGGAAAGTTCAAGTTATCAAGAACCAATCAGGTCCTTGGATTCAACATGAAAAATCACGGAAATCACTACTGGAGGACAAGCGGTCAAAACAGGGCCGCTCAAGCAATGCACGATCTAGAGTGGACCGTTCGGGACAGAGATGGCTCAGCATCAGACACACCGAAGTCAAGGACACACGGTCCATGTAGGGCCGCTCGAGTAATTGGACGGTTGAAAATGGGCCGCTCAAGACTGGTAGAACTGGAAGCCCAAGAACAAGATAAACGGCCCTTACAGGGCCATCCAACAGACAGACGGCCCGATAAGATCCGCGCTATAACATGGGCGGTTCCAGTAGGTCCGTTCAACTTAATCAACTAGAAATCTCCCCAAGCGGCTCTGGGCTGCCATAAGTGGGGCAGAATTGAACCAGGGTCCAACCCACTCTCCACTGGTCAACCTAGGGCTTATTGGGTCGATCCAAACACAATTTGTTCGAAGATAGATCAAGGTTAATCGACCTAATGTAAGTGGCACTTGGCTAGGGATGTACGGTTCGTTATGGGCCGCCCAATAGGATGAACGGTCCCTTTCGGGCCGCGTAATACTCAGGGGGTGAGCCGTGACTTACAGTACGATAGTTCAATCGATTCGATCACGTACACAAGTTCAGGTCTTGATGGTACAACCTGCCCGGCGTCCTAGTGGAAATCCCAGGCTCGCGGGGGCTTACGGAGGTCCCGTAATGAAGGTCCTAGTCCGACGGAAGGAATATCCGGCGGAGAGTCCCAAACATTACAAGGAAATAGGGCTAATAAAACATCGGAAACCAGTGAGACGGTCAGTCAATCCTACCGGAGTAGAACGACTCTCATACGACTCTCATACAACCCTAATAAAATTTTCAATTTAATAATGAATCACGATTAATATTAACATTGAAAAAGATGATCTAAGGTCAAGATGAATAAATCAGCAAGATTTATAATCATTTACTGTTATAATTTTCCAAAGTTTTTATGCATGTTGCTAACTTACATTTAGCCATTAATCACAAATCATGCGAAAAAGATGACTTAATCAATGTTGTAAATATGGACGGTCCAGTAGGGACCTTTCATCCTCCTCGGCGGTCCACGACAGGCCGTTTATCCCCCTCAGGTCAAAAGGCCTTCTGGGGATGAGCGGTCTGTAATGAGCCGCTGGAAAGAGACAAACGGTCGATAACTGGCCGCCTGACAGAAGGGTGGTCTAGGTCATGCCGCGCTTCCCAGAAATATAACACGAATCACAACACATAAACGGTCCGTAGTGTGCCACCTAACCACGTTGGGCGGTCTATCGTAAGGCCGCGCAAGTCGAAAAACAACCAAGCCCCTTTCGCCCTGCCCGCCTCCGGCGAGTTGACTAGGGTTACAAAGAATTGCTAAATACGCATAGCACAGAGCATAATAATTGGGGCTTTTGGATTCAAAAGAAAGAGCACGAAAAGTTTTACGATATAGCTTGCTCGATTTAATCTTTAGTGCCTGAAATCCCTACTTAAACGAGATGAAACAAGCATAACCCTAGATATGACATGCTTCTACTAAACCCTAAAATTCTCGCATGATACTAAGTAACTTTTAGGGCTTTTGCATTCAATAGAAAGAGCACTCGATGGTGGTTCTAATCATATATAATACTTAAGGTTTGGCTTGCTATAACCTACCTTAAACGGAGGAAGAAGGAAGAAGAAGGGACGACGACACGCTAAGAACACCCCGCCGGTAATCGCTGGAATCCGCCCTCGTCCACGATCCTCGTCAGTCGCCACAGCACCCAAACAAAAATAGGGTTCCTGAGGGTCATTTTTATAGGTCACACAAGGTCTAGAGTCTTCTATTCGAGGAGATAGAGTCCAATCAAGTTTGACGTGCGCGAACCGCGCGGATAGGGTTAGCCGCCTTCTCATCCAAAATTCGCTTTCTAGGGTTAGGGTTTCGAGGAGAACTAAGAGGGGAAACGATCCTCTCATCCTAACCTTCCATTTGGATCCGGTCTCAGCCTAAATGATCGGGTATTGGGCTCAAATTTCGCGTTTTAAGGTCCAATTAGATTAAGTGTGGATTTGGGCTTTAATCAGTTAATTTGGCCTAATTACAGATTTTATTTGGGTCAGTCACATAAGACACTATTATTAAACATTTTATCCTCTACAAGATTCTAATTTTTATATATTTTTATAAAATAGTTGAAATTTAACTTATTCTATTTATTAAGGATTTTCTAATTAATTTCTCATAAATTTTCTAGAAATTTTTATTTGTTAATAAATCGGGATATTACACCCTCCCCCACTTCAAAGAATTTGATCCTCCAAATTCACTGCACTTAACACGATGGAGAGTGGAACAACTCACCTAGAACAAATCGGGATACTGTTTTCGCATGGTATCTTCTGACTCCCAAGTAGCTTCTTCAGTTCCACGCCGACTCCATTACACTTTGACCATAGGTATAGACCGGTTCCTGAGCTGTTGCTGCTTACGATCCAAAATCTTAACAGGTCTTTCTTCATAAGTCAGATCTTCCTGTAACTCAAGATCCGCGTGCTGAATGACATGAGTAGGGTCATATACATACTTTCTCAACATCGACACATGGAAGACATCGTGTACTCCGGATAACTGAGGTGGTAGTGCCAAACGGTATGCAACCTCCCCCACTCTTTTCAAAATCTCGAATGGACCAACATATCTGGGACTTAGCTTGCCTTGAATGCCAAATCTTCGGATTCCTCTTGTAGGAGAAACTTTCAAAAACACATGTTCACCAACTTGAAATTCCAAGTCCCTCCTTCTGTGGTCTGCATAACTCTTCTGTCTCGATTGTGCTACTTTTAATCGGTCTCTAATAATACGAATATTCTTTAAGGATTCAGAAATAAGATCTGGTCCCAACCATTGCTTCTCACCAACCTCGTTCCAACATAATGGAGACCGACAACTTCTTCCATACAGAGCTTCAAACGGGGCCATCTGAATGCTGGACTGATAACTATTGTTATAAGCAAATTCAATCAAGGCCAAGTGGTCACTCCAACTGCCTCCAAAATCAATAATGCAGGCTCTCAACATATCTTCCACTATCTGGTTGGTTCTTTCCGTCTGTCCATCTGTTTGTGGATGAAAAGCAGTACTAAATTTCAGACGGGTTCCCAAAGATTCTTGCAATCACTTCCAAAAATGTGAAGTGAATCTGGGGTCTCTATCAGACACAATACTGACCGGAATACCATGGAGTCACGCTACTTCCTTCATATATAAAGCTGCTAGAACATCAACAGTCCACTTAGATTTAATGGATAAGAAATGAGCGGACTTTGTCAATCTGTCAATGATAACCCAAATTGCATCAAATCCGCTACGAGTCCTAGGTAGACCCATAATGAAATCCATGCCAATACTCTCCCACTTCTATTGAGGTATGTCCAGTGGTTTCAACTTCCCTGCAGGTCTGAAATGCTCAACCTTAACTTGCTGACACACCAAGCATCTACTCACAAATTCTGCAATCTCCTTTTCCATATTTGGCCACCAGAAAGACCTTTTCAAATCTTAAACATCTTCGTACCTCTAGGATGAATGGTATATCGGGATCTATGAGCTTCCTCGAGGATCTTGTTCTTAGCTTCGGCCACATCAGGTACACAAGTCCTTCCCTGAAATAACAGTCTGCCATCATCAGCTATCATGAATTCTGGTCTGTTACTCAAGCTCTCTTTGATTTCTACCAACTCTGGGTCATTGTCTTGCAAGTACTTAATTTCTGCCAAAAATTCTGGTTTAAGCTGAATCTGAGCAATCATGACTCGATCCTTGTCAACATTAATATCCAACCCAGATAATTGCTCCAACAGCTTCCATTCTTGCATCATGAGACTTGACAATTTAGCCATTGGCTTGCGGCTTAGGGCATCCGCCACCACATTACCCTTCTCGGGATGATATTCTATGTAGAAGTCGAAATCCTTTAGATACTCCAACCATCTTCTCTGCATCATATTGAGCTCTTTCTGAGAAAATAAATACTTCAAACTCTTGTGATTTGTAAATACTGTGAATGTCTCTCCATATAAGTAATGCCTCCATATCTTCAAGGAAAGAACTACAGCTGCTAGCTCCAAATCATGGACAGGATAATTCTCCTCATGCTTTCTCAACTGCCTAGAAGAATAGGCTATCACTTTCCCGTGCTGCATCAGTACGCAACCTAACCCAATTCCCGAAGCATCGGTGTACACCACGAAGCCTCCTTCTCCTGATGGTAAAGCTAAAACAGGGGCAGTAGTTAAACATTCCTTCAAAGTCTGGAAGCTTTTCTCACAATCTTCCATCCAATCAAACTTATTCTCCTTGCAGGTTAATCTTGTTAAGGGTACCGCAATCTTGAAGAAATCTTTAATAAACCTCCGATAATATCCAGCCAAGCCTAGGAAGCTTCTAACTTCTGTTACACTAGTAGGCCTGCCCCAATCTTTAACTGCCTCTACCTTTGACGGATCAATAGAAATACCTTCTTTCGTAATAATATGCCCTAGAAAGGACACCTCTTGTAACCAAAATTCACACTTGCTAAACTTGGCGTATAACTGATGGTCTCTCAATAATTATAACGCCATCCTCAAATGTTTAGCATGTCCTTCCTCACTCTTGGAATAAATCAGAATGTCATCAATAAACACTACGACCCATTGATCCAGATAGGGCCGGAATACATCGTTCATCAACTGCATGAAAGCTGCAGGTGCATTTGTTAGTCCAAAAGGTATTACAATAAATTCAAAGTGCCCATACCTGCTACGAAAAGCTGTCTTATAAATATCCTCATCCTTAATTCGCAACTGATGATAGCCTGGTCGAAGATCAATCTTAGAGAAATACTGAGCTCCTGCTATCTGATCAAATAACTCATCAATCCTCGACAATGGATATTTATTCTTTATAGTCAACTAGTTCAGTTGCTGATAATCAATACACAACCTCATTGAGCCATCCTTCTTCCTTACAAATAACACTGGATCCCCCCATGGGGATGTACTTAGACGAATAAACCCCTTCTCGAGTAATTCCATTAACTGCTGCTTTAATTTCCTCAGCTCCGCAGAAGACATACGATAAGGAACTTTAGAAACAGGGGTCGCGCCAGGAATTAGATCAATAGAAAACACAACTTCTCTCTCTGGTGGAAGACCTGACAATTCCTCAGGAAAAACATCCGAAAAATCTCGGACAACAGGGATGTTCTTAATCCTGATCTTCTTCTCAGGGGTCACATAAACAAAGGCTAAAAATGCCTGACATCCTATCCTCATCAACTTATTAGCTCGGATGGTCGAGATAAGTGGCACAGATCTATGGTGCCTAACCCCTATAAAAGAAAGTCCAGGGTGTCTAGAAAAAGACACAAAGCTGGAACTACAATGAACATTGGCCTCATGCTTAGCCAACCAATCCGCTCCTAGAATTACATCGTAATCTTTCATATCCATGCATACTAAATCAGCCGGCAAATTCTGTTCATTAACCATAATCTTGCTAGAAGGATAAAAAATTTAATCGCTGATCTAGAGCCAATAGGAGTTGATATCTCTAAGGGGGAATTCATCAAAACTGGCTTCACAGCTAAAGTCTTAGCAAAACTCTGAGAAACAAATGAATGAGTAGTACCGGTATCAAAAAGAACAAAAGTTGGCTTTCCATGAACAATGAGAGTACCTTCCACAAGTCCACCCTCCTCGGTGGTGCCTGCATCCTCCTCTTGTAGGGCCTGGAGCTTTCCCTACTGCTTCTTGCCGCCTTGAGGTTTAGTCGGGGTAGCTTGCTCGGATAAGAGAGGACACTCTGGAATGCGGTGATCCCTACTCCCGCAACGCAAATAGGCGCCCAGCTTGCGCCAGCACTCTTCCATCTTGTGACCGGGGCGGTCACAATACTTGCATACGCCCTTAAATGGGACAATAGGGCCAGGCTTCTTGTCTTCATTCTTTGGCATTTTCCCCTTCCATGAACCAGACCCGCCATTGGGCCTCTTCTTGCTATTCCCGGGTTTAGCACTCCCGAAACCAGTAGGTTGCTCCTTTTTAACATTCTTCCACAGATTTTCTCTGTCATTTCCAAGGTATCTTCTAAAACTTGGGCTTTTCTTACCATCTCAACATAGGTTTGAATCTCCATCGGTGTCAACTAGTTAATATAATGCAACTTCAGCCCATTTAGAAAACGTTTTGCCTTCATCTTCTCTGTGGAAATCAAATGAGTAGCATAACGAGAGAGTCTAGAAAATTGAGCTTCATATTCCGCCACAGATAAACTCCACTACTTCAGAGTAGCAAACTCAACGGCTTTCTTCTCTTGGATTCTGTCAGAAAAGTACTTGCTATTGAAGAATTCTTCAAATTCCTTCCACGAAATTTGTCTGTTACCGAGGGTTGCCTTTACTGACTCCCACCAAGTCCTAGCATCCCGTTCCAACTGGAAGGTTGTTAGAAGCACACCTTCCTTGTCGATGCATTACATAACTTCAAAAATCCTCTCCATCTCTTTGAGCCAATGCTCGGCTTCATCGGGATCAGTTGAACCTCCAAAACGTGGGGGATTCATCCCACGGAAACTCCTGTGTAGATCGCCAGCACCATGATTCTCCGCTCCACCTTGGGCCACTTGTTGTAAAGCCCGCGTAAGTCCTTGGACCGTCCGCTGCATATCTCGCCATTATGCACGCTCAGCTACCATCGGAACGTCCTACATGAAAATAATTTATCTTAAGTTCATTTAAGAGAAAGAGTTTAAAGTTGATTATTAACTCGACCCAAGTCTCTACCCAAATTCTCACTAGGTTTGGTCCTTTGACTCATAACAAGGGTATAGGTTCTACGACAACCTCTTAAAATCCTAGAACTTAGATAACCTAGGAATATTAGAAACCTAGGCTCTGATACCACCTAACTGTCATGCCCCGATGCGGAATATCGGGACTGGCAGTAGAAACAAGTAATAACAATATGTTTATTTCTAGACATGATATGTTAAAGCTAAAAGATTGCGCATCACCATAAATAGAAACTGCTCTATTCATTAAATAGCACATAACCAAACCATGTTCCACCCTACAATGATCTTACTTAACATAATCTTGACAACATCCACTTAACACTATTACATTGGCTAACTTCAAATTACAACTCTCCCAAAATACTCTTAAATACAAATAGACTCCACAACTAGAACTAGTTTCACAGGCTTCTATCAGGTTCACTCCACGGTCGTCACTCTTGCCCGTTCCCATCGGATTGCGAGTCCTCACCTGAGCTACCTGAAAAAGGGGGGAAACTAGGTGAGCGAACGCTCAGTAGGTAATAACAGGCAAGTTTATGTAATTAACCAATTAAATTGCATGTTTGAGCGCGTAAATAAAGAATGAAAGGAAATAACTATGCAACAAAATAATGAAAGGAAGGCAAGAACATGATATAACCGGGAATTTGGCCAACAAGCAAGATTTAACCAAGTCAAGAGAAATTCAAGTAAGAGATTATTGTCATAGACATCACGCTAGTCATGCACTCGGTGCAATGCCTCACCATGTCATTCAAACTCCCCGGGGCACAAATATTTTTCGGGCGCTCCTCCCAGGACCAGACCGGGCCCTTACGATGCGTTGGCATTGATTCGTTGGATCCAAGATCCCAAGTTATGTCTAGACATTAATCGAGTTAGATGGCCGGTACTACAAGATATGGAACTTACCAAGGTTTCAAGGGTAAGTTGAAGTAGACATCATGTCTGGAAAGTTCAAGTTATCAAGAACCAATCAGGTCCTTGGATTCAACACGAAAAATCACAGAAATCACTTCTGGAGGATAAGCGGTCAGAACAGGGCCACTCAAGCAATGCACGGTCTAGAGTGGACCATTCAGGACAGAGATGGCTCAACATCAGCCACACCGAAGTAAAGGACACACGGTCCATGTAGGGCCGCTCGAGTAATTGGACGGTTGAAAATGGGCCGCTCAAGACTGGTAGAACTGGAAGCCCAAGAACAAGATAAACGGTCCTTATAGGGCCGTCCAACAGACAGACGGTCCGATAAGATCCGCGCTATAACATGGGCAGTTCCAGTAGGTCCGTTCAACTTAATCAACTAGAAATCTCCCCAAGCGGCTCCGGGCAGCCATAAGTAGGGCAGAACTGAACCAGGGTCCAGCCCACTCTCCACTGGTCAACCTAGGGCTTATTGGGTTGATCCAAACACAATTTGGTCGAAGATAGATCAAGGTTAATCGACCTAATGTAAGTGGCACTTGGCCAGGGATGTACGGTTCATTATGGGCCGCTCAATAGGATGAACTGTCCCTTTCGGGCCGCGCAATACTCAGGGGGTGAGCCGTGACTTACAGTACGATAGTTCAATCGATTCGATCACGTACACAGGTTTAGGTCTTGACGGTACAACCTGCCTGGCGTCTGTGGATGCACTTTTTGTTCGTTTATTATGCTCATCTATTCAGGAATGGTTGATTCGTCTATTAAGTGTGTGGGCGTGCCAATCACAAAGTGACAATTTATTCGGGCTCCGAAGAGCCCATGGTGCGCTCGATCTGACTCGGTCAGACGATTGTGTGGTTCGTGTCGAGACCAAAACCCGCCGCGCCATAAAAGTCACGGCGTCATTTACATCCCCCATCCGAGGGAACACCCTTGATTAATCGCCGAGATTCAGGGCCTTATGGCCAAGAAATTAATTGCATGAAAGGTCTATTACGAGGTAAGAAGAAAACCATTCGAGGTCATGTCAGTCGTGTACTGACCATTTAATGCTCGGACGAATGTCCGGCTCGAGAAAATCACGGTTGTCGCGGGAAAACCGAAACGCATGTGTGCCAAGGTACGGCAAATTTATTGTTCGGAAGAGCGGAAAATGTTCGGCTGAGCCTCGGTTGGAGCGGTCAAAAACCAGTAAATCTGTTGGCCCGGTGCAAGAGCAAGCTGTGACCATAATGGGGTGGGCCCCCCGCGGTCGAAACAAGACTTGCATGAGCGTCATTAATATTTTCGGTGCAAAGGGGCAACGAGGGAATATCCCTTGAATCGGCTGAAAAGCCCTGTGTCTAGGGAAGCGGACGTTCGAAACGTGTCGGTCATTCGGGAGACCGTTTAATATTCGGACGGGTGCCCGGCTTGAGAATATCATAATCGTCGCAGGAGGACCTGGAACATATATATGCCATGATATGGCAAATACGTTATTCCGAGACACTGAAAACCCTCGGTTAAATCTCGGTTAGTGTAGCAGGAAATAAGCAATTTATTGGCCCGGTGCGAGATCAAGTCGGGACCATACCGGGGGCGCCTCCCGCGGTCCAAACGGGGCTTGCGTGGGCATCATTAATGTTCTCGGTGCCGGAGGGCAACGAGGAAGAGTCCCGGGACTAGATTCCGAAATTGAAAACATGTTCAAAGGGAGCGGGATATAGGCCGAGGATATGGGTCAGACAGTGACCATAATCAGGACGGACCCGAGGTCCCAGCATAGCCCACGAAGGCCTTATTGATATCCCCATGTGTAGGTGATGCGGGACGGACTGAGGAGACGACGCTACATGAGACGGACACGACTCAACCAGCAATGACATGACTACTAGAGCGACCTCGGCTCGACACTAAGAGCTCCTATAGGCTACACGTTACTAACAGAAGTGCAAACTCACTCGTCATCCCATGCGAGGGAAAGCGCGGATCGTGCGCGGTTAAGGAACCGGCAGAGTTCAAGGTAGTCTGACTCAACTTCCGGACTCGGATCGAGTCGCGGGACGAGTCACTCTCACACTCACAGCGGCGACATAGACTCACGGGCTAGTACCTATCGCTCTCGACAGCGGCAAAAGACCATATACTAAACTAGCAAGCGAATGCCGAGAAGTTGAGACCCTTACCTCCACGCACCCGGCATGGCGAAGACAACCCCGGCCAATTCACGGACTCCCACTTAAACAATATTCCAACAGTACAATAATTTGACCCACTCCACGTAGGGAGGTAAAAGGTCACATGTGGGGCCCGGGAATCACGCAAATCGGGTTGACAGGCAGCATCTTGATGTCGCCTGGCGGTGCCGAACTACGCATTTTTGTGCTTTCCGAACGGCGGATTCTACTGGTCCGTGGGACCCATGGACGGCGCTGTCCTCCGGATCTGCGGGGGTGGGACCCACTGTGATGGGGACCCCTGGTGGCACGCCTCCACGGACGGTGGTCGGCCGGAAATGCTGATCGGGGGTCGATTGGCCCCGATTCCCAATTGTTGAACTAGCTGCCCACGGATTTTGATTTCTATTTTCCGGCGCGCGCTCCGGCGAAAACGGCCGCTGCAATCAATCCCGGCGTCGGATCGGGACGCACGAACTATCGTTGGAAAGCTCTCTCCAAATCCTTCAATCTAGGCTCAGAGTGAACTACTGGATCTGGTCGGATATGGACTTACTGAATTTATAAGTTCCTGTTGTACAGTACCCGAAATCTCAGATCTGCAGGTGAGTTGTCTGAGAACGGCCGTTGACCGCGGGGTTGATGGCCGATTCAGCTCCTGAGCTCTTCTCAAAAGTTGTAGGATTTTGAATAAGGAAAATGGGGGGACTGATTGGAGGTGGCTGTGATTTGTTATGATTTGTTTACTGGAGGGTGGTCGGATCTGGGAACAGGTGGACAACACTGTAGCTAGCTCTGAGAATGAATTTTTAAAAATAGGTGGAGGGCTGATCAAAAATCAGGAAAATTCGTGGAAGGAGGGCTTGATGGATAGAACTCCCAGTAAAATTGGGAGCCTATAAAAAATCAAAAGGTGAATCGAAGATGCGAAACTCAGAAAAAGTGGAAAATCAGATCTAAAACTGGCAGAACTGTACTTGGAACCTGAACGAAAATGGGAAATTATCAAATCAAAGATTCATGACCCACCAATGTTTTTAGAACGTGGGGAACACCTCTGGAACATCCCCTCAAAATCCCAAGCCGATATAAGCTCGTGGCTGATAGCAGAATTTCGTGGAAGTGGCAGTGGTCGGCTGAAAATAGAACTCCGACGAACTTGATGGCGGTGCGATGGCGGCTCGTGGCGGCGACGATGATGACTGAAACCGATAGGGGAGGCGTCACACCTCAGAATGGCAACCGTCTCAGCTACAAGGGGGAGAGGGAGGAGAGAGGAGGGGTGCGCCCAAGGGCTGCTCCAAGCAATTTGAGATTTCACAATGCATTAATTCCTCCAAAATGGGAAATTACAAGTATTTATGTGTTACATCTCAAATCCATTGTCCACCGTTGGATCTAGGGGATGAGAATGGGTGGCCTGGATTGAATGTGTCACACACACAAAAAATACAATAAAAATATTAAGGGGGGGGCCTATTGACTAGAGAGGCAAGGGGGGGACATGGTAGTTAGTCACCTTGTACTTTGAAGTCCACTTCTCTCACATGTGCCTTTTACTATTCAACCTTCTAGATGCCTCCATTTGACATGTTGACTGACCCCACATGGGGCCCTAGGCTGAGGTGGATCAATGGGAGGGGGTCTGGGGGGGCCGTGGGACCCGGGAGTCCCATTTTGTAAATAAACCCCTCTTACAATCAAAATTACAAACCAAATAAAATGAAACAAATACAAATTGCACACAAATAAAGTCTAAACAAATATGATAAATGTCGGGACTCAAGGGGGAGTCTCCATGCTGTCTCCGAGCCAGATGGACGCTGAAGTGGCTCGAGTCGTGCTCCACGTACGATACCGGTAGCTCGCCGTCCCATGCCACTCGTGTGCTCTAGTGTCCGCACCAATTCTCCCCGGGTGGGAGAAACTCGACCCTGTCGAGTAAGGGTCTGCATCGCTCTGGTATCGCTCCAGAAGGTCCAGATCAATCCGCTGCAACTCTCCATGCGTGATCCATGTGTCCTCGGTAGCGGGCCGCCCTCTCCATTGCACTAGGTAGCGCGGGTAGGATCCACTCCTGGTAACTGTCACCTACTCATCCAGTATATGATCTATATGCTCATGCTGCCGTGGCAAAGGGGCTGGAGGTGGACACTCAGGTGTAGGATCACTCTCAAGGGGAGGAGATGGCTCGAAAGGCTCACTAGGGATCACCGCGGGGTCCCAATATGCAACTAGATCCGAAATATTAAAAGTAGAGCTTATACCATATTCCTCAGGCAGGTCCACAACATACGCATTGGATCCAACGCGTTTCAACACTCTAAATGGACCGGCTCCGCGAGCTTGCAACTTCTTAACGGTTCCCAAGGGAAACCGTTCAGGTCTTACCCTGATCATGACATATTCGCCCTCTTGGAACTCTCGGTGGTGTCTATGGGCACCGGCTAACTCCTTGTACCATGCATTGCTGGCCTTACTGTGACGACGGACGTCGTCATGCAGACTCCTAACATGCCTAACAAAAATAAAAACACACAGATGCACACACGACCCTACACAAACCTAATGTTAGTCAAACCCAATCATATGCAAGGTGGTCCAGGACATCCGAATGTGTGCCATGCATGCATTTGACATAACCGGAGGTTAATGTCATGGTGGACTCCTAGACATCCTATGATGCACCAATCATGGACATTGGGTTTGGATGTCGGAAGTCCGAGAGGTTTGGGCGGTTTAGGTGGACCGGGGGAACCAAAGTCTTCATTACCCCTAAATGACGGTTCGGACCTATTGCCATGTGAAGGTTACCAGGCCCGAGTAGGAGGAGTGTGATAGTGGACTTCCTTAAAGAGGTGGAATGGAGGTTGTGGGCCAAGGGGCCCACGAAGAAAGGGATCGAAGGGATCAAAGAATGTGTGACCCCTCGATATGGATTCCCTCATCTCAAGATCCCATGTGTGGAAGTCTAGAAGGTGTTGTTGATCTCCTTCATTCATGAAGGGAGATGAGACGGTGGGGGTATGATGGTGGACTCTCTCAAAAAGGTGGAGTAAATATGGTGGGTCACGGGGTCCACAAGAGAATGGGTCGAAGGGATCAAAGAAGGTATGACCCCTCGGACTAGGCTTCCACAAATCACTGTCCCACATTTGAAAATCTTGAAGGTGTAAATGATCACCTTCATTCATTGTGAGAGGTGGGACGGCAGTCATAGGTAGAAAGTAAGATTCCTCCCTTGGGCAAATGGGAATGAAGTCGGGCTCGACCGGCATAGGGAGGAGTAGAAGAACCTCCGTGGTAACATGACCCACGGTGTACACGGAGGTGATGGACCCTAAAGCGGGATGAGTGAAACTACGACTTGTGGGTCGGTCGAAGCCTGGAGCCAACAAGTGCGTAAATGTCAATTGCCGGTCTAACCCTTTAAGAAGGTCATCCAATGTATCCACATAGTGACTAGACCGGAAAATGGTGTGAAATGAATTGATTGGCACCAGAGGTAAGATAGGGTCCATAGATGGGAGGGGAGATGGGGCCAGGCCATTCTTAACCCAGCTAAGGAGTGGCTCGGCTAGAAGTAGCTTTCTCGTTAGAAACACGGGTAGCTGTGGCTGAGGTGGCTCCGAATAAAGATCGGAGAGTGAGGCTTCTCGAACCCTTTTGTCCCCTAGGGCTAGAGACGTCCGAGTGGGACACTGTCCGGCAAAGTGGCCGAACCCCTGGCAGTGATAACACTGCTGCCGTGACCCACTACGCTCCTTGATAAGTCGATCTTGACCCGTCATGATGGGGAGAGGGCCTTGTGGTGGCACCTTAGATGGCATCGGGTTGGGACTACCGGTTGCTACCTCCTTAGGCTCATGCTTGGTTCTATCTTGGCTAGGAGGTAGGCAAGGGGGAAGCAGGGACTCAATATAATCACACTTCCTATCCACTTTATCCAAAATGATTTGGAAGAGTTCGGCGGTGGGTTTTGGAGTATGAGTAATGTGATGGACTCTCCCATATGAACTCGGCTTAGTCGTGGGCCTAGGCTCTTCTACATGCACGACGCTTTGCCTTTGATTATGGCCCACTTGGGTGGAGGTGATTGGGTGGGGTCGGTTGGAGGTGACCGGGCCTGGTAGGTAGACCTTCCTAAGTTCATCCTTCATCTCATGCCACGACTCGATGGGCCTTTGCCTCCTAACCTCCCTCATGCGCTCAATGCTCTCCCATTTCCAGGCGGCTTTGTGGACAAGCCTCTCTCGGGCAAAACTAACTTGCATGGCATCGGACAAGGTGTAACATTCAAAATATTTGTCCATGGCAGCCTCCCAATAGAGGTAGTCGCCCGGATCATTAGAGCCATAAAAATCAGAGGCTTCGGGCCTACGGAAGGGGAGAGGATGGTTGCCAAGCCCATGGGTAGACCAACGACCATATTGCCCGGGTGATTGGGAATCCATGGGAAATTGGGGGGAACTACATGTTGGACATGCCGACACTTGGACAAGACCGACTGACTCTTATTGGGCTACACACGAACTAGGAGACACAAACTGATGCAAACACCGACTAATGCACCTAGACCTAAACCAATATCCGGTACGTGGTGGAGTTAATCGATCCGAAGATCACTCTCGCAAGTGTGCGACCTTCCCGATAGGCATAGCCTAGCGTTCGGACAACACCTTTTAAGATACCGAATTATCGGGATGAAATACAATTTTAAAACACCTTTTTTTTGTTTTGAAAACTAATGATGATCCTAGACTCGACTTAGACCATGATGCATGCAAGACTTATGCAAGACTACCCTAGACTCAACCTGCTCTGATACCAAACTGCTACGGGACAGACTGAGGAGACGACGCTACATGAGACGGACACGACTCAACCAGCAATGACACGACTACTAAAGCGACCTCGGCTCGACACTAAGAGCTCCTATAGGCTACACGTCGCTAACAGAAGTGCAAACTCACTCGTCGTCCCATGCGAGGGAAAGCGCGGATCGTGCGCGGTTAAGGAACCGGTAGAGTTCAAGGTAGTCTGACTCAACTTCCGGACTCGGATCGAGTCGCGGGATGGGTCACTCTCACACTCACAGCGGTGACATGGACTCACGGGCTAGTACCTATCGCTCTCGACAGCGGCAAAAGACCATATACTAAACTAGCAAGCGAATGCCGAGAAGTTGAGACCCTTACCTCCACGCACTCGGCGTGGCGAAGACAACCCCGGCCAATTCACGGACTCCCGGTTAAACAATATTCCAGCAGTACAATAATTTGACTCACTCCACGGAGGGAGGTAAAAGGTCACATGTGGGGCCTGGGAATCACGCAAATCGAGTTGACGGGCAACATCTTGATGTCGCCCGGCGGTGCCGAACTCCGTGTTTTCGTGCTTTCCGAACGGTGGATTCTACGGGTCCGTGGGACCCACGGACGGCGCTGTCCTCCGGATCTGCGGGGGTGGGACCCACTGTGATGGGGACCCCTGGTGGCGCGCCTCCACGGATGGTGGTCGGCCGAAAATGCCGATCGGGGGTCGATTGGCCCCGATTCCCAATTGTTGAACTAGCTGCCCACGGATTTTGATTTCTATTTTCTGGCGCGCGCTTCGGCAAAAACGGCCGCTGCGATCAATCCCGGCGTCGGATCGGGACGCACGAACTATCGTTGGAAAGCTTTCTCCAAATCCTTCAATCTAGGCTCATGGGGAACTGCTGGATCTAGTCGGATATGGACTTTACTGAATTTACAAGTTCCTATTGTACAGTACTCGAAATCTCAGATCTGCAGGTGAGTTGTCTGATAACAGCCGTTGACCGCGGGGTTGATGGCTGATTCAGCTCTTGAGCTCTTCACGAAAGTTGTAGGATTTTGAATAAGGAAAATGGGGGGACTGATTGGAGGTGGCTGTGATTTGTTATGATTTGTTTACTGGAGGGTGGTCGGATCTGGGAACAGGTGGACAGCACTGTATCTAGCTCTGAGAATGAATTTTGAAAAATAGGTGGAGGTCTGATAAAAAATCAGGAAAATTCATGGAAGGAGGGATTGATGGATAGAACTCCCAGTAAAATTAAGAGCCCTAGAAAAAATCAAAAGGTGGATCGAAGATGCGAAACTCAGGAAAAGTGGAAAATCAGATCTGAAACTGGCAGAACTGAACTTGGAACTTGAACGAAAATGGGAAATTATCAAATCGAAGATTCATGACCCACCAATTTTTTTAGAACGTGGGGAACACCTCTGGAACATCCCCTCAAAATCCCAAGTCGATCTGAGCTCGTGGCTGATAGCAGAATTTCATGGAAGTGGCAGTGGTCGGCTGAAAACAGAACTCCGACGAACTTGATGGCGGTGCGATGGCGGCTCGTGGCGGCGGCGATGATGACCGGAACCGATAGGGGAGGCGTCACACCTCAGAATGGCAACCGTCTCAGCTGCAAGGGGGAGAGGGAGGAGAGAGGAGGGGTGCGCCCAAGGGCTGCTCCAAGCAATTTGAGATTTCACAATGCATTAATTCCTCCAAAATGGGAAATTACAAGTATTTATGTGTTACATCTCAAATCCATTGTCCACCGTTGGATCTAGGGGATGGGAATGGGTGGCCTGGATTGAGTGTGACACACACACAAAAAATACAATAAAAATATTAAGGGGGGCGGCCTATTGACTAGAGAGGCAAGGGGGGGACATGGTAGTTAGCCACCTTGGACTTTGAAGTCCACTTGTCTCCCCTGTGCCTTTTACCACTCAACCTTCTAGATGCCTCCATTTGACATGTTGACTGACCCCACATGGGGCCCTAGGCTGAGGTGGATCAATGGGAGGGGGTCTGGGGGGGGCGTGGAACCCGAGGGTCCCATTTTGCAAATAAACCCCTCTTACAATCAAAATTACAAACCGAATAAAATGAAACAAATACACATTGCACACAAATAAAGTCTAAACAAATATGATAAATGTCGGGACTCAAGGGGTAGTCTCCAGGCTGTCTCCGAGCCAGATGGACGCTGAAGTGGCTCGAGTTGTGCTCTGCGTACGATACCGGTGGCTCGCCATCCCGTGCCGCTCCTGTGCTCTGGTGTCCGCACCAGTAGGGTCCAGGGATGATGGGAGCCGTCCCGTTCTATTCCGATTTCTGTCGATCACTTGCGGACCACTTGATATTCGGACAGGTGTCCATATCGAAGGTACGACGTAGATAGAAGCAACCCCGAACAAACGTACGTCGAGTTCACGGCAACTTCAATGAAAGAGCGGGAACAAATCCCATTATGATGAATCTGATTCGACAGGCTATTGGCCCAGAGCAATGCCGGGTTACGACCATTTCGGGGTGGGAGCCGTCGGCCATGTTGGTCGCTCACGGGTCTTTTCATGTTCGAACACTGGTCCGTAGTAGAAACGCGGCGGGAATCGAGGTGAACCCGTTCAACTGTCTACCGAACGCGCGGCAATTCTAGTGGCGGCTCGAAAGGGATCCAGCCTAAGAAATGAGTCCGGTTTAGTCGGAATGTCGGCCTGGGGCGAGGTCGGGTCATGGCCATTTCGGGATAATTCTCAAGACTCAGGCCCAACCCGCAAGGGCGGCATCATTGTTCCTTCGGCACCGGGTCACGGGAGAGACGGGGCTGCGACATAGATTTTTCCATTTTCTTCATCTAGGCTTTAAATTATGTACATATATATTTTATCGCTTATTTCCCTTTTATGTATTTATTCTGGATGATCTCTCCATTTTGTTTATTATTATTACTATTATATTTTCCCTTTCCTTTTTTCCTATCATTATTATTATTTCACATTTTTTTATTTCTTATATATATATATTCAAGTTTATTTATTTATCATAATTTTTATTAATTTATTATCATTATCATGACATATTTATATATGTTTATATATATTTATTTTGGAAGGAAAAGTGGGCCGTTGGGGGCAAAAAGGGGTGTACCGGCGAAGGCAGGGAGAGCGTGCCGGAGAGGGGCTGGGAAGGTGTGTGCCGTTGAAGGGCTTAAGGAGGGTGTACCGGTGGGGGCCTGAAGGAGGTGTACCGCTGGGGCGATGGCTGGAGAGTGTATCGGCGAAGGAGGGGGATAATATAAAGTCTATACATTCATCAGCCCAAAGTCTATACATTACCTATTCAACCAGCACACAAAGTCTATACATCTTTCAGCTCAAAGTCTGTACGCTATCCATTGGCTGCAGCTCAAAGTCTATACATTAGCCAGCCCAAAGTCTGTACGTTGTCCATTGGCTACAGCTCAAAGTCTATATATTGGCCAGCCCAAAGTCTGTACGTTGGCCAGCTCAAAGTCTGTACATTGGCCAGCCCAAAGTCTGTACATTGGCCAACTCAAAGTCTATACATTGTCCCTCGGCTGCAGTTCGAAGTCTATACATTGGCCAGCCTAAAGTCTGTACGTTGGCCATTGGCTACAGCTCAAAGTCTATACATTGTCCCTTAGCTGCAGTCCAAAGTCCATACATTGGCCAGCCCAAAGTCTGTACATTGGCCGGCTCAAAGTCTATACATTGTCCCTTGGCTGCAGTTCGAAGTCTATACATTGGCCAGCCCAAAGTCTGTACATTGGCCAGCTCAAAGTCTATACATTGTCCGTTGGCTGCAGTTCAAAGTCCATACATTGGCCAGCCCAAAGTCTGTACATTGGCCGGCTCAAAGTCTATACATTGTCCCTTGGCTGCAGTTCGAAGTCTATATATTGGCCAGCCCAAAGTCTGTACATTGGCCGGCTCAAAGTCTATACATTGTCCCTTGGCTACAGTTCAAAGTCCATACATTGGCCATACTTCACTGTTTGCATTTACGCAATCCCTCACGCAAAGTCTATACATTGCTTGTTGCTGTGTTCGTGCCTCAACCTGCCAAGTCTGTACGTTGGGTTCCATTTCAGGGAGACGGTGGAAGAAGAGGTGAGGCGAAGAGATAGATGAAGGGGAGACAGAGGGTGTACCGGTGAGGGGAAGAATGAGACGGAGGAGGAGTGTGCCGGTGTGGAGCCAAGAAGGTGCCGGGTGAGGGCTAAAAGGGTGTTCCGGGGAAGGGCTGAAAGAGTGTGCCGGGGAAGGGCTGAAAGAGTGTGCCGGGTGAGGGCTAAAAGGGTGTGCCGGGGAAGGGCTGAAAGAGTGTGCCGGGGAAGGGCTGAAAGAGTGCATCGTTGAAGGGCCGTTAGAGTGTGCCGCTGGAGGGTTGATAGGGTGTACCGGCGAAGGCTGGAACAGGTATGCCGATGAAGGCCAACTCCTCCTTGACTTATTTTAAGGCTTTTCTTTTCTTCCTTTCTTTGATTTTTGCACAGTTTATACAAATATTTTCTCCTTCTTCTTGCAATATGTTGTTGTTCTACTTATTTGTTGCTTTTGTTGTCTTTTGATATGTATTTATTATCCCATTTGTTTGTTGCATCCTTTTGCCTTTTAACATCTTGTTATTTTCTAACAAAAATTCGGCAGCATCTCCCCTTGACCCGAGCGTAAGGGAGATAAAGGGAACGCGCCCACATGGAGTGGCGGAACCCGACAATTAGAGGTGGGCGCCCGAGGGCGGCAACACCTTGATAAAACCTCGGAAAATGAGATGGAGGAGGAGTGTGTCGGTGAGGCGCTCGAGGGGAGACAGAGGGTGTACCGGTGAGGGGAAGAATGAGACGGAGGAGGAGTGTGCCGGTGAGGAGCCAAGAAGGTGCCGGGTGAGGGCTAAAAGGGTGTGCCGGGGAAGGGCTGAAAGAGTGTGTCGGGGAAGGGCTGAAAGAGTGTGCCGGGTGAGGGCTAAAAGGGTGTGCCGGGGAAGGGCTGAAAGAGTGTGCCGGGGAAGGGCTGAAAGAGTGCATCGTTGAAGGGCCGTTAGAGTGTGCCGCTGGAGGGTTGATAGGGTGTACCGGCGAAGGCTGGAACAGGTATGCCGATGAAGGCCAACTCCTCCTTGACTTATTTTAAGGCTTTTCTTTTCTTCCTTTCTTTGATTTTAGCACAGTTTATACAAATATTTTCTCCTTCTTCTTGCAATATGTTGTTGTTCTACTTATTTGTTGCTTTTGTTGTCTTTTGATATGTATTTATTATCCCATTTGTTTGTCGCATCCTTTTGCCTTTTAACATCTTGTTATTTTCTAACAAAAATTCGGCAGCATCTCCCCTTGACCCGAGCGTAAAGGAGATAAAGGGAACGCGCCCACATGGAGTGGCGGAACCCGACAATTGGAGGTGGGCGCCCGAGGGCAGCAACACCTTGATAAAATCTCGGAAAACACAGGGAAAATAACGAGCCGAAGACCTCTAAGACTGGACAGGGTGTACTGGGAGGTTAGCCAAGGCGTGCCAGCCAAGGATGAGCACAGGGTGCTTGAGGGGTGTACCGGGCTAGGGAAAGGCCAGGTGTGCCGCTGGGGCACCAAGAGGAGTGTACCGTTGGGGGGGCTACTATGGGTGTGTCGGCCAAGACGCCGGAAGGGTGTGCCGCTAGGGGAAAGTGCGAGCGCATGGGACAGGGCTCCAAAAGGGTTGGTCTGTTGCCGGGGCGGGGTGTTAAACCGATGAAACCCACAGGGACTTCCGGCAAGAAGAAAAAAAAGTTCAAAGAGGCAGACACAGGTGAAGGCACTGGGCTTTACAGGAGGAGGTTCGTGACCTCAGACCATTCGAGATGACGCCGGATCCGGAGGAAACCGTCGGCGTGAGGGATGAACACAAATACAGGAAAATGAAGGGAGAGACGATCAAACGCACTGTGGCTTAAAACCAATAAGACGAAGAGACAACCCACTAAGGGGGATGATCTTCATTCATGGTGATGCGGGACGGACACGGGAGACAACACTATTAGGTGCCACCCTCGGACTCTAGATGAAGACGCGACCAGCAGCACACACCAGGGAGACACTAAGCCTGACACTACGAGCTCCTAGTGGCAAAACGTCGCTAACAGAAGTGGAAGCTCACTCGTCGTCCCAAGCGAGGGAAAGCGCGGACCGTGCGCGGTTAAGGAACCGGCGGAGGTCTAGGGTAGTCCGACTCAACTTCTGGACTCGGATCGAGTCACGGGACAGGTCACACTCACTCTCACAGTGGTGACATGGACACACGGGCTAGTACCTATGCTCTCGGGAGTGGCAAAAGACCGTATACTAGCTAAGCAAATGAACGCCAAGAGGTTTGGACCATTACCTCCACGCACCCGGCGTGGCGAAGACAACCCCGGCCGAATTACGGATTCCCGGTTAAACAATTTTACAACAGTACAATGATTTGACCCACTCCACGCAGGGAGGTAAAAGGTCACATGTGGGGTCCGGGAATCACGTAAATCGGGTTGACGGGCAGCATCTTGATGTCGCCCGGCGGTGCCGAACTCCGCGTTTTTGTGCTTTCCGAGCGGCGGGTTCTGCGGGCCCGCGGGGCCCACGGACGGCGTTGTCCTCTGGATCTGCGGGGGTGGGACCCACTATGATGGGGACCCCTGGTGGTGCGCCTCCACGGACGGCGGTCGGCCGGGAACACCGATCGGGGGTCGATCGGCCCCGATTCCCAATTGTTGAACTAGCTGCCCACGGATTTTGATTTCTATTTTCCGGCGCGCGCTTCGGCGAAAACGGCCGCTGCGATCGGCCCCGTCGTCGGAATGCAATGAAACCAGCGCCGTTGGAAAGAGGATTCAAAATACTTCAACCTAGGGCCATTGGAATCTTCTGAACCTCTGCGGACCTGGGCTTTAACTATTTTTCAATCCTCTGTTGCACAGCTCCTGAAATATCAGATCAGCATATGAGTTTCCTGTAAATGGCCGTTGACCGCCTGGTTGCCGTTAGAATCAGGCTTCTAGCTCTTCTTTAAAGTTGTAGGGAATCAAACCACGAAACGAGGACAATTTTTGGAATTGGATTTGGAGGTGGTGGCGATTTGATATGATTTTTGGAGTGACTGGTGGTCGGATCTGGGAACAGGTGAACAGAACTGTATATGGGACTGAGAACGATTTTTACAAAATATGAAATGGGCGAACCATAAATTTAGAAAAATTGTGGATGAACGGATGGATGGGTGAAATCTCCAATAAAATTGGACGAACCAACATAAATCAAAAGGTGGACCTAAGACATGAAACTCCGGGCGGATGGGAACCTGGACAGAACTTTGACAGAACCGAAGTGGAAGAGTGGACGAAAATCTAAAATTATGAAACGGGATCTGAATGACAAACCAAAAGTTTTGGATAGTTCTTGACACCTCTGGAACATCCAGTAAAATTCCCAGGTCGATCTGAGCTCGTGGTTGATGGCTGCATTTCGTGGAAGCTGCTGTGATACTGCACAGGCAGAACTTCGTTGATGGCGGTGGCGGTGCGGTGGCGGCTTGTGGCGGCGGTGACCGGAACTGATAGGGTGGAGTCTCACCACCAAGAAGCAACCTTCACAGCTGCAAGGGGAGAGGGAGGGGCGGACCAAGCTGGAGCTCCAAGGTTTTTTCTTCCAAATGAATGCATTAATTCCACTACAATGGAAAATACAAGCTTAAATAGGTTACATCTCACATCCATCCACAACCATTGGATCTTGGGGATGGGAATTGAGGGTTGGGATGGAGTGTGACACACACACACAAAATAATATAAAAAAAACAAAGGGGAGGGGCGGCCCTTGGACCAAGGAGAGAGGGTGGACTAGTTGGTGGGGGTAGGTGGCCTCCCATGTGGACTTTTCTAGTCCATTGTCCCCCATGTGTCCAATTCCCATTCAAACTTCTAGATGCTCCCATGTGGCATGTTGACTGACCCCACGTGGGACCCTAGGCTGAGGTGGCCCAATGGGGTGGGGCCTGGGGGGGCCCGTGGGGCCCACGGGGTCCGAATTGCACATAAGCCCCTATTACAATCAAAATGTCAAACCGAATGCAACGAAATAAACACAAATTAAACACACATAAAGTCTAACTAAATATAATAAGTGGGGAGGCTCAAGGCGGAGTCTCCAGGCCGTCTTCGAGCCAGATGGACGCTGAGGCGGCTCGTGTCATGCTCCGTGTGCGGTACCGGTGGCTCGGCGTATCGTGCCGATCAACTGCTCGGGTGTCCGCACCACATGGGGGACAAAGGGCCATAGCCGTCCATACACATTACAAAGTATGCCCGAGCTAAGGCTACAGGCAAGAAAGAAAACCAAAGAACAAAAGAACAGAGTGGGAGAAAATGAAGAACAAAAGAAGAGGAGGTGTTGGGGATCGAAGCAGGGACGATCGTCCTCTGCTCTTTCCCCCACCTTCCCCTACTAGATCAAGCCCTCTCTCTCTCTTACTCTCTTCTCGTTGCCCGGTGGTTATCAGGAGACTCCACGCCGGAGCCCTCGCCCTTCTGTTTTCCTTCTTCTCGTAGGTAGCTTTTTTGTTCTTCTATTCTCCTCGTATCTCTTCTCTGTCTGTCCCCTTTCTCTTTGCCGGAATGGGAGTGGTTTTATACTCCCAGCAGCGGGAGCCCTCGAGCACGGCAGTCGGAGGCGGGAAGCGGCTAGTCATGATGGGGTTTGACTTCCCCCGTCCTGGATGTCAGGGGAGTAGCCTGTATGGCCCAACCTCTGGTTGACACCTCGGACAGCTCACTGCGCGCCAAGGATACGTAGGGCATGGGCGTCACGTCGTTCGGGCGTTGAAACGCCTTAACGTTGTGCAACTGGCGGGCTCAAGAAGTGTGCCGCTGGGAGGGCCAAAGGCCGTGCCACTGAAGGGCTACCCAAGCGTGCCGTTGAAGGGGGCAAAAGGCGTGCCGCTGAAGAGCTGCCCAAGCGTGCCGTTGAAGGGGCAAACAGCATGCCGCTGGAAGCCCAAAGAGGTGTGCCGCTGAGGGCCAAAGGGGGCGTGCCGCTGAAGCCTCAAATGGGCGTGCTGCTGAAGGACCCAAATGGGCATGCCGCTGAGGGACCCAAATGGGCGTGCCACTGAAGCTCTCAATGGGCGTGCCGCTGAGGGCTAGGGGCTGTGCCGCTGAAGGCCACCAGGGTGTGCCATTGAAGGGCGAGGGTGTGCCGCTGAAGGCCACCCTGGGTGCATTTCTGAGCCCGTTCTGAGCCCGAGTCATGGTCCGTTTGATTTTCTCCGTGGCCCGTGGTTTGTGAGGCCCTTGGGGGCTGATCTCTCTTTGCCGTCGTGACTCCGGAGGCGGCCTCACACAACGTGTGTTGATGTTCAGAGAGTCCGGATGGCCCTCTTTCTTAGCAGTCTCTTCAGTTGAAGTCGTTGCCGATGCAGGGCTAATTGGGACATACAATAGTGCAATTTTGCATGTCCACAGCGTCCTAGTGGGAATCCCAGGCTCGCGGGGGCTTACGGAGGTCCCGCAATGAAGGTCCTACTCCGACGGAAGGAATATCCGGGGGAGAGTCCCAAACATTACAAGGAAATAAGCTAATAAAACATCAGAAACCAGTGAGACGGTCAGTCAATCCTACCAGAGTAAAACGACTGTCATTGTAGCAACCCTAATAAATGAATAATTGAAATGAATTAAAACATATATATTACAGAAGTAATATATATAAAAGGAATAGGGTTAATTGGACGAAATAAAACAAATTAAAAATAACGCCTCTTATTAAGGCGTTAATTTATAAAGAAACGCCTCTATCCATGGCGTGAATAAAGAAAGGACGCCCACACCTACGGTCGTCAGTTCTCACGCGACCAAATGGGTAAGTAAAAGAAACGCCCCTATCTTGGGCGTGTTTTAAAACACGAAACGCCCTTTTTCAAGGCGCTTTTTAAGAAACGCCCTTATGCAAGGCGTTAATTAAAGAATACACGCCCTGACCAAAGGCGTTAATTCAGTTCGTGACTCGTTCGAACCCAGAGCTTATCCAGGGAAAGATTAACCTAATCTAGTAAGTGTCTATTAGAGTAAGGACTCTATTGGGGATATGTTACCCTCAATCAAACACTACTTTTAATAGGACTTCCATAACCCTATAAATAATCTACTGCTCGAACCCGTGAACGCTATTTGGCATTCGGAGTCTGCAAGGTACGTGAGAGAGGAATAGTTCCTCTAATTCTCTACGTCTGTTGCATGAAGAACTAACTGTTCTTCATCTTCTTCTTCTGTTATAGGTTAAGAAGGCGGCGTACGTGAAGAACAAAGGTATTGTTCTTTTTCTTTTTTCCTTTCGGTCAGGAAGTATGAAGAAATACTAATGTTTCTTCTTTTCTTATAGGAAAACTGCAGTTCTTTTCCTTGATACCACTGTTCGTAAGTTGCGGTTGAAATTTCCGATCCTTCAAACCCTTCGTCAAGTTCAATCACATTAAGGTAGGATTTTCTCAAGTTATTGTAGCCCAAATAAGAATTAATGCAAGATATCTATACATACGTATATGAGCATGGCATGCATACTGTTTATAAGGTTTTATTACATTCTCTGCAAAATTTTGAAAGAAACGCCCTTGATTAGGGCACTACTTTAACAGAAACGACCATACCACTGGTCGTCAATTTCATATTTGACGCCCTCTACGCAGGCGTTAATTTCATAAGAACCACATGTGATTAATAATTGATCATGTTTAAAAATTACAATACATATGAAATATTGATTTTTAATATCTTGCATGACTCTGTGAATTCCTGTTAAATTTTACTGCCATGACATGTCTCCTGTCTCTCGAAATATTATTTATTAAAATATCGTAAATTCCTTGGAATTCACGACTTGGACAAAGTCGTTTTCCATATTTTAACGCCCCAGAACAAGGCGTGAATCTGAAAATTTACGCCCCTTCCTAGGCCCCTTCCTAGGGCGTGTATCTGTTAAAATCCTGAAATTCACATATTCTGGAAAAAATGGAATTAGAAAGTAACGCCCCTTCCCAGGGCGCTTTTTTGATAAATTTCTGAGAATAATTATATCCTGTCGAATATGTAAATAATGAGACGCCTGCGGTAGCAGTCGTCAACTTTGAATAAACGCCCCCGGGAAAGGCGTGTTTTTGATAAATTAATGTAATAATGGAAATTCTGCAAACTGGCAATATATGTAAACGCCCTTCTGTTAGGCGTTAATTATTCAATACACGACTTTGCTTAAGTCGTTATTTTACTGTAAACTGATTTTATCCTGATTCTATTACCGATGGTTTCATATTATACATATACATATATATATCGGCACTATTCTCCATTCCGTGAGTATAGTCCCACTTTTTACGTTGATTTATCGATCACACTCAATTCTCATTGACATACAAGCTCTCCATTGGACATTCCGTTCCTTTGGACTAGCGAGTTAGTCATAGAGACCTCCGTAAGACTCCTCGTAGCCTTGGATTCCCTCAAGGCCGACTGAGCTGGTTGTACCCTAAAAACCCATTACACGATCCTTGCCATGTCAATCTAAAGAAACATGGTATACCGGCCCTTATGATTATACAAAGAGTATATCATAAGAAATTCTTGATGGGATGAGGATATCATGCCATATCGTGTCATTCTTGTAAACCCCAATTCTATGATAAGAATGAGGGTATCTTGCTTGATCTAATGTTCATGTGGACCTCAATTCTATATAAAGAATGTCCATATTGATTTGTCATGGTACCTAAGTTAAGGGAACCATATTCTACCTAGTTTTATCGAACTCGTGATTATACCGTTATTATCGCCATTCTATGTCCTTTGTCATATTTTGGACTCTATTCTATCAAAGTTGTCATACGTATCTACAAGCTTGATTATTGAAATTCTATATTGGCTATATAAACAAGAGTGGATGTCAAAACACATGATAAATGCCTGCGCATATAGGGCCCGATCTGGTCCTGGGAGGAGCACCCGAAAGTACTTGTGCCCATGGGAGTTAAAATGATAAGGTATCTGGCATTATACCGAGTACTTGACTTGCTTGATTGGACATTCCACACACATCTTGTACTTGAATCGTACTTGACTTTACATGAAATGCGTGGCCCGAAAAAGGGTAATTTACTTGCTTGATACATGATAGCCAAAGTTCTTGACATGACTTGTTAAACTTACTTGCTTGAATACCTTAAATACACTTGTCATCTTGTTAGAAGTTCATGATTAAGTTCATCTTATTTCTTTGATATTACATTCTCTCTATCTTGTCGTTTTATGCGAGCATGCATAGCTTTATTGCATTCATGAAAGATGTAATTACTTAAACCACTTGCTAGTACTTGAGATATAATTTCCTACTGAGCGTTCGCTCATTCCGTTTGTCCCTTTGTACTTTTCAGGTAAGTCCGACGACGATGGAAGTCAATCGGATGGGAATGGTCAAGAGTGAAAGTGATAGAGCTTCTACAAGTGTCGTCTAGTCTTTTCCATAGTTTCTTGAGTCAAATATGTATTCTTTTCCTTTTTGTTAAACAGAGTATTGGATTTGTAATAGTCTATCCATTATGAAATAAAGGATTGGGTTATCTTGCTATTTTGCGCATCTCTGTCTTTGTGTCGAATACACGACCACTCTGATTGACATGATTGATATAGACACGTCGCGCATCTCCGGGTATCTTCCACGCTCGGGGCGTGACAGTCTTTGTGGTATCAGAGCCTAAGGTATTCAATACCTAGGAAACCCAAGTCCAAGGATAGGTTTCAAAACCTTGAACCAAGTGAGAGTGGGTAGAACCAAGGGTTAAATGATCAATGAGTCCTTTATAAGATCATAGTGATATAATACTAACATAGCTATTGTAATTGTAGGATAATGGCTGCCGAACGTGCTCAATGGCGCAACATGCAGCGTACCCTTCAAGGGATGACCCAAGTGCTACAACAGGTAGCACAAGGTGGTGCTCCACGAGCTGGAAGCTTACACCAAGCATTCAAGAATATGAATCCCCCGAAGTTCATGGGATCGACCGATCCAGACGATGCCGAGCATTGGGTTCGGGAGGTTGAACGTATATTCCGTGTTATGCAATGCACGGATCAGGACAAAGTCTTATTAGCTACTTTCCAGTTAGAAAAGGATGCTAGATGCTGGTGGGAGTCGATTGAAGCTACAAGTTACATGGGGAGAATTCGTTGAATATTTCAACGCCAAATATTTCTCTGATAGGGTCCAGGAAAAGAAGGCCGCCGAATTTGCCGCATTAAAGCAAAGATCTTTATCGGTGGCTGATTATGAAGCACAGTTTTCTAGACTGTCTAGATATGCTAAGCATTTAATTAGCACGGAAAAGAAGAAAGCCCGTAGATTTCTTAATGGGCTTAGGCCCCACTACATTACTCAACTGGCGCCTATGGATATTCAAGTTTTTACTGAAATAGTGCGCCGAGCTCAGTTGCTTGAAGATGCCACGGAACTATCTGATAGGATCCGTGGGAAAGATAAAAAGGAGCAAGTCACAAGTTCGGGTTCTTTTAAACCCAACTTTAAGAAGAGGCCCAATAATGGAGGTTCTTCCTCTCAAGATCAGAAGTTCAAGAAATCCAAGCCTTTCTCTATCACCACTACACCTTCAAACGTAGTATGCAAGCATTGTGACAAGGCTGGTCACAAAACAGAAGAATGCTGGAGGAAATTAGGAGCATGTCTCCGTTGTGGGAGTCGTGAACATCGGATTCCCGATTGTCCATTAATGAATGACCAAGACGGTGAGGGTAAACGCCCAGTGACAAGGAACGCGCGTCTTCATGCGATCCAAGAGACCGAACCAGAAGAAGAAGGCGGATTGGTGGAAGGTACATTAAAATTTTGTTCCAAATATGCACATGTCTTATTTGATACGGGTGCATCGCATTCCATTATTTCCAAGAAGTTTGCTGACCCATTACCTCTAGAACCAGAATGGATGAAGTTAATATTGTCTACTCCTCTCGGAAACGAGACGGATATCACACATCATTACCAAAACTGTGAGGTATTGGTTCGAGGAAAGAATTTTCCTATTGATCTTATCTGCTTAGATCTAAAAGAGTATGATGTTATACTAGGAGCAGATTGGTTATCCAAATACCAGGCAACGGTTGATTGCCGTGATAGCAAGATTGTTTTCAAGGAATTTCGGAACTGACTTATACTAGTCCTAAGAGTCGAAGCAAATCCCCTCTTATCTCGGCTCTTCGAGCAAGCAAGCTCGTCAAGAAAGGATGTGTATCCTTCCTTGCTTTTGTCACTATTAAAGAAGCTAAGGAAACCAAGATAGAAGACGTTCAAGTAGTACGAGAATTCCCAGACGTATTTCCAGAAGATTTGCCGGGATTACCCCCTCAAAGAGAAGTGGCCTTCACCATTGACTTAGTCCCTGGTGCTGGTCCTGTTTCAAAGGCACCATATAGAATGTCCCCTGCTGAACTCAAGGAGTTGAAGGAGTAGTTGATGGAACTAATCCGAAAAGGGTTTATTAGACCAAGTACTTCCCCGTGGGGAGCACCAGTCTTATTTGTAAAGAAGAAGGATGGATCCATGAGATTGTGTATCGACTATCGACAGTTGAATCATCTTACTATCAAGAACAAGTATCCACTGCCGAGAATCGATGAGTTATTTGATCAGATTTCAGGATCCAAATATTTCTCCAAGATTGATCTCAGGTCGGGATATCATCAATTAAGAATCAAGGATGATGACATTCACAAGACCGCATTCAGAAGTAGGTATGGCCATTACGAATTTGTTGTTATGCCTTTTGGACTAACAAATGCCCCTGCTGCCTTTATGCAATTAATGAATAGCATATTCAGGCCTTACTTGGATCAATTCATAGTAGTCTTCATTGATGATATATTGATATATTCTAAGACTAAGGAAGAACATGAAGAGCATTTGAAGATCTCATTACAAATCTTGAGGACAAATCAATTATATGCTAAGCTCAGCAAATGCGAATTCTGGCTTGAAGAAGTGGCTTTTCTCGGACATGTGATATCCAAGGACGGTTTATCTGTAGATCCGTCAAAGGTTGAAGCTGTAAGAAACTGGGAAAGACCCACTAGTGCAAGCGAGATCAGAAGTTTCTTAGGTCTTGCAGGCTATTATCGGCGATTCATCAAAGATTTCTCTAAGATCGCCGTGCCCCTTACAAGGTTAACTCGCAAGGAGATCCGATACGAATGGAGTGAGGAATGTGAAAGAAGTTTTCAAACTCTCAAGGATCATCTCACCACAGCTCCGGTCTTAGCTCTACCGATAGAAGGAGAGAAATTCGAGGTCTACACTGATGCTTCTGGCATTGGCCTCGGATGTGTCCTAATGCAACAAGGAAAGGTCATAGCATACTCTTCACGTCAGCTGAAGAAGCATGAGGAGAATTACCCCGTCCATGACTTAGAACTGGCCGCGGTAGTATTTGCCCTAAAGATATGGAGACACTACTTATATGGAGCACAGTTTACTGTATACTCTGATCACAAAAGTCTCAAATATCTATTTTCACAAAAGGAGCTAAACATGAGACAAAGACGCTGGCTAGAATATCTCAAGGACTTCGACTTCAATATACAATACCATCCCGGAAAGGGTAATTATGTTGCTGACGCCCTTAGTCGAAAGCCGAGAGCAATGTTAGCAAATTGTATGATGCAAGAATGGAGGTTACTTGAACAATTCTCCGAGCTCAATATAAGCTTGGACACGGAATCCAAATTTGTCACACTATCTCATGTAAGCATACAGTCAGATTTGTTATCTGAGATACAAACACTTCAGGATGATGATCCTATATTAGTAGAAATCAAAGGCAGATTAGAAGGACAATCTGATTTTCAACTAACTTCTGATGGAAGATTATCGTTCAAAGATAGAACTTGTATACCCGATTGTTCGGAATTAAAGAAGAAGATCTTAGATGAAGCTCACCGATCAAGGTACACTATTCATCCAGGATCAACCAAAATGTACCAAGATGTAAAGAGGAACTTTTGGTGGCCTAATATGAAAAGAGAAATAGCGGACTATGTATCACGCTGTCTCACATGCCAACAGGTCAAGGCGGAACACCAAAAGCCTGCGGGAAAACTACATCCTCTAGATATTCCTAAGTGGAAATGGGAGGATATTGGTATGGACTTCATCATGGGTTTGTCTAAATCTAAAGGAGGTCATGATGGAATCTGGGTTATCATTGACCGATTGACTAAATCGGCACATTTCTTGCCAATCAAAAGCCGATGGTCAATTGATGTGCTAGCTGCACTATACATCAAAGAAATAGTCAGGATACATGGAATTCCTGTCTCAATCGTGTCTGATAGAGATCCCCGTTTTACTTCTCATTTTTGGAAGGGATTACAACATTCGTTGGGAACAAGGCTCAACTTTAGTACTGCTTTTCACCCACAAACGGATGGTCAGACCGAGCGAACTAATCAAGTTGTTGAAGATATGCTGAGAGCATGCATTATTGACTTTGGAGGAAGCTGGCATGACCACTTACCTTTAGTTGAATTTGCATATAATAATAGCTACCAAGCTAGTATCCAAATGGCACCTTTCGAAGCCTTATACGGAAGGAGTTGCCGATCTCCCATATGTTGGAACGAAGTTGGAGAGAAACAACTATTAGGTCCAGACATGGTAAGGGATACAACTGAGAAGATACAGGTAATCAGAGAAAGATTACAAGTTGCTCAGACAAGGCAAAAGGCTTATGCTGATACCAGGAGAAGAGATCTTGAATTCCAGGTTGGAGATCATGTATTTCTTAAAATATCCCCTGGGCGTGGCATACGAAGATTTGGTGTTAAGGGCAAGCTTACGCCAAGATTCATCGGACCATTTGAGGTACTCGAAAGAGTTGGCGAGGTTGCTTATCGCATCGCGTTGCCTCCTCAGTTGTCCGAGGTACACAATGTATTTCACATATCTATGTTGAAGAAGTATGTGCATGATCCGTCACATATTATTGAGCATGGAGATCTGGTGATCCAGAAAGATCTCACATATGAACAGAGGCCTTTAAAGATATTAGATCGAGAAATACGAGCTCTAAGGAATAAGGTTATTCCCATGCTCAAGGTGCAATGGAATAAGAATCCCGAACGCGAAGCGACATGGGAGACCGAAGAATCTATGAAGAAACGATTTCCCGAGTTATTCTAAGAGGTATATGTTCTACGCTCTCCACATGTATAATTATATATATATTGAATTTGGGGACCAAATTCTTTTTAAGTGGGGGAGGGTGTAGCAACCCTAATAAATGAATAATCGAAATGAATTAAAACATATATATTACAGAAGTAATATATATAAAAGGAATAGGGTTAATTGGACGAAATAAAACAAATTAAAAATAACGCCTCTTATTAAGGCGTTAATTTATAAAGAAACGCCTCTATCCATGGCGTGAATAAAGAAAGGACGCCCACACCTACGGTCGTCAGTTCTCACGCGACCAAATGGGTAAGTAAAAGAAACGCCCCTATCTTGGGCGTGTTTTAAAACACGAAACGCCCTTTTTCAAGGCGCTTTTTAAGAAACGCCCTTATGCAAGGCGTTAATTAAAGAATACACGCCCTGACCAAAGGCGTTAATTCAGTTCGTGACTCGTTCGAACCCAGAGCTTATCCAGGGAAAGATTAACCTAATCTAGTAAGTGTCTATTAGAGTAAGGACTCTATTGGGGATATGTTACCCTCAATCAAACACTACTTTTAATAGGACTTCCATAACCCTATAAATAATCTACTGCTCGAACCCGTGAACGCTATTTGGCGTTCGGAGTCTGCAAGGTACGTGAGAGAGGAATAGTTCCTCTAATTCTCTACGTCTGTTGCATGAAGAACTAACTGTTCTTCATCTTCTTCTTCTGTTATAGGTTAAGAAGGCGGCATACGTGAAGAACAAAGGTATTGTTCTTTTTCTTTTTTCCTTTCGGTCAGGAAGTATGAAGAAATACTAATGTTTCTTCTTTTCTTATAGGAAAACTGCAGTTCTTCTCCTTGATACCACTGTTCGTAAGTTGCGGTTGAAGTTTTCGATCCTTCAAACCCTTCGTCAAGTTCAATCACATTAAGGTAGGATTTTCTCAAGTTATTGTAGCCCAAATAAGAATTAATGCAAGATATCTATACATACGTATATGAGCATGGCATGCATACTGTTTATAAGGTTTTATTACGTTCTCTGCAAAATTTTGAAAGAAACGCCCTTGATTAGGGCGCTACTTTAACAGAAACGACCATACCACTGGTCGTCAATTTCATATTTGACGCCCTCTACGCAGGCGTTAATTTCATAAGAATCGCATGTGATTAATAATTGATCCTGTTTAAAAATTACAATACATATGAAATATTGATTTTTAATATCTTGCATGACTCTGTGAATTCCTGTTAAATTTTACTGCCATGACATGTCTCCTGTCTCTCGAAATATTATTTATTAAAATATCGTAAATTCCTTGGAATTCACGACTTGGACAAAGTCGTTTTCCATATTTTAACGCCCCAGAACAAGGCGTGAATCTGAAAATTTACGCCCCTTCCTAGGGCGTGTATCTGTTAAAATCCTGAAATTCACATATTCTGGAAAAAATGGAATTAGAAAGTAACGCCCCTTCCCAGGGCGCTTTTTTGATAAATTTCTGAGAATAATTATATCCTGTCGAATATGTAAATAATGAGACGCCTGCGGTAGCAGTCGTCAACTTTGAATAAACACCCCCGGGAAAGGCGTGTTTTTGATAAATTAATGTAATAATGGAAATTCTGCAAACTGGCAATATATGTAAACGCCCTTCTGTTAGGCGTTAATTATTCAATACACGACTTTGCTTAAGTCGTTATTTTACTGTAAACTGATTTTATCCTGATTCTATTACCGATGGTTTCATATTATACATATACATATATATATATATCGGCACTATTCTCCATTCCGTGAGTATAGTCCCACTTTTTACGTTGATTTATCGATCACACTCAATTCTCATTGACATACAAGCTCTCCATTGGACATTCCGTTCCTTTGGACTAGCGAGTTAGTCATAGAGACCTCCGTAAGACTCCTCGTAGCCTTGGATTCCCTCAAGGCCGACTGAGCTGGTTGTACCCTAAAAACCCATTACACGATCCTTGCCATGTCAATCTAAAGAAACATGGTATACCGGCCCTTATGATTATACAAAGAGTATATCATAAGAAATTCTTGATGGGATGAGGATATCATGCCATATCGTGTCATTCTTGTAAACCCCAATTCTATGATAAGAATGAGGGTATCTTGCTTGATCTAATGTTCATGTGGACCTCAATTCTATATAAAGAATGTCCATATTGATTTGTCATGGTACCTAAGTTAAGGGAACCATATTCTACCTAGTTTTATCGAACTCGTGATTATACCGTTATTATCGCCATTCTATGTCCTTTGTCATATTTTGGACTCTATTCTATCAAAGTTGTCATACGTATCTACAAGCTTGATTATTGAAATTCTATATTGGCTATATAAACAAGAGTGGATGTCAAAACACATGATAAATGCCTGCGCATATAGGGCCCGATCTGGTCCTGGGAGGAGCACCCGAAAGTACTTGTGCCCATGGGAGTTAAAATGATAAGGTATCTGGCATTATACCGAGTACTTGACTTGCTTGATTGGACATTCCACACACATCTTGTACTTGAATCGTACTTGACTTTACATGAAATGCGTGGCCCGAAAAAGGGTAATTTACTTGCTTGATACATGATAGCCAAAGTTCTTGACATGACTTGTTAAACTTACTTGCTTGAATACCTTGAATACACTTGTCATCTTGTTAGAAGTTCATGATTAAGTTCATCTTATTTCTTTGATATTACATTCTCTCTATCTTGTCGTTTTATGCGAGCATGCATAGCTTTATTGCATTCATGAAAGATGTAATTACTTAAACCACTTGCTAGTACTTGAGATATAATTTCCTACTGAGCGTTCGCTCATTCCGTTTGTCCCTTTGTACTTTTCAGGTAAGTCCGACGACGATGGAAGTCAATCGGATGGGAATGGTCAAGAGTGAAAGTGATAGAGCTTCTACAAGTGTCGTCTAGTCTTTTCCATAGTTTCTTGAGTCAAATATGTATTCTTTTCCTTTTTGTTAAACAGAGTATTGGATTTGTAATAGTCTATCCATTATGAAATAAAGGATTGGGTTATCTTGCTATTTTGCGCATCTCTGTCTTTGTGTCGAATACACGACCACTCTGATTGACATGATTGATATAGACACGTCGCGCATCTCCGGGTATCTTCCGCGCTCGGGGCGTGACAGTCATACAACCCTAATAAAATTTTCAATTTAATAATGAATCACGATTAATATTAACATTGAAAAAGATGATCCAAGGTCAAGATGAATAAATCAGCAAGATTTATAATCATTTACTGTTATAATTTTCCAAAGTTTTTATGCATGTTGCTAACTTACATTTAGCCATTAATCATAAATCATGCGAAAAAGATGACTTAATCAATGCTGTAAAGATGGACGGTCCAGTAGGGACCTTTCATCCTCCTCGGCGGTCCACGACAGGCCGTTTATCCCCCTCAGGTCAGAAGGCCTTCTGGGGATGAGCGGTCTGTAATGAGCCGGTGGAAAGATATGAACGGTTGATAACTGGCCGCCTGACAGAAGGGCGGTCTAGGTCATGCCGCGCTTCCCAGAAACATAACACGAATTACAACACATAAATGGTCCGTAGTGTGCCGCCTAACCCGGTTGGGCGGTCTATCGTAAGGCCGCACAAGTCGAAAAACAACCAAGCCCCTTTCGTCATGCCCGCCTCCGGCGAGTTGGCTAGGGTTACAAAGAATTGCTAAATACGCATAGCACAGAGCATAATAATTGGGGCTTTTGGATTCAAAAGAAAGAGCATGAAAAGTTTTACAATATAGCATGCTCAATTTAATCTTTAGTGCCTAAAATCCCTACTTAAACAAGATGAAACAAGCATAACCCTAGATATGACATGCTTCTACTAAAGCCTAAAATTCTCGCATGATACTAAGTAACTTTTAGGGCTTTTGCATTCAATAGAAAGAGCACTCGATGGTGGTTCTAATCATATATAATACTTAAGGTTTGGCTTGCTATAACCTACCTTAAACGGAGGAAGAAGGAAGAAGAAGGGACGACGACACGTTAAGAACACCCTGCCGGTAATCGCCGGAATCCGCCCTCGTCCACGATCGTCGCCGGCCGCCACAACACCCAAACGAAAATAGGGTTCCTGAGGGTCATTTTTATAGGTCACACAAGGTCTAGAGTCTTCTATTCGAGGAGATAGAGTCCAATCAAGTTGGACGTGCGCGAACCGCGCGGATATGGTTACCCGCCGCCTTCTCATCCAAAATTCGCTTTCTAGGGTTAGGGTTTCGAGGAGAACTAAGAGGGGAAACGATCCTCTCATCCTAGCCTTCCATTTGGATCCGGTCTCAGCCTAAATGATCGGGTATTGGGCTCAAATTTCGCGTTTTAAGGTCTAATTAGATTAAGTGTGGATTTGGGCTTTAATCAGTTAATTTGGCCTAATTACATATTTTATTTGGGTCAGTCACAGAAGACACTATTATTAAACATTTTATCCTCTACAAGATTCTAAATTTTACAGATTTTTATAAAATAGTTAAAATTTAACTTATTCTATTTATTAAGGATTTTCTAATTAATTTCTCATAAATTTTCTAGAAATTTTTATTTGTTAATAAATCGGGATATTACACTTAACAAGAGGGTGTGGTGCCTAGACCAGACTCGGATGAATAAGGAGAAAATGAAAAGAGGTGAGGGCTAGAACTCCCTCACTAAGGTGCAGAGACCTTGATCACATGAAAGGGTCTACAGAAGAAAACGGACAACTAAGGAGTGGTGAGGACTAAAGCCTCGAAAGCAGTGGGAGAACGGGCAAATGCCCAAAGCAGTTGATGTTGGAGAAGTTGGGTCGGACCCGGGATCGAGTGGAATCAGGAGAAGAAATTGGAAAAGGGAAAGAGGTAGATCCGGAGGGTCCGGAGGCAAAGGCGGAGAATCATGGGGGGAAGAATTCGGAGGTTCTGGAGGAGGAGAATAGGAGGGGGCGCTATGCCCTACGAAAAGGTATGGGAAAAGATGATTCCAGAGATGCCGGAGGAAGAGGATAGCAAGGGACACGATGCCCTGGAAAAGTAGGAGTAATTGTAGGAGAGGGAAGAGGTCTGGTGGTTCCAGAAGGAGATGAGAAGGAAGGGCGTGATGCCCTGGGATAATTGATAGAAGGAAGAGAAGGAAATCTGGAGGTTCCGGAGGAGGAGAATAGGAGGGGGCACGATGCCCAAGGAGAAGACATGGAGAATGGGATAAGAAATCCAGAGGTTACAGAGGGAGAAAATAGGAAGGGACGCGATGCCCTGAGAGAAGAGGTAGTGGATCCGGAGGTTCTAGAGGCAAAGGTGAATTAGAAGAAATAAGACAGGGAGGATCCGGAGGTTCCAAAAGGTGAGAATAAGGAGGGGCGCGATGCCTCGAGAGGATAGATAGCGAATCCAGAGATAAAAGTGAATTAGGATAAAGAGGCTGAGGGGGGATCCGGAGGTGCCGAAAAATGGGGAAAGTGAGGGTCAAGAGACCCAAGAAAAAATGAATGCATATGTATGTGCATGAGATGCATGGAATGCGGAGAATGCAAGAGTGGAAGCCTCCTTCTCACTTAATGGGTGGCCTATAAGGAGAAGTTAAAGAGTGTAGATAGAATGGAATAGGAAATGGATAGCTCAATGAAAGGCCCCTTAATATAAAAATGCCCATCCCTCGAAGGCCAATAACATGCCTGGCCAGATGGCTCAATTGGTGGAATCAAGGTCCATAGGCTCTCATTCGATGACGCTTTAACAATTGGATAATCTAGAATGAGCGACAACTCTTTTGGCAAGTAGTTATAATGAGAGTTTGGGAGCTCCTCTTGCAGTGGGGGAATTTTGGTGCAAAATAGCTTCTTGAAAGATAGCTCCCTTGAAAGGTGAGGAGTGTCCATGCGAAGGAGTTGGAATTTAGGCATGAGAAGCTTCGCAATGCCCAGGGCTCTTGGAATGTTTTCGTGAAAAATGTGTGGCAAAACGGGTACTAGGCCCTTGCATGGAAGCAAAGAAGGAATAAGCTTGGAGTTGAGAGCTTCCAGCAAAGGGTGCCATGCCCTACCCTTAAGCATGGATTTCATCATCTCCTTGGTGAAAGAATGTGTCATCACAAAGCTAGAGGAGAACCCCTTCTCTTGATTAGGAACTTGCACTATAACGGAGCAAGGGGTGATGAGAGCATCAAAAATATCTTTACCAATGAGCAGCGTGACTTTAACAATCTTGGCCTTGGGCCGACATGGCATCAACTCTTGGCATTTTTGCTCAGTGAGCATCAATGGAGACTTTTCAAAAATGCCCGATACAAGAACATGGATCAACATCCGGCAAATAAAATATTGAATCTTGAAAGGCTTGGCCACAACCAAAATCTTCTTGCCCGGCTCTTGAGCATCCTCTTTGGCGCATGCACTTATGGAAACACACCCACTCTGAGGGGAGGTGGAAGATGAGAGATGATAGGCTTAGTGAGTGATGACGGAGGTTGAATGGAAGGCGTTGAAGGAAAAGTAGGTGAAGGTTGAAACACGTCAAGCTTCTCCCCTTGCTCGGAAGCAGACAGGGTTGGCTTGAGTGCAAAAATAAATGGACCTTGCTCAGAGTCGACCATGGGTTTAGGTAAAGGTTTAGTAGAGGGTTAGGGGTGATTGACTTTTGGATTATAGGGATGCTGGAGGGCCGAAGTGGCAGCGATGGAAAGCTAGTTGGTTTGGAAATAGGAGGGGAAGTGGCAAGTTTGGAAGGCTTAGTGGAAGGCTCGGTGAAGGCCGATGATGCGGAGGTTAATGGTGTAGTTGGAGGGGATATAATGGTGGAAGGCTTGGTGCGGAGGAAACGTCTAATTTTGACGGGGCCAGAAAAATTAAGGGTAGGGGAAGAATCATGGTGCATTAGTGTGGGTGATTGGAGGATTAACCTATCATCATAGCACTAATTGGTTTCATAAATAGGGGTAGGGATGGTGGCTTCGTCCTGAGCAGGGGGTTCTTGTGGTAATGGAGGGAGAGTAAAGCGAAGAAAACTCGGAGTGGGTGCAACTTGAGGAACTTCAAAATCTTCATCATATGATGTCTCCAATTCTTCATCATCAAGTTCAAGTGGATTCCGTGGTGGAGGCGTATTGACGGGTGGAGGAATATGATGTAGAGGATTTTATGTATATGGATGTGGATGTGGAGGCGGAGGGTTATAAGAATGAATGGGACAAATGGGCGGAGGGAGGACGGCGTCCACTTGATCATTGAAACTTATGGAATCATCTTGTTCACATGCATTCGTGATACCATCGTCATTCCTTCTCTCCTTCCAATCTTTCTCCATCTTGGTAATGTTATTCATGAAAGCATGAAGGGATTGACTTGAGGAGGAGGAGGAGGAGGTGGCCCGCTTGTGACCCTCTTCAATTGTTCCTCCATCTTATGGATTTTATCAAGGAGAACTTGCTAGAGGGGTGTGACATGAGAAATAGAGGGTTGGCCATGGGACTTTGGAGGGGCGGCTTGATATGAAGGCCATGGAGCTTGGAGGGGTCGACCAATAAAAGGACCTGGTTGGGCCGGGCTACAAGGAGTACATGGGCCTTGGGGTCGTGGAGAAGGGTGAATAAAAGGAGGCGGGTGATGGATCACCCGAGGGGGAGGATGTGTGGAAGGAGACGGGTGATGGGCCACCCGAGAGGGGGGATTAGTAGAGGGAGGCGGGTGATGGGCCACCCGAGAGGGGGTGGAAGGAGGATGAGATAAAGAAGCTAAACGCTCAACAATGGCCTTAAGGGCCTGGGCTTGTTGAGGGGTGAGATGCAAATCTTGGGAGACCGTCTCACCATGTGGAGGAGATGGTTCCGGGAGGATAGTGGCTCACGATTGATGCGAGGGATTATAAAATTGAGAATTGCCCACGGGGTGGACAAAACCATGAGAATTAGAGTGAAATCCCTTAGGTACGTTGTGGTGAGAATTATAAAATTATGGATTATATAATGTGCTTGGTTGGTCATCCTCATGATTATAAGTGTGATTAAACATGTTGATTTTATTATCAAAGTGAAACATCATGCAAATCAAACAATATTCAATCAAAGCAATTTGCAAAGATAGCAAAAAAGTGGATGTTTACCGCTTGGTTTTAGTTTGACCTTGATGAATTAAAGGTTTTTACAAGGTTTGGTGCAATTCACTCAAGGGTAAAAACATAGTTTCAATGTGGTTTACTTCGGTGCCAACTAGGTTATTTTCTCACCGCGTATAGGCCAACTAACCTGGGGAACTTCAATGGTACAACCTGCCAGGTGATCGAAGAGGGAATCCTTCGATGTCGAGGACTTACGGAGGCCTTGGTTTAGGAGATTCCAATCTAATGAGATGAGTTCTCAATTGGAGGGTCCTTCCTTCACCAAGAGAGGGTAAAGATCTCCTAAAAAGTGTAGGGAGAGGAGCTCTCCCAAGCCAAATGCCCTAAGGATGCAGAACTAATGCAAAAGACTAGAAGAATGTATGTATGAACAGTATATGTAATGATGAATGCAAAACAGAACACAAAACAAGGTGGTTCTGTGAAAACAGATAGAATTTGCATCTGGGACAGTGGGCACAATTTTTTAAATTCACGTCCACTGACCTGGATGCATTTTTTTTTTTTGCAGAACGCGGTCTGCTGAAGGACCGTGTTCAGAAGAACACGGTTCTCAGGGAAACCACGTTTAGACAGAGCGCAGGGGCCAAAAAGATGCAAAAATAAAGAAAGCCGGTGGAATAAGAAAATTAAAAACACTCACAAAATCCCAAATAACTCATGGCAATCAACGGAAGAGAATATAAAACATGGCATCCCTTTTTTTCTTTAAAGAAAAGAGATGAAAATTTTAAATCTAACAAACTAACAATCACGTAGGGAGGGGGTTGTGCACGTGGTGCACAAGGGATAAAAATGAAAGGAGATGTACCGTGGGTGCAAAAGGGAGGTGGCACACACGGGTGCCTAGGGGAAAGGGTAATCAAAGAATAGAAAGAGGTGTCCCACCATGATCGTAAATTTGTAGATTTATGAAAAATTCACAAGATTTAAAAATTAAAAAAAAAGAATGGGAAAGGGAAAGGGAGAAAAGGGGAGCATGCGTGGATGCTGAAGGAAACGTGATCACCAGAGACCGCGGGCCTCAAAGGATAATATCAATAAATATAAGGGAGGGATCACGAATAAGTACCTTCGAAAAGGAGCGGGGAGATGTGAGGTTTGACCTTCTCTTCAAATCGGCCAGCTGATGAAGAGAGCTTTTCCTTTAAGATTACCCTTACAAAAATAACAAACACCAACAAAGAAAATATGAATTAGAAACCAAAGGTGTGTAGCATCAAATTCTTGATAAGAATAAACATGAAATCATGGTCATGAACACAACTTGTTGGTGTTGGCCTTTAAACCCCTAAGCAAAGGGTAAGGAAAAATATGATGATATGCAAGAGGAGGTGTGCAAGTGTTGCACAATTGGAGGTCTCAACGTGGTTGAGATGATAATAATAATAAGGGAAAAATAGTATGATGAATGCTTAGCTAAAGGAATAATAAAGAAAGGATAAGAAAATCTTATTACTTTATTTCTCCATCAATGTAGCATCAATGGGGGAAGAAGATCTCCAAGGGATGAAGCTTTAAAGCACATGGGAGACTCCTTCTCCTCCAAGGGGCGCCCTCACTTCCAGCAGAGTCTCCCCACCAATCAAAGAATCAATCTTAAACACAAGGGAGAGGGGGGTCCTATTTATAGAGGAGAAATTCATGGGTTTAATTCCCACAAAAATATAAAACCATGTTTTAATTGGATTTGGAGGGAGATATTCAATGGACATGTGTCCTCCCAACCTTAGAAAGCCTTAGGGACCCTTTCCCAAGTGGAAAAGGAGCTAAAAAATGGGAAAGAAAGGGCTACTATTAGAATTGGAACTCTGTGGAAATTGGCGTCAGTCACAGTGGACGTTAATTAATTGGCGTCAACGTAGAGAGGCGCCAATTTAGAATTAAATATAGAAAGTTTAGAAATTATAAAATTGGAAATAATTCACGTCCATGAAGGTGACGTGAATTAGGATTTTATATGAATTTTGGGTGGAATTAAAATCCCAAAATATGGAAAGGAAATTCACGTCCGAGAGGACGGACGCGGTTTTAAATAAACCTCAAATCGGAAGACACCATTTCAAGCTTTTTTCGTGGAAAGTTGAAAATTACCAAAAATAGAAATTAATTCACTTCTAGGGCACATGACGTGAATTATCAATATTACGAATTTTGGTCGAAGTAAAAAAACTTAAAATATGAAAATTTGAATTCACAGATTTGGAATTTGCGCCCATGTAGAGAGGCGTTAATTTAAGAATTGGCGTCTGCAGGATAGACGCAGGTTTCTAGAAAGCGATCGCCTGGGCGACCACAACCTGAAGAACGCAGTCGCCTGGCGACCACGACCTGGCCGGGCTGGTCTTTTTTTTACAATTTTTGAATTTGTGAAATTGGCGTCCATTTGAGCTGACATGAATTAAAAATGGCGTCCACCTTCGCTGAGGTGAATTCAAAGAGGCCCCGAAAAATTGGTGAAAAATATGAAAAAATATGAGAAAATTGAGTAACCAAGAAAAGTGAGAAAAACCACTTAAATAAGTCGATTTGAGGGTTAATTTGGGGCATTGTAATGTGATAGGGGATGTACTCAAGGTGATGTCAATTTTGATGTGTCTACACCGACCTGGACAACCTTTGAGGTATCGTAGTATCCGAATCACAGCATCCATATGAGTTGAGTGTGGGTCATGCATAAACTGACTAACCACGCTCACAACATAGGCAATATCTGGACGTGTATGCGATAAATATATCAAACGTCCCACAAGCCGTTGATATCGATCTCGATCAACTGGTTAGCCTGTGTTTCCCATTAGACGGTGATTTTGCTCTATAGGGGTAGTGACAGGTCAGCAACCTAACATGCCAGTTTCTGTGAGAAGGTCCTAGACATATTTCCTTTGAGAGAGGAAAATGCCTTTAGGAGAGCAAGAAACTTTAATTCCAAGAAAATATCTGAGACGATCGAGATCTTTCACTTCAAATGATGGCACCACCTGAGCCTTCAAATGGGAAATCTTCTCAGTATCATCTCTGATTATCACAATATCGTCAACATAAACAATAAAGATTGTGATCTTGCCTGTATTATGTCGGAAGAAGAGAGTGTGGTCCGCGTTACTCTGTTGATAACCCATCTTAAGAATGACCCTTCCAAAGTGATCAAACCATGCCCGAGGAGATTGCTTTAAACCATATAGAGATCATTTTAGGCGGCACACCTTTCCAATAGTTTGTGAGGTGGTGAATCCGGGTGGCATCTCCATGTATACCTCTTCTTAGAGTTCTCCACGAAGGAATGCATTCTTCACATCAAGTTGACAGAGATCCCAATGTAGATTATGGAAATTCCATAATGAGAAAAAGAAGGAAAAATATTAATGTAAAGAAGAAGAACATAAAGAAGCAAAGAAAGAAGCACGTGGTGCTAATGGGAAGTGTGATCGCCAGAGGGGTTACCTCAAGAAAAATAAAGTGATCGCATGTACCTTGTGTTAAGCGCGAGAGATTGTGAGATTTTCCTTCCTCCTTCCACCGGCCGACCGATGAAGGGGGTTTGTAGCTTGATTACCCTTGTAAAGAACACACAAAACAAGTGAAAAAATGGATTAGCCAAAGGTGCGTAGTATCAATGTTCTAATGATATGAACTCAAGCAAATAAAGCATGAACACACCTGGTGTGTTTTGATTTTAAACCCCCTAAAGAGGAGCAACAAGGTTGGGAATAATGGATGCAATGATATGCAAACAAACGGGTTATATGATGATAGTATCTCTAGCAGAATAGCTAGAGGGATGTGTGTATGAGGTGATAATAGCTAACAAAATAACTAAGAGAGAAGAGGAGCCTTCTGCTGTGTGCGCAGCAGTAAAGGTGAGAAGGTAAAACAACATGGCAGCTTCAGCGCTAGGGAAAGGATGAAGAATCCGCTGTGGAGGAAGAACCTTGAAGAAGCACCTGCAAAAGGAATAAAACTCTCTCTCTTTCTCTGTAAAGCTCACACGGTGCAGTTGCTCTCTTTTTAGCTGCCTCTTCCTCTCTCGCGTAGGAGAACACACGGGGGTATTTATAGGGCCAAAGATCCTTGCAAAACAAGGATTGAAATAAGGTAATAACCCTCCAATAAGAAACCCTCTCCCCAATCGAACACAAGGTGCAAAATGGGGTAAGGATCATTACTGGAAAGAAGCAGGCGAAACGGAGTTGGAAGTGAAAATGACGACCTGCAGAAGGGCATCAATTGAAAATGATGACCTCACCAGGGGCGTTAATTAAAATGACGCCTCCTACAGTGGCATCAATTCCTGGACTTATTTATGGCAACAAAACACTTTCCTTATTAACAATTCTGAAATGACGCCTGTCCAAAGGGGCGTTAAACAAGAGACGCTTCAAAGAGGGACGTCAATTCTTCATTTTTGAATTTGCTTAGGATTCGTAAAATTCCAGGAAATGACGCCACTATACATAGCTGTCCGTTTCTGAAGAGGCGCCCTTGACTACGCTATTAATTAAAAGACGCCCCTACTTAAGGCGTCAATTCTATTCAACACAGAAAAATGCTAAGAAATCACAATTAAAACATGAAAAATAGAAAAACTTCATATTAAGCCAATATTGAAGTCCACTTTGGGGCGTCACATGGTGACATGAGATTTACTCAACATAGCATCGATTTTGGCATGTCCATAGCTGCCCCGTCTTGGCGTCTGCTTTACAACGGAGTGAGGCGGAATGAAGTGAAAGTGAAACAAGCGGCGTGGAGTGGAACGAACTGATAAGTAGATGTCAAGGTGTGATGTGACACGCCTTCGACGCTAAGCATTGAAATCTTTTCAAGACTCTGAATGAAACAACTCCGGATGATTAGAAGAAAGCATTGATGAGCTGGACCGAAGGGATTAAACTAAATGAACTAAAATGTGCACGAGGGCACGAAAGGGAAACATCATTGGAGAGCGGTTACCAGCCAATGTGGACGTGCTACAACCAAGGTAGATTTACAGAAAAATATAATGAATTGGGATAGAGACACAGCAAATGAACGTTTTTCAAGGAACCAGCCTGGACGGCTTCAAAGAGAATAAAGTACTTGATTTAGAATGGAATATCTCATGCCAACTCAATTAAGAGCGAGTGACCTTCATTATTGGCGCAATATGAAGATTTTCATCATTAAGCTCAAAGTCCTACGTGATGCATGCTGGGCTAAAAGAAAAATTAAAACAAACTTAAAAATAGAAGATAATCAAGGATAATATTGTTAAGCTATCTAGATTTGGTCAAGAATCTAGATCTCTAAGCTGACACTAAGCCGAAGCCCGTTTGTCCACGCATCAACTCATAAAGTGGAACCATCGTCCCAAACCTTGGATAATTCAACGGCCTATCCGTGTGATCAAGATTCCCTGGAATTATCACTATTTTTGATGAAGGGGAACTCAAATTCCAGGTTCATCAGAACCACAAGGTCCTTGATATGCTATAGTAGCGTAGAATATCATATAGTGACAATGCTTACAGAAATGCATACAGGAAGATGGTGATAATATGAGCATGTGGGAACTGAGATAGGAGGTGCAGTCACTGTGGGGCTTGGATGTTGAGGCCTAGTCGGTGGGACCAAGAGCTTCTTATCCTGTGCTCAAACTTCGTTAGCCATGATATAAAAATGCATAAAGCATACTCAACAACATTGATTTGAATTTGAGAATTTTTGAATTTATTTCAGAATTTATTTGGATTTATTTAAGATTTTTTTGGATTTATTTGAGATTTTTTTTATTGAATTTTTATTGGATTTATTTGAGAATTTGTGAACCTTTATTGGAATTTATTTGAGAATTTTTGAACCTTTACAATGGAATTATTTGGGAATTTTTGAATTTATATTGGAATTTTATTGAATTTTTATGGAATTTTTATTGGAATTTTGAGAATTTTTTATGTTGCTTAGACATGGAATGCAATGTACAGACTTATGCAATGTACAGACTTATGCTTAGGATGGATGTATAAACTCTATGCAATGTATGGACTTACTCTATGGAACGTATGGACTTGTAGAATGTATATACTTGGGGAGGATGGATGGACTTTGGGAGGAATGTATGGACTTCAGGATGTGTAGACTTTATGAAATGTGTAGACTTATGAATGTATGGACTTCAGAATGTGTAGACTTTATGAAATGTGTAGACTTCAGAATGCTTGGACTTAGGGAATGCTTGGACTTGTGCAAATGGAAGACAGATGGAAGGAAGACGGATGAATGTACAGGCTTTGGGAAATGGAAGACGGAGGTTTAGACGGATGGAATGGAAGACGAATGTTTTAGATGGACGGATGTTAGGACTTTGGAATGCTTAGACGGATGGATGTTAGGACTTTGGAGATGGAAGACGGATGGAATGGATGTATAGACTTCAGAAGTGCAAAGATTTTGACAATGTACAGACTTAGGAGGAATGAATGTATGGACTTCAGAACTTTGCACTCATGATGCTTAAACTTATGCAAATACTTCCAGGCTTGCACAACCTGCACTTCTGCACTTCAAAGCTCATTAGTTTGTCAGAAGAATTATCAGCTCAGGACATTTCATAATATGATCATAAGTGCATAAAATAATTAATTCCATCAAGATATAATAGCACTTAAGTTCAAAATGTTGTAAAGCAATTTAAAAGCATAAGCTCAGAAAATGACGCCCCTTTACAACGGCGTCAAATCAAGAAATGACGACTATTATTAGGGCGTTAATTGCAATCGAGGTTTGATGTGGAATCGAATTGCAAATGACGCCTTCCAGGGAGGCGTTTACTTAAATAACGACCTTGAGTGTGTCGTCAATTAATCAAAATGACGCCAAACGGTGAGTCGTCTTTTAACTTGTTTTCATTTCCTGCTCGGAATTAAACTTCCAGCAACTCGTTTGATTCAAGCACAAACCGTGCTACCCGTTGGCGTTCAACACATTATAAAAGGCAACTGTTCGTCAAACCATTGAAGCAGACAGAGAACAACAGAAGATCTAGCAGAAGCATAGCACTAGCAGAAGAACTATCAGAACTTATTCCAGGAAGATGAACATATTGATGCAGAAGCAAAGGCCTTCCAAGAAGCCAAAGATGAGCTTTCCAAGGATTTCTGAAGTTCCAGGCCATATTAGTGGGAGAATTGCCAACGGCCAAGTAAGTGTTTTTGATATTAGAGCTTTATTTTTGATCTTCTTTTTCTTCCTTATTCAAAATTTCTGATTACATCTTCTCTTCTTCTTCTTTCTTTCTTTTATGTTTTCAGGATTACCCAATTGTTCCGGGACCAAGGAGATTTCTAAAGATTAAATGGCTCCCTTTGTTACTCTCCAAACTCTCATTAGACATGAAATCTTTCACCTCTAGGTGGCACCTTCTTGGCCTCTTGACCCATGGTACTCATTACAATGACATTCACCTAGATTGGACCTCAATCGGAGCTCTTATGGAATTATGGCACCCTCACACTCATACATTCCTCTTCCCAACCTTTGAAGCTACTATTCTCCTAGAGAAAGTAGAGGCACTCTTAGGCTTGAGGAAGATGAAACAAGGAGAGGAATCTAGGATGGCTCACATGGCTAGACCAATGCAAGCTCAAGACATACTCACTAGCCTTATTCAAAGCCCAAATCTAGTGAACCAAATTAAAGCTCATAAGGGGATCAACCTTCTAAAGTTAGCTTCATGGGTGTACAAGAATATGGACAAAGCTCAAGAGGATGAAGACTTGTTAGACAGAGTGATGAAGGGATTTGTGATATGCACAGCAGGAGCTCTCTTATTCCCTTAAATGGAAGATCATCTAGAAGAACATCACTTAAGTGCTATAGCTAGCATATGGGAGGGAAAAAGAATAGGTCCGGCAGTACTAGCCAACCTATACAATGGGCTTACCTCGGCTTCCTTATGACGGCCCCTCTACGGGTCAATGCTTCTTCTATCTTGTTGGATAGATCTTCATTTCAAATTTGATCCATGCCAAGCAAACCAAGCGGCCTCCAAGATATTTTCCAAGAGCCCTCTTCGGTATATGACAAATTCTTTAGGCCTATGTGAGAGAGTGACCAATCGGGTTCCCAAGCTCAAGAAAAGAAGTGAATGGAGGGACTACTTCACAACAATGCCAAAGAGCGGTTTCACTTGCGCACCGGGGTTTCTCAAGACCCAATATCTTCGCTCAAGACTCTCCTCCGGCATAGAGCTTCGATTGATTGGCGGGACCGACTTCATCCTTTACAACGCACACCGGTGCCTCCCACAGCTTGGACTACCTCGGTAGCTCTTTGAAGAACCTTCTCACCTTCCTCCACTCAAAAGAAGGGAATTATGCTCAAGTGGAGACCAAGAAGAAATCAAGACAATAATGGCTCAATGGAAGGTTGGACTGCTCCAAAAGTCCAAGACACATGTAGAAGAAGAAGAAGACAAGTGCAAAGCCTATGTACTAGCTCTCAGGAAGATAAGGCCTCTGATGGCTCATTAGATGTAACCATGATCTTCCTTTAATGAAATAAAGATATTTTTCTTATTTGAGCCAAAACAATGAATCATTATGATCATATCTCCCAATTCATGCAATTCTGTCTAATGAAAAGAGGGCTTCGGGTTCTCTGTTCTGAGCAGCGCCTCCATCAACGGTGTCAATTGAAAACAACGTCTGAGATAATGTCATCCATTCCATTAAATCAATTCCTGAAAATAATTCAAAAATCATAATTGACGTTTCCAGAATAGGCGTTTCTTAATTCACGCCTCAAGGCAAGGCGTTGCACCCTTTAATTTCCATAAAATGTTTCCGCAATAAAACGCTCAATTATATGAAAAAGACGCCTTCTATCATGTCGTGTATTAAAAATGGACGCCGGTTTGCATGGGCATCAAATTCCAATAGTAATTATGACGATCGATCAAATCAGTCACTGTCCCATTAATGCGTCTGACGACGGTTGCAATTTCCCACGCAAAGAAAAAATGACGCCTAGCCTCAGGACATGAAATCAACAAATCACGCCCTTCCTCAGGCCGTCAATTGATATAAAAATGACTTCTCTTGCGGCGTCAATTCTTTTCGACCGTTAAAACCCCTTTTCCCTCCTTCTTCTCCTTCTTTCGTCTTCTCTCTTTTCCCTCTCTTCTGCAAACCCTAACTGAGCCCCCCTATCTCCGTCTCTCCCATTCTCACTCTCTCTCACTCTCGTTCTCATGGCAGGCGGTGCACAGAAATGCCAACAGGTTACGGCTCTCGAAGTCGTGGACCTAGGCGACGAAGAACATGCCATGGAGGAGGTTCCTCCGGTGGCAGCCGAGGAGGCTCCAATGGAGGAACAAGCCGGTGTGACCGAGGAGGAAGGGGAAAATGATGGAGAAGAAGATGAAGACGATGATGGTGACGACGATGACGAGGATGACGAGGAAGAAGATGAAGGGGCTGAAGAAGGAGAAGAAGAAGAACAAGGAGGAGAAGAAGGAGAAGATGGAGATGAAGAACCATCGAGGGCGGCGGTGATTGCTCCTCGACCCGGACAACCACGGCGACCATGCCAACCCCGGCAGCCCCTCCGTGGAGGGCTAATAGTGCCCGGACGACGCAAGGTAGGCCCCCAGACCCTCAATTTTTGATTTTATTTTTATTTATTTCCAATTTCCACCCATTTCCATAGCTGTAGGCCTCGGTCGAGGGAAAACCAGACACACAGTCAAATGACGCCCCCAGAGGTGCCATCAATTAAAACGACGCCCCGGAGTGAGTCGTCAATTTAAATTTCTGAAATTGATTAATGTGAACTCACGCCCTGCAGCATGTCGTCAGTTTTAAATCATCATGTTTTATCATTATGCTTTTAATTCACATGCCATTTCATTTATTTTAAATATATATATCTGCTTTACTTTTATTTCGCATGCTAATAGTTTTGGAACACCAAAAAAATAGCGCCCCCTACCGGGGCGTTAATTCATTAGGTAACGACCAATGGGGAGGTCGTCAATTTAACATTTTATAGAAATGTAATTTAAGATAGAAAATTGCTTGGTGAACCGTGCCTCCCCACAGGGGCGTTACTTAGACAACTGACGACCCAGGGCTAGGCGTCCATTCAAAAATTCTCAGAATTTTAGAAAATTAATTTCAAAACAACGCTCCCCATAGGGGCGTCTTTTAAGTAAACAACGACCCAGGGTGGGCCGTCAATTCAAATTGCTTACGAAATTATTAGAGACCCATTTTGAAATAACACCCCCCTCAGGGGCGTCAATTATCTAAGTCACGACCTAGGATTGGTCGTCAATTAAAACAAAGATGGCAAACGAATTCAAACGAATATCCACATGAAAACTTAAATGAAAATGTTCTTTGTTGCATGCAGGGTTTGATGAGGACGCGGATCTCCTGGGTCTAGGTCCGAGCAGTTTACTATGGGCTCCCTGAGTTCCAGAGGGCTAGGATAGATGCCATGGGGTTCGGACCCTTCCTTAGCATAGAGCCAGTTAGACCAGACCTACCCTTGATCCAGGTGCTCAGAGAGAGATGGGATAGGTCTAGCAGGGCATTTCTGATGCCATGGGGTCATATGGTTCCTAGCCTAGAGGATGTCACTAGGATTACTGGGCTGAGGGTAGACGGAGAGGCGGTGAGCGGGATCACCCTACTCGATTAAGTGAGCTGACTCAGAGGGTACTAGGGCTAGAGACAGTCTATGAGACGCCTAGTGAGTGTAGGACCATCTTCCGTACCGACCTTACCATATCTATGGGTTTAGGTGATTCTAGGCAGAGGTCGAAGGAGTCTCTGGAGTAGCTATCACAGAGATTGATTGACGGGGCTAGGGCTGCCTACTGCCAGGACCCGGCTGAGAGGGAGAGAGCAGATCGAGACCTGAGGAGATTTCTATTCCTGATGCTCGGGAGGTTGCTGCTCGGCACGAAGGGCGACATCATCAACTGCCGATTCCTGGGGATACTCGAGGACTTGGAGGGCATCGGCAGATATGCCTGGGGAGCGGCGCTGTTGGCGCACTTGATAGCTGACTTGTCCACGGGGACAGGTCGAGAGACGACTGTCAGTGGTTTTTCACCCTTTCTTCAGGTATGCATCTTCTTTTTCTTTTTTTTCTTTTTCTTTTTTTTATATGCATGTGAATGCTTTACTAATGCAATGGACGGATGGAGATATGGAGCCACTTGTACATGCTGATGGGGCGTGCCGACCCACGGCCTGGAGGTGAGGGATTCTTCCCTCTGGCATGGCGCTGGCTACCAGTGGTGACTGGAGCCCCACTCGCCTACGAACTGCGAGTGTTACGACGGGAATTCCGTGACTTCCCCGCCTCACTAGTATGCATGATGCAAATTTATTTATTTTTATGTGAGATATGTTGAAATAATGATGATATGCTGACATGCGTGCTTGTGAATGCAGGTGAGGTGGAGACCCTATGAGGGGATAACCGATGAGGGCCAGCCCTGGGTCGTAGCGGGCCGACCTCGCTTCGGATATGAGCTTTGGGTTCAATGCTTGAGCGAGATTGAGCCGCTACGGCTTAGGCTGGTGATGAGGACCCTCGACCTACACCAGGAGTGGATCGAGGTAGGAGAGCCGCGGGGGATAGGCAAGAAGACGCGTGGTTGCACGAAGGAGATCGACTGGAGAGTTCGGTTCTCCGACCAGTACACTGACTGGCAGCGTGGCGGGACCCGAGTCACTTCCCAGGCGGTGGACAGCTCTGAGTACCTCCAACGCTACTGGGAGGTTTACGCCGGCCGACCCCAGATGAGGGTCTTAGGGGTATGTATGAATGCACTTATCTTTTAAATTAAATGCAAATGCTTTGTATATCTATTATGCGACTAATATGTGATGAATGCAGGATGCACGGGACATAGCAGCGATGGACATGCAGACCCACCTCCATAGCTTGGAGGCCCAGTTGGCTACCACACGGGCAGACCTTGAGACCCTGGTGAGTGTTTAAATTTTATATGCAAATGAATTACTGAATTATTGATTATTAACCACTGACAATCTCAATGAATACAGCATGCCCAGCAGGGAGCAGCAGTGAGATCGACGGGGGAGGCCTCCAGCTCGAGAGGACCTAGTGCAGAGACGACTGCACTAGCGGAGCAGTTAGCTGTAGCGGTGGCACGGGCCGAGGCGGCAGAGCGTGATCTCGCCACACGGGTATGCACTTAAACTCAAAAGTCATTTAATTATTTATATGATATGCTCATGAAAAATTATGTTCACAGACCGAGGAGCTCCGGGCCGCTCTTACTTACGTTAAGGAGGGTCAGCAGGCGATGGCCACTCGGGTGAGTTATTTATTTTCAGTTGTTAATTGCTTATTTCATGAATCATCAAATTATATATATGAAACTGATGAGTTGTTTGAATGTTTGCAATCCTCAGAGTTACAGGCGGCACTTACCCGGGCTGCCTTGGCCGGGACAGAGTTGGCGATCCGCGAGCAGCGGGTCATGGAGCTCGAGAGGGCCTTGAGGCGGCGAGAGGAGCTACCTCAGGACGTGGCGGAGCTGCGAGTCACCCTCGAGATGGAGCGGAGGGAGCGTGCCCGGGAGCGCGAGGAGCACCAGGCGGACCGTGCGGAGCTTGTGGCTTTGAGGGCCCAGCTAGCCGTTTCCCAGGAGCGGCTGCGGGCGACCGAGGAGCGGCTTCAGCGAGGCCGAGAGCGAGCCCGAGCTGCGGGGTACGCCTTCACGAGCTCCACCTTCGTAGGAGGTTCCTCTCTCCGGTAGAGGAGCGAGGCAGAGGGGCTAGCTCGAGCTCCAGCTACTTCACGGGGGTCCATGCCCCCTCCAACAGCGCCTCGTCGGGAGGACGAGAGTGAGGTAGAGAGTAGGAGAGAGGAGGGTGGGGGCGAGAGCTGAGATACTTACTTGTACTCCTCCACCCTCACACCTGTACTCAGACATTTGTGATATATATATATATATATATGAGATTGAATTTTTTTTGTTACCTGAACACTTGTGTAGTTGTGTACTTGTGTTTTCCTTCTCGCCTTTTACTTTTTACCCTGCGCTTGTAGCTGTAGTTCACACTTGAACAAACAGGTTAATTCATCTGTTCGGCTTGGCCCCTTGCTCAATAAGCAAGGGGATGTCTTTACTTTGACCTTGATAACGGGTCAAGGGGCCAAGCCTTTAATCAATGAAGGCAAAATGATAATCAAACATAAGGAAAATGCGACATGCATGCAAGCAAATGCTAACTCAAAATAAAAGATGCCCACACAAAGATGCAATCAGGCATATGTATAACAATGTTCCATTTTTTTTGTTTTGTATATATTTTTTTCTTTTTCATTTTTGTTCAATTTTTAAAAAGACGCCCTCGCAAACGGGCGCTTATTATGAAATTGACGCCACCACGATAGGCGTTTATTTTAAAAAACACATTTTTGTTGTTGTTTGATTTGAAAATGACGACTTCATGAAAGTTGTTAATTTTGAAAGAGACGCCTGTAGGGAAGGCGTGAATTTTTATTTTTCGATTTTTTTTAATTTTTTTGTTTTGAAAAAGACGGCTTAATTAAAGGCGTGAATTTTTTTATTTTTTTATTTATTTTTTATTTTCTTCTTTTTCTTCTTGATTGATATATATATATATATTGAAAGTAGGCATAGCACAGGGCCTTTAAACCTTACGCCATCATGATCTCAAATTCATTAATCTTTCTCAAAAAACTTAACAAAGGGGTCAACGTGATAAATGACTTATGCTTTTACTTATTCTCTTGCAGCCCCTTCCTTCTTGGGTGATCTTTGCCATTCTTTGAGTTTACAACCCACCATGGAGGGAGAATAGAAGAATAACTTGAGGAAGCTCACGAAAGGTTTCCGAGAATGGGGAACGCTCCTCCCCTACCTTAATGCCTGTTGGGATTCGGTCTTTGGCTTAGGTAAATATTGTTGCTCTTTTTGCCCTTATTCATTCATGCTTACGACCAGGATTTTTCCTGCGGGGACTTTGCCCTCTTGACATGCTTTCTTTTATCATATTTTCCTTTCTTTTTTTTTCTTTCCTTTTTGAAATAGATAAAGACCTAATTGTACTTGGGCTTTAAGTATTTTCTTCCCTTTTGGGCCCTTACTTCCACCTACTAGGGCGACAGGCAGGCTTGGTTAGTAACCCTTTGCCCGTACTCTCCCTCGTGAGCCGAAAAGAAGAGAATATGTAGGGTTTCTACACTCTTAATTTGGGTTGGACCTTCCTTGAATTCCGGGCTGCTTGAGTTTAAGAGTAAAGCGTGTAGTGTGTGTGTGGAGTTGACCCAAAGGTTAAATCATCGAGACTGAAGAATGAATTAAGGATTTCAATTTTTTTGGGCTTGTGGCCCTTGTACCATACTTGCCTGTGATTTTCAATTTTTTTTGTTTTTTTTACTCTGTTTTATTTTTGCTCTTTTCTCATTTTTTTTTGTTTTGGTTTTGACTTAGGGGTAGTATTTCTTCAAATATAGACCATTCCAATGATGAGTTAACCCTTCACCTTCAACATTAATTAATTTGTAAGCATTGCCAGGATAAACATCTTTTATAACAAAAGGACCTTCCCAATTAGGTTGGAGTTTTGAGCGCGGCCCACCAGGTTTTACAAAATTTCTTTTAATTACCATCTCACCGATTTTAAAATTTTCTCTCAATCACCTTCTTTTGGTAAAAACGTGAAAGCATGTTTTGATAAATACGCGCATGCTCGGCGGCAGCCAAACGCTTCTCGTCTAGGAGTTCCGATTGAGCAAGGAGAGATTCGCGACGCTCATCAATGGGGAGCTCCTTGTCCAATTGTACTCGTAGAGAAGGAATAAGAATCTCATAAGGGACTACTGCCTCCATTCCATAAGTGAGGGCGAAAGGGGTTTGCCCAGTAGGGGTACGAATGGAAGTGCGATAGGCCCAAAGAGCTTCAACTAGCTTTTCTAGCCAATCCGCAAATTTGTTAGCCTCACACGTTTTCTTAACAATTTTAATCAAGGTTTTATTAGTTGCCTCTGCTTGGCCATTCCCCTGCGGATAATAAGGAGATGAATGATGCAATGCAATGTTATACATGTTGCAGAGGTCCTGAAGCTCCTGAGAGATGAATTGCGGTCCATTGTCGGTGACGATGGTACTCGGAATGCCGAATCTTGCGATGATGTTCTTCATTATAAATCTTCAAACGGTTGATGCTTTTATCTCCACGTATGCTTCCACTTCCGCCCAGTTGGTGAAGTACTCAGTCGCCGTCAGTATGAATGACTTTGGTTTTGTGAGGAGGGTCGGATCACCAAGAGGTCCAATGATGTCGAAAGCCCACATGGAGAAAGGCCATGGGGAAGATATAAGATGAAGTGAAGAAGTAGGAGAATGAATTTTCTCGGCGTGCAGTTGGCACTTAACACACCTTCGCACATAGATAGAACAATCCTCTTCTAGAGTGGGCCAATAGAAACCTAGCCTAAGGATCTTCTTAGCTAGCATCTGGCTATTGACATGCCCGCCACACACTCCTGAGTGCGCCTCTTCCACAATCTTCCAAGATTCATCATCATCAAGGCATCTTAGCAAAACACTGGTAAGACCTCTTCTATATAGCACACCTCCAACCAAAGTGTACCGCTGAGCAACTCTTCGAACGGCTTTCTTTTCTTCAGCCGTGGCTTCTTCTGGATATGATTGATCTTGGCAATATTTAGCAATCTCATAATACCATGGCTTTTCTACATCATCCAATTCTTCCTCTAAGTCCAATAGCATGACTTCCTTATTTTCAATGATTCCTTCTTGCTTCACCTTCCTAAGCACCTCCTCCTTAACACTAAAAGCTGGATCCTTAATAGCTGGAGTGAGTCGCTTGTGAACAATGATAGAATGGGAATACCTTTCGGGAGGGAAAGCCAAGGAAGAAGCAAGAGAAGCGAGAGCATCAGCTAGAATGTTATGATCACGAGGAACATGGACAAAGATTAATTTAGTGAAGAGCTTGGTATAAGCAGAAGTCAATTCCTGGTAGGGTTTGAGATTAGGATTAAGCGTGCGGCACTTGGTGAGCACTTTGCGAAGAATAAGCTGACTATCACCTACAATTCACAAATGGGTAACATTCGAATTGATGAGCGGCCTCCAGCCCGGCCAAGAGAGTCTCGTACTCAGCTATATTATTTGTAACTGGAAATGCAAGCTGAGAGGCGAGTGGGATAGTGATACCCTCTGGTGATAGAAGAACAATACCAATCCCTTTCCCTTTTGAATTCAAAGCTCCATCAAAATGTAACGTCCACATCGAATCGGTTTGATTGACGGACATTAGTTCCTCATCTGGAAACTCTGAGCGAACGGGATCAAATCTAGGGAGGGGATGATGAGCAAAATGTTCTGCTATGGCATAGCCTTTAATCACTTTTTGCTGAATGTAAATGATGTCGAATTGAGAAAGGAAGCTTTGCCATCGTGCCAATCGGTCGGTGAGAACAGATTTTCAAGAAGGAACTTAATTGGATTCATACGAGCGATGAGGTGAACCTCGTGAGCTAAGAAATAATGCTTAAGTTTCTGAACTACCCAGACTAAAGCAGCACAAGTCTTCTCTATAGCTGAGTACCTCTGCTCACAGGGGTTGAGAAGTTTTGACAAGTAGTAGGCTACCCTTTCTTTTCCTTCTTCATCAACTTGGGCTAGGACAGCGCCTACGGAGTCATCCAGGACGAAATATAAAGAACAAGCGGTTTGCCCTGAACTGGCGGCCTCAGGACAGGAGGATTTGTGAGATAATCCTTCAATCTGTAAAAAGATGCCTGACACTTGTCATCCCAAATAAACTTGACTCCCGGCTTAGTAAGCTCGTAGAACGGCCTACATCTTTGCGAATGCTGGGAGACAAAGCGGCGAATAAATTGCAACCTCCCGATCAAACCTCGAACTTCTTTCAAATTCCTGGGAGGAGGCATTTCTCTTATGGCCTTTGCCTTATTGGGATCAATCTCAATACCCCTCTTACTCACGATGAATCCAAGCAACTTCCCTGATGAAACACCAAACACGCACTTCTTAGGGTTCATCTTTAATTGATATTCCCGTGCCCTTTGCAAGACTTTGGTTAGAACCCTGGGATGCTCAATCCTTGTCTTGATTTCACTACCAGATCGTCAACATACATCTCAATATAAATGTGGATCATATCATGAAAAATTGCCATCATAGCCCTTTGATAGGTGGCTCCAGCATTCTTAAGTCCAAAAGGCATGACCACATAACAATAAGTTCCCCATGGTGTAGTGAACGATGTTTTCTCTTGATCTTCCTCAGCCAGGCGAATCTGATTATAACCTGAAAAACCATCCATAAAGGAGAGAGTCTCATATCCTGCCGTGTTGTCAATTAAAACATCAATATGAGGGAGGGGGAAGTCATCTTTAGGACACGAGCGGTTGAGGTCCCAAAAGTCTATACAAATTCGAACTTTTCCGTCCTTCTTCATGACCGGGACGATATTAGCCACCCAATTAGGATAGAGGACAACTCTAACAAATCTAGCCTTATGAAGCTTATCGACCTCTTCTTTCATCTTTAATGCCATATTAGGGTGGAAACGTCTCAACCGTTGTTTGACCGGGACAGACCCTGGCTTAACTGTAAGCCGATGTTCAACGAGTGCAGGGTCTAGTCCAGGCATATCTTCGTAGCTCCAAGCGAACGTGTCCTTGTATTCTTGAAGTACCAAAATAAGCGCCTCCTCTTCATTGGGCGGCAAATTCTTTGAAATGAGGACAAACCTAGGGTCTTCCTCCGTACCCAGATTTATTTCTTTGGTAGGCTCTTCTACTGAGGCTGATGGTTCATCAAATCTCCTCATGCCACTAGCAAAAGCATCAGCCTCGTCCTCATATTCTTCATAACTATCATCCCCCTCTTCAATAGGGTCTTCATCATTCATTATCTCATAAACACCAAAACCCTCATAAAAAGCACAAGTATCCTCATATTCTAATTCCGACAGGATAATCGGATTCTCCACAAATTCGGGGATGGCTAAACAAGCCTGACATCTGACGGCTAATTCTCTGAGGAATCTACGGGGAATCTGCTTGCCCTTGGATTTCTTATGTGCGACTACCCCATGGGTCTTATTATCAGAAGAGTAAGAACAACTAGCTTGATCACTAAAACTTGATGAAGAAGAGAGAGGAGAGGAAAAAGCGGGTACAGAAGGGGATACAGATGAAGACCCCTCGCCGGAGGGGTAGAAAAGATCTATCAATGAATCTTGAAAGAGCGGCCCCTGGGTCGGGACACACTCAGAAAGGAGATAGGAGGTCTCCTCAACGGAGAAGGAGGATTGAAAAATTGGAATTTTGGCATTTTTTTTCTTTTCGTTTTCATTTTCATTTTATTTTCATTTTCAAGGAGGAGGCAATGCGAGGGGGGAACAGGAGGTGAAGTTGAAATCGAAAGATTGGCAAAAGATTGGATCAATGATGGCCCACACGGGGGCGTGATGGAGAGTTTGGAAAATTGCTCGAGGAGCAAGGGAGGAATTATTGGAGAAACCGGAGATAAAGTTGGAGAAAAGGTTATCAAGACCGCGGGCGGTCTAGGGACATCTGAGAAAAATAGTTGATCAATCAAACGGACAACAGCCGTCGGGTGAACGGACTTGGTAAGGAAGAGGCCGGCCCACAGCCTGTCTATATTGAAGTCCTCCTCGAACGGCACATCAGGCTCTCCAGTATCTGTATAATCACTTAACAACTGCCTCTTGTCTGTGATCGCTGCCGGCTTCTCAATTAGCTCATGAATTAGCGGCGGCCATTCCGGATCAGTTGGCATAAACAGTCGGCTTAGAGCAATGGCAATGTCATTCATATCAAACCATCTATACCAGTCACATTCAGGGTCATCCATTTTTCTTCTCTTATCTGGCCACAATGATTCCAAAGCTTTGTAAGTAGCCAGTGGGGCTATGTGGCGAGCAAACTGCCGTGCATGTACATCTTGACAGTCCAGCATGGAGGTAACAAGTGTAGTTTGCTCATCATTCTGAATTCCCCCTTTTATAAAATGTGTTTGGAGGGTCCATATAAGAGGCTTCCGGTCTGTCTTAAGAGTGGAGGTCATGACGGCCCATGGCCGATCTTCATCTTTGCTTTTGTTCGGCACTTTATACCCTAGGCCACCCCGGGGAATCACTTTTTGGTGCCTGATTGGTTTAACACGGCCTTGGAGATTGACCCCCAAGCCTTTACCGGTCTTATATCCCATTTTTAACAAGATATTCCATCCAAGAGTATTCCTCATATTCTTCTTTTTCTTTCCTTGGGGAGGCAGGGGTGTTATTAGGGGTGAAGCTGGTTTAGTGACCGGGGGCTTTAGCAAATCTCGCCGCGGGTCGGCAACATCCAAGACTGAAAGTAAAGGCCTATTGGAAGGCCACATGGAAGGCACTGAAGTTGCTGAATGTATATCTTCTGTCGGCAAGATGGGCATGCTAGTAACTTTGATGATGCGCCCTTTGTGTGGAAATTTTATGCATTGATGGTTTGTGGATGGAACAGCATCAAGTTCTTGAATATAAGGGCGGCCCAGGATGCCGTTGAATGTTGGATCCATGTCTAGAATGTGAAAATCTACTGTAACTGTCACTGGACCCAAACCAACTCTTAGAGTGATCATTCCCAATGGCGGCTTTTTGGTATTATCATAAGCCGTGACGGTAATTGTAGATGGCCGGATTTGACTTTCTGGAATGCCGCACATCTTCAAGGTGCTCAGCGGCAGAACATTAATGGATGCCCCGGTGTCAACCAAACATTGCTTTACAGCTATCTTATTGATATAAATAGTGATACACAATGCATACTTTCTAGCCGGCTGAGGGGCTAATTCATGTTCATAAAAACGTAATAGCCGGTTGATTGTTGGCCGGATTCAAAACTGTAGTGACTTGTTCGGCAGGAATGCCTTCATTGACCATCACCTTTTGCAAATACTATTTTAGAGCCAGCTGATGTATGGTTGATCTTTTAATCAATTCTAAAATAGAAATTCGGGCCAGAGTTCTGTCCAAATGCTTCAATAAATCATACTTCGTGCCCAGTGTAGATTCTTGCTCTTGCTCTCCTTGCTCTTGTGCTGGCTCCTGCTCCCGCTGGGGGAACACTCGGTGGAACATCCGTCCACTACGGAGCACCATAGTTCGGGGCGCCTCTGTCGGGCCTGGAGTGGGTAAAGGGGTAGAGGAGGTAGAGGGAATAGTGGTATTGGGTGCTGGAATGGCAGGGGGAGAGGTTCTTGCAAGGGGCCTCGCTGGCTGGGGATTATCGGAAGGCGGAAGCGGAGGCCGAGTGACAAGGAGGGGCCTTGGAATCATGGTAGTGGTAGGTGGAGGTGGAACAGGAGGAGTGATGGCTGCCAGCGAGCGGCGGATAAGAAGAGGTCTATTTGGTGGAGGGTTTTGGTGTGGAGGGGAGTTCGGAGTTTGGCGTAAGAGAAGAGGCTGTGAAGGAGCGGTGGAGCGTATAAGGGTACGTTGTGGCTGGGAAGGAGATACAAGTTGAGGCCTTCTTATCAGTTGTGGTGGTTGTGGTTGATTGGAATTTTGACTAATGGCCCCAACAGAGGCGCTTTCATTATGCCAGTCTTGCCCTCTCTCCACTTCATGGATTGAGGTGACCAGGTTTACCTGTTGATTCTAAACTGGGTGCTCCGGTAGTAGGTTATTAACAATCCCCATGTTTTGCTGGGGTGCAGGAGCCTGTTGTTGCTGTGGAATATGTTGCTGACCTTGTTGTGGTTGCTGAACTGGTGGTTGCCGAGGAGGCCTTCGAGCCTTCAAAGTAGCGATGACCCTCCTCATTTCATCCCAATTAATATCACCTTGATCATTCATATCATGTATGTAATCTTTGAAGTGAAAACAATAATCAATGTTGTGCCCCGGATGCCGATGGAAGACGCAATACCGAGAGGTGTCTACATTTTGCAGCCATACCGCCCTTTCTTTAGGCAATGTAAGCAGGTTAGCAGCCATGAGGGCGTTAAAAATGTCTGACAAACTTTCAGGTAGCGGAGGGTATTGGGCTCTTCGTGGACCCATCGGCCTTCTCGGTTGTTGTGGTTGTTGCGGTTGATAATTAGCCGGGGGGGCACTTGGTGATATTGGTCTTGTGGATCAAAGGGGAGTTGTTGTTGTTGTGGAGGTGGAGGAGGCCTTAATGTTTGAGGAGGATTATTATTGACTGGTGGACTTGATTTTGGAAAGTGGGCTATTGTGGTGGCCTTGGGTTTGGAGGGTGGCGGAAAGGAGTGGAGTTGCCGAACGCGCTCACCTGCTCATTGATTACAGTGCCTTCGGTAGTTGGGCCAACATTACCAGTATGAACATTTTTCCCTATCACCTTTGGCCTTGGCTCGAACATGTCCATAATGGGCGAGTCTTTCATTTGAGTTTGTATATATCTAGCTCTTTCATAGAGCTCCTCCATAGTGCTTAATTTGTTCATGGCCAAAATATGACGGAATTGCGGAGTGGAGTTTGATATTATCATCTTGACTTGTTCTGTCTCCGACAATGTATCTTTTAACTTCTCGGCCATAGCCCTCCACCTATCAGCAAATGAAACGAAGTCCTCCTCGGGCTTCATCTTCTCAGCAACCAAGTCGGTAACAGACAAGGAGGGACCCACACGGTCCTTGTACTTCTGTATGAACTTCCGTTGAACTATATCAAAGTCGCCGGCATCAGCCGGCTCCAGAGAATAAAACCATTCTAGTGCTGGGCCATCCAAAGACCGCCTAAAGAGGTAAGCCAACGAATTCTTATTGTCCTGCCAGAATGATGCTTCATACATAAAGTCCTTCAAGTGAATGTTCGGGTTGCCCGTGCCATTATACCGCCGAAATTCGGCATTTCAGAAGGTGGTAGATGAAAAACCGGCATAGGGGGAAGCATGATTTCAGGAGCAATCTTGGATGCAGTGACCCTCTTAAGCTGTTCCTCCATACTAGCCATCTTTTGGAGGAGCAGAGCATGGCTATCAGACTCGGCTGGGGCCTGACGAAAAGAGTGTTGGTTTGTCATAGGCCTCCTTAAAATTTGAGAAACAGGAGGTTGTTGAGGCCTAGCAACGGAGTGACTTGCCGGCTGGGTCGGCATAGTCATAACAGGAGTTGATGGGCGCGAGGGCACCCTAGGGGCGACCGCCGGGTCGTTGGGAGAATTAACAGAGTGGCCACCCATGACCTGGGGAGGGTTAGAAGATGACGGGATAGACTTTCCCTTTAGGAGGGCGGCTTGAGCTGCCTGGCGCTGGGAGTCATCCAGCTGAGCAAGAGTTTTGAGAAATTCGTTGAAGTTGAAAGAAGGGGAGGTGTCCCCGGAAGTATTCTGAGTAGTAGGTTGGGCCTGGGAAGAAGGCTCAAACTCTAAAGCAGTAGTGGTGGCATCCACCATGTGGACCTGAGTAGAAGAAGAATTGTAGTTTCCCTTGTAATAAACAGAATCCTGAGAGGGAATCTCATAGAACGGGTCAGAGTGACCCTCCTCATACAGTCATAAGTGTACCCGTAGTTGGCCATATTGAGAATTTTACCTGAATGCAATTTCATTCTTGTGTTGAAAGAAATAAATTTCCAGCAATGAGATATAATCAATGAATATCACCTTTTCAAGCAAGAGAAACACACAAGTTGTAATGAATCCCAAAGATTTTAAGATTCTCCTTGGAGATTAGGGTGAGTCCAATATTAGATTCTCTCTTTTGAGGGTGGATCCTGGTTGAAAATTTAGGTATAATCTCAGGGTATCTAGATTTTTCTCTCTCATCTCCAACGTATGGGTCAACTATACTCCGGGTACTTCAATGGTACAACCTACCTGGCGTCCGTGAGGGAATCCATGGGTGCGAGGACTTACAGAGGCTTGGCTTAGGAATTTCCGGTCCAATGAGACGGAATGCTCAAAGGAGGGTCCTTCCTTCACCAAGAGGGGTGTAGCTCCTAAAAAGTGTGGGGAGAGGAGGTCTCCCAAACCGTATGCCCTAAATGCAATCTAATGCAAGCAATATCAAGCAGGTGATATCAAATAGATTAAGTAGATAAACACCAACAATCAGCACTTCTGTGGGCACAGAAGAAAATGACACCTTGAACAAAGGCGTTAAATCAACAGGCAACGTCTGGAGTGCAGTCGCTAGCCGCTGTAAACAGTGCAAACTAAAATGACACCTTGCTATAAGGCGCTGAATAAGTGAAAAATGCTTCCATTGGAGGCGTCAAATCGTGCAGTAAGCAACAGCAGGCAAAAAAGACGCCTTGGAGTGAGGCGTCAAATGATGAACGGACGCCTCTGTATAGAAGCGTCAAAACACTGTAATAGTAATGGGATGGAGGGCAAAATGATAATAATCAACTAAATGACGCCTTGGTGTAAGGCGTTGAATGATGAAATGATGCCTCTGTGAGGGGCGCGAATTATAAAAATGACAAAAATGCAGGAAAATGACTGAAACAGCGCCTCAGTCGCGGTCGCTGTATGAATAAATGACGGCAGTGTGGAAGGCGCTACTCAGTTCAAAGAACCGACAGCCCTGGCAATCAGATAGAAGTCAAATAGAGATAAAAAAGTCTAATCAGTGGGAGGTGTGCACGTGGTGCACAAGGGGAAGGGTGCTACGTGGAGCACAAGGGAGGGGTATGCGAAGGTACCAAAGGAGTGGTACGCGAGGGCGCCAATGGGAGGGTGCTACGTGGAGCACAATGGAGGGGTACGCGAGGGTACCAAAGGAGGGACACGCGAGGGTGTCAATGGGAGGGTGCTACGTGGAGCACAATGGAGGGGTACGCGAGGGTACCAAAGGAGGGACACGCGAGGGTGTCAATGGCAGGGTGCTACGTGGAGCACAATGGAGGGGTAATCAAACTAAAAACAAAAGGAGTCCCATCGTGATCGCCAATTTGTAGATTATGGAAAATCCACAATGAGAAAAAGAAGAAAAAATATAAATGTAAAGAAGAAGAACGTAAAGAAGCAAAGAAAGAAGCACGTGGTGCTAATGGGAAGTGTGATCGCCAGAGGGGTTACCTCAAAAAGAATGAAAGTGATCGCATGTACCTTGTGTTAAGTGCGAGAGATTGTGAGATTTTCCTTCCTCCTTCCACCGGCCGGCCGATAAAGGGGGTTTGTAGCTTGATTACCCTTGCAAAGAACACACAAAACAAGTGAAAAAATGGATTAGCCAAAGGTGCATAGTATCAATGTTCTAATGATATGAACTCAAGCAAATAAAGCATGAACACACCTTGTGTGTTTTGATTTTAAACCCCTAAAGAGGAGCAACAAGGTTGGGAATAATGGATGCAATGATATGCAAACAAATGGGTTATATGATGATAATATCTCTAGCAGAATAGCTAGAGGGATGTGTATATGAGGTGATAATAGCTAACAAAATAACCAAGAGAGAAGAGGAGCCTTCTACTGTGTGCGTAGCAGTAAAGGTGAGAAGGCAAAAAACACGGCAGCTGCAGCGCTAGGGGAAGGATGAAGAATCCGCTGTGGAGGAAGAACCTTGAAGAAGCAACTGCAAAAGGAAGAAAACTCTCTCTCTTTCTCTGTAAAGCTCACACGATGCAGTTGCTCTCTTTTTAGCTGCCTCTTCCCCTCTCGCGTGGGAGAACACACGGGGGTATTTATAGGGCCAAAGATCCTTGCAAAACAAGGATTGAAATAAGGTAATAACCCTCCAATAAGAAACCCTCTCCCCAATCGAACACAAGGTGCAAAATGGGGTAAGGATCATTACTGGAAAGAAGCAGGCGAAACGGAGTTGAAAGTGAAAATGACGACATGCAGAAGGGCGTCAATTAAAAATGATGACCTCACCAGGGGCGTTAATTAAAATGACGCCTCCTACAGTGGTGTCAATTCCTGGACTTATTTATGGCAACAAAACACTTTCCTTATTAAAAATTCTGAAATGACGCCTGTCTAAAGGGGCGTTAAACAAGAGACGCTTCAAAGAGGGACGTCAATTCTTCATTTTTCAATTTGCTTAGGATTCGTAAAATTCCAGGAAATGACGCCACTATACATAGCCGTCCGTTTCTGAAGAGGCGCCCTTGACTACGCCGTTAATTAAAAGACGCCCCTACTTAAGGCGTCAATTCTATTCAACACAGAAAAATGCTAAGAAATCACAATTAAAACACGAAAAATAGAAAAAGTTCATATTAAGCCAATATTGAAGTCCACTTTGGGGGGTCACATGGTGACATGAGATTTACTCAACATAGCATCGATTTTGGCGTGTCTACACCCAATTGTTGTTAGCAGTACATGAAATGAGAGTCCTTACTAAATTCTTTTTTGTAACAGGTGCAAATGTTTCTTCATAGTCAATGCCATACGTCTGTGCATACCCTTTTACCACCAACCGAGCTTTATACCGGTCAACTATACCCTCTGGTGTTTGCTTGAGTGTGAAGACCCATTTACATCCCACAGCTTTCTTGCCGACGGGTAAACATACAAGCTCCCATGTCTTATTCTTCTCGAGTGCTCGCATTTGTTCAAGCATAGCTGCCTTCCGCTTTGGATCCTCTAGTGCAATCTTCCAATTCTCAGGTATAGAAACTGAGGATAATGAAGCTATGAAGCCCTGATAAGAAGGAGAAAGAGACTCATAGGACACAAAATTAGCAATGTCATACTTATATCCCACTCCATCCTTAAGATGAGTAGAAATATTAGCATGCCAGATAGGCTTTCCTAAAGCAATAGGAATATGTGAGTCATCATTATCTAATACAAAAGGGCTGGAAGATGGAGAGGAACTATCATGTGATGAGGAAGACAAATGTGAAGCCGTCGAGACTGGAGAAGGTGACTTAGCATTTGGAGAACATGTAATAGGCTCTTGAGATAGAGTAGAAGGAGCCCATGATGTTGAAGTGTCTAACTGAGGCAAAGACTCTCCCTGAGTAGGAAACACTGACAGTGGAAGTGAGATAGTCTCCCCCAGATTTTCAACACTCTCTATTGTATTAGAGTCACCAAATGCATAAGGGGCAGCAACAATAGGTGCATCAGAAAGAGGTGTCGCAATACCAGTGGCAATACTGTCCAACATCTCCATCTCCCCCTCTCAACCACTAGATAGAGTGGGAGAGGATGTTGAAGGCACATAAAAGGACTCAAATTCCATAAATGTAACATCCATGCTGATGAACATCTTCCGTTCAGCTGGACACCAACACTTGTATTCTTTTTGTGAGGGAGAGTACCCCAAAAACACACATTTAAGAGCCTGAGGATCAAGTTTTCCATTAGAGAGACGATGATCCTAAACAAAGCAAACACAACCAAACACCTTGGGATGAACTATGAAGGAATTTGTTCCCTGTAGACATTTAAGAGGTGTCTTGTAGCCTAGGATGCGACATGGCATGCGGTTAATCAAGTACGCTGTAGTCAACACTGCTTCACTCCACAAAAACTTAGGGACATGCATAGAGAACATCAAACATTGGGCTACCTCAAGTAAATGCCTGTTCTTTCTCTCTGCGACTCCGTTTTGAGCTGGGGTATCAACGCAGGTAGTTTGATGGATGATGCCACTATTGCATATATATTTATGAAATTCTTCAGACATACTCTTTGCCATTGTCAGTACGAAGGATCTTAAGCATTGCTCCATATTAAGTGCCAATCATCTTGTGGAAAGCTAAAAAGGATGCAAACACCTCACTTTCCCTTTTTAAGAGAGATCCAAGTACATCGACTAAAACAATCAATGAAGGTAACAAACCACCGATGCCCAAAAATGGCAGTAGTTCCACATGGTCCCCAAACATCTGAATGAACAACTGCAAATGGTGTTGAACTACGTAAACCAGAATATGGATAGGAACTCCGAGTATGCTTGGCTAGTTCATAAATATCACAAACTAACTTTTTCTTATTGCACAACTTATAAGTAGCTGGAAGTAAACGTCCTAAAAGTTGAAAAGATAGATGTCCAAGCCTTTGGTGTTGAGGAATCAGATCCGTGTCACTGGAAGAAGATGCCACCAAGCTAGCCTCAGAGTTGCCCCTGATTATTCCATCTTCCAAATAGTAGAGCCCATTATGCATTATACCAATCCCAAGTTTCATCCCTATCTCGAGCTCCTGAAAGACACAATGGGTTTAAAAGAAGGTCACAGCACAACCAAGGTCGTTAGTTATAAAGCTAACAGAGAGTAAATTTACTGGAAAACTAGGAACATGGAGTACTGATGATAAGGACACCGTTGAAGTGCAATTAAAGGACCCTTTACCAAAAATTGGAGCAGAGGAACCATCAGCAAGTCATACTTTGTCACGACCAGAACAAGGCGTATAGGTCAAAAAAAATTTTGAGGAGCCAGTCATATGACTGGATGCTCCAGAATCAATCACCCAAGGAAAGGAATCAATACAAGTAAGGGCAAGGGCCTGACCTCCAACATTTGTTTGAGCAAAGTTACTTTGAGACTGGAAATTTGAAGGTTGTGCTGAGGAATTTTCTGTAGGAGCACCATCAGAGACATGTATACTTGATCTGAAATTTTGCAAAAGCCGTAATTCTTCCGTTGACAAATCCCCTGTAGAAGAAGAGAAATGGGCTTGATTGTTTTGAACACCTCGGCCTCCCCCAATAGACCTACTGCCACCTCCAAAGCGACCATTACCACGACCCCAACCCCGAATAGGCCGACCATGTAATTCATAGCAGTAGGCCTTTATATGGCCAAGTTTGTGACAATGGTCACAAACTCGTACTCCCCGACCATAGGACGAACCACCTCCTTGAGTTGCATTAGAAGAAGAGTTTCTGGAACAACTAGAAGAGGACAACGGCTGTACTATTTATGCTAATCTAACTAGAGGATCTGAAGAAGACATGGTAGCTAAGCGGGTTTCCTCACTGAGAATTAAGAAAATAGCTTTTTCAAGAGATGGCCAATTTTGTGTACTCATAATAGAAGAGCGACGATACTCAAATTTTGAGTTTAATCCATCCAAAAAATCTACAAGTCGCTGGCATTCTGTCCATCTTGTGAACACACTGACATCATCAGGATGGGTAGGTGTAAATGGACTGTAAAAGTCAAAATCATTCCACAATCTTTTCAATTCTCCAACATATTCAGTTACAGACTTGGACCCCTACGTAAGGCTTCGAAGTTCCCTTTGAACCTTGTGTGCATGCATATTATTACTCTTGTGAGAGTAAGTTGTAGCTACAGCTTGCCACAATTCACAAGCATCAGTTATAGCCTCTATAGTATGAGCAACATTGGGAACCATTGAAGAAAGCAACCACACCACCACTCGGGAGTTTTTTGAACTCCGTCGCCGGATAGTCATTAGGGGCATCTGTTGACACCCGTTTTAGCCCACAAGTTGTGTCATTTCTCTTATTCATCATTTTTGATTTCCCGAATTAGCCATTATTTTGGAGCTTCCTTGGATAGATTTTGAGCCCATTTTTACCATTCCCTATCCTTTGAGCCTTGGAGATCATGATTTTTTTAGAGCCCTGGAGCTTATCTTATCAAATTCCGGCTTCCAAGTCAACTTACAGCCCATTTAGGCCGGTTTCCATCAAGCAATCAGCTCTCTCTCACTATGCAGTCTTGAAAGTGATTCTTTTTCACCCTCTTCCAGTTCTCTATTCAATAAGTTGTCTTCATCAAAGTTGTTCATCTTTCAAAGATATACAACTTCTTCTTCTATGACGTTGGCCAGTTCTGCCCCGATTGTGAGCTATTCACATTTTTCCGCCGTGCTGTGCCGTTCACCTATGTCTCAGAATTTTCCTCTCTCTTCCAGGCCCATTTTGCCCTCTTCTGATCATTTTCTCATCTTACTTTCTTCATGAAAGTTGTTCCTCTCTTAGTTATCTACAATTCCTTCTTCTACCACTTTCGCTAGTTCTGCCCCATTTGAGAGATACGCTTTAATTTCTAAAGTTGCACGCAGTATGCCCAGAATCTGCCTCCATCAATGTGACGGCCCTATGCAGGTGCGTTACATCAGTGTGACGGTCCTACGATAGACCGTCACACCGAAACTCGCCTAAAAACACCATGTTCGACCCATGGAGCGTGACGGTCTAGTATGGGTGCGTTACACCGAAACTCATCCGAAAATGCCCCGTTCGACCCCCAGATTGTGACGGACCTACCCTAGTCCGTTACATAACTCTGACGGTCGTATGATAGACCGTTAAAGCGTATCTCTCAAATGGGGCAGAACTATCTTGAACGTCGACTCACAACTTCGACCCTATCTTGAAGAGGGAAGTATTAGCTTTCCATTGCATCATTCTGGGCTTAATTTCATGGTCTACACTCTTAGTTCTAGTCTCCTCAAAATCACAAATCATCACAGTTTTCTGCAATTTCTGCTACACGTGTTTTTTCTCCGTTTTGCATCATTGATTTCTCTCTATTCTCTCAATCAAATATCGTGATTTCAAATCTCATGCATGCACAACACACCCACCTATCTTTTCCACCCTTTCACAGGGGTTAAAAAATCTCCCCCGGTGCGTTCTCCCCCTTTTATTCATGCTATTTTATCACTTTGGGTAGATTTCTACACTTCATGTTCTAATGGGTTTTTGCCTTTGTGTTTCATCTTTGTTTCGTAGGAGAGCATGAATACAACGTGAGGCCTTCTTCATCTAGCCGGCTGGGAGGAGAAGAGGTTCGATTCCACAAGTTCCCCGCATCCCGTTCTTAAGTAAGCGCGATCAAGTCTTCATATTTCCAAGGTACACGACGCCGTTCCTCTCCTTTCTTCATCCTTGCGGCGTTGTTAATCCTTGGTGGTGATCACGGTTAGTATTTCTATCCTTTCATCCCCCTTGTCTTTGATTCACATGTTTATGTATATATGTATTTAAAGGGGGGGGGATAGGAATCTAATAAAAAAATAAATCAACACTTTTTTGGCGATCACGGTGGGACACCAATGCCCATCACGCTTGTTTTCATGCTATTTTGTTAGTTGGGTTGGTGTATGTTCATATTTAGGTGATATTTCCTCCATCCTCCCACTATTTTTGGTGTTTTACGGGCTCTGGTTATGTGACGGTCTTATGGTAGACCGTCACTGTCATATAACGGTCATTTGGTAGACCGTTACAACTTCTGGCAGTCTTGCACGCATACTCACAGGGCCGTGTTCGTCGGGGCATAACTTTTGATCCCGTAGTCCGATTTAGTTGATTCTTGTTGCGTTGGATAGCCCTTTGTATTGTCTTTCCATCCATATATGATTTGCATCATTTGGTTAACATTTGCATATTCTAATATTGTCCAACTTTTTGAGTTTTGTGCATAAGTTCTGCAGGCAGGCTCAGGGACAGGTTCACAGGTCCATCTTTACTCAATGATTTGACTACCTTCCCAATGTCTGATTGCACTAATTTTTGTTCCATTGGATAGTCATTTTTATTGTCTTTCCATCCATATACTACTTGCATCATTTGGGTCACGTTTGCTTAGTTAAAAATTGTCATCATTTTAGCATTTTGTCCATAAAATCTGCATGTGGTATGCGCATAGGTTCACGGGGGCATCTTTGCTCAGTGATTTGATTGACCTCCCGGGGTCAGATTGATCTGTTCTTGGGCCCGTTGTGTAGACCTTTGTATTATCTTTCCATCCATATACTATTTGTTTTAGTTGGATCATGTTTGCATAGTTTAATCTAGTCTTGATTTTCTAGTTTTAAGCTAGAATTTGCATGCACTCCGGTGCACATAGGGCCATATATTGCATATCATAGTTGCATTTCCTACCTTGATAAGTGATCCTCTCGCTCCCATATTCTTGGGCTCGACTAGGTGATCTTATCCGGGACCTCCATAAGTCCCCGTGAGCCGTGGATTCCCACACGGACGCCGGGCCGGTTGTACCTTTCCACCCCTTAGGCCTGCATTTGCATACGTGTGAGGGAGTTAATCTTAGTCAACACAAAATTTGGACCTTATTCCCATAGGATTCCTATATTGAGGGAATTTTCTCTAATTCAAATCATTAAAAGGTCTATTAAAACCCCTAAAAGATTTCCCATCATATTAACTTGTTTGACTTGGGTAGTGAAAACTTTCACATTGCATTGTTTATGTTGTTTGGGCTTGTCCAAGCCCATTAGTGGTGTTTTGTGCTGCATCCACATGTTTTGTTGTTGTTAGGCCCACTTAAGTCAGTCCATTTTGTTGGTTCATTGTCCAGTCCATTGTCCCGTGGCCTATTGTCCATTCGTCTTTACATTAGTGGGTCAGCCCCCCTTGTTCTCAAGCCCATTAAGCCCTTGCTTCCCCACTTGTATTGTCTTTGATCTCCTTGTATTAAGTCTCCATTTGCCCTGATGGAGTATCATTCTAACGCCTTGTATCATTCTTTTTCTCAATCTTCTTCCTATTCCCGCATGGAATCCTCTTCCCACGTGGGCCCATCTTCCCGTGGTCCTTTTGATCCATCCAAGAAACAGGCTAATCTCATGGCCCATCTTTCAAGCCTTGTTCGCCAAATGGATCCGGCCCAGGCCCAACGTCTTATTGCATCTCATCTTCATGGGCCTCCTTCTCTTAATGGGCCTTCTTCTCTCTTTAATGGGCCTCATCATCTTAATGGGCCCCATTCTCCTAATGGGCCTTATTTTTCTAATGGGACTCATTCTTCTTCTCCTTATGCTGCCAGCCCAATGGGTCCTTATGTTCATGCTTCTTCTAGGCCCACATATCCTTCCATTCCCGGAATGGGCCCTTCTTCTTCTCAGCCCGGATCCTCTTATCCGACCCAATACCATGCTCCTGGTCCCAATTCACATCCTCTTGCTCAAGTTGGCCCATATTCTTCTCGATCTCTCCCTACCCAGGAGATGATTGCTCAAACCCAACGTCGGCTTGATGAGCTTCAACGTCGGTTCGATCCTAAGTCCTCCTTGAGTGTTCCATTCGCTTTCCAAGGTCTTCGACTTCCGTCTCCATCACAAATTCCCACATATCGCCGTTATAGTGTAGTCGGTGACCCGTATGTGCACTTGAAGGAGTTCGTTTATGAGTCGGCCCAATTTCGACATGACCAACACTTGATGGCTTATCTGTTTGGTCTGTCATTGGAAGGCCCGGCTCGGGATTGGTTCTTCTCTCTTTCGCAAGAGCAAGTTATGAGTTTTCAAGCCGTTCAAGAAAAGTTTATTCAGCAGTATCAAGACCAGGTTGGGCCTAAGTACTCTATTGTGGATCTGGCCCATGAGATGATGAAGCCCGAAGAGGAGTTTTCTACCTTTGTCGATCGTTGGCGTCGCTTGGCGGCGCAAGTCCTGGGGCACATACCGGAGGGAGAGCAAATCAAGATGCTGATATCCAATGCCGCGCCCGAGTATCGGTTTATCTTAGCCCTCAATGACATCACCTCCTGGCAACAATTATACAGCCGAGCCCGCTTCATTCGCCAACAAATCCAAGATTCCCTTGACCCCGAGTCTCCACCATCCACCTCCACATATCAACCTTCACCCTCCACGTGTCAACCCTACGCTCCCATGAGTCAGCCCGCCATGAGTCAGCCTTCCGCTGCATATCCCTCCACGAGCCAACCTCCCGCCTCTACGTACCCATACGCCTCCGCATATCAACCTTCCATGAGTCAGCCTCCCGCATCCACATACACGTCTCCATCTCCACTTCCGGTCAAGGGAACACCATATCCCGAGCAAGTAGATGCTGTCTACATACCTCTTCACTCCGTTCCACACATGCCATCACCGAAGCCCTCCACCACTAGCCACACACTCCTACCTACGCAACCTCCACTTCTGTAGCAACCCGGATAAAAATAAGATTTTTTTAATAAATCAAAAAAATAAAAGATAAGTGAATAGATGACAAAGAGCCTAAATGAGTAAATCATTAATCAAGAGGAAAATAGCGCCTTTTATCAAGGCGCTGATTCAAAAGGAAACGCCTCTGTATAAGGCATTAATTTAAAGAGGACGCCTAGACAATAGGGCGTCAAATTTCAAACGACGGGAAGATAAAATTAAGGAAAGGAAATGAAACGCCCTCTACCTGGGCACGTTTTACATAAGTAACGACGCTCGACAAGGCGTCAATTTAAATTCGACGCCCTCACTTAAGACGTTAATTCAGTTCGAGTTTCGTTCGACCTAGGAGACCATCCAGGGCAAGTTCTGGATAACTACGTCGAAGGTGGAATATAGTAAGAACTCTATCATAGAAATATAACTCCCAATAGAACTCTAACCCTATTAGGATTCCCAAAACCGTATAAGTAACCCTCTCTGTCGAACCCTAACAAGCTATTTGGCGATCTGCTGCTGCTGTCATCGACGTGAAGAACAGGTAATGTTCTTCCTCTTTATGTTTGGTTGTAAGTGTTGAAAGAACGTTGATGTTCTCTTCCTTCCTCATCTTCCTATACAGGTCGTCTGTGTTGTGAAGACGATCATCCTGTTGACTAAAGAACGAGTGTTCCTCGTCCATATTCTTCCTGCACGTGGGACGTGAAGACCGTGTCTTCCTTCCTCCTTATTGAACTGAAGATAAAGACTGCTACTTTTTCTTCCCATCCTACAAAACAACATACTCTGTTCGTAACAGAGTACCGTTTCATCATCAAAGTTCATCAGTCAATCCACAACAAAAGGTAGGTTTTCTCAAGAATGTAGCCCAAACCAATTACAATTGCTAATAATACCTTATATCATACATGCATATAGTTTTACTATGATTTCAAGCGTTTTCTGTAAATTTTTAAAAGAGGCGACCCAGCCCAGGGCGCTAATTCTAGTTTTGACGTCCTACCCTATAGTCGCCAATTTCAGATAATTGTTAATTACTAATGTTTAAAATTCCATAACTATGAAATCATGAATCCAAATTAATGCATGATTGTACCCACAGAATCCTGTTATTTTTCTTGTCCTATCCATGTAACTACTTCCTGTAAATTATTTATCATGAAATTTCGTTACTGTTCATATTAATCCGGAAACATGTTAAATTAACGACCTGATGAAGGTCGTGTCTTATAGAACTAACGCCCATGTACAGGGCGCAAATTGAAAGGTAACGCCCCTGACCAGGGCGCGTTTTTGTTAAATTCCATAATATTGGAAATTTTGGTAAAATAAAAATAAAGAATGGACGACTGCTGTATACGTCGTCAAATTGTGAATAAACGCCCCTGAGTAAGGCGTTAATTGGATAATTAATGACTTAGCTTAAGTCGCTATTTTCTGTAATACTATTTTACACTGATTACTGTCAACCGAAGGGTTATATATATATATATATATCTATATCGGCACTATATTTCCACTCCGTGAGTATAGTCCCATGTTTCATGATCTTTTATCGCACTACCCTCAATTCTCATTGACATACAAGCTCTCCATTGGACATTCCGTTCCTTTGGACTAGCGAGTTAGTCATAGAGACCTCCGTAAGACTCCTCGAGCCTTGGATTCTCTCAAGGCCGACTGAGCTGGTTGTACCATAAAAACCCATTACACAATCTTTGCCATGTCACTCTATAGAAACATGGTATACCGGCCCTCATGTCATGCCATGTGTATGATATGAGAAATTATCTTAATGAACGGAGAAGAACATGACGATTGTTATGCTGTTCTTGTAAACCCCAATTCTATATCAACATTGTTATGCTATTCTTGTAAACCCCAATTCTATATCAACATTGTTATGATGTTCTTGTAGACCCTAATTCTATATTAAACTTGATGTTCTTGTGGACCTCAATTCTATATAAAGAATGTCCATACTTACTTGTCATGGTACCCAAGTTAGGGAACCAATTCCACCTAGTTTTATCGATAATCGTGAGTGTACCGTTATTGTCGCCTATCTATGTCAAGTGTCATATTTTTGGACTCTATTCTATCAAAGTCTATCCTACATGTCTACAAGCTTTATTCTTGAAATTCCATATTGGCTATACACAAAAGTGGATGTTAAAATACATGATTAATGCCTGCGCGTATAGGGCCCGATCTGGTCCTGGGAGGAGCACCCGAAAGTACTTGTGCCCATGGGAGTTGATTGATCACGGTATTGGCATTATACCGAAGTGCATGACTAGCTTGACTGAACATTTCACAAATCTTGTACTTGTACCTGACTTGATATTACATGACTTGCGTGGCCCGAGAAAGGGTAATTATGTACTTGCTTGCTTGAACGTGATAGCCAAATTCCAACATGACATGATGAGTCTACTTGCTTGAATATCTTGGTATCTTTTGATATAAGTTCTTGAAAGTTCATCGCTATCTTATTGTTATACACTCTCTCTATCTTGTCGTCTTGCGAGCATGCATAGCTATAGTGCATTCATGAAGATGTAATTACTTAAACCTATTACTAGTTCTTGAGATATAATTTCCTACTGAGCGTTCGCTCACTCAGCGTTTCCTTACTTTTCAGGTAAGTCCGACGATGAGGGAACTCAATCTGAAGGGGATGGTCAAGAGTGACAGAGTTAGAACTACTCAAGCATAAATTAGTCCTGTCTTTTCTCTATTTTTCTTGAGTCAAGCATTATATTTTATTTTATTGAGTCTAGTATTTGCAAGGTTTGTAATAGACATATTCTTATGAAGGAATAAAGGATTGGGTTATCTTTACTTTTGCGCATATCTGATTTTGGTGTCAAATACACTAATACTCTGATTGACATGATTGATATAAACTCGTCATGCATCTCCGGGTATCTTCCGCTCTCGGGGCGTGACAACTTCCGTCTCCACAACCTTCTCCACTATTACATATCCTTCGGCATCCACCTTGCCCGAAGCAGGCTCCTCGCCTTCCATTGCCAGAGTGTTTCACAGATATATTTAGGGCTTTGATGGCCACTCACGCATTATCGCTCCCTCCGGTTGTGCCTTGCCGACCCGCGGTCGGGGATATGCTTCAGTTCTGTGATTTTCACCGCCAACAGGGGCATTTGGTGGAGGATTACCCCGAGTTCCGGGATTATGTTTATGATCTGGAAGATCAAAAGAGGATTGATTGGGCCGCTATTCACAAAGTCATTTTACATCTTCGCAGCCAACAGCAGCAACAAGAAGTGCCGCCCGGGCAGCTCTCTCCTTTACTTCAAGACAAGGGGCACCCCTGTGATTCCTCGTCTAGTGCTGCACTCGCTCCATCACCTACTCCGTTACCTCCGCCATCTCCTACCCTGGCTCCATCGTCGCCACAAACCCAACCCTCTGCTCATGCTAGTGCCTCTCCTTCTTCTTTCACCGCCACTACCACTACTTCTATCCCTAACACCGCTCGACGCGTTATGTTGACACATCGACGGTGGACACCACAACCTCCCTCTTCACCCTCTCCACCTCCATGTCCACTACCCCCATCGCCTTCATCACTATCCTCACCATCTCCATTGCCATCACCATCATCTCCATCTCCACCACTAGTGCTTCCATCACCGCCTTTATCTCCACCCTCGCCTCCATCTCCGCCATCACCTTTGCCCGAGCCTGAGCAAGCCACACCTTTTCCTTTACCTCTCCCCTCAACCACGCCTTCAACTTCACCTTTTTTGCCACCCGAGCCTATCATCGCCACATCGCATGTGCCTTCACTTTCCATCACCACTCCCGTTATAGCCTCCATGCCTTACAAACCTTCACGTGTTCCACCCAAACATATTCCCTTTACTTCTCCAACCACTTCCACCCCACGGAGCGGGTGTGCGTTACCCATGGTGCCCCTTGGGTCTAATCCCCAGGGAGACAATAAGCCAAGTCAGGATGATTCGATGCCGGCCGTGCATTTCAAGATCCAAGACTTCATTTGCGGGATGCCGGTTCACGTCCCGGTCCCTGGTTATTTTGGGGATGTTGAGTCTACACTCCTATTGAAGATGGTTGACAAGAAGAGTTCCCTTGATGATGTGAAACGACCCCTCGGACCTAGAATAGCAAGCAACACAACAAGTTGGCAGCGTCACACTAGTTCGGACTCACTCGCGTTGGCACACTCGGGTCCGTAGGTGGACCGGCGATGGCGGAGAGGGTCCGAGGATGGACCTCAAGGTTCCGAGGGTATGGCCAGCTAGGGATGGACCCCAATGGGCCAGGGATGCCCAATATCAAGGTTGACCGGCACGCCGAGGGCGTGGGATGTAGGGTCGCACTCTCAACTCACTCCGCGGTGGTCGCTCAAATCGGTGCTATTTTTGAGATCGGGCACTCACTCACCGACCGACGGCACTAAGATGCTATACTAAACAAGCAAAGTAACCCAGTAGAGAAGTGCAACCAGGAGCTCACCTGATCGGCGTGAAGACGCCGATCCCGGTCGGAGATGATGGGCGAGCGGGGAAGTGTGGGTTCCCCGCACACTGCGCCGGTGAAGCTTGAACCCTGTTGAGATTAATTACATCCACTACTCCTCACACAGGAGGGTTGGACTAGGGGTGGGGAAGTAAGGTTTACATGCAAACACTACCTCCACGCAGGGAGGGGCGCTAAGCCGGCCAGGCGGGGAGGGGAGATTCACCGAAATCACGAAAGGGGAAGCCGATGTCGAATCTGCCTGCACTCTGCGACAAATGACTGACAGTCAATTTGGAGGTCGTAACTTCCAGTACGGAATTTTTCTCATGATGAGACCAGAGGGAAACTCTTCGTAACTGGGGCTAGGAGGCCTCAGAAGTTTTTAGAATTCTTCTGACGTCGATGCTGGTCCAGGTGGGGAGTCGAACAGAGTGACAGAATCTGGGGAAGGTGGCTTCAGGTTCTTGGCAGCAGGTTGCAGAGGCTGCCCTGACAGCTCCCGGACTCCGAATGATGAACCTCCGGAGTTGCTGGAATCGTGGACGAGTCCTCTTCGCAGAAAAACTGACGGGGAAGCCGAATGAGGTCGGAGTCGACTGGGGGACTCTGAATAGTGAGGACAGGTTGAGGCAGACTGTGAGACGCAGATTAGAGTAGCCGAGGGAGAAAAATGGTAACTCTGTCCCACGGATGCCGAACGCAGTTCCACTTTTTGATTCTAAATGAGGATTGGGCGAGGAAGAACTTTGTTGAAGAGCTCTTGGCCTGATTCGTCTGCGATTCTTCGGGGTACAGCTTCTCTTCCAGTTCAGGAGCTCGGTATGAGGAACTCTGCGCAGTTGGGGGACATCGGACCTCCCAGGCAGCACGGACCTCGGATGAGGACGAGACCAATGCGGTGGCGAAGCAGACTGGCAGAGCTTTCCGTTGATGTTGGCCACGCCCTCAGAAGATCCGGGATGAGGTCGTGGGCGACGCTGCAACAGGGGGGGCGGTTCTGCAAAACTGTAGCTGCTCACTAGTATATAGAAAATGGGGTAGATGGGGTGGGAGATGGGGTGGATGTGTGTGGGGGGCGACCCCGGGCTGTGTGGGGGTCTGGTATAGGGTGATCTAAGGTGTGGGAGGGGCGGAATGGGGGCTGGAAGATGGTCTAGCAGGTGGAGGAAGGGGGAGCTGCGAATTTGGGTTGGGATAGAGAGAGAGAGGGAGATCTCTCTCCTTTGGTTTGAATGAGAGGTTAATGGGGTTTAATGTTGCTTTGGGAAGGGGAAGGGTTGTGTTGGGGAGAGGAAGGGGTGCTTGGGAGAAGGGATTCTCCCTTGGGAAAATGAAAGGTTGTATGGGGAAGGGGAAAGGTTGCTTGGGAGGAGGGGGAGGTGCCTAGGAGAAAGGGATTCCACCTAGGGGTTGGAGGGGACTTAAATGGGAGGTATGGGGAAGGGGGAGGGGTCTTAATTAGAGAGTGAATTTCGAATTTGGGGTGGGGAGGAGAGAGAATAGGGTTCACCCCCTTTAGAGAGAGAGAGAGAAGTAGAGAGAGAGAGAGCTAGAGAGAGAGAGAGAGAGAGAGCAAGAGACACACTTCTTGTGGATTTTAAACTCAATACTTCATTGATTCATTAGCTTCAAATGGTGAGATTGGGGTCCTATTTATAGGAATCCCACAATTTAACATAAGACCCTAATGTTGTGCCCCTGTGGTTTTGATGATGGTTTTGATGATTGGGTGTTGATATGAGTCAATCAAATGTTCAGTCATCTTGCTGCTGATGCTCAGTCATGTTACATGCTAAACTGATGCAATAAAATATTCATTGCTGTGGTTTTGATGATTGGGTGTTGATATGAGTCAATCAAAAGTTCAGTCATCTTGCTGCTCAGATTAGATTAACATATTTGATGCTCACTCATGTTACATGCTAAACTGATGCAATAAAACATTCATTGCTGTGGTTTTGATGATTGATTTAGTTTTGATGATTGCTGTTTGATGTGAGTCACTGTGAGTCATCTTGCTGAAATGAGTCATTGTCCTTCATATGCTCAGTCAGTTTATCTGCTTACACTGTGAGTCATTGCAATTGAGGTTTCAGACTGTTATCTGCTACATAAAGCTTTCATATGCATTTACAGTCTATGCATTGAAATGAATGGGTCAATGTAAGTTTTGTTAAGCTTGCATGCCTCATAGTTCGTGCACGTTTCATCAATCACAGGTTCGTGCACAAGTAGGCTTGGCAAGTCTTCAGGTAAGAGAGCTATAGAAGCTCGTGCAGGCTCTAGCTTAGGCTGATTCGTGCATACTTAACCCCGTGCACATTTTTGGTTGCCATAAAGTTCGTGCATTTCTTGCTTTGAACAATGTCCGTGCACAGTCTGTCCACCTCGTGGTGTTTTCACAATTGTGTCTTCATAGAACATTATGTATCTGTTCTACGTGTTGTCTCTCCTCACAAACACGAAAAGACTTCGTGTCGTTTAAGTTTATAACACTTCGTGTTGATCTTGTCTATTACCAAGAAATCTGCTAAGAGGTAGTACATTGTGTGTCTGTACTGTTACTGTCTTCCTGTTGGTTGGCACTTCGTCTTGTTTGAGTATAACACCCAGTGTTGTACTGCTTGTCTTCATGTCGTGTGTCCGTTTTGTCTCCACTATATCTCGTATCACTTACTGTAGTTCCTCGAGTCGTTCGTAAGTTCGAGCAGTCCTGTCCTCGAGTCGTTTCCCAGTAAACCCCGTGTCGTTTTGACTCCGTATCAATGACTGTTTCTATCTTTGTTTTGTCTTCAACACGTGTTAGGTCTGTTCAGTTCGTGTCGTTGTCAGTCATTGTTGTTTTCATCGCGTGTCATTTACTGTTGCTCTTCGTGTCGTTTTTTCCTTCTCAGGTCTTCGTGTCGTGTTCCTGAAGCTGCTCTAAAAGTTCTGATGAACTTCGAGTAGTTTTCCTGTAGACCTCGAGTCGTTCCTACTTAGTAACCACACTTAGTGTCGGTCACTGTTTGTCCACGTATTCGTGTTGATACGTCTTCGTGTCGTTTTTCACTCCGTGTCGTTTTTGTTTCACTGCGTGCAGAACATTGCAGCACTTCGTGTTGCTTTCTGTGCCACCACCTTGTGTCGTTCTCTGTGTAGTGTGTGGTTTTGTCACCACTATACTTCGTGTCGATTGTTCTTCACTTCGTGCTGTTCTTACCGTCTTCGTGTTGGTCCTTCTCACTAGACCTCGTATCGTTCTTGCTTTGACCACACTTTGTATAGTTCTCTTTGAAGTATTATCTCTGTCATAGTGTGTATCTCGTGTCGTTCTCTTCATTAGGTCTGTTCTGTCACAGCATACCTCGTGTCGTTTTCTGTGTGAACCTTGTGTCGCTTCTCTCTGTCCTCTAGTTGCATCTCGTGTCATCTTCCTTGTTGTGTTAGCCTTGTTCATTGTATCACGGTTCGTTCACTTCCAACCTCGTGAAGTAGTCACCCTGTGTTGACATTACATACCTCGTGCGCCTTAGCTTTAAATAAGCATGCAGCGAACTCTGATTGACTAATGGTGTTAATCTCATTACAGGTCCGAGGAAGAACATTTCACACACCTGGGCTGCACGTGATCCAAGACAAGAGGAACAAAATGCAATGAAGGCACGTGGCAAGAAAGTTCTGGATCAAGCGTGGGAGGCACACGCGTCTTGTGCCCTATTCACCTGCTGCTGATGCTATATAAGGTAGCCTTCGTCCACAGATGAAGGTTGATCGAGTTGGCGAGAAGAAAATCTCATACAGAGAGCCACGATCCAGATAGAAAAAGAAAAGAGAAAGAAGAAGAGCAGAAGGAGAAGAAGAGAGGTAGAGAGCTCGAGAAGAGTGTGAAGAGAAGAAGAAGTAGAGAGTGAGAGAAGAGCAGAAGAAAGAGAAAGAAAGATAGAGAGTGAGCGAGAGAGCTCGTGGAGAAGAAGGAAGATCTTACCTGAAGATCCGTCTACTGGACCGTGGATCAAATCCAGGCCAGTCAGCTCCGTTGAGAGCCACATTGTGCATTTCATTTTTCAGCTTTCTGTTTTGCTGAAGTCATTTTTCGTTTATTGTTCTTTCCTTTGTTTTCTGGTTTGCTGTGTTTCCGATACTCTGTAGAGTGGTCGGGGTTCCTCCTGTTAGTTCAGGAGAAGGGAGATTGACATCTCCGGGTGCAAGTAGCTAGGTGCTACTTGTGGGTTCCCTCCGGTTTGGAGGAAGGGAGATCTGATCTCCAGTTGCAAGTAGTTGGGAGCTACTTGTGGGTTCCCTCCGGTTTGGAGGAAGGGAGACTTGTCTCCGGTTCTGGGCTTGTGGATTCAAGTCCAGGGGTTCCCTCCAGGTCTGGAGGAAGAGAGAGCGTGTGTCTCTGGTTTGCTAGTGATTGGTGTCACTAGTGGTTCCCTCCGGTTGGGAGGAAGAGGGGAGGCTGTTCCCCTGGTCAAGCTGTTTGGCAGCATTTGTTGCAGACTGAGTCTGCTGTTTCTAGCGTGAGCTAGTGGAAGCCACACTCGGGTTGAGTGTGGGGTGGATGTAGGTCTGAAGGACCGAACCACCTAAAAAACCCCTTGTGCATTGTGGTTTGGTTTATCTGCTTTTGCTTCCGCTAGATGATTGCATAGGGGAGCTCTAAGCGTTTGGCTTCTGTTTGAGCAGAAGTGTTGATTGGTCTTCTTAGAATATCTTAATCTGTTAAGAGAGCGAAATTCCAATTGAATTTCAGATTGTCGAATCTGTCTTGTTTTATTCTAGGTTTTTAATTGGGTGAAGGTTGATCAAACGGGCTATATTCATTCACCCCCCCTCTGAATACTTGCACCGAACCTATCAATTGGTATCAGAGCAGGTTCCCTAGCTCAACAGATCCAACGATCTGAAGGGGATCCTGCCATCGTGTGAAGCTTCTTATCTATGTGTGTGTCTGTCCTGCTGCTTGGATCTCTCATCGAACAATTACTGTTCTAAAACTGTTTGTTTAAATGTCTTCTCTCGTGATATTTGATGGTTCAAATTACAGCAGTTGGTTGGGCGGCATTGGCATTCACCTGAGTTCCATTAATCCTAAATTATGGAATCTCATATCAAAGGACCCACACAAAGTGCCTCAGGATGAGGCCAGATGGTCTAGGAGGGACATGAGGAAGTTTAAAGAGAATACTGAGGCCTTTAATATTCTGAGAGACTCAGTAAATATTGACATGTTTCCTTGTATTGCAGGTTGCTCAACAGGAAAAGAAATCATGGCTCAAGTGAAAGCCATACATGAGGAAAAAGGTGGACTGTGCTTAGTCGGAAATGGAGGAGACTATAGTGACAGCCATAATCCAGAAGATGATAATGGCAAGGCAAGCTCAAATGATCAGGAAGAGGATAATGATGAGGAGGTAAACATCTTCGAAAACTTCTCTTTAGATGATTGGGAGAATGCATACGCTGAGTTGTTCGAGTTTCATGAACAATTAAGAAAACAATACAAGAAATTGAAAAATAAAAGTGATCGAAGTAGTTCTACTCCACAATGTGAAAACTGTTCAAATATGCAGAAATCTCATGACGTCTATTTATCTGACTTCCATATGCATAAAAACCAGAATGAAAAATTGATGAAAAAACTTGAATGTGTTAGCTCTGAATTGGATATTGTGAAATCCGAAAATGAATGCCTTAAGAAACAATGTGAAAAACTTCAGGCTCAAACAAAATGCTCTGATAATTCTGCTTGCAATGAATGTGCATTCTTGAAGGAATTGATTGAAGATTTAGACTCTGATGATAATATACAGAAGAAACTAATCACTTCCTTGAAGAAAGAAAATGATTCACTACTTATTCAGAAGAAGGAAACCGATAAATTACAAGATAAGCTGATTGAAGAAAACCTTCATCTGAAGGAACAAAACAAAAAGCTAATGGTTCTTAACACTATTTCTTCTGAAAAATGGCTGACAGTTGAAAAAGGGAAATCTATTCTGAAAGAAAATGAAGTGAGTAATGAATTCACATTGACACTGGAAAATGAGACTCTGAAAAGTCTGAACGATGAATTGCAAAATCAACTTATGTTGTGTGAGGACCACATTGTGTCTTTAGAAAGAGAAATTGAAGATCTAAGAAACTCCCTGTCAAAATTTGTTAAGGGAAGAGACAATCTGAATAAGCTCCTTGGTGCGAATGTGAATTTTCAGAAGGAGGGACTGGGTTACAGTCCAGACATGAAGAAGGCTTTTGGAGAAAAATTGAAGACTGTTTTCGTTAAAAGTTCAGAACAAGAAAAGCCCTCTACCTCATTCTCACCTCAGTACAAAAATCAGAAAGAGAATGAAAAACAGAAAACAAATAGAAATAACTCTTCTATGCATATTGATCACAGTCCTCACCCACACTCGCATACATCTAGAAAGAAAATAATCTGTCACTACTGTCACAAACACGGACATTTGATGCATGATTGTAATTTGATGGAAAAGGATGACCTAGCAGCTGCTCAAAACAATCAGGCTAGAAAGCATGTCCCGTGGGATAAGAAAATTGATTGTTATAACTGTGGAAAAATAGGACATGTTGCTGCACAATGCTGGTCAGGGTCGTTTAGAAGAAACTCCCTTCAATGTTCTCATTGTAGAAAGCATGGCCACACAGTCAAAGACTGTTGGCATATCCAGGGTAGGAATGTCAATTTCAAATATGCTAAATTTCCTACAAAGAAAAATGATTTTGGAAGAAATAAAGTTGCATATAAAAGAAAGATTTCTACATGTTCTGAATGTGGTAAGCTAGGCCACAAAGCTGCCAACTGTTGGCTAACTGATTATGGAAAGAAAAATTTTCATCATAATCAAAGAAATACTCATGCTCATCTACATAGGCATCATACTTCAGCTAATTCAGGACCCAAGACTGCTTGGGTTCCTGCAGGATCAAAATAATTAATCTTTGCAGATGTGTCTTGGAAATGAATAAAGGGGGCTAATCAACCAAGGCACTCAAGAATGAAACCCCATGACTACATTTCAGGTTAGCTCTGAAAAACTCTGCTTAAATTCTGTCTTCTGAATTTGGGTGCTCTAAATGCCTGCATATCATGTAATTCCTGAAAATCTGAACTGAATGTGAATGCTGTCTGAAAACTATCTGTTGCATAATTCATTGAAAAAAAAAACCTGAATTGCATATAGGACTGTTGAGTTTACCTTGTTATTCATGACCTCGATGGTATATCAAATGGTAAGCTTCCTAAAGACAGGGAAATCTGTCCGGAGGTCCTTACTATGTGAGAGCTGGTCTTTCAGACCAAGTGCTCCGCCTAGTACCATGGGTCATGCTGCTTGATAGGGCAGTCAGAATGTGCATGTACCATTTGGAATCAGATGTTCAGTTTTCAGTACAAGCATTGCATGTTTTCAGGGGGAGTCACTTGTATATCTTTGCATAACAATTCAATGTAGAGTCTTTGCATGTCCCTGCATGCATATAGTGCATTGCATCTCCCTATTTTGGAAATGCCAAAAAGAGAGTTCGAATGCATATTGTGAGGGGGAGTCATTGCAATTGCATAAAGATTGTCAAATGCATACATGGGTCAGAACTCATTGCATATCATCTCTTACTGATTTTGTTGACAAGCCTTGATCATAATTTGAAAACACTAAGCTTCAAAATCTCTCCTATCAATTGGTAACAATTGGTATCATTTGGCTTCAGAATTCTATCAGTCTTTCATGAAGATTTCAATGGACTATCTCGATCGTAAATCTGAAAAAAAAAAAACTCTTGAACTAGAAATCTTCTATTATACATTCTTATGAATATCTGAAATAACTCATGTGGTTTAAGCTTAATGTATTCATGGAGCTTAACTTCAAAATCTCTTAACATATCTGAATCATGCTTAATAAATCTTAACCAACTGGTTCATACTAAGTCTTGCAAAAACTTCTGAAATCTGCACTTTTGAATACATGACTTCAACTGGTTAAGTACATGAAACTATTATTGATTTGAAGCAAATGAATGTTTTTTTTTTGGGGTTATTGTCAGAGCAATGACATTGGTCACTGAGAAACACAAGTCAAAAGGACTGTGTCATGAGGTGCCTTAGTTAACTCTGAAAAATAAGAATTCATTGAAAATCAGGTAGAGCAATGGCATGCACACTGAGAAATATAACTCACTCATCAAGAAATGATTTGGAGTGTGTCATGATGTGTAAATGCTATCTCCGTTCATATATTGCATGACAGTTAGTCACACTAAGTGCTTAGGGATATTGGCCTCTGATCAAGGTATATCCTCTAGTTACAAGGTGTGCACTGAACTAGAGTGCTCGTAAAATTTGTAGCATAAAAAAAAAATTGTTGAACGAATTGAAATATCTGAATATTGATGCTAAAATCAAATTGCTACAACCCTAGACAAAGTCATATGACTTCATAATTGCTTGATTTCAATATTGATGCATGTAATTCCGAAAGAAGTCAATAAATTTGATTGTGTAAGAGAAAGGGAGTCTTATCAAGATAAATATGAGGGCCTGGTTCATTTTTATTCAACCATGGTTTCAGATATCAATACAGAATTTTATTGATAAACTCTACATACATCATGTTTAAACCATGCTGTTCAATAAATGTCATTCATAAGCCCTTATGATAGAAGACTTTGAAAACTTATGCTTTAGAATTATGAGATTGATATCTCTTTGAAATCAGGCTGAACTTCTTGTGTTTGGAACATCTTTGAAAAATCTGTTAATTGAAAAATCTGTTTGCCCCTGTGGTCTCCTTCTCATAAGAGTCCACTTATTGAGGGGGAGCTTCCATGTCATGCATCACTTGCATATCAATTGGCATCTCCTCAGGGGGAGCATTCCTTGTCATGCTGAATCATGTTCATATCATTTGTGACCTTGCATTCATATACTCAGGGGGGAGTATTGAATTTCTTGTTGCATCTGCATTTTTGCATTTAACCCTTCCCATCACTTTGATCTTCTCTAACTCATGCTTTTGCTGAAACTATTAAAGGGGGAGAATCATGTTCTTGCAAGGGGGAGATTTTGACTGAACTTTTATACATGCTATAATTTCTCAAATTATTTTTCTTTTTGATGAAGTCAAAGGGGGAGAATAATTTGAGTCTTTAGAATGCCTCACATCATCAGAATGACTCAATGTATTGAGAGTGTTGCCATCATCAAAAAGGGGGAGATTGTTGTGCCCCTGTGGTTTTGATGATGGTTTTGATGATTGGGTGTTGATATGAGTCAATCAAATGTTCAGTCATCTTGCTGCTGATGCTCAGTCATGTTACATGCTAAACTGATGCAATAAAATATTCATTGCTGTGGTTTTGATGATTGGGTGTTGATATGAGTCAATCAAATGTTCAGTCATCTTGCTGCTCAGATTAGATTAACATATTTGATGCTCAGTCATGTTACATGCTAAACTGATGCAATAAAACATTCATTGCTGTGGTTTTGATGATTGATTTGGTTTTGATGATTGCTGTTTGATGTGAGTCACTGTGAGTCATCTTGCTGAAATGAGTCATTGTCCTTCATATGCTCAGTCAGTTTATCTGCTTACACTGTGAGTCATTGCAATTGAGGTTTCAGACTGTTATCTGCTACATAAAGCTTTCATATGCATTTACAGTCTATGCATTGAAATGAATGGGTCAATGTAAGTTTTGTTAAGCTTGCATGCCTCATAGTTCGTGCACGTTTCATCAATCACAGGTTCGTGCACAAGTAGGCTTGGCAAGTCTTCAGGTAAGAGAGCTATAGAAGCTCGTGCAGGCTCTGGCTTAGGCTGATTCGTGCATACTTAACCCCGTGCACATTTTTGGTTGCCATAAAGTTCGTGCATTTCTTGCTTTGAACAATGTCCGTGCACAGTCTGTCCACCTCGTGGTGTTTTCACAATTATGTCTTCATAGAACATTATGTATCTGTTCTACGTGTTGTCTCTCCTCACAAACACGAAAAGACTTCGTGTCGTTTAAGTTTATAACACTTCGTGTTGATCTTGTCTATTACCAAGAAATCTGCTAAGAGGTAGTACATTGTGTGTCTGTACTGTTACTGTCTTCCTGTTGGTTGGCACTTCATCTTGTTTGAGTATAACACCCAGTGTTGTACTGCTTGTCTTCATGTCGTGTGTCCGTTTTGTCTCCACTATATCTCGTATCACTTACTGTAGTTCCTCGAGTCGTTCGTAAGTTCGAGCAGTCCTATCCTCGAGTCGTTTCCCAGTAAACCCCGTGTCGTTTTGACTCCGTATCAATGACTGTTTCTATCTTTGTTTTGTCTTCAACACGTGTTAGGTCTGTTCAGTTCGTGTCGTTGTCAGTCATTGTTGTTTTCATCGCGTGTCATTTACTGTTGCTCTTCGTGTCGTTTTTTCCTTCTCAGGTCTTCGTGTCGTGTTCCTGAAGCTGCTCTAAAAGTTCTGATGAACTTCGAGTAGTTTTCCTGTAGACCTCGAGTCGTTCCTACTTAGTAACCACACTTAGTGTCGGTCACTGTTTGTCCACGTATTCGTGTTGATACGTCTTCGTGTCGTTTTTCACTCCGTGTCGTTTTTGTTTCACTGCGTGCAGAACATTGCAGCACTTCGTGTTGCTTTCTGTGCCACCACCTTGTGTCGTTCTCTGTGTAGTGTGTGGTTTTGTCACCACTATACTTCGTGTCGATTGTTCTTCACTTCGTGCTGTTCTTACCGTCTTCGTGTTGGTCCTTCTCACTAGACCTCGTATCGTTCTTGCTTTGACCACACTTTGTATAGTTCTCTTTGAAGTATTATCTCTGTCATAGTGTGTATCTCGTGTCGTTCTCTTCATTAGGTCTGTTCTGTCACAGCATACCTCGTGTCATTTTCTGTGTGAACCTTGTGTCGCTTCTCTCTGTCCTCTAGTTGCATCTCGTGTCATCTTCCTTGTTGTGTTAGCCTTGTTCATTGTATCATAGTTCGTTCACTTCCAACCTCGTGAAGTAGTCACCCTGTGTTGACATTACATACCTCGTGCGCCTTAGCTTTAAATAAGCATGCAGCGAACTCTGATTGACTAATGGTGTTAATCTCATTACAGGTCCGAGGAAGAACATTTCACACACCTGGGCTGCACGTGATCCAAGACAAGAGGAACAAAATGCAATGAAGGCACGTGGCAAGAAAGTTCTGGATCAAGCGTGGGAGGCACACGCGTCTTGTGCCCTATTCACCTGCTGCTGATGCTATATAAGGTAGCCTTCGTCCACAGATGAAGGTTGATCGAGTTGGCGAGAAGAAAATCTCATACAGAGAGCCACGATCCAGATAGAAAAAGAAAAGAGAAAGAAGAAGAGCAGAAGGAGAAGAAGAGAGGTAGAGAGCTCGAGAAGAGTGTGAAGAGAAGAAGAAGCAGAGAGTGAGAGAAGAGCAGAAGAAAGAGAAAGAAAGATAGAGAGTGAGCGAGAGAGCTCGTGGAGAAGAAGGAAGATCTTACCTGAAGATCCGTCTACTGGACCGTGGATCAAATCCAGGCCAGTCAGCTCCGTTGAGAGCCACATTGTGCATTTCATTTTTCAGCTTTCTGTTTTGCTGAAGTCATTTTTCGTTTATTGTTCTTTCCTTTGTTTTCTGGTTTGCTGTGTTTCCGATACTCTGTAGAGTGGTCGGGGTTCCTCCTGTTAGTTCAGGAGAAGGGAGATTGACATCTCCGGGTGCAAGTAGCTAGGTGCTACTTGTGGGTTCCCTCTGGTTTGGAGGAAGGGAGATCTGATCTCCAGTTGCAAGTAGTTGGGAGCTACTTGTGGGTTCCCACCGGTTTGGAGGAAGGGAGACTTGTCTCCGATTCTGGGCTTGTGGATTCAAGTCCAGGGGTTCCCTCCAGGTCTGGAGGAAGAGAGAGCGTGTGTCTCTGGTTTGCTAGTGATTGGTGTCACTAGTGGTTCCCTCCGGTTGGGAGGAAGAGGGGAAGCTGTTCCCCTGGTCAAGCTGTTTGGCAGCATTTGTTGCAGACTGAGTCTGCTGTTTCTAGCGTGAGCTAGTGGAAGCCACACTCGGGTTGAGTGTGGGGTGGATGTAGGTCTGAAGGACCGAACCACCTAAAAAACCCCTTGTGCATTGTGGTTTGGTTTATCTGCTTTTGCTTCCGCTAGATGATTGCATAGGGGAGCTCTAAGCGTTTGGCTTCTGTTTGAGCAGAAGTGTTGATTGGTCTTCTTAGAATATCTTAATCTGTCAAGAGAGCGAAATTCCAATTGAGTTTCAGATTGTCGAATCTGTCTTGTTTTATTCTAGGTTTTTAATTGGGTGAAGGTTGATCAAACGGGCTATATTCATTCACCCCCCCTCTGAATACTTGCACCGAACCTATCACCTGAGTTTTAGACTAGTGACAATAAACTAAGGGAGAAGGGGGTGCCCATGGGCCTAGCCCACTTAATTGGGCCCAACTGACTCATTAACCACTCTAATGACAATTAACCTAGGTAGATGACTCTTTAACCTAGGTACTTGACTCAATAAAAGGGAAATTACATAATCTATGACTCAAGAAAATATAACAATTACAAGTCATGATTAAGAAAAAAATGCCGCGAACATGATGACGCATAGCTGGCAAGCAACGGGAACCTCGAAAGAGTGAGGAGTGGTAGGAGATGTCCTCATCATACCCCCGGGGTGCGGAGAACTCGACTCCGTCGAGTATGGGTCCACCGGGGTAGCGGTCCTCCAAAGTAGCTCCGGGCGAACCACGACCTCCAGACTCAACCTTGTGTCTGCGACCAGGGGACGGTCCTTCATCCTCTCATGGTGGCTCAGGCGCACCCTCTTGCTGGCGATGGAACCTTGCTTGCCTAGTATTGCCTCCGTGTGCACACGTCGGGCTCTCAAGGCTATTTTGTGGGAGCTCTCCAGGGTGTCCCTCTCAAAGGAAGGTATAGGCTCAAAGCACTCACTAGGATCCACCGCGGTGCCCATATAGGGTGCCAGGTCAGCCACGTGAGAAGTGGGGAATATCCCATAACCCATTGGTAAATTCAATCCATAAGCTGTGTCGCTAAAGTCACTAGGAACAGGAAAAAGGTCCAAGTCCTCGTGCCCACGAATGGGAGGTGACCCTAAGGTAGAGCCACTCCGATGCCATCATCACCAAATCGCCTACTTGGAGTTCCAAGTGGTGCTTGCGAGCTCTTATCCGCTCTTTGTGAACCTCACCGCTCATTGCGAATTGCTTGCGTGTATGCGTATGCCATGTACTATGATGCGGTGTGGGTGTGAAAAGCTTGGTGTGTAAAGGTGGACCGGGGCAACCGTAAATTGACCTATCATGTTGTGATGCCATGTGGACCTTGATGCACTTAGGTGGACCGGGGCAGCCACAAATGGCCCTATCATGCCTGAGGTGGATGAAGAATGGGGGAGGACCAGCATGTCCAAATGTGGCTCTATCAGGTATGGGTGCAATGAATGCCGGAGGACCTGGACTTCCATGTAGACTCCTATCATGCATAAGATGGATGATGAATGGAGGTGGACCTACATATCCAAATGTGAACCTGTCATGTACTGGACCTAGTGTGTATGTGACACAAATGAGATGACTAGCCCTACCAGGTGGGGCAAAATGTTGTGGCACATGCATTACAATCAAGATGGTCCCATCTTTAGGTGGGGGTGGATTTGGGGGTTTCCACTCATAGGGGTCGAAGGTGGACATTTTGGGATAGGTCGCTTCCTCATTTCCTAGGTGGATGTCACCCTTGGTCATGGCTCTCATAGCGAGGACTAAGTTTTGGAATGGGTGGTTTAGGTTCAACATGGTGGGTGAGGCTAGGAAAAGGAGGGTGGTGGGTAAGGCAACTAGGTCCCATGGGTTCATTGGCTTCCATTGGGAGGGATCAAAGGGGTCATGGAATGGGTTGCCAAGGAAGAGATATTCTATGTCCTCAAGGTTTTTAAATGATGGTGAGTCATCCTCCTCCAAAGTAATTGGTCCAAGATCTCCAGTGTGTTGACCGTTTAAGGCATTAGGGATCTCAAAGGGTGGGGAGTAGACCAGAGTGGGTTCTTCCTCCAAGGGGAGAAATAGGAGGATCTCAATAGTGCAATACCCACTCGTGCAAATGGAGGTGATGGAGCCATTGGTGGGGTGGGCAAAGTTAATGGTGCTAGGCTCCGATGGTCCCATGGCAAGCAAGCCGGTCAAGTGGACTTGCCAACATAGGCAATCCACTAGGTCTCCCAAGTCTCCCACAAAGTAGAAGGTTTGGAGAGTGACATGGGGAGGCCGGGTGGGAACAATTTGGGATTGATATCCCAATGGTGTTGAGCTAGGGAGGGTGGGACTTTGCTTGAGCCATTGGAGTATGGACTCATCTATGGTGAGGGTGCCATGTGTGATGGTGCAAGGCTTTTGAGGATCCAGACCATGAGGGGTGGGGGAAGATTGAGGCTCTTCTTCCTTATTGGTGGTAGCTTGGGCTTCCTCAATGGTGATAAGAGGGTCTAGATGGACATAAATCTTCCTAAGCTCATTTCTCATCTCAACCCAAGAGTTGATGGGCTCTTGCCTTCCAACTTCCCTTAAGCCTACAATGTTTTGCCATTCATTCCTAGCTTGGCGCCAGAGCAAACTTTTGGCATAGTTGACTTGTATCGGCTCTGATAGAGTGAACCTCACAAAATGTCGGTCTATGGAGCTCTCCCATTCTAGATATATACTAGGGTCGGATCTATCAAACACAAAAGCCGCTAATGGGTCTAAGGATGGCGAATAGGCTAAGTAGGAAGTGGTCATGATGAACGGCTGATGAATGCAATGGCCCTAGGACAAGACTTAGTAGAGACAAGTCTATAACTTGCTCTGATACCAATTTGATGTGAAACGACCCCTCGGACCTAGAATAGCAAGCAACACAACAAGTTGGCAGCGTCACACTAGCGGACTCACTCGCGTTGGCACACTCGGGTCCGTAGGTGGACCGGCGATGGCGGAGAGGGTCCGAGGATGGACCTCAAGGTTCCGAGGGTATGGCCAGCTAGGGATGGACCCCAATGGGCCAGGGATGCCCAATATCAAGGTTGACCGGCACGCCGAGGGCGTGGGATGTAGGGTCGCACTCTCAACTCACTCCGCGGTGGTCGCTCAAATCGGTGCTATTTTTGAGATCGGGCACTCACTCACCGACCGACGGCACTAAGATGCTATACTAAACAAGCAAAGTAACCCAGTAGAGAAGTGCAACCAGGAGCTCACCTGATCGGCGTGAAGACGCCGATCCCGGTCGAAGACGATGGGCGGGCGCGGAAGTGTGGGTTCCCCGCACACTGCGCCGGTGAAGCTTGAACCCTGTTGAGATTAATTACATCCACTACTCCTCACACAGGAGGGTTGGACTAGGGGTGCGGAAGTAAGGTTTACATGCAAACACTACCTCCATGCAGGGAGGGGCGCTAAGCCGGCCAGGCGGGGAGGGGAGATTCGCCGAAATCACGAAAGGGGAAGCCGATGTCGAATCTGCCTGCACTCTACGACAAATGACTGACAGTCAATTTGGAGGTCGTAACTTGTAGTACAGAATTTTTCTGATGATGAAACCAGAGGGAAACTCTTCGTAACTGGGGCTAGGAGGCCTCAGAATTTTTTAGAATTCTTCTGACGTCGATGCTGGTCTAGGTGGGGAGTCGAACAGAGTGACAGAATCTGGGGAAATTGGCTTCAGGTTCTTGGCAGCAGGTTGCAGAGGCTGCCCCGACAGCTCCCGGACTCCGAATGATGAACCGCCGGAGTTGCTGGAATCGTGGACGAGTCCTCTTAGCATAAAAACTGACGGGGAAGCCGAATGAGGTCGGAGTCGACTGGGGGACTCTGAATAGTGAGGACAGGTTGAGGCAGACTGGGAGACGCAGATTAGAGTAGCCGAGGGAGAAAAATGGTAACTCTGTCCCACGGATGCCGAACGCAGTTCCGCTTTTTGATTCTGAACGAGGACTGGGCGAGGAAGAACTTTGTTGAAGAGCTCTTGGCCTGATTCTTCTACGATTTTTCGGGGTACAGCTTCTCTTCCGATTCAGGAGCTCGGTATGAGGAACTCTGCGCAGTTGGGGGACATCGGACCTCCCAGGCAGCACGGACCTCGGATGAGGACGAGACCAATGCGGTGGCGAAGCAGACTGGCAGAGCTTTCCGTTGATGTTGGCCACGCCCTCAGAAGATCCGGGATGAGATCGTGGGCGACGCTGCAACAGGGGGGGCGGTTCTGCAGAACTGCAGCTGCTCACTAGTATATAGAAAATGGGGTAGATGGGGTGGGAGATGGGGTGGATGTGTGTGGGGGGCGACCCCGGGCTGTGTGGGGGTCTGGTATAGGGTGATCTAAGGTGTGGGAGGGGCGGAATGGGGGCTGGAAGATGGTCTAGCAGGTGGAGGAAGGGGGAGCTGCGAATTTGGGTTGGGATAGAGAGAGAGAGGGAGATCTCTCTCCTTTGGTTTGAATGAGAGGTTAATGGGGTTTAATGTTGCTTTGGGAAGGGGAAGGGTTGTGTTGGGGAGAGGAAGGGGTGCTTGGGAGAAGGGATTCTCCCTTGGGAAAATGAAAGGTTGTATGGGGAAGGGGAAATGTTGCTTGGGAGGAGGGGGAGGTGCCTAGGAGAAAGGGATTCCACCTAGGGGTTGGAGGGGACTTAAATGGGAGGTATGGGGAAGGGGGAGGGGTCTTAATTAGAGGTGAATAGGGAGGAGAGAGAGTGAATTTTGAATTTGGGGTGGGGAGGAGAGAGAATAGGGTTCACCCCCTTTAGAGAGAGAGAGAGAAGTAGAGAGAGAGAGAGCTAGAGAGAGAGAGAGAGAGAGAGAGAGAGAGAGAGAGAGAGAGAGAGAGAGAGCAAGAGACACACTTCTTGTGGATTTTAAACTCAATACTTCATTCATTCATTAGCTTCAAATGGTGAGATTGGGGTCCTATTTATAGGAATCCACAATTTAACATAAGACCCTGAGTTTTAGACTAGTGACAATAAACTAAGGGAGAAGGGGGTGCCCATGGGCCTAGCCCACTTAATTGGGCCCAACTGACTCATTAACCACTCTAATGACAATTAACCTAGGTAGATGACTCTTTAACCTAGGTACTTGACTCAATAAAAGGGAAATTACATAATCTATGACTCAAGAAAATATAAAAATTACAAGTCATGATTAAGAAAAAAATGCCGCGAACATGATGACGCATAGCTGGCAAGCAACGGGAACCTCGAAAGAGTGAGGAGTGGTAGGAGATGTCCTCATCACTTGAGTTGATGCTAGTTTCTTCCTGGGCAAGGCCGGTGGCAATCTCATTGCTCGCCGGAGAGTTCACTATTGATGCTATTATTACTCCTCACTCGATTGCTGTTCAGTTCACTGGCCAAGAAGGGTTGTCTACCCATGTTGTGCTAACGCATATGGCAGCCAAGCAGATTATGGGTTCTATGTTCAAGGGGAAATTGGCCGTATCTTCTACATTTTTCAGAGATATTCTGCACTTGTTATGCAATCTTCCTCAGTTTATTAGCAAGCCGGCCATGTCAACGCCATGTATTACTCTCCCTCAGCTTCACCCGTCTCTTCTAGCAAGGGAGTTACGCTTCAAGTCTGATTGCCAAGTGGAGCTGCCAAATCTAATGCTACTTGTGCCAAGTAACACGACTCCATGGTTTTATGATATTCAACATTATGAGGAGTTAGTTGTTCAAGAATGTCCATATGCTGTTGTTAGCACTGGGTGTCTAGGGGCAACTGCCCTGATGAAGCTGCATATTCATGACCAGGCCAGGCCATCTGTCAGGTGGACCCGTTATTTGAGAAAGTATTACAGATTGAGAAGGCCGAAGGTCCGAGTCCACGCTAGGCGAGTCCATGTTCAAGAAGTATCAGCGAAGAAGAGGCGACGGCGTAAGTTTAAGGGCCGTCAATTGTGCACTCAACGGTCCACTTCTCTTCCTTCTTCTTCATTTCACTCATCATTTCTTCTGCTCGGTTCCCACCCCTGGGTGGTGTATCTTCCCTCTCCTAATTCTCCCCCTACGATTCTCTCCTCCCATCTCGGGTCCGCGAATCCCCGTTCTTCCTTTTCCTATCCGGAACCTCCAGACCTTCCATCTCCTCACCATTCTCGGCCTCCGCCTATGTCTGATTCTCCTCCCCCGGTATCCTCAGGTTTGACTTCTCATTCTCTTTCCCCGACCCTGTCGGGTGACTCTCATTCTCCTTCCCCGACTCTATCGAGTGGTCCTAGTTCCTTTTCTCCGACCACGTCGGATGATCACTCCTCTTCCCCCTTACCTTTTCCACAATCTTCTCATGGTCTGTCTATTCTCCCCTCTTCACCATTTCGGGGTCTTCGCCCTTTCTCTTGTTGTTTTCGAGGCTTTAGCCCGCCTTGATCTAAGCTAATCTGGTTTCTTCTGTATCTGGTTCCTTGTTATCAGGGTCTCTGTGCCTTAACGAGGGAGTTCTAGCCCTCGTCTATCTTCCTTTTTATCCTCCTTCGTCTAGTTTGGTGTCTATCACTCCTCCATGTCAAGGAATCTTCTAATCCCTTTGCTGTCCTCTCCCTTTTGTCCTGTCAAGCAAGGAAAATAAAGCTCGCACTCCTCAAAGCTCGATGGTCAAGATCACTCCACGGATTTGCAAAGGTATTTTGTGCAAGAATATGTTATCATTGGTATTACTCTTATTACTCCTGTACATGCTTATAATGTTGGTTCCTTAAGACATGGCTAAGTGGCTTTTACAAATTTGCCTAGTTAAGCTTAGTCAAATGAGTTTGCTTATGCAGCATCCGTAGGCTGGTGGTAACTCCACGCTGGGAGTCTAGTTTCTTTCCCTGATCGTTGAGGGTGGCCTTTGAGCATGGGTTTTTCACACACTTCACGGCAAGCCATAGTCGATTCCTCCGAGCAACACCGTTGCTGCTTTGGCCATACTTTGGGTATGCACAAAGGTCTTTTTCTCTTCTTTACTCGGCCAAGTGCAAGGGGCAAGAGATTGATGGATGAGATGACCAACCTAGGCACTCTCTAATACGAGAGAGGTCTCAAATAGGGACAGTCTTGACCCTCGAAAGTGAGCTTTCATGTAATATCTAGCCAATAAGGGCTTTCAAAATCAATGATGAATCAAAAAGAATATTATGAATCAAAGGCATGGCAAGAGTGGCAGTACAGTTCCCCGCGGGATGCTATGAGCCCGGTCGCATGCGTGCTTGATATTATGGGTCTCAAGATCAAAGACACAAAGCCCTGGTGCAACAGACCTACTCTTTGAGGGGTGATGCCCTAGAAGGAATTCAAGTCCTGATGTCTCCCATCCTGCATAAAGCTTGTCTCTAATTTTTCTTCTATTTCTCCCTCTTAGGCTGGGTTGTATCCTGGGTATGGTCTTAGTAGGGGCACCGTTCTTTAGAGGCGGTTGGTTATGGTAAGCCACCCTCACATGCACGCCCTGCTCAAGGGAAGCCTTTAATGAGAGGGATAGGAGCGACAATCCCTAGCAAGTAGTTTGAGCCCGTCTTTGGGTGCTGCAGATTGCTTTGTCAAAATCTAAAAAAATGAAATATTATCAAAATTATAAAAAAATGAAATATTATCAAAAGTTCCAAAAAATAAATATGTAAAAATTCCAAAAAAAAATCAAATATGTCAAAATTCCAAAAGAAATCAAATATGTCAAAAAATAACAAAAATTTGAATGTGGCAAAAAAATCAGAAATATAAAAAATCCAAAAATACTTCTTTTTTGTTCCTTTTATTTTATCTTGAGGACAGATACGTAATCTGTTTGCTAAGTGTGCAGGCTGTAGGTTATAGGTTCAAGCTTTACTTGCTCTATCTTTCGCTCTGCCGCCTGCTCATATTCTTCGATCTATTCTCATCTCTTCAATCCTATCTCTGGATCTGTTCTGAAGCTCATGGCCTTCTCAGCTTTCGCTTCTCTACTTAATCATATCTCCATGAGAGGCATTGTCCTACGATTTTGAACCTGGCGGTTCCGCTTCATCTGATCTTGGGCTTTGATTGAAGAATGTGTTTGTTGTCTTTATCATGTCTATGGTCCTCCACGTCTTTTGTCCCGATGTGTCCTTGCCATATGTGTCTATGTCCTCTCGTGTTGGTCATATCTTTATCCTGCCGTGTCATTCATCACGCGTGTCCCCATCCTGCCATATCATTCATCGCACGTGTCTTTGTCCTCCGTGGTATTGTCATCCAACGTGTCTTTGTCCCACCATGTCCTTATACCACCGCGTGTGCTATTCCACCGTGTGCATGTTGTCTTGTCCCACAGTGCCTTTAGTCACATGTATGCTTGCCATTTGTTTGTTTGTTATGTTTCATCCATCTTTGTTATGTTATGTTGTGTCATGTTTTGTTCATATTTTTCTTATTATGTTATGTTCATGTCATGCTCGTTCATATTCGTTCATGTTCACATCATGTCATGTCATGTGGTTGTGTTTTATGATGAAAATCCATAAAAGTAGAAATTAAAAATTCTAAAAAAGATGTCGTTTCGCTTGGCAGGTAAGTCAGGTATGGCTCTCTATCCCTGCTCATTGTTGCATTACTATATGATATATACGTTATTATAGCCTCTCAAGGACCGGCTGGTTGGCCGTGTGTTCTAGGATCTGATGTTCCCCTTAAACAAAAACGATGATGATCTAGGAACATATGGTTAATCGGTGGATAGGCCGCTCGGTTGAGTCGAGTGGGGGATGATGGACTCTGTCTCGCACGCCGTGGTTGCAGAAGATTCTTGACCCCGTCCTAGCTCATTCTAGCAATATTATCCTTGAGTACTTTCTATTTTATCTTTCTTTGCATTCATTTTGATGATTTCTTTATTTTAGCCCAGCATGCATCATGTCATTTTGAGCATTCATGCCTCGTGATCCGTTCAACGATTTCTCCTCAGCAATGGTTAATTGCACTTAAGCTCTCTTAGGTAAGAGATTCCTCATTCCACTCTGAATTCAAATGATTTTTCTGATCTTGCCGCTTGGTCTGTTTGGCCAATGTGATTCCTGTCTGGATTTTATCTCAGTCTTATTCTCCTTTCCAGCTCTTACGCTGGGTTCTTTCCGACCCACTTATTGTCCGTGGATTGTGTCCCCAATGAGGCTGGTTGTGTTTCCTTTCCCTTAGTTAGTTCTCCAGACATGTCTCATCCTTGTCAATCATTCCTTGTGGTTAGTTCGGCGTTTTCGGGAGAATTCCTGTCGCTTGTTGGTTGTGACGGGTTTTTTTTTGCCTTGATGCCTGCTTATCAGTTCTCTCCGCTTCATCTCCGCTTCATCTCCATTTCACGTCGCTATCACTTTCGCTCCATCTCCTTTCTATTCCATTTCGCCTTCGCGTCGCTTTCGCTCATTCCCTTGTAAAGCGGACATCAAGGAGGGGCATCTGTTGACACCCGTTTTAGCCCACAAGTTGTGTCATTTCTCTTATTCATCATTTTTGATGTCCCGAATTAGCCATTATTTTGGAGCTTCCTTGGATGGATTTTGAGCCCATTTTTACCATTCCCTATCCTTTGAGCCTTGGAGATCATGATTTTTTTAGAGCCCTGGAGCTTATCTTATCAAATTCCGGCTTCCAAGTCAACTTACAGCCCATTTAGGCCGGCTTCCATCAAGCAATCGGCTCTTCTCTCACTGCGCAGTCTTGAAAGTGATTCTTTTTCACCCTCTTCCAGTCCTCTAATAAGTTGTCTTCATCAAAGTTGTTCATCTTTCAAAGATTTACAACTTCTTCTTCTATGACGTTGGCCAGTTCTGCCCCGATCGTGAGATATTCACATTTTTCCGCCGTGCTGTGCTGTTCACCTATGTCTCAGAATTGTCCTCTCTCTTCCAGCCCCATTTTCACCCTCTTCTGATCATTTTTTCATCTTACTTTCTTCATGAAAGTTGTTCCTCTCTCAGTTATCTACAATTCCTTCTTCTACCACTTTTGCTAGTTCTGCCCCGTTTGAGAGATACGCTTTAATTTCTGAAGTCATGCACAGTCTGCCTAGAATCTGCCTCCATCAATGTGACGGCCCTATACAGGTGCGTTACATCAGTGTGACGGTCCTACGATAGACCGTCACACCAAAACTTGCCTAAAAACACCCTGTTTCACCCATAGAGCGTGATGGTCTAGTATGGGTGTGTTACACCGAAACTCATCCGAAAACGCCCCGTTCGACCCCCAGAGTGTGACGGACCTACCCTAGTCCGTTACATAACTCTGACGGTCGTACGATAGACCATTACACGCACCTGAGAGTCCAATTTGTGAGCTATTCGCATTTTCCCGATCTTGCTGTGCTGTTCACCTATGTCCCAGAATTTTCCTCTCTCTTCCAGCCCCATTTTCTCCCTCTTCCATTCATTTTCTTAAATTTCTTTTTTCATGAAAGTTGTTCCTCTCTCTGTTATCTAAAATTTCTTCTTCTACCACTTTCGCTAGTTCTGCCCCGTTTGAGAGATACACTTTAATTTCTGAAGTCGCGCGCAGTCTGTCCAAAATCTTCCTCCATCAATGTGACGGCCCTACATAGGTGCGTTACATCGGTGTGACAGTCCTATGATAGACCGTCACACCGAAACTTGCCCGAAACACCCTGTTCAACCCCCAGAATGTGGCGGTCCTACCCTAGACCGTCAGAGTCCATGTGACGGTCTAATATGGGTGCGTTACACCGAAACTTGTCTGAAATCGTCCCGTTCGACCCCTAGAGTGTGACGGACCTACCCTAGTCCGTTACATCACTCTGACGATCTTGCGATAGACCGTTACACGCACCTGAGAGTCCAATTCGTGCTAGACTCTGTTCCGTTTCTATGCGCCGTGGCCCCCTTGCAGAGTCCATAACTTCTTGAATTCTACTCCGAATTGAGCGCCGTATGTTCCTATAGTTTCTCCTTGGTATTATCTTGAATTCAGTCCAAAGAACTCCAAATTTTATTGGCTATATCTCTCAAGATCTGGGTCGCAAGATCAGGATTTAGGTGTCCTGGTTCAACTCAAACTCTGCAGATAAAGCTCCGGGGCTACCTTCCAAGAGCCATATCTTCTAGAATCCTCCTCCGAATTGATCCCCGTTTGTTCCTATCTCTTGTCCTTAGTATTATATCGAGTTTGATCTAAAGAACTCGAGTTATCTTGGACTCTATCTCCGGGAATCATGATAAGAAGATGAGGCTTTCTTACAAAACTCTATAAAAACTGCCAAGTTCGCAGTCGCGACGGGGGGCTCTTTCCGGACGTGGGGCGAAGCCATGCTGCACCGCCGACTCAATCCTTCGACCCTGGCTTGAAGAGAGAAGTATTAGCTTTCCATTACATCCTTTTGGGCTTGATTTCATGGTCTACACTCTTAGTTCTAGTCTCCTCAAAATCACAAATCATCACAGTTTTCTGCACTTTCTGCTACACATGCATTTTTTCTCCATTTTGCATCATTGATTTCTCTCTATTCTCTTAATCAAATCTCGTGATTTCAAATCTCATGCATGCACAACACACCCACCTATCTTTTCCACCCTTCCACAGGGGTTAAAAAATCTCCCCCGGTGCGTTCTCCCCCCTTTTATTCATGCTATTTTATCACTTTGGGCAGATTTCTACACTTCATGTTCTAATGGGTTTTTGCCTTTGTGTTTCATCTTTGTTTCGCAGGAGAGCATGAATACAACGTGAGGCCTTCTTCATCTAGCCGGCTGGGAGGAGAAGAGGTTCGATTTCACAAGTTCCCCGCATCCCGTTCTTAAGTAAGCGCGATCAAGTCTTCATATTTCCAAGGTACACGACGCCGTTCCTCTCCTTTCTTCATCCTTGCGGCGTTGTTAATCCTTTGTTGCGATCACGGTTAGTATTTCTGTCCTTTCATCCCCCTTGTCTTTGATTCACATGTTTATGTATGTATGTATTTAAAGGGGGCGGGATAGGAATCTAATAAAAAAATAAATCAACACTTTTTTTTTGCAAGGGAACGAGCGAAAGCGACACAGAGGCAAGGCCAAAAAACTGTTGATTTTTCTTTTTAATTAGGTTCCTATCCCGCCCCCTTTAAATACATACATACATAAACTTGTGAATCAAAGACAAGGGGGATAAAAGGATAGAAATACTAACCGTGATCGCCACCAAGGATTAACAATGCCGCAAGGATGAAGAAAGGATAGGAACGGCGTCGTGTACCTTGGAAATATGAAGACTTGATCGCGCTTACTTAAGAACGGGATGCGAGGAACTTGTGGAATCGAACCCCTTCTCCTCCCAGCCGGCTAGATGAAGAAGGCCTCACGTTGTATTCATGCTCTCCTATGAAACAAAGATGAAACACAAAGGCAAAAACCCATTAGAACATGAAGTGTAGAAATCTGCCCAAAGTGATAAAATAGCATGAATAAAAGGGGGAGAACGCACCGGGGGAGATTTTTTAACCCCTGTGGAAGGGTGGAAAAGATAGGTGGGTGTGTTGTGCATGCATGAGATTTGAAATCACGAGATTTGATTGAAAGAATAGAGAGAAATCAATGATGCAAAACGGAGAAAAATGCATGTGTAACAGAAAGTGCAGAAAACTGTGATGATTTGTGATTTTGAGGAGACTATAACTAAGAGTTTAGACCATGAAATCAAGCCCAAAAGGATGTAATGGAAAGCTAATACTTCTCTCTTCAAGCCAGGGTCGAAGGATTGAGTCGGCGGTGCAGCATGGCTTCGCCCCACGTCCGGAAAGAGCCCCCCGTCGCGACTGCGAACTTGGCAGTTTTTATAGAGTTTTGTAAGAAAGCCTCATCTTCTTATCATGATTCCCGGAGATAGAGTCCAAGATAACTCGAGTTCTTTAGATCAAACTCGATATAATACTAAGGACAAGAGATAGGAACAAACGGGGATCAATTCGGAGGAGGATTCTAGAAGATATAGCCCTTGGAAGGTAGCCCCGGAGCTTTATCTGCAGAGTTTGAGTTGAACCAGGACACCTAAATCCTGATCTTGCGACCCAGATCTTGAGAGATATAGCCAATAAAATTTGGAGTTCTTTGGACTGAATTCAAGATAATACCAAGGAGAAACTATAGGAACATACGGCGCTCAATTCGGAGTAGAATTCAAGAAGTTATGGACTCTGCAAGGGGGCCACGGCGCATAGAAACGGAACAGAGTCCAGCACGAATTGGACTCTCAGGTGCGTGTAACGGTCTATCGCAAGATCGTCAGAGTGATGTAACGGACTAGGGTAGGTCCGTCACACTCTAGGGGTCGAACGGGACGATTTCAGACAAGTTTCGGTGTAACGCACCCATATTAGACCGTCACATGGACTCTGACGGTCTAGGGTAGGACCGCCACATTCTGGGGGTTGAACAGGGTGTTTCGGGCAAGTTTCGGTGTGACGGTCTATCATAGGACTGTCACACCGATGTAACGCACCTATGTAGGGCCGTCACATTGATGGAGGAAGATTTTGGACAGACTGCGCGCGACTTCAGAAATTAAAGTGTATCTCTCAAACGGGGCAGAACTAGCGAAAGTGGTAGAAGAAGAAATTTTAGATAACAGAGAGAGGAACAACTTTCATGAAAAAAGAAATTTAAGAAAATGAATGGAAGAGGGAGAAAATGGGGCTGGAAGAGAGAGGAAAATTCTGGGACATAGGTGAACAGCACAGCAAGATCGGGAAAATGCGAATAGCTCACAATCGGGGCAGAACTAGGCAACGTCATAGAAGAATAAGTTGTAGATCTTTGAAAGATAAACAACTTTGATGAAGACAACTTTTTGAAAAGAGGAACAGAAGAAGATGAAAAAGGACCACTTTCAGGACTGTGCAACGAGAGAGAGCCGATTACTTGAGGGAAGCCGGCCTAAATGTGCCGTAAGTCGACTTGGAAGCCAGAATTTGATAAGATAAGCTCAAGAGCTCTAGGAAATCATGATCTCCAAGACTCAAAGGATAGGGAATGGTAAAAATGGGCTCAAAAGTCTATCCAAGGATGTTCCAAAATAATGGGTAATTCGAGACATCAAAAATGATGAATAAGAGAAACGATACAACTTGTGGGCTAAAACGGGTGTCAACAGATGCCCCTCCTTGATGTCCGCTTTGCAAGGGAATGAGCGAAAGTGACACAGAGGCAAAATGGAAAGGAGATGGAGCGAAAGTGATAGCGACGTGAAATGGAGATGAAGCGGAGATGAAGCGGAGAGAACTGATAAGCGGGAATCAAGGCAAAAAGACACCCGTCACAACCAACAAGCGACATGAATTCTCCCGAAAACGCCGAACTAACCACCTAGAATGGATGACAAGGATGAGACATGTCTGGAGAACTAACTAAGAAAATAAAGGAAACACGACCAACCTCATCGGGGACACAATCCACGGACAATGAGTGGGTCGGAAGGAACACAGCATATGAGCTGGAAAAGGAGAGATAAAACTGAGATAAAATCTAGACAGGAATCACGCTGGCCAACCAGACCAAGCGGCAAGATCATAGAAATCGTTCAAATTCAGAGTGTAATGAGGAATCTCTTACCCAAGAGAACTGAGGTGCAATTAGCCATTGCTGAGGAGAAATCCTTGAACGGATCACGAGGCATGAATGCTCAAAATGACATGATGCATGCTGGGCTAAAATAAAGAAATCATCAAAATGAATGCAAAGAAAGATAAAATAGAAAGTACTCAAGGATAATATTGCTAGAATGAGCTAGGACGGGGTCAAGAATCTTCTGCAACCACGGCGTGCGAGACAGAGTCTATCGTCCCCCACCCGACTCAACCGAGCGGCCTATCCAACGATTAACCGTATGCTCCTAGATCATCATCGTTTTTGTTAAAGGGGAATATCAGATCCTAGAACACACGGGCAACCAGTTGGTCCTTGAGAGGCTATAATAAGGTAGATACCATATAGTAATGCAACAATGAGAAGGGATATAAAGCCATACCTGACTTACCTGTGCAGGCGACACGACCTTTTTTTGGAATTTTTGATTTTTGCTTTTTATGGATTTTCAAATAAGACAACGACAACATGACATGACATGATGTGAGCATGAACGAATATGAACGAGCAAGACATGAACATAACATAATAAGAGAAATATGAACAAAATATGGCACAACATAACATAACGAAGATGGATGAAACATAACAAACAAACAAATGGCAAGCATGCATGCGACTAAAGGCACGGTGGGACAAGAAAATACGCACACGGCGGGACAGCACACGCGGTGGTATAAGGACATGGTGGGACAAAGACACGTGGGATGACAATACCACGGAGGACAAAGACACGTGCGATGAATGATATGGTAGGATGGGGACACGCGTGATGAATGACACGGCGGGATAAAGATACGACCAACACGAGAGGACATAGACACATATGACAATGACACATCGGGACAAAAGACATGGAGGACCATAGACATGATAAAGACAACAAACACATTCTTCAATCAAAGCCCAAGATCAGATGAAGCGGAACCGCCAGGTTCAAAATCGTGGGACAATGCCTCTCATGGAGATATGATTAAGTAGATAAGCGAAAGCTGAGAAGGTCATGAGCTTCAGAATAGATATTGAAGAGATGAGAATAGATCGAAGAATATGAGCAGTAGGCGGAGTGAAAGATAGAGCAAGGAAAGCTTGAACCTGTAACCTGCAGCCTGCACACTTAGCAAATAGATTACGTATCTATCCTCAAGATAAAAAAATAAAAGGAACAAAAGAGAAGTATTTTTGGATTTTTGTATTTTTGATTTTTTTGCCATATTCAAATTTTTGGGATTTTTTTGACATATTTGATTTTTTTTAGAATTTTGACATATTTGATTTTTTTTGGAATTTTGACATATTTGATTTTTTTGGATTTTTGATAATATTTTATTTTTTGGATTTTGACAATATTTCATTTTTTTTTGGATTTTTGAAAATAGCAATCCGCAACACCCAAAGACAAGCTCGAACTATTGGCCAGGGATCGCCGTCCCTCCCCTCTCATTAAAGGCTTCCCTTGAGCAGGGCGTGCATGTGAGGGTGGCTTACCATAACCAACCGCCTCTAAAGAACGGTGCCCCTACTAAGGCCATACCCGGGATACAACCCAGCCTAAGAGGGAAGAGCAGAAGAAAAGTGGAGACAAGCTTTTTGCAGGATGGGAGGTATCAAGATTCGAATTCCTTCCAGGGCACCACCCCTCAAAGAGTAGGTCTGTTGCGCCGGGGCTTTGTGTCTTTGATTTTGAGACCCATATTTATCAAGCACGCATGCGACTGGGCTCATAGCGTCTCGCGGGGAACTGTACTGCCACTCTTGCCATGCCTTTGATTCATAATCTTACTTTTTGATTCATCATTGATTCGTCCATATTTGATTTTGACAGCCCTTATTGGCTAGATATTACATGAAAGCTCACTTTCGAGGGTCAAGACTACCCCTATTTGAGACCTCTCTCGTATTGGGGAGCACCTAGGTCGGTCATCTCATCCATCCATCTCTTGCCCCTACACTTGGCTGAGTAGAGAAGAGAAAACGCTTTCGTGCATACCCAAAGTATGGCCAAAGCAGCAACGGTGTTGCACTAGAGAGATTGGCTATGGCTTGCCGTGTAGTGTGTGAAAAACCCATGCTCAAAGGTTACCCTCAACGATCGGGGAATGAACTGGACTCCCAGCGCGGAGCTATCACTGGCCTAAGGATGCTGCAGAAGCAAACTCATTTTAAATGAACTAAGTAAATTTCTAAAAGCCACTTAACCATGTAAGGAACCAACGTTAATCTTAACAATGTGCAGGAGTAAATAAGTGATAATAATAGCATGTTCTTTGCACAAAACAAAGATACCTTGCAAATCCACGGAACGAAACTAGCATCCTGAAGCAATCGTGATCATCGAGCTTCGCACAGCACGAGCTTCATATTCCTTGCTTGACAGGATGAAAGAGAGAGGATAGCAAAGGATCAAAGATTCCTCTACATGGAGGAGCGGCAGACATTAAACTAGACGAATAAGGATAAAAAGGAAGAGAGACAAGGGCTAGAACTCCCTCGTTAAGGCACAGAGACCTTGATAACAAGGAACCAATTACAAAAGAAACCAGATTATCCAAGATCAAGGCGGACTAAAGCCTCGAAAGCAGCAAGAAAAAGGGTAATGATCCTGAAAGGGTGAGGAGGAGAGAGTAGAAAGATAATAAGAAGAATCATCCGACGTGGTCGGAGAAGAGGGACGAGAATCATCCGATAGTGCCGGAGAAGGAGAATGGGAGACACTCGACAAGGTCGGAGAATAAGAAGGAGAACCCGGAGATACCAGAGGAGAATTAGAGGAGGACATAGGCTGAGGCCAAGAATGGTGAGGAGATGGAAAGTCCAGAGGTTCCGGATAGGAAAAGGAAGAACAGGGATTCGCGGACCTGAGATGGGAGGAGAGAATCGTGGGGGGAGAATTAGGAGAGGGCAGATACACCACCCAGGGGTGGGAACCGAGCAGAAGAAATGATGAGTGAAATGAAGAAGAAGGAAGAGAAGTGGACCCCTGAGTGCACAACTGACGGCCCTTAAACTTACGCCGCCGCCTCTTCTTAGCTGATACTTCTTGAACATGGACTCGCCTGGCGCGGACTTGGACCTTTGGCCTTCTCAATCTGTAATACTTTCTTAAATAACGGGTCCACCTGACAGATGGCCTGGCCCGGTCATGAATATGCAGCTTCATCAGGGCAGTTGCCCCTAGACACCCAGTGCTAACAATAGTAGATGGACATTCTTGAACAACTAACTCCTCATAACGTTGAATATCATAAAACCATGGAGTCTTGTTACTTGGCACAGATAGCATGAGATTCGGCATCTCCACTCGGCAACTGGGCACGAAGCATAACTCCCTTACCAGAAGAGCGGGACAAAACTGAGGGAGAGTAATGCACGGCATTGACATGGCCGGCTTGCTAATGAACAAAGGAAGATTGCATAGAATGTGCAGAATGTCCTTGGAGAATATAGAAGATACGGCCAATTGCCCTTTGAACATAGAGTGCATAATCTGCTTGGCGACCGTATGCGTTAGCACAACACGGGTAGAGAACCCTTCTTGGCCTATCATCTGAACAGCAATAGAGCGAGGAGAAATAATAACATCAACGGTGAACTCTCCGGCGAGCAAGGAGATTGCCACCGGCCTCGCTCGGGAAGAAACTGGCATCAACTCAAGGGAACTCTTCTTAGCAACTCTCATCTTTGAAAGTAGAGGCGCATCATCCCCAAAATAACCAGGGACGAGGACACGAACCGGCATCCGACAGATAAAATCTTGAATCTTGAAATGCATTGCCGGCACTGAATCATCTTGACTTGGCTTATTGTCTCCCTGGGGATTAGACCCGAGGGGCACCAAAGGAAGCGCACACCCGCTCCGTGGGGTGGAAGTGGTTGGAGAAGTAAAGGAAATATGCTTGGGTGGAACATGTGAAGGTTTGTAAGGCATGGAGGCTCCAACGGGAGTGGTGATGGAAAGTGAAGGCGCAGGCGATGTGGCGATGATAGGCTCGGGTGGCGACAAAGGTGAAGGTGAAAGCGTGGCTAAGGGTAAAGGTAAAGGAAAATGTGTGGCTTGCTTAGGCTCGGGCAAAGGTGATGGCGGAGATGGAGGCAAGGGTGGAGATGGAGGTGGTGATGGAAGCACTGGTGGTGGAGACGGAGATGATGGTGATGGCAATGGAGATGGTGAGGATAGTGATGAAGGCGATGGGGGTAGTGGACATGGAGGTGGAGAGGGTGAAGAGGGAGGTTGTGGTGTCCACCGTCGATGTGTCGACATAACGCGTCGAGCGGTGTTAGGGATAGAAGTAGTGGTAGTGGCAGCAGGAGAAGAAGGGGAGGCACTAGCCTGAGCGGAGGCTTGGGTTTGTGGAGGTTGCGGAGATTGGATAGGAGATGGCAGAGGTAACTGAGTAGGTGATGGAGCGGGTGCATTACTAGATAAAGAACCACAGGGGTGCCCCTGGTCTTGAAGTAATGGACTGCCCAGGCTGAACTTCTTGCTGCTACTGTTGGCTGCGGAGATGTAAAATGACTTTATGCATAGCGGCCCAATCAATCCTTTTCTTAGCTTCCAGGTCATAAACATAATCCTGGAACTCGGGACAATCCTTAACCAAATGCCCCTACTGGCGGTGAAAATCACAGAACTGAAGCATATCCCCAACCGCGGGTCGGCAAGGCACAGCTGGAGAGAGCGGTAATGCGTGAGTGGCCATCAAAGCCCAAAATATATCGGTGAAACACTCTGGCAATGGAAGACGAGGAGCCTCTTCGAGCAAGGTGGATGGCGAGGGATATGTAATGGTGGAGAAGGTTGTGGAGACGGAAGTGGAGGTTGCGTAGGCAGGAGTGCGTGGCTAGTGGTGGAGGGCTTTGGTGATGGCATGTATGGAACAGGATGAGGGGGTATGTAGACGGCATCTACTTGCTCAGGATGTGGTGTTCCCTTGACCGGAAGTGGAGATGGAGACGGGTATGTGGATGCGGGAGGCTGACTCATGGAAGGTTGATATGCGGAGGCGTATTGGTACGTAGAGGCGGGAGGTTGGCTCGTGGAGGGATATGTGGCGGAAGGCTGACTCATGGCGGGCCGGCTCATGGGAGCGTAGGATTGGCACGTGGAGGGTGAAGGTTGATATGTGGAGGTGGATGGTGGAGACTCGGGGTCAAGGGAATCTTGGATTTGTTGGCGAATGAAGCGGGCTCGGCTGTAAAGTTGCTGCCAGGAGGTGATGTCGTTAAGGGCTAAGATGAACCGATACTCGGGCACGGCATTGGATATCAGCATCTTGATTTGTTCTCCCTCCGGAATGTGTCCCGGGACTTGCGCGGCCAAGCGACGCCAACGATTGGCAAAGGTAGAAAACTCATCTTCGGGCTTCATCATCCCATGGGCCAGATCCACAATAGAGTACTTGGGCCCAACCTGATCTTGAAACTGCTGAGTAAATCCCTCTTGTACAGCTTGAAAATTCACAACTTGCTCTTGCGGAAGAGAGAAGAACCAATCCCGAGCCGGGCCTTCCAATGACAGACCAAACAGATAAGCCATCAAGTGTTGGTCATGTCGAAATTGGGCCGACTCATAAACAAACTCCTTCAAGTGCACATACGGGTCACCGACTCCACTATAACGGCGATATGTGGGAATTTGTGATGGACACGGAAGCCGAAGACCTTGAAATATGAACGGAACACTTAAAGAGGATTTGGGATCGATCCGACGTTGAAGCTCATCAAGCTGGCGTTGGGTTTGAGCAATCATCTCCTGGGTAGGGAGAGATCGAGAAGAATATGGGCCAGCTTGAGCAAGAGGTTGTGAATTAGGACCAGGAGCATGGTATTGGGCCGGATAAGAGGATCCGGGCTGAGAAGAAAAAGGGCCCATTCTGGGAATGGAAGGGTGAGCGGGCCTGGAAGAGATGTTAGAACATGGGTTGAATGGGCCAGCAACAACATGGGTAGAATAATGAGGCCCATTAAGAGAATAATGCCCATTAGCAATTGGGCCAGCAACATATGAAGGAGAAGGAGGAGGCCCATGAATAGAAGATGGCCCATTATGAGAAGAAGGCCCATTAAGATGAGACGTAATGATGCGTTGGGCCTGGGCCGGGTCCATTTGGCGAACAAGGCTTAAAAGATGGGCCATGATATTGGCATGTTCCTCATATGGGTCAGGGACCACGGGAAGATGGACCCGCATGGGAAGAGGATTCCACGCGGGAATAGGAAGAAAATTGGGAAAAATGATGATACAAGGGGTTGGAATGATGCTCCATGAGGGCAAATGGAGACTTAATACAAGGAGATCAAAGACAATACAAGTGGGGAAGCAATGGCTTAATGGGCTTGAGAACAAGGAGGGCTCACCCACTAATGCAAAGACGAATAGACAACGGACCACGGGATAATGGACACACAAAATGGGCTAAGCTAAATGGGCCTAACAACAACAAAACATATGGATGATGAAAGAATGCAACACAAAAATCACTAATGGGCTTGGACAAGCCCAATCAACACGAACAATGCAATGTGAGAGTTTTCACCCAAGTCAAACAAGTTGATATGATGGGAAATATTTTAGAGATTTTAATAGACCTTTTAATGATTTGAATTAATAATAATTCCCTCAAGATAGGAATCCTATGGGATTAAGCTCCAAACTTTGGGTTGACTAAGGCTAACTCCCTCACACGTATGTAAATGCAAGCCTAAGGGGTGGGAAGGTACAACCGGCCCGGTGTCCGTGTGGGAATCCACGGCTCACGGGGACTTATGGAGGTCCCTGATGTGCTTTCCTGGTCGGCTCTAAGGAATATGGAGACGAGAGGTCCACGCACCAAGGTAGGAGAATGCAACTATGATATGCAATGTATGGCCCTATGTGCACCGGAGTGCATGTAAATTATAGCTTAAAACTAGAAAATCAAGACTAGATTAAACTATGCAAACATGATCCAACTAAAACAAATAGTATATGGATGGAAAAACAATACAAAGGTCTGCACAACGGGCCCAAGAACATATCAATCTGACCTCGGGAGGTCAATCAAATCACTGAGCAAAGTTGCCCCCGTGAACCTGTGCGCAGACCACATGCAGATTTTATGGACAAAATGCTAAAATGATGACAATTTTTAACTAAGCAAATGAGACCCAAATGATGCAAATAAGCTATGGATGGAAAGAAAATACAAATGACTATCCAATGGAACAAAAATCAGTGCAATCAGACACCGGGAAGGTAGTCAAATCACTGAGTACAGATGTACCTATGAACCTGTCCCTAAGCCTGCCTGCAGAACTTATGCAGAAAACTCAAAAAGTTGGATAATATTAGAATATGCAAATGTTAACCAAATGATGCAAATGATATATGGATGGAAATACAATACAAAGGGCTATCCAACACAACAAGAATCAGCTCAATCGGACTCCGAGATCAAAAGTTATGCCCCAATGAATATGGCCTTGTGAGCATGCGCGCAAGACTGCCACAAGCTGTAACGGTCTACCAAATGACCGTTATATGAGCGTGACGGTCTACCATAAGACTGTCACATAACCAGAGCCCGTAAAACACTAAAAATAGTGGGAGAATGGAGGAAATACTACCTAAACATGAACATGCACCCACCCAACCTACAAAAGAGCATGAAAACAAGCGTGATGGGCATTGGTGTCCCACCGTGATCGCCAAAATTGTTGATTTTTTTTTAATTAGGTTCCTATCCCCCCCCCCCTTTAAATACATACATACATAAACATGTGAATCAAAGACAAGGGGGATGAAAGGATAGAAATACTAACCGTGATCACCACCAAGGATTAACAACGCTGCAAGGATGAAGAAAGGAGAGGAACGGCGTCGTGTACCTTGGAAATATGAAGACTTGATCGCGCTTACTTAAGAACGGGATGCGGGGAACTTGTGGAATCGAACCTCTTCTCCTCCCAGCCGGCTAGATGAAGAAGGCCTCACGTTGTATTCATGCTCTCCTGCGAAACAAAGATAAAACACAAAGGCAAAAACCCATTAGAACATGAAGTGTAGAAATCTGCCCAAAGTGATAAAATAGCATGAATAAAAGGGGGAGAACGCACCGGGGGAGATTTTTTAACCCCTGTGGAAGGGTGGAAAAGATAGGTGGGTGTGTTGTGCATGCATGAGATTTGAAATCACGAGATTTGATTGAGAGAATAGAGAGAAATCAATGATGCAAAACGGAGAAAAAACGCATGTGTAGCAGAAAGTGCAGAAAACTGTGATGATTTGTGATTTTGAGGAGACTAGAACTAAGAGTTTAGACCATGAAATCAAGCCCAGAAGGATGCAATGGAAATCTAATACTTCCCTCTTCAAGCCAGGGTCGAAGTATTGAGTCGGCAGTGCAGCATGGCTTCGCCCCACGTCCGGAAAGAGCCCCCCGTCGCGACTGCGAACTTGGCAGTTTTTATAGAGTTTTGTAAGAAAGCCTCATCTTCTTATCATGATTCCCGGAGATAGAGTCCAAGATAACTCGAGTTCTTTAGATCAAACTCGATATAATACTAAGGACAAGAGATAGGAACAAACGGGGATCAATTCGGAGGAGGATTCTAGAAGATATAGCTCTTGGAAGGTAGCCCCGGAGCTTTATCTGCAGAGTTTGAGTTGAACCAGGACACCTAAATCCTGATCTTACGACCCATATCTTGAGAGATATAGCCAATGAAATTCGGAGTTCTTTGGACTGAATTCAAGATAATACCAAGGAGAAACCATAGGAACAAACGGCGCTCAATTCGGAGTAGAATTCAAGAAGTTATGGACTCTGCAAGGGGGCCACGGCGCATAGAAACGGAACAGAGTCCAGCACGAATTGGACTCTCAGGTGCGTGTAACGGTCTATCGTAAGACCGTTAGAGTGATGTAACGGACTAGGGTAGGTCCGTCACACTCTGGGGGTCGAACGGGACAATTTCAGACAAGTTTCGGTGTAACGCACCCATACTAGACCGTCACATGGACTCTGACGGTCTAGGGTAGGACCGCCACATTTTGGGGGTTGAACAGGGTGTTTCGGGCAAGTTTCGGTGTGACGGTCTATCGTAGGACCGTCACACCGATGTAACGCACCTATGTAGGGCCGTCACATTGATGGAGGAAGATTTTGGACAGACTACGCGCGACTTCAGAAATTAAAGCGTATCTCTCAAACGGGGCAGAACTAGCGAAAGTGGTAGAAGAAGAAATTGTAGATAACGGAGAGAGGAACAACTTTCATGAAGAAAGAAATTTGAGAAAATGAATGGAAGAGGGAGAAAATGGGGCTGGAAGAGAGAGAAAAATTCTGGGACATAGGTGAACAGCACAGCACGTCGAAAAAATGCGAATAGCTCACAATTGGTGTAGAACTAGCCAACGTCATAGAAGAAGAAGTTGTAGATCTTTGAAAGATGAACAACTTTTATGAAGGTAACTTTTTGAAAAGAGGAACAGAAGAAGATGAAAAAGGACCACTTTCAGGACTGCGCAACGAGAGAGAGCCGATTACTTGAGGGAAGCCGGCCTAAATGGGTCGTAAGTCGACTTGGAAGCCGGAATTTGATAAGATAAGCTCAAGGGCTCTAGAAAATCATGATCTCCAAGACTCAAAGGATAGGGAATGGTAAAAATGGGCTCAAAAGTCTATCCAAGGAAGTTCCAAAATAATGGGTAATTTGGGACATCAAAAATGATGAATAAGATAAACGACACAACTTGTGGGCTAAAACGGGTGTCAACAGTCATCTCATCACCTTCAGGTTTCTTTTATGTTCCCTCTATATAACCTTAGAGATTGTGTGAACCCAAAATTAGACGCACATGACGCGCCCAACTCAAGTACGTGCCTGGTCCATCTAATTTTACTGGATTAGTTTCCGACACGGCCTTTGAAACCTCACTGCCAGAGGTCCTAGTTTCTAACAACTTGATCATTAGTCTCTCCAAGGTCTCCATTGTTAATGGAGCTCCACCACCATTCAACTTCATGGGACTAGTTTTATCACCCATTATATACCAAAAATAATAAATAAATCACACACAATCTCGAAGGAAATGAGGGGTCAACTAACTCAGATGACAAAGAAGCCGAACACCTGTGCTTCGAAGGCAAACCATAGGCATCCGACTATTCTCAAACATCTCTGAAGGAGAAACTCCTCCACATCATTGGGGCGCAAAGGGAGGCCAGTGCCAGTGCCAGTGCAAGCCGATGTAGATGCCCTCAAAGGAGATCGTTGCAGGTTGCAGAGATAGGGATACTCGTTGGTGCGGAAGCGGCTGCGACACCGACGGTGCGGAAGAAGACCGCCGCGTCGACACGGGCGTAGGCTGTCGGCCGACGCGGCCTGGCGTGGGTGGCCGACCAAGGCGTCTCCTTCTATAAACAGCAACGTTACTGGAGTAGTCTCTGATACCAAGTTGCAAGGTATGGAAAAGACGAGGGAGGAAGCAGTTGGAAGAATTCGCAGTACTCAAAATAGAGGCACTTGAATCCCATTTTATTGACGTGAGGAGAATACAAATATCAAAGGAGAGTCTAAATATAGAATGGGTACATATAGCGGGAATTCTCTAATTTAGGACACCAATTATTTAGGATCTCAATCCCTAAAATTAATCCCAACATACTTGTTACTTGATACTTGTACATGATTGATTGCTTAACTTGTTACATGACATGCTTGACTTGTTACTTGATATTCTTGACCCAAAAGGATATATATATATATATATATATATATATATATATATATATATATATATATACATTTTTTTTGAATTCGATTGTTATATATGGCCAATCTATAGTTATGTTCACTTACATATGCTCTTCATTTGTTATGCATACCTTTCTTATTATTGTTCATTGGGCCATGTGGGGGCAAAGTGCTACTCTAGGAGCCACCTCTTGAGTCCGTCATAGAGCAAAGTGCTACATAGTGGGAGCCACCTCTTAAGCTTGTATGAGCCATCTCTAGATTCCCTCAATGCTAGTCCTTTGAAGTTTGCCTTCTTGCTATATCTCTTTGAAAGTGAACTCTCTATTATACTTCTTTGACATCTATTTTCCTCATGCTTGATTTTTATTCTATCACTTTCCTATCTTAAATAGACTGTTTAAATACACTAATCGCTTAAATTTACTTGTGTTGAGATGTAATTCCTACTGAGCTTTATGCTCATGCAGTGTTAATTAATGTTTTTTAGGTTATCTCGAGGATAGCTAGCGGGAAGGGCAAGAGTGTGGAGTGCACCAAGATGTCTTAGTGGTCTTTCTATTTCTTAGTTTAGAATTGAGAGTCATTTGTTATGAGAGATATCTTTTAATTATTAAAAGTGAGTATTATGACATTGTCTACTGTTTAATTGGAGAGTTTTGAAAAATTGAAATTTTATAGTTGAGGTTTTTATAGCAGGTGATGTAATTAGAATTTCTAGTCTTCATTGAGTGAGGGATTTCCTCCCCTGTTGTGCCCTGATATTCCACATTGGGGGCGTGACACAGAGAGTGTGAGAGCAAGAGACTGAGTGGGAGGGGGAGGGTTCAGTCGTCATGGGAAAGGGGGAGAACGTCCGATAGATTTTCGATCGAACAGTCTGACGATTTCTGACGAAAATAAGTTCCGTCGGAAAATTCATCTGCATTTGTAATTTGTGGCACCAATTTTTGCCAATTTTTCGATGGAAGCTTTTCCATCCAAATATTCGTCAGAAATTCCGATAGATCTTTATCTGTCGGAACTACCGATGGAATTTTTGACGTAATTTAATCCATCGTACTTTCTGACGGATATTCCGACGAATAATTATTCGTCAGAAAATTCCGTCGCTAATGCCGCCTTTTCTTGTAGTGCCAATTTTGGAGGTGGACCTTTTGCATGCCCGGGAGCAGGCAAGGGAAATGCAATTCCAGTTAGGACTTCCTCAGCAGTTTCAGGAGTAGCCAGCTACGTCCTCTACCCCTATCCTTGGACATCGTCGACAGGACAGGAGGAGGAGTAGGTAGGCGGTTCATAGAGGTGTCGAGTGACGCCAGGAGCTAAGGCATCAGCGGTAGGCACAGCAGTAGGCACTTCAGGAGCAGGCGTAGGCCTTGGAGGAGACTATGCAGTAGCCAGATGCTAGGTGACCGTGACATGGCCTGACGGAGCAACCGGGGCAGTGTCCGATGTGCGGCAGATTTCATATTGGCCATCCTTGTCGGGTGGATGTGGCATAGCTGAGGTGCTTCAGGTGCGATCGAACGGAGCACCTGGTTCGTGACTGTCCAGAGAGGAGGAGTTGTTATAGGTGTGGCCGGGTTGGCCACGTGTTCCGCGAGTGCCCCCAGCCACCACCTCAGCCATTATCGTTCTTTTGTGTCCTTGAGGCATGGGAGGTTGATGACCGTGTTTTGACCCTGGCTGAGGCGTCTGTGTATAGAATGTACAACTATGGTTTTTGGTTGGCTTTTTGCCTGTTTCCGATGTTCTTTGTGATTTCCTCATAGGTTACGTGTATTGGGGCGTGTGTCTGGGGTCTACCTTGGACTCTAGAGGCCATTTCTAATGTTGGGAGGTGCCGCAGGTACAGTCAGGTGGGACTTTTAGTACGTGTTTGCCCTAAAGGGCTATCCCAGTAGCCGCAACAACTTTTGATTTGGCGAGGTTGGGTTCTCGGGGCTACGAGATGTGCAGTTGGGTTGGTGAGGAGGTGTCCCACCTCGTGGCAGGTATAATATTGAATCATTCGAATTGTGTTGTAGGTGCATTTTTCTTAAATTCTGTTGTTTTTTGTTTCATATAAACCTACGTTTATGTGTCCCCGTAAGCGTAGCGGGAGTTAGGTTCGGTGTCTTGCATGTCGGTTCTGGAGCTACCTGCAGGTGTTGGGTGCTCATTTCCCCATTTTGGTCTGGCATGTTGGCGCAATGTTAAGAGCCGTAGAGTTGCCAGCCGAGTGCTTATGCTATGTCGTGTGGCTAGTGTCCTGATTTTCCAGTGTAAGTTGGGCTTAGATTTTTGGTTCGACACGTGAATTGCCAGACTAAGCATGTGAGTCTATGCTCCAGATCTTAGGTGTTCAAGTTTCTCACCCTATTTTTTGGATTTAATTAGTGGAGTTGGGAGGCTATTTCATGAGAAGCGCCAGAATCTTCTTCTTTTAGCAAGGTGTTAGGTGCAGAGTTGCACAGTGGAAGTGTGATGGGCCCATAAGCCACGAGCCCGGGATCTTTACCAAGAGAGATCTGAGGATACCCTGGTGATGAGTAGAGTTATGGAGGTTGATTGGCTAATCTTAAGAGGTTGGCCTTCAGTATTAAGTGGTGTTGGCCATCCCAACCGGGTGAGGCTTCACTACATGCTACTTTCGTAGCAACACGAGGACGAACCCCAACCAAACACACATGCTGCTTCAGCAGCAATATCCACACACGGGGAAAATCCCCAACACGCTGCCACCGCAGCACACACCCACACACAAAATCGGGGAACACACCCCGAACACTCAAACCACACGGAGTCACAGCTCCGTCAACACATAACCAACCACGGGGAAACTTTCCCCCAATAAAACCCAACACACGGAGACGCAGCTCCGCTCACACACGGTTATCCGATGTTCAGAAGAAACCAAAAATTATACAAGATATGCTCAAGACTATATATCAATCAAGAAGGGCATCATAGATAAATGGATAAGTGATATAGAACGTTTCCCCTTTGACTTTCAGTGGCCGATGAAGATCTTCTTTGAGGCTTTGGTCGGAGGGAGTCAAAACTGCAGGATGTCGGAATCGCCGGTAAACCTCCTTGATGATCCAAGATGTTTTCCTTCAGATTCACGATCCAATCACACCTCCAGACATCAAAAACTAATAGATCTAGCAAATTTTTCTCCTCTCCATCTTATGGCCGCCCTTTCCCTTCTTTCCCTGCAAGAGATAGAACACATTAGCTCATTCCTTTCATACCAAAGAATGAAAATCGCTGCATATATATATTGCCATTATAGGATGTTCAAATGACCAAGATAAAACCTCAACAACATCCAAGCTAGAGATAGAACATGGAAAACATCTCAAATAAGCTAGAAATATATGTAGAGATTTTTCCCTTTTGCAAACTCCTCAAATCTCCAAGACGATGTCGACGGATGCTCACGATTTTGACATCTTCAGATTCATTGCGTGGTTCCGCTTGCTATATTCTTCTACACCGAGCTCCAAATCTCAACGGAAGTAGATCAGATATGACGTGGAGGTCCTCTCCAACTCCTTCCGCTCTCACCTGCACAAAGAACACGAATGTTAGCCTCTCGTTCTTCTAAAATCCCCAAAATCGCATCATATATATAGCCCCATGATAGAATGATGAAAAAACCATAAAGCCCTTGGAAAACCCTAGCAAAACCACTCTAATATATTAATAACCCAAGGGCATTAGGGTAAAAGACTATCCCATCTGGAAGTGATTTCATAGGGTTTCGGTGGGCCACGGAATTTCCGCGTGGAACTGCCAGAATGGGGGGGGTCGACCCATCTACCAGGGGTGGTCGACCCATCTCTATCCAGAACTTTGTCTGCTGCAGAATTTTTTACAGGGGTCGACCCACTTTGTGAGGGGGGTCGACCCACTTTCAGACAGCATTCTGTTTAGGCTTTTTCTTGCCAAGGGTCGACCCATTGACCTTGAAACCTTATGAAATGATATTTAATGCATTTTTAAAGACCTATACATGCAACCCAATGTAACCAATCATGAATGAAAATATTTGGATCATGCATTAACATATGGAACTTGTTTTGAGTCCAACACCCAAAGGACATGAAATATGATTATGAAGGCATTAGTATGATGCACATAAATGTTTTATTCATATTTTCAACTCAAGAACCTCCTCAAGAACATGCATAAAGCACTTGGTAAAGAAACACCAAAACCAATCAGATCTTGCATGAAAGAATAGGAATCAACATGAGCATGGTGCAATATGAACTACAATTATCAAATTGATAATTTGGAAGCCAATTAACCCCAAAGCCATGAAGCATAAACTAAGCCTAATTAATCTCCCTACATGGAAATCCATCATAAGAAGATTCTTACCATGATTTCAGAGATATGCGGGGGAATTAAAACCTGCAATATCAAGTAATCTGAATTCTTGAGAATTATAAGTCAAGGCAGTTCAAGATTTCAGTAATGAGCTATGCCAGCTCACTTATCAAGGTATTGATCATGCATTGGAAGGCTATTACAAGATCCGTTCAATCAAACCTCTCATGAGTTGCTAAGTCAGATCAAAGTAACCTGAACCATCATGACCCACACATATCAATTAGACTGAAGCAGTCCAATTCAGAAAGATATGAGAAATAAGCTTGAAGGTACTTTGATGACGCATATTTCCCAACTCAAGGTAAGAAGAATATTACCAATAATCCGAAACAAACTCTTTCTTTGGATCCACCGTAATGTGGGCAATATGAACCTGCACATTCTAAAAACTCAGAAGTGTGTCAATATTAACCAATGTATATGAGAAACTAACTTCAAAGCAATTCCTCCATAATATAATCTCATGGCAGAATGTATAGAAACAAGGTTCACGCATGAGCATTAGGCACTAGAAGAATGTGTAACACAAGGACAATATCAGTGGATATATTGAAAACGTCTGTGCATATGATAGCCATTAATGCAAGATACATCACACAAAAGGCTCATTCTCATGGAAGACAAATCAATGCAAATCTTTAGCCATTTCCAATTCAAAGAAAGCTTTAATGACAGTTAACACAGATGAACCTGGCCATGTTATCACCAAACCATATCCCATGAAAAGCACAAGCATGAATTCCATATATCAAATCAGAACTTGCTTCAAACATGAAGAACTATTTCTGAATAGAATTCAACCAGGCATTCATGAAAACCAACTTCAAAGCTTTCAACTTCAGTCCAATTAAATTCAGACTCAATTCATCGAAGACCAGCATGAATTCACAAGAGCTGAATGAGTCAAAATCAATCTGAACTTAATTCATTTACTCATGCATTTAGAGGAAACCATTTCAAACTTGTGAGAACAATTCATGAAACATGAGCAGCAGAGTTGATCATTTTAGCAACATGCTTTATCAAGCCAATGTAAAACCGATAAACATCAGTCACTCAAGTCATTTAAAATAGCTTGAAAAATCATATCATCAAGATGCACATGGATTACAAGTTCAGTCCAGAAACCTTCAATATTCAATCCAATCAATTCATTCTCAGTCAAAAGCAGTCTGAACATAATTCATTCACCCAGACATTTAGAGCCAATTGATAGTGTAGATAACATGTTTTAGCTCATTTCAACAAGACGTTTTCCACAAGATAATCATGAATGAATTTCACTTCAATGCAAATGCAAATCGCACAATATATTGTAATCATCAAAACCATTATCAAAAATAAAGGAGTGCAGCGAACCCAACAATCTCCCCCTTTTTGATGATGACAAGATATTGTGACAATCTACAACTCTCTCTCCCCCTTTGGCATTATCAAAAAGTGGGGGACTAGAGGAACAAAATGATGAGTTTTCAAAGACGAATGAGACAGAAATATAAAGACCATGGCGCATGAACTCAGTAATAACCTACCATGAAAAGGAAGGTGTGAGAATTATGAACACATATAAGACTAAGAACATGTGTGAAACTAAGAACATGTATCTAGAACTAAATTATATGCAAGTGTTCTTCTGAAAAGCCCATTATTCTCTCCTTTTTGTCATGAACAAAAACTGACTGACAATGGGGTTATTTAAGCAGATATGTACATATATGATCCAAAGATGCATCAATATGAAATGATGTATGATAAGAATAAAAAGGATCAAGCAATCAAGCATTCAAGCATGCATAATAAGATCTAGACTCATGCAAGTCTCTTCGGGACGGGTGTAAGGATTATGTAATCGATTATAGAACATGATGTGCATGAACAATACTAAGTGGGTCGTGCTTACATAAATAAGTACTGCATAAACCATGATAAGCGACAAATTCATAAGGAACATTCAACAAGCAAACCCAAGGTACATATGTGATGTTTGAGCAATGAATTTCAAGGTAGTATGGAAAATCAGATTTTCTAGAGAACACTACAAAGAACTTATCATCCATACACTTTTAACACAATGCTTGAATATTGGTAGCTACGTATGACCCCCAATTTTTTTTTAATTACTAACAATGGTGTGACTCACCTTTTGACACGAGTCATGTCCTTTGTTTCAGGGGCAATTCCCGGTTACTCAGTTTTGTCACTTTTTATGATGTGGATGAGGCACTTTTCGACGCGAGTTGTACCCTTTGTCTCAGGGGCATTTTCCAACTACTCGGTGGCAAATCACACTTATTTTAGTGTGGATTAGTTTCTCCTTTCGACGCGAGTTTCCTCCTTTATTTCAGGGGGGATTCTCGGCTACTCGGATCCACGTTCCACTATAAGACTTTTTGGTGGGGTATATAGCTTTTTCCTCAGGAGACATGTGAATTTCATGTAGAGAATCAAAAGTCCTTAAAAGTGTAGAGTAGAAAATTATAATCCTTATTAGATTGAACCATTATCTCAAAAAGGTGCATTTTGTGTGGGTGGTTATATTGAATGTAAAAGATGAATTAGTCTTATCATAGTAATGTCTCCCCCTAAATGTATGCATGATTATAAAAAATCTCCCCCTTAATATATGCCATGTAACAAATATGTCTAAATCAATACAATTTTATTTATCAAAGGATGAGTCATAGAAGGAGTCAAAAAGTGGTTGTATAAAGTATATACATGCAATCAACCAGGGATCCTTCAATATTTTCAAGCAAATGATTATCGATACTTGGCGGAGTACATTGGTTCGAAGACCACCATCACGCATGAGGAGAGCTTCCAGTTGGACATAATCCAACCTTCCACTATCGCCATTTGATATACCAAATAACCATGGCATTCAAGCACACGTGTATGAAGTATATGCAAGTATATGCATGTAACTTGAAGAGATGATTGAAAAATTATTCCTATTCACAAGTATGAAAAGATATGTATGATATGTGCAATGTATCATGCAAGTAAGCATATAAAGTGAATTTATAAAAGTGAATCATTATTTGAAGGATGTGATTAGAAGAGTGAAAAATTTTATCCACAGACCAAAACTTTCAAACCTAAACTGTTATTTGCAAGAAGCGAAGTAAGATGTGTATATGAAAGAAAAGTCATGTATGTCAAAGATGAAGCGTTCAAGAACTTAATTTATTCACAAAATGTGAAATGGAAACTGTTCAAATGGAGGTACCAAGTTTTTCTCAAGATTCAAGCTCTTACCAAGGTTAAGTAATCCAATAGGAAACAGTATACCAAATTCTTTACCTGATAAACTCATCATTTCCTTGCCTTGAAGGATCTTTATTTGTCATTGGTTTCTTCCTTCTCAAGGCACCCCTGCTAGATAGATTCTCATTTTCAAGTTTTGGGTACCCAAGCCATCTTGGGTCCCGAGGGGTTAGTTCTTACACGAACAAATGAATTCCTATTTTTCCTAGCAAACCATTCATCATCAAATACCCTAGTAGAACAGTCATCCATAGAATGACCATTCTCTCCACAATAAAAACAGTAAGAAGATTTCCTCTTCAAAAACCCATTTTCATCATTTTTTATTACAGAACAATCATTCATTACATGTCCAAAATTTTCACAGTAATGACATGTAAAATTCTTTTTAATAAACCATTCATCATCATTTTTCTTTGTGAAGCAATGTTCAAAGACATGACCATGTAATCCACAGTAATAGCAATGAGAGTTGAATGTTTTCCTAGTGGGTTTCACATGATCTTTAGACTCATTAATAATTTTCATTTGTGACTGCAATGTTTGTTCATCATCAGATTTCATTAGAAGACAGTCATACATGTCATGACCATATTGTCCACAATAGTAACATGAAAGATTTCTTCTTTTCTTTGATGCATGATCATATTTGACAGTTTGAAGTTTTTCATGCACACAAGAGTGATGATCAACCTTTTTCTGATTTTGATTTCCTTTATCATGCACGGACAATGATTCATTCAAAATTTTGATTTCATTTTGCAAGGACATAATATGCATTTCAAGATCATCAATCTCTTTTTCACAAGAAGTGACTTTTTCATTCAACAAGAGATTTACACTTTTATGACTTTCAATTTCTTGTTCAAGGATATGCAGTTTGTCACAATCATCATCAATCACACATTTTCCTTTTTCAGTTTTTTTAAGACTTTTCAATTCTCCTTCAAGCAATGAAATTTGAATTAACAAGGCAGTGTTTTCATTTTGGAGTTTATCAAATGAATTTTTGCTCATGGAAGTGTGTTCAGATTCTTTCATTTGAAAACTCACATTATCATTAACCATTTTACCCATGACTTCATTGGATTCAAATTTATCATTCAAATTTCTAAGGCTTTCTATTTCCTCTCTAAGTTCCTTCAGTTTATCCGACTTGTCAACAGGCATGCATTTTTATTTTTCAAGGACAAGCAGCTTTTTAGACATTTTAGTATTTAACTCTTTCAAATCCTCATTATCTTTTTCAATCTTTATAAGTTTTGAAATTTTAGCTAATAAAGATTTATTTTCAATTTTTAAACATGAAGTGGTTTCTTTATGGCTATCAACCTCACACACAAGTGACTCAACTAACTTTTCAAACTCAATGCATTTTTCACACGAAGAAGTTTCATGAAAAGTATTTTCAAGTTTCTTATAGAGCTTCTTATTTTCAGACTTCAATTTCTTATACTTACTCAATAATTCATCATATGCTTCCACTAATTCTTCAAATGAAATTTCATCAAGTTCAGAGTCAGAACTTACCTCCTTGGATTCTAGGCTTGAATGATCATCCTTGCTATTAGCCATCATGCACGCATCCTCTAGCCCTCCATGTAACTTGATCAGTCGATCCATGATTTCTTTGGCTGAGCTGCAATCAGAATCAAACGAAAATTTGTTAGAGTCAACTGCAACTTTCAATAAGTTCAGAAAGACAATATTATCATCACTGTTAGTCCTATGTTTAGTAGACCATTTGGACTTGTCTAATGGCAATTTATACGGACCATGAGATATGAGATTCCACAACTTGGGATCATAAGAGTTGACAAATATACATATTTTTCCCATCCAGAGACTAAAATCTGAACCATCAAAAATAGGAATTGCATCCATATTGGCCATCGCAAGAAATCTTTACTCTACGACCACAATGTCGACTAAAAAATCAGAGACGAGGCTCTGATACCAATTGTTGGCCCAGACTAGATGACGGACAAGAAGGGGGGTTGAATTTTCCCCTTTGCCTAGATGGCGGATTTTAAAAACAATCTAAACTGATCACAGTGGAATTAAAATTAACTGCATTAATTAGCATAAACTCAAGTGACATTAGAAGAATCCTCTCAATCTTTCCTATCTCGCACGGATATGCAATGCAAAGAACAAGTTAACTATACCCAAATACAAATATCAGAGGTAGCAGTGTGTAGTGGAGCAATGAATAAAAATCTATAAATTTACCTGTGAATGGAGATAGGAGAAATGGACAATCGCACAGGCAAACCACATGCAACACGGAGATTTTTAGGTGGTTCGGGACCACGACGGGCTCCCTACGTCCACCCCTCACCCAACCGGGTGAGGCTTCACTACACGCTACTTTCGTAGCAACACGGGGACGAACCCCAACCACACACACATGTTGCTTCCGCAGCAATATCCACACACGGGGAAAATTCCTAACACGCTGCCACCGCAGCACACACCCACACACAGAATCGGGGAACACACCCCGGGCACTCAAACCACACGGAGTCACAGCTCCGTCAACACATAACCAACCACGGGGAAACTTTCCCCCATTAAAACCCAACACACGGAGATGCAGCTCCGCTCACACATGGTTATCCGATGTTCAGAAGAAACCAGAAATTATACAAGATATGCTCAAGACTATGTATCAATCAAGAAGGGCATCATAGATAAATGGATAAGTGATATAGAACGTTTCCCCTTTGACTTTCAATGGCAGATGAAGATCTTCTTTGAGGCTTTGGTCGGAGGGAGTCGAAACCGCAGGATGTCGGAATCGCCGGTCAACCTCCTTAATGATCCAGGATGTTTTCCTTCAGATTCACGATCCAATCACACCTCCAGACATCAAAAACTAATAGATCTAGCAAATCTTTCTCCTCTCCATCTTATGACCGCCCTTTCCCTTCTTTTCCTACAAGAGATAGAACACATTAGCTCATTCCTTTCATACCAAAGAATGAAAATCGCTGCATATATATATTGCCATTATAGGATGTTCAAATGACCAAGATAAAACCTCAACAACATCCAAGCTAGAGATAGAACATGGAAAACATCTCAAATAAGCTAGAAATAGATGTAGAGATTTTTCCCTTTTGCAAACTCCTCAAATCTCCAAGACAATGTCGATGGATGCTCGGATTTTGACATCTTCAGATTCATTGCGTGATTCCGCTTGCTATATTCTTCAACACTGAGCTCCAAATTTCAACAGAAGTAGATCAGATATGGCGTGGAGGTCCTCTCCAACTCCTTCCTCTCTCACCTGCACAAAGAACACGAATGTTAGCCTCTCGTTCTTCTGAAATCCCCAAAATCACATCATATATATAGCCCCATGATAGAATGATGAAAAGACCATAAAGCCCTTGGAAAATCCTAGCAAAACCACTCTAATATATTCATTAATAACCCAAGGGCATTACGGTAAAAGACTAGCCCATTTGGAAGTGATTTCATAGGGTTTCGGTGGGCCGCGGAATTTCCGCGTGGAACTGCCAGAATGGGGGGGTCGACCGATCTGCCAGGGGGGGTCGACCCATCTCTATCCAGAACTTTGTCTGTTGCAGAATTTTTTACAGGGGTCGACCCACTTTGTGAGGGGGGTCGACCCACTTTCAGACAGCATTCTGTTTAGGCTTTTTCTTGCCCAGGGGTCGACCCATTGAGTGGGGGGGTCGACCCATTGACCTTGAAATCTTATGAAATGATATTTAATGCATTCCTAAAGACCTATACATGCAACCCAATGTAACCAATCATGAATGAAAATATTTGGATCATGCATTAACATATTGAACTAGTTTTGAGTTCAACAGCCAAAGGACATGAAATATGATTATGATGCACATAAATGTTTTATTCATATTTTCAACTCAAGAACATCCTCAAGAACATGCATAAAGCACTTGGTAAAGAAACACCAAATCCAATCAGATCTTGCATGAAAGAATAGAAATCAACATGAGCATGATGCAATATGAACTACAATTATCAAATTGACAATTTGGAAGCCAATTAACCCCAAAGCCATGAAGCATAAACTAATCCTAATCTCCCCACATGGAAATCCATTATAAGAAGATTCTTACCATGATTTCAGAGATATGTGGGGGAATTAAAGCCTGCACTATCAAGTAATTTGAATTCTTGAGAATTATAAGTCAACGCAGTTCAAGATTTCAGTAATGAGCTATGCCAGCTCACTTATCAAGGTATTGTTCATGCATTGGAAGGCTATTACAAGATCCGTTCAATCAAACCTCTCATGAGTTGCTAAGTCAGATCAAAGTAACTTGAACCTTCATAACCCATACATATCAATTAGACTGAAGTAGTCCAATTCAGAAAGATATGAGAAATAAGCTTGAAGGTACTTTGAAGACTCATATTTCCCAACTCAAGGTAAGAAGAATATTACCAATAATCCGAAACAAACTCTTTCTTTGGATCCACCGTAATGTGGGCAATATGAACCTGCACATTCTGAAAATTCAGAAGTGTGTCAATATTAACCAACGTATATGAGAAACTAACTTCAAAGCAATTCCTCCATAATATAATCTCATGACAGAATGTATAGAAACAAGGTTCACGCATGAGCATTAGGCACTAGAAGAATGTGTAACACAAGGACAATATCAGTGGATATATTGAAAACGTATGTGCATATGATAGCCATTAATGCAAAATACATCACACAAAAGGCTCATTCTCATGGAAGACAAATCAATGCAAATCATTAGCCATTTCCAATTCAAAGAAAGCTTTAATGACAGTTAACACAGATGAGCCTGGCCATGTTATCACCAAACCATATCCCATGAAAAGCACAAGCATGAATTCCATATATCAAATCAGAACTTGCTTCAAACATGAAGAACTATTTCTGAATAGAATTCAGCCAAGCATTCATGAAAACCAACTTCAAAGCTTTCAACTTCAGTCCAATTAAATTCAGACTCAATTCATCAAAGACCAGCATGAATTCCACAAGAGCTGAATGAGTCAAAATCAATCTGAACTTAATTCATTTACTCATGCATTTAGAGGAAACCATTTCAAACTTGTGAGAACAATTCATGAAACATGAGCAGCAGAGTTGATCATTTTAGCAACATGCTTTATCAAGCCAATGTAAAACCGATAAACATCAGTCATTCAAGTCATTTAAAATAGCTTGAAAAATCATATCATCAAGATCCACATGGATTACAAGTTAAGTCCAGAAACCTTCAATTTTCAATCCAATCAATTCATTCTCAGTCAAAAGCAGTCTGAACATAATTCATTCACCCAGACATTTAGAGCCAATTGATAGTGTAGATAACATGTTTTAGCTCATTTCAACAAGACATTTTCCACAAGGTAATCATGAATGAATTTCACTTCAATGCAAATGCAAATCACATAATATATTGTAATCATCAAAACCATTATCAAAGATAAAGAAGGAGTGCAGGGAACCCAACAATTAACAACAAACAAAAAAAAGAAAAAGAAAATTGAAAATCAACGCCTGGTGACCATCACACAGTCCAAATTCATTGCATCAACCCTTCATGTTAGACATGGACCGTCAAGATGTGGTAAGTATCGGGTCTTGGTCTGCTAGAACCGTGGAGATCCCTGTCCAGCCCCATCGGCCTATGTTTATTAGAAGGAAAACAACTTGCACACACTCACGTATTTTACCTCAAATGGGCAGCATCACCTACGATAAGGCCTCACCCGAAGGTCTCTAGAAAAGCAGCACTCCTTTGTTCTTCTTCTCTTCGACCGAATGAGACAGCCGGCGCCCTTAAAACGCTGAGCATCAGAGGGCCGAAGGATCAAGATCCTTAAGGCAAGAGTAGGATCCATCCCCTCGAGCTCGGGTCAGAGCACGAGAAGAGGGCAGTGTCCCCGCAGGCATGTAAAGGGGAATTCAAAAACAAAATAACAATATTCCTCTCCCCAAGAAAAGAAAGAAAGAAAAATTATGTATGCATGTATATGTGACAAAGTCACATGAAAAGCCTGGTCGTGACCGTGCCTGACTTTATCAAATGAAACCCCTCATATTCAAAAATCAAATTAAAACTTTCCATAGTAAGGGGCATTTAACGTCATAATGCTCAGGGCATGGTCCGAATCTTCCTGAAAGGGGAAAGTCAAGTAGGCCCTCAACTAGCTCGCCGGATTAACGGCTTTTCCAGGTCCTCTCAGGAGGTTTACCCCCTACCTTCTTCCTTCTCCCCTCAAAAGATGAAAGCCTGATGGAGGTCTTGAAGGGTGAACCCTGTCTAGGTTGCAACTTATTTAGCAAAATACATATATGGTTATCCACTTCAAAAAATAGAAGACATTGCTGCGAAGGGGTCTCTATGTTTCTGGCTGGTCAAGACCCCTATTTACCACCCTTAACACTTTCTTATGTTACCTCGGGCTTAGGTCAATGCAAGCGCATCACCTATGGGTGCGAAGGCGTCTGATTCCGGGTCCACGTCGCATGGTTGACCGTTAGGGTTCCAAGGTGTTCCATCATATACCATCTAGAGTTGTGAGGAAATAGACCCTGGTCGAGCGAATCATTTACCTCGAACGCTTTTTGGGTGTATCCCTGCGGTCGGAAGCAACTGGGAGCCTAAGCGTGGCATGACGACATTGTCATCAGGATAAGACTTAACCAGCGGGACCATCATTCGAGGAGTCTAGAGGCCCAAATCAACCTAGATGTGCGCTTAGGATACCTGGGAGGTAACTTAGAAAACCCCTGTCTCCATATAGGTCAAATGCCCCATGGGTGGACACCAGGTGTTCACAAAAACAACATAAAAACACAAAACACAAAAAATCTATATAATCAAAATCGACAAACAAACAAAAAATTTCAAATATATTCCTCCAAAAAAAGGCATAAAATTGTAAAAACCAAAAATATGTCTTGCATCCGCATGTGCATACGCATGATCATATTTCCTTTTGTTCGCATTCTGCTTGCTTGCATGTGCATATCACGTTTACTTTTCTTCATTTCAATCTGGTTAAATAAGATTTAGCCCTCTGACCCTGCATCAAGAAAGGTATTATCTACTTTCGGCAGGGGGCTAAAATCATACAACACTAACCTTTTCCTTGTTAGTGTAGTTGAAATAGGTGAAAAGGAAGACGGCATCAAAAGCCATGCCAAACCAAGTACACTGAAGATCGTTCATTCCACTTCCAAAATATGTCCATTACATTCTAGCGATACAGCATCCTAGGGGCATACCCCCAGTATACAAAAGGGGCAGCTGCTACCCAGCTGCATCTCTCTCTCTATCTCTCCTCCTAATCTGCACCGGTGCGAGGTCAGCTCCGCCGACTATCAACCTCATCTCCATCCCTACCTCCCATGTCTCGTAGTCTCGAAGGTCGTGAAGCCCTCGAACCTAACGCGGCTGGCTAAACCGCTCCCTGCTCTACAGGAGATGGCATCATGCCCATAAGCTCTTTCATCGTGAAATGCATGTCTCCTATGGACCGTAGTGACTTGGAAGGAGTCGCAGGCCTAGCTCCCTCTCCTGGGGCACCTCTGCCCTGGTACTTCCGCAACACTCGCCGCCTCAGAGCCTCCAACTGGTCAAGGGCTCCCTACTCCCGAACTGCCATCGCCATCTCTCGAGCACGTGCCTCAGCTTTTCTTTCCTTCGCCTCAGCAAGGCGACCCTCGACTCTCTTAATGGAGCTCATCTCTCCAAGACGGCGTGTCAGCTCCTCTATACGCGCATCTTGTTCCCGACGGACAGTCAGGGTGGCTGCCAACTCCTTCCTCTGTAGAAAAGGAATCATCAGGTAAGGCCGAACAAAGATGTAGAAAGAGAGAGTTGCCTTCAACTTGAGTGTTAGGATCTCACCGCCTCGGCCAGCTCAGCCTCTCGCTCCTTGGCTCGCTCAATGGCCCCCGCCAGGTGATCCTCTAGCTCCTCTCGGGCATCAACTCGAGACGAAGGGCCAACCTCTCCACCCGCTCCTACCCTCACTCGCACATAGGCCAATTCCCCTCGCTGGCAAAACAAGGGGCAAATGGTTAGCCAAATGTAACAAATTCCAGTTCAAAATCCATCAAGTTGATTTTTGGCTTACCAACTCTCGGATCTCGTGTCATAAGTTCACAATCGTCTGGTTAAGGCCAACCATCCGATCCTTGAGAATCTTCACCACCTCGGTCTCGGGCATCTGCACGTCAAATCCACAAACTCACTTAGCTCTAGCAATTAAATGAAAACATCACATTTGAAAGCTAAAAAGTAACTCACTGCTCGGGTATCGAGATGAAGCCGTCCAGCATACCGATCCCTATAGTTTGCCAAGTAAGTCTCGCTGCTCCTCACGGTCCGGTCATGCTCTAGTGAGGATCCCCTCTGTAGTGCCTCTGCCTCGGTACGGTATCGGGATGCCCAGTCCTGATTGCTCGTTGAAGTCCGGCAACGTCCCCGATCTGATCCATGCTCGGCTGGAATCGCCACTGGCGGCTGTTGCCACCCTAGCGTCCTCTGTACCAGGCGAAGGAAGAGAGGCTCCCTCAGGTTCACACAAAACAACACTGTATCTCTATGGAACCAAGCTCGCCCCTCCCTCACCCATGGCTGAGTGGTGATGTCCTGCATCCCGTAGGGAGTCCAAACCACCTGCCACATAAAAGATTGAATGTTTGGTTAATCTGATTACATATAACAAATGCTGAAACATCACACAACTTTTTAACTAAAATGCTCACCTGGTGGGGAGGGTATTCATCTAAAGCCGTCGTAAGATTAGTGAGTCTAGTGGCCACCAGGCACCGATCCCGGACCATCTCCCATCTAGCCATTAGAGGAACCACCTGCATCAGGGCTCGTGGAATCGTGCCGCGACCTAGAGGGAACCGAGTGTACCCCCAAATCTGAAAACACAAGAAAATAACAATTTAATTTGGAATAAATATGCCTAGAAGGGGTAGACTCGTACCTGTAAGAAGGGCGTAAAACCACCCAGGTTCCCCAAACCTGGGCGCACTGGATCCAGGTGGGCGAAGAGGTGCGCCAGCATCGCTCTTCCCCATGCAAGTTGGAGTCCCCGATTGAAATCTCACACCAGCAAGAGATATTTAAGGTTCACCTTGTTCGAGGCAGTAGCAAACAGCAGCCTCCCAAAGAAGTACAAGAAGAACAACCTCAGCTCCTGCTACTCACTTCTCCCTTGGGCTCGGAGTCTCTGTCTCACTCACCCCAAGTACGCATCCAGGTCCTCTAGCGGTCCACGTGCCATTCTCGCGAGCCCCATCGTAGCACTAATCCTCCCAGGCGGAAGAGTGGTCACTGGTTTCCTAGATCGAGCCATTTGCGGCCTGAGCAGGTCCTCTATCTCATCTCGATAATCCTTCAGTTCTTGGCCAAGCACCGGGATCCCTGCCACTAGCAATGATGTGACACCACCTATGGACCTAAATTGTAACCAAGCAACTTGAGCAGCGGACTCACTCTAGCGAACACGTTCGCGTAGCACACACTAGTGCCCGTAGGCGACTCGGCGATGATGGAGAGGGTCCGAGGTGGGACCTTGATGCTCCAAGGGTTGGCTAGCTTGGGGAGGACCCCAAATGGGCCAGGGATGCCCAATTCATGGGTGGCCATCACACCAAGGGCGTGGGATGTAGGGGATCGCTCACAACTCGCCCGCGGTGATCACTCACGTCAATAGCAATTTTGGGCTGAGCTCTCACTCTCCATTCGACGAAGCAACACAGATAATACTATGCTAAGCAATGAATTGAAACCAAACAAGAGGGGAACCGAGGCTCACCTAGTCAGCGTGAAGATGCCGACTCCGGCCGGAGACGATGACGAGCAGGGAGGCGTGGGCATGCACCCGCACGCCGCGTCGGTGTAGCTTCGGATGGCGACCTGCTAATACATGCACTACACCCCTTGCAAGGGGGTTGAACTAGGGGTGGGGGACTAGAATTATAACCAAAATGTACCTCCACGCAGGGAGGGGCACTCAGCCAGCCAGACGGGGAGGGGAAAAGCCGAGCTAGGAACTAATTGGAAGGCGGTTGCCGGTTCTGTCCGCTCTCTAGAACAGGGGACAGGCAGTCGATGTCGGCACCACTACGGCCACTCCCGGACTCCATTTTCTACGAAACCAGTGGAAAAACCTCCTGGGTTGGCCCAGGAGGACGTCATATTTTTGGAAGGACTTCTGGTTGCCGGCGTTGGTCGGAGCAGGGCCGTGAGTAGGGTCTCTGTTCTCTGGTTCTGTCTACTTCAGCACCACTTCTGCAGGAAGATGAGGTCGCCACCGGTGCTCCTGGCCTATGATTTGGGCGTAGCTGGAGTCACTGGATTCTTTGTTGAGCCCTCTTCGAAATGAGACCCACGGGGAGACCGTAGGAGGTCAGAGTGGACAGGGACAGCCTGAACAGTGAACGGGTGTCGGTTCAGTCCCAGAGTGGACAGAACAGCACACCCAAGGGAAAAAATTAAGAAACCATTGCTCCGGATGCCGAACGGGGTGCCACTTCTTGGTAATGGAAGAATACTTGTTGTAGAAGCTCTCAGCCAAGTGGCGCCTCAAGAAGTATAGGAATGTGGCCGTGGGAGCTTCTGGAAGTTGCTTCAGGTTGCTGACCTGACCTATCCTGCGCAATCAGAGAAGAACAACTCTCACTGGCAGTCACGAACTCAGATGGAGACGAGACCACCACCGTTACAAAGCTGACAAGAAGATGAATCCAACAGTATATGGTACGCTCTCTAAAGCTTCTTGGTGATGTCATGGTAGCCTCAGAAAGTAGCTGGTACTCTACTGCCTGCGAGCTAGGAATAGGATGAAGGTGTAGGGTTGTGTGTATGAGGGTGGGATGGCCAAGGGAAACAAGGGGGGAATGGGGAGGGTGACCAGGGTGCAAAGGGGGTGTTGGGGAGGGGTGTGGGGTGGCTAGAAAGGGAGGGATTTTCAAATTTGGGCCTTGGGTGAAGCCCCTTTAGCCTTGGAGAGATGGAAGGGTGCTTGGGAAAGGGTAGTGGGTGGTTGGGGGTCGGAGGGTGGCTTGGAGATTGGTGGGTTCTACCTTGGGGGTTGGGGGGACTTGAATGAGTGTATGGGGAAGGGGGAGATATTAATGAAGAGTGAATGGGAGGAGAGAGAAGAAATTTTGATATTTGGGGGTAGGGAAGAGAGAGAGAGAGAGAGGGGACCCCTTAGAGAGAGAGAGAGATAGGGGAGGGATGTGGAGAGTCTCACTCCAAGGGAAGAAAATTTTCACAAAGGGTTTCTTTCTATTCAAATATCCATCAAAGGTTACAAATGAGAGAGGGGAGGGGCTATTTATAGACTCCATACTTTTCCTAGGACCAAAGTGACCCTGACAAACCCACAATTGACCAGCCTATCCCAAGGGGGGGGCGCCCCTGGGCCTAGCCCAATGGATTGGGCCCATAAACCTATCTAATCAACATAATGACTGAGAACTTAGGTAATTGACCCTTAAACCAAGGTACCTGACTCAAATAAAGGAAAAATTACATAATTATGACTCAAAGAAAATATAAAAATTACATGACTAGACTCAGAAAAATACGACGAACACAATGGCGCATGTCGACGAACAATCCGAGCCGCGAAAAAATGTGGATGGGCAAGGGATGCCCCCATCATATCTCCGGGGTGGGGAAAACTTGACCCCGTCGAGTATGGGTCCACCGGGGAAGTGACACACCAAATGTAACTCCGAGCGAGCCACGATCTCCAAACTCAACCCCGCGTCCATAGCTGGGGGACGGCACTTCAGCTTCTCAAGGTGGCACGAGCACATCCTCTTGCCAGCGATGATACTCTGCTTGCCTAGTATTGCCTCCGTGTGCTCACATCGGGCTCTCAAGCTGATATGAGGTGGCACTCCGAGGGTGTCTCTCTGAAAGATAGGCATAGGCTCAAGGCACTCACTAGGATCCACCGCGGCGCCCATATAGGGTGCCGGGTCCACCACGTAGGAAATGGGGTGAATCCCAAAACCCATTAGTTCATCCAACCCGTAAGCCGGTTTGCCAAAGCCACTCTGAACTTGGCAAGGTCCAAGTCCTCGTGCCCTCAAGTTGGAGGTGACCCTAGGGTAGAGCCACTCCAATGTCTCCATCGATAAGTTGCCTACTTGGAATTCTAAGTGGCGCTTGCGAGCCTTTGTCCGCTCTTTGTGAACCTCACCGCTCGTTGCGAATTGCTTACGTGTATTCTCATACCATGCATTATGATGCAGTGAGTGGGTGTGAAAGTGGATAGTGTGCAAAGGTGGACCGGGGCAACCATAGATTATCCTATCATGCTTTGATGCCTTGTGGACCTTGATGAACTTAGGTGGACCGGGGCAGCCACAAGTGGCCATATCATGCATGGACATTATAACAATGGTTGGAGGGCCAGGGCATCCGTAGGGGAATCTATTGTGCATGGGTATAGCAAATGCCGGGGGTCCCGGACATCAGTGAATGCTCCTAACATGCTTAAGACCCATGATGAATGAAGGTGGACCATTACATCCGAATATGGACCACTCATGCTTCCTACTTGACAAGTGGGTGATATGAATGAATGGACACAACATAGTGTTCATGCCAAGTGGTGTGGTATGCCTAGACACTTGCATGCTTATCCCAAAGGTGACTTCTATGTGCATAGGTGTGGGACAACCTTTGAACTGTTGTGACTCCTCTGTGTTGATGATGTTGACAATAGCTTTATTTCATTGGCAACAGCTTGTTTTGATTGATTGGCAACTGTTTATGTTTTGATGAAACTATCTCTGTCAGATTGTCTATGTGTTCTATGCAGTAAGAGTCTATACATCATCATGCACACACACAGGTCTACACATTGCACACACACAAGTCTACACACTCAAAGTCCATACATTGCATTGTTGTGTTTATGCATCATTTAGAACATAAGTCTATACATTGCTGCATTGCTCGCACAGGCTAAGTCTATACATCGTTCGTCTCAGTTGAGCTTCAAAGCCTGTACATCCACCGTCTCACTTGAGCTGTGAAGTCTATACACTGTCCGTCTTACTTAGTGTCTCATGCAGCATCAGCTCAGTAAGTCTGTACAATGCATTGGCTAAGTCTGTACATTGTCCGTCTCTCTTAGCGTCTTATGCATTGGGCAAAGTCTATACATTGCAGATCACGTAACTAGCAAGTCTATACATTGTATTGTGGTGTTTGTGCTCAAAGTCTATACATTGCATGGCATAGCCCAAAGTCTACACATTGGTGCATTGCTTACATCTACAAAGTCTATACATTGGCTATTCTCCTGCAGCGTCATGTATTATTCTTCAAGTCCATACATTGCACCGTAGCATGCACGAACTTCAAGTCTATACATCGTTCGTCTCATTTAGCGTCTCAGGCATATGCTAAGTGTATACATTGCATCTCTGTTGTTGAAGTCTATACATTGGACCGTCTCTCTTAGCGTCTATGCGCATAGTCCATACATTGCTGTATTGCTTGCACTTGTGAAGTCTATACAATGGCAGTTGTCATGCAGCGTCAACACAAGTCTTTACATCCATTGCTTCAGTTCAATACCTGCTATGTGCATGCATTGCTTCCTCTGTGCATATACTGCATCAGTGCATCCATCAGGCATACAGTCTATACACTAATGCATGTGAGGTCCTGTGACGGAAATCGACGCTGAGCATGTACATTTACTTTTGCATTTATGTCCTTTTAGTTTGTGTTTATATCCTTGGGAAAGTATATGCGTAATTGTACAGCTTTATAAGCCAATGCGTCATTCTCACGGATTGTGTGGGTTTCTATGTAATTTGTCAGTAGGACCATCAAGGGGGCCCTCAGCCCTTTCCCATTGGTCCATGTCACCTTGTGGGGCTGGTCAACCTTCCTAGGTGGACATCTAGAAGGGTGGGCTGGTCATATGGACACATGGGGTTAAATGGGTCAAGATTCCATGGTTGGCCACCTACCCCATTCAACCTTCTACCCTTGGTCAAGGGGGCGCCCCTCTCCCCTTATTAGTTTATTATTTTTTGTGTGTTGATGGCATGCAATCCAGACCATCCATCTCACATCCCTAGATCTAAGGGTGGAGGTTGGATTTGGTTGGAAGCATATAAAACCATGTATTTTCATGTGAAAATTAGTGAAAATTCAGAAAATTTGTGTGAAACTTGGAAGCTCCTTGCACCCCCTTCCTCTCCCCCTGGTTTTCTCTCCTCAAACCTCCAGTTCTAGAGTGTGTCCACCTTCTATCTTCCCCTCTCAACCTCTGATCTTCATCGCTGCCGCCGCCGCCGTTCGTGCCGCCTTCGAGCCGCCGCGGAGCCGTCTTCAAGTTTCTGTCCTGCTGGACAGAGGTGTAGTTCGTGAATTCTTGCTGCCAGCCACGAGCTCAGATGGATTTGAAATTTTGAGGGTGCGTTCTTGCCTTGAATCCTCACCTCCACCTAAAGTTTCACGTCCAAACTCCTGCATTTAGTAAATTTCCATTTTCATTCATTTTGCATTCCCAGATCTATTTTGTCTCTGTCTACAGTGACAACAGCTCTGAGTTTCCCATCTCCGATCACCTTTTTGAATTTTTCAAACCCTTCTAATTTTACTGGAAGTTCTTTCCATCATCCCCTACATCCACCATTTTTTTTGATTTTTTATCTGCCATCTATCCATTTTTCCAAATTCGTGTTCTATCTCCGCTATAGTGCCTTTAGTCAGATTCCAGATCCGACCCACTGTTAGTGAAAAAATCCTATCAATTTGTAACCACATCCAAACTTGTCCAATAGTTTTTCCGTCTTCCTAGCTCAATTTCCTACACCTTTCATGAAGACCTCAAGAGCTGAATCGGACATCTACCCTACGGTCAACGATAGTTCTCAGAGGATAGCCCTGCAGATCTGAGAGTTAAGCCACTGTACAACAGCAACCTTCAAAATTCGCCAATTGGAAGTGCATGCATTGTTGTTTTTCTGTAGTCACAGAGAGTTGAATCCCTTCAAAGCAGCTTTCCAACGACGCCAGTTTCGTCGCATTCCGACGTCGGGGCTGATCGCAGCGTCCGTTCTCGCCGGAGCGCGCGTCGAAAAATAGAACCGGCAGATCCGTGGCCGGTCATTCCGACCGGTGCCGAACGGAGCCGCCTGGCCTCCGGCCGGCGAACCAGCGTGCCGCCAGCCCAGGGAACACTTCCACAAGTGTCCCCACCACAGTGGTGACACCGGGTCCCGCACGGTCCCTCCGGACAGCACGTGGGCCCCACCGTCACGTGTTCGGGTGCTACCGAATCAACGCGAGAAGCCGCCTGTCAACCCGAATTCGGTCCTCCCAGACCCCATTGTGTAGCCCTTTACCTCCCTGCGTGGAGTGGGCAGCGATTTATATTGCTGTAATCTTGTGTATTATTGTTCCGGGAGTACGAGTTTCGACCGGGTCCGTCGTCCCCACGCCGAGTGCGTGGAGGTATCATCCTCGCTCCTTACTTGGCATTTTGCTTAATTTCATATATGCTTGTTTATGCCGCTGCTAGAGAGCATGATAGGGTAATTAGCTCGCTTTCTATTTATATCACCGCTGCTGCGAGAGAGAGTGTTACCGTCCCGTGACCCGATCCGGGCACGAAAGAGAGAGCCGACCACCCTAGCTCACTGCCGGTTTCTCAACCGCACACGTCCGACGCTTCCCTCGTTAAGGGACGATCGCGAGCTTGTCGTGTCCGTGGTCCCGTCCCGCATCAATTTGGTATCAGAGCAAGTTGAGTCTAGGGTGTCAAAAAAAAGTGTCTTTTGCATTGCATCCCAATAACCCGGTATATCAAATGGTGTTGTCCGAACGTTAGGCTACGCCTATCGGGAAGGTCCCACACTTACGCGAGTGGTCTTCCGATCGGTTATCTCCGCCGCGTACCGAGTTTTGGTTATGTCTAGGTGCATTAGTTAGCATCACATTTTACTTTTAAACTTAAAAAAAATGGTCTTGCATCTCCATTCCTAGGGGACCCAACCCCATCTTTACAACCATGGCCGCATCCCGAGCCTATAGTCCCGATGAAGTGGGCGCAATGTTCCAAGCCATGATGAGACAAGTGCAAAGGTTTAGTACAAGCCTAGATCGGTTTAGTACTAGCCTAGATCGGTCTATCGGGGTAGATTGGTTGTTCCCGGAGCCACCCCAAGGACCCCTTCACCACGAGAAGGACATTCCTTCCTCACCCATGAGACTTCCAATGTCATCACTCTCTATTTCCGAACTTGATTCGGAACCATCTCATTTGGAACTACCAAAGCCCGAGCCACCCGTATTTCTAACGGGTACTCTTTATATAGCCGAGCCACTTCTTAGATGGCTCAAAGAAGGCTCGGTCCCACATCCCTTTCCATCCATGGACCCCACCCTACCTTTAGTGCCGGTCAACTCCTTCCATACCACATTTCGATCTAGTCACCATGTTGACATGTTAGACGATCTTGTCATGGGATTAGATTCACAATGGAAGTTGATGCATCTTTTGGCCCGAGGCTTTGACCAACCCGCTAGTCTTAGCTTCACCCATCCGGCCTTAGGGTCCATTACCTCCGTGTGCACCGTGGGGTGTGTCACCACGGAGATTCTTCTACTCCTCCCGATGCCGGCCGAGTCCGACTTCGTTCCCTTTTGCCCAAGGGAGGAATCTTATTTCCTACACATGTCCGTCGTTCCACCGATCATAATGTATGGCGGTGATTATGAATTCCAAACTTGGGACCATGTCATGTTGGAACCCATCTCACGGGGTCATACCTTCTTCGACCCTTTTGATCCCCTCACTAGTGAATCTCTCGAGCCGCCATCTTCACTCCACTTCCTTCGCGGAGTTCACTATCAAGCCTTTTCCACTCGGGCCAAGCAACCTCCACATAGTCATAAGTCCGAACCTTCATTCGGGGGTAATGAAAACTTTGGTTTCCCCGATCCATCTAAACCACCCGCACCTCCCGGACTTCTCACATCCAAGCCCAATGTCCATGATTGGTGCATCGTAGGATGTCTAGGGGTTCCCCATGATGTCAACCTCCGGTTACGTCAAATGCATGCATGGCACACATTCGGGTGTCCTGGCCCGCCGTCATCCATGTACGGGTCGAACTAACCATAGATTTGTCTAGAGTCATGCATGAGTCTGTTTCTTATTTGTGTGGTTTGCAGATGTGTGTTAGTGCATGGTGAGTCTGCATGTGTCTTGTGTCAGCTCATTGTCATTCTCTCATGAGTAAGAGGTGATTGGACTCACTCGATGAGTATGGGATCGGTTCCATATCTACACCCGGATCTAGTCACCTACAGGGACTCAGCGGTGATTCCTAGTGAGTCTTCGAGCCGCCACCTCCCCTTTTGAGAGTGCCCCACCCGGAGTGTCCACCTTTAGCCCATAGCAGCTTGTGCATATCGAGTATATATGGAATGAGCAGGTGACGGTCACTTGGAGTGGAGTATACCCGCGTTACTTGGCACGGTGACGGATCCGCGGGAGTACCCGAGCACCCATACCCCTACTCGACGGGGTCAAGTTCCTCCCACCCAGGGAGAGTTGATGGGAATCGACGCCGAGCATGTACATTTAATTTTGCATTTATGTCCTTTTAGTTTGTGTTTATATCCTTGGGAAAGTATATGCGCAATTGTACGGCTTTATAAGCCAATGCGTCATTCCCACGGATTGTGTGGGTTTCTATGTAATTTGTCAGTAGGACCATCAAGGGGGCCCTCAGCCCTTTCCCATTGGTCCATGTCACCTTGTGGGGCTGGTCAACCTTCCTAGGTGGACATCTAGAAGGGTGGGCTGGTCATATGGACACATGGGGTTAAATGGGTCAAGATTCCATGGTTGGCCACCTACCCCATTCAACCTTCTACCCTTGGTCAAGGGGGCGCCCCTCTCCCCTTATTAGTTTATTATTTTTTGTGTTGGTGGCATGCAATCCAGACCATCCTTCTCACATACCTAGACTTAAGGGTGGATGTTGGATTTGTTGGAAGCATATAAAACCATGTATTTTCATGTGAAAATTAGTGAAAATTCAAAAAAATTGTGTGAAACTTGGAAGCTCCTTGCGCCCCCTTCCTCTCCCCTTGGTTTCCTCTCCTCAAACCTCGAGTTCTAGAGTGTATCCACCTTCTATCTTCCCCTCTCAACCTCTGATCTTCATCTGTGCCGCCGCCGCCGCCGCCGTTCGTGCTGCCTTCGAGCCGCCGCGGAGCCGTCTTTAAGTTTCTGTCCTGCTGGACAGAGGTGTAGTTCATGAATTCTTGCTGTCAGCCACGAGCTCAGATGGATTTGAAATTTTGAGGGTGTTTTCTTGCCTTAAATCCTCACCTCCACCTATATTTTCACGTCCAAACTCCTCCATTTAGTAATTTTCCATTTTCGTTCATTTTGTATTCCCAGATCTGTTTTGTCTCTGTCTACAGTGACAATAGCTCTGAGTTTCCCATCTCCGATCACCTTTTTGAATTTTCCAAACCCTCCCAATTTTACTGGGAGTTCTATCCATCATCCCCTACATCCACCATGTTTCTGGATTTTTGATCTGCCCTCTATCCATTTTTCAAAATTCGTGTTCTATCTCTACTACAGTGCCCTTAGTCAGATTCCAGATCCGACTCACTATTAGTGAAAAAACCCTATCAATTCGTAGCCACATCCAAACTTGTCCAAACTAGTTTTTCCGTCTTCCTAGCTCAATTTCCTACACCTTTGATGAAGACCTCAAGAGCTGAATCGGACATCTACCCTACGGTGAACGACAGTTCTCAGTGGATAGCCCTACAGATCTGAGAGTTAAGCCACTGTACAACAGCAACCTTCAAAATTCGCCATTTGGAAGTGTAGGCTTTGTTATTTTTCTGTAATCACAGAGAGTTGAATCCCTTCAAAGCAGCTTTCCAACGGAGCCAGTTTCGTCGCATTCCGACGTCGGGGCTGATCGCAGCGTCCGTTCTCGCCGGAGCGCGCGCCGGAAAACAGAACCGGCAGATCCGTGGCCGATCATTCCGACCGGTGCCGAACGGAGCCGCCTGGCCTCTGGCCGGCGAACCAGCGTGCCGCCAGCCCAGGGAACACTTCCACAAGTGTCCCCACCATAGTGGTGACACCGGGTCCCGCACGGTCCCTCCGGACAGCACGTGGGCCCCACCGTCACGTGTTCGGGTGCTGCCGAATCAACGCGAGAAGCCGCCCGTCAACCAGAATTCGGTCCTCCCGGACCCCATTGTGTAGCCCTTTACCTCCCTGTGTGGAGTGGGCAGCGATTTGTATTGCTGTAATCTTGTGTATTATTGTTCTAGGAGTACGAGTTTCAGCCGGGTCCGTCGTCCCCACGCCGAGCGCGTGGAGGTATCGTCCTCGCTCCTTACTTGGTATTTTGCTTAATTTCATATATGCTTGTTTATGCCGCTGCTAGAGAGCATGATAGGGTAATTAGCTCGCTTTCTATTTATATCACCGCTGCTGCGAGAGAGAGCGTTACCGTCCCGTGACCTGATCCGGGCACGAAAGAGAGAGCCGACCATCTTAGCTCACTGTCGGTTTCTCAACCGCGCACGTCCGACGCTTCCCTCGTTAAGGGACGATCGCGAGCTTGTCGTGTCCGTGGTCCCGTCCCGCATCATCCTGTCTGCACGATAATGTCTATACATGCATGTAGGCAGTCAAGTCTATACATTGCAACTCACACATCCAGCAAGTCTGTACATTGAGTTCGCTTGTTGGCTTTCAAAGTCTACACATTGTGGATGCAGAGTCTATACATTCGTTTGCCTTGCATTGCATGGAGTCTGCACATTGTGTTGTTTTGTTCACACTTTGTCTTGCTAAGTCTACACACTGATGCACGTTTACTTCTGCATATTTGATGTCTGTACAGGGCTTAAGCTCTGCATATACAAAGTCTAGACAACATTGCACGATGAGTCTGCATATTCATATAGCATTCAAGTCTGTACATTGTGCATCCTTTGAGTTGAAGTCCATACATCGTTCAGTTGTCTGTCCAAGTCTTTACATTGCATAAGTCTATACATTGGCTGATGAATATTCTTCAAAGTCTGCACATTGCATTACACTTCAGCAAGTCTGTACAACGGTTGCCTTCATATAGGAAGTCTGTACATCGCATAGCACTGCATATATGAAGTCTATACATTACAGAGTCTGTACATTGCATTCGCATTAACAAAGTCTATACAGTGAAGTCTATACAATGCATTACACTCTACAAAGTCTGTACAGGGTTTTAGACTTAAACTGATAACTCTATTTGATTGTCTGACAGGGACTCCTGGCTGAGATTGATGACATGGCTCGTGATCCAAGGAGGACGAGGTGCCCAGATGGTGACATGTGGAAGCCGCCCATCCAGGATGCTGCCAGGTGGTCGAAGTTCCTCGAATCTGGCAAAAGCATTAGGCGGGTAATGTTGAAGCCACACGCCCTTATCCAATCTGCTGCTGGTATATATATGAGCTTTCTTCTTCAGAAGGAGGTTGATTGATCGAGTGGTAATGTCTATACAGTGAGACTGAAAGTCTGAAGCAGCAGTGTAACGCCCGGTAATTTTAAGAATAGGAATAAAAAATATACATAATGATAAATACACACTCTTATAAGTATATAATAAAATTTATTCAAATAAATAAATGGTCAAGTAATATTTCTATAGGGTTGCTCAGATCGAACCTGCCTCTGATACCTAGGACAAGGACTAATAAAAGTTAAAGAAATTATGAGGAATAAAATCCCTATATACATACAAATTATTAATAGGTATATGAGGGTTAGAAAATAACAAATATGTTTATAAATATATAACGCAATATAAATAAATATAATACAACGTGAATAATCAAGGCCAGACTCGGTACACGACCCCCCCTGTCATCCTAAGAAATCTCACAAAAAGAACTCATGACTTTACCCTTATATTATAATTTTAAGAACAACATGTTATTTTTAAGTAAGGCATTCAATGCATGATACCATTTTATTTGAATTAAGAATCAATAAATCTCGAAGAAAACATCAATTTATATTTTTAAAAAATTTAATATTCACATTTATTACATTATACTTTTATTAGAAGGAAGAAATATACATTAATAGGATTTAAATGAATTACGAAAAATTAAAAGAGAAAAGAATGGACATATATACGATATCGATTTTTTAGAGGCTAGGAAGAAAAGCAAAATTTTAATTGACGCCATCGGGGATGGGCGTCCATTTTATTAGAAACGACTTTGAGCAAGTCGTTACTTATAAATCAGAAAAATCAAATAAAGTATAAATAGCATAAAGAAGGATATAAACATAATTTTATTTCTTCCAAGAAATGTCAAAAGGAAAGTGACGACCATGGCATTGGGCGTGGGGTTCATAAAACATGACTTAAATTAAGTCGTGAATTCAAAATAAAGTGAATAGTGCCACTTTTTGATTTCAAGGAATTTGTAAAAACTAATTACATGGAAAAATCAAGAAAAATGGAAAACTATTACCCATAAAATTTCATAACTAAACCTAATCAAATAAAAAAGATAAAAATCCTCAAATATAGTAACTAGCATAAGTTAACGTGAAATCGTGAATAACGCCCTACGGAAGGACGTTATTTCTTTAAAAACGACTAAATGCAAGGCATCAATTTAAAATTCACGCCCTAGAATAAGGCGTTAATTCAGTTTTAGTTTCGTTCGAACACGGAGCTTATCCAGGGAAGTTTATGCTTATCTAGGGAAGGTTTCCAGATTAATACGTGTTCAATCGATTGGGAAAGGACTCTATCATGGAAACTAGAGTTCTAATCAACATCGAACCCTAATGGACTCGTTAAAACCCTATAAATACCCCTTAGTCGAACCCTAAAATCTATTTTGGATGAACAAGCCTCTGCCTGTCGAACGTGAAGAACAGTAAGTTCTTCTTCTTCTTCTGTCTTCAACAGTGTATCGTGCAGACTGTTGATCTCCTTTTCTTCATCTTTTCTGCAGGTTGTTTGAAGTAGTTGCTGCCGAAGAACATAGCTTGTTCTTCATCATTCCTTCTTCAACTTACTGCAAGACTATTGTCTTCTTCTTTCATCATGTTGCTAAAGCCATCATCCGCCTCAACCCTTAGAGGCTGCCACTGCTAAGAGTTGCTGTCATATTAACAAAACCTGTTACTCTGTTCGAAACAGAGTATCGTGGTTGGGTATCTTCTGCACCGTTCTTCGATCCATAAGGTAGGTTTTCTCAAAGAAACGTAGCCCAAACTATCATAGATTATATAATAACATCACCATGATCTCATGCATATAATTTTACTGTGTGTTTCAAGTGTTCTGAGGAATTTAAAAAAAAGAAGCGACCATGTCTAGGTCGTTAATTCCTGATCTGATGACATGCACAGGAGTCGTCACTTTCACGTAATTAATAAATACTCATGTTTAAAACTTAATATCTATGAAACCATTAATCTAAATTAATGCAGGATCATATGTCCCTGATTCTCATATTTTTCTCATCCTGATCATGTAATTACTTTTCCTGAGATTTTATTATCTGGAAAATTTCCACTGTTCATGTTAATATCTCGAAATTTGAAAATCCTGAATTAACGACCTGATGAAGGTCGTCTCTCTTAAAATTAACGCCCCTCTGTAAGGCGCGTCTCATGAAAATTCCAGAAATTGACAATTATGCTCAAAATTATAAATGAAATGGACGCCTGCTATTGTAGTCGTTAAATCTTGAATAAACGCCCCTGTGAAAGGCGTGAATTGTAAAATTAAAGACTTAGCTCAAGTCGCTATTTTCCTGAGTTATTATTTTTACTATTTCTCTGTTAACCGAGGGTTTGATATATTTAATGGGTATATATATATAAGTATGATATCGGCACTATATTTCCACTCCGTGAATATAGTCCCATGTTTCATGATGATTTATCGTTTACCCACTATCTCTCGGTGACATACAAGATCTCCATTGGACATTCCGTTCCTTTGGACTAGCAAGTTAGTCATAGAGACCTCCGTAAGTCTCCTCGTAGCCTTGGATTCCCTCAAGGCCGATTGAGCGGGTTGTACCCTAAAAAAAAAAAACCTATTACACTATTTTGCCATGTCACTCTATAGAAACATGGTATACCGGCCCTCATGTTATGCTAAGTGGATATCATGAGAATATTCTTAATGAGATGAGGACATCATGTTATTAACATGCTGTTCTTGTGGATCTCAATTCTATATAAAAAGAGTGACCATTTACATATGGACACTTATTTGTCATGGTACCCGGTTAGGGAACCAATTCCACCCAGTTTATCGACATGTCATGGTTTATATGCTTTGCGTGGATTTTATCACCAGTATGTCCTTACTCAAGGGCCTTGCCCTTGAATTTCATGAAAAATCTTATCTTAGCATTCTATTAAAGCTTGTTCTTGAAACTCTTTATTGGCTATAAACTATCGTGGATGTCTAGATCTATCGTGAATGCTGTGCATATAGGGCCCGATCTGGTCCTGGGAGGAGCACCCGAAAGTACTAGTGCCCATGGGAGTTGTAATGATACCGGTGTCTAGCATTGCACCGAAGTGCTCTTTCTCTTGATCTATTGGCATTCCACACTCTCTCTTTCTTGCGTGCGTGACTTGACTTGCGTGACTTGACTAGCGTGGCCCGACACGGGCAAAGTTCTTGCGTGAAATAGCCAATAATCTATAAAGCCTCTCATGAATACTTCTTGATTAATACTCGCTTGGATGTTTTGCACGACGTGTTATTCTATTGATCAGTTTATTTCACTTGCTCAGTTATTTATACATGCATAGCCCTATTGCATAAACATGTGAAAACTTGTAATTACTTAAACCCATTGCTAGTTCTTGAGATATAATTCCTACTGAGCATTCGCTCACTCCGTTTTATTCCAACATTTTCAGGTAATCAGGTGGCTAGCAAGACCGAGACTCACACGGGCGGGACAAGTGTGCAAGCGAGCTTCGGAAACTAGTGAACCCGAGTCTTTTATCTTTCTTGAGTCTAGATAGTAATGTCTAGCTAAGTTAGTTATCGTCTCTCATTCAGTTGTCTTGTCTAAGTCTGTTAGTATGTCGTTTTCTTCCTTTCCATTGTATTGGAGTCTTTAGGTTGGAGAGCAAGTTCTTGTAAGAGATTTCTATTAGAAATAAAAGTTCTAATTGTTGTTCAAATTTATATGGTCTCATGCCATTGCTCTTGATCGTTCACGACTGTTTAACTGCCACGTTCCGACCAAATGACACGTTCCGCTGCTATCGGCCCGGGACGTGACAGAGGTGGTATCAGAGCTTCGGCTTTCACATCCTCCAGTTGTTATATCCTCCAGTTATTAAAGTCCCAAGGATAGGTCATCCTTGTCAGTCATTTCTGAGCTTCGACTTTCTTATCCTCCAGTTATTAGGTTCCAATGACAGGTTAAGCATCCTTGTCAGTCATATCAGAGCTTCGGCTTTCATATCCTCTAGTTATTAGGTTCCAATGATAGGTTAAGTATCCTTGTCGGTCATCCTATAGGAATTTCGTGAGAGATGGGTAGAACTTGGGGTTAAAGTTATAAAAGAAAGATAAAATATTTGCATAAATTCTCGAGTTAATAGATTATCTCCCCACTCATCTTCGCAGGAACTTAGATAAAATGGAAGCTTCTAAGCCAAGCTTTGTTCATGAAATGATCTTAGTGGACGTCCAAGCTTACGCGAGCCTTGTCAGGAGAGTTCAAGAACTAGAGAAAGTGGTGGAAGAAAAGGAAAGAGTTAAAGGGAAACATCAAACAGACAACTCTGAAGAGTTCACCGTTACCAAGAAAAGGGTAAGCGAGGGTGATATTTCACAAAGGTGTAAGAAATGTCAGAAATGTAAGAAGTGTAATAAGAAGGAAACTTTGGCGGATCACTCGCAAGATAAGTGTAAATCTTGTGGAAGATGTGGTCACAAATCGAAGGAGTGTTGGTGGAGCTCGGGTGCATGTCTGCGTTGCGGGAACTTAAATCACAAGATAGCAGAATGTCCCAAGAAGCCTCCAAGAGGAGTTCAAGATTTAACCCTACTTGCCGAAGGGAAAGATGCGGAAGGTATCCCTCACCCGTAATCCTAAACTAGCCCTTTTTCATTCTGAAGATTTCTTCTACTCATAATAATTTATAGCTAGTTCTCTGTTAGGAATGGAAGATGATGTGAATTTGGGGACCAAATTCTTTTAAGTGAGGGAGGGTGTAACGCCCGGTAATTTTAAGAATAGGAATAAAAAATATACATAATGATAAATACACACTCTTATAAGTATATAATAAAATTTATTCAAATAAATAAATGGTCAAGTAATATTTCTATAGGGTTGCTCAGATCGAACCTGCCTCTGATACCTAGGACAAGGACTAATAAAAGTTAAAAAAATTATGAGGAATAAAATCCCTATATACATACAAATTATTAATAGGTATATGAGGGTTAGAAAATAACAAATATGTTTATAAATATATAACGCAATATAAATAAATATAATACAACGTGAATAATCAAGGCCAGACTCGGTACACGACCCCCCCTGTCATCCTAAGAAATCTCACAAAAAGAACTCATGACTTTACCCTTATATTATAATTTTAAGAACAACATGTTATTTTTAAGTAAGGCATTCAATGCATGATACCATTTTATTTGAATTAAGAATCAATAAATCTCGAAGAAAACATCAATTTATATTTTTAAAAAATTTAATATTCACATTTATTACATTATACTTTTATTAGAAGGAAGAAATATACATTAATAGGATTTAAATGAATTACGAAAAATTAAAAGAGAAAAGAATGGACATATATACGATATCGATTTTTTAGAGGCTAAGAAGAAAAGCAAAATTTTAATTGACGCCATCGGGGATGGGCGTCCATTTTATTAGAAACGACTTTGAGCAAGTCGTTACTTATAAATCAGAAAAATCAAATAAAGTATAAATAGCATAAAGAAGGATATAAACATAATTTTATTTCTTCCAAGAAATGTCAAAAGGAAAGTGACGACCATGGCATTGGGCGTGGGTTTCATAAAATATGACTTAAATTAAGTCGTGAATTCAAAATAAAGTGAATAGTGCCACTTTTTGATTTCAAGGAATTTGTAAAAACTAATTACATGGAAAAATCAAGAAAAATGGAAAACTATTACCCATAAAATTTCATAACTAAACCTAATCAAATAAAAAAGATAAAAATCCTCAAATATAGTAACTAGCATAAGTTAACGTGAAATCGTGAATAACGCCCTACGGAAGGACGTTATTTCTTTAAAAACGACTAAATGCAAGGCGTCAATTTAAAATTCACTCCCTAGAATAAGGCGTTAATTCAGTTTTAGTTTCGTTCGAACACGGAGCTTATCCAGGGAAGTTTATGCTTATCCAGGGAAGGTTTCCAGATTAATACGTGTTCAATCGATTGGGAAAGGACTCTATCATGGAAACTAGAGTTCTAATCAACATCGAACCCTAATGGACTCGTTAAAACCCTATAAACACCCCTTAGTCGAACCCTAAAATCTATTTTGGACGAACAAGCCTCTGCATGTCGAACGTGAAGAACAGTAAGTTCTTCTTCTTCTTCTGTCTTCAACAGTGTATCGTGCAGACTGTTGATCTCCTTTTCTTCATCTTTTCTGCAGGTTGTTTGAAGAAGTTGCTGCCGAAGAACATAGCTTGTTCTTCATCATTCCTTCTTCAACTTACTGCAAGACTATTGTCTTCTTCTTCCATCATGTTGCTAAAGCCATCATCTGCCTCAACCCTTAGAGGCTGCCACTGCTAAGAGTTGCTGTCATATTAACAAAACCTGTTACTCTGTTCGAAACAGAGTATCGTGGTTGGGTATCTTCTGCACCGTTCTTCGATCCATAAGGTAGGTTTTCTCAAAGAAACGTAGCCCAAACTATCATAGATTATATAATAACATCACCATGATCTCATGCATATAATTTTACTGTGTGTTTCAAGTGTTCTGAGGAATTTTAAAAAAAGAAGCGACCATGTCTAGGTCGTTAATTCCTGATCTGACGACATGCACAGGAGTCGTCACTTTCACGTAATTAATAAATACTCATGTTTAAAACTTAATATCTATGAAACCATTAATCTAAATTAATGCAGGATCATATGTCTCTGATTCTCGTATTTTTCTCATCCTGATCATGTAATTGCTTTTCCTGAGATTTTATTATCTGGAAAATTTCCACTGTTCATGTTAATATCTCGAAATTTGAAAATCCTGAATTAACGACCTGATGAAGGTCGTCTCTCTTAAAATTAACGCCCCTCTGTAAGGCGCGTCTCATGAAAATTCCAGAAATTGACAATTATGCTCAAAATTATAAATGAAATGGACGCCTGCTATTGTAGTCGTTAAATCTTGAATAAACGCCCCTGTGAAAGGCGTGAATTGTAAAATTAAAGACTTAGCTCAAGTCGCTATTTTCCTGAGTTATTATTTTTACTGTTTCTCTGTTAACCGAGGGTTTGATATATTTAATGGGTATATATATATAAGTATGATATCGGCACTATATTTCCACTCCGTGAATATAGTCCCATGTTTCATGATGATTTATCGTTTACCCACTATCTCTCGGTGACATACAAGATCTCCATTGGACATTCCGTTCCTTTAGACTAGCAAGTTAGTCATAGAGACCTCCGAAAGTCTCCTCGTAGCCTTGGATTCCCTCAAGACAGATTGAGCGGGTTGTACCCTAAAAAAAAAAAACCTATTACACTATTTTGCCATGTCACTCTATAGAAACATGGTATACCGGCCCTCATGTTATGCTAAGTGGATATCATGAGAATATTCTTAATGAGATGAGGACATCATGTATTAACATGATGTTCTTGTGGATCTCAATTCTATATAAAAAGAGTGACCATTTACATATGGGCACTTATTTGTCATGGTACCCGGTTAGGGAACCAATTCCACCCAGTTTATCGACATGTCATGGTTTATATGCTTTGCGTGGATTTTATCACCAGTATGTCCTTACTCAAGGGCCTTGCCCTTGAATTTCATGAAAAATCTTATCTTAGCATTCTATTAAAGCTTGTTCTTGAAACTCTTTATTGGCTATAAACTATCGTGGATGTCTAGATCTATCGTGAATGATGTGCATATAGGGCCCGATCTGGTCCTGGGAGGAGCACCCGAAAGTACTAGTGCCCATGGGAGTTGTAATGATACCGGTGTCTAGCATTGCACCGAAGTACTCTTTCTCTTGATCTATTGGCATTCCACACTCTCTCTTTCTTGCGTGCGTGACTTGACTTGCGTGACTTGACTAGCGTGGCCCGACACAGGCAAAGTTCTTGCGTGAAATAGCCAATAATCTATAAAGCCTCTCATGAATACTTCTTGATTAATACTCGCTTGGATGTTTTGCACGACGTGTTATTCTATTGATCAGTTTATTTCACTTGCTCAGTTATTTATACATGCATAGCCCTATTGCATAAACATGTGAAAACTTGTAATTACTTAAACTCATTGCTAGTTCTTGAGATATGATTCCTACTGAGCATTCGCTCACTCCGTTTTATTCCAACATTTTCAGGTAATCAGGTGGCTAGCAAGACCGAGACTCACACGGGCGGGACAAGTGTGCAAGCGAGCTTCGGAAACTAGTGAACCCGAGTCTTTTATCTTTCTTGAGTCTAGATAGTAATGTCTAGCTAAGTTAGTTATCGTCTCTCATTCAGTTGTCTTGTCTAAGTCTGTTAGTATGTCGTTTTCTTCCTTTCCATTGTATTGGAGTCTTTAGGTTGGAGAGCAAGTTCTTGTAAGAGATTTCTATTAGAAATAAAAGTTCTAATTGTTGTTCAAATTTATAGGGTCTCATGCCATTGCTCTTGATCGTTCACGACTGTTTAACTGCCACGTTCCGAGCAAACGACACGTTCCGCTGCTATCAGCCTGGGGCGTGACAAGCAGAGAGCCACCGAGATCCACAGAGAAGAAAAGCAGAGAAGAGAAGAAAGAGAGAAAGGAGAGATGAGTTGAGAGAGTTCGATTGAGAGAGATGAGTTGAGAGAGGTTCATTGAGAGGTTGTAACTCAGACTCTTGGTTCAGATACCAGAGCTGAGATGTTTGCTCATTGAGAGCTATTTCCCTTCCGAGTTTTCTCATTTTCGTTTGTTTTTGTCTTTTGTTTCCGAATCTATTTCTTCAAGCTGTGAGCCAGCAATTGCAGTGGAGGTTTCCATTGGATAGGTGAAGCTGTAATCCTCAGCAGGCAAGACCAGGTCTTGGACAGCTAAGCTGTATCGCCCAGCGGTTGTAGAGGATTTGTTCCTCTGGTCGGCAAGCTGTAAAGCCCAGCGAAGCTGTGTATCAGCGGTTGTAGGCTAAGCTGTATTGCCCAGCGGACGTAAGCTGTACTGCGCAGCAGTAAGCCATACTCGGTTGAGTGTGGGGTGGACGTAGGTCTTCTGATCGAACCACCTAAAAATCCTGTGTGCCTTGTGTTTGTGTGATTGGCTATGAACTGTGTGCGATTGGATTTCCTGTTTACCTTCACAGTTTGATTCACTTCTGTTCAAATCTAATACTCGAGTTAGTGATTTAGTAGATCTGCCTATATTCCGCATTAGAGCCTTATATTGGTTTTAAGTTAGGCAATAGATCTATTCACCCCCCCTCTAGATCCACTCTCCGTGGTAATAGACTACGTCCATCTAACATAACAGTTGGTATCAGAGCCTAACTCTTCTATAGGGACTCATGGCCGGAAGAGAAAGGTACAAATGGATGCTCGAGGGATGATAGCTGAAGGACACTCAACCACAAAGCCCCCATTCTTCGATGGATCTAACTATGCATACTGGAAGAACCGTATGCAAGTATTTTTGAGGGCGAAGGATTATGAGATCTGGAAGGTAGTAAGCAAGGGACCTTATGAGATGTCCCCTAATGAGGAAGTCTGGACCAAGGAGGAGATCAGGAGGTCTACACTAAATTGGAGTGCCATAAATGCCATTCAGTGCTCTCTGCACCCTACAGAATTCTCCCGCGTATCAGCCTGCAGTTCAGCTAAGGAGATGTGGGATGCACTGGAAGTTATCTATGAAGGGACCTCTCAAGTTAGAGAGACGAAGGCTAATTTCCTAGTGTCTGAATATGAGGCATTCAAGATGAAGCCAAATTTGACCATCAAGGAGATGTACGCTCGATTAACTATTGTCACAAATGGTCTTAGAGGTCTTGGGAAACCTCAGACAGAATACGATGTAGTGAGGAAGATATTGCGTTCCCTGACTCATGCTTGGCATAGTAAGGCTACAGTGATGGAGGAGTCAAGGGATTTATGAACCACAAGGGCTGATGAGCTAATTGGCTCGCTGATGGCATATGAGATTAATATGCCAAAGATAGAAGAAGCTGAGAGGAAGAAGAAGCCAATCGCTCTGAAAGCTGGTGCCAGCAAATCCAGCTCTAGCAGTTCATCATCTGAGGAGAGCCTGAACGAAGAAGATATAACTCGTACTGAGATGGCAATGATGACCAGAGAGTTCAGGTGGTTCCTCAGGAAAGGAGCAGGACGATTCAACCAAAAGAAATATAGTGGCGGCCGAAGGGATAAAAGGTATAAACATAACCCTGCTAAGAAAATTGAAACTAATACTTGTTATCAATGCAGGAAAACATGCCATCTGAAAGCTGATTGTCCAGAGAATAAAAAATACAAGGACAAGTCAAAGAGAAGGAACACGAAAGGGAAAGCAATGGTGAGTACCTGGAGTGATGAAGATGAAGGTTCCTTCAGTAGCACCTCAGACAGTGAAGCCGAATCTGAGAAGCCCATTTGCCTTATGGCAACAAGCTCTGAAGACAGAGAGGAGGACTCAGATGAGGTAATCACTAGATTCGAAATTTTCACTATTGCTGATTGGGTAGATGCCTACCATGACATAGTTGATAGAGCTGATGATATTAGAAAGGAAAACAGGCATCTAAGAAGAAAGATTAACTCCATGCAAAATAATACAACTCTAACTGATAAAATTGCATGTCTAGAATCTGAGAATAAAAAATTGAAACTCACATGTTCTGAATTAGAAGAAATCAAGAATGAGTCAAAAGCCTCTAAAGAAGAAAATGAGAGGTTAGAAAAAGAAACTGATGAACTGAAATTGAAAATTCAGAAATGTGAGAGTGAGATAAAAAGAGTGAATGAAAAATATCAAGATGTCCTAAGTGTGAATACAGAACTTAAGAAATCCATTGAAGATATTCAAAAGGATAATGAGGACAAGCTTAAGACTATTGAGAAAATGACCCAAGGTTCAGATAACCTAAATGCTTTGTTAGGGTCAAAGGTCAACTTCAGAAAAGAGGGCCTTGGATTTAATTCTAGTGCAACAAAAACCTTTGGAATGAAGGACCTCTAATTAGCATGAATTCAAACATTTCAGTGAACAAAACTGCTAATCTGAAAAAGTCCAGTGCTGAGGAGAAGGGCAAACAAAAACTGAATGAGACTAGTAGAGCTAGCACATCCAAACAAAATCCCAAAGCTCAGTCTCAGGTTAGGGGTCAACCTACACAGTCTTATAAACCCCATGTTAAGGTCACCAAGTCTCCACCATCACCACCAACTCTGAAGAAGACCCAAAACAGGTCAGCAGGGTCTAAGGTGCAGGGGAGGCAGAATGCTTTTAGAGCTCAACCCAAACATTTCTACCAACCTAGAGCCCAGTCCCACTTCTCTGCACAATCAACCTATCCAAATATGTCAGGATGGACTAGGACTCAAGGAAGGTTTACAAGTTATGGACATCAGGCTACACAGTCCTATAAACCTTACACTAGGAATTGGGTTAATGGGTATGGCTCATGGACACCTAGGAACCAACAATTCCACAGCCAGCCCAATGATTACTATGGCCAAAATTTCATGAACACATCTTGGCTAAGGCACTGGCACAGAAATAATCAATCTGTAAATAATCATGCTAGTGTCAATAAGAAAAAGCAAAAAAAAAAGGAAATCTGGAAAATCTACTGAACAGAACGGTTTCAAACAAATGTGGATTCCTAAAAGTATGCTTTCTTGTTTTAATTGCTTTTCATCTTCTCTGGAGCCCAATCAGTCTTGGGTTCAAAACTTCTCTACCTGATTGTGTGTGTAGGTATGCCTGGCAGCCAAGAACAATTTGTGGTACTTGGATAGTGACTGCTCCAGGCATATGACAGGGGATAAGGCCAAGTTTTGCATGCTGACAAAGAAACAAGGAGGCCTTGTCACCTTTGGTAGCAACACAAAGGGTAAGATTGTTGGAACAGGTAAGTTAGGTAAGTGTACTACTTGTTGCATTGGGGATGTCATGATGGTTGAAGGATTAACTTATAACTTACATAGCATCAGCCAGCTATGTGATAAAGGATGCAAAGTGCTTTTTGACTCTCAATGTTGCAAAGTTTTTGAACCTGATTCCGAAACTGTTAAATTTTCTGGTAAGAGGATAAATAACACTTACATGATAGATTTAGATGATATTCAAAATTCTAACCTATGCCTTACTGCTAGTAGAGAAGACTTAGCATTTTTATGGCATCGTAGGTTAGGTCATGCTAGTTACACTATTTTGCATAAACTGAATAAGCATAGCATGGTTAGAGGACTTCCTGAAGTTTCCTTTAAGAAAGAAAATAAAATCTGTGATGCATGCACTCAGTCCAAGTTAACTAGAAAGTCATTTAAATCTAGGACAGAAAATCTATCTTCTAAACCTTATGAGCTGATACACATGGACCTTTTTTGGCCAACCAGGTCTGTCAGCTTATCAGGGAGGAGGTATGGATTTGTCATGGTAGATGACTTTTCTAGGTACACTTGGGTATACTTCTTATCACATAAAAGTGATGCATTCACAGAATTTCAGGAGTTCTGTCTTAAGAAAAACCAGAAAATTGAAAATATTCTATCTGATCATGGAGGTGAGTTAGAAAACTCACAGTTTGATGAATTCTGTAGGTCAAATGGAATTAATCACAGGTTCTCCTCACCTAGGACACCTGAGCAGAATGGAGTTGTGGAGAGGAGGAACAGAACCCTAGTGGAGATGAGTCGTACACTCTTGGTTGAAGGTGGTCTGCCAAGGAAGTTTTGGGCTAAAGCAGTAAATACAGCCTGTTATGTAATTAACAGAGCTATGGTAAGACCTTCTACCCAGAAAACACCCTATGAGATCATAAAGGGTAAGAAACCTTCAATTGCTCATTTCAGGGTTTTTGGTTGGAAATGTTTTATACATATAAATGATAAAAGAGACCTTGATAAATTTGAACCTAAAGGTGAACCAAGAATTTTTCTTGGTTATTTTGAAAACACCCGAGCATATAGAGTGTATAATCTGAATTCTAATACTGTTGAAGAATCTTCACATATAGTTTTTGATGAATCTTTGGTAAAGTCTAATATTGGTCAATGCAGGAATGAAGACAATGGTGATATTCTGAAAGAAGGGAATCCTACAGACAAATCCGAAGATGAGGAAGGAAATGAAGAGCTTAATGAAGAAGAGCCTACAGTTCAGGGGGAGGTAAATGAAAATCATGACAATCCAATTGTTAACATTAGATATCTTAAAGATCATCCTGTAGATAATGTGATTGGAAATCTGCATGACCCCCCTAGGACCAGAGGCCACTTAAGGATTCAAAATGAATTGAATGCATATGCATTTGTTTCACATGTAGAACCCAAGTCCATTGACTGTGCTCTCAAAGATGTGCATTGGATTAATGCCATGCATGAGGAGCTCAATCAATTTGACAGGAATAAGGTGTGGCATTTGGTTCCACCTCCTGATCATGAAACAGTCATAGGGACTAAATGGGTGTTCAGAAATAAAACTGATGAATCAGGGAATGTGATTAAAAATAAGGCCAGACTTGTAGCTCAGGGATATAATCAGGAATTTGGAATAGATTTTGAAGAGTCTTTTGCCTTTGTAGCCAGGTTAGAAGCAATCAGAATATTATTGGCTTATGCATGTTCTCTAGGAATAAACCTTCAGCAGATGGATGTAAAATCTACTTTTCTAAATGGGGAAATCAGTGAGGATGTCTATGTGAGGCAGCCTCCTGGCTTTGAATGTTTAGACATCCCTAATCGTGTCTATAAACTCAGAAAAGCTCTCTATGGTTTAAAGCAAGCTCCTAGAGCTTGGTATGACAGGTTGAGCAAATTCCTCACTGACAAGAACTTCACAAGAGGTGTAGTTGATCAAACATTGTTCACCAAGGTGAGTCATTCAGATATTCTTATCATTCAAATTTATGTGGATGACATTGTGTTTGGGTCAACTAATCCCAAATTGTGTGAGGAATTCTCTCAAATTATGACTAATGAGTTTGAAATGAGCTCAATGGGTGAGCTCAAACTATTTCTTGGACTGCAGGTTACACAATCAAAGGATGGTACCTTTATCTCTCAGTCCAAGTACATAAGGGATCTATTGAAGAAGTAAAAAATGGACAACCTCAAGGAAATAGCTGCTCCAATGGGTACCTCAACCAGTTTGGATGAAGATCCTCAAGGTAAACTAGTGAACCAAAGGCTATATAGAGGTATGATCGGATCCCTTCTATATCTTACAGCATCTAGGCCTGACATTCAATTTTTAGTGTGTTTATGCTCTAGATTTCAGGCTGGTCCCAAAGAATCACATCTTAAATCAGTGAAAAGGATTTTTAGGTATTTACTAGGCACCCAAGAGCTAGGTCTTTGGTATCCTGCCAAGTGTGAGTTAGAACTTCTAGCTTACACTGATGCAGATTATGCTGGGTGTCAAGTAGAGAGAAAAAGTACTAGTGGATATTATCAATTCCTAGGTGGCTGTCTAGTATCTTGGGCATCTAAGAAGCAACACACTGTAGCTTTGTCTACAGCTGAAGCTGAATATGTTGCAGCTGGCAATTGTGCTGCCCAAGTACTATGGATCAAGCACCAACTGGATGATTATCAGATAAAATTGGGATGTATTCCACTGTTATGTGATAATACTAGTGTTATATGCCTTGCTAAAAATTCTGGTCATCATTCTAGGACTAAGCATATAGAGATAAAACACCATTTTCTTAGAGATGTTGTAAATAAAAAGGAAATTAAAATGAACTTCATTGAAACTGCAAAACAAATTCCTAATATCTTTACTAAGCCACTAGGGAATGAAAGGTTTAAATTTCTTAGAAGAGAACTTGGCTTGTGTAAATTTCAGCATGATGAATAAACTCTCTGGATTGCTTGAATAAACATTGTGAATGTTGATTGTTGCACCAGACTCATTATCATGCATAACATTCATATTTTTTTTGGCATCACACTCATGATCATCATTACATATCATCTAGTCATGACTGTGTCTAAGGTCTCTCTCTCATCTAAAGTCACATGCATATGGATAGGGGGAGTATTGTTAGAAATTCAGAATGGTCATCAAATTTATTGAAATTCAATTCGTTGACCCTGAATGAGTTGAGTCTGACAATATGGCAATCTGTTAGTCAGTTCTGATTCCTAAGTAATAGAAAACAAACTTCTTCATTTATAAGAACTTTAATTGCTTGAAGACTGACTTAATGGTTTAAATTTTATAAACTTTAAAGTTTAAAGATTACAATCAGTAAATAAGAAAGCTAAAAATTGATAAAGCTCTCAACCCTTATCTTATTTCATGACAGACAAAGCCAATTATATCTGAAATCTGAAAACTCATCTGAAATAATGTTAGAGAAACTAAGTATGTGTATTGTCCTTAAACAAGTCACTCTGAAACAAATAAAGGACAGCTAAGAAAGATATTGAAAAACATTAAAAATTAATTGATAATAACATTGGCAAAGCAATGACTGGTAAAGTACTGAGAAACTAAGTGATCCATCAAAGAAATGGACAACACTTAAGTCATGAGGTGTATCAGTTATCTCTGTATAAAATGATCAAAACATTAGGGTGGTTTCACTGAGTACCTGGGGGTAACTGGCGTCTGATAAACGTGTACCCTCACACAAAAAGGTGTAAATTAGTTCTATTGTGTTTGATCATAGGCAGAATGGTCCATAATGTTGAGTATGTAGGGGTATTGGCATCTGATAAACGTATACCCTTACGCAAAAAGACAAATGGTACCTGAATGCCCTTAATTAAATACAATGAAAAATGATGTTCCTTCAAAAGAATTTTTAAGGATGTCAATTTGTTTAATTTCAATACATGACATGGTATCTCTTAACAACTTTTACTGAGTTTATGAAAGTATGATATTTTGAAACTGAATCTCTCATGCGAATGTGATTTTGGTTTATTATTTTATCATGCACAGAAGACTTATCCAATGATTGTAGTGCATGAACTCAAATTTTATAACCTTTAAACCATAATTCTATCTCAAAGCATTTTCTAAATTCATATGACTGAAGACTCTATGCTTTAGATTACTTATTCCTGAACTACTTGTTCAGAATGCCAGTCAGATGATCTCTCTTGTTCCTTCCTTTGTATTCACTTTCCCTCCTCTTTGTTGATGGCAAAGGGGGAGAATATTTTGCCTGTTTGATGAATTCATTCCAGGGGGAGTGTATCCACTATTTGGCAAAGGGGGAGTGTATGCATCATGATTATGGCATAGGGGAGCTGTTTTCATTTCTCAGCATGCATCCATAGCATCTGCATGACAAATCTGACTAATAATTCATGTCTTTCATCAAAAATACATCTGTATGACAGGATGTTGCTATTCCATTTGATAGGGTGTTGCCATCATCAAAAAGGGGGAGATTGTTGTGACTCCTCTGTGTTGATGATGTTGACAATAGCTTTATTTCATTGGCAACAACTTATTTTGATTGATTGGCAACTATTTATGTTTTGATGAAACTATCTCTGTCAGATTGTCTATGTGTTCTATGCAGTAAGAGTCTATACATTGTCATGCACACACACAGGTCTACACATTGCACACACACAAGTCTACACACTCAAAGTCCATACATTGCATTGTTGTGTTTGTGCATCGTTTAGAACATAAGTCTATACATTGCTGCATTGCGCGCATAGGCTAAGTCTATACATCGTTCGTCTCAGTTGAGCTTCAAAGCGTGTACATCCATCATCTCACTTGAGCTGTGAAGTCTATACACTGTCCGTCTTACTTAGTGTCTCATGCAGCGTCAGCTCAGTAAGTCTGTACATTGCATTGGCTAAGTCTGTACATTGTCCGTCTCTCTTAGCGTCTTATGCATTGGGCAAAGTCTATATATTACAGATCACGTAACTAGCAAGTCTATACATTGCATTGTGGTGTTTGTGCTCAAAGTCTATACATTGCATGGCATAGCCCAAAGTCTACACATTGCTGCATTGCTTGCATCTGCAAAGTCTATACATTGGCTGTTGTCTTGCAGCGTCATGCATCATTATTCAAGTCCATACATTGCAATGTAGCATGCACGAACTTCAAGTCTATACATCGTTCGTCTCATTTAGCGTCTCAGGCATATGCTAAGTGTATACATTGCATCTCTGTTGTTGAAGTCTATACATTGGACCGTCTCTCTTAGCGTCTATGTGCATAGTCCATACATTGCTGTATTGCTTGCACTTGTGAAGTCTATACATTGACAGTTGTCATGCAGCGTCAACACAAGTCTTTACATCCATTGCTTCAGTTCAATACCTGCTATGTGCATGCATTGCATCGGTGCATTGCTTCCTCTGTGCATATACTGTATCAGTGCATCCATCAGGCATACAGTCTATACACTAATGCATGTGAGGTCCTGTCTGGACGATAATGTCTATACATGCATGCAGGCAGTCAAGTCTATACATTACAGCTCACACATCTAGCAAGTCTGTACATTGAGTTCGCTTGTTGGCTTTCAAAGTCTACACATTGTGGATGCAGAGTCTATACATTCGTTTACCTTGCATTGCATGGAGTCTGCACATTGTGTTGTTTTGTTCACACTTTGTCTTGCTAAGTCTACACATTGATGCACGTTTACTTCTGCATATTTGATGTCTGTACAGGGCTTAAGCTCTGCATATACAAAGTCTAGACAACATTGCACGATGAGTCTGCATATTCATATAGCATTCAAGTCTATACATTGTGCATCCTTTGAGTTGAAGTCTATACATCGTTCAGTTATCTGTCCAAGTCTTTACATTCCGTAAGTCTATACATTGGCTATTGAATGTTCTTCAAAGTCTGCACATTGCATTACACTTTAGCAAGTCTATACAGCGGTTGCCTTCATATAGGAAGTCTGTACATCGCATAGCACTGCATATATGAAGTCTATACATTGCAGAGTCTGTACATTGCATTCGCATTCATAAAGTCTATACAGTGAAGTCTATACAATGCATTACACTCTACAAAGTCTGTACAGGGTTTTAGACTTAAACTGATAACTCTGTTCGATTGTCTGACAGGGACTCCTGGCTGAGATTGATGACATGGCTTGTGATCCAAGGAGAATGAGGTGCCCAGATGGTGACACATGGAAGCAGCCCATCCAGGATGCTGCTAGGTGGTCGAAGTTCCTCGAATCTAGCAAAAGCATTGGGCGGGAAATGTGGAAGCCACACGCCCTTATCCAATCTGCTGCTGGTATATATATGAGCTTTCTTCTTCAGAAGGAGGCTGATTGATCGAGTGGTAAAGTCTATACAGTGAGACTAAAAGTCTGAAGCAGCAGAGAGCCACCAAGATCCACAGAGAAGAAAAGCAGAGAAGAGAAGAAAGAGAGAAAGGAGAGATGAGTTGAGAGAGTTCGATTGAGAGAGATGAGTTGAGAGAGGTTCATTGAGAGGTTGTAACTCAGACTCTTGGTTCAGATACCAGAGCTGAGATGTTTGCTCATTGAGAGCTATTTCCCTTCCGGGTTTTCTCATTTTCGTTTGCTTCTATCTTTTGTTTCCGAATCTGTTTCTTCAATCTATGAGCCAGCAATTGCAGTGGAGGTTTCCACTGGACAGGTGAAGCTGTAATCCTCAGCAGGCGAGACCAGGTCTCGGACGGCTAAGTTGTATCGCCCAGCGGTTGCAGAGGATTTGTTCCTCTGGTCGGCAAGCTGTAAAGCCCAGCGAAGCTGTGTATCAGTGGTTGTAGGCTAAGCTGTATTGCCCAGTGGACGCAAGCTATACTGCGCAGCAGTACGCCATACTCGGTTGAGTGTGGGGTGGACGTAGGTCTCCTGACCGAACCACCTAAAAATCCTGTGTGCCTTGTGTTTGTGTGATTGGCTATGAACTGTGTGCGATTGGATTTCCTGTTTACCTTCATAGTTTGATTCACTTCTGTTCAAATCTAATACTCGAGTTAGTGATTTAGTAGATCTGCCTATATTCCGCATTAGAGCCTTATATTGGTTTTAAATTAGGCAATAGATCTATTCACCCCCCTCTAGGTTCACTCTCCGTGGTAATAGACTGTGTCCATCTAACATAACATGAACTCCCATGCGAAAGGGTCGAAGGGGTCAAAGAAGGTATGTGTCATGGAGTGGGGCACTTCATTGTTTCCTAGGTGTATTTCACCCATGGTCATGGTTCCCTTGGTGTGGACCGGGTCTTGGGAGAGGTGGGCTTGGTCCAATATGGTTGGTTGGGGTAGGAAAAGGTTGGTGGTGAGTAAGGTGGGTGGGTATAGAAAGGGATCGAAGGGGTCATGGTAAGGGTCACCTTGGGAGAGGAACTCTAGGTCCTCATGGTCCTCACATAGTGGCAAGTCATGCTCCTCTAATGAAATAATTGGGTCGAAGTCTTTGGTGGGATGGTCAGCCATGAATGGAGGGCTTGGCGTTCTACCCGAGATAAGCAACTCTAATTCGTGGATAGCATCGGGCTCATCGGGTGTAGGAAGGAATAGAAGGTGGTCGCTCATATCGCAACTAATGATGTAAACCGAGGTGATAGACCCGACACATAGGTGTAGGAGGTCAAGACTCCTAGGTCGATCGGCCATTGTGGTCAACATGCCAGTCAACTCCATTTGCCATGCTAGGCCCTTAACAAGATCCCCTAGTGTCTCCACTTGGTAAGATGATTGGATCGTGGTGCGATAGGAGATGAAGGGCACTATGGGGAGGTGTCGCTCCAAGGAAGGGTGGGCCATGATCGGATGAGCTGGATTCTCCTTTAACCATCTAGCCAAGGACCCACTTATGATGAGTTTACTCCCAACTAGAGGAGAGGGCATAGAGTGAAGATCATAATGCGAGGCTTTGTCCTCATCTTGGGCATGTGTTTCCTTCAAAGTGTGGGTTGGATTCGGGGTGTTCACCACTATGGGGTCGGGTGACGGGATTATGGGTTCCTCTACCAAGGAGGTGAGAAGGTCCTTTGTGGGTGGGGTGATGATGATCGACGCATGGTGCACTCGGGGTGGTGGGTAAAGGGAGGCTTGGGTTAGGATAGGGAGGGGACGTAGTGGAGGCCTAAGACATGGTAGAGTTGGGGTAGGGAGTGGGAGATGGGTTGGGTGAGGAGGATTGGGTTGGTTGGTCTTAGGAGGTGTGTCCCTTTTAGGGGACGATGGAGGGGTAGTGGTGGAATCCAAGGGGGTATGTGGGGTATGAATTTGGCGAGGGGTTTTGGGTTGGGGAGTGGTGGCCGTCTAGGGCCTTGGTGGTGGGGTGGACACAGGGTCCCCTTTGGTTTGAATGGTGAGGGTTGGGTGAGTGACTTTGGGTTGGGGAGGGGTGGCCCTCATGGGGAGAACCGGGTCATTTACGGGTCTCTTGCCCTTGGGATCGACCGGTTGTGGAGGGGTAGGGGAAGTGGGAGTGCTCCTCGGGATATGATTCTCCGAGTGAGAAGTGTAGGTTTTCCTAACTTTGATCTTCATCTCTTCCCAAGTGCTAATCGGGGCTTCCCCACGGATCCTCCTTAAACCCTCCATAATTAACCAATGATTTTTAGCTCGTTTGGAGAGGTGCGCCTTGGCTAGCCTCATTCTCCTTCCTTCGTTCAAGAGGCACCGTTTAAAGAATTGGTCCATGGAAACCTCCCAATCTAGATAAAGGCTTGGGCTATAGGATCCATCAAAGGCGGGGGTTTTGGCTTTCAAGTGTTCCAAAAAGAGGGTTTCCAGATTTTCCCGAAGGTCACTCTCATTCACTCTCGGTGCACAACCATTTCCCTCAAGTCGGTCGAGTCGGAACGTGATGTCTTCAAGCCGATCAAGGACATTAGGCAGGGCTTCTAAGATGCCGCCCACTTTGCTGGCAGCGGAGCTTCCATGAGGATTAGTGCCTCTTGGGAAAGGTGATGGGGCTGGATATGACGGGTGTGAAGTGGCCATTCTAGTGGGCAAGGGAGAGGTACCGGGTGACTTGAAATGCATATGCGCTCAAAGACTAGACTCATAGAGACAAGTCTAAAACTTTCTAAGATACCAATTTGATGTGACACCACCTATGGACCTAAATTGTAAGCAAGCAACTTAAGTAGCGGACTCACTCTAGCGAACACGTTCGCGTAGCACACATTAGTGCCCGTAGGCGACTCGGCAATGATGGAGAGGGTCCGAGGTGGGACCTTGATGCTCCAAGGGTTGGCTAGCTTGGGGAGGATCCCAAATGGGCCAGGGATGCCCAATTCACAGGCGGACAGCACACCAAGGGCGTGGGATGTAGGGGATCGCTCACAACTCGCCCGCGGTGATCACTCACGTCAATAGCAATTTTGGGCCAAGCTCTCACTCTCCGTCCGACGAAGAAACAGAGATAATACTATGCTAAGCAATGAATTGAAACCAGACAAGAGGGGAACCGAGGCTCACCTAGTCGGTGTGAAGATGCCGACTCCGGCCGGAGACGATGACGAGTGGGGAGGCGTGGGCATGCACCCGCATGCCGCGTCGGTGTAGCTTTGGATGGCGACCTGCTAATACATGCACTACACCCCTTGCAAGGGGGTTGAACTAGGGGTGGGGGAGTAGAATTACAACCAAAATGTACCTCCACGCAAGGAGGGGCGCTCAGCCGGCCAGGTGGGGAGGGGAAAAGCTGAGCTAGGAACTAATTGGAAGGCGGTTGCCGATTCTGTCCGCTCTCTAGAACAGGGGATAGGCAGTCGATGTCGGCGCCGCTGTGGCCACTCCCGGACTCTGTTTGCTACGAAACCAGCGGAAAAACCTCCTGGGTTGGCCCAGGAGGACGTCAGATTTTTGGAAGGACTTCTGGTTGTCGGTGTTGGCCGGAGCCGGGCCGTGAGCAGGGTCTCTATTCTCTAGTTCTATCTACTTCAGCACCACTGCTGTAGGAAGACGAGGTCGCCACGGGTGCTCCTGGACTTTGATTTGGGCGTGTCTGGGGTCGCTGGATTCGTTGTCAAGCCCTCTTAAAAATGAGACCCACGGTGAGGCTGTAGGAGGTCAGAGTGGACAAGGACAGCCCGAATAGTGAAAGGGTGTCGGTTCAGTCCCAGAGTGGACAGAACAGCGCACACGAGGGAGAAAATTAAGAAACCGCTGCTCCGGATGCCGAACGAGGTGCCGCTTCTTGGTAATGGAAGAAGACTTGTCATAGAAGATCTCAGCCAAGTGGTGCCTCAAGAAGCACAGGAATGTGGCCGTGGGAGCTTCTAGAAGTTGCTTCAGGTTACTGATCGAACCTATCCTGCATAGCTGGAGAAGAACGGCTCTCTCTGGCAGTCATGAACTCAGACGGAGACGAGACCACCACCGTTGCAAAGCTGACAGGAAGACAAATCCAACAGTATATGGTATGCTTTATAAAGCTTCTCGGTGATGTCGTGGAAGCCTCAGAAAGTAGCTGGTACTCTGCTGCCTGCGAGCTGGGAATAGGATGAAGGTGTAGGGTTGTGTGTATGAAGGTGGGATGGCCAAGGGAAACAAGGGGGGAATGGGGAGGGCGACCAGGGTAGGAAGGGGGTGTGGGGCAGCTAGAAAGGGAGGGAGATTCAAATTTGGGCCTTGGGTGAAGCCCCTTCAGCCTTGGGGAGATTGGTGGGTTCTACCTTGGGGGTTGGGGGGACTTGAATGAGTGTATGGGGAAGGGGGAGATGTTAATGAAGAGTGAATGGGAGGAGAGAGAAGAAATTTTGAAATTTGGGGGTAGGGAAGAGAGAGAGAGGGGGGACCCCTTAGAGAGAGAGAGAGAGATATGAGAGAGATAGGGGAGGGATGTGGAGAGTCTCACTCCAAGGGAAGAAAATTCTTACAAAGGGTTTCTTTCTATTCAAATATTCATCAAAGGTTACAAATGAGAGAGGGGAGGGGCTATTTATAGACTCCATACTTTTCCTAGGACTAAAGTGACCCTGACAAACCCAGAATTGACCAGCCTGTCCCAAGGGGGGGTGCCCCTGGGCCTAGCCCAATGGATTGGGCCCATAAATCTATCTAATCAACATAATGGCTGAGAACTTAGGTAATTGGCCACTAAACCTGGGTACCTAACTCAAATAAAGGGAAAATTATATAATTATGACTCAAAGAAAATATAAAAATTACATGACTAGACTCAGAAAAATACGACGAACACAATGGCACATGCCGACGAACAATCCAAACACAAGGGGCCCTACTCCGACCAACGCTGGCAACCAGAAGTCCTTCCAAAAATCTAATGTCCTCATAAGCCAACCCAAAAGGTTTTGCCGCTGGTTTTGTAGCAAATGGAGTCCGGGAGTGGCCGCAGCAACGCCGACATCGACTGCTTATCCCCTGTTCTAGAGAGCAGACAGAACCGGCAACCGCCTTCCAATTAGTTTCTAGCTCGGCTTTTCCCCTCCCCGCCTGGCCGGCTGAGCTCCCCTCCCTGCGTGGAGGTACATTTTGGTTGTAATTCTACTCCCCCACCCCTAGTTCAACTCCCTTGCAAGGGGTGTAGTGCATGTATTAGCAGGTCGCCATCCGAAGCTGCACCAACGCGGCGTGCGGGTGCATGCCCACGCCTCCCCACTCATCATTATCTCCGGCCGGAGTCGGCGTCTTCACGCCGACTAGGTGAGCCTCGGTTTCCCTCTTGTCTGGTTTCAATTCATTGCTTAGCATAGTATTATCTCTGTTGCTTCGTCGGACAGAGAGTGAGAGCTCGGCCCAAAATTGCTATTGAGGTGAGTGATCACCGCGGGTGAGTTGTGAGTGATCCCCTACATCCCACGCCATTGGTGTGCTGGCCGCCTGTGAATTGGGCATCCCTGGCCCATTTGGGGTCCTCCCCATGCTAGCCAACCCTTGGAGCATCAAGGTCCCACCTTGGAGCCTCTCCATCATCGCCGAGTCACCTACGGGCACTAGTGTGTGCTACGCGAACGTGTTCGCTAGAGTGAGTCCGCTGCTCAAGTTGCTTGCTTACAATTTAGGTCCATAGGTGGTGTCACATCTGGCAATCCCGTCAAGAAAGCCACATCTTCAAGCGTGGGGATCATATGTCCCCATGGCATCATGAATGCTCTGCAGCTATCCACCCATCTCTCCCGTACTGCCATTAGGAAGGTGGCATCTACCGGGAAAGGTCGGATCCTAAATAACGGGCCGAAACCCATTCGATCCACCCTCTCCCGTTGCCCAGAAGATAGGGCATGGTACCAAGCCCACACCAAGTCCCATGTAACCTGGGCTCTGATCCTCCGTGGACCCTACACACAATACAAAGAATACACAAGAGATTCATTCGATCCTCCAAACCATTCCACTTTCTTCCTTTTTGTTCCAAAAACCTCACAGCCCTGGAGCAGGGCGGCTAAAGGCCTAGTCGCCCACCACCATGGGTGGCCAAAGGCCTGGCCGCCCAAGCCCATCTGTGGACGGCCAGTGCTCTGGCCGCCCAGATCTATGGACGGCCTGAACCCTGGCCGCCTACAAATTCTTCCCCCTCAAACCCATCCTCTGACCTCCATCTCTCCACATAGAACACATTCACATACAGATCTAATGAATACGAAGCAGGGGCATGAAACTTACCTTCCCTTGCTGCCCTCCCTTCCCTTGGTCGGGTTCACCATCATCTGAACCCTCGCCTTCTTCATCTTCTTCTCCATCACCATCGGTTGGCCCCTCGTCGGGGATAGCCTCTCCTTCCCCACGTCCATCCTCTCCACTCTCCTCAAAGTTTGTAGAAGCTGTAGCCGGAGAAGAGGAGCTCTTCATAGCTTGCACTTCCTCTTGCTCTTCACCTGAGGAAGAGTGATCGTGCACGATGTCAAGATGAGCTCTCCTTCTCCCCATTTTCCAATCTAGAGGATCTAAGTGGCTAGAACCTCACTCCAGCAAAGAACAACACTTCCTTTAACTCTGGCACCCAAGACATCCACAACGAGGGCCGCCCAAATGAGGGGGGCGGCCACCTCTTTAAAGGCCCCTCAAGGCAGAGGGCGGCCAAGGTTCTGGCTGCCCTGCCTTTAGTGGAGGCGGCCAGAACCCTGGCCGCCCTCCTCCCTGTTCAGCGAAAAAAATAAAAAAAATGGAAAAACAACAAAAAAAATGATGCAAGTTCACTTATAAAAATTAATTCATATCATATCATTTCCATTTACTAATTTCACAACCATCAACCACTCATTGTTCAAAACAAAAGAAAAATACAAAAATAGTCCACTTATTTCAACATAACCATAAAGAAAATTGATGAACAGACTTCAATTCAAGTACACCTCCTCATGAAAAATTGGTTCACGGTCAGCCTGAAGCTTTGAAGGTAGCCCACATAGCCCCCTAGGTCATCTTTGTCCTCCTCAATGTCCACTCTAGCTTTCACTACGGCGGCATGGTGTCTCCACGCCTTCCCGATCCTATCCAGTCACCGTCGATCCGCGTCGGTTCCCAAAAGGTGCTTTGTAATCAATGCTCCCTTTTAAGCCACCCATGGGATCCGCCTGGGTAACCCCACCTTGTGATGGCAGCGGTGTCCTTGGTACATCACCAAGTCCAAGGCCCCCACAAGCCATAACTCTTGCTCTGGCGATCCACGCACCCTGAATTCTTCGTGTCGATACATCATTGGAACGAACACGAACTCGTCCTCAGGCAGGAAGTTCTGGTAGTCACGCCAGTCATCTCTGGTCTTTAGTAGTGCTATCTTGCATATCACCTGATCCTTAGGACCAAAGATAGCCCTCGCTGGGTAGATGGCGCTCTTCTCGAATATCCGGGAAGTAGTAGTCTCCTCGCTATCAAAATCAAAACTCAAGTGGACTTCCATCCACAGCTGCAGAAGGAAGAGACCCCCCATGGCACTACCACCTAGGCTCATCTGAGTGAGTCCACATTACATATGAGCCAGCACCGCCCGAGAAAGAGAACGTCATGTCCGTAGGAGAGTCAGGGGCCCCACATACTCTCGTCTCAGCACGTCGCCTGACGTAGGGAAGTGTAACTCCCCGCCCAAGCATAATGTCACACCACGCATCAGTCAGTCTACTTCCACGGACTTGTCCTTCACATGGCCCAAAAGCCAACCTGCTAGGTGGTCGACTAGGATTTCTCACTGGTCTGTCATCCGGCGAACCTCGCGCTTATCTTGCACGATCTCTGCTAGGATCTCATCCCATGGAGGAAGGTCAATCAGCTCGCCCACCTCCAAATCGCTCCACTGGAAGATGAAGTCCAGCTCTTCTACCCGCACTGAGGCCTCAAATTCGGGGAAGACAAAAGTGTGCGTATCTGGATGCCACAACTCAATCAGTGCTGCTAACGATTCCCAGTTCCACCTCATGCTGTTGAAGCGCTTCGCCATGATGACCAGGCGGATCAGGTGCCATTGGTGCATGAATACCCTCATGGCGGGCGTGATTTCCTCCATCAAATCATGGAGCCAGCCATAACGGTGGACGTGTCTTACCCCAGGAAAAGCAGGCACAGGCTGCACCATTTAGAAGGAAGAAGAGAGATGAGAAAACCCAATCAATAATAGACATAAATCTTGTCAAATACACCAAAAAGAAGAAAACAACAACAACAAAATAATAAATAACTTGGCACAAACCATACCTTACCCTGCTTCATAAGGTTGCTTAAGTGGCCGGGCACGTCAGAGAGAACACCAAGTTCGTGGCCTCCTGAAGGGGTAGAAGAAGACACCATGCCTATTTTCTTCTTAGAACTACTCCTCTGGCTCCAACTCTTTGTTCAACGATGGAGTAGGACTACCCTGCCCCGTAGCCTTTTCTAAGCCAAGAGTCCCACTTAGCTCAGAACTCCCACGGCCTGGGATAAGAGCAGGACGGCGGCCAAAGCGATGGCCGCCCACCCCTGGTCCAGGTGACCACAAGTCTGGCCGCCCAGACCATGGGGTGACCACAGGTCTGGCCGCCCTCATCCCCCTCTTTTGTGATGCTATGCGTAACTGCTATATATGATTTGTCATGTATGGTTAATGGTTCATTCAATGGAATGTGTTTACTGATCTATTGTTATTATCATTCATGAACTTTACTGACGTATGCTAATGCAGCTGCAGGTCTCCACAGCTCTGGGACCAGAGGGAGATAAGGCCCCCATTACCTTGCATTATAGGTAGAATGCCGGAGGCTAATAGCTTCGGGCATATAAACTCTGAGTTTCTCTCTAACAAAAACCATGAAGAGTTTATACTCCTTAAGCTATTTGATAGCCGCCTGCTACCTAAACCCGGGATGACAGACTTCTTGAATTCTCGACTATGCTTAATTACAATGTGGAATGATGGATCTCCATCAGGATCCGGACCACATCTGTCGCCAAGCATGGGATGACAGACTTCTTGAACTCTTGACCGATTGGTTCGGAGGCAGACAAATAAACCCTCCGGCTTTGTACTAGATAGGTTTCTTCATTTAAACCCAGCATGCATCATATAGGCCTTTTTAGCTCCATTTGAAAATGAAAACAATATATATATATATAAACAAAAAAATGCATGCATCTCATCCTGGGAGCCGTGATGCAGAAATAGGGAAGCCACGTTGATCTGGCCGACCCATGGTCCTTTGGTTCCCACATCTGGTTTTCCAAGTCCCTCGATTTTTGCCAAATTTGCACAAATGAGTCTACGTGATTCCACTCTGATTTGACCAGCAGAAAATATGTTTTATGCAAGGCCGTTTTGAGTATTTCGTGATTCAACGAGTCATTGTATTCCCATATCCTGATATTTTTACTTGCCTTTGTTTAGGTCTTGTATCTCCTTGAGCACCAGATTACATTTTCATCCCCTCAAGACCCGTAGTGCCATGCTAGGGAGCCCCACGCGGCCGCAGATACAAGTCCTCTTAGATTAATTATCCTTCCTCCCTTTGCCAATGACTTACTTGATTACTTGACGCACATGCGACCCTGCGTGAAGCTTGTTTTCCGCTCAAGAATCTCCTTGAGCGTGTTGCCCGCATTAGGCTTGTTTCTTTTCTGAAACACCCATTTATCAGTCCGCCGGGCACCCTTGCAAAACGGGCATTCCGGAGGGGCATTTGTAGACGTCTAATTTTGGACATCCCGCGGATCCCCAATGGACCTTCGTGTGAATGACGCTTAATTGTGGTACTTGTTTTACTGATGTTTTGAGTTTTAAAGCCCAGCCCGTAGCCTTAAAGCTATTGGGCCTCGTCCACTTAAGGGGCCCAAGGAGCGTGGTCTGGGCAGCCAAAGACTTGGCCGTCGCCCAGTCCTGGGCGGCCAGGGCGATGGCCGCCCTCCCCTGCTGGGTGGCCATCTGCTTGGCCGCCCTCCCTTGCTGGGTGGCCATCTGCTTGGCCACCTTCCCCCTCAAGGAGGCCAATGACTTGGCCGCCCTCCTTTGTTTACTCGGTTAGAGAATGTGGCCCAGCTCGAGGGCACGTTCTTTCCCCCGTTATGCATGATCTCTCCCCACGATTTGAAACTCCGGGCTGAATGGACAAAATGGTCGTTCTCCAATGTGGAGAGGGACGGTAGAGGCCATTCCGGGCTGGGGATCAAGGTGGAAGCCATTGAGGAGGATCGGAGAAGTTTGGCATTGGGGAAGAGTCTTGTGGAGTTCCTCCCAGAGGGTGAGAAGAGCCGCATCGGTCGTCTTCCCCCTGCTTCCCTTGCTTTGGTTTGAACTTCTTAGCTCCTACTTCCTACTTGCATCACGGCTTCCAGGTAAGTACGCTGCATGTAGTGTAACCCCTTAGCTCCTACACTTAGAGGTTTCCTCCCAAAACAAATGGGAAGGTGGGTGGTCGAAAGCCTCGGCCATCCCTCCTTCCCACCACCCCCAGGTAACCTTGCCACCATCATTCCCATTCTGTTCGTTCTATTATAGTAGATACTACACCGTTCGTTTTACTAATGGCCTTCCTTTTCTTTTTCCTTTGAGCAATGTTACAGGACTTCAACATAAGGGACATAGCAGGGCTCCTTGCCCTTGGCCGGCCGAGGATGAGGAAGAGGGAACCCATCATCTCCCTATTTGGATTATCTCCCGGCGATCATCACCCTTGTGAGGTTCAGGTAAACACCTCTGGCGATCACGATGTTCTAATGTTTCTTTTTATTCCTCTGTAAGTACTTAGGAGACATTCTCCATCCATCCATCCACCAAACCAACTAGAACACCATCCCCGGGCGCCTACAACTAGCATCGACTTTACATGTGATGCACTGACTCATGCACTTAAACAACATCTGCTAGCATCGACTCTAACCATGAACATGATGTACACTAAGGTTGACGTTATTTTTGAACTTCTAAGAACTGAGATCGACCTTAGATCAAGAAGATGCATTGATTTGCTACAAGACTGAACTGATGCACAGACGAATGACATGCACACCAACTATTCGATGAAATGTCATGCACACATGTTATTCAGTAAAATGACATGTGCACACACTTTATGCAGATGTGGAGAGGGGGTTTTCTGTAGCCCATATAAGAGCGGTTGAACTAGGTCCAGTGAAACCAAACGAGCCCCAGCTCATCTAAGTGACCGCCCCGCAGGGCCCACTTAGCATAAAAGCCCAATAAGTTCACTCGGGATCAAGCACTTCCTAGGCGGTTATTAGGCTCGGAATGATGTGAGACGGTCTACCTAGGATGATAATGACCCTTAGACCTATGCATCCACAAGCATACAAGCTCTCAATTCGGCTCACCGTGCGGCCTATCTCACACGACGCACACGCGCACCCGGTGGGCCCGAGTGATGAGGGTGAGGGTCCGGGGTGGGACCCTAAGGTCTCCACCGGATGGTGGGCTTGTGGCTGACCCCTAATGGGCCTGGGATACCCAATTTATGGGCGGGCCAGCACGCTAGGGCGTGGGGATTTTGTGGCACTCTCTTTCACTTGCCACGGTGGCGCACACGGGCACAAACACATTCAAGATCGAGCTCTCCCTTTCCGCCGACGAGCAATAGTATGCAATACTAAAGGAGCAAGGATATTATCCAGGAGGGTTCAGCGCTTACCTGATCGGTGTGAAGACACCGATCCCGGCCGGAGACGACGGGCGCGCCGGGAGGCGTGGGTATGCACCCGAACGCCGCGGCGAGGTAGCTTGACCTCCACGCAGGGAGGGGTGGTAAGCCGGCCAGGCGGGGAGGGGAAACGAGGTGGGACGGCGGGCAATGGGCCCAATGGAAGAATCACCCTCCTTGCTGGTTCTGCTGACAGACAGTCGGTGTAGAGGACGCAGATTGAGCTCCTGATTTTTTCTGATGTTGAGACCAGTGGGGTTCTCTTCTTCACTGGACCCTGGTCGACTGTGAATTTTCTGAGAATTTTGTCTGGCCGCCGCTGACCGTGGTGGCGGTACGAACAGGGATGAAGATTCTGGTACTCTGATCAATCTGTCTGTAACAGCAGGTTGCCGGTGGTGCTGCGGCCGCTCCCAAGCTCCGATTCACGAACGGCGGGTGGCGTTGGAACCGTCTGGGGGTCTACTTTCCAGCAAATCTGGTCTCGATGTTGTCTGAGGTCGGTGGAGACGGGGAGGGCCAACAGAATGCTAACTGGTCGGAGCAGCCTGACTGGGACAGAACCGACTGACCTGTGAGAAAGAAGGGATAACTTCGTCCCTCGACCTCGGATGGCCGTTCCGCTTGCTGTTCCTGGTCCCAGACTTGAAGGGGAGAAAATTTGATGAAGAGACCCATGTCAGATTCTGCCGCCGGCGGTCGTGGGAAGCTCCCTTCTCCGGCTCAAGTCCACTGCAGGTCTTGTCTTGCGCAGTCGGGGGAGAACCGCCACTGTGAACAGTCCCGAGCTCGGATCAACGCGAAATCGCCTCGCCTGCGAAGTAGACCCCGAGCTCTTTCCGTGGATGGGTGGTACGCCTTCAGAAGATGCCGGATGAGCCCCGAACAGACGTGATCTTCAGGGCCCTTTTCTGCTGCCTGCGAACTAACTAGAGAGGGGGGGTGAGGGGAGGGAGAGGGTGAAGTGAAAATGGAGGTCTTGGCTAGTGTGGGAGTTGTAGGGTGATGGCAGGAGGGGGAGGAGGTGTGAGGGTGGTGAGGAGGTCGGATCTGGTGTGGGGGATGGGGCAGGGGGGTGGAGAGGCCGAAGCTGGTGGGGGTGGGGGTGTGGTTCGGCCAAGGCAAGGAGGTAAGGTGTGGGAGATGGTGTTTGCGCAGCCAGCCAAGGGGGGGTGGCTTGGGTCGCACCAATGCCTTGAATGGGGTGTGGGGAAGTGGGAGGGATGCTTGGGGGAGAGGAAGGGGTGTATTGGAAGTAGGAAAGGTGTATGGGGAATGGGAAGGGTCACTTGGGAAGAGGGGGAAATGAATGGAGTTAATGGCCTAGGGGAGGTGAAGGGGTGGAGGGGGTGAGGTGGCAGCTGAGGTGGCAGGTGGGAGGGGAGGTGAAGGGGCTGGTTCGCCCAAGGTTGAGGGGGAGAGAGAGAGGAGGAGAGAGAGAAGGGGCCGGCCCCTTTAGGAGAGGGAGAGAGTGAATGCTTAGAGAGAGAGAGAAAGAGGGAGAGAAATCTCAATGTGGACTCAAAATTATCAATTCTTCATTAACCTCTTCAAGTGGGGATTGGGGTCCTTATATAGGAGACCCACAATTTACATTAAGTCCTCACATTGTGGACTAATGACAGAAGATCAAGGGTCATGGGAAGGGGCGCCCATGGGCTTGGCCAATGACTTGGCCCAATAAGACATACTAGCCCATTAACTCACTTGGCCACTTAATGAAGACCTTAGACTTAGGTAAATGACTAACTTACTTAGGTACTAGACTCAATAAGAGGGAAAATTACATAGATAAGACTCAAGAAAATGAGAAAATTACATGGCTGGACTCAGAAAATGATGGCGAACAAAATGGCAAGCAATATGATCCTCGGAGAAATGTGAAGGGGTAATTGATGTCCCCATCATACTCCCGGGGTGCGAAGGACTCGACTCCGTCGAGTAAAGACCGTCCCTGCTGCGATACTGCTCCAACAGGTCGGGCGCAAGCTGCTGGAGGTCTTCCCTACTCACCCAGGCGTCGTCCGAGGGTGGACGGCCCTTCCACCGGACCAAGTACCTCTCATGGACCTTGTTCCTCGTGCTGGTGGTCTGTTCATCCAATATTCGCGCCACAGTATCACGCTGGTCCCTCAGGTTTTGGGGGGAGCTCTCGGGGGTGTGGGGGCACTCTCAAGGGATGGATCAGGCTGGATATCCTTACTGGGTGCCATCGTGGGGCCCTTGTAGGGCACCAGGTCCGCCACATTGAATGTGGGGTTAACTCCGTACTCCTCTGGGAGATCTAACACATAAGCATTGGTGCCACGGCGTTTCAGCACCCGGAAGGGACCAGTCCCATGTGCCCTCAACTTTGAGGCATTCCCTGGGAATAACCTCTCAGTTCTCACCATCACATAGTCACCAATGTGGAACTCCTGGTGGCGGTGGTGTGAATCAGCTGCTTTCTTGTAAATTTCATTGCCTTTGTTGATGTTGTTGCGAATATGCTCATGCATCTTTATGGGTGTTGACTCACTAGGAGATAATGGGGGTCCTGGACAGCCAAAAGTGGACCTATCATGCAGTGGTGCTATGCAGTTTTTGATGGACTTCGGGGAACCCGGGTATCCGAGAGTTGACCTATCATGCATAGATGTGATGAGGACTTTCATGAACTCAGGTGGACCGGGGCAACCACTGGTAGCTCTATCGTGCATGAGATGGATGAAGAGTGGGGGGGGACCAACATACCCAAATGTAATCCGGTCAAGTTTTGAGCCTAAACTGTGTGTGACATGCGTGGGAGGGTTGGGCTCGTGACCCTTGTTGAATGATGTGACATGCCAAGATGGGTGCTTCCTAGAGATGATGACCATGTGGGTGGGTATGGGGTGGTCTTTAAGCTCCCATTTGTAAGGGTCGAAGGGATCATAGTAGGTATGCATCACGGGGTGGGACACTACCTTGTTCCCTAGGTGTATGGTTCCCTTAGTGTGGACTAGGTTTTGGAAGAGGTGTGTTGGTTCTAGCATGGTAGGTGAGGGTAGGAGGGAGTGGGTGGTGGGTAGGTATTGGAAGGGGTCAAAGGGGTCATAGAATGTGTTACCCTGAGAGAGGTGCTCTATCATCTCAAGGTCTCTATGTGAGGGTGAGTCCTCCTCCTCAAATGTAGTAATTGAACCGAAGTTTGAGGAGGGTTGGTTGGTCATGTTTGGAGGGCTTGGCATCCTACCCAAAATAAATAACTCCAATTCGCGGATAGCATTGGGCTCTTCGGGTATGGGGAGGGATAAAAGTAAGTCGCTAGTGTAGCCACCTACAGTGTAAATGGAAGAGATGGACCCGACGCATAGATGTAGGAGGTCAACGCTCCTTGGTTGGTCAGCCATTGTGGCCAACATGTCTGTCAACCCTATTTGCCAAGCTAGGCCCTTAAGAAGGTCATCCCAACTCTCAACCTCATAGGAGGATTGGATAGTGGTGTGATAGGAGGAGAGAGGGACTATGGGGAGGTGTTGTCCCACGGGAGGGTAGGCAAGGGCCATCATCTCTCTAATTGGGCTACCCCTCAACCAGCTAACAAGGGTCTCTCCTAAAATAAGCCCGATCCCATCTAGAGAGGGTGGTGTAGGGTGAAGGTTACCATGTGAGTTCTTTTCTTCAATTTGGACAGGTGTGGTCTCCATGTTGGGGGTTGGGTCCAGGGTGTTCACCACTTTGGGGTTGGGTATGGGCTCCTCCTCCAAAGAGGTGAGGGAATATGTTAGGGGTGGGGTGGTGATGGTAGGTGCATGGCGCACCCAAGGTGATGAGCAAGGTCGGAATTGGGTTGGGGTTGGAAGTGGAGGTAGTGGGAGTCTAGGTTGGGGTAGGTTTGTAGTTGGGAGTGGAAGGTGGGTTGGGAGAAGACAGTTGGATAATGGAGGGGCATCCCTTATAGGGGATAATGGATGGGTAGTAGTAGGGGCTACGGGGGTTTGGGGAGTATGGGTCTCATGGGGAATAGTGAGTTGGGGGGTGGTGACCGGTGCGGGACTAGGTGGAGGGGTGGGCACGAGATCTACTTGGGTTTGAACGGTGAGGGTTGTGGAAGTGAGTTTTAGTTGGGGAAGGTCGGTGGGGATTAGGTTTTCCTGACTTGACTCTTGGCATTGTGCCTCAAATTCTTCCTCCCATTCAAGGGGAGATTCATGAACTTCAATCACTTCCCCAACTCTTTGGGGTGGAGGGGTTGGGTAGGGATTTGTGGGTTGGAGGGTGGTGGCCGTCATGGGCTTAGGTGGATGAGAGAGGACATGGGTGTTGTTGAATCGGAAGGCCCCCGGAAGGTGTGACGGATGCACAAGGCAAGTCCGACGTGTCGGGTCAATGGTGGCATTCCTTTCATCTAGCCATCTCCTTCCTAGGATTATGCAAGGTCCCGCCATAGTGCCAATTTGACACCAAGCTCCATCACAGTACATGGTCTTCCCAAACCATTTATGGAATTCAACGAAGACTCGGTCTCCGTCGTGCACGATTTGTCCGGCCCTAGAAAGAGAGGCAACAATATCGGGAGATACCCAATTATCGGGCTCTAAGTCAATGAAGTCAATTTCCGTAGGTTCTCCACTGGGTAGGTATGCAAGAAATATGATTGGGAGAGGGATCATGTGGTCCGTAGACTCTTTGACAGTGGGTGGTGGACTATGCATGTGACGATCTGTCGGAGACTCTAATGCAATCGTTCCCATGGACTAGACTTGTAGAGACAAGTCTAAAACTTGCTCTGATACCATTTGATGTGAGACGGTCTACCTAGGATGATAATGACCCTTAGACCTATGCATCCACAAGCATACAAGCTCTCAATTCGGCTCACCGTGCGGCCTATCTCACACGACGCACACGCGCACCCGGTGGGCCCGAGTGATGAGGGTGAGGGTCCGGGGTGGGACCCTAAGGTCTCCACCGGATGGTGGGCTTGTGGCTGACCCCTAATGGGCCTGGGATACCCAATTTATGGGCGGGCCAGCACGCTAGGGCGTGGGGATTTTGTGGCACTCTCTTTCACTTGCCACGGTGGCGCACACGGGCACAAACACATTCAAGATCGAGCTCTCCCTTTCCGCCGACGAGCAATAGTATGCAATACTAAAGGAGCAAGGATATTATCCAGGAGGGTTCAGCGCTTACCTGATCGGTGTGAAGACACCGATCCCGGCCGGAGACGACGGGCGCGCCGGGAGGCGTGGGTATGCACCCGAACGCCGCGGCGAGGTAGCTTGACCTCCACGCAGGGAGGGGTGGTAAGCCGGCCAGGCGGGGAGGGGAAACGAGGTGGGACGGCGGGCAATGGGCCCAATGGAAGAATCACCCTCCTTGCTGGTTCTGCTGACAGACAGTCGGTGTAGAGGACGCAGATTGAGCTCCTGATTTTTTCTGATGTTGAGACCAGTGGGGTTCTCTTCTTCACTGGACCCTGGTCGACTGTGAATTTTCTGAGAATTTTGTCTGGCCGCCGCTGACCGTGGTGGCGGTACGAACAGGGATGAAGATTCTGGTACTCTGATCAATCTGTCTGCAACAGCAGGTTGCCGGTGGTGCTGCGGCCGCTCCCAAGCTCCGATTCACGAACGGCGGGTGGCGTTGGAACCGTCTGGGGGTCTACTTTCCAGCAAATCTGGTCTCGATGTTGTCTGAGGTCGGTGGAGACGGGGAGGGCCAACAGAATGCTAACTGGTCGGAGCAGCCTGACTGGGACAGAACCGACTGACCTGTGAGAAAGAAGGGATAACTTCGTCCCTCGACCTCGGATGGCCGTTCCGCTTGCTGTTCCTGGTCCCAGACTTGAAGGGGAGAAAATTTGATGAAGAGACCCGTGTCAGATTCTGCCGCCGGCGGTCGTGGGAAGCTCCCTTCTCCGGCTCAAGTCCACTGCAGGTCTTGTCTTGCGCAGTCGGGGGAGAACCGCCACTGTGAACAGTCCCGAGCTCGGATCAACGCGAAATCGCCTCGCCTGCGAAGTAGACCCCGAGCTCTTTCCGTGGATGGGTGGTACGCCTTCAGAAGATGCCGGATGAGCCCCGAACAGACGTGATCTTCAGGGCCCTTTTCTGCTGCCTGCGAACTAACTAGAGAGGGGGGGTGAGGGGAGGGAGAGGGTGAAGTGAAAATGGAGGTCTTGGCTAGTGTGGGAGTTGTAGGGTGATGGCAGGAGGGGGAGGAGGTGTGAGGGTGGTGAGGAGGTCGGATCTGGTGTGGGGGATGGGGCAGGGGGGTGGAGAGGCCGAAGCTGGTGGGGGTGGGGGTGTGGTTCGGCCAAGGCAAGGAGGTAAGGTGTGGGAGATGGTGTTTGCGCAGCCAGCCAAGGGGGGGTGGCTTGGGTCGCACCAATGCCTTGAATGGGGTGTGGGGAAGTGGGAGGGATGCTTGGGGGAGAGGAAGGGGTGTATTGGAAGTAGGAAAGGTGTATGGGGAATGGGAAGGGTCACTTGGGAAGAGGGGGAAATGAATGGAGTTAATGGCCTAGGGGAGGTGAAGGGGTGGAGGGGGTGAGGTGGCAGCTGAGGTGGCAGGTGGGAGGGGAGGTGAAGGGGCTGGTTCGCCCAAGGTTGAGGGGGAGAGAGAGAGGAGGAGAGAGAGAAGGGGCCGGCCCCTTTAGGAGAGGGAGAGAGTGAATGCTTAGAGAGAGAGAGAAAGAGGGAGAGAAATCTCAATGTGGACTCAAAATTATCAATTCTTCATTAACCTCTTCAAGTGGGGATTGGGGTCCTTATATAGGAGACCCACAATTTACATTAAGTCCTCACATTGTGGACTAATGACAGAAGATCAAGGGTCATGGGAAGGGGCGCCCATGGGCTTGGCCAATGACTTGGCCCAATAAGACATACTAGCCCATTAACTCACTTGGCCACTTAATGAAGACCTTAGACTTAGGTAAATGACTAACTTACTTAGGTACTAGACTCAATAAGAGGGAAAATTACATAGATAAGACTCAAGAAAATGAGAAAATTACATGGCTGGACTCAGAAAATGATGGCGAACAAAATGGCAAGCAATATGATCCTCGGAGAAATGTGAAGGGGTAATTGATGTCCCCATCACGGAAGGCCGAGCGTCGGTCCGGTCGGAGGAAGACCCACGCCCGACCTATACCCCTTGCCGGGATAACGGTTGGCGCCCAGCACCCACTCCGATCAAACCTCACCCAAGCTATGCCTATCGCCCGGGACAAGGCTGGCACTCTTCACGCTTGGGTCGACCGACGGTTGCTTATCCACGCTGCCATTAAGAACCCTTTCTGAGCAGGAGTTTACGAGGATAAGAGGGCCCATGAATCTTCAAGGCTATAAAGAGCCCACGATGAGGACGTAAAGAACCCACATCAAGGATGTAACCCCCGCCTGAAACTCCTCTGCTTACGGGACTCATAAGGCTGGCGCACTATTTAAACCTTGGACTCCCTCCAACGAAAGGTAAGGTGAACACACGTCTAAAACTCCCTGAGCAGGAACCACTTCACCACCTTGGTGGAGAGGGATCTCGTGCATATCCTTCTTCCTCCCTTTATAGCTTCCACCACTGCTCTACTGACTTAGGCATCGGAGGGTTTTCCCCAGGGAATCATCCCTGGGCCCCCTGATCTGTTTCTCTTCCTTGCAGTTCACTATTCGGTGATCATCTCCTCCAGCTCAGGACCAGCGTGAGATCGCCCCTCTTCATCTGGCGCCATCTGTGGGAAACGATCAAAGAGCCAGTATGGTGCGAAGAAGTACAGGGAGGAGGTTTGTCAGCGATAGGGGAAAAGCCATGGTGGCGGTGGGAGAGGCCCCTCTCAGGCCACACAAAACCCCCCCTCCAACGCCAGCACCCCAGACGACGAACTGCCTCCGCCCACGGCGGTGGAGCTACCACCCAGCGGGGGCACTGACGCTTTCCAAGCCCTCAACGTAAAACTGGATGTCCTCGTGGAACTCATGAGGACCCAGGCGGCCAGGGAAGGAAGGTCACGCATCCCTCCGGAAAGCCCTCCCCGCGAAGACGCATCCCAACACACTGCTGGAGGCCGCTTCACCCTCCAAGGATGGCGGCTTATTCGTAACAGGTCAGGAGGACCTTCACAAGCCCCTCCTCCGGAGTAAGAGGCCTCCTCCGCGCTGAAAAGGGGAAAACGTGGGGCACGCCGTTTGCACCCAGAGACCGAAGTCCTTGGGGAACGCCAGGACAGCCCGCCAGCATGTCCCCCTAGCCCCACAACGCAACGACAGCCGGAGTCATCCCTCCGACTGCGAGAGTTCGAGAGGCGCTTCGCAGAGCAGGAGCGCGCCTTATGCGCCTTGCAGAAGACCTCCCCAATGGGGGACGAGGAGAAATCCCCATTCTCCGACTACATCTTGAAGGCAGAGATATCTCACAGATTCTCCATTCTGACCTTCAACTTTTACGATGGCCAGGGTGACCCGACTGACCACTTCGACAGCTTCGACACCCTGATGACCCTTCACGTGGCGTCCGACGCCATCAAGTGCCGAGCCTTCGTGACCACCCTGGTCAAAGGCGCCCAAGCATGGTTCCGGGCCCTCGCCCCCAGATCCATCCGGGACTTCAAGCAATTTGGGCGACTGTTTAAGGAGAGTTTCATCGGCAGTGGCCCCCGAAGGTCGATAGCGGGGCTATTGGCTCTCAAACAGGAGCAGGGGGAGAAACTCCGAGCTTATATCAACCGATTCAAGTCGGAAGCTCTGAGAATCCCCTGCCTGGATGCTGCCTCGACCATACCCGCGCTGACCGGAGGCACCCGTGACGAGAACCTCCGCCATGAACTTGTCCTCCACCCTCCCTCGACCCTTGCCAAGCTAGTGACTCTAGCTTTACGCCATGCTGAGTGTGAAGAAGTTCTCAGCGCATGCCGAGGCGCAACCGGTTCGGGTCGAGAGGGGGACAAGAAGCGAGCACCCGAGCCAAGCTCGGGCCAAGGGAAAAGGTAGAATCGAGACGGGGAGCACAAAGAATCGTATCGGAAGTATGAGCGGTACACTCCCTTAACCGCTCTGGTGTATGAGATCTATGAAGACATCAAAGGCTCGGGCCTTCTCTACCAACCCGAGCCAATGAGGTCGAAGAACCGCAATCGCAGTAAGCACTGCCTATTCCACAGCGACCACGGGCATCATACCGGCGATTGCTGCCAGCTCCAGGATGAGATCAAGCGCCTCGTCAGCTAGGGACACCTATCCCAATTCGTGGTCGGGCATAAGGAAGACCGAGGCGCCCCAGAGGAGATCGATAACGCCCCTCGCGGGGTCCACATCAATGTCATCTCTGGAGGAGCTGCATCAGGAGGAGATATTAGCCGAGAAAGGAAGCGTCATGCTGAGCGGGCGAGCCGAGCCATCGAGCCTCCCAAGGCCCCGCCAAGTGAGCCACAGGTCATAGTCTTCTCCGACCAAGACCTGGAAGGGCTGACCACCCCGCATGACGACGCCCTAGTTGTATCAGCTACGATAAACCATTGTAACGTAGATAGGATTCTAGTTGACAATAGAAGCGCCCCTGATGTATTATCTTATGAGTGTTTTCTTAAGATGGGGAAAATCTATCTAAACTCTGCCCGATCCGAACCCCTCTTTGCGGGTTCAATGGCCAGGCCACTTATCCCAAGGGAGCCCTGAGCTTGCCGGTTACTCTCGGCACCCCACCCAAAACCGTTATGGTTATGGTGGACTTCATAGTGATCAAGGGTATGACGGCATATAACGCAATCTTCATCCTGGGGATCCTTAGCTGAACGAAAGCGGTGCCCTCTACCTATCACCAAAAGATAAAGTTCCCCACTAAACATGGGGTGGGGGAAGTCTGGGGCAACCAGGCATTGGCCAGAAGGTGCTATATTATCTCGATCGAAACCACAAGGCCATACGGGAAGAACAAGGGCCCCCGGGAAGTCGAGGAAAAACCCGCAACATTCGAGCCTGGATGCGAGTTGTTAACGATTTTCCTAAACGATGACCCGACCCTAGGAGTAAAGATTGGAGCCGACCTACCATCCAAGGTTCAGCAGCAGTACAAAGAATTTCTTTCCAGGTACATCCGAGTCTTTGCATGGTCTGATGATCAACTCCCCGAGATACCGGGAGAGATAGTAGTGCATAAACTCAACCTTGACCCGACCGTGAAGCCCGTACAACAACGCAGAAGGAAGCACGCGCCAGAGAAGCAGACGGTCATCAAGGAGCAAGTCACCAAGGGGCAGAAGACTGGTCTTTTTAGATCGATCCTATACCCGACGTGGCTGGATAACGTCGTCCTGGTGACAAAAGCTTCAGGAAAGTGGCGAATGTGCATAGGCTTCATCGACTTGAACAAAGCCACACCAAAAGACTGCTATCCGTTGCCGAGCTGTTGTGCCCCTTGTGCCTTGATGATTATGTGGTGTTTTAATGATAGCAACATGAATGAGTCACCATATTACTTTGCTAAGAAAATCACATTGAATGACAGCAACATGAATGCATATGACTGATATATTTTCTGGAGATTGCATGAGTGTGCCATGTCTGATTTGTGAAGAATGCATGTGTATGCTTAAGTCATATTGTGATATGTTCATGCTGTAGTTCATCAAGTCTTAAAGTCCATACATTGTATTGCATTGGCTAAGTATGTACAACGGACTGTTCATGCATTACACGAAGGCATCTAAGTCTGTACACTGGACCGTCTCAATGAGCGTCTCATGCAAGTCTATACATTACTGTTCATGCATCAATCTTCATAAGTCCATACTTTGGACTGTAGCATGTATGTGTCGAAGGCATCGCAAGTCTATACACTGGACCATCTCACTTAGCGTCTTATGCATAGGCTAAGTCTCCAAGTCTGTACACTGCATCGTCTCAACTTGCGTCTCACTGAGCATCCATTCACTGTAAAGTCTATACATACTTCATCGTCTTAGAGAATGTCTCATGCCTTTACCAAAGTCTGTACATTGGCAGCCTTTTACCTACATTGCACTTCGAAGTATATAGATTGGGTTTTTACCGACGTTGCACTTGTTAAGTCTATACATTCGCTGTCTTCCAGTGCATGAAGTTTGTACAACCGTGGCTTCTACCTCAAAGTCTGTACATTCATTTCTAAGGCAAACTCTATACATTGCATCATCTTAATTTGCGTCTCATGCATCGTCTCTCAAGCATTCAAAGTCTATACATTGAAGTCGAAGTCTGTATAGCCATGCATCTCAAGTTGCGTCTCAATGCACCGTCTCTCAAAGTTTGTACAGACTTAGTCTTGATCGTCTTGTGCATGCATTACCTGAAGTCTGTACATCGTTGCTTTGCCAAAGTCTATACATCGTGTGAACCTTCAAGTCTATACAGACCTTGCTTTGTTCAAGTCTGTACATTGTTCAGTTGTCTTTGGCAAGTCTTTACATCGTGAAGTCTATACATTCAATTGCCCGGCATCGTTCATCAAGTCTGAACAGCCTTCTCTTTGGTAAGTCCATACAGTGAAGTCCATACATCGTCAGTTGTCTGTCAAAGTCGTTACATTGCCTAAGTCCATACATTGGCTGCTGTTCTTCATTGTCTGCACATTGCTTTACACTTCAGTAAGTATGTATAGCCGTTGCCTTCTTATATGAAGTCTACACATTGGGCAAAGTCTGTACATTGCATTTCCATTCATGAAGTCTGTACATTGCATTCGAGTCCACAAGTCCATACAGTCTGAAGTCTATACAATGCATTGCATTCTTCAGAGACTGTACAGGGTTTATACTTAAACTGATAATCCGATACTCTGTCTGACAGGGACTATTCGAGAAGCTTTATAAAGGGCACGTGATCCTAGGAAGGACAAGGTGCCCAGATGATGACACGTGTGCTGAAGCCTGCTGGATGCTGCCACGTGGTCCGAATTCTTTGGGCGGGAATCATGGAGAGCACATGCCCTAGTTGCTGCTCCCATACATAGAAGCCTTCCTCCATCTGAAGAAGGCAGATCGTGATCAACTGAAGCAGAGGCAGAGTGAGAGCTTCCACGATCCAGAAGAAGAGAGAAAGAAAAGAGAGAGCATGGAAGAAGCAGAAGAGAAAGAAGAAAAGGAGAGAGATAGAGAGCTCGAGCAGAGTGTGAAGAGAAGAATATGAGAGAGAGAGAGAAGTAGTTCGTTCTTCAGATCTTTGGTTCAAAACCAGATCTGAGGTTGCTCATTGTTTGAGCTTTATTCCCTGCAGGGATATCTTTTGTGCTTCAGTGTTTACAGCTTTCCGGTGCTGTTTTGTTTCCCTTTTGTGTTTTCCTTTTATACCTTTATTCAAGCTGTTAGTCAGCGGTTGCAGAGGTGCTGCCTCTGGACGGGTAAGCTATAATCCCCAGCGGTTTGCAGAGGTGCATCCTCTGGACAGCAAGCTATGTTGCTCAGCGGGCGAGGAGGATTCCTCGGACGGCAAGCTGTGTTGCCCAGCGGTTGTATGGCAAGCTGTGAGTCAGCGGAATCCACACTCGGGTTGAGTGTGGGGTGGATGTAGGTCTGCTGGACCGAACCACCTAAAAACCCCTTGTGCATTGTGATTTGAATGCTTATGGTTTGCTTCCGCTAGATGTTTGCGTAGGGGCGCTCCAAGTGCTTGCTTACAGGTTCAATAGAAGTTTAACTAGTCTTTCAGATTTGGTAAATCTGTCTAGTTAGCATTCTAGATTTTATTTGAGCGAAATTTTAGTTTGGGTGAAGTTTTTAAATGGCATATATTCATTCACCCCCCCTGAATACATAGCACCGAACCAAACACTTGGTATCAGAGCGGGTTGCTGTGCATAGGATCTAACAATCCGCAGCAGATCCAGCTAGCTGTTGGTGCATTTCAGAGTGGGTCTTTTCAGATCGTGTTTTGTTTTACTAACTTGTGCTTTGCTTTGCTCATTTGGCTTTGGTGCGATCTGAGTTGATTCATTTGCTTGCATTGTGTTTGATTAGGTTCTATTTAGAACTCTTATTCTGTCTAAGCATGGAACTCACTGCTGATCCTCCGAAGTTTGAAGGTCTAGGTTTTTACAAGTGGTTTAATGAATTAAGAGAATATGTGATGCAGACTAATCCAGATCTGTGGATAGTCATTGCTCACAGTCCTTATGAAGTTCCAAAGGATGAATCTCTATGGAAAACTTCAGACAGACGAAAATTCTCTGCAAATCAAAGTGCCCTGAATCTAATCAAAAGGGCGATAAACACTGACAAGTTTCCTTGTGTAGTTGATTGCTACAGTGCCTCCGAAGTGATCGAGATAATAGCAAGCAGCAGAAGCCAGGGTAAAGCGAAATGTCTCATGGCAACAGAAGAAGACGAAGACTATGTGGAGGATACTTCGTCACAGGTAAATTCTAACACTGACAATTTTTCTCTGGAAAGCATGATTGCGTTGAATGAGCATTTATTGAATAAATATGATAGACTAAAATCTGAAAAGAGAAAAATAAGTAAAGAAATGTTGCATGAGGTCAGAAGTCTGAAAGCTGAAAATGAAAACTTGAAATCTGACGTGATTAAAGAAAAAGATGAGTTGAATAGGTTGAAATCTGAAAATGAGAATATTAGAAACGAACTCATAGGTGAAAATAATTCTTACAAAGCTTGTGCCATTCTCGAAGACATGATTAATGATTTTGATTCTGATGACAGTTTTCAAAAAGAACAAATCAAATCTCTAAAAGAGGAAAATGTCTACTTGAAAGATCAAAATAAAAAGCTAATGGTTCTTAATACTGTCTTCTCTGAGAGATGGTTGTCAATTGAAAAAGGAAAATCAGTTGTGAAGGAAAATGAGAACAACATTGAAATAATGGTTCAACAAGAAAATGAAACTCTGAAGAACCTAAATGATGCTTTGCAACAGCAGCTGATTGTTTGTGAATCTGAGCTATCCAAGTATGAAGTGAGTATTGCTTCATTGAATTCTGAGATTGAAGATCTGAAAAATTCTTTGTCGAAATTCGTTAAAGGAAAAGACAATTTGAATAAGCTGCTTGGTTCTAAAGTGAATTTCCAGAAACAAGGGATTGGATTTGTGTCTGTGAATGAAAACGATAATGATAAGAGAAAATCAACTATTTTCGTGAAAAGCTCTGAACATGCTAACTCATCCAGCTCCTCAATTTTTCAATTCACTGCTAAGAAGGCTGAAAATTTAGAGAGGAAACAGAAAAAGATTCAAAAACAAAAGAAAAATGCTGATTTGAATAACTCCAAATTTATCCCTGATTTACATATGCATGCTGCTCACTGCTCACACACACATTCACACTCTCATGAGAATGTCAATTTTTTCAAACAAGTGAATGTGAATAAAAAGGATATAGCATGTCACTATTGTTGGAAGGTTGGACATATTATGCATAACTGTGTAGCATTGATAAATGATGAAAGAAATACTGTTAGAAAGTATCTTAGAAATCATCTTAGGAAACATTCTACTGATCAGGAAAAGAAAATTCAATGCTATTGCTGTGGGAAGTTTGGTCACATTGCTGCCTTCTGCTGGCATGCTTAGGGAAAGAAAACTAACTCTGGATTTGTTAATTTCCCTGTTAATAAAAACATTGTTGATAGAAAGAAGTTTGGTTCTAAAAGATAGCACAATGTATATTTTGAATGTGGAAAGCCAGGCCACAGAGCTGTTAACTGTTGGCTGGCTGGTTATGAAAAGAAAAATTTCCATGTCAATAACAGAGTTAATCATGTTCACTCACACCATGTTCACACCAATGCTAATGTATACAAGGAGAACATGAAATATGTTATCTCATGTTACTATTGTGGGCAGGTAGGGCATTCCTTGTATAATTGTTATATCATGTGTTGTGATGATAAACATGCGAAAAATCTATTGAGAAAACCTGCTAGGAGTGTCAGTGTTAATTCAGGACCCAAGACTTCTTGGGTTCTTGCAAGATCAAATTGATTAACATCTCTGCAGGTGTGCCTTGGAAATGAATAAAAGGGGTTGAATTCAGCCAAGGCACTCAAAAAGGGAAAACCCCAGGATTCTACTTATCAGGTCAGTTCTGATCACTGCTCATGTTTCATTATCTGAAAATTGCTGTTTGAAATGATTGCATATCATGTTAACTTGTTGATGTTGAAATTGAAGTTTCTGAATTAAGAATTGCACAATCATGTTTATGGTAACTCTATTCTGTCTAATCTGTATGAATCATATCTGAATGCAAAACTTATATCATGTGATGTGCTTCAATAAATTTCATTGCATCTAGACAGGGGGAGCATTTAGAATTGCTATTTTGATTGTCGCATCTTAAACACCTCTTGTCTAGCATTTGATCAACTCTCATCTGATGTCATTTCTCTCTCTTGAAAAAGTCTTCTGCATTCTATTTGTTGAGCTGTTAAAGAAGAGTTTCTTTCAACTCCCATCATGATACTATCTGTCAGCTGATCTGTCTAAATTCCAGACTCAGCTACCGTGTGTTGATGTTCACTCTACTGAAATATTTCTCTATTGGTGATTTACTCTTGCACCAGCTTATACTCACCTTTCACATTCTTCTCAGCTGGTGTGACTGAATTGTTTCTACTATTGATTGTTGGGAGCTAAAATTATTTTTCTGATATGAGGAACTTAAGCTGCATGTCATGCAATTCAGTTTGAGAACTTGGTAGAAACTCCTATCATATAGGTTTAAGAATTATCACTGAATCATACTGATATAAGATTAATGTATTCTCAGATTTGTAGTTAAATGAATTAAAAATATCTGAATGATAAGGTTTAATAAACTTTAACCACATGTGTCATGTAAACTTTAGACTCTCTCATCAGATATCTGAAAATTTGATTTCAGGGCTACCTTGGTTAAGATGCATAGAGTGTATTGGTGTTAAACATTAACTTGAAAATGTTGACCAAATGAAAAATTATGAATTCAGAGCAATGACTCGGTCACTGAGAAACTGAGTTCTTTATCAATGAAATAAAGTAACTCATGTCATTAGGTGCCATAGTTATCTCTGATAAAAATTTAGTAAAAAAAAAACTGACAGAGTAATGGCTTATTTGTGTTGAGTAACTGGGGAGTCTGGCCTCTAATCAAGATGTCTTCTCATGTAAAAAGACACTCATACTGCTAACTCTATTCTCAAAGTGAGAGGCAATGACAATTATCACACTGAGTAACTGGGTCACTTCACCTGAGACGTGTTGTGCCTCATGTAAAAAGGTATTGATCAACCTAAATTACTTAGGAAAAATATAATGTGCTTCAGATGAAATTATCTTGAAAAAATCTGTCAACTCATACTCTTGAAAAAGTGTTTAACTGCAGTACTTATCTGTGTATCTTTCAAAGGTGCTATTGAGATAATATGTGTAAGATAAAAGATGATTGATTTTGAGTGTTATCTGAATATTTGGTTCACCTTTACTAAAACTTGGATTCAGATATGAGTATTGAGTTTAATTTGACAAATTTGGTATACATCAAAATTAAATCAGATTGGTTAAGTTGCCACTTCATAACCCTTTATGATAGAAGAGTCTACACCTTTTAAGACTTATTGAAGTGATGTATGCATTAAAATCTCTCATGATCAAATTTTCCAGATAGCCTGATCAGATTCAGTCTGATTATTCATTGAGATGTCTTGTGATGATTGTTGTCTATTTTTGCCCTTCTATCATCAATCACTTTACTCTCCACACTGTTGGAATCTTCCATCTTGTTCTTCAACTAGTTCTGATTCTGTGGCCTTTTCACCAGAATTCAGATTCTTTGTAATGGTTGATCTCAGATTGATTTATTGGATAACTAGGGTTCATTCTTATGCTTCAGGGGGAGTTATGGTTTATTTGCATCTAAGGGGAGAGTAGTCAATCATGCATGTTGATAGGGGGAGAGCTGTTTCATTGTCATAAGAGAGAACTTCATTTTAATGAACCATGATTCATTTACTGAATTTATGTGCTGTATTTGTGTGCTGAATTTATCTCTCAATCCATTTCCCTTCTTTTTACTTATGTCAAAGGGGGAGAATAGTTTGATGAGTCAGTGTGACTCGTCATGTTGCCATCATCAAAAAGGGGGAGATTGTTGTGCCCCTTGTGCTTTGATGATTATGTGGTGTTTTAATGATAGCAACATGAATGAGTCACCATATTACTTTGCTAAGAAAATCACATTTAATGACAGCAACATGAATGCATATGACTGATATATTTTCTGGAGATTGCATGAGTGTGCCATGTCTGATTTGTGAAGAATGCATGTGTATGCTTAAGTCATACTGTGATATGTTCATGATGTAGTTCATCAAGTCTCAAAGTCCATACATTGCATTGCATTGGCTAAGTATGTACAACGGACTGTTCATGCATTACACGAAGGCATCTAAGTCTGTACACTGGACCGTCTCAATGAGCGTCTCATGCAAGTCTATACATTACTGTTCATGCATCAGTCTTCATAAGTCCATACATTGGACATAGCATGTATGTGTCGAAGGCATCGCAAGTCTATACACTGGACCATCTCACTTAACGTCTTATGCATAGGCTAAGTCTCCAAGTCTGTACACTGCATCGTCTCAACTTGCGTCTCACTGAGCATCCATTCACTATAAAGTCTATACATACTTCATCGTCTTAGAGAACGTCTCATGCCTTTACCAAAGTCTGTACATTGGCAGCCTTTTACCTACGTTGCACTTCGAAGTCTATAGATTGGGTTTTTACCGACGTTGCACATGTTAAGTGATGAGGACATCAAGAGCTTATGAGTTGTATTTTGTGTATTGGCTTGGATTGGTGTGTATTATGGGTTGTATTGGCTTGAAGTGTATGTAATTTTTGATTTCTTTCATTTGGGCCATCCTTGTAAGGCTTATATCAAGCCAATGGGCCATTTGTTATGTCAAGTCCAAGGCTAGGTTGCCATTAGTAGAGTCCATTAAGAGTGTTACTTCATATTGGGTCATTAGGTTTCAAATGGGTCATTAAGGCACTTAAGGCCCAAATTGGGTTCCACTCTCTCATGGGCCATCTAAGTGGGAGTGGCCCAAGTCTAGCATGATCTAATGGGAGGCTCTTGGCCCATGAATGGCCTTGGCCCATGGAAGGGGGCGCAAGGTTCCTTGTCTTATTAGGCATGGTAGTTGTGGTTTAGGTGGTGTTTGAATGGAATTAGTCCAAGGTTGAATGGAGATGGTCAAATTAGATTAAACAAATGTATTAAGTGTGTTATTCACATTGTATCTCAGCCATTCACTCATCAACCCTTGATCCAAGGGCCTAGAATGGATTAGAAACCTAGCATATAAAACCTTGTATTTTCATATGAAATTCAATGAAAAAATCAGAAAATTGTTGAGTCTCTTGGAGCTTGGTGCGCCCCTCTCTCCTCCCCCTGCTGTTCTTCCACCTTCAACCCCAGATCTAGAGTGGTTCTACCTCCCTTCATCCCCTCTCAACCTCTGATCATCACCGGTGCCGCCGCCGCCGCCGTTCGTGCCGCCTTCGAGCCGCCACGGGATCAATTTCGGTGTTCTATCTTGCTGGACAGAGGTGAAGCTCGGAAATTCCTCAAGTCAGCCACGAGTTCAGATCGACTTAAAATTTTGAGGGTTGGTTCCTACCTTATAGACCCTTCCCCACAAAAACATTCAGCTCCAAATTCCCCCTTTTCATATTGTTTCCACTTTTTTCATTCCCCAAACTCAAATCAGATCTGTCTCTGTCTACAGTGACAGAACCCTTGAGTTCATCCCCTTATACCACCCTTTTAAATTTTTTTAGACCTCCAAATTTAACTGTGAATTCTGTCCATTTTTCCCTACCTCCACAATTTTTATTAATTTTTTTTGAGTCTTTTACCTATTTTTCAAAATTCATGTTCTACCGGAACTACAGTACTTCCAGCCAGATCCCAGATCCGACCTTCCTCCAGTAAACAAATCATAGAAATTCATAGACACATCCAAACGTGTCCAAGCCAACTTTTCCATCTTTCCAACTCAACATCCTACAACTTTCATGAAGAAGTTGAAGTCTGAATCTAAGTTCTTCCTAGTGGTCAACGGCAGTTATCAGAGATCAGCTCTGCAGATCTGAGTGTTTAGTTACTGTACAACAGGAGGTTGTAAATTCCATAAGTCAAGATCAGCGAAGATCCAGGCCAGATCTCTAGGCCTATATTGAAGTACTTTGAGTCAGCTTTCCAACGGCGCTAATTTCGTGTCAATCCGACATCGGATCTGATCGCAGCGTCCGTTCCCGTCCGAGCGCGCGCTGAAAATCAGAAAGTGCAGGTCTGTGGCCGGTTTTTTCCGACCGGTGCCGAACGGAGCCGCCGGGCCTCCGGCCGGCGTTCCAGCGCGCCGCCATCCCAAGGAGAGACCCTCCGGGCATCCACCACTACAGCGGTGCCACCGGGTCCCACACGGCCCCTCCGGACAGCACGTGGGCCCCACCGTCACGTGTTCGGGTGTTGCCGAAACAGCGCGAGAAGCCGCCCGTCAACCCGAATTCGGTCCTCCCGGAGCCCATTGTGTAGCCCTTTACCTCCCTACGTGGAGTGGGCAGCGGCTTGCATTTCTGTAATATTGTGTAATATTGTTCCGGGAGTACGAGTTTCGGCCGGGTCCGTCGTCCCCACGCCGAGCGCGTGAAGGTATCGTATTCGCTCCTACACTTGGCATTTCGCTTATTTCTATATATGCTTGTTTATGCCGCTGCTAGAGAGCATGTGTAGGGGTATCTAGCTCGCTTTATTTTCATATCACTGCTGCTGCGAGAGAGTGCGAGACCGTCCCGTGACCCGATCCGGGCACAAGTGAGAGCCGACCACCCTAGCTCACAGCCGGTTTCTCAACCGCGCACATCCGACGCTTCCCTCGTTAAGGGACGATCGCGAGCTTGTCGTGTCCTTGGTCCCGTCCCGCATCAATTTGGTATCAGAGCGAGTTTGAGTCTAGGGTGTCAAAAAGAAAAAAAAAGAGTGTCATTTACGTCTAGTCATTAGTCGGTCTAAGTCGTGTTTAGGATCATCATATTTTTAAAACAACCAAAAGTGTCATTTTTGGGTCGCATACATCCCTTTACTCGGTATATAAAAAGGTGTTGTCCGACCGTTAGGTTACGCCTATCGGGAAGGCCGCACACTTGTGCGAGTGACCTTCGGGTCAATTATCTCCGCCGCGTACCGAGTTTTGGTTAAGTCTAGGCGCATCATTTTGCATTAGTGTGTTTTGCTTTAGTCGGTGTCTTCTAGTCGGTGTGTTTGCATGCCCACTCGTCGGGGTACTCAGTACTCACCCCCACCCCCACCTATGGCCAACCCACGGGATACCTCGGGAGACTTCCACTCCCTACAAGAGGCGATGATGGCCATTATGGCTAGGTTGGACCAATCCGATGCTAACTTTCGGACCTTCTCCGAGAATATGGATGGTCGCCTTAGGGCCATGGAGGGACGCATGGAAAACTCCGATAGGTCAGTCCAAGACCTCGTTGGGCGGTTAGATAGGATGTCACACGGGGACCCTCCTGGGGCAGCCCAAGGTCCACCCGCACCTCCTCCCACGGGGGCCCAAGTCCCACCCGCTCCCATGGCCCAAGTCCAGGCCGCTCCCTCGGCCCAAAACCAGCCACCACTGGTTCCTCCACCCGCCCCTCCTCGGGTTCCCCAACTACCACACCGTGACCTTGGTCTCGAGGACTATGGGTCCGACAATGCCTACGAGGGGTATGGTCAACGCCGTCGTGGTTTTCAGCCACAACGAGATGAGGATGATGATCGGGTCCTTAAGACCGTGCGAGCGGATCCTCCCGCTTTTTACGGGTCTTTGGATCCGAAAGTCTACCTAGATTGGGAGTTTGGCATGGACCGTTATTTTGAATGGTATGATATGTCGGAGCGTCGAAGGGTCCGATTTGCCACCATGAAACTCATGGGGCAGGCACAAACCTATTGGAAGAATGTGGAGAGCCTGCTACTTCAGCGGCTAGAACCCCCGATCGACACATGGGCCGAGATGAAGAATAAACTTCGGCAAAAGTACCTTCCTCCCACATACCGCCAGCGACTCATCGATAGATGGCAAAGTCTTAGCCAGGGAGACCGGTCCGTCTCCGAATATATCGCGGAGTTTGATGAGTACTTTCTACGATGTGGTGTCACGGAGGAGAGTACCATGCCCGTGTCCCGCTTTCGACGTGGTTTGTCGCCACACTACCAGTATGAGCTTTTCCGCCGCAATGCCAAGACGTTGGAAGAGGCATATCAGGTTGCTCTCGAGATGGAGCAATTTGAGGGAGAGTTCGAGTCTAGCCATCGGTTGGGCCCCACCCCTCTCCGTAGTACCGAGCCCCGTCACTCTATAGGCCCACATCAGCGCCTCCCATGGCTCGACTTCAGGAGCCCACCCGTCAGGAGCACTTCGCTCCACGGCCTCGCCCTCCTCCACCCCGGGATCTATTTCCATCCCAACCAACGGCAACCTTTGCCCGTCCCCCAGCTCCTATAGCCCGTCCTCTGGCACCGGCACCCCCTCCACTCTTGTCCAAGGCACCTACACCTCCCCCATTGTTGCCTACACCCCCTACCCGGCGGGATGATAAGGGTAAGGCCCCTCTTATCGGGGAGAGTAGTCGATCGCGAATACAATGTTTCCACTGTCACGGGTACGGCCACATTGCTAGTGAGTGTCCCGCTCGCACCACCCTAGCCTTAGGTGTTGGAGGATCCGCGCCTCCCGAGCTTGAGCATGTCGATTACGAGGCCGACGAGGCACTGCCCGATGAATACTATGCCATGGGGGAAGAGCTGGGCGACCCTTCGGCCGCCCAGGATGTCGCCACCTAGTGGGTTTGATGCTACCACCTTAGTCTAGAGTCGTGCATGAGTCAGTGTGCTTTCTTTGTGTGGTTTGTTTGTGTGGTGATTTTGAGTCGATTGTTTGCATGGTTTGCATTCGTGTGTCTGTGCATGGTGAGTCTGCATGTGTCTTGTGCAAGCTCGTTGTCGTTCTCTTATGAGTGTGAAGCGAGTCGACTCACTTGATGAGTATGGGATCGGTTCTACATCTATACCCGGATCAGTCACCTATAGGGACTCAGCGGTGATTCCTAGTGAGTCTTCGAGCTGTTTCCTTCCTTTTGAGAGTGCCCCTTCGGAGTGACCACCTTTAGCCATAGCAGTTTGCATATCGAGTATATATGGAATGAGCAGGTGCCGATCACTTGGAGTGGAGCATACCCGCGCTACTTGGCACGGTGACGGATCCGCCGGAGTACTCGCGCAGCCATACCCCTACTCGACGGGGTCGAGTTCCTCCCACCCGGGGAGAATTGATGAGGACATCAAGAGCTTATGAGTTGTATTTTGTGTATTGGCTTGGATTGGTGTGTATTATGGGTTGTATTGGCTTGAAGTGTATGTAATTTTTGATTTCTTTCATTTGGGCCATCCTTGTAAGGCTTATATCAAGCCAATGGGCCATTTGTTATGTCAAGTCCAAGGCTAGGTTGCCATTAGTAGAGTCCATTAAGAGTGTTACTTCATATTGGGTCATTAGGTTTCAAATGGGTCATTAAGGCACTTAAGGCCCAAATTGCGTTCCACTCTCTCATGGGCCATCTAAGTGGGAGTGGCCCAAGTCTAGCATGATCTAATGGGAGGCTCTTGGCCCATGAATGGCCTTGGCCCATGGAAGGGGGCGCAAGGTTCCTTGTCTTATTAGGCATGGTAGTTGTGGTTTAGGTGGTGTTTGAATGGAATTAGTCCAAGGTTGAATGGAGATGGTCAAATTAGATTAAACAAATGTATTAAGTGTGTTATTCACATTGTATCTCAGCCATTCACTCATCAACCCTTGATCCAAGGGCCTAGAATGGATTAGAAACCTAGCATATAAAACCTTGTATTTTCATATGAAATTCAATGAAAAAATCAGAAAATTGTTGAGTCTCTTGGAGCTTGGTGCGCCCCTCTCTCCTCCCCCTGCTGTTCTTCCACCTTCAAACCCAGATCTAGAGTGGTTCTACCTCCCTTCATCCCCTCTCAACCTCTGATCATCACCGGTGCCGCCGCCGCCGCCGTTCGTGCCGCCTTCGAGCCGCCACGGGATCAATTTCGGTGTTCTGTCTTGCTGGACAGAGGTGAAGCTCGGAAATTCCTCAAGTCAGCCACGAGTTCAGATCGACTTAAACTTTTGAGGGTTGGTTCCTACCTTATAGACCCTTCCCCAAAAAAAAATTCAGCTCCAAATTCCCCCGTTTCATATTGTTTCCACTTCGTTCATTCCCCAAACTCAAATCAGATCTGTCTCTGTCTACAGTGACAGAACCCTTGAGTTCGTCCCCTTATACCACCCTTTTAAATTTTGTTAGACCTCCCAATTTAACTGGGAATTCTGTCCATTTTTCCATACCTCCACAATTTTTATTAATTTTTTTTGAGTCTTTTACCTATTTTTCAAAATTCATGTTCTACCGGAGCTACAGTACTTCCAGCCAGATCCCAGATCCGACCTTCCTCCAGTAAACAAATCATAGAAATTCATAGACACATCCAAACGTGTCCAAACCAACTTTGCCATCTTCCCAACTCAACATCCTACAACTTTCATGACGACGTCGAAGTCTGAATCCAAGTTCTTCCTAGTGGTCAACGGCAGTTATCAGAGATCAGCTCTGCAGATCTGAGTGTTTAGTTACTGTACAACAGGAGGTTGTAAATTCCATAAGTCAAGATCAGCGAAGATCCAGGCCAGATCTCTAGGCCTACATTGAAGTACTTCGAGTCAGCTTTCCAACGGCGCTAATTTCGTGTCAATCCGACATCGGATCTGATCGCGGCGTTCGTTCCCGTCCGAGCGCGCGCTGAAAATCAGAAAGTGCAGGTCCGTGGCCGGTTTTTTCCGACCGGTGCCGAACGGAGCCGCCGGGCCTCCGACCGGCGTTCCAGCGCGCCGCCATCCCAAGGAGAGACCCTCCGGGCATCCACCAATACAGCGGTGCCACCGGGTCCCACACGGCCCCTCCGGACAGCACGTGGGCCCCACCGTCACGTGTTCGGGTGTTGCCGAAACAGCGCGAGAAGCCGCCCGTCAACCCGAATTCGGTCCTCCCGGACCCCATTGTGTAGCCCTTTACCTCCCTGCGTGGAGTGGGCAGCGGCTTGCATTTCTGTAATATTGTGTAATATTGTTCCGGGAGTACGAGTTTCGGCCGGGTCCGTCGTCCCCACGCCGAGCGCGTGGAGGTATCGTATTCGCTCCTACACTTGGCATTTCGCTTATTTCTATATATGCTTGTTTATGCCGCTGCTAGAGAGCATGTGTAGGGGTATCTAGCTCGCTTTATTTTCATATCACTGCTGCTGCGAGAGAGTGTGAGACCGTCCCGTGACCCGATCCGGGCACAAGTGAGAGCCGACCACCCTAGCTCACAGCCGGTTTCTCAACCGCGCACATCCGACGCTTCCCTCGTTAAGGGACGATCGCGAGCTTGTCGTGTCCTTGGTCCCGTCCCGCATCATTAAGTCTATACATTCGCTGCCTTCCAGTGCATGAAGTCTGTACAGCCGTGGCTTCTGCCTCAAAGTCTGTACATTCATTTCTAAGGCAAACTCTATACATTGCATCGTCTTAATTTGCGTCTCATGCATCATCTCTCAAGCATGGCAAAGTCTATGCATTGAAGTCGAAGTCTGTACAACCATGCGTCTCAAGTTGCGTCTCAATGCACCGTCTCTCAAAGTTTGTACAGACTTAGTCTTGATCGTCTTGTGCATGCATTACCTGAAGTCTGTACATCGTTGCTTTGCCAAAGTCTATACATCGTGTGAACCTTCAAGTCTATACAGACCTTGCTTTGTTCAAGTCTGTACATCGTTCAGTTGTCTTTGGCAAGTCTTCACATCGTGAAGTCTATACATTCAATTGCCCTGTATCGTTCATCAAGTCTGAACAGCCTTCTCTTTGGTAAGTCCATATAGTGAAGTCCATACATCGTCAGTTGTCTGTCAAAGTCGTTACATTGCCTAAGTCCATACATTGGCTGCTGTTCTTCATAGTCTGCACATTGCTTTACACTTCAGTAAGTATGTACAGCCGTTGCCTTCTTATATGAAGTCTACACATTGGGCAAAGTCTGTACATTACATTTCCATTCATGAAGTCTGTACATTGCATTCGAGTCCACAAGTCCATACAGTCTGAAGTCTATACAATTGTTGACTCCTTGAAAATGAGTAAGGGCAGAAGCAGAATTGAAAAGGAGATTAGACCAACAGTGAAAGATCACTGACGAAGCTCGTCAACCGTCTACCTGGCTGAAGCCTTTTCTTGGCCAAGCTGAGGTCCGGTGCCATTGCCAGTCAGACGGCGGCGCTGATGAAATAGCAGTCACCTGACTGATGAAACCCCCTAGCACACTTTAACAAGAGCTACACTACGGCCTCGTATGAAGGGCTGCAGATGACACGTCACATCAAGTCAGATATTGATTTGTTGACAGATGAGATGTGAGCAAAGATAAAGATAAAGCCAGAACCAGCAAATGAAGACTGTGAAGATTCCGGCAAGGTCCGAGCCACGGAAGAATTACCATTGAAACCATTACCCGGCTAAAGCCTCCTTGGGCCAAAGCTGATGTCCGGTGTTATCGTCATCCGAACGACAGCACTGATGAAATCCCAGTCTGCTGACTGATGAAATCTCAAGATGATCTCAACAAAGTTACATCACTAATACTGGACCTTCTCCAGTTACGATGAATATCAGTTTAAAGAATTAAGAGAAGCCAAGGCACGTGTGAGGCCTAAAAGCCCTAAATGGGCCGGCCAGATGGGCTTCCGGGAGTGGCGTCGGAAACCTCAACAGGAGGCCACTCGGCGCGCCGGGAGCTGCTACGAGCAGAGTGCCGCGCCGACTTCCACCTGCCGAGAGGGTAAAAGGATCGGGTCTATAAAAACCCACCCCTTCGAAAAACACAGAAGGGAGAGAGAAGGGAGACGGGGAAGGATAAAAAAAAAAGAAGCTCAGAAGATCCTCACGATCACCACCGCCAGAAGGAAAGAAGAGAGCCTCCTCCACTGAAAGAAAGAGAGAAGAGACCAAAGGAGAAAGCAGAGAGAAGGTTCGAAGCTGATTGAAGGTGGGCACCGGGGAGGGAGAGGAGTCAATGCTCCGCCCTCCCCCCCCCCCCCCCATTTCTGTATTTTCATCTTCTTGTATATTCGATGGATGATACTTTTTCTTCTTCTGATGTATTCTACGACATCGTAATCGGTTTTCATGCCGCTAGAACAGGACTTAGTCTTTATCTGCAATTTTCTTCTATGTACTCCGTCCCTCTGATGCATGGATGTAATAGTCATGTTCGGATGAATAAACAAATGGAACAGGCCTTGATTGTCGCCTGCTATTGTCTCCGTGGAGGTTTGCCTCTTATTCCTTTCCCCAATCTGATTATTCGTCTGCGTTTTCTTTCTCGAAGAGGCTTTCATGCGCTTGTTCCAGGGCCAGGGACAGGCTATCCCTTGGCCTTCAGAACAAAGCCAAGCCACATGATGATTCACCTTTGTGAGATTCCGGAGTTTCCGATGCCCGATTTGTTTACCGACATCATCAGAGTCGTTTCTGAACCAGAGACAGATATCTCTTGGTTCCCAGGACGACGAATGATAACATCAAGCCATCCTCCTGGAAGTCTATCCAAGCAATGGTGACAGAGGCTCCTTATGTTCAGTTCCCCTTTTCCATTTCCCTCTGCCCTCGGATTTCCTTCTAAACCCACTCCAAAGCTGGTTGATACCCGATGAATGCATCCATCTTTGACTCCTCAAGGCCCGTCAATCTCAGCCCTAATCACCAGGAAAACCCCCTCAATCATCCATAAATCCGAAAATAGAGTGCCGTAAAACCCTAAATTCACCTCGGCGCCCTCATCTGTCTCGGCTCCACAAACAGTAAAGTGGATGAACAGCCCTCGGCGCAAGCCTCCTTGTGCCGAGACCCCATTTCCTTAGCGCGCCGGGAGCCTCCCTGTTGTTTTACCTCGCGCCGAAAAGCCATCCCACCTCATTTCTCCTCGCGCCGGGAAGCCCACGCCAGGAGCCTCCTCCCTGTCCTGCTCTTCATCGCGCCAGGAAGACCCCGCGCCGAGAGCCCCTGCCTCCATGCCATTCGGCGCCAGGAGCTCCCCCTGGCCTCCTTGCCATTGGCGCCGTGAAGACCCCGCGCCGAGAGCCCCTGCCTCCATGCCATTTGGCGCCAGGAGCTCCCCCCGGCCTCCTTGCCATTGGCGCCGGGAACCTACAGCCGTTTGGCCCTTGCGCCGAAAAGCCTCCTTGGCCTCCTCATTCTTGCGCTGAGAACCCCTGCCTCCTTGCCACCGGCGCCGAAAGGACCCCTTGGCCTCCTTGCCATTGGCGCCGGGAACCATGGCCGTTTGGCCCTCGCGCCGAAAACCCTTCTGGCCACGCTGTTTCGCGTCGGGAACCTATATGCATATCTAAGCTACCCCGAGAGCCTGCTTTGCCACTCAATTGAACCCCCGGCGCCTGGATCAAACCCACCCAGGGATGCCCATGAGTCACCAGACCTGTCCTGGGGATAAATCGAAGGGAGCAAGACTCCCTCATGTTCCGTTGATCCGCACCGGATTCCCGAGCACCCCCCTTTTAGCTAAAGTGAGCTCTGCCAATGCATGAGTGTCACCGGCTTCTATAAGGGAAGAGTCAAACATTGCCCCAGGGCATACATATGCAGTGTGGGAGGTTCGCTCCCTCTTTTTCTCGGCTTTCATCCCGGCACTCCGTGGGTGATAGCCTATTCTCCTCTGGGCATAATCCAGATTATGGGGAGATGCTGCCGAAACGTCGACCGATGTTTAACCCCGATGAGCCCCGGGAAGTACACGTCATGCACCTCCCGTCCGGCCCGATCCTTCGGGGAATATGAACACTGCGAGGCCTTTGGTCGGATGAGAAACGTGAAGGGGGACATATCCTCGATGACCGTTCGGACCCTACCCCGTCGCTGCGCGGACGGTGTCCTGTCTCTACCCGGCACGACCTACACAGAGGGGTCATGCTGATTTAATAACCCATCGTTTACCCAGTCACCTCCTTAGAATAATAATAGCTTTAATATCATGCACTTCATTTTTAACCGCCCCGAGCGGCCTCCTATTTCGGCGTTTAATCAAGGGTTGTCCTTCTTAGGAAGGACGTAATTAACGTCATAGCCTTTATGGTATGGTAGACTTTTGGTCCTGACTCGGACTTCACAATCGACTGACCAAGTCAAGTCGAGCGCACAATGAAATCGTCACACATGTGACTGGCACGCCAATTAACCAAACCAATAAATCAATGGGTCAATAAATATCCAAATCCATTAAATCTAATAAAATAAAAATAAGAATCCCCGCGTCGACAAGTCTGGCACGCCCGGTGGGACTGCTAGGTCTCCCTTCATCTCTACACCGAAATAGGAGGCCCAGTGGGCCCCCCCTCAAATTTCTGATTCCGCGCTTTCTCTATTTTCAGGGAACTACAATGACGGCTGGAATCATCTCTGTACACTTTGATCAACAAGTGGTCGTTGTACATGTGCGAGAGGGCTACCTGGCGGTACCTCTTACGTTCAGATCGATGCCGCCTGCTGTTGGGCTGCCCAACTGCCTGGGCCTCGTCTTCACCGACCTTCTGCAGGTCGACAACAACGAGCAAGGCACTGCTGCAAGTGCCCCAATGAAGACTGCTGATAACAAGGGTGGCTTACCAGAGAGGACGACCTCGACAGCCGTCGCCTGCTATGTCCATCATGTTCAAAGGAGGGACACGGTCCCCGCTGTTGCCTAGATGAAGAAAATAACTAACCGGAGGAGCCGGTATGCTGCTGCCGACCGTCGTCTTTCAAATTCTGGGAGGACGATGATGATGGGTGACGTTAGGGTGAACCTCAACGGTCGCCCGAGAGAAGTCCGGCCGGACAGGATTGTCCCGACCGTCCAGATCGACAACAAGTTCCAAGTTCTGGCCACCAGGAGGGCCAACTGGGAAACTGATGAGAGGAAGTCGCCGGCGCCCAAGCCAGCAAAATATAAATAGGTCTGGCGACCAAAGATTCAGAGCTGGGCCCCAACTCGAGATGAGGGGAAAGCTACCGAGGATGCTGTTGCCCGCTTCAGGGCAGAAAGCAGAAGAAGAGAAGGAAAAGACATAAGAGATGATGCTGCTGTTTACCCCAGGGCTTGGGGTAAGAAAGATGAGAAAGAAAATGAAGAAAGAAATCTGACCACTGTTCGCCCCAGGATGAGGGGCAGAAAATATGAGCGGAAGCAAGACCTCTCGGTCCCCCATCCCAAGGCTGGGGGCAGAAGATGGCAACGGAAGAACTATGATGCTGCTGCCAACTACTGCCAGGATGGCGACAGAAGATTTGAGAAAGAAGAAAGAATGGGAACAAGCGAACCAGTCGCTGCTGCCATTCCAAGAAGACCAAGAGCCTGTGCCAGACAGGCTGATATATTTAGATATTCCAAAGCCGCGCATCTGAATTCTCAGGTGGCAAGACTGGCTCATCAGCAAAGAGGCCAGGAAAGACTGATGCTCCAATCAGAGCCACAAAGGCACAATCAAGAAGAGATGAAGCAAGTGGCTCAAGACTACTTCCACTACCTGGGGAATTCTGCCCTCGGTCAGCAAAGATTATCCCGTGCCCTGGGCACCGTGGATGAAGAAGAGGAAGAAACCCTTCAAGAAGTGATGCTCGAAGTCTCCTCCTCCGATTCCAATGATTATGGGGAAGGCTGCAGGGCCGAATATGGGAAAGAAGACCTGTGTGGGGAAGAACCTGAAGAAAGAATATCGGTCTTTGACCGACTCAAATATCCCGACCAGGCAAAAAGAAAGGTCTACAGGCAGAAGGGAAAGATGCAGATCTTCACCTGTAACATGGCTGGACTTGTTAGGGGGCAAGACATGCTACCAACTCAACCGGACGAGCTGCTCAGGCTGGCAACCAAACCCGGGCCTGTCACAAGAAGAGGCCAAGCGGCGAAAGATAAGATGAAAACTGATGATGAAACCCGCAAGATCACCACTATGACAGTTAATGTGGTGACAACGGAAGAGGAAGACAATCCCTTCGTTGATGATGCTGAAGGGACTTCAGAAGATGTACAGATCCCGTCCACCCTGGATCCCATGATCCAGATGATGTTCAGAAGATACCAGCAGGAGATCAATGCTCTCAGAAAACAGCTCAATGAGAGACATGAAGCTACACCGGTCTCCAAGCAAGCCGAGCCTGTGGGGCATACTTCCAGCTCAACAGAGCCGGCTATCCCAGCTAATCCTCTCCTGGCTGATAAGGGCAAAGCACCGAGCCAACCTGTTCCACAGCAAACAGTAGCTCAGCCCTCTGCATCTCAGACACAGCCTACCGCGCCCACCTTGCGCGCCACTGTGATGACAACTCCTCATAGTCAGCAACAAGCTCACTTCTTCCCAGAAGACATAGATCCAGCCATAGCCCACAAGCTGATGATTGAAAGAATTGTGGAGATGAAGCTGTCTGAGAAGATTGGCGATGATGTTAGTACCTATGATGTGTACAAGGTGCCATATCCTCCCCAATATGCTGCTAAGAGACTACCTCCAGGCGTCAGTAAGCCGCCTAAGTTCGAAAAATTTAATAGTCAGGGCTCCCCCAGAGAGCACATAGCTTACTACACCACAATCATGGGCGACCTGGCAGTCGACGAAGCTTATCTGCTTAAGTTCTTTGGCTCATCCCTTACCGGGTTAGCCTTTGAATGGTATTCAAGCCTGCCAGCTGGATCGGTGGTTGATTGGCCTGATATGCAGAGAAAATTCCGCGATAGATTTCATGTCACTGAAAGAGAAATCACAATAGCAGAGCTATATGCAACCAGGCAGAAGCAAGATGAAACTGCACTGGACTACATCAAAAGATGGAGGAACTTAGCCATGAGATGCAGAAGACCCCCTCATCAAGAAGATGCAGTGCAGATATGCAAACAGAGCCTCAGGAGAGAGGTGCTAGAAAAGATGATCGGTGCAGATGTCAGAACATTTGACTAATTAAACAATATAGTGGCGGAGGTTGAGACGTTCTTGTCCAAACGTCCAACCGCCAATGTTCCCAACGTGCTGAAAGGTAAATCTAATGATCGACGACCATCACATTCTGAGGCTAACACCGTCGATTTCAGAACCTTCGAGCAGTAGAAAGGGAAGAAGGGGGCAGATGAAGCTCCCCCGCCAGCAGACACGGCAGAAAGGAAAGATAAGGTCTCTCTGAGAAACAAAATGAGAAAGCCATATTCTTTCCCGAAAGATAAGACAGCCGCACTATTCAACTGGGCATACAAGTTCAACAAGGTAACACTGCCTGAACCAAAGAGACCCGATGATGCGGCAAAGAAAGGTGATCCACTGTTCTATCCATATCACCGTGCGCTGGGGCACGCAATTGAAGACTGCTACGTCTTCAAAGATATCATGGAAGGCATGGTCAAAAAGGGCGAGCTGCAGCTGGGAGATTACCAGGTAGAGCCACCTCGTCCGCATGAGCCTCCGGCATTAAAAATGGCCGCCAATATGATTTCAATCTACCAGCAGCTGCCTAAGGAGGCCGTTGAAGAATGTACTAAGCATACTTATGAAGCTTGCTTCCTCACCCCACTAAAGGATCAGGAAGGATGGTAGATGAAACCCATGAAGAACAGAAAGAAGATTCCCGCAGCCAATACCAATGGAGCAGTTGTCCGCGGTGTCACACCAAGACCTGAACCGCCTCCAGTAAAGCCAGTATGGCGCACAGCTGAGACAGGGCCAGTCATCCGGATCCCCACTCATAATCGGAGAAGACAAGTCCCCCTACCCGCACATAAAGAAGTAAGTCCTGCAGCCAGGCGTTTACAGCAGTATATTAATGGGCTCGATGAATATGAGCAGAAAAAGCCCAAACACATGCTGGTAAAAGAGTGTATACTCTGGGAGCAGCTCGAAGAGTTGAAAATTGAAGAGCAGCCAGAGGTAGAACAAAGAAAAGATGAGACTGAGCCCTTCTGGGGGCAGGAGCTGGCAAAGCCAAATTTCCAGAAGAAGAAGAGACGGCCCAAGTCCAAAAAGGGAAAGAAAGTCGCGACAGTACAGTGTAACACTCTGTCAGTGCTCTTTTCCTTGCCCGGGGAGAATGATGAGGATGAAACATCAAATGCCCCACTAGAAGCCAACCATGTGGAGGCCTCAACTTCGGCACATGCAACACGCTCCGGAAGAAGATGGGGGCGCCCACCACCAGCCAATCACAACATTATGTTCAGAGGGGAACAACCCTACCAGATTCCTGAACCAGAGATACGAGGTGTCCAGGTTCCTCCCCCTGCCAGCCTGTACCAAGAAAAGAAGAAGGGAGGTCAAACTCCGACATTTCTGGAATTTCTGTCCAGTCTAGAAAATGGGCAGTCGATACAGGCTGGGCCAGATAAAGGCAAGAGACCTCAACAGTCGGCATCTGTAGCCTACAAGCAGAATGAGAAAGAAGGGGATAACCCTCTAATGGCACCAGGGGCCCTTGCTGCAGAAGAAGCCCCCCAAGAAATCAGTCCAGAGGTTGAGGCCAGCACTGGTCAGCAGAGGCCGCAGGTACCACATGAACCTCCAAAACCCCGATGGGCGGAAGAAATGAGACTGTCTAATGTTAGGGTGGGCAGCCGGATCATGAAAATGCTAAAGAAGCTCCCTACCAGATTCTCCATCTGGGAGATTCTCTCTCTGAGTGAAGAGGCTCGCCAAGCAATTATTGATGCCTTGCAGTCACCAGCACAATATGAAGCACTCCTGACAGAAGTGAATTCTGGGCCGTCAGTTACATTCACAGAGGATGACATGCTGATTCCGAATTCCGTCCATAACAGACCGTTGTATATGAGGGGCTCCCTGAACTGTCAGCCACTGAGCAGGATACTGATAGATCCCGGGGCCGCCGTGAACATTCTCCCATACCGCATCTACCAAAAATATTACTTTGATCTGCAGCTTACCAATGTTAGAGACATGAAAATTGCGGGATTCAACCAGAAATGTGAGACGCCCCTTGGGGTGGCCGATTTTAACCTCACATTGGGGGATCTCACTACCGTGGTACGATTCTATGTAATCGACTCCAACACCACATATAAGGCCCTGCTGGGGAGACCGTGGCTGCATGAATATCAGATAGTGCCGTCCACGCTACATCAATGCATTAAATACTGTCATGAAGGAAAAGAAGAGAGGGTGTTTACGGATCTGCATCCCTTCGAAGTATTCGAGTGCCATATGCTCGATGCATCCTACTACACGGAGGTGTCGCGAAAGGGTGAAGAGAAAGAGGCTGTGGTCAGCCAGAAAAAGCCGGCGACGAAGGCAAGAAGTTGGTCTCCACCGCCACCAAAGGGCTATATTAAAAAGTATGAGGTATCTCACATCTCTTATGCCGGTGACTTTGCTCGGATCACCCCTCCTAGCATTCACCCGGATGATATCAATGAAGAAATGAAAGAAAAGTACACACAAGTGGAGGTGCCGCAGGGTTTATTTAAACCCATCGTCAGCCTTGAGTACCCGACGGTGCTACCACTGAAGACTATGGAAGTCCCTCGCTTCTGCGAGCCTCCTACCATATTCTACACTGGGGAGTCAGTCGAGGAAGATGATCAAGACTGCATGGTCCCTGAAGAGGCTGCAAACCAGATGGTGCCAATTACAGGCTTAGACTACACTACCCGACGGGTTTCGCAGATGTTCTCTAAGATGCAGATGCCATCACTACAACCTGCTGCCCAAAAGAAGGCGTTCCAGGAGCTATGGGATCCGCCTCGGGATAATAAAGAACTGAGGAAGATCACTCAGCACCCAGGATTGGGCTATACTTTACAAGAATACTATGAGGCCGAGGTGGATGTCATCTCTACCTTCTACCAGCATGAAGATTCCCCTGGGGTGGGCTACGACCCGTACCCTTCGAAAGATGAAGAAATCATTTATCAGTCCATAACAGACAATGAAGCCCCAGACAATCAGCCAGAGACGGGGACGTCTGATGAAGCAAAGAAAGATTGGTGCTGGGAAGACCTACCTTCCAAAGAAGATCTGTTCCATGCTGAAGCAAAGTTTGACACGGGAACCCCGGATGAAGACCAAACAGCCAAAGAGCTGAGGGAATGCTTGGAGTTTGAGCGCATCCTGGAAGAAGTCCGGGCTCTACAGAATGATGATCTCTCAAGGGAGTCTGCATCAGAAGAGCCTCTAAGGGTGGAAGACTCCATCTTTGAGTTTCCTGCTGATCCAGCTACGTCCTCGGGGCACACTGAACAGAATACAACAATTTTGGCCGTATATGATGAGCCAGCACCCGCTGATGACCAATATGATGAAACAGAAACTCATGAAACTGAAGAAGATTATATCCCGGGAGGCTTCATTGACTTGCAAGAAGCCCCGCCCAAGGTCAAAGACGGAGGTCAGGCCATCGTCGATGAGCTTGTGGAAATAAATCAGGGAACCGCAGGTGAGCCAAGGCCGACATTCCTCAGTGCACTGCTGGAGTCAGCTGCCAGGGAACAGTACATACAGTTCTTGAAAGAATTCTGGGACTGCTTTGCATGGACATATGATGAAATGCCGGGACTGAGTTCTGATGTGGCACAGCACCGATTGGCAATAAACCCAGAGGCTAACCCTGTAAAGCAGCCTTCTAGGAGAATGCGTCCTGAACTGATAAATCAGATTAACAAAGAGGTTGACAAGCTAATTGATGTAGGCTTTGTCGAAGAAAACCAGTATACCACATGGTTGGCCAATATAGTGCCTATAAAGAAGAAGAATGGGCAGATCAGAATATGTGTCGATTTTCGGGACCTTAATAAGGCTTGCCCGAAAGATGATTTCCCGGTGCCAATCACTGAGGTGATGATCGATGCAACTACTGGCCATGTGATGTGACACAACATGCAGCGGAGGACAATGATACCAATTTGATGTGATATGACTCCCTTGGACCTAGGATAGCAAGCAGCACTATGAGTCGGCAACGTCGCACATGCGGTTTTGCTCGCGGAAGCACACTCGGATCTGTAGAAGGACCGGCGATGGTGGTGAGGGTCCGAGGTTGGACCTCGGGGCTCCAAGGGTCGGCCGGATAAGGATAGATCCCAATGGGCCAGGGATGCCCGATTTCAAGGGCGGCCGGCACGCCGAGGGCGTGGGATGCAATGGCTCTCTCTCAACTCGCTCCGCGGTGAACACTTGATTGGATTGAATTATAGATCGAGCGCTCGTCTCACCTCCGACGGACAACTAAGAGCGATACTAAGCTAGCAATGGTAATAACCAGCAGCGAAGAGTGGCCAGGAGCTCACCTGATCGGCGTGAAGACGCCGATCCCGGTCGGAGATGAGGGCGAGCGGGGAAGTGTGCTCCCCGCACACTGCGCCGGTGAAGCTTCAAAACCTGTTCAAGAGTACAATTACTACACCTCGCGCAGGAGGGTGATCTCGGGGGTGGGAATTAGTTAATTACAGACAAACACTACCACCACGCAGGGTGGGGCGGTAAGCCGGCCAGGCGGGGATGGGAGGACGGACCGAAGTGGTTAAAAAGGAAATCAATGTGGGTTCAGCTGCAATCTGGACTGCTGGATAGGGTGCTGTTGTTAGCTCTGTCCCGGGCTCGTCCGGACTCTGAATTGAGAGAAACCACCTCGCAATGATTCCTGACTTGAAGCCGGTGTTGTCTGAATTTTTGGGCGGCCTCTGGAGCCAGGGACTGGCGACACCAGCGACTGAACCGAGTCAGCAGATGTGGTCTCTGGCCGGACCTGTTCTGTAGCAGCAGGTTGCAGACGCTGTTGTGAGCTCTCCCGAACTTCGAATGGCACGAAACCAGCGTCGTCGTCTCCATGGTCAAGGTAGCTTTCATCTGGAGTTGATGGGGCTGCGATCCAAGGCCGCGGACGGTCGGTGAGCCCTGAAGAGTAGGCACTGGTCGCTGCAGACTGCAGGAGGCAGATCCACGCGACGGAGGGATAAAATTTGTAACTCTGGATCCTGGATGCCGAATGTTGTTCTGTTTCTTGCTTCGGGTCGTGGACAGATGGAGGAAGAATTTTTAAGAAGAGAGTTCAGCCTGATTCCTCCACGGTTAGTCGTGGTGCAGCAACGAACCGGGTTGCAGACTCTGGCCACAGCGGCTATCAGAAACAAACAGTGGATTGCAGACGTTGTCCCGGCCTCTCCCGGATGCCAAATCACAAACCGTCAGAGCCGCTGGAACCGTGGACGAAGCCTCTACACAGAAAAACTGACGGAAACACTTTCTGAAGTCAGGGTGCGCAGGAGGACGCCGATGAGTGGGAACTGGTCACTGTAGACTGCAGGAGGCAGACCCGCGTGACTGAGGGAGAAACTTCGTAACTCTGGCTCCCGGATGTCGAATGCAGTTACGCTTCTTGATTCTGGTCTTGGACAGATGGAGGAAGAATTTTGAAGAAGAGACTTCAGCCTGATTCCTTCACCATTGGTCGTGAAGCAGCTTCCAATCGGGCTCAGGCTTTCTGCAGGTGGTGTCTGGCGCAGTCGGAGTAGGACAGCTCTCACAGGCGGCCACGAACTCGGAATTGCACGATTCTTTCTCGCCTGCGTAGGGGACTGGACGACCTTTCCAGAAAGGTAAGATACGCCCTCAGATGTCGCCGTACAAACTCGGGGTAGCTTCTGCAAGACGGGTCTTCTTCTGCTACCTGCAGACTTGACTAGGTAAAGGGGTGGTGGTGGAGCTTGGTTAAAGGGAATGGTGATGTAGCAATGGTGGGAGGGCTGGTGGTGATGGTAGGGGGAGTTTAGGGGTGTGGAGAGGAGTGGAGCAGGGGAGATGGAGGTCCAAGAGGGTGGAGGGGAGGGGAGGCCGCAGCTAGGAGAGAGGGGGATGGGGTGGTCGGCCAAGGCAATGGGAGGGTGGAGAGGGGTTGAGGGGGTCGACCCTAGGAGGGAGGGGAAGGGGGTGGATGATCTAGGGAGGTGAAGGGGCTCCTTGGGGAGAGGAAAGGGCCCTTGGGAGGTGGAAGGTTGCTTGGGGAAGGGGGATGGATGCTTTGGGAAGGTGGAAGGGTGCTTGGGGAGGTGGAATGAGTAATGGAGAGAAGTAATGGGGCCTTGGGAGTTGAAGGGACTTGCCTAGGTGGCAAGTGAGGTGGCAAGGGGTGAGGAGAGAGGGGAATTTCGAAATTTAGAGAGAGAGGGAGGGAGGAGAGAGAGGGGGTTCGCCCCTAGGAGAGAGGGAGAGAGAGAATTAGAGAGAGAGAGCTAGAGAGAGAGAGAAGACTCAAGGGGATTCAAGTGGGTTCAATTTTCATTCATTCATCAAATTACCCTCTTCAAGTGGGGGATTGGGGTCCTTATATAGAAAACCCACAATTTACAATAAGTCCTCACATTGTGGACAACTGACAGAAGACCAAAGGTTGGGGAAGGGGGCGCCCATGGGCCAGGCCCAATGAACAGGCCCAATAACCTACTAAGCTAGTTAATGAAGCTTGGACTTAGGTAAATGACTAACTAACTTAGGTAATAGACTCAATAAAGGGAAAATTACATAGATAAGACTCAAGAAAAATGAGAGAACTACATGGCTATACTCAGAAAATGATGGCGAACAAAATGGCGAGCAGCAGGACCATGTGAAGGGGTAAGCGATGTCCCCATCATACTCCCGGGGTGCGGAGAACTCGACTCCGTCGAGTAAGGGCCCACCGGGGAAGCAGCTCAGGGCGACCTGCAATCTCCAAACCCATCCTGCACCTGCGACCAGGGGACGGCTCTTCATCCTCTCAAGGCGGCCCAGACACACCCTCGTGCTGGCGTTGGAACCCTGCTTGCATAGTATTGCCCCTCTGTGTACACGTCGGGCTCTCAAGGCTATTTGGTGGAAGCTCTCCGGGGTGTCCCTCTTAAAGGATGTTATAGGCTCAAAGTACTCACTGGGATTCACCGCGGTGCCTATATAGGGTGCCGGATCAGCCGCATGAGAATTGGGGTATATCCCATAGCCCATTAGTAAATCTAATCCATAAGCCAGGTTGGCCAAAGCCGCTTGGAACATGAAAGGTCCAAGTCCTCGTGCCCTCGATTTGGAGGTGGCCCTAAGATAGAGTCGTTCCAATGCCACCATCGCGAGGTTACCTCCTTGGATTTCAAAGTGCCACCCTTGAGTTATAGCCCACTCATTATGATCGTCACGACCCATATTTGGATACTTGCTTGAATGAGAATGCTTTGAGTGATGGTGCGATGGGGGTGGGAAGTATGTGGTATGCAAAGGGGGACCGGGGCAACCATACATAGACCTATCATTCATGGATGTGATGAGGCATCTTGTGGACTCAGGGGGGCCTGGGAACCATAGGCGGATCTATTGTGTATGGCTGTGAGAGTAACCGGGGGACCCGACATCCACGTGTGCTCCATTTAAGTGCAAGGGCTATGAAGAATGTGGGTGGACCAGTACAACCAAATGTAGGCCAGTTATGCATTGACCCTAAACTGTGCGTGACATGCATGGGAGGGCTGGACTCGTGACCCTTGTCGAATGATGTGACATACCAAGGTGGGTGCTTTCTTCTCCTAGAGATGATGACCATGTGTGTGGGTTTGGGGTGGCTTTTAAGCTCCCATTTGTAATGGTCGAAGGGATCATAGTCGGTATGCATCATGGGGTGGGGCACTACCTTGTTCCCTAGGTGTATACTGCCCATGGTTATGGTTCCCTTGGTGTGGACTGGGTCTAGGATGAGGTGTGTTGGTTCAAGCATGGTTGGTGAGGGTAGGAGGGAGTGGGTGGTGGGTAGGGCGGTCAGGTCCCGTGGGTTCATTATCTTCCATAGGGTGGGATCAAAGGGGTCATGGAATGTGTTACCAAGGGTGAGGTATTCTTTCACCTCAAGGTCTCCAAATGGTGAGTCCTCCTCCTCAAATGTAGTAATTGAACCGGAGTTCGAGGAGGGTTGGTTGGTCATGATTGGAGGGCTTGGCATCCTACCCGAAATAAGTAACTCCAATTCGCGGATAGCATCGGGCTCTTCGGGAATGGGGAGGGATAAAAGAAGGTCGCTAGTGTAGCAACCCATAGTGTAAATGGAAGAGATGGACCCGACACATAGATGTAGGAGGTTAAGACTGTTAGTTTAGGTGCAGGTATTCAGAGGGGGGGGTGAATGAATATAGCCCGTTTGATCAACCTTCACCCAATTAAAAACCTAGAATAAAACAAGACAGATTCGACAATCTGAAACTCAATTGGAATTTCGCTCTCTTGACAGATTAAGATATTCTAAGAAGACCAATCAACACTTCTGCTCAAACAGAAGCCAAACGCTTAGAGCTCCCCTATGCAATCATCTAGCGGAAGCAAAAGCAGATAAACGAAACCACAATGCACAAGGGGTTTTTTAGGTGGTTCGGTCCTTCAGACCTACATCCACCCCACACTCAACCCGAGTGTGGCTTCCACTAGCTCACGCTAGAAACAGCAGACTCAGTCTGCAACAAATGCTGCCAAACAGCTTGACCAGGGGAACAGCCTCCCCTCTTCCTCCCAACCGGAGGGAACCACTAGTGACACCAATCACTAGCAAACCAGAGACACACGGTCTCTCTTCCTCCAGACCTGGAGGGAACCCCTGGACTTGAATCCACAAGCCCAGAACCGGAGACAAGTCTCCCTTCCTCCAAACCGGAGGGAACCCACAAGTAGCTCCCAACTACTTGCAACTGGAGATCAGATCTCCCTTCCTCCAAACCGGAGGAAACCCACAAGTAGCACCTAGCTACTTGCACCCGGAGATGTCAATCTCCCTTCTCCTGAACTAACAGGAGGAACCCCGACCACTCTACAGAGTATCGGAAACACGGCAAACCAGAAAACAAAGGAAAGAACAATAAACGAAAAATGACTTCAGCAAAACAGAAAGCTAAAAAACGAAATGCACAATGTGGCTCTCAACGGAGCTGACTGGCCTGGATTTGATCCACGGTCCAGTAGACGGATCTTCAGGTAAGATCTTCCTTCTTCTCCACGAGCTCTCTCGCTCACTCTCTATCTTTCTTTCTCTTTCTTCTGCTCTTCTCTCACTCTCTGCTTCTTCTTCTCTTCACACTCTTCTCGAGCTCTCTACCTCTCTTCTTCTCCTTCTGCTCTTCTTCTTTCTCTTTTCTTTTTCTATCTGGATCGTGGCTCTCTGTATGAGATTTTCTTCTCGCCAACTCGATCAGTCTTCTTCTGTGGAAGAAGGCTCATATATATAGCAGCAGCAGCAGCATCAGCCCCGACGTGTGACCTCCACATTTCCAGCCCTAAGAATTCGGACCACGTGGCAGTCTCTCAGCAGGCTTCATTCCAGCCTCGGATCACGTGCTGCCAGTCACTGGGGAATACTTCTTCCTCGGACCTGCAAAGAGATGAAAAGCCATTAAAACTGAGGGCCACAATAACTAGATCTGCACGAAGTATGTAGTAGCAATACTAGATGCACTGAGAATGACACGAGATACACAAGGTGAATACAGCATGAAGTAAGGAAAGAATGACACGAGATACACTGTGACAAAACAGACACAACAAAGAGGACGACACGAAGTGAGGTTATAAAACAACACGAGGTAAAAAGAAGAACGACACGAAGAACAACATGGTGACTGTAGCACGAAGTAAAAATGACATGATATAATAACCAGTAATGAGAACGGCACGAGGACAACATGGAGGTAAAACAGAAACCAATAGTAAGTGTGGTTTCAACACATGAAAGACACGATGTCTAGGAAGAACAACACGAAGAGATAATTCGGAAACGACACTAAGTGAAACAGAAACGACACGAAGTGCAACAGGAATGACACGAAGTGTAGTAGTGACAGAACACACACTACACAGAGAATGATACGAAGTTGCACAGAAAACAACACGGAGTGCTGCGATGTCCTGCACGCAATGGAACAAAAACGACACGAAGACGATGAAAACGACACGAGGTGAAGTCACAAGGAGACAACGACACGAGGTGTAGAAAACAACACGAAGACGAAACAGTAACCGACACGAGTTGAAAACAGTATGAAGACGAAAACTGAATTCGACACGGAGTGTGGTCAAAGCGAGAAAGACACGAAGTCTAAAACGAAAGACCAACACGAAGACGAATACAAAGAAACGACTCGAAGTAAGAACGACACGGAGACAGAACGAAGATCAACACAGAAACTGACACGAAGTGTGGTTTCAAAAACAAACGAAATCGACACGAGATGAACAACTAAAAACAAAGGAAACGACACGAAATATAGTGGAAGCAACACGGACACACGATCTGAAGGACAGTAAACAAAAACAACACGAAGTATGATAGTAAGTGACATGAAGACACAGTAAAGGGAATGACACGAACACGAGAGGAACAGTGCAACGTATAGACTTGAAGTTCAAAGCAAACGGCTGTACAGACTTGAAGATGTGAAGCCACTTGTGCAGACTTTGAATAACAGTCCAATGTATGGACTTTGTCATTGAAGACCAATTATGCAGACTTGGCAGTGAATGACACGGCTGTACAGACTTCATGAACAGTGCATGATTGTACTTGACGATGTATACACTTAGCCTATGCAGACCAGTCCGATGTATAGACTTTAAGGAAATGCATGCTACAGTGCAATGTCTAGACTTGCTATATGCACAAGACGCTGTCCACTGTCTAGACTTGCGATGCCTTCGCCAAATGCACACAACAGTCCAATGTATGGACTTAGACAAAACATGCTATGCAATGTACACACTTGACCGTGATCTCTGCAGCGAATGTATAGACTTTCAGTGAAGGGCGTTGTGTAGACTTTGGCTTGGAACGAAGGTAGGAATGAGGCTGTATAGACTTGGCCAGAACGTAGGGAAAAACACCAATGTGCAGACATGAACATCCAGCAGTGTATAGACTTCGTGAACAAAATGCAATGCTGACTGATGTATACACTTGGCAAATAGAGTAATGCATGAACAAACAATTAGCCATTACGTTAACCCAATCTAGCCATATTCATGAATTAGCTATTCAAGCAAACAGTCAGATATTCAGGCAGTCAAACAGTCATCTATAAGAATCTAGCACACCTCAGTGTGATTCATGGTGTGTCAGCCATCATCAAAACCACACAGGGGCACAACAATCTCCCCCTTTTTGATGATGGCAACACTATGAGTTACACTGACTCAGATTAGATTCTTCTCCCCCTTTGCCTTCAGCAAAAAGACATGAGTTGAAGAGTGAATTAAAAGCTCCCCCTTTTGACTAAACTGCCCCTTTTACTTTAGCAAGACGAATAATTCAGAGATGTCATATGAGATGAGGACATCTCAATATCAGAAGCAATTAAATCAATTCTCCCCTTTTGTCAAACAACTTATGCAGTGATGCGTATGTAATAAATACTCCCCCTTTGACATGGTAGATGATATAGAGCTAATGTAGACAAATAACATGATCAGACCATCTAGCACATTGTCCCCTTATGCATATAGTCTCTCAAACAGACCAGAGAATTCTACCCTTATGATCCATGAAGCAAGAGAAATCTACAAGGATGAACTCTGGTTATTCAAAGATAGCAACTCTCATATATGACAACCAGTCTGAATGAAATCACAGTGATAAAGGGCAATAGGATGAGCAGATTCAATGATTTGTGAAAAATTGAGATAATGAACTTTTCAGCAAGATACCAACTTCATAAAATCAAAGTCTTAAGTTCTGGATTCCTCCATCATAAAAGCTTATGAACCCTTGATTGTCAGATATGGTTTAAGAATGATGTAAACTGAAATTTTTCAAAATAAATTGTACTCATATCTGAACCAACACTTAATAAAAAAGGAACTACAAGCTCATATAAGATTCTAGTTCAACCAACTTCTATCTTAATTAGTTTACTTTCCATGACAGCTTTAAGAGAAACATAAGTGAATGCTCCTAAATTTTACTTGTTCTTTCAGAATTTGATTTACACTTGTTCAAATATTTCTTTAAAGAACAATTTTGGTTTATCAACACCTTTTGACGTGGAGAGACACCTTGATCAGAGGTCAGAGTCCCCAGTTACTCAGTGTGACAACCGTATTGTTTCTCCCATTTTAGAGAACAGAGGTAGCATTAAAAGTATCTTTGGCATGAGGATATACCTTGATCAGAGGCCAGAATCCCCAGTTACTCAATACAACTATGCCATTGCTCTGCCATATTTTCACAATAATTTCCAATCATCTCTTTAAACAGAGTTAACCATGGTACTTCATGACACAATCCTTTGGACAGGTTTCTCAGTAGCCACAGTCATTGCTCTGTCCATACTTTTTCTTAAAAAGGATTCAGAACTAGTTAGTTGTTTAGGAACAACCACATACACTATATATCTCAGTCAACGTAGACATGGATATCAACTTTTCAGATTTCAGAAAGTCTTACATGAATTTACATGAAGCAGACAGTTCAAGTTTACTAAGAGGTTGAAACAGATATTTTCAAGTTTCTTGTAACCAAACAAGAGTACATAAGACTTAAACCACTTCCAGTTAACAAATGTTCTTAAGCATGTATAATGGAAGGTTCCTCATTAAAGGTATTTTAACTTTTATGAAGTAGTATACATGCTGAAGGTTTACTTCATATCTCAGCAGAGTAATTCAAGTGAGAATATTCACTAAACAGCATGATTCTGAAGAATTTTAGCAATTGAGCTGCTCTTGAGCAAAGAGGTTCAAAGTTGACTGAATAGAGAAAGAGCTCTCATTCAGCAGATTTAGGAGAGACAATCAGATACCAATAAGGTATGCATTCGGATTTTGAACAACTTCAGAAGTAGTCAAGAAATCATTTGATACCACTTTAAATGATGGAATCACTGACACTTCAGATATGACAAGATGAATCATATAGCTGGAGAAGAACGGATTAAGCAAGCTCCCCCTATCTATATGCAGTGATATTTCCCTTCCCCTTTTTTTTTGATTTTTCAAAGAAGTGATATGCTATGCAATGATTCCCTCTAACTAAAAACACTGAATCATCCTATATGTCATGCAGACAATGTAGGTGATGAATGACTATGCAAACAACAGATTTAACATGCTATGCAGTAAATCTAAAAACAGTTGAGTGATTTCAGATGTATGAATAATGCTCCCCCTAAATGTATGCATTCGAATTTATCTTTTTGACATTTTCAATGGAAAGAAATGCAATGCAATTAACTTCTTGTATGCAGGGGCATGAAGTAAAATATTCACATGAAAATGCAGACATTCTCTGAAATGCAGATTTGACCCTTGGTACTTGGCGGAGAACTTGACCTAAAAGACCATCTCACACATAGTAAGAACCTCTAGACCGATTTCCTCTGCCCTTTAGTAGCTTTCCATTTATATACCAAGTGGTCATGCATGATAATGCAATACAAACAGTCCTATATGCATCAGATTTTCAATGAATGTATGTCATGTGCATGTTTATGCCATTCTCATATATGCACACAGCTCACAGTACAAACAAGAAAGCCCACAAAGATCAATGCAAGAGTCAAACCAATTAAAATAAAACATGTATGCATGAAGCTATGACTTCTCAACTCAACCATAATTTTCATTTGAACAGATTTGAGAAATTTACCTGAATGGGGTTTTATCAACTTGGGTGCCTTGGTTTATTTCCCCCTTTTTATTCTTCAGCTTCCAAGGCACACCTGCAAGTTAGCACACTATTTTGCATGGGCAGGTACCCAAACAGTCTTGGGTCCTGCATGGTTAATAGTGACACCTTTGGTAGGTGTTCTAAACAACCTCTTAGCATGTAGGTCATCAGATCTCATCAGATGGCAATTATTCATTGAATGACCTAATATACCACAGTAATAGCAAGAGGCAGTAGATTTCAGATTTAATTTATGCACACTCTGATTAGTATGAGTTCTATGTGCATATGCATGAAATTTGCTGTTAACAGAATTAAGATTCTGTTTACCAACATAACCCAGCCAACAGTCAGAAGCTCTATGGCCTGGCTTCCCACATTCAAAACATGTAAGTATTTTCTTTTCAAACACAAATTCATTTCTATCAGAAATATTTCTATTGACAGGGAATTTACCAGATTTATTGTTAAACTTCCTTCCCTGAGCATGCCAACATTGGGCTGCAATGTGGCCCATCTTGTCACAGTGAAAGCATGAATTAGGATTTCTTCCACCAGCCCTCAGCCAGCATTCAATAGCCCTGTGGCCTATCTTTCCACACTCAAAGCATGTAATGAGCTTATCTTTAAAAATAAATTTGTTCTTATTAGGACCATGTTGGCTTGCAGGAGATTTATTATGATATGAATGAGATGTTTTCTTATCACTTACAAACCAGCATTGTGCAATTGTGTGTCCTAATTTACCACAGTGAAAACATTCAATTTTCTCTTTCTGAAATGAAAGATTTCTATCATTAAGGTTCATAGCAGTCATATCATCCTTCTTCATCAATTTACATTCATGCATCAGATGACCAAATTTATGACAATAATGGCATGACACTTTCTTTTTAGATGCATGTGAATGTGTGTGTGAGCTTTGATCAATATGCCCTAATGAACCCCTTTCATTTAATTTCTGTTTTCCAATCTTTTTCTGATTTTTGTTCTGTTCTTCAGTTTTCTGAACGATGGGTTGTTTATCTTTTGAAGTGGTGGCTACATTTGAAATTTTTACAAAAGATGTCATCAACTTGCTCTGAAATTCTTTCTTGTTACCATTATTGTAGCCCAGCCCTTCCTTCCTAGTGTTGATTGTTACACCTAGTAGCTTGTCTAGGTTTTTCTGCCCACTTACGAATTTTGACAAAGTATTGTTCAGATCATTTATTTCAGATTGAAGAGAAGAAATCTGATGTTCATAGTTGACTATATCTTCTTCACAGACCAGAATCTGTTGATGCATCACATCATTCAAATTTTTAAGAGTTTCAATCTCTTGTTTCAATTTGAGCTCATTTTGATTTTCATCAACAGATTTTCCTTTTTCAAATGTCAGCAATCTCTCTGACATGGTGGAGTTCAACTGTTTCAGTTTCTCAATTTCTTCCTTTAGACTAGTGTTTTCCTGCTCAAGTTTATCATCATCAAATATTGCATCAGTTAGGAAACTTGGATATTCTGATGTACAGTTTTCAAAGTTTTCCTGAAATTTTAAGTTTGCGACACTAACTGCCTTGAACTCTTCATTGATCAATCTGTTTTCTTTTTCAAGACTGATTAGTTTTTGGTCAGATTCCTGACATTGTTTTCTAAGTTTAGTGTTTTCAGATTTAACATGATCAAGTTCTGATTGGATTCCATCTAGTTTAGACACTTGTCTTCTGAGTATTTCATTTTCAGTTTTCAAAACTTCAGGATTTTCAAAATTTTCAGTCTCAGAAGCTGGATCCCCTAGATTTGTTATCTTCTTTATCAGACTTTTATTATTCTTCCTCAGTTTTTCATGGGAGTGTAACAGATTAGCATATGCATCTTCCCAGTCACCTAAAGTGAAATTCTCGAAAGGGTTTACCTCCACAGCATCTTCAAATTCATCTTGTTCACTACTATGGTCACTCTTATCAGCCATCAGAAAGCTGTCCTCATTCATCCTCTGAACTAGTTTCAACTGATCCAGAATGTCCTTTGCAGACCTGCAGTCATAAAAACAAGAATGTAGAGCCTTGTCAGTAGCTTCTTTCATTAATCTCAAAACTTTCTGATTCTCTCCATTTCTTGATCTATCACTTTTAGTCCATTCGGACTCTTCCTTTGGCAGTCTATGAGGACCATGTGAAATTAACTTCCACAGATCCGGATCCATCAAATCCACATAATTGTGTAGACTGCTAACCCATGAATTAAAGTTAGAACCATTGTAAACCGGTGGAGAACCCATGGATTAGATTGGCAAGTAGATTTATGCAGCAAAGAGTAAAGTCAGAAAAGTATCAAGGGACAATAGGATCCTCTGTAGATCGTTGGATCTGATAAATCAGAGAACCGCTCTGATACCAATTGTTAGTTTAGGTGCAGGTATTCAGAGGGGGGGTGAATGAATATAGCCCGTTTGATCAACCTTCACCCAATTAAAAACCTAGAATAAAACAAGACAGATTCGACAATCTGAAACTCAATTGGAATTTCGCTCTCTTGACAGATTAAGATATTCTAAGAAGACCAATCAACACTTCTGCTCAAACAGAAGCCAAACGCTTAGAGCTCCCCTATGCAATCATCTAGCGGAAGCAAAAGCAGATAAACCAAACCACAATGCACAATGGGGTTTTTTAGGTGGTTCGGTCCTTCAGACCTACATCCACCCCACACTCAACCCGAGTGTGGCTTCCACTAGCTCACGCTAGAAACAGCAGACTCAGTCTGCAACAAATGCTGCCAAACAGCTTGACCAGGGGAACAGCCTCCCCTCTTCCTCCCAACCGGAGGGAACCACTAGTGACACCAATCACTAGCAAACCAGAGACACACGGTCTCTCTTCCTCCAGACCTGGAGGGAACCCCTGGACTTGAATCCACAAGCCCAGAACCGGAGACAAGTCTCCCTTCCTCCAAACCGGAGGGAACCCACAAGTAGCTCCCAACTACTTGCAACTGGAGATCAGATCTCCCTTCCTCCAAACCGGAGGAAACCCACAAGTAGCACCTAGCTACTTGCACCCGGAGATGTCAATCTCCCTTCTCCTGAACTAATAGGAGGAACCCCGACCACTCTACAGAGTATCGGAAACACGGCAAACCAGAAAACAAAGGAAAGAACAATAAACGAAAAATGACTTCAGCAAAATAGAAAGCTGAAAAATGAAATGCACAATGTGGCTCTCAACGGAGCTGACTGGCCTGGATTTGATCCACGGTCCAGTAGACGGATCTTCAGGTAAGATCTTCCTTCTTCTCCACGAGCTCTCTCGCTCACTCTCTATCTTTCTTTCTCTTTCTTCTGCTCTTCTCTCACTCTCTGCTTCTTCTTCTCTTCACACTCTTCTCGAGCTCTCTACCTCTCTTCTTCTCCTTCTGCTCTTCTTCTTTCTCTTTTCTTTTTCTATCTGGATCGTGGCTCTCTGTATGAGATTTTCTTCTCGCCAACTCGATCAGTCTTCTTCTGTGGAAGAAGGCTCATATATATAGCAGCAGCAGCAGCATCAGCCCTGACGTGTGACCTCCACATTTCCAGCCCTAAGAATTCGGACCACGTGGCAGTCTCTCAGCAGGCTTCATTCCAGCCTCGGATCACGTGCTGCCAGTCACTGGGGAATACTTCTTCCTCGGACCTGCAAAGAGATGAAAAGCCATTAAAACTGAGGGCCACAATAACTAGATCTGCACGAAGTATGTAGTAGAAATACTAGATGCACTGAGAACGACACGAGATACACAAGGTGAATACAGCACGAAGTAAGGAAAGAATGACACGAGATACACTGTGACAGAACAGACACAACAAAGAGGACGACACGAAGTGAGGTTATAAAACAACACGAGGTAAAAAGAAGAACGACACGAAGAACAACATGGTGACTGTAGCACGAAGTAAAAACGACATGATATAATAACCAGTAATGAGAACGGCACGAGGACAACATGGAGGTAAAATAGAAACCAATAGTAAGTGTGGTTTCAACACATGAAAGACACGATGTCTAGGAAGAACAACACGAAGAGATAATTCGGAAACGACACTAAGTGAAACAGAAACGACACGAAGTGCAACAGGAACGACACGAAGTGTAGTAGTGACAGAACACACACTACACAGAGAATGATACGAAGTTGCACAGAAAACAACACGGAGTGCTGCGATGTCCTGCACGTAATGGAACAAAAACGACACGAAGACGATGAAAACGACACGAGGTGAAGTCACAAGGAGACAACGACACGAGGTGTAGAAAACAACACGAAGACGAAACAGTAACCGACACGAGTTGAAAACAGTATGAAGACGAAAACTGAATTCGACACGGAGTGTGGTCAAAGCGAGAAAGACACGAAGTCTAAAACGAAAGACCAACACGAAGACGAATACAAAGAAACGACTCGAAGCAAGAACGACACGGAGACAGAACGAAGATCAACACAGAAACTGACACGAAGTGTGGTTTCAAAAACAAACGAAATCGACACGAGATGAACAACTAAAAACAAAGGAAACGACATGAAATATAGTGGAAGCAACACGGACACACGACCTGAAGGACAGTAAACAAAAACAACACGAAGTATGATAGTAAGTGACATGAAGACACAGTAAAGGGAATGACACGAACACGAGAGGAACAGTGCAACGTATAGACTTGAAGTTCAAAGCAAACGGCTGTACAGACTTGAAGATGTGAAGCCACTTGTGCAGACTTTGAATAACAGTCCAATGTATGGACTTTGTCATTGAAGACCAATTATGCAGACTTGGCAGTGAATGACACGGCTGTACAGACTTCATGAATAGTGCATGATTGTACTTGACGATGTATACACTTAGCCTATGCAGACCAGTCCGATGTATAGACTTTAAGGAAATGCATGCTACAGTGCAATGTCTAGACTTGCTATATGCACAAGACGCTGTCCACTGTCTAGACTTGCGATGCCTTCGCCAAATGCACACAACAGTCCAATGTATGGACTTAGACAAAACATGCTATGCAATGTACACACTTGACCGTGATCTCTGCAGCGAATGTATAGACTTTCAGTGAAGGGCGTTGTGTAGACTTTGGCTTGGAACGAAGGTAGGAATGAGGCTGTATAGACTTGGCCAGAACGTAGGGAAAAACACCAATGTGCAGACATGAACATCCAGCAGTGTATAGACTTTGTGAACAAAATGCAATGCTGACTGATGTATACACTTGGCAAATAGAATAATGCATGAACAAACAATTAGCCATTACGTTAACCCAATCTAGCCATATTCATGAATTAGCTATTCAAGCAAACAGTCAGATATTCAGGCAGTCAAACAGTCATCTATAAGAATCTAGCACACCTCAGTGTGACTCATGGTGTGTCAGCCATCATCAAAACCACACAGGGGCACAACAAAGACTCCTAGGTTGGTCGGCTACAGTGGTCAACATGCCAGTTAGCTTCATTTGCCAAGTTAGACCCTCAAGAAAATCCCCTAATGTTTCCACCTGATAGGATGATTGGATTGTGGTGTGATAGGTGGATAAGGGTACTATAGGAAGGTTTTGCTCCATGGGTGGGTAAGCATGGACCATGAGATCTCCAAATGGGTTCTCCTTTAGCCAACGTGAAAGGGGTTCTCCTAAGATAAGCTCGGTCCCTATTAAGGAGGGTGGTGTAAGGTTAAGACCACCATGTGAAGTTCCTTCTTCTTCCTGGACATGGGTGATCTCTATGGCGGGGGTTGGTGTTTTCACCTTTATGGGGTCGGGTATGGGAATCATGTGTTCCTCTATCAAGGAGGTGAGATGGTCTCGTGAGGGTGTGGTGGTGAGGATAGGTGTGTGGTACCCCCGGGGTGGGAGGTAAAGGGGAACTTGGTTTGGGATCGGTAAGGGGAGAAGTGGAGGTCTAGGTTGGGGTTGGGTAGGGATTGGTAGTGGAAGATGGATGGGTTGAGGAGGATTGGGTTGATTGGTTTCAGGGGGTGTGTCTCTTTTAGGGGAAGATGGAGGGGTGGTTTCGGGGACCAAGGAAGTTCGTGGAGTGTGGGTTGGTGGGAGAGTTTTGGGTGGGGTGGTGGTGGCCATCATGTGCCTTGGTGGAGTGGACATGGGGTCCATACGGGTTGGAATGGTGAGGGTGGATTGAGCCATAATGCTTCCTCCACTTGGGATGGGAACTTCTTTGCCTAACCCATGATATTGTGATTCATACTCCTCTTCCCATTCGGGGGAGGCCTCATATTCCTCAACTTCAATCTCATTCCTTTGTAGTGTGGGGGTCTTGCTCTCCAGGGGAGTGGGAAGGCCTTTTGGCGATGGGGTGGTGCAAGTTGGAATTATTTGGGGTGGTGGAGTTTGGACCCTAAGGGAGGTGAAGATATTCTTAATCTCAATCCTTAGTTCTTCTAATGAGTCTTGGGGTCCTTTGGGTGGTGGGGTTTTGGTCCTAGTGGAGGGTTTAGATGAACTGGGCGAGAAAGGAGGAGTGGGAGTGCTCCTCGGGTAATGGGTCTTAAGGTAGGAGTGGGACGGTCGGGGAGCATAGATCTTCCTAAGCTCACTCTTCATCTCTTCCCATGAGTGAATGGGCTCTTGTCCCCAAACCCTTCTGAATCTCTCTTTGTGTTCCCACATTTTCTTAGCTAGACCCCGAAGTCGTGCCTTGGCCCTGCGGACTCTCTCGGATCCATATACCCAAGTACTTTCAAAGCCCCTTTCCATGGTATTCTCCCACCTAAGATAGGCATGAGGATCTCCATCAAAATGAAGGTCCTCATCTACAATGTAGTCCATGTGGAGGGGGTCAATCGGACCATTTGGCCAACGAGGGGTATGCATGATGATCGGGTGATGAATGCAACTGCCCTAGGACAAGACTTAGTAGAGACAGGTCTAGAACTTGCTCTGATACCAAGTTGATGTGACACAACATGCAGCGGAGGACAATGATACCAATTTGATGTGATATGACTCCCTTGGACCTAGGATAGCAAGCAGCACTATGAGTCGGCAACGTCGCACATGCGGTTTCGCTCGCGGAAGCACACTCGGATCCGTAGAAGGACCGGCGATGGTGGTGAGGGTCCGAGGTTGGACCTCGGGGCTCCAAGGGTCGGCCGGATAGGGATAGATCCCAATGGGCCAGGGATGCCCGATTTCAAGGGCGGCCGGCACGCCGAGGGCGTGGGATGCAATGGCTCTCTCTCAACTCGCTCCGCGGTGAACACTTGATTGGATTGAATTATAGATCGAGCGCTCGTCTCACCTCCGACGGACAACTAAGAGCGATACTAAGCTAGCAATGGTAATAAACAGCAGCGAAGAGTGGCCAGGAGCTCACCTGATCAGCGTGAAGACGCCGATCCCGGTCGGAGACGAGGGCGAGCGGGGAAGTGTGCTCCCCGCACACTGCGCCGGTGAAGCTTCAAAACCTGTTCAAGAGTACAATTACTACACCTCGCACAGGAGGGTGATCTCGGGGGTGGGAATTAGTTAATTACAGATAAACACTACCACCACGCAGGGTGGGGCGGTAAGCCGGCCAGGCGGGGATGGGAGGACGGACCGAAGTGGTTAAAAAGGAAATCAATGTGGGTTCAGCTGCAATCTGGACTGCTGGATAGGGTGCTGTTGTTGGCTCTGTCCCGGGCTCGTCCGGACTCCGAATTGAGCGAAACCACCTCACAATGATTCCTGACTTGAAGCCGGTGTTGTCTGAATTTTTGGGCGGCCTCTGGAGCCAGGGACTGGTGACACCAGCGACTGAACCGAGTCGGCAGATGTGGTCTCTGGCCGGACCTGTTCTGTAGCAGCAGGTTGCAGACGCTGTTGTGAGCTCTCCCGAACTCCGAATGGCACGAAACCAGCGTCTTCATCTCCATGGTCGAGGTAGCTTTCATCTGGAGTCGATGGGGATGCGATCCAAGGCCGCGGACGGTCGGTGTGCCCTGAAGAGTAGGCACTGGTCGCTGCAGACTGCAGGAGGCAGATCCACGCGACGGAGGGATAAAATTTGTAACTCTGGATCCTGGATGCCGAATGTCGTTCCGTTTCTTGCTTCGGGTCGTGGACAGATGGAGGAAGAATTTTTAAGAAGAGAGTTTAGCCTGATTCCTCCACGGTTAGTCGTGGTGCAGCAACGAATCGGGTTGCAGACTCTGGCCACAGCGGCTACCAGAAATGAACAGTGGATTGCAGACGTTGTCCCGGCCTCTCCCGGATGCCAAATCACAAACCGTCAGAGCCGCTGGAACCGTGGACGAAGCCTCTACACAGAAAAACTGACGGAAACACTTTCTGAAGTCGGGGTGGGCAGGAGGACGCCGATGAGTGGGAACTGGTCACTGTAGACTGCAGGAGGCAGACCCACGTGACTGAGGGAGAAACTTCGGAACTCTGGCTCCCGGATGTCGAATGCAGTTCCGCTTCTTTATTCTGGTCGTGGACAGATGGAGGAAGAATTTTGAAGAAGAGACTTCAGCCTGATTCCTTCGCCGTTGGTCGTGAAGCAGCTTCCAATCGGGCTCAGGCTTTCTGCAGGTGGTGTCTGGCGCAGTCGGGTTAGGACAGCTCTCACGGGCGGCCACGAACTCGGAATTGCACGATTCTTTCTCGCCTGCGTAGGGGACTGGGCGACCTTTCCAGAAAGGTAAGATACGCTCGGGGTAGCTTCTGCAAGATGGGTCTTCTTCTGCTACCTGCAGACTTGACTAGGTAAAGGGGTGGTGGTGGAGCTTGGTTAAAGGGAATGGTGATGTAGCAATGGTGGGAGGGCTGGTGGTGATGGTAGGGGGAGTTTAGGGGTGTGGAGAGGAGTGGAGCAGGGGAGATGGAGGTCCAAGAGGGTGGAGGGGAGGGGAGGCCGCAGCTAGGAGAGAGGGGGATGGGGTGGTCAGCCAAGGCAATGGGAGGGTGGAGAGGGGTTGAGGGGGTCGACCCTAGGAGGGAGGGGAAGGGGGTGGACGATCTAGGGAGGTGAAGGGGCTCCTTGGGGAGGGGAAAGGGCCCTTGGGAGGTGGAAGGTTGCTTGGGGAAGGGGGATGGATGCTTTGGGAAGGTGGAAGGGTGCTTGGGGAGGTGGAATGAGTAATGGAGAGAAGTAATGGGGCCTTGGGAGTTGAAGGGACTTGCCTAGGTGGCAAGTGAGGTGGCAAGGGGTGAGGAGAGAGGGGAATTTCGAAATTTAGAGAGAGAGGGAGGGAGGAGAGAGAGGGGGTTCGCCCCTAGGAGAGAGGGAGAGAGAGAATTAGAGAGAGAGAGCTAGAGAGAGAGAGAGAAGACTCAAGGGGATTCAAGTGGGTTCAATTTTCATTCATTCATCAAATTACCCTCTTCAAGTGGGGGATTGGGATCCTTATATAGAAAACCCACAATTTACAATAAGTCCTCACATTGTGGACAACTGACAGAAGACCAAAGGTTGGGGAAGGGGGCGCCCATGGGCCAGGCCCAATGAACAGGCCCAATAACCTACTAAGCTAGTTAATGAAGCTTGGACTTAGGTAAATGACTAACTAACTTAGGTAATAGACTCAATAAAGGGAAAATTACATAGATAAGACTCAAGAAAAATGAGAGAACTATATGGCTATACTCAGAAAATGATGGCGAACAAAATGGCGAGCAGCAGGACCATGTGAAGGGGTAAGCGATGTCCCCATCACCATGAGGCCCTATCATTTATGGATGGGTCATCCGGATACAACCAGATCTGGATTGCTGAAGAAGACAGAGTGCACACTGCATTCCACACCCCGAAGGGGATATTCCACTACAAAAGGATGCCGTTCGGCCTCAAGAATGCCGGCGCTACCTACCAAAGAGCCATGACAAAGATCTTTGATGATTTGCTCTTCAAGAAAGTAGAGTGCTACATTGACGATCTGGTGGTGAAAACTAAAATAAGAGAAGACCATTTGCAAGACCTGAGGGTAGTATTCCAGAGGCTGCGCAAATATGAACTCAAGATGAATCCCATGAAATGCGCCTTCGGCGTGTCCAGTGGAAAATTCCTCGGGTTTATTGTCCGTCATAGGGGCATTGAAATTGACCCATCCAAGATTAAGGCTATCCAGGAGCTCCCTCCACCAAGGAATCTGTCCGAGCTGAGATCTCTGCAAGGGCGTCTGGCCTATATCCGACGATTTATATCAAATCTGTCGGGAAGATGCCACCCCTTTCACAAGCTCATGATGAAAGATGTGCCGTTCCTCTGGGATGATGGCTGTCAGGAAGCCTTTGAGAAGCTGAAAGAATATCTCAAGACCCCTCCGGTGCTGGGGGCACCAATCAAGGGCAGGCCCTTGATACTGTATATCGCAGCCACATACTGTTCCCTGGGGGCAATGCTGGCACAGATAAATGAAGAAGGCAAAGAACAAGCCTTATACTATCTGAGCAGGAGGCTGATTAGAACTGAGGAAAGCTACAGCTACATAGAAAAGACCTGCTTGGCACTAGTCTTTGCTGTCAAAAAGCTCAGACACTATATGTTGTCACATGAAGTCAGACTGATATCTGCAGCGGATCCGCTCAAATACATATTGACTCAGCCAGTACCGAAAGGCCGGTTGGGCAAATGGGCAGTGATCCTGATGGAATTCGATATTACCTATACACCCCAGAGGGCGATAAAAGGACAGGCCGTGGCTGATTTCTTCGCAGAGCATCCTGTGCCGGAAAATGATATGCTAGGGACTGAGTTACCAGATGATGAAACACTCGAGGCTTGTCAGACCCAGTCAGTTATGTGGTAACTATTCTTTGATGGAGCATCTAGAACAGAGACAAACTCCGATGGAAAGACCAGAATACGGGCTGGAGCCGGTATTGTGTTGAAATCACCAGAAGGAGAGGTCGTGCATACTTCCTGCTCTATAAACAAGCCTTGCACCAATAATGAGGCCGAGTATGAAGCTCTGATAATCGGGCTATATGTCAGCCTCAACATGGGTATCCAAATGCTTCAAGTATTCGGGGATTCGATGCTGATAATAAAATAGATCCAAGGGGAGTTCGAAGTTCGGAAGCCAGAACTGAGTCCCTACCACCAAAAAGCTGTGCGCCTCATGGCGAAATTCTACCATATTGAGCTCAAGCATGTGGGCCGTGGACACAACGCCCAGGCTGATGCACTGGCAAAGCTGGCCAGCTCACTAGCAGTTCCGCCAAATAAGACACTGAACATTGTCGTTATGAACCGGCGGCAAGTCCCCAGTATGCTAGAAGAGTGCTCCGAAGAAGACAAGGTTGCCACCATCAGCACAGAGCAAGCGTCTGATTGGAGACAACACCTGTTGCAGTGGTTTCTACACCAACAACCGTCGCAGATAAGAGAAGAAAAGATGAAACTCCTAAGAATCAAAGATTCTTATGAACTCAGGAATGGAATTCTGTTCCGAATAATGGCAGATGCATGCAAGAAGATTCTACTCCGCTGTCTGTCCACTGAGGAAGCCTGGCAAGCGATGAAAGAAACACATGCTGGGACAGCAGGTGCCCACCAGGCTGGTCCCAAGATGAAGGTAGAAATCAAGAAGCTGGGCTACTATTGGCCCACCATGTTTGAAGACTGCTGTGAATTTGCAAAATCGTGCCAGAAATGCCAGGAGCATGCTACTGTGCCTAGAAGGCCTCCTACGACTCTGCACCCTACAGTTCCCAGTTGGCCTTTTGCACAATGGGGAACTGATGTAGTCGGGCCACTGCCGACTTCCTCAGCCGGACATAAGTACATACTGGCCATAACAGATTACTTCTCCCGATGGGCGGAAGCTGTATCATTAAGAGAAGTGACTGGTGAATTGGTCGCCAGATTCATCAAACAGAATATTATCTTCCGGTTCGGGATCCCCAACCGAATAATATCCGACAATGGAAGTCACTTCAGAAATCAGAAGGTCTATCGGCTTGCTGAGAAATATAAGATCGAATGGAGGACCTCCACTCCTTACAATCCACAGGCAAACGGATTGGCAGAAGCTTTTAACAAGACTCTCTGCACCTTGCTGGCCAAGGTCGTCAGTTCTAATAAGAAGGACTGGGAAGAGAAAATGTATGAAGCTCTGCGGGCATACCGCATTGTCTTCAAGACACCTACAGGGTGCTCACCATACTCGCTGGTATACGGCTCAGAGGCAGTGGTTCCGCTAGAGCTGGAAGTCCCGTCACTCAGAGTGGCAGTCCAATATGGTCTGGCCCGTGGCGAACAGACCAATGCAGAAAGAAGACTAGAAGAGCTGGCTGAATTGGAAGGAAAGCGCCTCCGAGCTCAGAAGAGTATCCAAATGTATCAGGCCCGCATGGCCACTGCATTCAACAAACTCGTAAGAGGACGAGAATTCAAGAAGGGTGACCTTGTCATGGTCAAGAAAAAAGAAGTCATGGCGTCCAACCCAAAAGGAAAGCTGAATGCTAATTGGGAAGGTCCTTATGTGATACAGAGGGTCTACGAAGGAGGGGCCTACGTGGTTGTTAACCATCGAGGGGAGATCTAATTCTCCCCACTCAACGGAAGACATCTAAATCTGTATCATGCGGCACAACCGGCATTCCCCGAGTGATCAAACACAGCTACCCCTTCCTTGGTATAGTGGCACTCCGCCCTAACCAAGCTACACCCCTTCCCGGTCTAGTGGCACTCTGCCCTAACCGAGCTATGCCTATTTCTTGGTCTAGCGGCACCCCGCCCTAGCCAAGCTGCTACCTTCCTTGGTATAGCGGCACTCCGCCCTAACCGAGCTACACCCCTTTTTTGGTCTAGCGGCATTCCGCCCTAGCCGAGCTACCTATTTCTTGGTCTAGCGGCACTCCGCCCTAACCGAGCTACCTATTTCCTTGGTCTAGCGACACTCTGCCCTAGCCGAGCTACCCCTTTCTTGGTCTAGTGGCACTCCGCCCTAACCCAGCTACCCTCATCTTAAGCTGGTGGCATTCCCACCTGTCACCCTCTAAAAAGGAAGGAAGAAGAAAGAACAAAAAAAAAGTAAAAGTAAAAAATGGGGTTAAAAATAGAGATGCCCCGCCAGACTTGCTCCTATATTAGGGACAAGTGCAAAAATGGCCCAAAACCCAGCTGTGGTGAAAACCCGAAAGGGCACTGCAGGTAAAATCGGGTACCCCGCCACGTGAAAACCTGAAAGGGCGCGTGGGCAAAAGCAAGAGGGGGCCGGCTCCGGCGAAAACCCGAAAGGGCGCTTGAGTCGGTAATATGGTAATTCCAAAGAAAGCCTCACCTCCCACCATAAAACTCCTCGTCGATCGACCGGCGCCTGGTCCGATCAACGATTAAACCCATCCGGAATGGACCTTACGTCTATTCTGCTGAAGCCTTCATGCATTGCTCGAAAAAAATTCCCTCGATAATAGGCCCACCTCGGGATAGACCTTCCGTCTGTCCTGATAAAACACTTTCACTTGTTTCTGTCTAAGACCCACAACAATGAAACCCTGTCTGGTTTAGACCTTACGTCTATCCCAATGAAACCTATCCTACGTCTCACCGCGATGAAACCTGCTGTTGACCGGTTGGCACACTGCCCGATCAACAATGAAACCCTGTCCGGTTTAGACCTTACGTCTATCCCGATGAAACCTATGAAATCCTTGCATTGGTATAAACCCAATACTAATGATGAAACCTGATGCTGATCAACCGGCACTTTGCCCGATCAGCGATGAAACCCTGTCCGGTTTAGACCTTACGTCTGTTCTGACTAGATCTGCATATCTCTTTACGTCCCGCCGTGATGAAACTCGCTGCCGATCGACTGGCACACTGCCCGATCAGCGATGAAACCTGTCCGGACTAGACCCTACGTCTATCCCGATGAAACTTATGAAATCCTTGCATTGGTATAAACCCAATACCGATGATGAAACTCGCTGCCGATCGACTGGCACACTGCCCGATCAGCGATGAAACCTATCCAGTTTAGACCCTACGTCTATCCTGATGAAATATATGAAATCCTTGCATTGGGATGGACCCAATACCAATGATGAAACCTGCTATCGGTCGGCTGGCGTGCTGCCTGATCGACGCTAAAATCCATCCAGGGTAGACCTTCCATCCGCTCTGACATAGCACAACACTGCTCTTTGAATCAATTCAGACCCTCCGTCTGGATAGATCATGAAACTATATTCCTTTGCGTTAATGTTAAACCCCACGTTAATGATGAAACTCATATTCTCAGCAAACGGCTTCGTGCCCGAGCTGCTATTTATATTCTCTAAATCAATTCGGACCTTTCGTCTGGATAGATCATGAAACCCTACTTCCCTTTGCATTGATGTTGACACCCACATCAATGATCGGGTGTCCACAATAAACATATGGCGCCATGGTCCATAGGATGAAAGTTCTGGTCCCAGAAAAGACAATGAAAAAGGAAAAGAGAAAGAAAATGACAAAAAAAAAATATAAAAAAGGGGGTTGAAAATAGAGATACCCCGCCAGACTTGTTCAGGCATTCTGGACAAGGGCAAAAAGGGCTAAAACCCAGCTGTGGTGAAAACCCGAAAGGGCACTGCCGGCATAATCGGGTACCCCGCCACGTGAAAATCCGAAAGGACGCGTGGGCAAAAGCAAGAGGGGGCCGGCTCTGGCGAAAACCCGAAAGGGTGCTTGGGTCGGTAATGTGGTAATTCAGAAGTTCCATGCCAACCGGCACGTTGCCTTCACCTACCCTTCACTGACGAGGCCTTCTGTCGGTCATCTGGCTCTATGCCCCACCGATGATAAAGCCTTACCGGGGTAGATCTTACGTCTACCCTGATGAAATCTACACACCCTCCTTTCACATGTCCCACCAACAATAAAATCGGCCATCATTCCGATAAAGCCTGGCCAGTTCAGACCTTACGTCTGTCCTGGTCAAACTCCTAAACCATCCCTTGACCGATCGGCTCCTTGCCCGGTCAATGATAAAACCCTACCAGGACAGACCCTACGCCTATCCTGATGAAACCTACGTACTTCTTGGCAAAGCCCCACCCGCCATAAAACCTGCTGGGATAGACCTTACGTCTGTCCTAACGAGACCTACACCTCTACATATGTCCCACCGTTGATCGACCGGCACCTTGCCCGATCAATGATGAAATCCTCTGTCCGGTTTAGACCTTACGTCTATACGGATGAAACTTATGAAACTCTTTGCGTCGATATAAGCCCATATCGACGATGAAACCAACCACTGATCGACTGGCACCTCGCCCGATCAATAATGAAACCATGTCCAATTAAAACCCTGCCAGTTTAGACCTTTCGTCTATTCTGATGAAACTCATAACACTTTCTTTGCATCGATATAAACCCAATATCGATGATGACGCTAGCTGTTGATTGACCGGCACCTCGCCCGATCAATGATGAAATCCTATCCAGTTCAGACCTTACGTCTGTCCTGATGAAAACCACGCACCCTTCAATGTCCCACCTGCGATAACCTCTACCCAGTCTAGACCTTACGTCTACTCTGATGGAACCTATAAAACTCCTTTGCATCGATATAAACCCAATGTCGATGATGAAATCATGTGCTGGTCGATTGGCACATCGCCCCGACTAGCTTTGAAACCTGCCCGGGACGGGCCATTCGCCCGTTTCGGATTGTGCTCTGAGCCTCTTCGTTCACATTCCTGCAAACTGTCTCCCTTGCAGCACGTATGGCCAAGAAGGACGTTTGCTGCCACCAACAGAACTCGGTTTAAAGCATCCCCCTCGGAGGCCGTCACGCGGTGGAGCGGATTCCCCATCCTTTCTCTGAAGGGGTGGACGCTCTCCTGCTAGGTACGGGCTATTCCCAAAGGGACCGCTGAAACCGCTGCCAAATCGCCGTGAAATATTGACGGTGCGATAAGTTAAGAATAAACCACATATGAGACTGGTAGAAAGATTCCTTTCCATTGAATAAAAGAGGGAATACAAGAAGGGCCCCTGAGGGGGAATTGTATTACAAAAAAGAAGAAAACAGAGAAGAAATAATTCAAGGCCGCCGGAAGATATCTTCAAAGGCCAAAAGACCCACATCGGGAGCGGCTCTTAGTTCATGAAGGCGCGCCTCCTCTTCCTGAAGCTTCACGGACATGTCCCGGAGAGACATCATCCGTCCCTCCAACAAGGCCACCTCTTCGGTGGACCGTGGCCGAATAGACGATAATTGTTGTAGCTCGGCTCGAAGTCCAGCGAGTTCCGCTTCCAGAATGGCTATCCGGCCCTGAACGGCTTCCTCCCGCTGGACAACGCTCTGTAGCTCAGTTTGGCGTTCATCAAGCGCAAGCGTCAGCTTCTCCAGCTCAGATTTGCATTCTGACCTCTGCAACTTCAATGCCTTCAGCTTGTCGGTCATAGTCCGTGCTAGGAAATCTCTCCGATGCACGAATTTCAGCAAAAGCAAGACCCGCTGAGCCCATGTGTCCAGAGGGCATCCCATGGCCTGCAGGCCGGCAGTGAAGCGATCAGCAATTTGCTTCAGCTGCAAATGTGTCAAGCCAGGCTGAGATTCTACCAGCTGGCGCAGCATATCTAGGTTCTGCCAGACAAAGCTCTCAGACGATGTAAAGCCAAAAGAAGCAGAGGGGATCACTTCAAAGGTCACTTCACTATCAATGTCCGCCCATAGTGCGACATCCGGCTGAGAGGATGAAGACGGCAAATCTGCTGGAAGAACTGGCCGGTCCCTCTCCGTGCCCTCTGGCTGAACTAAAGATTCCTCCTCCACCGCTGTCTCGGGTGCTATGGCTTGAACATCCACGGAGGGAGGACCAATGGATGATGGAGCTATCTCTTCATGAGTCTCCTGAATAAGGGCTTCATCTTCAGCTACTCTTTCTGATAATGGGGGCGAAGGGTCCCTAGCCTGTAAAGGCAGAAATCCAGTCTCTATAGCCACTGTGGCAGGGACTGCTGACTCGGGCGCAATTGACATTACGGCAGCTGGTATAAAAGCGGAGCTTCTGGCTGGGTCTGCTTCGGCTCTAAGCTCTGAGGCCCTGACAGGGATGGAAATCTCGCCTGATGATCCCAAGTCCAGTGATGTTAAGTCAGTTGAAGATTGTATTCTCACTGGCACGGGGTGAATAACCTCGGAAATTTCCATGCAAGTTGAAGGTAAAGCAGGAATGATGATCAAATCTGCAGATGAGACATCCATGGAGACTGCGGCCGCATCTGAGCTAGTAGTGACAGAGTCCTGAGAACAAAGCAGAATAATCCCCATCAATGGATGGAAGAAAATGAATAGAACAGCGAACAAAAAAGGAAGAGAAGAAGCTCACCTTTAAAGTGGGGTCTATATCCTCAAGATGAGACAAAAGAGGAGAAAGCTCCGTAGTTGAAGCAACAAATGGAGGGGTTATGTCGACCTCAGTGTCAAGCCTGGCAAACTCCTCTTGCAATTCCTCCTCAGAAGTTAGCATCAACAATTTAGGAGGCTGAAAGGGCGGGAGGCCTTTTGCAAATACAGGCAGGGCTTCTGATTTCTGGATTTCCTCCTCGCTGGCACTGAAGGTCACTTCCTCCTCATTATCAGGCACGGTCTCGGAGCTGCCCGAGGATATCTCCACTCTAGCTATGTGCTGCGAGGTCGCCTCTAGAGCATGTCGCGATGCAGACCGGGTGATTATGCGTCTGGCCGGAATAGGGCTCTCTTTTGTTTGAGTCCTTTCACTTTCCTGCGGCTGAGACGGCTCTCCCACTGTTATTGTAGCCCCAGTCAGCTCCCTGACTGCCACCTCAACAAAAGGGGAACTCTGAGGGATATAATAAAAAAAAGAATAACAGCAAAAGTATAAAGAGAAAAGATGAGAGAGCACATTTACCCTCCTCCTCGCCAGCCGGGGTAGGAGAAGGCAGCCTCGTGTCCCTCTCCGCAGGCACTGCAACCTGCTCCGGGGCTGTATCAGATAAAGAGAAGTCAGTCTCGAAAGGCGCCTTAAAAGAGCAGTCAAGAAAACAATGAAGATTGCATCTGTAAGATATTTACCGCTACTCTCGGCGGGTTCCGGAGCAGCCTCCCTCTGAGACCTGAACTCGTCAAAAGAGGGGATGTCTGGAAGAGGGGTCCCGGCGTCCGTCGCAACTGGAGCTGACTGCTGGACCCGACCAACTTTGGCCCTCTTGGCCTTGACAACTGCAGTTTTCACCGCAGAAGGCTTCCTCTTCTTGCCCGGAGGCAGGAGAGTGGTCGTGGGTGCTGCTGCAGGAATTTCAAAGTAAGCAGGCTTTTCAGCCTGAGCAATAATCTTCCTGTAAAGTCCCTGCCGTTTTATGTCCGGTCTATCTGTGCAAGACACAAGAAAGGCAGTCATAGTCGACAGATGCATAACATGATAATAAAAGAAAGACGCCACAAGCGCACAGGAAGGGTCATACCTGCTGGGCCGTCATAGAAGGTAGAAAGCGGCCAATACAGATAAGCCACCTCCTTCGAGCGGGAAGCAGCCTCCTTCACGAGCCAGCACACGTCACCTATGGTCTGGCATTTCTCCGTCAAGGTAGCTAAATGTTGGTGGCCGTGGAAGTCAAGGCAATGAAACAGGCCGAGGTAATCCATGCACCAGCCGTCGACATAATGAAAAGAGATAAAAAGTGGCTTATTCAGAATACCGGCTATCGGGTTCTCTACTGACAGCCCGTGAACATTCAGCAGCACGAAAAGCCAAGAAGTGTGCTGATAATATGTACTGGTGCGGTCTTCCCTCCGTACAAATGTCTGGTAAGGGTGAAATCTATCTATCGGGCCCCTCCAAGGGGCTGCTGTCGGGAGAGGCTCCTCCGGGGGAAATGGATACTGCACCTCCACATGAATACTCCCTATGTGGCCCAGCTGCCTCAGATCCTTTGTAAAAGCATCTTCATTGATCTCAGAAAATACAGGAGTGGGTATTTCAGAGCCTTCCTCTTTTAAGGACCGACGCCTGGCAATGTATGTGTCTGCCTCCCTCGGATGTTGTGAATAGAGCCTTTTCAGATGAACCTCATCAATCTCAAATACAGGCCCTGATTGCCGCTTTAAGAAAGAGCGCTTGGCCACATCCCAGAAGGCGCCTCTGCCATCCTTATAAAAATTGGTGCGGGTATTCCACCACTTGATGTATTCTGAGGTGACCCGGGGAGTACGATTAGAAACGGTCAGGATCCTGAAAGTTACGCCCTCTCGGTGATGAAAGAAATCCCACCATATCCGACCGTCACTGGCAATGGAGGACCCATGCTTGGCACGGCTGTCCAAAGGAAACTGAGCAGCTGATGAAGGAACATGCTGATCGTAGCCGAAGTTTCTGCTAAAACGGAATGGGTAATAGGGCTCCATGATGAGCAAGCCTCCCTTCCTGAAGACCAATACACTGGGTCGGATAGCCATAGCCCACCTTACCAGTTCTGGTTCTAATATGGGCCGGGTGGCATTGGCCCCCGAAATCGGATGGACATAAACTTCTACCTCTTCCATTCTGCATTCCCTCTGAGGGTCTACTAAGGGAGCCGAGCCTACTGCCAAGCTCCAAAAATGAATGCTACCAGGAGCATCTACAGGCACTTTTGTCAACCGGCCCCTGATCTTGAACAACTGCTCTGAGAAAAGGCCGGGTTCGGCGCTAGCAAACTCAATCATCCGAGGGAGCAGTGTGTCTGACTGCAAAGTTCTCGGGGCCAACTCGGGGAAAATGCTGCAAACCCAAGCATTGAAGAAATGAAATGGACCTACAGTCCGTAAAGAACGGGGAACCCGATGTCTATGCAAATCTCCCAACGATTTGTAAACTAAACACAAAGCTGCCGGGCACAGAGACAGTCTCATCCCCCAGGCCATCTGACAGGCCGGATATATAGCCTCCGGTCTGATAATCGTCTCGTCCCCTTGAGGGAGAGCGAAAGTGCACAGCCAGAAGGTCAGATAAGCTGCACAATGAGTAATGGGGTCAACCCCTGCTGGGTTCGGGCCATCTACACCTGCTCGGCACAGTGAAGCCGGCAATGCTGATTTATAACGAGGGGCCCTGATCTACTTACTGAGAGTCGGTCCCACGGAAGGGAAGTCTGTATACTTCAAAGGACCCCCGAAGAAGTACTGTATCCACTGCCCTACACGGACTTTCAACCTGCTGCTCTTTTCCCGGGGTTGATATCCTTTAGAAGATCCCCTGCTATAGGACATACAAATGGTCCGATAAGCCTTCATCAAGTACCGATATGCGTAGCCAAAGGAATATCTGCCCTCTCCATCAGAGGCGTCCTTTACGGAGTCATCTAGACAGACCTCTTCATACGGCTCCCCATCTATAGGCAGGCCTGAAAGCTACGCAAGACTCCAAAGATCGAGAGAAGTCTCACCTTCTGCTGTATAGAACATATTGAACTGTGGGCAGAACACTTCAAGCATGCCGCAACATAATCCCCGAGAGATGGGATAGCGGAACCTAGAGGCAAATACACTATGATATACCCCAGCTCTAATCAGTAAAGGGGCGTATTCCTTTAAGACAAATTCTGTAAACTCCACTGCTCCTACCCTGAAGAGATGGGCGTCCGTCACTTTAGCGTCCCCAAACTAGCCGGCAGCCAGCAGATATTTGAATTGAACGGCCAGATAGTTCAGAATGAATGGCTCGTCCCTATAACCCCACTTCACAGGAGCTAGAAAAAGTCCAAAGTTGGGCTTCTCCCGATGGACACGACCGGCTGCATGGTCCCACCTTGCCGGGGTAAACTCTGGAGCCCGGGTCAGCATCTTCCTCTCCGGTTCTAATTCAGAAATGCCCAGCACAGCATTCCAGTCCCTCTGCTCTCCTGGGAGATATATAGCTCGGGCTCGATAAACAGAACCCTTCATGCTGTCTCTGTCAGCCAGTATTGCCGCTTCCACAGACCGAGCAAGCAGGAAATCCCTCATTCCGCCTATGGTGAAGGTCTGGATAAATGGCAGCAGATGACGATCCTTCGGCAGATCCGGACGGTAGTCAGCAGCCCTTCTGAAATCAATCCCTTCTGTCGAAGAATAGACTCCGGAAGACGGCATTGTGTCAGTCTCGGAATCAGAGGACTCATCAACAGTGGCGATCTGGTTATAGCCGAAGCTCAGACTATTCACACTCAGCCAGTTGACTGAAGCCCGAGATATGTCCGGCTGAGCCGATGAACTCACCCCCGCAGTCATGGAAGCCGCAGTAGAAGCACCGGAAGCCATGTCAGCACCTGTGGTCGGGGAAGTATGAGAGGATAAGCATCAGAAGGATGAATGGGCATGTAACAATGAGGCAAACAATTTTCAAATAAATTTCGGCAGCATCTCCCCTTGTCCGGGGTCTGCCCAAAGAAAGATAGGGAGTCACCCACCAAGAGGGAGTGATCCCGAACATAAAAGGAGACTTAGTCCCGTATAACAAACATACCCGAGACTAAACCGGTCAAAAAGGGGGGGAGATGAAACAAGGCTCTCGGAGCGGGGAGGATCGCCACCGCCACCGAGATGAAGAAAGAGAAAGGATGTTAAGAAATGAGGGTAAAAACCCCTCTCGGGGGCTTAAAAAGAAGAAAAGAGGGGCCTCTCGGCGCGAAGGAAAGCGCGCCGAGAACCCCCCCCCGTCAGCCAAAAGAAAAGAGGGGGCGCGCCGAGACCGCCGCGCCGAGAAGCTGCTGAAGACCCTCGCGCCGAGAGGGCCGCGCCGAGAAGCCCCGCGCCGAGAAGGGCCATACCCTGCACCGAGAAGTCAAAAGGCAGTTGGAAAATATGGAGATGAAGAAACATGAAAATGAAAGATATATGCACAATATTGTTACAGTAACATGAACAACCTGAATAACAATGATAGAAAGAAATTGAGGAAGATACCCTCGAATGATGAAGGGCACCTGCAGACCCCGTGCCGCTTATTCTGCGCTTACGCCACCCGCAGGTGGGGGGCATTTGATGACACCTTGAAAATGAGCAAGGGCAGAAGCAGAATTGAAAAGGAGATTAGACCAACAGTGAAAGATCACTGACGAAGCTCGTCAACCGTCTACCTGGCTGAAGCCTTTTCCCGGCCAAGCTGAGGTCCGGTGCCATTGCCAGTCAGACGGCGGCGCTGATGAAATAGCAGTCACCTGACTGATGAAACCCCCTAGCACACTTTAACAAGAGCTACACAACGGCCTCGTATGAAGGGCTGCAGATGACACGTCACATCAAGTCAGATATTGATTTGTTGACAGATGAGATGTGAGCAAAGATAAAGATAAAGCCAGAACCAGCAAATGAAGACTGTGAAGATTCCGGCAAGGTCTGAGCCACGGAAGAATTACCACTGAAACCATTACCCGGCTAAAGCCTCCTTGGGCCAAAGCTGATGTCCGGTGTTATCGTCATCCGAACGACAGCACTGATGAAATCCCAGTCTGCTGACTGATGAAATCTCAAGATGATCTCAACAAAGTTACATCACTAATACTGGACCTTCTCCAGTTACGATGAATATCAGTTTAAAGAATTAAGAGAAGCCAAGGCACGTGTGAGGCCTAAAAGCCCTAAATGGGCCGGCCAGATGGGCTTCCGGGAGCGGCACCGGAAACCTCAATAGGAGGCCACTCGGCGCGCCGGGAGTTGCTGCGAGCAGAGTGCCGCGCCGACTTCCACCTACCGAGAGGGTAAAAGGATCGGGTCTATAAAAACCCACCCCTTCGAAAAACACAGAAGGGAGAGAGAAGGGAGACGGGGAAGGATAAAAAAAAAGAAGCTCAGAAGATCCTCACGATCACCACCGCCAGAAGGAAAGAAGAGAGCCTCCTCCACTGAAAGAAAGAGAGAAGAGACCAAAGGAGAAAGTAGAGAGAAGGTTTGAAGCTGATTGAAGGTGGGCACCGGGGAGGGAGAGGAGTCAATCCTCCGCCCTCCCCCCCCATTTCTGTATTTTCATCTTCTTGTAATTTCGATGGATGATACTTTTTCTTCTTCTGATGTATTCTGCGACATCGTAATCGGTTTTCATGCCGCTAGAACAGGACTTAGTCTTTATCTGCAATTTTCTTCTATGTACTCCGTCCCTCTGATGCATGGATGTAATAGTCATGTTCGGATGAATAAACAAATGGAACAGGCCTTGATTGTCGCCTGCTATTGTCTTTCGTGGAGGTTTGCCTCTTATTCCTTTCCCCAGTCTGATTATTCATCTGCATTTTCTTTCTTGAAGAGGCTTTCATGCGCTTGTTCCAGGGCCAGGGACAGGCTATCCCTTGGCCTTCAGAACAAAGCCAAGCCACATGATGATTCACCTCTGTGAGATTCCGGAGTTTCCGATGCCCGATTTGTTTACCGACATCATCAGAGTCGTTTCTGAACCAGAGACAGATATCTCTTGGTTCCCAGGATGACGAATGATAACATCAAGCCATCCTCCTGGAAGTCTATCCAAGCAATGGTGACAGAGGCTCCTTATGTTCAGTTCCCCTTTTCCATTTCCCTCTGCCCTCGGATTTCCTTCTAAACCCACTCCAAAGCTGGTTGATACCCGATGAATGCATCCATCTTTGACTCCTCAGGGCCCGTCAATCTCAGCCCTAATCACCAGGAAAACCCCCTCAATCATCCATAAATCTGAAAATAGAGTGCCGTAAAACCCTAAATTCACCTCGACGCCCTCGTCTGTCTCGGCTCCACAAACAGTAAAGTGGATGAACAGCCCTCGGTGCAAGCCTCCTTGTGCCGAGACCCCATTTCCTTAGCGCGCCGGGAGCCTCCCTGTTGTTTTACCTCGCACCGAAAAGCCATCCCACCTCATTTCTCCTCGCGCCGGGAAGCCCACGCCGGGAGCCTCCTCCCTGGCCTGCTCTTCATCGCGCCGGGAAGACCCGCGGCGAGAGCCCCTGCCTCCATGCCATTCGGCACCAGGAGCTCCCCCTGGCCTCCTTGCCATTGGCGCTGTGAAGACCCCGCGCCGAGAGCCCCTGCCTCCATGCCATTTGGCGCCAGGAGCTCCCCCCGGCCTCCTTGCCATTGGCGCCGGGAACCTACGGCCGTTTGGCCCTTGCACCGAAAAGCCTCCTTGGCCTCCTCATTCTTGTGCCGAGAACCCCTGCCTCCTTGCCACCGGCGCCGAAAGGCCCCCTTGGCCTCCTTGCCATTGGCGCCGGGAACCATGGCCGTTTGGCCCTCGCGCCGAAAACCCTTCTGGCCACGCTGTTTCGCGCCGGGAACCTATATGCATATCTAAGCTACCCCGAGAGCCTGCTTTGCCACTCAATTGAACCCCCGGCGCCTGGATCAAACCCACCCAGGGATGCCCATGAGTCACCAGACCTGTCCCGGGGATAAATCGAAGGGAGCAAGACTCCCTCATGTTCCGTTGATCCGCACCGGATTCCCGAGCAGCCCCCTTTTAGCTAAAGTGAGCTCTGCCAATGCATGAGTGTCACCGGCTTCTATAAGGGAAGAGTCAAACATTGCCCCAGGGCATACATATGCAGTGTGGGAGGTTCGCTCCCTCTTTTTCTTGGCTTTCATCCCGGCACTCCGTGGGTGATAGCCTATTCTCCTCTGGGCATAATCCAGATTATGGGGAGATGCTGCCGAAACGTCGATCGATGTTTAACCCCGATGAGCCCCGGGAAGTACACGTCATGCACCTCCTGTCCGGCCCGATCCTTCAGGGAATATGAACACTGCGAGGCCTTTGGTTGGATGAGAAACGTGAAGGGGGACATATCCTCGATGACCGTTCGGACCCTGCCCCGTCGCTGCGCGGACGGTGTCCTGTCTCTACCCGGCACGACCTACACAGAGGGGTCATGCTGATTTAATAACCTATTGTTTACCCAGTCACCTCCTTAGAATAATAATAGCTTTAATATCATGCACTTCGTTTTTAACCGCCCCGAGCGGCCTCCTATTTCGGCGTTTAATCAAGGGTTGTCCTTCTTAGGAAGGACGTAATTAACGTCATAGCCTTTATGGTATGGCGGACTTTTGGTCCCGACTCGGACTTCACAATCGACTGACCAAGTCAAGTCGAGCGCACAATGAAATCGTCACACATGTGACTGGCACGCCAATTAACCAAACCAATAAATCAATGGGTCAATAAATATCCAAATCCATTAAATCTAATAAAATAAAAAGAAGAATCCCCGCGTCCACAACAATGCATCGCATTCTTCAGAGACTGTACAGGGTTTATACTTAAACTGATAATCCAATACTCTGTCTGACAGAGACTATTCGAGAAGCTTTATAAAGGGCACGTGATCCTAGGAAGGACGAGGTGCCCAGATGATGACACGTGTGCTGAAGCCTGCTGGATGCTGCCTCGTGGTCTGAATTCTTTGGGCGGGAATCATGGAGAGCACACGACCTAGTTGCTGCTGCCATACATAGAAGCCTTCCTCCATCTGAAGAAGGCAGATCGTGATCAACTGAAGCAGAGGTAGAGTGAGAGCTTCCACGATCCAGAAGAAGAGAGAAAGAAAAGAGAGAGCAGAGAAGAAGTAGAAGAGAAAGAAGAAAAGGAGAGAGATAGAGAGCTCGAGCAGAGTGTGAAGAGAAGAAGAAGAGAGAGAGAGAAGTAGTTCGTTCTTCAGATCTTTGGTTCAAAACCAAATCTGAAGTTGCTCATTGTTTGAGCTTTATTCCCTGCAGGGATATCTTTTGTGCTTCAGTGTTTACAGCTTTCCGGTGCTGTTTTGTTTCCCTTTTGTGTTTTCCTTTTATACCTTTATTCAAGCTGTTAGTCAGCGGTTGCAGAGGTGCTGCCTCTGGACGGGTAAGCTATAATCCCCAGCGGTTTGCAGAGGTGCATCCTCTGGACAGCAAGGTATGTTGCTCAGCGGGCGAGGAGGATTCCTCGGACGGCAAGCTGTGTTGCCCAGCGGTTGTATGGCAAGCTGTGATGCCCAGCTGTTCAAGCTGTTAGTCAGCGGAATCCACACTCGGGTTGAGTGTGGGGTGGATGTAGGTCTACTGGACCGAACCACCTAAAAACCCCTTGTGCATTGTGGTTTGAATGCTTATGGTTTGCTTCCGCTAGATGTTTGCGTAGGGGCGCTCCAAGTGCTTGCTTACAGGTTCAATAGAAGTTTAACTAGTCTTTCAGATTTGGTAAATCTGTCTAGTTAGCATTCTAGATTTTATTTGAGCGAAATTTTAGTTTGGGCAAAGTTTTTAAATGGCATATATTCATTCACCCCCCCTCTGAATACATAGCACCGAATCCAACACGAGCATCGACCAACTGGTTGACTCAACCTCGGGCAACGAGATACTCAGCTTCCTGGATGCCTATTCAGGTTACCACTAGATCAGAATTGATCCAGAAGATATCGAGAAGACCGCCTTCATCACTGACTTCGGCGTACACTGCTACACCCGGATGCCCTTCGGGCTGAAGAACGCTGGAGCCACGTACCAGAGGCTGGTCAACCATATGTTCGAGGGACAGCTCGGTCGGAACGTCGAGGCTTATATTGACGACATGCTCATCAAGACCCCCAAGATCGAGGACCACTTTGTCGACCTAGCTGAGACCTTCGACCCTCTCCTGAGGTACAATATGAAGCTCAACCCCGCCAAGTGTGCCTTCGGAGTAGGGTCCGAAAAATTCCTGGGTTTCTTGGTGACCCAGCGTGGGATAGAGGCCAACCCCGACAAGGTCCAGGCCATCCTGGACATGCGGCTGCCCACCTGCACCAAGGACGTTCAACGCCTTACCGAGTGCATTGCTGCGCTCAACCGATTCTTGTCCCGTGCATCCGAACGATGCCTACCCTTCTTCAAACTGTTGAGGGGGCCCAAAATGGCATCTGCTACGTTCGCATGGGATGAGGAATGTCAAAAGGCATTCACTGAGCTTAAGGAGTTTCGGGGTTCGCCCCCAGTGTTGTCCAAGCCTGTTCCAGGTGAAGCCTTACATCTCTACCTCTCGGCAACTCCATCCATAGTTAGCTCGGTCCTGGTCAGAAATGACTCGGGAGTCGAGAGACCGATCTACTACACTAGCAAGGTGCTCAACGAGGCTGAAAGAAGGTACCCCGCAACCGAGAGACTCATGCTAGCGTTGGTTACCATGGCCAAGTGCCTTCGACCCTACTTCCAAGGCCACTCCATCATCGTGTTGACCGGTGAACCACTGAAGAGGATCCTCGCTCACCCTAAAGCCTCGGGACGCCTCGTCAAGTGGGCCATTATGCTCGGGGCCTGTGATATATCGTATCGGCCTCGCTCGGCTATCAAAGGACAGGCGTTTGCTGACTTCATCGTCGAGAGCACCATCCCGACCGAAGAAAAATCTCCGTCCACGCCCGGGCCAAGCTGGGAATTGTTCATCGACGGATCCTCCAACTCGGTCGGGAGCGGCGCCCCCGAAGGAGCAGAGCTGCAATACCCCTTGAAGTTCAACTTCCAGGCATCCAACATCACCTTCGAGTACGAAGCCCTTATCTCGGGAGCCCGCATGGCCCGGCGGTTGGGGGCTGAGCGAGTCAAAATTTACACTGACTCCCAACTGGTCGCTAGTCAGGTCAACGACGATTACGAAGCTCGGGAAGAACCGATGGTCAAATACCTCAAGCTGGTCAAAATCTTGACACAACAGTTTGAGAGTTTTGAGGTAGTCCGAATAGCTCGGGAGGAAAACTCCCGAGCGGATGCCCTCTCCTGGCTGGCCTCCTCTCTTGACCATGAGGGTACTCGATCGATCCTTCTCGAAGAGCAAGAGCGATCGAGCATTGATTCGGAGCTCATGGCTGTTGACTCAACCTCCCCAAGCGACTGGCGTACCCCCTATCTGTCATGGCTCCAAGACTCTCAGGAGCCTCGCGACCCTCGGGAAGCCCGGAGATTGAAATACCAAGCTCGGCGATTCATCATTCTGGATGGCACTTTATACCGCAGATCCTTCTCATGTCCCCTCCTGAAGTGCATCAGTATTGATGAAGTCAATCGAGCGATTCAAGAGGTTCACGAAGGCCTGTGCGGAGCGCATCAAGGGGGAAGGTCACTCGCCAGGATCTTGCTTCAACAGGGTTACTGGTGGCCCACTCTGCAGCGCGACTGCTCAACCTACGTGTAACAATGTGACCGATGCCAGCGATTTGACCACTTGGTCCATCAGTCGGCATCGGAGCTCGTCACCCTAGCCAAGCCTTATCCTTCCGCTCGATGGGGGATCGACATCCTTAGGCCGTTCCCTACAGCTCAGGCCCAGAAGAAGTTCGTCATCATCGCCATCGACTACTTCACCAAGTGGATCGAGGTCGAAGCTACAGCTAGGATCACCGAGACAGTCGTGTGGAGTTTTGTCTGGAAGTCGATCATCTGTAGCTACAGCATCCCCCGGGTGATAGTGAGTAATAATGGTTGGCAATTTGATTCTCGTTATTTTTGAGATAGATGTGCCGACCTAAACATTCATAATCACTTCACTTCAATCGCCCACCCTCAGGCTAACGAGCTGGTCGAAAATGCCAATAAGACTATCTTAAAAGGCATCAAGACTAGGCTCGGCAAAGCCAAGGGTAGCTGGCTCGAGGAATTACCGAACGTACTTTAGTCGCACAGAACGACTCCCAGAACGGCAACCGGTGAGAGTCCCTTTC